>OY971436.1:5012500-7512500 GCA_963853865.1 Helleia helle
GATCCGAGTAGATATATGATGACAGTTCTCGCTCCATCGCAAAGATCGTATGCGTATACAACGTATGCTTGACGTGCGTACATGCACGCTTAATCTGCGTACATACACATTTGATCTACCTACATGTACGCTTGATCAGCGTACATGCACGCTAGATCAGCGTACATGCACGCAATCGACGGGTAAATCATTCTCATCAAAATTGGGTTTTTTATTAACACAATAATTTACCCTATTCCCTCCGTATACCTACAGGATCAGCCTGCCCCGGACACGGCTGCGATGGCGCAGCACGTCAAGTCTCTCATCGACGACTGCAAGAAACTCCTCGTGGACACCGAACCGGTGCTCGGCTCTTGGGGTCTGATCGATGCTGATCCACAGTAAGCGCCTCTTATATAGTTTAAAACCAACAGGTCTGCAGATGGTAAGTAATCTACGTCGGTCATGAACATAAGGTGCAAGATAGTGCAAGGAGGCAACCGAGCAGTCGTAGCCTTATGGGACGCCCATAGACATCCGCACCCCCAAAAGTTATGCAGAAGCGTTGCTCACCTTTAGCCCATCTAGCCAATGGACCACCGGAAACTTAAAAATCGCACGAAACGCGACAGCATAGCTGTCACTTGGCGCCGGTGTTATGTGATTGATAGGTACCACTCCCAATCCGGCTGCAAAGCAGCATAGCACTCCTAACGTTATAATTATATCTATGCTTGTACTATTTTTTCCTTTTTTTTATTTTATAATACATTATGTCATTTCATAAACATTAGTTTGTACCAACACCAAACTTCAAATAACCATTGAACATCATCAGCACGGGCGATCCACACGAGACGGAGATGGACAGTGTCGTAATACTGACCAGCGAGGCGTTGTACGTGACAGATTACGACGAGACGTCCGACCGCCTGCTGTCCGTGCAGCGCGTGCCGCTGGCGCACGTCAGCGGCGTGGAGCTGGGCACGTTGGACGCCAGCGGCACGGTACGTATAGGGGCGGGGCGAAGGGTGGGGTGGTGCGTTGTACGTATGAAGAGGCGGTGCAAACATGAGAAGGTTGTGGCACGGTACGTATAGGGGCGGAGCGAACAAGGGTGGGGTGGTTCGTTGTACGTATAAAGAGCGGTGCGAACATGAGAATGTGTGACATGGTACGTACGGAAAGGGGCACTACTTACGCGAGTAGCGCGTTACGTACGTAAATGGTCAGCAACATAAATTACGATCACACAAAAGACAAGTAATAACTCGAACGAAGCCAAGAGTGTGCCCGATTCAGACCCGAGCGTGAAAGTGAGCGAAACTTCAAATCCATACCGAGCTAAGGAATGCATGACAATGTACGAATATTTAAAGAAAAAAAAAGAGAAATGTGTACTTATAATGCAAGAATTTTTATGGATTTAACCGCGGCTTTTTTAGATCTTTATACCATACTCGAGGTTAATGTTACAAAGATATTAAATCCGTAGCAGTTGTTTTTTTATAAAGAGCCAAATTCGCATAAACTTTAGCAGACAATAAAACATATAGGTACTCTTTGGTCAGTTATAACATGTGTAAGCAGGAATGTCCGATTAAAACAATTTAATCTTCTCGATTACTTATAATACTAATACTTATTTCGGCAGAGTAATGCAATTTACAAAGTATACTAGTAGAATCCATGACAAGACCGCCATTGGCGTCCTTTTATACCAAATCTAATTATTATAAATATCGCCGTAATATTATAAATAATTACTGAAAATTATTAGAATTATTAATCACGTATATTTAGATTTATTCATAAAAGTATCACATGAATAAATCTATCTTCTGATAGATGATATAATTATTTAATTATAATTAAATTAATAATTATTAATCAACATTATCTTCATTTTTAGCACATCCGTTTGGTGCCACCGAAAGTATATCATTTCAATTACGTTAATTGATACGTTTAGATAGGTAAAATACGTCATATCCGGCCAGTGGTTTGTAACACCTGTTACATATTTTTTGTTACATCACTCGTGTCAATTTCAGTTATTTAGCGTGGGCCGCAAGAGCAACACGGAGCCGGTCCACTGCATACGCGTTCACTACACACACAACGGCGAGCCGGGCTACTACCACATGTTCCGCTCCACCTCGCTGCGGTTCTTCAACAACATGGCCGTCGTCATCAACACCAAGGACGAAATGATTGGTGAGTGCCAAGGTCCCGGATTTGAGCGAGAAATACTTTTAGGGCATAGGCAATGAAAAGGTAACGCCCCTTTATGGGCGTGGTAACTTAAGGGGCATGAGAAAATTCTGATGGAACTGGCGCAGTAGCTAGCCCAAGTTTGATGGTAGTCCTACAAAATATTTCTTATTCAATAAATAACCAATTACTGTTTATATTTTTTAGAATCTCTCCACTCCATTTGCGAGTCGATCCTGGTCGCGCGCGACGTAGCCAAGCTGCCGCCCATACCGTTCCATGACGGAGTCAAGCTGGACAGGAGAAAGTCGAAGGTAATGTAGATAAGAACTGCAGTAAGAAGTGGTTAGATTTGTAAATGCTCTAGTTTTGAAGCAGGGATCAGAATCTTTTAATTCTAAATTCATATACCTACCAACATAGGGCTAAATATGTAGGTTTTTTTACCATTTACATGTTTTTTCCTGCTCTAAGGCTGGAATTTCTAAGACCAAAATCTATAGTTATTACCTGTTTCTTACGTCAAATAATGTACTTTAATAAAAAAAATTGAAAATCATACATAACATTCCTGCATAGTTATATACAGAAATTACCATACTGTGCAAAATAACAGATTATTAATTAGATTTAAACCAAGCTGTATGAACATAAACATCTTTGAACATCTTTGGTCACAAAGCAAAGATCTTAGGCCATACAGCCTGTCCTATTTAAGTTTTTTTTTTTACTATAGGTGCACCCACAACAAGGCCAGCCAGGTTCTCGGTCTAGTCTGTACGTGGACTTGTCTCGCCTGCCCTCACTCACCAGGAACGTCAGCGAGACTCAACTTGTCGCTGATATACGCAGTGCCGGTGAGTGCTACAAAAGCCTTTCCATTTTCTAATGTTCTTACTATATTCGCCCGTATTAATTAATAACAATATAGAATCCTACTTCTGACTGAGATACTTTTAGTCAGTTCCATGAATAATTAAGTTTTTTCTATTAAAGGTTCAAAGGCTTTGAATAACATGACGGAGCAATTCAGCAAACTCAATAAATTAAGTCACTCTCTTAATGCGAGAGCCCGACCGACTCTCCAACTGAAGTTCGACCAGAGCGCTTCGAAAACCAAAAAGATATTCACTCTCGGTAACAATAAGTCTGAACCTAAGAAAAAGGGAAGTCTCTCTGATGGCATGAGCTCAGACTATTCCTCGGATGACGAAAACAGAACTAATATTTTCGAACCGACGCTCGACAATTTTGAACACCTCCAACACTATATCGGTGATCAGCGCAAAAAAGAAGACAATGATTGCGACCTCATACAAAATCCATTATATTCTTCCAAGATAGAGACCCACGAAGAAACAGTCGAAGCGAACGCCACAGCTCCGAAAGAGAAGCAAACGTTGAAGACACCAAGTTCCACCAAGAAGAATCCATTTGACTCGGAGTCTATTACTCCAGAAATCCAAGTGGACACTGTTGGATCATCGAAACCGATTCCACCGAACTCTCTAATCCTCAATCAGAAGCTGTCACAGAGCTCCGGGTATATCAACTTCGATGAGGAATCTAAGGTTCCCGAAGGGGTGTCATATATCCGTTCCAACTCTCAGCATGAGATCACGTTGAATATAGCTCAGTCCCACAGTGAGTCTGCGCTGAGGCAGCTCAAGAACATCGCCAGTCCTGTCTCCAGCGCCACCAGAGAAATGGTGCTATCACCACTTTCGAAGTTGGCCAAGGGGGTGCAAACACTTGGAGCTAACCTGGATCCGAGGAAAATTAAGGTACGCAAAAATTTATTGTGAAACTATAATATATATATGAGATGTTAAATCTATACTAATATCATAAATGCGAAAGTAACTTTGTCTGTCTCTTCTTCACGCCTAAACTGCTGACCCGATTTGGATGAAATTTAATACAAAGATAGTTTAAGACCCGAAAAAGGACATACGATTTTTAATCCCGGCAATCACATGGGAACGGCAACGGCAACTATTTATTTCATTTTCAAAATTTAAACTTATTTTTTATTATTTCGTATACAAGTGGCCTGTTCTAAGAATTTTTGTTAAAATGAAATCATTAATATTGTAATAATTTTATATTCCAGAGCGCCGCTAGTGTGAAGCATGTTTCGGAACAACAATACGAAGAGCACAGGAAGCTGCAAGAGAAATGGCAGGGTTGCAACACTCGTCTTGTCGCTCTGTAATGTTACTAGATACAAAAATAATAATAAAAAATCTGCTGGTAAGTCGCTTACATAGTGATTGTTAAACTCAAAATATCGCATATTAGAGAAATGAAAATGAAATATTTGCTTCCATTAACTTTAAAAGAGTGTTCAAGGTAAATGATACCATTGCCAAGAACAGAATAAGCTTCTAATAATCTACACAACATTACATTAGTACAATCACTTAGTACTCAGGAATAGTAATTATTTGAGCTTAGTAGGTATCGGCTTAAAAACTTAATCAAAACCTAATATTCTTTAGAATTCTCAGTATGGACTCAATACTTGCGAATGTTTTAACATAATTTAAAAAATGACATTGACATAACATTTTTTGACACATGACAGTGACAAGTCTTCGTCTTCTTTTTTATACTGCCAAAGCAATGAAACATGACACCACACTTGCAAATATTGAGTTTCATGTCCGTTTTTAGTAATTATTTAAAAATAATTTTATTAATTGCATTGACATTAGCTCCTAGATCCATAATCAATATAATAGAATGTTTTGATTTTAAATCACAATACAATCATAATAGCCATGTATAATATGGCTTATATAATTTATACCTCAACGTTCAAATTCCTGTTGTAAAGACTAGTAAAAACGTGATAAAAATGTATTAACATAAATTAGAAATAAAGTAGCAAAAAAATAGCCAAAGTATTAGTCTGTCCGTTGCTATTTATTTTAGATAATAATATTTAACTATTAAAACATTCTGAAGAACGATCAAAATAGTTTTTAATATGTCGCTTGTTTATGAAATATATAACCCTTTGTATAAACTTACTCTTCGTACCGTTTATATATTTCTAAAATTTTGACACTGCATACGAATTTAACACTTAAAATATAATAAAGTAGATTAGTAAAATTGACATTCCATAGTTATAATTTAAGGTAACGTAACGATCTCACATTGATACAAGTCAAATCGATCAATTCGCGCCATTTTTAACTGTCACAAGCTAAACCCGGCAAACGTTTTCTCGCCCTTCCCTTACCATGCCCCGTAATTAGCATTTTTTTTAAAGCGAAGCTTCTATTCGGACGTTCGGTCCGCTCCCGCGGCCACTCTATCTGTGCTAAGCGTCAAATATTTCCGTTACACTAAACACGCGGCGCGCGCGCGACATTTTTAACGCTTAGTTCCTACGTTTTATACTATAAAGCTTCACTTCTTTCAGGCGTCCCTAGACGGCATTGTTTTTTATACAAACCTTGTCCCGACGATGAATAACACAACAAAAAAAGAATTATCTAATTTGGTGCAACGGTTCCGAAGTTATGCGCGTATATACATTTCGGCGATTCGTTTTTATTTCATCATCATCAGCATCTATCCGTCCACTGCTGAACGCCAATCGGCCGATACCTTGCCACGCGCATCCAACACGGATCGACCACCGGAGGTCGTCTTCCCACGAGGTATATATTTATTAATATAGTAAATGCTGTAATAAAAGCACATCGCATTTGCTAGGACGTGATAAAATGACAATATATTACTATTTGTCCTAATCCACACAAATTTATTCAAGTTGCAAATTACAATGACATCTACTAAAATGTATGTAATTCTTAATCTTGTAATCTTTGATCTTTGTTTAAAGTCAATCATATTAGAAAAAAGAACTAGTAATTTATACAACTAGATTTTTTAATTCGAGACTATTAAAATGATAGTTTTGTTGAGTCATCCTTAAGTAGTGATTTAGTATTTATGTAGTGTACCAGTAGCACAATATCTTAAGGCTGTTTGACTCATAAAATAGCTCTAGAATAGCAGAAATAAGGAGGGCGCTGGTGTAGTGGAGTGTATGGTTTTATCTTTAGTAGTTGGTCAACTGACTTAGCGCTTTATTTAAAAACGGTCCTCTGGAACACCAACGCCATCTTAATTTATTGCAGTTTGGGGCCATTTTTGTTAGTATAGAGATTGTGCTGGTCTCTACACTCCATACTACATAATCTATTACTACATAATAATTTTAACAGTACATAATCTATTGTACTGTTAAAATTATTTTATTATTATTTTAACTGTATAAATACGAAAGAATTAAATTTTGAAATTTTGAAGACTCGAATAAAAAAAAATAGTTTAGTGTCATAAAAAGCCCGGGGAGGGGGCTAGGGGCAATTAATATGAATCATTTTTCACATTTTGTTTTTATGACATTATATTATTATAAATTTCAATAATTTCTAACGACTTTTACCCAAATCACAAACAGCAAATACCTTTACCATTGAATATATTTCAGTATTATAGTGTAAGCTCAATTTAATAGTTTGGAACATTGTCGACACATTTATGTATTATTATTTATTTGTTTTACGCGTTGATTCAGTATTAGGTACAATTAGGTTTTGATGCCACCTTTATAATTGGGATGATGATACGAAATAGGCAACCTATAACTTTTTCAATGTATGTCTACGCACGATCTGAATACGTGAAAATACAAAACAAAATTTTCGTGTCCCGTTGCCACTCATGCATATAAAACTGTGGCTTCATTGGTCAGTCGATATTCATCTCTGTAATAGAAATTCATGAATGACTGAGAAAAATAGGATGCATAAGCTACCGTAGGAAATGTTTTTTTTTTTTTTAATTTTCTATGTTCTTCGGCTATTTTGGAACGTATTTTGACGCACTCGGATAGGATGCAGTACATAAAGAGAGTAACCGCTCATATTATTAGAAAACATTTAAAGATCCTTATTAATTTCATACCAGTGCTGTACTTAAGAGATTCTCTATCTATTTTATTTGATTAAATTGTCGTATCATATCGTGATCCAGTAAATACGATATATGTAACAAGTTTAAACCTCGGCCTGCGCAGACGAGGGTCTTTTGTCCCCATGGTACAAAAATCCCTGAAACGTGCAAAACGGTCCACCGAGTACTTCTCACGGACTCAACGCATACGGGGTGCGGTCATTTTTTGCTCGCCTGCCCCAAAATTGAGTGAAGCTGCCGCCTAGTTACGTTAATTTTTTTTTTCGGGGACTCCCCTTTACTTTTGTCCAGTCCACTGTCGGTCGGTGTCCTCGGTAATTTGTAGACTTTTTGTACAGGTTACTTTTAGTCCTTTGTGTGCTTTATTCGATACAAATTCTAAGAGATATACATCGATGGACAAAAATGTACCCGGAGGACAGTACCTCGTCTGCACAGGCCTTTAAAGTTATTCTATACCCCTTGTACTTTATATTACCAATTTGAGTAATATAATAATCGAAACAGTGTTGTATTTATTTGTCACAAATGTATTAATGTATTTAAAATTAGTTGAAAAGTGATGTAATCCTTAAATGCAACGATATAAATTATCGATATTTATTTGTGGTGACACATTTTAATAGCATGTAATCTGTCAAACCTTTTTTAGTGACATTATTCTATTTTAATAATACGTAGATAATGGATATGTCTTTTGGCCAATATAAGTATTTTATATTGTAATATATTACAATAGTATCATGTTTCCTTACTTTAGGGATTGTGTTAGCCATTGATGAATAATTTCCTTGTCGTAATTATTTATGGTCAATAAAAAAATAAAGTTTTAGTTATTTATTATAATACTCGTATGCCAATTATTATGTACAAAAGGCCATGTACATTGATGCTAAAATAAAATAGAAATAAAAAAACTTGAAACTAACAAGAAATAAGAATCACTTTGTGCGTCAACTCGTTCACACTAACATCAGGACTATTCTATAGTCGAGATATAAAAAAAAATCATAGCTCAATTAATATAGGTTTTTGTGTAATTCTTACTTTTTTCGCAAAAATATCACATTACTTCAGCATTTAAAAAATTACGTAACAAACACTCATATTGTAAAATAATTGACTTAGTTTCAATAAAAAAACATCTAACATCCGTATAATATATGTAAAATATTATTACAGTGGACCCGCGGTAATCCGTCAAACATTTTGCAGGGCAGTGTTGGACTATCGAATTTGTTGGATTATAGAGTACTCCCTAAGACCCCTTATAATCCGGAATTTTATACAAAAGAGTACCTTGTAATCCGACAAATTGCAGATCCAATGATGAGATTCTATAAGTTATACTCTGAAGTACCAATCATACTTCATTATGTATGTCAAGTGTAGTAAATTAAACTAAACATTAGAGAACTTAGGTTTTATTTTAAAATTAACGTCATTAGTGCTCTAGAACGTACAAAAAATAATAAATTTACAGTAGGAAATAATTGTGTACAAACAAATCTACATAGGTACTAAAATAGTCATATTTTTTTTGAAAATCATATTATACATGAATCAATCATTTTATGAAGCATGAAAGTATTCATCAATTTTTTGTTTAACATTGTTGAAACGTGAAACCAAATTGTTTTCGTTTTTTTGTTGTCGTGAAAAAAAAAGGCGTTAATTGCATCTTCTGATGTGTAGTTAAATTCAAACTAAGCAATCAGAATGAAAACAGTACCTATGCGTCGAGCACTATAGTGGTGACGCGTACAAGTTGTAACCTGCTCAATCGTGCATTGTCTCATTGTCTATACTAGCGAAGATTGTCAAAAAATACTCAATAATAACTGATGTGTCGGATTACAGGGGGTGGCGGATTAGCCAGGGGCCGGATTACCGCGGGTCCACTGTATAGTCATAGACCTGGCAGTACAAGTGTACCTGGCCTTTGTTAG
Source organism: Helleia helle (assembly GCA_963853865.1). Lineage (NCBI taxonomy): Eukaryota > Metazoa > Arthropoda > Insecta > Lepidoptera > Lycaenidae > Helleia > Helleia helle. The sequence continues at coordinate 5,021,644 of OY971436.1, forward strand.
ACACAATATATATTAATGAATGCTGTTCAGTGAAGTGAGATATAGTTAAATAAATATATAATTAGGATATTAGACTATGAATAGCTTGTGTATCGATGTTACTAGCTTTTGTAGATGATGTTGTCAACTATTAGCGATTAGTAACTAGATTTGATGTGTTACCATCTTCTAAACAACAATATCTACCTTATTTATTGAAATAGTATGTTCATTCTTGAACATGAAAAGAAATTTAAATGGTATACTGTTTTAACGTCACTTTATGCTTTTTAGGCAATAATGAAAAGAACTAAATTAAAATTATTATACGCAAACAATATCTAAATTTAGTTTTGCATCTCAATATTATTTTATTTAAGGTGCCGTTTAATAATTGTTATTATTTTTATTTCATTTGACTACCATTATTAAAAATAATATTCTTACACTATATAATTATGATTGACATTATCGATAGTTGTTAAATTTTTAGTTCTCAATACTTTAGTGAAAATGATAATAAAAATATTTAGGGGTTAATACTATTATTAAACAGTACCTACTGCAAAATTTGATTATGTTCCGTAATAGATAACCAATAGTTAAAAAAATATGTTGGCAAATGTTACAGATAAATTGTATTTTATTTTACTAGCATCAAAGCGAAATGACAATATCATAAAGAAGCATTAACGCACGATTTGCTTAGGAATAACTTTCAATCCCTTTATAGATGTGAAAAGTTCTTTTATTACTGCGGTGAATTAAAACTAACGGTGAAGTAAAAAAAACAAAAAGAAAAAGAGACGAACATATTGGATTTATGTAAAATGAATTTTGAACTTGGCTATAATTTTTTTTTTTTTTTTTCTCTAGAGTCGAGATCCATTTTTGTCATTTTCTCGCAGTTTATTTTGTGTGTGAGATGCACATTTTTATCATCTTTTTTTAATTAGCGGAGATGTAACTAAGCTAGTCCCTTAGGTAATTAAACACTGTTCAGAATAGATTTCTTGGTGGTTTATTATATTGGTTATACTAAATTATTTCATTTAAGCTTAATTTGGCAATTTTTTAATATTATTGTATTCGTTTTTTTACTTCAATTTGAAATGTATTTATTTTTATAGTTACTATTATGAAAACATTTTAAAATTTTGAATGTTACACATTATAAAATTCTTATTCACATCCAGTTATTCTTTGATGTAATTTAATGACATTATTTTGATCTGTGATTGTATTAATAATCTTTTATTTAGTAAATCATAAAATAAATGGCTTTGAAGATTTTTTGGCTTTCATTTAAAAAATGATGGTTTTCCTTAAACTTTGAATTGATTATTGCTGCAGTAACAGTCGTTACACCTTCATTAATTTAGCTTAAGGTTGAACTAGTAGACGGCGCGAACTCCAACAAAATGATTGCTATCTCACCTAACATAGAACATGTGTGCTAGAATGAAATGCACAATAATTCATTCCTAGAATAAGACATTTTTCTTTTTAGCAAAACAGTTATTATAATATAACTACTAATTGTATCTTTTAAAAATAAATTTATTTCAACTTTTGAATAACTAAACTATATCTATACAGGCTATTATTTTTAAACTTTCGTGTTCCGTGTACTATTTATTTTCGCCCAAAGTTGGGCTAAAATCAGTGTTAAAATACGAAAGTTTAGAAGCTTGTATTTTTTAAATATATATTTTTTTTACGATTTTGACGAGATCAATTTATATTATACTTAGTTTTTCATGGTCAACGTCAAACATTGTAGTAATTACTGTTCTGTGTTTGTATGGAAAGATGAGCGACTTGTGTAACCTTAAGTTCAGGATATCCCAAACTACCTGCTTTTGGTAAAGCTATATATTCGTATTATTGGTCCATTAAAAATATATGCTGTAGTTTAATAAACGATCTTGCTTGTTCAGCGGTTCAAAACACGATGATAATTGTAACTTGCCTCGATAAAAGAAATCACAAATATAAGATTTTTTTCATTATTTTTGTTGTTGTACTTGAAGATTATCAGGTTTAGAGGGAAAATATTTACATAAAAAATAGGTAATTATATTTAGAATATTTAACGGCATTTTTTTAATAAATTATTTTATTTTTCTTAGTGCTTCACTGCTGCTTGTCAGCGTTTTCCCCCGTTATCGGGGCGACTTTATTATCAAAACTCTAAAATAGCGTTGCTATTTCAGTATCCCCAACAATTCTCTGTGTTCATTGGGGAGTGTATTGGCATTTTAGAAGCATTTCTTTTTATTAAGAGTCACAATAATAAAGATTCGGTCATTTTTTCGGACTCAAAGACTGCCTTGGAATTTCTTACACATAGTTCTATCTACAACTCTCCCTTCTTAGAAGCTTTAATAAAAATTTAAATATAATATTATATAACCCTTGTGTTGATTCCAGGAAACTTGGGTGTTAAAGGCAATGAATGTATAGATTCACCAGCCAAACGATAAGTGCTTTAAATATCAAACATATGACCTACTAAATTATCCCAAGAAATATCTTTCGGGTCTGGCAAAAGGAGTGGAAATTATCCAGCACAACAAAAGGTAGGTTTTATGCTTCAATTTAACCAGAAATCCCTAGGAAGATTCTGTAAATTGAAAAAATTGTCTAAAACTACTGTATCGATTTTATGTAGAGTATAGGTCACGGCTTGTTTCCCTATTTTTCGTCGCAAATTTAGAATTAAAGATTCCTCTCTCTGTGAATGTGGACTAAGACTAAGATAATGGAACTCTTGACCACATCTTCCTCTCTTGTTCAATTAATAATTCGTTTTGTCTCCTGGATCATATATATTATATCCCAACTTAATATCCCTCTTCCTATTAATTTCATTTCTCTCTTAGGCTTTTTTAGAGTTCCAGTTCAGACATGGCTTTTTTCCTCGCAAAATTTATAAATAGTAACAACATTAAAATATAAAAAAAAGTCCCTACGGTCATTGTAATTTTACAGTTTATATTTATTATTATATTAATTCCTTAGTTGATTTAGTACCACAAATTTATTAACCCTTAATAGGGATGTTGACATTTTTCAGAAATGTTTTTAAATCATTTATAAATATCTAATGGAGGCCTAAATATTATTAACTTTTGCTTAAATACGTATAATGCCTATAAAATCTTGCATTTTATAATGCATTTAAATTTCGTTCCAAAACGAACATATGACGTCACGTGACAAGTGTTAGACTTGTCACGTGACGCCATATGTTGTTAAACATCGTTAAAGTGATAAAATAATTCTAGTTGTCGTTAATAAAAAATGGTTTCTAAGTTTTATAAGTGTTGTACGGTGCCTATGTGTGTACATTGTCAAAACGCCTGAAAATGTGTTATTACTATGTGTACAGCGTACGGAAAATGGTGTATAGAAGTACCTCAATATTCTTCAGCTTCCGCTAAATAAGAACAAGTGACGTCATTTCCGTTTGTATAAATAAATTTAATCAAATAAAAATAAGGAAAATATTGTAATTTTTTTCAGAATTCTATCACATAAACTACCAATTAACATCAAAATTATATTTTTTTATGAATACTGTCAACATCCCTATTATGTTTTTGAGATAGCAAAGTACAGCTTGGCAAAAAGAGTATGACGTGGTGACAAGTGGAACTAAATATTTTACTAAATGGAAACCTATGATGTTGACAATATTTGGCCGACAAATACTAGATTTTGAGTAAAGTTTAGTGTTTCACATTTATTTTTAAGGATTTTATTAAATTATCTTACTTATTTCCCATTTTATGATGAAACTTAAGTGAGAGTGGCGCCCTCATTTTTTCCATACTCTTTTTTGCCAAGCTGTAATTCAAAATAAAAAAAATTGTGCATTTTTTTCATGAAGTTAGGAAATAAGAGGAGTTGCCCCTTTCTATAAACTGACAGCTGTAAGTAAGTGCTGATCCGCCATCTTGAGTGCCCTTTTTATAGTAGTATCCTCTATATTGTTTGTGGTTTTGCTGTCAAAACCCTAGCAATGGTAGCCATGTTGAGTGCCAATTTGAGTTGTAGGTATACACCTTTTTTTCGTAGGTATGCCCAGTCCTTCTATATGTCTATGAATTATATAAAAATTAAAAAAAAAACATAATTGGCGAATCTTGTGGAGTACCGTTCAGGGGTGGTTTTCTTAGTAGGGCTGTTCTGGCGGTTTTCTATAGTGTTTGTTTTAAAAACTTAATCTGTGTAATATATAATGTGATTGTTTGGCGAATATTGTGGTGGATGAAATGGGGAATGTTAGTTGATAAATGGGGGCTAGAGGGGCGAAGCCGCGCTCCTTGGGGTTTCCCGCCATTTTTCCGTATGACAGACCGAATATTGTATTTTGTATGGCTAATAACCTAGTAGCTAATGCCTTTAAATGAAAATAATAAATGACAATTGACACTATGTTACTCTTTAACGAGGAATGGCGGGAAACATCGGGACGCGCGGTTGTGTTTTTTTGGTTTCCCGTTAATTAATTATTATTTTGTGTTTTGTCCATTCAGAGTGGTTTTCTATAGTGTTTGTTTTAAAAACTTGATCTTTATATATTGTGATTGGTTGGCGAATATTGTGGTGGACTGCCTTGGGTGGATGGAATGGAGAATGATAGTTGATTGATGGGGGCTAGAGGGGCGAAGCCGCGCTCCTTGGGGTTTCCCGCCATTTCTCCGTATTACAGACCGAATATTGTATTTTGTATGGCTAATAGCGTAGTAGCTAATGCCTTTAAATGAAAATAATAATAATAACAAGTTTTAACTTATAAATTAGGAAAACGGCGGGAAATTTCAAGGCGCGCAGTTGTGGTTTTTTGTTTCTCATTAATTTTTTATTATTTTAGTCATTCAGATCAGTTTATTATAATATTTATTTTATAAATTTTATTTGTATATATTATAGTTAGTTAGAAAATTCTTGGTTGGTAAGTTTCTTTTTACATTCTATTGCAACATGAATGAACCCCCGGATCCCGGGGGAACATGTAAAGTGCCCGAAGCTTGCAGTTTTGTTACAGTAGAATATAATGATTCTAGTATGGACACTGACCAATCTTCCAAAAAAGTTAGTTTAAAACGTGGTCGCCTGCATAAAATATGCAAAAATTGTAACAAAAAGAAAAGAAAAAATACGGGAAACCAAAAGGACATTGGATGTCGTTGTGTAGAGTCCGATAAATCAGATGAGGGTAAAAATTTAACTAATATTCCACTTGCACAGCCTTTATTACAATCAGATAATCCAGTGCCTCATAATATTAATGATTCAGTCAGTAAACCAAATACTCCAATTGGTCGAAATCTTTACAATGAACTAGATGCACCTCCTTACATTATTCATGTTCAGAAGATCCAATCCTCTGATAATGACGGAAAAATATTGCACCCGATAACCTTCGGAAATTTTCTTTTAAAAAATAAAATTTATAATATAGTTAATGGTAGTGTTAAGAGAATTGGTCGAAACCGTATGTCTGTTTCCTTCACAAATTATGTTGATGCTAACTCTTTTATTAACAATAGTATAATCACCGACAATAATTATAAAGCATATGTCCCTTCATTTAATATTTTAAGAATAGGCATTGTTAGAGGAGTTCCAACAGATTGGTCTCCTGAGGAAATTATTTCTAATATCTCAACCCCTGTTGGCTGTGGCAAAATAGTTAAAATTAGACGACTTAATTATAAAACTATTGTTGATGGGTCTCCAATATGGAAACCCACACAGTCGGTAGTAATGTATTTTGATGGTCAGGTACTCCCAAAAAGAATATTTATCTGCTACAACTCTCTGCCCGTAGACTTATATGTTTTTCCCACCATCCAATGTTATCACTGCTGTCGTTATGGTCATACAAAGATGCAATGTCGTTCCAAACCAAGATGCCTCAAGTGTGGTCAGGATCATGTTAGTGATTCATGTAATGTTGAAGATGACTATTACTGTTGTCAATGTTCTGGTCGCCATATGGCAAACAGTAAATCTTGTCCGGAACTTAACAGACAAAAAGAAATAAAACTATATATGTCCCAAAATTGTGTTTCTTATCAAGAAGCAAGTAAAATGTTCCCTATACTTAATAAATCATTCGCTGAAACCTTGTCCAGTCCTCAAAGAAAATTATCTTTCCAAAATATTAATACTCCATCTTCTTATACTCCACAAAAATCTTACAAGAAAACAGTTATATCTAAACCTTCCCGCCCTATACAAGTTGGAAAAGGTTACGACAAAACTGCACATGATAATATCATAAAAGAATTTTCCTTTAATCAATTAGATAAAAATTATAGCCCAATTTCAAATGATACTCCCTCCACACAAGAACCAACAAAAATATCAGATATTATATCTTTATTACAAACCTTTGCCCAGACCAATAATAATATACCGTCCATCGTTGCCCCCTTAATGGAGTTAATTGTAAATATAATCAAAATAAATAATGGCCAACAAAATATTACAATGGAACGCTAGAAGCATAATTAATAAAAAAAGTGATCTAATTTACTTATTAAATAAATATAACCCTTTTTTATTTTCATTATGTGAAACTTGGCTTAGACCAGGTTTTACATTAAATATTAAAAAATATAATACTGTTAGAGAAGACAGATTAGATGGATATGGTGGTGTAGCATTTCTCATTAAAAAAGGCTACCCTTTTAATATAATATCCACTCCTGTACATAGTTCTGAAATTTCTATTTTAGCCGTAATTGTAAATAAAGTTTGTTTTGTTTCTGTATATATTTCACATATTTCTATTAATATATTAAATGAAGTTGGGGATATATTCTTATCCCTCCCTAAACCATTAATTATAACTGGTGACTTTAATTGTCATCACCAGTCTTGGGGCTGCTCCATGACAACCTGTTATGGTAATAAACTTTTGGACATTCTAGATAAAAACAACTTGTGTATCATCAACAATGGTAATTCTACTAGACGTACAAACTTATCTGAAGGAAATAGTGTAGTAGATCTAACTATTTGCTCACCCCAATTTGTATCTCAGCTGTCAAGTTCTGTTTTAACATCCACATTTGGCAGTGATCATTATCCCATTATTACCTCATTTCCTCCTGGCAAATTAATTAAAACTTGCAATAAACTATTCCCGAGATACAATATATCAAAAGTCAATTCTGACACTTGGACTCAATTTAGTAGTAAAGTTGATTTAAAACTTAGTCAGAAAATATCAGAAAATATTAGTGATTCTTGCGGTGCCCAAATTTTTTTAGATACATTAATTGAAAGTGCCAATGAAGTTTTTAATATAAAACATGGGAACCCTTATATTCCAAGTCCTCCATGGTGGGATGTCGAATGCAAAGAATTTTTAAATAAAAGAAAAAATGCTGAAAAAATATTTAATAATAATATGACATTAGAAAACCTCTTATCACTAAAGGAGATTACAAACGCAACAAAATTACTTTTTAAAAGAAAAAAAAGAGACAGCTGGCGAAAGTTCTGCTCATCTTTATCTCCCAATACTCCCTCATCCAGTGTTTGGGAAAACATTGGAAGATTTAGATCAGCTTATAATACCACCCCATCCCCAACTTTTCCATCTTTTCTAGTAGACGATTTTCTTGATAGAATTGCTCCTCCCACTGTTAATTTTCGTAAAGATAACTTAAATGATAACGGTGCCTTATACAATGAATCATCTGAATTAAACTCTCCCTTTTCAATGACAGAATTAAAGAACGTTTTAGAATATGCATCAGATTCTGCACCTGGTCCAGATGGAATATATTATTCTTTCATTACTCATTTAAATGACATAAGCATGACATATTATTTAAATTTAATCAATTCTATTTTTCACTCTGGTCACATTCCTGCAAATTGGAAATCACAAATTGTAATTCCAATATTAAAACCTAATAGAGATCCTTCTTCTGCTTTGTCTTACCGTCCTATTGCCCTTTCATCTGTCCTCCTAAAAATCTGCGAACAACTAATTAAGAATCGTCTAGAATGGTTCGTTGAAAGCAACAGTTTGCTATCAACAACTCAATTTGGCTTTAGACGAAACAGAAGTAGTATAGATAATATTAGTTTACTTACAACCGATATCAGGCTAGCCTTCTCTGATAATAATTTTGTCATTGCAGCATTTTTGGATTTATCTAATGCTTATGACAATGTCGTGATACCAATTCTTAAACAAAAACTTTTATGCCTTCAGATTCCCAGAAAAATTATTTCTTTTGTTATAAATATGCTTAATGATAGATCGATTTTGTTTACTGATGGTGAACAAAAACATTCTAGAGTGTTATCCAAAGGCCTTCCACAAGGGTCCGTTTTGAGCCCCTTATTGTATAATTTATACACATATGATCTAGACTTAGCTATTGATAGAAAGATTGAAGTTTTGCAATATGCGGATGATTTATTATTATATGTAAAAAGTAAAAACATTAAATTAGCATGCACAGAGTTAACGTCATCACTTCAATATTTAAAAAAATGGCTTGATGATCATGGACTATATTTGTCCCCATCTAAAAGCTCAGTAGTTTTATTCTCCCGTATGCGAACTATCACTCCAGTTCATGTTTATTACGATGAGACCATTATACCACAAAAAAATGATTTTAAATTTTTAGGTGTCATTTTAGACAGGAAACTTACAGGCATCCCTCATTGCAATTTCATCGCAAATAAGTGTGAAAAAATAATAAACATCATAAGATGTTTAGCAGGAGTTTGGTGGGGTGCCCATCCCTTTTATTTGAAACTCGTGTATAATGCTCTCATACGTAGTGTCCTCGAATATGGAACCTTCCTATTGGAACCGGGCCTTCTTTCTGGATTTAAAATGTTGAACAAAATTCAAAACAAATGTTTGAGAATCATTTGTGGAGCAATGAAGTCTAGCCCAATTAACGCTTTACAAATTGAGTGCTGTGATCCTCCGTTACAACTACGTCGTCAGTATTTGTCTGATAAATTTCTCTTTCGACGTCTACAGCTTTCCAATCACCCTCTTATTGAAAAACTTCATCTTTTAGCTTACTTAGTATCTAATTCACCGTATTGGATACATAAATCGAATCCACATTTAATTAATAGCTATTATAAGTTTAAATCTCTCTCTGCACCTTTACATCAATCTAACATGTTACCTTTGTTTTCTTGTTCCTTCGAATCTCTTATTCTATCACCACAAATATTAAATATTGGTATAGCTAAGTCAGATTTTTTAATAGCTAATGAAAAATTTAATGCAATTGTTGAGAAAAAATTTAAAAATACCCATCTCATATTTACAGATGCTTCGAAACATAATGTTAACGGTTTAGTAGGCGTAGGTATCTTCCACCGTCAATATAACATTGTACAGAAGGTAAAACTCCCTCCAGAATCTTCTGTTTTTTCTGGAGAGTGCTTGGGTATTTTCAAAGCCATAGATTATATAATACTAGCTAAACTCAAAAATTCAATCATTTTTACTGACTCACTTAGTTCTTTACAAGCCTTAGAAAAAAACCCATTTAAAATTAAGCAACACAACCCCATAATATTTGACACAAGACAATTACTAACAATATGCATAGCAAAACATTACAATATTAAATTTTCTTGGATTCCTGGACATTCTGGAATCCAAGGAAATGTTATAGCAGACGCTCTCGCTAATGAAGCTATTTCATGTGGTGACCTTGTTCCGTATAAGATTTACTGCTCAGACTTGTTATCAATACCTAAACTCGATCTTGATACATGTTGGAAAACGTCATGGGAAAAAAGCAGTAAACAAAAAGGTAATTATTATTACTCTCTTCAGCCTGATATTTTATCAAAACCATGGTTTTTCTCAATGAATTTTAATAGGAGGTGCTCTAGTATCATCTCAAGATTGAGACTTGGCCATACTTGTACACCTGCTCATCTTTCCAAGTTTAAAATTATTAACGACTCTTCTTGTTTGTGTGGTTGTGAAACTGGCGATGTAAATCATTTTTTCTTTTCTTGTCCTTTATATGACCGTTCCGATTTCCTGAAATCCTTACTAGATCATCAAATCCCTTTTCCAACCTCAATTACTTGTCTGTTATTTATAAAAAAATATTACATATATAAAATAATTTCAGATTATATAATTACTAATAATATAGAAATTTAGGTTTAGTATTTATTTGATGAAAGTCTTGTGTGTCTATAATATAAGTAATATATTTAAATATATGTATAGCTATATAAATTAATATTTCATAATAATATTATTATTATCTTGTCATACATATCCTATATCCTGCCCTGAATGATGCCTAAATTTAACATCTCTCGTCCCTTTATATACATGGAAAAATTTCTCCCGTTTGATAATGGCAAATGTACTACGTACGAGAACTGCCAAAAAAAAAAAAAAAAAAAAAAAAAAAACTTATAAATTATAATATTAATAACCATTAACCAGTATAAATATGATGAAATTGCCGTCAAATAAAATAATAGTTGATATTAATAAACATTATAACGATGTGTTTATTCAATTTCGTATTAATAAGATTATTAATACAAAAACAAAAGTTTGCCGAGTCTGTTTACGAGATGGTGAGATATCTATAAATGAAACTGAAGGTTCCAGTGATATAACCGAAGCTTTACAAGCTTTCGGTGATGTAGATGTGAAAGAGAGTGATGAATATCCAAAACATTTGTGTAATATTTGCTACAAATTTATAAAAGGTGCAATCTTATTTAGGAAAGTTGCAAAACAAACAAACCACATTTTACAACAACGAGTTAAAGAAGAGTCAGACCATACATATGTTTCACATGGTGCCAGTGATGAGCTCGACGGTAGAGATACCCCTGTAGGCGACAAAGCTCCGGACATTTCAGAAATCGCTACAAAATCGGATACAACATATAAATCGAATGTTCCCATGAAAGTACAATGTAATATATGTAATAAAATTGTTACTAGATCATATTATAAGAATCACATGACAATGCATGATCCCAATCACTATAAATATATCTGTGATGTATGTGGCAAGTCTTTCAGATTGAGAAGTGCATACTGCAGCCACAGCCTCCTCCACAGAAATGATTTCCCTTATAAATGTAAACTTTGCCCATACAAAGGTAGATATGCTGCATTGTTAAAAACTCACATGACAACACATGGGGACTACAATTATATGTGTACAGAGTGTCCTGCCAGGTTTCTGTTTAGAGGTAATTTAAAAAAGCACATGTATACACATAAAGAACCACAGTACAAATGTGATTATTGTCAAAAAGCTTTTCATACCAAAATATTGCTCAAAAGACATATTGATGCCATGCATCTGGGAATTAAAAATAATATCTGTAACATTTGTGGGAAGGCGTTTGGTTATAGAAGCGCTATGAATAAGCACCAGAGGCGTGTTCATAAGCGGGAGAATCTGTCTTTTGGTCGTACACCTGCATATTTAGAAGCTGAGCAAGAACAATCAGAATAATACGTAATTCCAGGTACCCTTATATATGGGATCAAGATAAAGTAATTTATGTACTATAATGTTGTATTAATGAAATTTAAATTTCATGTAAGTAAATATGGAAATACAAATAATGAATGCCTTTATTTTTACTAAGTAGCACACAGTATACATTATCTATTTTTCTCATTTTATGGTTGTCTGCTAAAAACCATAATGAGGATTCATGGAAATAAGTTTTTAATGTTTTTCGACTGAATAGTGTATCACCGTGGTACTGAGTATATATAAGAATATTTTTATTGAAAAGTGAATTATCAAGCCAAATCTTGACAATATTTTAGTGGGGTTTCTCATTTCATAGATTATTTTGACATACTTTTATACATATAATTATTATGCTAAATTGTGGGTATTTAAATATATATCTAGAACTAGAGTAGTATGAATAAAACATGCTGCTATTTATTTATATTATAGGTTGCACCTATTGATATTGGCAGAAATTATTATATTCGAATGTAAAGAAGAAGAGGACAAAATATTATACAACACTAGGCAAAATATTCAAAATGATTGTGGAGAATGGAGGGAAGCTCAGTGGCGTGCGGTTGTGTTTTTTTTTAAGTGAAAACTTCTTTAGCATTGTTGTGATCTAAAACTCGAGCCTGTAGACCGAAAGGGACAGCAAATGGTCAAGGTGACACATCGACGGCCGGCTGGTCGAGTGGTCAGGCTACTGGATAGTGAACACTTTCCCATAGGGAAAAGGAGGGCAACGCAAAGGCATGACTTTTAGTTGTAAGTATGTCTATGGGCGTCAGTATCACCATAAGGCTCCGACTTCTCAGTTGCCTCCTTGTGACATAAAAAAGCGTTAATTTGGCATTGTGCGGCACAGACCACAGTCGCATTATGCTCTGTAATTGGAAAACACATAAGGCATAAGCAAACATAAGGTGGGGTGCCCACCTTTCTTATTTGAAACTTGTGTATGTATCTCATATGTAATGTCCTGAAATATTATGGATCGTTCTTATTAGAACTGGGTCTTCTTTCTGAATTTAAAGTGTTGGCCTATTGTGCTTGTGGACTACAAGTAATTTTACTGTCCGGCAGTGCGATTTTTTACGGTCCGATATTGCACGCCATTTATGTAGGGGTATAATTATTATAGTTTGTGCACTTTATGTAATTTTACCGTCCGATATTTTACTTTTCCCCATTCTGAACCGTTTTTTCCGGTCCGAGATGACGGCACTGGAAAATGAGTTGACAGCATTGTAAAATATATATGCTTCTATAAAGGATGAACCCAAAATTCTTTTTGTCTTCTACGTCGTCGTACGTAAAGTAATAGAGTTCCAAGAAGATTCAAGGGGAGCATACCCTAAACTGCGGCCTACGCCGCGTCGATCCGAGTAAAGACGGACAGGTGCACAAGCCAATCATCCGTTTTTTTTCATGCCACATCGGACCGTAAAAAATCTGACTGCCAGAGAGTAAAACTCCTTGTAGAGCACAAGCGCCCATAATATTGTTCCGTAATCTGTGCCACTGGCCACCAGTCGCGCAAGACGCGACCAGTGCTGCCACCTTGGAGATTTTGTCACTAGATCTGGTGATTTTTCAGTGTTTAGCGATATTTTTTCATCGATTAGCGACTAAAACATTTTTTGCGATTTTTCAATATGGAATTTGGCAACACATATTCGAGATTTAAATTTTATCTTCCTGGAATCATTCTGGTGTCGGGGAATTCCAAAGGGTCGAGAGCTCGTAACGGCCATGCTTTAGCACGTGCCCAAAGTCAAAATCATTTTTTTTAATTCAAAATAGTACCAATACAATATATTTTTGAACGTCAATTGAATCTACCACCGGTTCCAAGGCAAGGCCACTGAGAAGAACCGGCGAAACACACTCGGTGGAACTAATCTTTTCAAATAATACGTATTCTATAACAATTTTAACATCTTATCCTGAAATGCCTGAGAGGAACGCCTTATTCCCAGGGTATGGTATCTTCCATGAAATTTTTTACTTTATAATATCATTTACCACACAAACGCTCTTTAACAACTTTTTGATTTTTTTTATGGATAGCTTTTGAACGTTTTCAGAGATCCTATTGTACGAGGGCGGCACTGAATATTTCGGGAATCAAGGAAGTGACACAACATTACTATTTAAAAATGTATTTATTGCTTTTCGAAGTATTCACCGCGAAATTTGACACATTTTTCCATACGATGGAACCAATCATTGAAGCAACCATTCCATTCGGAAGTTGAGTCTCCAAAATGGCCGTTTTGTAGGCGTCTACAGCTTCTTCAGGCGATGAAAATCTCTGACCACGCAATTTATTCTTTATTTTAGGGAAAGTATAGAAATCATTAGGGCTTAGGTCGGGGCTGTACGGCGGATGGTCTAATAATTCTATGTTTTCTTACTCTAAAAACTCTTTTGTTCTGTGTGCGGTGTGAGAACTCGCATTGTCGTGATGGAGGATGATGCGGCGGTTGCAGTTCTCTTTACAGAGTTCAGAAACGACCTGTGGCAAGCAAATGCTAGCATACCATTCTGCATTAACCGTTCTTTGTCCCTCAAAAGGAATAGTCGCAACATGGCTGGTTTTGAAGACAAACGTGGCCACCATTTTTTTTGCAACACTCCGTGAACGAACAATTTTTGTTGGCTTTAACCCATTTTCGAACACCCAAACTCGTGACTGGTTTTTTGTTTCGGGTTCGTACGCGTATATCCAGGATTCGTCACCTGATATGATGTTGTATACAGCATTTGAGGATCCTCCGTGGAATATTTCGAGAGTTCTGACATTTCTGTGGTTCTGACGCACCAAGTAACGCGAGCTTTTTGCTCTTCACGGAGCAAAATATGCGGTATCCATCGGGAAAACAACTTTTTTACACCTAATTGTTCATGCAAGATTATTTGTATTTGACTCATGCCAATGTCTAAAGTTGCCTAAATTTCGCGGTATGTCACATGTCGATCTTCCTCAATCAGCTTACGCACAGCATCAACGTTTTCTTGGGTGACTGCAGTTTCTGGACGACCTTGACGGAGATCATCGCTGAGCTTGACACGTCCACATTGAAATTCAGCAAACTAGGGATAAATTGTGGTTTTGGTTGGGGCTTCATCACCAAATGCAGAAATCATCCGGTCAACACACTGTTTTTGTGTTAAACCACTTCGAAGGTCATAATAAATCATCGCTCAGAATTTTCTCGAGTCAATTCCATTTTCTCAACGACTAAACAAGTTTGACCAGACCTTGTGACAAGACCGAGAATCTTTTTTTAAATAAATAAATGGTATTCGATTTTTAAAACCAAGGAGTTTTCAATTAAAAATATTTTAATATGACAGGAACAGTGGAAATATTCCATTCCCGATACTTTTAGTGCAGCATATTATGTAAAAGCGTATACAGTTGCCTTTAAAAGAATTGCTTATTTTTGAAAGTCTAATCACTGGTACATCTAACCTGTGTCTACTACGTGTATCCCTATTCCCTACTATGAATATCAGTTTTCTTACAAAATAGGGATGTTGACATTTTTCAGAAATGTTTTTAAATCGTTTATAAATATCTAATGGAGGCCTAAATATTACCAACTTTTGCTTAAATACGTCTAATGCCTATAAAATCTTGCATTTTATAATGCATTTTAAATTTCGTTCCAAAACGCTAACACTTGTCACGACTCACGTGACGTCATATGTTGTTAAACGTCGTAAAAGTGATAAAATGATTCTAGTTGTCTTTAATAAAAAATGGCTTCAAGTTTTATAAGTGTTGTACGGTGCCTATGTGTGTGTACACTGTCAAAACGCCTGAAAAATAGTTTTTACAATATGTACTGCGTACGGAAAATGGTGTATAAAAGTACGTCAACATTCTTCCGCTTCCGCTAAATAGGAAATGGTGACGTCATTTCCGTTTATTATCACGTGACCTATTATAAATTTTGTTACATTTTATTTATAAAATATTAATTTAATCATATAAAAATAAGGGAAAATATTGTATTTTTTCAGATTTCTATCATGTAAACTACCAATTAACATCAAAATTATATTTTTATATGAATACTGTCAACATCCCTATTCATTATGTACTTTACGACTTTACGTTGTTTGACGGTCTACAAAAGTTTGCGTTTCTGATTCACTCGTCGCTGAACTTCTTCATTTGTGACTTTTTGGGTCCAGGAAATCGACAACAGGTACGCCTGTAGGTCCACAATTTAAATGCTTCTAAACATTTCCCGAGGTGCTCCTTAATTGTCCATGACTCGCATCCATATAGAACTATAGGCCAGATGTAGCATTGTAGTATGCGAACTCGCAGAGCGATCTTGAGACAGTTGTATAGCACATTCTTCATTATACCAAACATGTCCGTAGGTATTTATATCTACGTTGTTTTTTATTTTTTTTATAGAAGAGGGGGGTAACGTACTTGTTCTAGCTAGTGTTCGACCTGCGATCGATATGTTTGGTTTAAGATCTTGTTTATTCGAAATTACCATCACATTAGTCTTCAGAAAATTCATTCTAAGACCTGCTCGTTCACTGCATTCATTCACAGACTTCTCTTTAAAAAGGGGAGCCACTCCTAGCGTCAATATGTGGTAAAGTGCTCCTAGAATCATATGCATATGATGGTAAGTGGTCGACGTCGCCTATGAACATAAACTAGTTTACCTGAAACGAGCCCAGGCAACTCATTTATGTGTTGATTATCCTGAGACATAAGATGTTAAGTCTCGGTGCCAGTAATTACACTGCCTGTCTTGCCCTAGTGGCTAGTTCTCTCCGAAACACAGCACAGCTGTTTCACGGGAGAAACAAGCAAGATGGTGGTACCCATGCAGTCGGGAGCGCGGCACAGCGCTCCCCTCCCACCGGTACATAGTAGACATCTAGTTACATTCTCATGATTTGCCATATAATTGCAAGATTTTCCCTTGCCGTAGGATATTCTTTGAGTCTCTGAAAATCCATGTAAGTACTCATTCAGATAGAACACCCTTTGCATATGATAGATGCCATATCTAGGGTTTCCAACAAAAAGCAACCTAAATAAATACTGCTGAACTCATAAGAAGGACAAACCATTTAGATGCACAGCATGTTCAGAGCATTTTACACCAAAAGAGATCTGGACTCTCATATCACACATCATACCTACAGGCCTAACAGATTACAACTGTAACATACATAACTGTAACTGTAACAAATATGGCTCCCCCCAAAAGCTCTAATGCGATATGAATTGAGAGTTCACAATTTGGCTTAAAGGTCTCGTAACCAGGCCATAAAATATTAATAAAATAAATTAAAAAAAAAAAGAGTTCACAATCGGGAGAAAATGGCTAAAGAGCCAAAATATATATAGGAAAAAATTACAAGAGAAATCTAATTCTGTGGGAATTTGATAGAAAATATTTAAAAAATAAATCTTTAAATTATTACTGTTTGTCATTTACCTCCTGCATTTTTTCATTTTAGTAATCATTACTTCAGCACCACTCTACCTGGTACCTGACAATCCTAACCTCTTCTAATCCATTAAAAAATCAACGCTAAGAAATTTCTTATGCAAAACCTTCGTCTAAATGGAATCTAGGGTTGAGTTAATCAGATCGGATCATAATAAAAAATAACAGCAATATTGGTCAAAGACAAACTTCTTTCTTTGTCCGAACTAGCAGACCCAGGACGATTGTCAAAACTTCGTCTGGTTCATAATAATAATATCTATGGAGGCTTTTACACCACGTCAATCTGGTCCCATGGTAAGTCCTCGAAGAACTTGTGTTACGAGTACCATACAACGGAAATATATTTAATACTTTTATACTATACATATATTCAAGATTTTATTCATATAACATATATTTAATACACATCCATGACCCAGGAACACAGAAAACTTTTTGTTCCCTGGCGGAATTCGAACCCGCTACCTCCGGCTTGAGCACCAACACGCTAACCATTGAGCCACAGAGGTCGTCAAATTTACAGAAGTCGCTAATGCGAGAGTCATCCTCATACTAACGCCCGAATACTGAAACGAATCTCAAATTTAAGACATACTTAAACTTATGTTGTCCTCTTTTTTTCTTTGAATCTGACACGTCGTAGCATGAGTTTAAGTACGTCTTACATTTGAGATTCGTTTTGAGTATTCGGGCGTAAGTATATTTTGGGGTCACTGTCACAGTGACCTATCTATACCTACCAATAGTGGACAAACAAAAACTCTCTAGTTTTAAATAAAAATGATATATTTTCAATTCAAACCTTTATTAGTTTCATATATGACTAGAATACAATAGTAACATATTAGAACATTATAAAATTTAACATGTTAAAACATTTTGAATACAATATTAATACTAACAATATATATTCAAAGCCTATAAGGTTGTAAATCTTTGGTGTCAATAGATCAAATTTCTACAGTAAATTGGAAGATAGTTGATTACAACTACTCAAAGGCCACTTAATTTATCACTTTGGTTAAATTATGGGCAGGAAATACTAGTCTAGACTAGGTTAGGACATTTTTAATAAGGCTCTCTCAAAATATTTCTCTACTTTTTGGCATAGGAGTAACCCAAAATTCATCAAAATATAGTGGTATAAATTTCTAAATGGTGTCATATTATTACTATGTCTAAACACATTTTGAGTGAGGCTGGAACATCTAGCATCTAAATATAGCTAGCGAGACCATACATGCATATGTATGCATAAGTGCAGTGAGTTACAACTTTTACTAGATTGTAACGGTCTCACTAAAATATGCACATTTTAAGTAGATTAGAAGGCTTTGAGCCCTTTACAATTACAAATTGTTTGGAAGATTGTCAAGGCTTTTGTCAAGTAAGAATATTCAAAATCCATTACAAATTTGAAACAACTGACATAGTTTAAGGCATTGTTGTTTTACACTATTTTTCTCTATGTATATATCTATGATTTGAACACAATTTTAGGTTTTTCACTTGGCTGCTATAGTGGTTATTAATCTAAGGATGATTCACATATTTTCTTAAAAAATCACCTTGTTATGTTACTCTAGTTAAATTCAGTCCTATCAAGTAACAATATTAGAATTGTGAATTTTATAAGTAGACAAGTATGCTAATAACTCTAAAATTGGTAGCAGAAATTTGATTATTGATTAAGCTAATATTCAACTTATTTAAGTAAATACAAAGATACAATGAAATTAATATACAAAAATGTGTCACTAATAACGTCATGAACAATGCACACAATATATATTTTATTTTGACATATGTATTTCTGAAACTTGAGACAATGAGTTGTTATTACTACAAATAGAGAAGGTATTTCAAATGAAAAACCTATAGCATCTTTAAGACAAGGGGGTGGACTGCACGGGGGGAGCGCAACATGAGCTCCAGTCTGTGCTGCAGTGCTAAACCTAGTGAGTTGTCTAAACAAATTATTAAAACATGAAGCTCAATGCTGTATGAGATTCCATTTTTATATAGATTTGCGCAGCAGTGACGCCTTACAATTGAAAAATTATTATAATTAAATTAAGCGTGTTTTAAAGATAATTTTTTTTTGAAATAATACCTACATGATAACTCAATGGTGAAAAGTTACTCCTTTGCTTTTAGTTAAGTTTCTGCAGTTGTTTAAACAAAATCTCAATGCACATGAAGGCACATTTAAAAACCAAATTCACTCAAACATATCACGTTGCAGCAAGCACTTAACACAGACTATGTGAGTTGAAGCACATGAGTAAATAAACGGACAGAGGCAAAGCTTTATACAACCGCGCCAATTGATTGCACTACTACAAGCGTCGTAACGCATGTGTGCGTAAGCACTCGTGGCTCGTCACGTACGAGTAGAAACCAGTCGAAACCGGTTCGACCAGTGTTCGAACGCGGTGATGTGAGTGCACGTGTTAAGTTGCGTTGTATATTTTTTCGTTTGGCGGGTATTTCAAAATTATTATCACTGTTCTTAAATTTTTGTTTATATATATTTTTGTTAATTAAAAGTAAAAAGTGTCAATATTGTTTATTATACTGTGTGGATGAATAATAATAGAGCAAATAAAAAAGAATCATATTTTATAACTGTTGATATTTAAATTATTGTTGATGATTAAAAGTAAAGTGTCAATATTGTATACTGTACTGTGTGTATGTATCTGTGTGAACAATAACAGAGCAAATAAAACAAATCATATTTTAGCTATCCCAAAGATTTCAATAGGTAAGTTGTATCTTATTATTTTATTTCTACTAATTATTATATCTTTTGTTCACTAAGTTTTTATGGATGTGCCTAATGTCTAGTTAGGGAAACATTTGACCCGACATTAAATCTTAAATCTTAGCTTAACTTTACAGTAAAAATACAATAAGTATAGGTACAGAATACGTAATTAGCAGACGATTCCTGTTCGGGATAAAAAATATTATAATAGTTATGATAAAAACTGATATGCAATGAGAGTGCTTTCCATTAGAATTTACCACTCTATTAAAAGGTACAACAGATTATTGCAAATAAAAAATATAAACACAAAATATTTTTTCTAAATATTTTGTGTATAAAATATTTAGAAAATAGAAAATATTTAAAATAATAAAGATAGAATATTTACATAGATTACTATATACTACTCGATAAAAAAAAATTGTTTTGTTCGTTTAATTTTGTCCACCTGTGACAACCCTACGACAATAGGTAACAATTTTACGCTTTGTATGGAAGCTTTGTCTCTGTCCGTTTACTTACTCATGTGGTTGAAGTGCGAGTGCTCTAACATGTGTTACAAATAATCTCTTTATATAACTCAATGACTTGAGAGAACTTTCAGCTAAATTTAAAAACTCCTCATACCCCTTACCGAGGGGTAAGGGGTATGAGGTCCCTCTTTTAGGTCCATAGATAATATATATGTTAATTTATATAAATCTTCTGTGCATGTCTATGTCACTGAAAGCCTCCTACACAGCTGGACCAATTTTGATGAATTTTTGTGTTCAAGTGATATAGAGAAAGGTTTAGAATCATAATTTGGTATTGTACAGACTGTTTTGCACAGGTTTTTATCAATATTTTTCCTTCTGTTTTAGAATAGTATACATGTTTTATAAAATATAACATACATAGCAACAGCAGTATATATTTATCCCTAGAAGATTGTGCTAATAAAAATCACTCCATGAAATTGATTAAAAGCCTAATTTTAGCTTTGTGTTAACACAAAAAAACATAGAATAAATAGACAACAGTAGAAAAATGTGTCAATATAATTATATACTCTTAAAAATAGTCTTTAAAGCCCAATTATTTTTCAGATTTTCTTTTAGTTTTTGGTCATTCCTGGCAATAACCAGTCAAGAATAATTTTATTTAGCTCAAATTTTGTATGAAGCCTACTACAAATACTTTGCTTTTAAGTGTTGGTCACTAGTATTAACACACTTAGGAACTTGACTATATCTAGTCTATTTAAAGGCATATAAATGGTGTTTAATCATAAGACGGTCCTCTACACATAGTAACAATAAACATAGAAGCGAAAACAAACTCACATAACTGCAACATCAACATTAGTGTACACCAAATGTACTCAATCCGAAGAACAACAACTTGCCATCTAAGGAGATAAAGAACACCGGCTATAGATGGAATCGTTAGCAAGACTGAAAACATTACCGGAATATCTGAAAACAAAAATTTATTGAATCAATTATTATTTTTAAGCAAACCTAATATTACTTATCGACTACGGAAATAACAGGGTCCTATTTATTCTATTTGTGTCCATCCAATGTTGAACATGACATAAAGGCTTCTTGATCGAAGCTCCGAGGTCTGTATTTTCATATACCTCGTATGTTTTAGTTATAGAAATCACATTAACACTATTATAAACAAAGTATAAAATTTAAGATACTCAAAATTATTTTAATAGATATTTTGGTGTACTATTTTTGGAAATACTAATTATAATTCTTACCTCTTTCACTAAGGCTACCTTTTCGACCTAATATAAGTCTAGCAGCTTCTACAACAAACAGCGCAACTAGAACACCATAATCTTGCCCAAGTCTTGCACGAGCTTTTTCTACATCTCCATATTTTCCACCAATCAATACAGACTTTAAAATTAATGTGCCCAGTTCGCATGTTGCAAATAGGCCGAAATAAAAGGAATTAATATATAAAAGTATCTCGTACGACAAACTCGAATTTACCATTTTACTGGTACCTTAATTATCTAATTTAATAAACAATTTCTTCATAAATATTAATTAGCGCCCTAGAACGTACACAGTGTTTGAACCATAGAGTAATATAATAATATGGATT
Source organism: Helleia helle (assembly GCA_963853865.1). Classification (NCBI taxonomy): domain Eukaryota; kingdom Metazoa; phylum Arthropoda; class Insecta; order Lepidoptera; family Lycaenidae; genus Helleia; species Helleia helle. Next base: position 5,043,540 of record OY971436.1, read on the forward strand.
ATGGATTTAGGAATATGGAGATTGGGATAGAGATTAGAGAGTCCTCTTGATTCTTGAACGATATTAAATTTATACCGATTTGAAACGTCATCTGAAGCACCTCCCTGAATTTGGCACCAAAAATATTTTTTTTAAACTTTTATTTAAACAATCCGATTGTCCGTCGTTTGTCCGTCAATGTCCGATGTAATTGTTTATTTGTCCGATAATGGTTTATTTATAAACAATTAAATAAATTTTTACTTGCAAGATAGCACTCTCTTTATCAAATCGATTTTTTTTTCATTTGATCGGTAATTATTTTTTATTGATTGTCCGATCAATATTTTTATTTGTCCGATTGTTTTTCTATTTTTAATTTTTTTTTTTTTGTGAAATTAATTTTGTCAATAGAAACTCCAAGTTTAATATTTTTTTGTATTAATTATTCCTAGTCATTATTAATTATTTTATTATTATCATTTCACAATTTCACGAAAATATCACAAAAACTTCACAAAAAAATTAATTAAAAATAGAAAAACAATCGGACAAATAAAAATATTGATCGGACAATCAATAAAAAATAATTACCGATAAAATGAAAAAAAAAAGAAATCGATTTGATAAAGAAAGTGCTATCTTGCAAGTAAAAATTTGTTTAATTATTTATAAATAAACAATTATCGGACAAATAAACAATTACATCGGACATTGGCGGATAAACGACGGACAATCGGATTGTTTAAATAAAAGTTTAAAAATGTATTTTTTGGTGCCAAATTCAGGGAGGTATCTGAAGCAGGGGTGGTCACGTCTAGGGTCACGTAGACAGAGAATCCTATAGACCACAAACTATATAGAGAATACGTATTTGCTTTGCTATAGACTGCTGCCAGCCGTGGCGACATGAGATAGATATTGTATATTGAAGTGACGTCTGAAATGGGGGTTGCTATACAAAAACCTTTTGCCTACTTTAAGGCAAAACGCTAAATATAAAAAAACATGACAAGCTAAAATATTACACACATTTATTATGTTTTTATTGGTATTTTTTTGTTTTGACAAATTATTTTATACTGTGCCCGAATGTTTGAGATTCTTTATTGCGTATTTAATTTAAACTGATACGAGGGCATACTTTTAGCCCCGGTAGACCCTCTGATCTTTTATAAAAATGTATATTAGAACTCTAATGTATTAGAACTGGATGGGTATCCATTATACATCCATACAGATAAATAAAATTGGAGTGTCTGTTTGTAATATTAAAATAACAGCTTTTCATTGAATACATATGGATGTGTACACGGTACATATATTAAAAAACCTTTTTTACAATATTTGTCTGTATGTATGCATGTCTGTTTGTTCCGGCTAATCTCTAAAACGGCTGGGCTGATTTTGATGGGACTTTCACTGGCAGATAGCTGATGTTATAAGGAGTAACGTAGGCTATAAATATAATTATCACCAATCCGCGTACGGCTGTAAATCTAAGTTAACGCGGGCGAAGCTGCGGGCTACAGCTAGTAAATAATAAAATAAAGTCGATAAATGAGAAACAAGAAAAATTATCATATTAGCATAAACATCTGGACTTTTGACATAAAATTTTTAAAAGTCTTACTATAAAAATAAGAGTACTGAAAAGGAAAGGAGGAAAGGAAGAAAATAAGAGTATAGAAAATTAGTGATAAAAATAATTAAAATGTACATCCATTAAACTATTTTTATCACTAATTTTCTATATATAAAAATAGTTAAAATGTGATTTATTACATACTATAGTTTAAAAATTGGCATAAAAAATTAAACAAAAACCATATTTATAATGAACACGTAATTTTTTTAATTTTTTAACTTAGAAACGTACGTAACGGCACAGTTACTGCATCAAATTTCACATGTATTGGTTGCTCTTCCATTGTTTTTGTGAATGGTATAAAAGCAGATAGACATGGCATGGGTTTATTTATCTCTTCAGTAGATCCAAGCTGAAATATGAAAAAAAAACTATTTTGTTTCCTTAAAGTTCTCTTTCTTTCTTTAAAGAATGGATGTCAAAATGATTCAATTTAGAATGCATATAGACTTATCCCATTAACGAGAAAGTAATTTGTCCAAAAACCACATACTTACATAGGTAAATATTTATTTAGTTGATAATCACCTTAACAACTGGAATTAGAATAATTACACTATAGAAGGTCAGTCTTCATACAAGCGCGCTGTCAAAATTGATTCAATGTTGCCAGTAGTGGTGAAGTTTTCCCGAAAACGGGAAATGATTCGGCCGCTGATAACAATTTGTTATAGCAATAATATTTAATAAATAAATAGCTAGGTGGGCATATCTATTTATGTATTAATTTATAACAACTTTACTTAACCATGTATACACAAGCTATATTATTATTTATTATGTATCATTGTTATATTACAAGAATGTTTAATTATATGAAACGAAGAAAATATAACAATAATTAGTAAAGTATACATTTTTATATTTATTTTTTATTGGCATGAAACACAGTTGTAATGTAAAGTTGTTATAAATATTACGATTTATACTTTTAACTTGTAATATAAACGCGAGTTTGTATGTATAGAATAGAATAGAATAGAATAGAAGAACATTTATTTAGGTAAATTATTACACTGTTACACACATATACTTAGTATAATAATTATTATCTACTTACGTTTAATAAGATAGAAAAGAAAAAAAATAAATATTTAATTATTCTACGGTACATTTATTATTATCAGTCATATTATATTACTATAGTTAACAAAAGTATGAAATAACAAACAATAACTACATAAAAATATATACTTACCTACAAAAAAAGTATATATAAGTATATGATTTTATTTTAATAATAATGAAAGCTTTGTAAAAGAAGTAGTAAAACAATAATAACTGTAATAAAATGCACAACAGTGTAATACAATTCCTAAAATGGAAACCACTCAGTTAAGTGACTGTGGGAGAAAACACAGTCCTGATTTTATGTGGCCCCAAACGTGTATAGACGTTTGTTACTGTTTTACTGTATGTATTTGATATCGTTAAATCACACAAATACATTAATTCGAGAACGTGTCACGTACCTACGTCATATCAGTAGCAACTGTTTTAAATTTAATCAGTGGGGGAAAATAATCGGTAAAAATATTTTCACAATCGGGCAATACTGAGCATTGAAAAAAATTGTATTTATTTAAACCTAATTAATTACAAGATACTACGAAATATTGAAAGATTTCCTGTGAAAAGTGATGTTATTACATTACATTTTGTTATTCAGATGTATTGTCATACAATTTAACTGCACAAATCGTCATAATTATTTATTTTACGGAGACACGTTTGGCGCGGTTTGACATAGAATTATTGATTAAACGAACTTACCTTTGTGAAGTTCAATCAAAATTATACGAGGAGTTTGTCCGAAGATATTAGTATTACTTTTTACAATCTGTAGTATCACTTGTATTTCTTACCACTTAGCACTTTTCAAAGCCAAAAAAAAAAATGTTATTTCCGGCTTTACATTGCCTCCATTTTTCCCGCCTTTTGTCTCTGGTTCTCCCTTCCACCTGTTACCTGCAACTCGCTAGAACCTTCATTTTAGTTCAAAGCCAAAAAATGATATTTCTTACTAGGGTGGTATGGTCAGGGGCGGTCAACTTTGTTCTCGTCATTTGTCGCATGGGGGCTGCCCCGTAGTCTTCTTCGAGCCCCGCAAGGGGCTCGGAGGATGCTGAATCGGGGCTTATGGGCCCCCTGTCAGCGGCATCGATCGCACCCCATCAATATGGGGTGGTCCTTGGGACGGCCATAAGTGGCCTATGTGCTGAGCTGCATCTACTAGCGGACGCGTCGCAAACTCCGCCAGGTGGCACCCAGGCGGTCAGCCCCTACCGGGTAAATTCACCGAGGTGAAAGCCCAGCAGGGAGCGACCAGCGACACGGGGCGTTTCCCGGCAGAGATGTCTTGCAACGCCCGCCAGCTGATGCGGTGCGGTGGTGAAGTGAAGATGAAGTGGGGTGAGGTGGAATGAGATGAGCTTCTTGGCTGATGGTATTTTCTTATCTTATTTTGATTTTGATGTGTTCATAGCAGACTTCGGTTTCCTTTTCAGGGCCCGGACAGGAGAAGGCAAGTTGGAAAGATGGAAACAGGTTAGTTTTAGGGAAGGAGAATAGACAGAAGGAGCGTTTTATTTGGTGATGGCCGAAGCCGATTTGGGATTGGCCGAGACAAACAAACGAACGGAAGAGAGAGAAGCTCCGCTTGCAGCAACACGACACGGCGCGGGCGAGCTAGAGCAACAGGTGAAGGAATACAATATAAAAATACAAAAAAGAGGGAATTTATTGGCCTTACAGGCCGATTTGGGGAGTGACAAACGAACGAAAACACAGGGCGACGACGACAAGCAACCAGCAAATAGCCAATATACGAGGCGAGCGAGGCGCTGCGGTTCCGGAGCTGGGGGGATAGCGGCGCTGCACGTCGCCGATGTCCGCCGGTGGTAGTCTCGCGGCGGCGACAAGGGCGTACTGCAGCATAGAGCAAGGTAGCGGAAGCACAGAGAAGTTGGCGGTGAAAAATGGATGAAAGAAAATGAATGAAGATGAACAATGACAGAGACGAAACACTGAAACAGACACGTAACATATGGGTTAGGAAAAACAGAGCAGTTATTAATTACGCAAATGTGATGTCCGGGAAGTCAGAGCGGGTACGCAGTAAGTATGAGAGAAGAACATACTTGCTACGCACCGCTTGTAGGGGGCGCTGGGCGCAGGAGGCAGTACGAGGCTCCTGTGACGGGCCCGATGGTCTCGGGTGCAGCGTACAGATCGCCGACAATCACAGAAGGCTCTTCTGATAAGAGCTCGTGGATGTCTGCGATATCTGAGCGCTGTCCCTGGCCGCGCGCATGGGGGCTAGAGTTGGGTTGCCAATATATACGACTTTTTAAATTTCTTTAGAAGTTTTAATAGTTTTGTATAGCTAGAATTTAATAAAAATTTGTATTTTAATTATTAATTAAATGTATAGGTATACATTTTCTAAAATTATGTACGTTTAAGAACTTATAATTTTCTTAAATACCTACTGCTGGGCACCCCACCATGCAGGTATGTCTATACTCTAGTCTCTATGGCCCGGACTTTTAAATTATTTCAAGAATCAAGAAAAATGTCTGCCGTTGCTTTCGTAATTCGTTCGGCATTATTATTTCATGTAAATCCTATCTTTTGAGTTTTCATATTAACTGAATAATTATCCTCGCCAAATATCGTTGAGTTGAGTTTCGGTTCCTCCATTTATCAGTGCTTAGATTAATTTAGTTTTGTGAATCATATGAGATTGTGACTTAACTAGTCTTAATTATTTGTGATCAACGTTTGTGAGTGAACAATAAAAGAGAACAAAAGAAAATGTATCAAATGTGGTTCTTTGCCTGCCCATCGGCAGACACCCTGACACAAAACTAATTTCCAAAACCAGGTTTTACAAACAAGAAGTGTCAATACATTCCATCAACTTTTAACATAAATTTAATTAAGTAAGATCATTAATTTATAGATCTATATTTCCATTCTAGATTGTGCCAGAAAATGTGTTAAAAAATGTTATTCTTTATTCATTATTGTCATAATAAAATATTTTTGATAAGTATTCGTTTTTTTCTAAATATACATTAGTAAGACAATTGGGTTTTATAGCCACATACTGTACTAGTTTTACTAAATATAATTAACTTATAGGTACCGTATAAACGTGCGTATAGTTTAATGGGGGCTACCAACAGATGGCGTCAGTTGTCTTGTATTTTTGCGACATTCTTTAATCTTTTTGTATGGAGTTGTCATTCTTCTCCGTGAGTAATTGTGTTCTGTGGGTATGGTATCCACTGAAAACCAGGGTGGGTGGGAGTCCATACTAATATCTTCGGGCAAACCCCTCGTATAATTTTGATTGAACTTCACAAAGGTAAGTTCGTTTAATCAATAATTATACTTAGGGGTTTGTCCTCGATATTAGTATTACTTTTTACACTCTGTAGATGTTTAGAGAACAAACAATTTAAGAAATATTTTATTTCCATTACTTATTTTTTTTTAAATAATCAAGGGGAAAAACCAAAAGTTAATTATTACATATTATTTAGGTACTCTTCATAACTGATATATCAAAATTATTAGGATCGATATCCATAATAGGTCTATTATAGAAACGCACAAAGGTAGTGGAGTCGCCGGTCCAGCTTTCTGTTGCTGTATTACGAATAACATGTAAACTGACTCCTCGTCTATATTGTGGATAACGAAGTCGAAGCGTGACGGGTTCTATGACTAGAAAAAACAGACACATCTACTTCATTGTCCTTAAACGTATTCTTAATCCATTTGCTTAACGTTTTTGACGACCTTTATTATATGATTTTCTAAATGAACTATAAAATACTATACTTATAATAATAAATATATAGGTTTTGTCTAAATAGGCCAGTCGAATTCTGGCTGGACATATTCCAGATGTTTCCACATAATAAGGCAAATGTTACGTTCTTTTTGGATGAGAAGTTTTTTGTAGTTTTTTTTTTTTTTCGGAGGGATCTTTGCTAATGGCCCGAAGGCCCTAATGCTTCATCGGATTAGTGTGAGCTCATTCGGCTCACTTTTGATTTATAAATTGGGGGTTGCCCCCCGCCTACCGTGCAGTCTGCGACCACACGGCCTCCTGGCGTCAGTTGTGTTTTTGTAGTTAAATCTGTTATTTCTATTATAATCTCTTTTGGTCTTACTGCTACTTAAATATATCTTTGATAAAGTATGTACCCTATGTGAAGTTACTAAAGCTAAAATGTTGTGAATTTCCTTGTAAGATTTTATCAAGTTAAACTACATACTGACTGGCCTGTTGGTCCAGTGGTTAGTGACTGATTGCTATACCAGAAAGTCGTGGGATCGATCCCAACCCAGGACAAATGTTCTGTCTGATGAACATGATCATTTGTTCAGTATCTGGGTGTAATTTATCTATAATATGTATGTATGCCTGTTTGCCATAGGATAATATGCTCTAAACTATATTAGCATCCACATAAACTATACCACTAAACTATAGTTACATTATACTTTGGCATTGATGGTCTAAGGGTCTGGCTACACCTTTACCAAAAATTAAAATAAAAACGTTAAATTGTTTGTAAGCGTTATCTGATAATAACACTATAGTTATATACACTGCTGTTGATGAAAAAACCTCTACCCATCATTGCCGTCCGGATAACACTGCGGCAACCAGGGTAGGGCAAACAATAATATTGTGACCAATTAATTGTGAAAGCATCAATGGCAGTGGCATCAGAGTCTTAAGTGCAAAGATGCGTAATTATTGCATTTTTTTGTTTATCCGGTTCGCAAATAAATCCATGTCTGGTACAACAAAAATTGAGACTATTTGGTGCAAACATACAACTAAAATCTCCCACTTTGTATCACGATGCACTTTTCGTGATTCTGTATCCTCAACGAAATTATCTGCAGATTTTATATGTATATGCCGCTGTAATATACATATATGTAAATGATTTTAGTTATTTTATCGAGTGTGGGATATCGTATTCCACCCATACTGTTAACATTGGCTGTATTGTCTATTCTAAAAAGTATTTGACAATTAAAACAATTTTTAACAAAAAGAAAAAAATGAGAATTAAGCAGCAAGTAATTCTAAATCTCAGATGAAGTAAAAAAAGGTAGATAGCGCACTTGGAACAAGAAAGTGAAGCCACTTTTTTAAGTATGTGTGAGTGAATGAAGGGTTGCCATTTTTTAAAATATCCCTTAAAATTGTATATTAATAAAAATAGGTAATAAGTGAATGCGACAGTGAATATTTTTATAAAATACAATAATATTACGAATATGTAGGAGGCGTGTAGGATCACTTTATAAGCTGTCTCAATAGATATGTTATTGACACAATTGTTTTATTTATTTATTTATTCCCATGAATGTAGTAAATACATAGGTGATATTTAAAAAAAAACAAGTTCTATACATTCTACCATAACATGGTGTGTGAAAATAAAACTTTACATAAATAAACAATTAGTATAAATTAACAGGAAAAAATAGTTACAATTAAATAAACTTGATAAATACAACATGTCCTTAAAATCATTGTCAGAGAATAACAGTTTCAAAATAATTGATTATAATAGTAATCAATACACAATTTAAATTAAACACATAATATGTCGTTTTCCATTAAAAAAAACATTTAAATTATAAAAACATTTCTCTGCAAGCCACACTGTTACATTTTTTTTAATTTATTAAATGGTAAATCTTTGAATTTATAAATAATTAAATACATAGTCCTGCTGTGGGTACGTGAGTCCCAAAAAAAATACAACATAGGTTATACGAGGTCATTTCGATTCAGTCATATAGCGATCAAATAATAAAATAATAATTATGTCACCTCTGTACTTAATTATTTTGCTATGGCTTTGCCTGCAATTGACTTACCCACTATTGGGCTATTAGAAATACTAACTTCTGGCAACACTCTCCCGATACGTCATTTCGGGACAATAATATTATTTATGTTGATTAACCTCAAAATAGTGTTAAAATATCTTAAAAGAATATAGTCTTGTGTTTATTTATGTGTGAAACGATATTTCTTTAGACTCTTTGGTCACTTTTGTATTGTTTTTACTCCATTTAATTACACAGAACGGTATTTTTTTGGCAAACTTACTGCACGACGACTCGTAAGATACTAACAAAAATGAGCTTAGTTTTGGTGTATCTGTGTGCGTGAGCGCGTGTATTTACATGAAGGAGCTTAGTTTTGTGGCTTCAGTATTAGCTAAGGCCGTGCGTCATCTACCTTTTTTTACTTCATCTGAGTTCTAAATAAATAAAATGTTGTTTTTTAGATTGTGACCATGGCTCCTGCCGACTGACCCTCTCGGGCTGCCCCTCATCCCAATGTTGAGGCGTCAGCATAAATTTCTCGGCAAAAATTATCTTTAATTTTTATTACATAATTTCCCATAGAAATCAACCACCATTGGATATCTGCCATTTATTTCGAACTCATAATTATAACACTTACTTCTTTAAATTTAAATATATACCATCTTTCATAATAATATTATATGCATCCATCCATATTCTACATCTGGACATGCTGAAACTACGAGGCCTATAATTTTTGCCCTTTTCCAAATTTTACACCGATTCATATTTGAATCTTACATTATTTTATCCAGAGGTAATCTAATATTTCAATCTTTTAAAATCCTAAATACTTTCATGTATATGACGGTTTTAAGCAGATTTTATTTAAATTGAGGATTAAACCCAAGGGCTTGTAAAAAATCACGACTTGTGACATTTAAAGCAGAATCTTCAAAGTATTACCTATTAAAATTATATTATCCAAAAGACAAGATAAAAATCCACAAGTCCTTAATATTTTAAGCACTGCTTTTAATAATTTATTCAAAATGTAAGGTTCCGTGCATATGAGAAATGCACCCGATATACATTCACCATGATTATCTCCAAATACTTTATTTTGATATTAGATAGTTACTCTTTGAGCTCTTTTTTAACAGTACATAAGGCGAAATTTCTACGCGCTATGAAATCATTACAATGCACGTCACAAAAGACGTCTTTTATGTCGGCAATTTTTTGTAATAGTTCCTGGTCTACATATTGTTTTCTAATGCTCGAATCGTGAATGAAAAAATGAGAAGTATCCGAAACTAAAAGCTCCTAGTTATTCACTAGAACCTATTTGTTATAAATCACAGTCTAAACAAGTATTGATTGTTGCAATAGGTACTTTTTTGACGCCATTGTTTTGCTTTATCACATTTTTTTGATATTTCAGAAAACGTTACCTTCATTACCGCGTTTTAATTCTGGTACCGCTATAAATTGACTGTTTTCGGGTTTATTATAATATTAGGAATATATTAATACTCCTTGAACATATTAGAATCTATGCCTAACACTTGCAAAAACAAATTCATATTATTGACTACCCTGAATGTATTAATTTGATAATGTTAAGGCAAATAATCTTACAGACTATTCTGAATGCAAAAATAAATTTAGTAATTCGCGAATAATCTTACCGACTACCCCGAGTGCAATAATTTAAAAATTGGCGGTGAGTAGTCCTGCAGACTAACCTGAATGCAGTAATTTGAAATATACGGCAAGTAGTCCTACAAACTACCCTGAGTACACTAATTAAAAATATGCGGCGAGTAGTCCTACAGCGACTACCCTGAGTGGAATAATTTAAAATATGCGGTGAGTAGTCCCACAGACTACACTGAGTGCACTAATTTAAAATACACGGCGAATAGTCCTATAGACTATACTGAATTCACTAATTTTAAATATGCGGCGAGTAGTCCCAAAGACTACCATGAGTGCACTAATTTAAAATATACGGCGAATAGTCCTATAGACTACACTGAATGCACTAATTTAAAATATGCGGCTAGTAGTCCTATAGACTGCACTGAATTCACTAATTTTAAATATGCGGCGAGTAGTCCCCAAGACTACCCTGAGTGCACTAATTTAAAATACACGGCGAATAGTCCTATAGACTACACTGAATGCACTAATTTAAAATATGCGGCTAGTAGTCCTACAGACTACCCTGATTGCAATGATTTAAAATAAGTGGCGAATAGTCCTACAGACTACTCTGAATGCATTAATTTAAAATATGCGTCGAGTAGTCCTACATACTACCCTGATTGCAGCGATTTAAAATATGCAGCGAATAGTCCTACAGACTACCCTGAATTCATTAATTTAAAATATACGGCGAATAGTCCTATAGACTACACTGAATGCACTAATTTAAAATATGCGGCTAGTAGCCTACAAACTTCCTTGAGTGCAATAATTTAAAATACGCGGCGGGTAGTCCTACATACTACCCTGAATGCATTTCCTATGAGGGCAGCGAGATAATCCTACAGACTCCCTGAATGCCCCTATTGAAAAACGTTTAAATTTTAACATCGTAGTGTCACTAAAAAAAATATAAACTTACAATTAACATCTTGTTCACTTGAATCGGAACTTGACGATGAAGATATACTTGAAGACAAAAATGATCGTCTACAGTGACAACGGCGTGGTCGTCTTATTATTTGCTCTTCCATCCACTTTACTTTTTTCTCAATATAATCTCACGAATTCCACTTTTACGTTTAAGCAAGTTGCAGGTAACAGGTGGAAGGGAGAACCAGAGACAAAAGGCGGGAAAAATGGAGGCAATGTAAAGCCGGAAATAACATTTTTTTTTTGGCTTTGAAAAGTGCTAAGTGGTAAGAAATACAAGTGATACTACAGAGTGTAAAAAGTAATACTAATATCGAGGACAAACCCCGAAGTATAATACTATGGAACTTCCCGGCGCTTGGGGCAAAAATGGCTCCATGTGAGTTGCTTCAAAATGGCCGCACGGACTAGGTTTCTATAGTGTAATTATTCTAAGCTAATTAGTGATAATATCAATAAAACTTATATTTAATATTATTATGAAGGAAGCTGTTGGAAATTTTAACGTATGAAAATTGTTAGGATTGTATATTGTTTATAGAAATAGTAAATGTTAACTGAGGTGAATAAAAAATTAGCACAAAATTATAATTGTTTTATTTAATGTAATATCATTAATAATTTGGCTTTTGAATTGATTCACGGCACTTATAAGATCTGTTTATGGAAGTGTCGATATCAATTCTGAAAACAAAGTAGGTATATTCTATTTTGAATAAAAAACCATGCTAATCAGGGTTATTTAAAATTGCCGCTCAAACAGTTTCAGTGTCCTAATTTTTTTGTATGGAGTTGACATTCTTCCCGCTAGGGTAATATTGTTCTGTGGTAATAGTGTTCTGTGACGAGCAGTCGAGCACTGACGAGTACTCTGCTCGTCGGTGCTCGACTGCTCGTAAGTTGGCGAGGGAAAATTCATTTTTTATATATTTTTTTTTGCTATTTCAATTGTTCGTTAACTGTTCTTCAATGATCGATCAAAAAAATTATTTTTCCTTATTTTTTTTTATTTTTTAAAATTTGACTCAAGTTAGCACCAACTATAGTTTTTTCATTTTTTTTTTGTTATTTCAATTGTTCGTTAACTGTTCGTCAATGTTAGATCAAAATTTTGTTTTGTTCGTTTCTGTTTTTTTATTTTTATTTTAAAAGTTGACTCTCAAGTTAGCACCAAATATAGAATATTTTTTTGCTATTTCAATTGTTCGCTAACTGTTCTTCATTTGATTGATTATTTTCATTTAAAGGCATTAGCTACCACGCTATTAGCCATACAAAATACAATATTCGGTCTGTAATACGGAGAAATGGCGGGAAACCCCAAGGAGCGCGGCTTCGCCCCTGTAGCCCCATCAATCAACTATCATTCCCGATTCCATCCACACATGGCAGTCCACCAATATTCGCCAAACAATCACATTATATATTACACTGATAAAGTTTTTAAAACAAACACTATAGAAAACCGCCAGAACAGCCCTACTAAGAAAACCACTTCAGAACGGTACTCCATAAGATTCGCCAACCAATCACAATATATAAAGATCAAGTTTTTAAAACAAACACTATAGAAAACCACCCTGAATGGGCAAAACACAAAATAACAATTAATTAACGGGAAACCAAAAAAACACAACCGCGCGTCCCGATGCTTCCCGCCATTTCACTGTTCTTCAATGTTAGATCTTTTTTTTTTTTTTTTCAAAAGTTAACTCTCCAGTTAGGACCAATAGGGATGTTGACATTATTTATATAAAAATATAATTTTGATGTTAATTGGTAGTTTCTATGATAGAATTCTGAAATAATACAATATTTTCCCTTATTTTTATTTGATTAAATTAATATTTAATAAATAAAATGTTACAAAATTTAAAATAGGTCACGTGATCATAAACGGAAATGACGACACCTGTTCCTATTAGCGGAAGCGGAAGAATATTGACGTACTTTTATTTATTATTTTATACACCATTTTCCGTACGCAGTACATATTGTAAAAACTAATTTTCAGGCGTTTTGACAGTGTACACACACATAGGCACCATACAACAATTATAAAACTTAAAAGCTATTTTTTATTAACGACAACTAGAATCATTTTATAATTTTTACGATGTTTAACCACATAATATGTTCACGTGACAAGTGTTAGCGTTTTGGTGCGAAATTTAAAATGCATTATAAAATGCAAGATTTTATAGGCATTAGACGTATTTAAGCAAAAGTTAATACTATTTACGCCTCTATTAGATATTTATAAATGATCTATAAACATTTATGAAAAATGTCAACATTTCTTCACTTTTTTTTAAACTTTGGAACTACCTTAAATGTGATCATCCAAGTAATATCTAGTAGTTATCTTCACCATAAGACTTGTGATTAAAACAAGTTTACGTACAATACAAAATATATCATTATTGATAGAAAATATAGCATTTTTTTGCATTATATACATTGAATACTATTCATTTTTTGACAGGGACAAGAGGAAAGTATTTGTTTGGGTGAATAAAATTAAATCCTTTTAAAAATAAATCTTTTGTTTATGATCTTGATATATTTTTTGTGGTTATAACTAATCTAACTAATCTAACTAATCAACTTTTGAAAAAAAAAAAAAAAACATCTAACATTGAAGAACAGTTAGCGAACAATTGATATAGCAAAAAAAAAATCATCTATATTTGGTGCTAACTTGAGAGTCAACTTAAAAAAAAAACAGAACGAACAAAACAAAATTTTGATCTAACGTTGACGAACAGTCAACGAACAATTGAAATAGCAAAAAAATAATGAAAAAACTATAGTTACTGCTAACTTGAGAGTCATTTTTTGAAAAATAAAAAAATAACGAACAAAAAAATTATTTGATCGAACATTGAAGAACAGTTAACGAACAATTGAAATAGCATTAAAAAAAAAGAATTTTCCCCCGCCAACATAAGAGAGCCGCAGAGTACAAACTACAGACCATAGAGTAATATAATACTTTATACATTGTTTATCACAAACTATATAGAGAATACTACGTATTGTTTATTATTGTTTTTGGTAGATTTAAGGCATCGAGAACGAAAATTTAGTAGTTCAATCATTTAGTAGTAATTTTAGTATAAAAAATCGGTTGTCTGTAAAGTCGGTTTACTGACCATAGTTGAACGTGACAACGTCATAAGAAAATGGAACGCCTCACAGCGAGGTAACGCCGCATGCGTCATGTTTTTTTCGTTCTTGCAGCCGGCTCCATCGAATTATAAGACGTTGTCACGTCAAAATCGGCAGCTTAGAACATTCTGAAAAATAGTAATCGAATAAGCGTTGTGTGTATTTTTTTCGGCCTGAACACTTATCCAAGGCAAAAAAAGACACACACACACACAACGACACTATACGGATCCAGGGGATTTCCCGTAACGTATTACTGAATACAGTGCTACACCAGTCTCTTTTCCGTATACATTAGGAAATCGATAGCTATCTCCGTCATTCGGATCAGCGTTCGTAGTATTTTTTTTATTTGTTGCGTGCGGTGTTCAAATTCGATTTTATTAATTAAAACAAAAGTGAAATTAAGTTAAAATTATTAAAAGAAACCAACGAACAGCACTGTCGTGCTGAATGGGAAGTAAACCCATCATTTTCAGAGTTGGTTGTGTGAATGTCGCGACGACAACTTCAGCGCTTTTTGCAAACACCAAAATATTGCCTAGAATGGCTTCAATAAGTATTAGTGTCCGACCGAAAGTTCGGTTTCGGTTTCGGCCGAGTTTCGGCAAAAAATCAAGTTTCGGCGGCAGTTTCGGTTTCGGCCAAAATTGGCTGAAACTTTTGCCGAAACTGAAACTGATTTTGGAAGTTGTCGGAATTGAACGCTTACCTAACTTCGTTTCTCGTGACAACGCTTTGGCGGACGCTGGCGGCCCTGTTCGGGAATTGTCGTGCGCCGTTGGGATAGCGCTGTAGCAACACAACTTAGTCAGTGCGTGCGTGGATAGGCAAACTGGCAAACGTGCCACCTGATGGTAAGTGGTTCACGTCGCCCATGAATATAACCTAGTTTACCTGGAACGAGCCCAGGCAACTCATCTATGTGTTCCCTATCCTGAGACATAAGATGTTAAGTCTCGGTGCCAGTAATTACACTGTCTGTCTAGCCCTTCTCTCCGAAATACAGCTAAGCTGTTTCACGGGAGAAACAAGCAAGATGGTGGTACCCATGCAGCCAGGAGCGCGGCATAGAGCTTCCCTCCCACCGGTATGAATGACCGGTCTAAAGAATGTTTACCGACGTAAATATTCTTTAGACTTTAGAGTTTATGTTTTGATGGAACTGATTACATGTAAGTTTTTGTTTCGTTTCTGTACTTGAATGATTTATATAGTTAAATATTGAGTCAGTAACTTTGTTTTGTTGTTATTTATTAACAAACCAAGTCACATGTTAAAAAGAGATTGTAAATGAAAAATGTGTTTAATTTGTTAAATTAAACACTGATAGAAGGATTTTTTAATAGCTAACAAATCATTTATTTATTAAAGACGATTTTTTAATATTAAATAAATATTTCTTAATATTTAAGAAATGATGCATCAGATTTATTACCTAAATATTCGGAAATCATATTAAATACTAACAAATATTTGTTTAATACTAAAAAATCGTCTTTAATAAATGATTTGTTAACTATTAAGAAATATTTTTAAATACTAAAAAATCATTCTAATAATAAAAATAAAACTGTAATATTAACCCTAATACAGCAAAACTACATCAATAGGTCATCGGAATGAAAACAAATTTTGAAATAAGTTTACCTATTTCAGTGTATAGGGAACCTTATTTCAAAATATGATTTTAAATTAAAAACTTATTTCAAAATTTCTTTTGTGAACTTATTTCAAAATTTGTTTTGTGAAACAAAAAATTGTTTTATTATAAATATATACTGTGTTTCCATTTCATGTCCTAATTAATACAGAATAATGGGTAAAATGCACCAAATTTCAGAATTTTAAGGAATTTTATACTTGACCACGTGTGTTTCGGTTTCGGCCGAAACTGAAGCCATGGCCGAATATTCGGTTTCGGTTTCGGCCGGAAAACCAGTTTCGGTCGGACTCTAATAAGTATAAATAAAAATTGTTCATAAATATGTTTTATTTTATATACCAAACACCTAGAAAAAAAATATGTAGAAATAATGTAGAATTACACACAGGGCTTGGTAGATTCTGGTAGATTTTAGCAAAATTTTTGGTAGATGTGTGATGAAAAAGTGGTCACGCTGACTTTATACTTCATAGTGCTTTCGTAGACGGAGTAAAACTAGGATTCTCTGTCTACAAGTGCTTTATAGTTTTAAGTTTATACTTGCTTTATAGTGCAGACACAAAAAATTAAAAATAATAGAAATTAAAAATAGAATCCAAATTCCAACGTCCAATTAGACGTCAAAGAGTATATAAAAATTAAACCAAAGAGTATAAATATATTATTATGCGTTTCAATTATGAATGGGAACATCAATGACCTCTATCTGTCAAATAGCATTTGAAATGTACGGTTTGCACAAAAACTTATTTGCATAATTAATAGTTTTAAATCGAATTTAAATAAAAACGTTAAAAAGTCGTAAGTTATTTAAAAAATTGAAGTTATAGTTCGTTTTTAAAACCAAACAATAACATTTTGTTATTTCATTGTTGCCGCAAAGGCGCTGGAGCCATGTCAAAATTATTAATGAAAATAAGAACACCGGTGGCCATCTAGCCGTTATTAGTGTGCTCTGTCGTGAGGACCTGAAGGTAATATAAGTTTGACTCGTGAAATGTACGCTACCATTTTGCACACACTGCAAAATGCAAGTAAAGTGACCAACAGAGTTCATTTGGGTACGGGGATAAATAAAAACACGTTAACACGTATCCGACGTGCACTCGGACAGAAATTCTCTGTGCATTTCTGTCTTGAGCGGAATTGAAGAGCTATATTCTTCTGTAAATAAATATAATTTTAAAAGAAAACTTCTTTGCCCACCATACCTAACTGGTTTGAATTGACAGCTATGACGTCACAATATGGCGCTAATTCCGTCCCATTCTCATACTTCCTAAAATCTCCACAATTTCTAGGAATTCCCTTTATTTATTTTTTATGAAGTAAATAATGAAATATACTCTAGAATTTTGGAAGTTTGGTGGCTGTGGCGTATTTATAATTTGCTGGTCCTTTTTTTTAGCTAAAATTGAATTTCATTCCCAAATTGGCAACTTTTTATGTACCTTATTCATAAATTATATAAAAATAAACCCTCATAAATACACCCCTAAAGAAACCATCCCACTTTTGCCCCCTGGGCTTTCCCCCCAAAATATATGCAACACAATCGCTGTTGTCTGTAGTTTTGTATCGTTCCTATTGGAAAAGGCTAAGACCAGAGGCCATCCATCCAATTCTATCGTAATCAATGTTAGTCTAGTCTGTATTAGTTTGGTAAGGCCGAAGCCAATCCAAGTGAAGTATAGTGAATCGGTGGGATACCCCTTCGCCCTCATCAATCAACTATCATTCCCCACATCACCCGCGGGCTGCGTAAAATTGTCTTCCTCGATTCGCCAACCAAAACTGCGACAGCTGCATTGTACCGGATTATCGAAAATATGTAATGACTAATGACTAATAAGAAACTGCTAAAAACATGAATAAAAAAGGCTATAAACGTCCTCTTAATATGTACTATGATCTATAGTATTTAGCCTTTTAGGATTTATATAAACATATTTGTTTTTATTGTGTTTATTTCGAAGATTCCAGTCACCCCTTTTGTATAATACCACATTCTTGTATAATCTGCCTATAACAAAACTGGTATCACCATATTTTATAACCCGACCAAATTAAAAAGTAGTATAAAATGGCGGACATATTTGACAAATTGTTTTGCGAGTGAGAATGTTTGTATGGCATTAAAATTTAGTCGATTATTTTTTGTTGGGCACATCATTATTGTGCCCAACAAACAAACAATGATATTCTGACAAAGAAAAAAGAAAGTGTCTGTGTCTCTGTCACTCTTGGAGTTTTTCGTATGTTGGTATCTCGTTCAAATACGATATTATTATTAGCTTGTCAAATCTATTGATGCTTGATATTAGATTTGATACTGGTTCATAGGCTACTTCCAACTTCCAGCAGTCGCCAATAAGTATATAAATAGTGATGGCAGCACTACTTTACTTGCTCTGTGGCAGTCGCCACTCGCCAGCAGTGTTTCCACAAGGAGGGGAACTTCCCCTTTTGAGGGAAAGTAGGGTCCAAAAGGTAAGAGAAAGGGGAAATAGGGGGAAAACTTCTACATTTTTTAGGGTTCCGTAGCCAAAGGGGCAAAAAACGGAACCCTTATAGATTCGTCATGTCTGTCTGTCTGTCTGTCCGTCCGTAAGTCACAGCCACATTTTCCGAAACTATGAGAACTATACTGTTGAAACTTGGTAAGTTGATGTATTCTGTGAACCGCATTAATATTTTTATTCAAGAGTAGAAAAGAAACAATAAATTTTGGGGGTCCCCATACTTAGAAGTGTAACTCAAATTTTTTTTTCATCAAACCCATACGTGTGGTGTATCTATGGATAGGTCTTCAAAAATGATATTAAGGTTTCTAGTACCATTTTTTAAATTCTATAGTTTGCGTAAAACACTTCCAAAGTGGTAAAATGTGTGCCCCCCCCACCTTACGTCATAAATCGTAAACCGCAATTTACTTTTCATTCAATCAACTCAAATATAAAAAAAATAATTAAATTGAAAAAGATAAACCATATTTTTTGTTAAAGTGTCTAATATTATATATTATGTAATGGTACGGAACCCTTCGTGTGCGAGTCCGACTAGCACTTAGCTGGTTTTTTTTTATTTAAAATTGAAGAACTGAAAAAAGGTCATCAGAAAAAACTAACTATAACAAAATTTTTGTTGAAGGGAAATGAAAGTCCTGAGAAGGGGAAATCTCAATTGAGGCGAGGGGAAAGGAAATCTTTAAAGTGGAAACACAGCTCGCCAGTCAGCTAGTTGACACTTGACAGTTGATAGACGACAGCCAAGTACATCACTATTCACTGTCGTCTCACGTATGTCACTAGTCACTACGTTACGACAGTTGAGTTGACAGTTGACATCCCTTGTGGCGATCTTTCGGATGGTCGTGTTGCGGTTGCTTATTAAAAAAAGCACGTGTGAATATAACGAATATGAAATTAAAGTACATTTATTAAAATCATATCTTTTTGTGCAAAATAAGTAATAGAGTTTGAATGAGCAGGTAAGTTCATGTTGTATTAACTATTTTATGGTGATTAAACATTGGTTCATGACCATGCGCTCACATCACGTTTAAAAGGCAGTAGGTAATAGAGTTAGTTTATTCTTCGATTTTAGAATATTTATAAAACAAAACTGTTACCATAAATAATATATTTATTTCGATATTTAAACGCATTTGTTACATATTGTTAATTGCGGAATAAATAGCTTATTTATTGCCTCTAGACCATGTATATTTTACTGTAACTCATAACAATGTAACTCATTTTACATAAAACTTTTAAGGCATTAAATGGAATATCATCACTTGAAGCTTAGTCGGTCTTTTCATGTATAGACGTTTTAAAAAGACGTCTATAATTCAACGTTTAAATACAAACATAAGTGACTACGTTTTACGGTCTTATCGCGGTGTAAATAGTTCCGAAATTTCGGATACTTCACAGCACTAGTGACTGTGACTAGTGCTCTGCTAATATTTAGTCATCTTAAAATGAATGCATAGAAAGATTCCCAGTACCTCACATACCTCTAAACGATCAATTATTGACTTAACCATGTTTAAATGTTTTTTTTTCTTTAACGCCGGGTAATGCTTGGAGGCATCCCGCGGGGGAGTGGGTCTCCCCAGGCGGGTATGAGGGACTCGCTGCGTCCGAAAGTTGGTAAGTGGACGCAGCTCTACCCACTAAAATCCGGCGAGTGCCACCAATGCTGCCTTTGGTGAGGTGCTCCGGATCTAATAAACAAACAGGGCACCTCGACGGCTAGTCAGTCCCCCTAGGGACTGAGGCCACCTCTAAAGAGGGGTTGTCCGGCACCACAGAACAATCCCTCCCAAAGTCAGGACAGTACAATGGGGTGAGGTTCCCATCCTCGTCCCTTACCCCCTGCTCCTTAGTCCCCTCTTCTTACAAGAGGGGTACAAAGAGCCCCCTCAGCTCAATTAGCTTCGCACAAGGTGCCGGGCTCACCCTAGACTACAGAGCCCCACTGCCACGTCAAGGCCTGAACCATGGTGGGTATGTTTATGTGTAATAGTAATGTAAATGATAGTAGGTGTCTAAACAAGAAATAAAAATACATACACTGATTTATTATGTGATACACTGTGTAGGAGTAGTTAGTTTAATCTTCCTAATACATACATTTGTTACAATTGTTGTTACACAATACAATTTGTTGCTGCTGTCCCTCAATGAATGACAAGACGGCAGTTTCCCTTGCACCTCACATCCAATATTGATCGGCCACTGCATAGAGATCACAAAGTTTGATTTAGACCTATATAATACTTGTTGGTGCCCATGACTTTGTGCTGGATTATATTTTGGACAATGCAAACAATATCTTTACAAATTATAGCCTATTTGTTATTTTCATGTACTTTACTAATGTAACTTTTCATCAATATCCATCCTGTACTTTTTGTGTGACAGAGTAACAAACATCCATACATACAAAGTTTTGCATTTATAATATTAACTAGGATTTAAACAATAAAGATCATATCATAAATGAAGGATAAGTCTATGAATGAATGTTGTTAATAAAGCAATTTAATGTAACAGGACACAGTAGTGTTTTGATTACATTATAAATTTAATAGCTGACCTGATGCTATATCTCCGTAATATGATACACTGTCTAGTGTCTACTGCCAATAATTGTTTGTTATTGTAATAGACTCATCTTAATGAGTAATCCTATTACAACTTCTATTTGACATAAAATATTATACAGTCTACAATCTACATAGTCTAAGCTAAAAGTAAAAATATATTCAACTAGTGGACCTGATGGAACTTGTACAAAACATATGGACGGTCCGTGAAAAACCAGCCTCTGATCCACTTATCATCCACACACCAGTGTAAGAGTAAGAGGAGAGTTAGAGGCCAGCATGACCGGGGTGGTACCTCTCACTCATAAAATACCAGCGTCAAGTGACGGTTTGTGAGTTCCCAATGGCCCATTTATATGGAAAAGGAGGGCAATGAATCTGCATATCTTTTGGTTGTGTGAATGTCTATGGGCGTTGGTAGTCACCATAAGGCTCTGACGGCTTGGTTGTCTCCTTGTCAAATAAAAAAAAAACGATAGTTTCTAAGAATGTATGTTTGTTACTCTTTCATGTAAAAACTACTGAATTGATTTTAATGAAATTTTACAATAACATAGTTTATACACCAGAATAACACATATGCTATAATTTATCCATGTACTTCCATGGGAATGGGAAGTACACGGGGAAACCACGGAGTGTTTCTAGTAATACATAAATTTCTTTCATTTTCAATTCTAGTTTTTATCTTGGATACCAACAATAGGTTATAAAATATATTACTTTTCTTTTATTATTAGCCAAATTATAACATGATATCACATTGAAAGATATTACAAGTTATCTAACAAAAATAATAAATAACTTTTTATCTTATCACATGGTATTGTCGCTAACCCAATGCAGATGGCAACATTTAATAGAAATGAATAATTTTCTTATTTATAATATATCTACTGTCATGAGATAGCTGGGTAGTTACGGACGTAAACTAAATGGTCCTGGTTAAAGACCTTCGAATGTGTCTTATTTATACGGCGAACCATATAAATCAGGGTCTCGGGAGGACCAAGTTTTCTGTAAATTGATGTAAATCTATATAAAAGTTCATTATAACTACAACAAAAGTTTTTCAATTTTTACATGTACACATTTGACTTGCTAAAGACTTAGTTTTTTATTGGAAAGGTTAAATTTTTACGAAATTAGTTTTACCAGTGGAATGAATGCGCTATGTCGTCTGCATGTCTGCAATGGTATCACTATCTTTTTTTTACTCCGGGAAATGCTCTGAGGCATCCCGCGGGGGAGTGGGTCTCCCCAGGCAGGTGTGTGGGACTCGCTACGCCCGAAAGGTTTACCACCTTAATAGGTATGTCCGAAAGTTAGTAAGTGGACGCAGCTTTACCCACTAAAACCCGGCGAGTGCTACCAATACCGCCTTCGGTGAGGTGCCCCGGATCTGTTACACTGTTCCGGGGTAAACAGGGCACCTCGAAGGCTAGTCAGTCCTTCAAGTGACCGACGCCCCTGCACAGAGGGGCTGTCCCGCACCACAGAACAACCTTTTCCAAAGTCGCGACAGTACAATGAGTTGAGGTCCCCATCCTCATCCTCTTTTGTCCCCTCTACTTATAAGAGGGATACAAAGAGCAGCTCCCTCGGCTCAATTTGCTTCGGCTAAGGTGAACCCAGCAGGTTCACCTAAGGCTACTGAGCCCCACCGCGAGGACAAGTTTGAACCACGGTGAGGATACATAGTCTCTACGTTGGACGTTCTAGATAAGCCTACACTAAAACAATCAGTTGATAATGGTTGACAAGTTACTTAGTGAATCCCTTCAGAAACATTGCTATCAGTGTCGTAATTTATGTAAAACAAATGCAACAGATACAGAGATACCTGTAGGCCTGTTCTGATTGCAAAATGTGACTGTACTACAGATAAATACTAGAATATTCTTTAATACCGTGATAATGCCGGAAGCCGAAAATTGTAAACGCTGCCTTATTTCCTTAACAAAAAATATAAAGTAGAAAAATGATCATCATCAGTCCGGATACGTCCGTAAATGAAAGGGTGAAGCTAATAATAATATAAAATTTTCTCCATAGTTCCAAAAATATCAATGAAGTCTTAAAATTATTGCACGAGCACCTGACATCCCGGCGCATGTAACCGGCGGCGCGTGACGCGCTGAGCGGCCAATTTTTTTTTTCGGAGGGATCTATGCTAATGGCCCGAAGGCCCTAATGCTTCATCGGATTAGTGTGAGCCCATTCGGCTAACTTTTGATTTATAAAGTGGGGGGTTGCCCCCCGCCTACCGTGCAGTCTGCGACCACACGGCCTCCTGGCGTCGGTTGTGTGAGCGGTAAGGTTCGCGCTGATTTTAAAATTTAACAACCTACATACATCCAACTTTGAATATTAAGGTTGAACAAGTCGACGGCGCGAACTCTAACTAAATGAATGCTATCTCACTTGACATATTTCGCGAACATGTGTGCTAGAATGAAATGCAAAATGATTCATTCTAAAATGTCCTTTTAGCAAAACAGTTATTATTGAAAAACTATTAAGTGTATCTTATTAAAATAAATATGTTTCAACTTTTGAATAACTAAACTATGTCTGTACGGGCTTTATTTTTGGGCTTTCGTGCTCTGTATACTATTTATTTTCGGCCAAAG
This sequence comes from Helleia helle, assembly GCA_963853865.1. NCBI lineage: Eukaryota > Metazoa > Arthropoda > Insecta > Lepidoptera > Lycaenidae > Helleia > Helleia helle. The sequence continues at coordinate 5,067,254 of OY971436.1, forward strand.
TTGGGCTAAAATCAGTGTTGAAATACGAAAGATTAGAAGCTTGTATTTTTGAAATGTATAATTTTTTTATGATTTTGGGTACATACAGACAGATAATGACGAGATCAATTTATATTATCCTTAGGTTTTGATGATCAACGTCAAATATTGATGTAATTACTGTTCTGCGTTTTTATCGAAAGATGAGTGACTTGTGTAACTTTAATAGAAAATTCAGTTTTTGAGATATCGAATATTCTTTCACTAATGTTTTTTATAAATAAGGATTTCTTCAATCCAACTGTTCTAGTTATGGAGATTACCCCTTTTAATCAAACATACAATAGGTTTATATCATAACACTAACTAATGCTATTTTTAAATTAGATATTTTTATATTAATCTCAAAAACTTAATAAGAATGTTTTGTAATGTTAATAATTTTGTAATTTATTGATTTATTGATCCAGTTTGTATAGCTAATAATGTAAGCTCTAGTTGTCGCCTGAAACACAGGATATCCTAGTTCAGGCACTACCGTTAATCTTATACAATTAATGCAAATTGTACCTTGTTTCTATATAATTTACTATGTATGTACTTTTCTTGAATAAATTATTATTATTATTATTATAGATATATTTCTAAAGGAATTTTTAAAGAAATTATTAAGTTAAACGCTGGCGAAACTGCGGGCACAAGCAGCTAGTGTCCATTGATAACAATATAATACCTATATTTTGTCCTACGAAACTGGGTATAACTTGGATCTGACTCGCATTGCCGATTTCTCTGCTGTATTTGTTTATCGACCTAGTAATCAAGTCTTGTTGGAACTGTCTAATTATATTCCAGCCTTGTATTATGTTGTCAGTTTGTAATTTTAGAAAATTATAATTCTCATTGTCATTTTTGAATTAATTAATTAATAGAAATATGACTTTTTTCTAATATTTACGCGAATTTCACTCATTTATATTATGGCGCCGATGCCGTGAACATGGTTGCTGTAAAGTATCCGAAACGTCGGGTATGTAAAACCGCGATAAAATCCGTTTATGTTGTTTCAATATACTTAGGAATATATGACATAATTATGAATACTGTGTTCTTCTTCTACTACTATACTGGACTCGTGGCAAGTTTGTAAGAATCAATGTTAAGGGGGCTAAAAACTTAATTAATTTAGGAAATATATATATTTTTTATACATATATGGCATAAAATATTTTTATATTTATTTTGGAATAAAACTAAAATTAGGTATAAAATTCATTAAAAAAAATTGGCAACGTATGGATGTCGAGGATTATAACCTGCCAGTTATTTTAGTCAATGATAATAATTTATATTTCATTTTGTTCTTTGTTCACAGATAAAAAACACTGGCGACACACAAATGCCGGTAGTGCGTTTATGATATAGGCGGTCTGTGGTGCGATGCAGATGTCACACCAAGGAGGCGCCGAGGCTGAGAGCCTCCTACGGAACGACCAGCGGAACGCTGTCGTCATGCCGGGACAGAAACGTAAGTATTTGGCTATCAAAGGGTTTAGCTTTCAGACGCAATCGTCAGAGTTACATGGCTGTAATTAGACAAAGAGCCCGAGACAATCGGTTATATAGCTATCTTTAGGCAAAGGATTGGCTTTCAAAGGGAATCGTCTGTAAATTTGGCAAAGGAATAAGCTTACTGACGCAATCATCAAGGTTATATGGCTCTCATTGGGTAAAAGTTTATTCAAGACTTTACGCGCTTTAAAGCGGTAAAGCGGTATGTAGTGCCATCTATTGACAATCCTACAACATTAGCTATAATCCAGTGCCGGTTGCAATGAATCTATAGACCATACTTTTGTTAATATAATAATTAAAAAAAATTTGTTAATTTACCGGTGGTAGGGAAGCGCTGTGCCGCGCTCCCGGCTGCATGGGTACCACTATCTTGCTTGTTTCTCCCGTGAAACAACTTTGCTGTGTTTCGGAGTGAAGGGCAAGACAGGCAGTGTAATTACTGGCACCGAGACTTAACATCTTATGTCTCAGGATAGGCAACACATAAACGAGTTGCCTGGGCTCGTTCCAGGTATACTAGTTTATGTTCATGGGCGACGTCGACCACTTACCATGAGGTGGTACGTTTGCCAGTTTGCCTATCCAACTAACATTAAAAAAAAATACGTCGCGCGTCGGTAGAAAGCTATGTAGCGTCTATTAATTATTTCAATAGGTAACGGTCCATTAGGGTTTGATTTGTTACTTGGTATAGCAGGGTTATTATGATTGAGATCATCAAATGTGGAAAAAATAGATAATCTATTGTTCTTAGTTTGACTCCCTTTATGAAGAAACTATTCGTGATATGTACATGCATACTTCATACGTAACATTTGCTATTGTTATTTGTAACCAACGTGTATACATACTGTTGTTGTGTTATCGTATACGATAAAATTATTATTGGTCTTTGTTTAGTAAATTATTCATTTAATAAAATCTATACATGCGAATAAAATATGTTAGTGCTATGGAACGCAATTGAAAATAGTTTTCTATACATATTAAAAAATCGGAGTGTCTGTTTGTAATATTAAAATAACCGCTTTTCACTATTTAGTGAATAGCCGGATCCATATGCATTTGCATATGGATGTATACAAGGTGCATATACTAAAATAATCTTTTTTTAATTTTTTGTCTGTCTGTTAGTTCCGGCTGATCTCTGAAACGGCTGGCCGATTTTGATGTGACTTTCGAGTTTTCACTGGCAGATAGCTGATGTTATAAGGAGTAACTTAGGCTCTAAAAATAATCATTATCAATCCGCGTACGGGTCTATATCTAAGTTAACGCGGGTGAAGCTGCGGGCATTAGCTAGTTATAAAATATATCTTTTAGCTTTTTTGCATCAGTGCTACAAATAAGGAATATTGAATATTGTGCGGCTGTGGTAATTAAACGTAAATTAATAAGAAAATTAGTTTATTCAAGTTGAGAAAAGGGCGGTTACAAAAGATTCAATTTTCCTTTAATAAATAAAATTGAAGTGTTTTTCATTTCAAATTAAAAGCTTTTCACTAAATGCATATGAGAGGAAATGCGGTACTTACACGTAAAAGTCAATTTTTTTAATTTTTGTCTGTCTGTTTGTTCCGACTAATCTCTGAAACGGCTGGGCTGATTTTGATGGGACTTTCAAGTTTGCACTGGCAGATAGCTGATGTTATAAGGAGTAACTTAAATTATAAAACTAATCAACATCAATCTAAGTTGACACGGGCGAAGCTGCGCGCAACAGGTAGTCAGATCGCAGAACCGGCACAGCGACGCAGCTCAAATTTGGCAGAATTTGTTTTCATACAAAACACAATATTACCGCTCTCTTCCGGTTACCTATAGCTCGATTTAGTGGATAGATTGCAAAAACTGCCTCTTTCATGATTCACATTACAATGAGGTGTTCAATATGCTAGTCATGCACCAAACAGTTATCGTAGGCGGTACTGTTGTGATACCATAAAATAGCGGCATATTTAGTTTTTTTTTCTTTAACGCCGGGAAATGCTCTAAGGCATTCCGCGAGGGAGTGGGTCTCCCCTGGTGGGTATGTGGGACTAGCTGCGCCCGAAAGGTGGTAAGGTGGACGCAGCTCTACCCACTAAAACCCGGCGAGTGCCACCAATGCCGCCTTTGGTGAGGTGCGCCGGATCTATTGAGCAAACAGGGCACCTCGGCGGCTAGTCAGTCCCTCAAGGGACCGACGCCACCTCCACAGAGGGGTTGTCCCGCACCACAGAACAACCCCTCCCAACATCGGGACAGTACAATGGTGTGAAGTTCCCATCCTCGCCACTTGACCCCCTGCTCTTTTGTCTTCTTATAAGAGGGGTACAAAGAGCAGCTCCCTCGGCTCATTTTGCTTCGCGCAAGGTATATAACCGGAATAGAGCGGTAATGTTGTGTTTTGTATGAAAATAAATTCCGTCAAATTTGTGCTGCGACGCTGCGCCGGTTATGCGCTCTAATTGGGCGACTGATGAGCATTTGAGCATTGATGGATGATTGGCCGATACATACAATTCGCGGGTTGGTTTGCACATCAGTGACAAATCACTGACTGGTTTCGGAATTTTACGGCTCACATGACTACTCTATCCGTTTACATGCTCGATGGCCTATGGTCTCAATGACTAATAGGTAACGAACTTCGCACATGTAAGAAGTTAATCTCATCAGACCTGCAGGTTTCCTGTTGTGTTGACGAGGTCTGGTGCACGGGTGAATAAATAAAAAATATCTGCGAGGCACAACTCACACAAGTAGGAGTAGACATCAGTTGAGCATAGTTCGGCCGCCTACATATTTAAGAACACTGACCCGAATTTTTTACCGGTGGGAGGAATGCGTTTTGTGTTGTGCGCATACGTGCCAGTGCCACGATCACGTATTTAATTACTCCGTCAGGGCTTTTAGGATATGAGTTGTTGAGGTAAACGCTATGCCCCCTTTAGCCCGTTGGGGGCCCTAGGATAATGGGGCCCCGACGAAAACAACATTTTAAGATCCGTGAGCCTGATTTTTGGACTAGAGTGGAATAAACCTAGCAATAAGGGTAGGACTAGGTATTCTAATCAGCAATCATTTTTGTAATATCAATCAATCATATTTTGATAGAAATAATGAGGCCTCATGGATTGTGGGGCCCTGGGCCCAGAGTGTCCAGTGGGAAAGACGGCCCTGGGTAAACAATCTACTATTAAGTCGTTTACTGTTGTACTAAGAATGATTTAAGAACCACACTTAGGCAAAGATTTAAATCGTTAGACGCGCCCCTGCCATAGTATGACCGCTCCAAAATGTGTCCACCGTCAAATGAGTGGGTTCTGTCATTCGCAATCAGTGCGACAGAGAAAGTAGTTTAAACAATGCGTAAAGTAAACAGAGACGACACTATTATGTTTTATGTCAGTACCGTCCTAATAACCAATGTGACTAGAAAAAATATTCCACAGTTTTTCAAGGTGAGGACATATCTAACGATTTAAATCTTTGCACAGTACATATTATACATACTCGGAAAGTAGAAACGGAACTGATTTATAACTTCTACAATACATAGGTCAATAAAAATTTCTACTATTTGAACCATGGTGGGGACCTTCTTTCAACTTGGACCACACTCACGCTGTATAATGATTCGGAAATGAGAAAAAAATAAGTTGAACAAGAATAAGTGGTTCTTCATGTGGGCGGGTATGCGGCTTCCCGACTGGTTCCGTTCCTCATTATACACAGATCAAACCACCATGTGGTTGCCGAGGGCGGTAATTAATATGGTAGAGAATGTGCAAATTTAAGCCGAAATAAAACCTAAAAGTAGCTTTGGGCTGATGTCGTTTAGATGATATATTTTCTGACTGACAATCTTCTTTCAAGGTCAAGGTCTTTTTGGACCAGACTTATAGTCGAGTATAGTGAGATTTGAAATCCATTATCACCAAATATTGTAAAATACTCATGCTTACGAATAAAATATCTTTATCTTATGAAGATTTCGTTTTCAATAAACACGGGTAACATATAATACAATGAAATTAATATTAATAATCACTGCTCCTTGTTTTAAACCTTTTTTTCTTTTACGCCGGGAAATGCTCTGAGGCATCCCGCCTGGAGAGTGGGTCTCCACAGGCGGGTATGTGAGACTCGCTGCGCCCGAAAGATGGTAAGTGGACGCAGCTCTACCCACTAAAACCCGGCGAGTGCCACCAGTGCCGCCTTTGGTGAGGTGCCTCGGATCTGTTAGGCTAACAGGGCACCTCGACGGCCGTTTCAGAGATTAGCCGGAACAAACGGACAGACAGACAAAATAAAAAAAAAGTGTTTTTGGTATATTGACCGTGATTACATCCATATATATGCATTTAGTAAAAAGCTGTTGTTTTAATATTACAAACACACTTCAATTTTATTAAACTGTTTTTTTTTTTATGTTAGTTGGATAGGCAAACTGGCAAACGTGCCACCTGATGGTAAGTGGTCGACGTCGTCCATGAACATAAACTAGTTTACCTGGAACGGGTCCAGGCAACTCATCTATGTGTTGCCTATCCTTTTTTTTTTTTTTTTTGTTCTGCAGCGAAAATTTGCAGACCAAACCTACCGTGTGTGGGGTTCGCACTTGGAGATGCGTTACCCACTAAAACCGCTGCAAGTGCCCTCAGCCGCCTTTTATGAGACTCCCGGATCATGCAGGCAACGCAGGACCCTCGGCGACAGGCTGGCCCCGGCGAAAAGGCCAGACTCCTCCTCTAAAGGGGGACTGCTCGGCTGTTCGTTTGCACGATACTTTTAGCAGTCCCCGACAACGTCGTGTCTAGCTGGACCCAGGTTAAAACCCCATCCTGGGCCCGACACGAGCACAGGGGCGTTACTGGAGGCGCATTAGGTAGCGCCTCCTATGCACCCCCGTTCGTCGCCTGCGGGGGGAGGCCTCGTCGGCGGCCTCCTCTCTCACCCGCTCATCGGCCTCCTTCTGGGACATTACTGCCTCGCAGAAGGAGACCATCGCCGTCCAGGACTCGTCGTCACCGAGCATCGCGGCGATGACACTCGGCAGAGACAAGTCCCCTCCGATGACCGATGTCAGATCATGACGCAGCGCCGCCCATCTCGGGCACACCTCGAGGGTGTGCTGGGCCGAGTCCACCGCCGCGCCACAATCGTGACACACAGTTACCGGCTGCCTTTGGGCCATCCTGCACAGATACTCACCGAAGCACCCATGCCCGGTGAGCACCTGTGTTAGACGGAAGGTGAGGGGTTTGCGTTTACGACGCATCCACCGCTCAAGGACCGGGCGCAGAGCAACCGTTACGCCTTTGCCATACGGCTGCCGCGCCAAGTCCTCCCCCCACCTTCGCATTAGTGCCTCCTGCCCTAGTCGGCGGACCCGTAGGATCCCGTCCGGCGTCATGTGCTCTCCGAGGGACCTCGGATGTGTTGCCTATCCTGAGACATAAGATGTTAAGTCTCGGTGCCAGTAATTACACTGCCTGTCTTGCCCTTCTCTCCGAAACACAGCAAAGCTGTTTCACGGGAGAAACAAGCAAGATGGTGGTACCCATGCAGCCGGGAGCGCGGCACAGCGCTTCCCTCCCACCGGTAATATAGATATAGGATATAAATATGTTTCGTAAAGTTAAAGTATAATATCGTGAAATAAGTACATTGCTATAAGCTTGTGAAACATTTAAAGTGTTCATATTCCAGAATCTTTAATATGGTCAGAAACCTTATTAAATAATAAACATAATTACCCAACGTTAAATTACTTTTACAAGTACCAGGGAGTTGTCTGAACTTTCACCTAGAACCAGTTGCCTATTGTGTGTATAAAAAGTGTCAGCTTTCTAAATTTGACCCTTCGTTACAAGAAAATAAGGTCCATGTGTTTACGGTAAATAAAAGAATAAGGTCCCACTTAAATGGGAAAGCTTAGAAATAATGCAGGTGCCCCGCTATCTAGTACTGTCTACATCGCATTACTTTTGATTGAGTTTTCTTACGGAATGGAATAATAGTGAAATAGGACTTAGAATAACTTAGTGACATCGGGACTAAAATAACTTGGTAACATTAGAACTTAGAATAACTTAGTGACGTTAAACTTAGAATAACAATAGGACATCTGACAGCTGACCATGGTTTACCAAATACTCGAAACGTATAGGAAGGGTAAGATTAGTTAAGCGCAGGAAGTCAATTTTATTACAAACTAGCTGTTGCCCGCAGCTTCGCCCGCGTTAACTTAGATTTAGAGCCGTACCCGGATTGATGATGATTATTTCTATAGCATAAGTTACTCCTTATAACATCAGCTATCTGTCAGTGAAAGTCCCATCAAAATCGGCCCAGCCGTTTCAGAGATTCAGACAGACAAAAATTGAAAATATTATTTTGATTTATGTACCGTGTTACATTATATGGGTGTACCCATATAATAAGAAGTGGTTATTTTAATAATACAAACAGACACTCCAATTTTATTTATCAGTATAAATATGTAGATGATTTTTGTGTAGGAAGAAAATACTTCTGCTTATATAAAAACACAGCATTATGATCATAAATATAATCCTCTACTAATAACATAATGAATGTTTGAATTCGCTAATCTCTTGAACTACCAGTACTTGAGAAAATCTTTTTGTATTTGCACAGCTGATTATTCCTACTGAAGCGACGACTTAACTAAAGTAGATGTAATGTAGCGTTAGGTTAGCTAACTATATAATTTCATTGGGTGAATGTGGCAAGACGGTCGACTTTCAAGTTTCATCTACCAAGATGAGAGATGTCCGTGTTTGGATACAAGTGGCGCCTGGCGAGGATTTCCAGTAGTGGGTGGAAAAAACCGGCCAAATGCAAGTCGGGCTCGCACACGAAGGATTCCGTACCATTATATATACAACATTACACTATAAAAATCGGTTGTCTGTAAAGTCGGTTTACTGACGATAGTTGAACGTGACAAAGTCATAAGAAAATGGAACGCCTCAGAGTGAGGTAACGCCGCATGCGTCATGTTATTTCGTTCTTGCAGCCGGCTCCATCGAATTATAAGACATTGTTACGTCAAAAGTCGGTTGTCTATAAAGTCGGTTTACTGACGTTATGCTGTTGCGTTTCGGGCGGTTTGTGAGTTTCCAGTGGCCCATTGGGGGTGATAGAGAAAAGAAGGGCAATGCATGTGAATAATCTCTGGTTGTGCGGATGTTTATGGGCGTCGATTGTCGCTAAAAGACTTCGACTGCTCGTTTGCCCTCTTAATATCCCATCTTTATGTCCTACTGCTGGGCACGGGTCTCCTCGAAATCAGGCTAGGAGGGTTTTGGGCCATAGTTCACCGATGCGCTGTTTGTTTTTTAAATATAATAAGTTTGCTATAAAAAAATCTATTTTTGTATTACTGTCGTTTTAGCAGCAACAAGAATACATCATCTGTGAAAATTCCAACTATCTAACTGTCAGCCTGGTGACAGACGGATCGACAGACAGAAGACGGACAGCGGAGACTTACTGTGTTCCCGTTTTATCCTTTGGGTATGGAACCCTAAAAAATCATGAATGTTGGCAAATTTTGTCGATCAACTTCTACTAGTAGCGTCTTGAAAAACTGGCGTTTGTTTATAATGTTTCTAGAAGTTTTACAAATAAACCTGTATAATGCTGCTGCACGCTGGTTTTGATAGGGCCCATTGCAAATGGCAGTGCTGCCTGTATAGCAGGCGGTGGATATATTTTTTACGTAATCGTATCAGTATAACGTGACGACAGCATATTACCAGTCTCATAAAAATATACGTTCGATGGTCGATACCGAACTGATTTGCAGTCGGTGTTGCCCGCTCCAATAAATTTGGATCCTTAAGACTCAATATCCAAGTCGCTAGATAGGTACCAGCTTATGAATATATAGCAACGATCTAGGTTCTACTGACTCAGTATTTCGACTTTGAAAAATAAATAAAACGTTTTCTTACGTGAAAAGAGTAAAAATTAAATTATTAATAAATAACGTAAAATAACATGGATTTAAACACATAATATGTATAATTCATTAAATACGTAATTGACGAAAATGTGTCTGATACTACTGGTTTTGCCTTCGCCACAAGTCTCCAGATAATTCTCTTATCCAGCGTTTCCCATTTGGTGGGTCGCGACCCGGTACCAGGCCACGAAAGAAAAAGTGCCGGGTCGCACCATTGATATTTTAAGCAAACACTAATATACTAAAAATAAATATAGAAACCGACTTATACTGTCATCGTTTTCAACGAACTTTGATTCCTTAGTCAAAAATAGGCAGCTACATATTTCTCACTAATGTGAAAAAAACTTGCGTGAGTCACGAAGGATGAGTACGAAATTTACCGGGCCATAGCAGAATAGAGTTTGGGAAACATTGCGCTAAACTATTTTTGTCGTTTTTTTTTTTTTTTTTTTTTTTCGGATGGATCTATGCTAATGGCCCGAAGGCCCTAATGCTTCAACGGTTTAGTGTGAGCCCATTCGGCTCACTTTTGATTGGGGGGTTGCCCCCCGCCTACCGTGCAGTCTGTGACCACACGGCCTCCTGGCGTCGGTTGTGTATTTTTGTCGTCAAACCTACGACTAAACTTGAGAAAAAGTCGCCACTTCTAACGACAAGGCTAAATTGGCAACATTATTTACAGGTATATTGTTAGCGACGACTTGTCAGATAGTTTCATCGATTTCGAGTATTCCGTACGCGAATATCAGGGGATCCATTTTAGGATCGGCGTTTTGTGATGTGTTATTATTTGAAAAAAAAAGAGATACCAGAAAAATGGCGATTTTTTCGAACATTTCCACATGCAAAATGCTACCGAAATTTTATATTATCATGGTTTTTTGTGCTGTTATTTTCTATACGAGTGAATTCGTTGTCCAAATACAACAATACCTATATATTAATGAGCCTACAAAATAAAAGATAATTAAAATCTTAACATATTCTATACCAATCTCTTAAAAATTGTACAATATGTTTCAATTGATTTTATATTATTTATATAAAATCAATTGAAATTTATTTAACATTAAACAACATAGTTTAAAATAAATTTAACAGTTTTGAAATCATCCGATGCTTCAAGTATTTGCTTATCAAGTGGAGTTCCGGGCAAAAACGATTCCCATGACAAAATCCACTTCGAACGTACTCAATATGAATGCGCTCGCTTCATAATAAGGTTATTGGAAGTATGCTTGCATTTTCTACTATATTTTAAAAGAGATGCAAAATAAAATTTTGCAAATACTCGTAGGGATTGATATGTAAGAAAATGATCCTATCTTTTGGCGTTATTACAATGAAACAACTTATGAGCAAACTCATATCTGAAAGGCTGGCAACGCACCTACTAATCCTCCGGTGTCTGTGGATGTCGCTTTCACTTACCATCAGGTGAACCGACTGTCCGTTTGCCCCCTCTTCTATATAAAAAAAAGAATTTTAGTCGACGTTTCAAATACTTTACAACGCGGTTCACGGACGGTAATATAGGTTAAAAAAAAAATGTTTTTATGGCATAAAAGTTTCCAAAAAAAATGTTTAAACGAAGCGTTAAATGAAGCATGTAATTTCAATTTAAAAAGTTAAAAAGTTAATTATATAGGATCTAGAGTCTCCCCTGATAGTATTACAGATAATAGTTTTTCATGAAAATACGTTTTGGAATACAGCCTATCTATTATACGATATAAGGATATCCTTATATCGTAGGTCTTGTCTGGTATTGAATACAAGATATTTCTGATATATCGAAACGCTTCAGTTTTGTTTTGCTATTTTAAGCAATGTCTGAAAGTAATAATTTACTTATATCTCGTGTTATTGTAATACATTGATTAAAACGTTTTATATCAGCTAAGTTATAGATGATGGTTAATTTCATACCATTTTGTGATCTGATTGATGATTCGTCAACTAATGAAAATGAAGAACGTGGTAGAGTGTAGACGAGTTACATAATTGATGGTAAAATAAGACAGGAATGTGGTAGTTGGTACCCACATACATGCATCCCTCTCAACATTGGAAATCCTTTAATATAATTGAGGTATTTTAATGAGGATAAAAGTTATCCAACTTCCAGCGGGGAGAGTAGTGTTGTTAAGCTGGCATTTTAATTGACGATTTCCGGACGTCCCACTTCATAAGTTTCTGGAGTGGGGAATAGTGATGTACAAGTAATGGGATGTAGGGAGAGCCGTGGACAGAATAATAGTGTAATCGAAACTCAAAACCCTTGATATTATTATTATTATAAATTGTTTTCGATAAAAATGTTTCTTTTGTGGTTATTTTTGTTAGAATTTACGGATGTCAAATTGATGGCCGATGGGATATTTCGGGGGGTGGGGGGATGAATGTTCTGAATGGGGTTTGTCGATTTTCAAGTTGTTGGGATACGAGTGGCGATGGATCTTGGGTTCATCAAAAGACGCTTTAACCCAACAATACGAGCCTCAGTCTTTAAAAGTAAATTACTTACATAGAATTGAAAGTTTTTTTTTCTAACATTTTTTTTATTTGTACGAAAAACTTCTGCGATTTGACAAAGGAAAGCGGTTCCACCTCGTCGCGTATCTAGGTGCAGTTAATAACATTTAGGTAATGGTGTACGTGGTGTGTAAAAAAATGTGGTCAACCCGACCAATTTTTTGACTTGCCTAAGTTGCTGTGACGGTATATTTGGGAGGTTCTGCTTAAAGCAAAATATTGATTAATTATTATTAATCTTATATTCACATATGACCTAGGTTCCCGAATGGATAGCTAGCAAAGGTATCTCGACACTCAGATCTTTATATATTAAACAAGTGTCTTCCTAAATGAGGCTCCTTATCCGTGGGTATAAGGCCATCGTTCGTCATAGTACTGGCTCGATGCTAGTTGGCGAATTTCAAACCTTAAAAGAGTTTAAACTTCTTTCTTCTTCTTCCTTTACCAATAGGTGATGACAGGATCATGTGGTACGAAGAAATTAAGATAAACCAGATTTTAGATTATTATGGAGTCTCCTCGAATCCAGATTTCCTTTCCTTGCTTTGGCCTGATTCCAGATTATATGGATGAATGTTCACTCATACCAAAATTATTATTCGAAAGGCCGGCAACGCACCTACTAATCCTCTGGTGTGGCGAGTGTCTGTGGATATCGCTTTTCGCTTCCATGAGGTGAACCGACTGTCCGTTTGCCCACTCTACTAATAGATAATACACCTGTATAATATTTTCATGCGCATGGCACAAAGTTATTTTTATAGTATCACTTTTGCCGTGTCACGGGGGTCACTTACCTCTCCTCAAATGACGTCATACATTAAACTGTCTCTCTTTGTTGGAAAAAACGATGTTTTGGGTCTGTCTATTAATGGCTTAAAGGCTATTTCCGTTTTCGTCATTCTCATTGCACGCAATTTCTATCTTCCAGTATTTATAAGATTAAATATGGTCCAAATGGTAAATTACACCTAAAAAGACCTACATTGTAACACGACCAAATATAATCTCGAGACAAGATGGTGACTTCTATGTGTCTATCTTGAGAATCAATATGGTGACTTATATATTTTAAGATGTGCGATGATTTTGTGATTACCAAGCCCACAAACAGATGTTATGCAGATGCGTTGCCCTCCTTTTCTCTATCCCCCAATGGACCACCGGAAACTCCAAACCACACGAATCGCGACAGCCTAGCTGTCAATTTACGCCAGTGTTATGTGAGCGAGAGGTCTCCGGCTCAATTCGGCTGCAATGCAGCATGACGCTACCACTGTTTGAAATGTATTTTTAATTTGTACGCCTATTGGTAGATCACAGCGAGTCTTTTACCCTGTATGCCTCATCTTTGGAACCTGTGTAATATCACAGTAAAAAAAATTGAATTCAATTTCGTCCATTCTAATTGAAAAGATTATTACGCTAACGCTTTAATTATTTTACAACACGTGAAAGAAAAACCACATTTTCATTTTTTACTACACAAACGTTTTGTTTGCTTTCATGTCGCAGAGGTCATTTTTACAGCAGATTAAATGAGGACCGAAGTGACAGGCGAAACCTGGGAACTATTTTCCCAGAGGAAATTGAATTTACCCGGGTAAAAGTTAAAAGACACTTTGCTCACGAACCATTAAAATGTACTAGGATACTATAACACGGGAGAGCTCTCGACGTTACCAAGTCACTGATGGCTGAGGGCCCTCCATATTCAATGCATGGTACCTGGACAAAAGGAGTCTGCGCTACTTGAAGCTATTCGTGCATGACTTCCTAATTAACCACGCTGAAAATGCATTGATGTCAATGTCTTGTGTTTGATATTTCGAAATTTGTTGGATATATTACACGTTGTAAGCTAATCATAATAATATGCATGCATAGGAAACTCCCACAATACAGTAAATATGGTGATATTAAAGATGCGTACTTTTCTATAACTCCGAGGTAAGGTTAAGAATAAAAACTAAAGAGAGGTGTCAAGGGACACCCGGATGGAACGAAGTTCATTTCGATTAATTAGTGAAGGAATTGTAATAAAAAAAAAAAAGGTGCAGGGAAAATAATTATTCGGGTAGGTATAAATTTTTTATGATTTTTTTATCGGTAAAAATCAGAGCACCTCCCGGCGTAAAATAATAAAAAAAAAAAAACAAAAAAAAGTCACCGAGATCGGTGGGATTTGATTTTTGAACTGGGGTTTTTTACTAAGCAGCCCCAACAGTGTTACAAAAGCAGCTACCGACCCAGTGATGTGTCAATCAAAAAGCCGCACGGCTTACAACTATAGCAAAAAGTGTCGTTCCAACTTTTCATCTTATTTTTTTCCGTCTAGCCCCCTTTCGTAACGCGCGATAAGGAACTACGTTCCAAAAACTGATAACAATGACCGACGAAATGCTCGTTAAGTGCCTTTCAACATGTACAACAATCTTGTCCCACATAAGACGAAAAATATACTTTCCAATGTTCATCTCGTAGAAAACCTCGGGGATTTGAAACATCGTTCGACAAAAGCTATAAGCTTGAATTTAAATGTAAATAAATAAACATGGATTTGGTTTTGGAATTGATCGTAGAAAATCAATATTCAATATTGACATGTTATTTTTTGTGATATTGACCATTAACTGCCCAAGTTCGTCCCACGAGTGCGAAATTTACAATAATTAAATAGCTTTGATCCGTCATCCAGTGACGTCATATTGTTATCGCGTCTGTGATTGGTCGCTTTAGATTGCATGACGTCATTTTCGGTGCGTTTAATGCGTTTTTTATTAAAGTTAAATAGCCATAGACCAGTAACGTTACATCTTTTAAACAATGTACGTTCGTACCTTTCAACAATAGTTGATGATGATGAAGAGGCCTAGTAAAGTTTTAAAGTACCCCGGAGGCACTACTTTATATCATCTTGTAATCCTTAAAAGCGCGTTTTGGATTAAAATTTTGTGTACGTAAGCTGCAATGCGGCTGGCTGGTTATAAACGGCTTCGCCATCACAAAACACCAGCTTGTATTTCGCCGGCGAATTTATATTCCAAATAATAACTATAATTTGAACAATTTTAGCTTAGTTTCTTAGTTTGGCTTTTGTATATTCAGCGGTTTCAATTTAAGGCTTATAACGTGGTGTACTTTAAATGATGGGTTTCAATTTAGATTGTTGATTTAATAGTTATATAATAATAAAATAAATAAATCATCATCATCATCATCAGTCCCTATCCGTCCACTGCTGAACATGGGCTTCCCTCAAAGAACGCCAAGACGACCGATCCCTCGCCACTCGCATCCAACACGGACCGGCTACTGTACGGAGATTGTCTTTCAACCTTTTTTTCTTTTACGCCGGGAAATGCTCTGAGGCATCACGCCGGGGAGTGAGTCTCCCCAGGCTGGTATGTGGGACTCGCTGCGCCCGAAAGGTGGTAAGATGGACACAGCGCTACCCAATATATATTTATTATTTATCATTAATTATTTATAAAAAAAATATCAAAACACAGATCATAGTGATCGGATAAAATAGAGAAATAAGATATGGCGACAAACGACAGCAGAAATAAGAATAAGACCTGACTGCTAAACCTGAAGGTCGTGGGTTAGATCTCCACCCAGGACAAATGTTTGTGTGATGGGCATGATCATTTGTTCTGTGTCTGGGTGTAGTTTATATGTAATATGTATGTATTTCGAAATATTTATATAAGTATGTATCAGTTGTCTGGTTACCATAAGAACAGGCTCTGTCTAATTTGGGATTAGATGGCCGTGTGCGAGTTGGCCTAACATATATTATTATTATATTATATAATATATGTATAAAATTAGAGGCTCTTTGAAGGTTAATATAAAATGATCACATCAATGACCATGAATGAAATTTTTCAATATCAAAGTAACGTTTTAATAGATGACATCGTGACGTTATGTCTATTCGTTGCTTAGTACTTTTATGAATGCCGTAACGACTGATTTCCGGCTAGACGGAGATACACTTTGGTCATATCTATTGCTAGCTAGGTAGCTTTGATACATTATAAACATAGGTTGTAGATGATTTCGCGGTTTCGCTTGTTCTAACATTGAAAAAAAAAAAAGTAACCTATTGTCGTTATATTGAAACAATTATACGGATTTTACCGCGGTTTTATGAGTTATGACGATGGTTGCCGAAAAGCATCCGAAACGTCAGGCGCGTTTCAACAATCACGATAAATTCCGTAAAATTCGTTTTATTATAATGTAGTGCTATTCGCGTAAATATTAAAAAACAATATGTAAGTAGGCAATTTATTCTTAATAAATAAAAATTTCAACAGTTTCAACGTATTTCTGGAAATACCTTACACTCAAGTAAACACACACACACACACACACACACACACTGCATTTGACGGGATTAGTAGATACGTCATTAGTGGACATGGGCCTCTTTAATGCCAAAACGGCACCTCCCCCGCCACCCGCATTCAATCAGCCGCTCTAGAGAAGTGGCTTTTACGTTTATAGAATTGAATATATAAACATGAATGTAGTAATATACCACAACAATTAGGCGCATGACAGGAGACATCCGAACCCCGCCTTCGTCCCGCGCTTCTCCTAATTAGGGTAAGCGCGGGACGAAGGCGGGGTTCGTGCGTCTCCTGACATGCGCCTAATTATTGGGTTAGTATTTAGTAAATTATGAGATTGACATTCACTTTTAACGTGTAATTTGATTTAACGAATAGATTCTCATACATTGATGTTTGTGTTATATTATCTGTGCTAATATTATGAAAAGGAAAGATTTGGTTGTTTATTTGTTTGCATTGAATAGGTTCCGAAACTACTGGAACGATTTGAACAATTCTTTCACCTATAGGGAGCCACATTATCAGCGATTAACTTGGCTATAAAATGTTTATCCGCGCGAAGCCGGGGCGGACCGCTAGTATTCTAAAAACATAAAATCCACAACAGACAAACACACGCCTAGAGGGCAGGAAAGACCACTCGGACATCGTCGGCCCATCTAGAACAGTACATCTAGTGACCTCACAAAGGCGATATTTTGTGTATCAAACAGTAACATCTCACATTCCTGTGAGTCATGTCGGGCAATAACATGCTATTGTCTCGTGTCTTTGTTTGGCGTTTCAATCGGTTCTAATATTATCATCATCATCAGCCTCTATCCGTCCACTGCTGAACATAGGCCTCCCTCAAAGAACGCCAAGACCGATCCCTCGCCACTCACATC
This sequence comes from Helleia helle, assembly GCA_963853865.1. Classification (NCBI taxonomy): domain Eukaryota; kingdom Metazoa; phylum Arthropoda; class Insecta; order Lepidoptera; family Lycaenidae; genus Helleia; species Helleia helle. The sequence goes on from OY971436.1 coordinate 5,084,584, forward strand.
AACACGGACCGGCCACTGTACGGAGATCGTCTTCCCACCTGGTTAATGGCCGACCAACACTCCGTCTACCCAAACGCGGTCTCCACTCTTGAACCTTATTGCCCCATCGGCCATCCGTTCTCCTGAGTGTGTGACCACTGCCTTCAGCGAGCTTAATCTAACATTAATTGGATAATGTTGTGAGAATTTGAAAGTTTTGTAAGATAAGCTTGTATCAAAAATCCTGCTTTGCACTTTTTTGTTAGAATTACCATATTGTTGCGTTTCATCTGTCAAACGCTTAAGCGAGTTGCCAGGGTTAAAAATAATAAGGGAAAATACAAGGTAAACTCATTTATATTCATGTGCAACGTTATTGCTTACCATCAAGTAACTTTGTACCAGTTTCCCTACATTAATTAATAAAAAAGGAAATACATAATACATTCGTTCAGTCAGTCATCACTGATGCATACATGTACCTTTGATTATATACATGGATAATTATACATGACATGAATGAAGCGTTGCACCTAGAAGAGTTCTCAGCCTGACGTTCTTTGAAAATTAAATGATACCTCATTTGATTTTCAATTTTTCATTATGTTATTGACGAAAATGACCTGATGATGAAGGAATGTTGTTGTCCTTTTCGCTCTTGGCCTCTCGAAGGTTTCGTAGATAATTTCTCAACTCGATATTAACTTAGCAACTCATAACTAAGTCCCAAAGAATTAGCCACGTGTCTAGCAATTGTTTGTTCCCCAAATCCTATTACCGGTTTCGAACTTGGTAATATGGTTATGGTGTTTGAAGGGAATAATTATTCCCGTCATGGGGAAGGTAGGGTGTTTGTTATCAAACAAAATTAAAATACCTTCATTTCGTAGTTATGTAAAAAAGTTAATGAAAATGTAGGTAATAAAAGAACTCGTTGGGAATGCAGGCTCCTCCATAAGAAAAAACAGATAACAATACCCTAAGGGGTTGCTGTTTTGTCAAAAAAAGTAGAACTAAGACCACGTGGCAAATCCATTAGGAGCTAAGGTAGAAGAAGAAGTAAAACCACATTGTTATCTTTGTCAGTTGTGATGTTTATTAAGGTTACTTTTACCAATGCGAGAAATTAACAGTATAAAGTAAGGATTTCATTTTTGATTAACCTTTTCGCTACGGTTCAGTATATTTAGATGACATACAAGTTACAACTGACGAAACAATCGTCTTATATTGTATACCTTTTTACATTTCGTGAAATACCTTATTTCGAAGGTGCGGCAACTACAAAGAGATTGCTCATTTTGTTTAACCTTTTGCAAAGATAAAACTTTTAAAATATTTTTTACATTTATAGCGTTTTCTGGGATTCCATTGTTTTCTTGTATTTTATTAGGATGAAACATATACTTAGAATATAGGATGAAAAGCGTTTTTGACGTGAAATAACACTTTTCTATAAAAGTGTTTCGGCAAGAATAGGATTATGTCGGAATCCATTATCCTATCTTCTCCTTAACTCACTTTTTTCTTTTACTTCCTAAATTCCCACAGTAAAAAAAGCTAACAAACTCGCACAGCTAAACTCAGTGTCAGCTTATAATGAAAAAAAAAAAACTATAGTCGTAATAATTCTATGATAAAATAGATATTATAATCCTTATATTTTTTTTTATCGGACAACTAATAACCAAACGTTAGATTTAAAACTTTAAAACTAGTATTAGTATTTAATAACTAGAAGAGATCTAGCTAGATAGCTGACATAAATGCCTTAATTTTGTTGGTTTTCTTTCTTCATAATTCACATTAGCTCCACTTCATTCGACTTTGACATGCTTTTATTGAAGAGGGAATCTAGATGAGACCTAGATTAGATAGATATTTCCTACTCCTTTCCTATTAAATTCGTGGTTCCTGACATCGTATCACAGGGTTACTTTTTTAGGTCACAAGGAGGTACCCAGCAGTCGGAGCCTTATGGTTACTACCGACGCCCATAGACATCCGCACAACCGAAACTCTCTGTTCTCTCCTTCTCCCTCCTTTTTTCCCTATCCCTTCAATGAGCCACCGGAAACTCATAAACCGCACGAAACCCGACAGCATAGCTGCCACTTGACGTCGGTGTTATATGAGCGAGAGGTACCACCCCGGTCGTGGGGGCCCAGTTCGGCTGCAAAGCAGCATGGGCACTATCACTTACTACTCTCAACCATGTGTGCTTATTGTTTGTGGTACCGTGAATACACACACGAGTCCTGCTTATACACCTGTATATTATACAGGGTAGACGAGTTGTTTATACGGGGTCTAGCCCTTTTAAAAAATCATTACCAGAACAACTGCTTCTATTTACTGAGCGCTGCTATGCGTTTGTTACTGTACGTCAGTAAGCCTATATGTGAGTGTTAGGTTTAGCATGTGACTAAAGAGGTAATCGATGGTTCGAGCAACGAGGGACGTGTATGAATAATAATTAGCTGAAAGTGCTTTTTAATTCATAGAGCGGGCAAAGCACAAAGGCATACTAACATGTATTGATTTATCGTGACACGAGGATCAGGTAAATGAAATAACCTGGATTCAATGTGATATTTTTACCGGTGGGAGGGATGCGCTGTGCCCCTGCTTCCGGCTGCATGGGTACGACTATCTTGCTTATGTCTCCCCTCAAATTTTGTTGTTTCGGAGAGAAGGGCAAGACAGGCAGTGTAATTACTGGCACCGAGATTTAACATCTTATGTCTCAGGATAGGCAACACATGAATGAGTTGTCTGGGCGATTATTCATGGGCGACGTTGACCACTTACCATCAGGTGGCACATCTGCCAGTTTGCCTAATCAACTAAAATAAAAAATATATATTAGACTCACTGATACCCGAAGCTTTGCGTTTAAATTAGATTTGAGCCGTATCCGGACTAATGATAATTATTTTAATGTCACTGATAGTTTAGCACTATCTGGTGCCCGCGACTTCGTCTGCACAGGATTAGATTTTGGACAATTTACATAATACTTGAATAAATTATGGCCTATGTGTTATTCTGATGTATAAGCTATATTATTATAAAGTTTTATTAAAATACATTCAGTAGTTTTTGTGTGAAAGAGTAACAAACATCGATACATACAAACTCTGGCGTTTAATAATATTAGTAGGATTATGTGGGAAATATGCGAAAGCCTAAATGGAGATTCTCCGACCGAGCGAGATGGTGTATGCTCGGGCAGGCCGTAGCCCACTTGTTATCATTTCAACTGTTGTATGTATAGCGCCAAACTATGAAACTTCGATACCGCGATTCAGGATTGTGCCGCTAATTGGTCCTCAACAATTATATTAGGGAAGGATTTTTTATCGGATGTGTAGAGCTTCTAAGATTACTCCATACTTTCTAACTCTCAAATATCTGTTTTATTAGTTAGAATGGTTGCCTAAATTCGTTAATAATGACAACTGTTACAAGCCGGTGATGATGAAATTGTATATAATTATTATCATTCAGCTCAACCATTGAACCTAAATGATTAATAATGTGCCTGATTAATTAGCTGTGACAACTTTTAAGGCGTTTTCCGCCTCGCTATGTGCCAGGTGCCACGGGCGGTATTTTCGAACCGATACGACTTCTTTAAGTCTTCACTATACTTATGTGGCTGGCGATGCACCTGCCAACCGGTGAAGCAGGTGTCGATGGATGTCAGTGATACTACCAAGGGAACTGACTGTCCGTTTGTCCCCTCTTAAAATAACTAAGATTTGAAGCAGGCGAAGAATTAAGATTATAAATAAGCGATAGTCTATTAGAGAAATAAAAAATATTCATTGCTTTTTATTAGCGCAAAACTGCATGTAAGTCCGTTTATACATTTAAATATTTTATACCTATTGATACGCGAAGGTATAATAAATAATAATATCAACCCTTATATGTCACGGGGCTCCTCGAAATCAGGCGAGGAGAGTGTTGGGTCATAGTTCACCCATGTGCTGGCCCAATGCGAGTTATTGAAATTCACACACCTTCAAACACTTAATTTCTTCAGGCATGCAGGTTTCCTCACGATGTTTATAGATCATGATCATCATCAGCCTTTTACCACCCACATGATAAGCTTCTGCCAAAATACAATAAAATAGGAGTGTCTGTTTGTAATATTAAAATAACCACTTTGTATTAAATACATATGGATGTATACGCGATACATAATATAACAAAATACATTTTTTACAATTTTTGTCTATCTGTTTGTTCCGGCTAATCTCTAAAACGGCTGGGCTGATTTGGACGGGACATTCACTGGCAGGTAGCTGATGTTATAGGAAGTAACTTAGGCTACAAAAATAATCATGATCACTCCGGATACGGCTGTAAATCTAAGTTAACGCGGGCGAAGCTGCGGGTAACAGCTAGTTTTGTATAAAGAAAGTACACAAGGTAATTACATAGTTTCAAGTTACAATACACCCTTAAGTTAATAAGCGTGTAATGTGGAAGGCGCATTAATTAAAGATGTTACGAGGGGCGGTGGGCCCACATGCCGATACCACATGCTGCATGTTCATTGTTAGGAGGAAATTAAGCCTGAGGAAATAAACGTTGGATGAAACTCGGAATATCGCAATTAATGGTTCATCATCATCATCAACCTCTATCCGTCCTCTGCTGTTTTTTTTTAAAATGTTAATTGGATAGGCAAACTGGCAAACGTACCACCTGATGGTAAGTGGTCGACGTCGCCCATGAACATAACCTAGTTTACCTGGAACGAGCCCAGGCAACTCATTTATGTGTTGCCTATCCTGAGACATAAGATGTTAAGTCTCGGTGCCAGTAATTACACTGCCTGTCTTGCTCTTCTCTCCGAAACATATCAAAACTGTTTCACGGGAGATACAAGCAAGATGGTGGTACTCATGCAGCCGGGAGCGCGCCACAGCGCTGATGGGGCAATAAGGTTCATGAGGCCTCGTTTGGGTAGACGAAGTGTTGGTACCATTAACCAGGTGGGAAGTTTATATCCGTGCAGTGGTCGGTTCGTGGTGGATGCGAGTGGTAAGAGATCGGTGTTCTTGGCGTTTATTGAGGGAGGAGCCTATATTTAATTAATGTTTATGCGAATTTTATTCTTTATTTAAACTTTAACCATCTTCTTGCTATGTATAAAATATATTTCCCCGTGCCAGACCTAACGGTCTTTCTGACATTTTGTATTTCTGACATTTCGGATACTTTACAACAGCCATAATCACGGGAGGACAGTCTCAAAGTCCCGCGATAAAATCAGAAAAAAGTTCTTTCATTTTAATCGCAATTAATTAATTATGATCATTACATGTTATAATAATGATGTAATTATGTACTTTAATCGATATCCCACTTTCCAACGCATTAGTGTTATTACAATATATAACAACTAAATCATATCAGTGGGTACAATAAGGCTCTACTAAAACACACGCAAGTTTTATCGATAGATTTGTGTGCACCTAAGTATTGCGACATTTATATAGACTGGCCTGTTGGTCGAGTGATTAGTGACCCTGACTGCTAAACCAGAAGGTCGTGGGTTCTATTCCCACCCAGAACAAATGTTTGTGTGATAAGCATGATCATTTGTTCGGTGTCTGGGTGTAGTTTATCTATAATATGTATGTATTTCGAAGTATTTATCAGTTGTCTGGTTACAATAAGAACAGACTCTGCCTAGTTTGGGATCAGATGGCCGTGTGTGAGTTGACCCAACATATTATTATTAATATTTCATTTACTATTTTTATATATAACCGGATAGAGTAGTAATGTGGGCCATAAGATTCCGAAACTGGTCAGTTATTGGTCACTGACGTAATAGCAATACTGCTAACCAGTGATCTGTATGCACTATGTATGTACGTCCCATCAGCTAATCATCCAACAGTCGGCCAATTCTGATTGGCAAAAAGCGCAAAAACGGCGTAGCGTCGCAGCACAAATCTGGCGGAATTTATTTTCATATAAAACACATAACATTACCACTCTATTCCGGTTATAAATATGCTCGATGGGATACAGCAACCGTGATACGTCCTACATACAAAGTTGTTTCGTTATAATGAGTGAAATTCCACTTAACATTAGAAAACAATAATTCTAACATCTAATTAAATAATGGTTCAATACAAACAATTGTGAAATGTATTTTACATTTTTTGAAGGAGAAACTATAATAACTTTCCAATTTTCCTAGTACTTTTGTATAGATTCATAGCACTTCACTAGACCAGTACCTCTACCATGAGTTTGCACATGACATAACTATAGTAGAGCAATAGGAATCGAAAACTATACCATACCTAAGTTTTTATTCCTGTTGCGTTTTTACGTAACTACTATAGTTATGTCATTTATGCTTGTAACAAAACTCATGGTAGAGGTACGCACTATGCGTATTTCGATTGCTAGTATCGTTGAGAATTGATATCATATTAAATTAGGGTTGCCAACCTGAAATTAAAAAATCCAGGATTTGAAGTTAGAAAAACCAGGACAATTCAGTTTAAAAACAGGACGCAGTTATAGTGTTGTATAATGTACGTTAGATATTTAAGTCTTATCAATTATGCGTTCTTCATATTTTTCTATTCTCCAATTAGATAAGTCACGTGTTGCCATCCTTTTGTTTGTATTACTTCATATCTTTACAGAAACAAATACTGTTTTAAGTATTACACACGGAATTTACTTTAAAAGAGATACCATTGTTACAATTTGAATTATTGAATGTAACAAATTGGAATTATTGAATGAATTCAATAATTCCAATTTCCAATGTTAGAAAAACCGACAGTACTGTAAATTAACTATTTATTAATACTTTCTTTACAATTTCAGTACTTACTATATTAAAAGGACCAATCATTTCTACTATTTTATTTTAACCATACTCACAGAAGTCATTCTTGATAATGTTGCCAACACCAAAACTAGATAACAATTTGTTAAGGGAATTGCACGGAAATCGATATCATCTTTATTCTAAAATACCAAATTTGTGTCTTCCTGAAACTTGTAATCAAAAAAAACTTTGTCTAAAAACATAAAGTACCTATTAAAAAGGTAGCCAATTGACGAATAAGTACGGAACCCTAAGTTCGTCCCTTTTCACCCCTGTTTGAAACTTCAGCAGATAACTTCTCAATGTTTTGTAAAAAGTTAGTAACAGGCCGCACCCACAACGAAATATACCCAATGTGTTGTGCCTAACTTTCTCAACCGCTGGGGAGATTTTTTAAACATGCAAATTATTTATTTTTGTGTTGCATGCGGTTTCGTTTGTGCTGAAAATTGTGGGGTGAAAAGTACCATGCATTTTCTGAAATCATAGCCAAAGCGGATCTTGTTGTTCTGCTGGATCACTATCCTCGAATTCGGGCGAAGAGGGTGTTAGGTCAGTTCACCTATGTGCTGGCTCAATGCGGAATTATGAAACTACACACAAGGTGTGTGAAGTTCATCAAAGACAGCAAAGACTTTTAATCTTGTCTTTAATCTTATCAGGCATCAAGATGATTTTCTTTCTCGGTTCATTTTTTTGTGTGTTCATTCTTAAAAACCAACCCAAAATATACATAATATCATTTTGGCGAAGTATCGCCAGATTCTATTAACTACCAAAATATTATAAGTACTTTAAAATTAAATATGTATTTAGTAATAAGTATGATCGAGTAAATTGCATCCATACGACGATTCTTATTTATAACTGAAGAATCTTCGTCAGCGCATTCTTTTGATTTAGGTCGTAGTTGCGCCCATGAGCAGCCATAATGGGATAGAAAACGATCGCTCTCGCTCACCCATACACCAAACGAACGAGATGTAAGACGCATCTAAGGTGTTGTCTCAAGGCTTATACAGAATGTTGAGATTACGTAGCGTCCTTTGATGGCTTTATAAATATTTGAGAGGCAAAGGTGTCTTTGATAGAGCCATGGTTAACATACTTACACGTAAGCCGAGCAGAAATACCGTTATGTTGTAGGATTTGGCTTATATGCCGCTGAGTACTCGAAATCAGGTTAAAAGTGAATTAGCGCATGTCTTTTTAATTATTATTTTATGTTCGGGAAAATGTTCTTTATACGTACCACCGACGGTTAGTCCATGATCTGATACGATCCGGATCGAAAAATTCACATACTCTTAAAGTTATCGGACATTTATTATCTACTCTAGTGTTCCTACTTCTAAACCAGTCTTACCACAGCCAAAGGGCAATGCTGTATGGATGTCAGAAATCCTAACTTCTGGAATGCCATCAGTCCATCCGTGTACATATTACGTATTTGTATCTCCTTCTCTCCAGCTGTTTCACTAATGTTCTATATATTTCTATTATTTTTCTAAGGTTATAATATATTCATAGAGGCTATTTCCTACTCCTACTTCGTTGCGGGTCCCGAGTCCCGGTCGAGTCAGTTATAAAGTATCCCCCTGAGATTCTACCGGTGGGAGGGATACGCTGTGCCAAGCTCTCGGCTGCATGGGTACATCCATCCTGTTTATTTCTCCCGTCAAATAGCTTCGCTGTGTTTCGGAGAGAAGGGCAGGACAGGCAGTGTAATTACTGGCACAGAGACTTAAGGTTGAACAAGTCGACGGCGCGAACTACATGAATGCTATCTCACCTGACATAGTGCGCGAACATGTGTGCTAGAATGAAATGAACAATAATTCATTCCTAGAATGTCCTTTTAGCAAAACAGTTATTATGGAAAAACTATTAACTGTATCTTTTTAAAATAAATTTATTTCAACTTTGGAATAACGAAACTATGTCTGTACAGACTTATTTTTGAACTTTCGTGCTCGGTATACTATTTATTTTCACCCAAAGTTGGGCTAAAATCAGTTTTGAAATACGAAAGTTTAGAAGCTTGTATTTTTTAAATTTATAATTTTTCTACGATATTGGGTACATTGGCAAGGGATCGGCCATCTTGGCGTTCATTGAGGGAGGCCTATGTTCAGCAGTGGACGGATAGAGGCTGATGATGATGATGATGATGATGATGATGATTGGGTACATACAGACAGATAATGACGAGATCAATTTATATTATCCTTAGTTTTTTATTGTCAACGTCGAACATTGTAGTAATTACTGTTCTGCATTTGTATGGGAAGATGAGCGACTTGTGTAACCTTAAGATTTTATGTCCAGGATAGGCAACACATGAATGAGTTGTCTGCGCTAGTCTCAGGTTAACTTGTTTATGTTCATGGGCGACGCTTACCACATGTATGATGGCTCGTTTGCCCGTTTGCCTATCCAACTTACAAATGACCCCTTTATTTGGTAGTTGGATAGTAGAGACACAAGAGTCGGTAGCAGCGTTGGGAACGAGTGGTTAGCCCGAAAATAAAAATGTTTAGTGGCTAACATTGCCAAAAACAGTTCTCTGGAGGAAGATAGGTGGGTGTTTATCACATACGGATAGACGTGTGATACGAAACACATTTTATTGAATCCGCCCAATAAAAGCTCTTACGAAAGTTTATTGCCACGTTTAAAATGAATACACATCGGAGTTGGAAACGAATACGTTATATATATATATCGATAGTTAACCTTTTGACTCTCAAGTCTCAATGCATATGGCTCTTAGATTGGGTTTGAGCTTGTGTTCGCCCGCGACTTTGTCTGTCGAAACGGCTTTAGGAATTAGGTTACAAGTAGGTAGGATCGGAATTCATTTAGAAAGGCGATATCATCAGTGGATACATGATGGATGGCTGGATGGATCAGTGGATACGTGATGATATGGCTTCTTCGTGACAAGATGAGAAACCTCGGAAACAGGAATTATACGATCATATTTAGAACGCTATGTAAGAGGTAGTGCCATGCTGCTTTGCAGTCGAGTTGGGCTGGTACGACTGGATTGTGGGTTTCCGGTGGCCCATTGGGGTGATAGAGAAAATGATGGCAATACATATGCATAATCTTTGGTTGTGCGAATGTGTATGAGTGTCGATAGTCGCCAAAGGGCTTCGACTGCTCGTGTGCCCTCCTATGTTATAAATAGACGCAGTCATTTGTATGGAAAAATAGAAGGTGGTTGTATATTCGCAAACAGCCAGTGACCATGTTGCACATATTTTGTAGAGTGGTCATGATATTAACTAAATCGTTCTGTTCCATGTAATTGAAGTTACGGTAATAAGTCAGCGGTATAATTCAGAGCACAATATACTATGCTAATATTAGCATAGTATATTAAGCAAAACTAACTTTTCGAATTTATTATGATATAATAAAGTCGAGAAGTTAGTTTTGTTTAAAAGGGCAAAATAACAGTCGGATTCGAAATATTATTTTCGCAATTAGTATTTCATTAATTAGGGAATGTTATTTAAGCCTTCCTCAATCAATATTTTTTGTAATCGAATTGGTAGTTCCGGTGATAAGCGCGTTCAACAAATAAACTAGCTATATTATATTATAATAATAAATAAAATAAAGAAGTATTATATTTTTTACCAAAAAATAACAATAGTCAATAAGTAACACAATATTATATTATAATTCGTAAATTAAGAAATAGCTTTCTAAGTAAGTAAGAACCCCTCGTTCTCGAAGGTGAAGGTCTCCAGTACAGTTTTCCAGGTCTACTTGATTTTTGCTGTCTTTATCCATTTTTTATCAGCCACTTTAATGATATCGTATATTCACCGGGCAGCTCCTTCAATATTAATTGTTAAAAAAATTATATACATTTTTTAAAAATAAGTAAATTTTGAAATTTTTGAAATTTTTCTTACATACGAAGATATACTTAGGTACAATGGATATTATTGTTTGTGTGTAAGGAAATATTTTGTTGCTATTATTGTATTTAAAACGCAAAATACACATTAATATACTATCTAACAAAATAACTTTTTTAACTCTATATAAACACTATGCCAAATCCCTTTCCGTGCGCGTAAAAGACTTTCAAAACGTACACATTTAAATTCACATCTTAACATCTATGTATATGACTTAAATGGGTCTATTTAGACTCGTTTGCGTCGCCTATCTCGTAAAGGCGACCCCCTATCATATGAACATGACCCCTAGTCTAACAAACGTGACCCCTAAACATATTTAGAGTTACGTCATACTAAACGTCTAAAAATGACCTTATCTGTGACTTGTTATATTCATTTGGTAATGTTTAAAGTGTTGTTTGTTCTGAGTCATATGTCCACAGATCAAAAGTGCAAAGGCTGAATGCAGAATGACTACTTATTTAGGGCAATGAATATTATGACATTATGCTACGTTATGTAATATAATTTTGAATAGCTAAAATATTATAAGATACCTACTAGCTGTTGAGCACAGCTTCGCTCGCGTAAACTTTTGTCCAAAAAATGAAGAAAAAAAAAAATGAAAGTGCGTGCGTGCGTACAAAGTACATAAGTCATAAGTGTAACTTATTTGGAAAACTAATTTTTAAATCTCGTTTATAATCATAATCATAATCATTTATTTCATCACAAGAATGTAGTACAATGGTGGTGTCTTAGATAATTAGTGCCCTAGTACATTCTACCATAAATATGGTGTGTGACAGAAAATGTATATACCTAATATATAAAACTACTAAAATTTAATTCATTAAATATCATTTTATGTTAATATTATACTTAATTAATAAGATAAATTCATTATAATTATTGTAAATAAATAATAAAAATTAAAATAAAGAATGTCATAAAATATTATATTATAGTTTATATTTATACTAATCTAAAGCTTTAAATTTCCGAGACTTGCGATGCGACGTTCGCTCTATCTCACTCTCTCTCGATTTTTCTCACTCGCTTGCTGCCTACTCTCACTCCTACATGCTACGTTCGCCTTTTCTCACTCTTCTTTTTTCTTGCCCCCTGCTTTTTTGTCCCCTCTTCTTATAAGAGGGGTACAAAGAGCCCCCTCGGCTCAATTAGCTTCGCCCAAGGTGCAACGGCTCACCCGAGGCTTCTGAGCCCCGCCACGTCAAGGCCTGAGCCATGGTGGGGCCTTTCCCACTCTCTCTCAATCAGTCTCAGTCACTTTCTCCCTCTTATTGGACAAAAACTTTTTCACATTTTCGTGACGTTTCATCCATACAAATTATAACCTCATGCGCGAAGAAGTTTCACTTCAAAAATTTTTGATTAGTTATAAACGTATTGTCATACCTACTGAATATACATAAAAATTTCATCAAAATCGGTCAAACTGTTTCGGAGGAGTATAAATACTAAAACTGTGACGCAAACATTTTATATTTTTTTTAGATATATGTTGGATGCGAGTGGCGTGGGATCGGTCGTCTTGGCGTTCTTTGAGGGAGGCTTACGTTCAGTAGTGGACGGATAGAGGCTGATGATGATGAATATTATAAAGTAGTAATGTTTGTGAGTATGGATGTAGGCGGTAAACTTCGAAACTACTCATCCAATTTACACAAGAAGCACCTATATGGGACCAACCAGCCATGGTATTTCCGAACCGATACGACTTAGGGACCTTCAGGACAAGAGCATACTCATATTTAAAAGGAAATGCACCTGCTAATGATGCAGCGGGTGTCTGTGGATATTGCGTATCACTTACCACCAGGTGAAACGATTGTCCGTTTGCCCGCGCTTCTATAAGCACCAGTATAATGCTACGTTATTCAGTGTAGTTTAGGCTTCGCGGTTCGTTTTTACATTATTTGATACCAAATAAATATTATAAAGAGAACTTTTACCGACCGAAACAGGCATGTTAAATATTAATAATCCGCGAGAATATCCGTAAAAGTTGTTTTATTGTAATGAGAAGTTTAAAGGGGGGGGGGGATAGGGAAAAGGAGGATAACACATATGTATAACCTCTAGTTGTGTGGGATGTTTATGGGCGTCGGTAGTCCCATGAGACAACCGCTCCAGACAACCGAGAACAATTTAGCTGAGGTAGGACTTAGGTACAAGCAATCTTTTAATATATTAAATATATTACTGTGTCTATCCTACTAATATTAGAAACGCGAAAGTTCGTAAGAATGGATGGATGTTTGTTACTCTTTTACGCAAAAACTGCTGAATGGATTTTAATAAAACTTTACAATAACATAGCCTGTACATCAGAATAACATATAAGCTATAATTTATCCCTATGATCCCACGGGAATGGGGAGTACGCGGGTGAAACCGCGGAGCGCTGCTAGTTACCTATATTTACTAGAGATTACAGGGAGTATGACATTCTAGCATTCCTAATGGCTACTGTACTTACGTGTACCAAGTAATAGGCGATAAATAGGAAAGGTTACCGATAACATTGTACGCAAGAAATTGTCGTAGTTGCGTCTCGTGTGTACGCTAGAGCGCCGCAAAATACGTATACGGCCATCTTGGAAAAATGCGCTTTAGGTAAAATCCTGTGTAAATTCTAGAGTTTTCCATCATACTTAAAGTCTTGTGATTGCGTATGATGTTAATTTTGTACAATTTTTATGTTGTTCTGGATTTTATGCTAGTTATTAAGTAATTAACTATGGCAGTGAACTTAGACTGAACTTTTTTGTGCCACTCCCAGGCTTGCTTATTTCTATTATCCTATCGTAGGACCCCAGAAAGACAAGACAGACAGTTTAATTGTTAGTAGTTACACTTCGTCCTGTCATTCCTTCCAGATCTCAATAAAACAGTGGCCTGACTTGATCTAATATCGAAATATAGACAGAAAAGTTATATTATTACTATTTTCGAAATGTCTAAGCTAAGCCTACTGGCCCTAATGCCCTAATGGTTTGGTGATTACCTTGTTCATATGAAGTTTTGTTCTATAACAATGTCTCCATTTTCCAGGTTGGGATATGAACGAAGGCGAGAAGGCACCCTTCCTACGCAATGAGCCAGTGAAGCTCACACCGGCGTGGGAGGGGGCTAACCTTCCAGATGACACCCTCAATTTGAAAGGTAATGTACACGTTTGTTCATAAAATAATGTTTTACAACAAACAGTTGAGGAGCCGTTCATAATATACCTACCGTCGTTCGCATACGGGGCGGTTCTTGCTGAGTGTTACAAGAAAGCGCAAAGAAGTTTTACTTCAAAAATCGAGCGACGTATTTTATGAACGGTCCTTGAACGGTCCAAGTAGACTTCATCGAAAGAGTTCAGCAGGAACAATACGAGCTGGCTAAGATAACGTTTTTCCACATCTTTTAGACGCAAACATACTAGTTTGAACTCTACACTTGGATGCATTTGGCTAAGCCGTTTTATGAACCATGTTAAGGCTGGCCGCATCTTTATATATATATTTCTTGTGTGCGTGTGTATGTCACTGAACTCCTCCTAGACGGCTGGACCGATTTTGATGAAATTTTTTATGTGAGTTCAAGGGAATTCGAGGATGGTTTAGATCTCAAAAAAAAAATGTACAGGACAACGTCCGTCGGTGCCACTAGTATTATGATATTTTTTCTGATCAGAAAATTTCTGACAGCCGCCGGACGCACTCGCTTCAAATGTTTAGTTGTAGACCCCGCATACTATCAGAATAATTCTGACGTGTCTGACGTCTGCTTCTATGAGTCTCGGATGCTATCGATCGGACGGCAAAATTCTGATAAAAAAAAAATCTTATAATATGTGGCCGGCCTAAGTGTCACATGAACGTAAAAATCAATATGTTCGTTTATATGAATGTTTTGTACATAGTATAGCTGAAGTTGGGTATTGCTTGTAGAAGGATGTGCTGTGCCGCGCTCCCGGCTGCATGGGTACCACCATCTTGCTTGTTTCTCCCGTCAAACAACTTTGCTGTGATTCGGAGAGAAGGGCAGGACAGGCAGTGTAATTACTGACACCGAGACTTTACATCTTATGTCTCAGGATAGGCAACATATAAATGAGTTGCCTGCCTAAAAGTTTGCCTCTCTCTAATTTTCTATACTCTTATTTAATTAACCTTCTTAAGTATCAAGCTATGTCATACTTGTACAAATATGAGGTAAGAAAACCCTTCTCAAGAGCAGCGAACATTATATGGCTGACCTTATACCAGCGTCCCACAAGGACGATTACCCTTTTGTACTAAAAAGCTTGCCCTGTTGCTTGTTTGAGTTTGTATGTAGGACATTTTGTTGTTGGACGATGTTTGTATTATAAAGTCAGCATTGTTGCTATTGGCGATCAACGAGTGGCGAGGGATCAGTCGTCTTGACGTTCATTGAGTTGCCTATGTCCAGCAGTGGACAGATAGCGGCTGATGATGATGACGATGATGATTGTTGTAAAGGCATTTGAGTATACTCCGATACAGTTGAACCGTTTGAATCAAATAGAAGGAATTTGACACTTAAATATAACTCTCATTTCCCCGTGCTTTTACCCTATAAGGATAAAAAACCTGAAATAAATAGCCCTTTACCTTCTGCAATATTTAGGCAATCAAATCCAAAAACAGTTTTTTATTCGATTACTAGTTGGGTTAACGCGATCAAAGAAACTAGCGAGCTTTTTAACATTACAATAAATAAGCCAAGATTCTAGAAAAGGTCCCATAACTCCCATTAGAGTTGGTGTGGTTCAGCTTAATCCTACTAGCCCTACTAATATTATAAACGCGAAATTTTGTGTGGATTTATGTTCGTTATTCTTTCATGCAAAAACTATCAGAATAACATATAGGCTATAGTTTATCCCTGTACTCCCACGGGAATGGAAAGTACGCGTGTCACCGCGGGGCGCTGCTAGTAGATTATATAAATAGCGGTCACGGGTACATTCTGATGGAGGCCCTTGGAGATAGCATGGCGGGACTAAGTGATTGAATCCATACAAAATTAATGAACATATTCAATCCGAATGATTGAAAAGCTGGAGTTGACGGCATCTAATGAAACGGCGATGATTCAATAGTATTGACCAGTGTTGGGAAATTTGTTTAAAACAAATCGATAACGGGCCATTTTTAGAATCATTATTAACAGATTGACTTAGTGAGTAGTATCGTTTGGAAAATTCGCGAAGGACCTAAAAAGTGCGTGTTACGCTAAATGTTGGCTCCAGAGATTATACTAGAATTGACAAGTATACATAAAATATGATGACGCAACGATAAAATAACTCATTAATTAAAAATGATAAGGCTACATATAGTTGCCGACTTTGGCAGATGGCTAAAAAGGCAGGTCTTTAGAGAATATAGCCGGTGTAAGTTTGGAAAGTAGGACGGCATGCGGTGTCAGATTATATTCTTTATGCCGAGCGATGTTTAATCAGCAGCTATTAAACGAACTATTTGTATGGCGCAAAGAACCACAAGTAAACCAAAACATAAAATTTATAGATGATAAAACATATGCCCAATGTGTGGCCAAACCCCATTTTAATTTCTTCTGGTGTTAATTCAAATAATTCGAATGCAAATTTCTAAATTTTTATTTAAAATTGTACCAACAAAATAACTTTTTACCACCGGTTCCAAAACGAGCCCACTGAGAAGAACCGGAAAAACAAACTCAAAGGTAATGAGGAGCTAACCTCTGTTTATGAACATGGAACGGCTAATCGCATCGCCACTATCTACACACAATAGTCATCACAAATAATGTGTCGATCACTTTAGCCGAGAGCTAATAATTAAAAAAAAAAATAAAAATCGATAGTAATAAGGTGTCCCTAGGAATGTTAACTTTCATAAAATTTAAAAGTCGAAAGAGCATTGTGTCGAATAATTATTGGAGTGCAGAGTTCGCTTTTCAATGCCATTTGGGTGAGAAGAGTGATATCTTACCATAGATGCAACGGAAAATATATTATATCCCTAAAATTCGTCAAAAAGTTTAAAAGTTCGCTTTGATAACTGAAGTAAAAAATTGTGACTTCGTCCTTTGGGACAAGATATGTTAGAATTTATGTTAATACTGTACAGGGCGTCCCGTAGTGTGACATTTGGACACACGTAATTGACATTAACAAGGAGAAGAGGTCCGAGAATGGCTCCTTGGGAATTCCTACAGTAATACGTGGAATACAGCTATGTTAGCTGTATTCCACGTATTACTGTATGATGAATAAATCATTCCTATATCTTATCGGTAATATATCATTTATTATGTATTTTTTGGTATGTTTATAACTTTTAACCGACATTTGATAGACCCTAAAATATATACGTAGGTACCGATACTTTATCAAAGGCTTCCTACAAATCTTGTGGAATTACCCTATATTTGTAATTTTAATGTTGCTTGTAGTTATTTCTGATTTCTAAAATATTAGTGTTTAATTTCATATTTATATCTCATGTTTAAACAGTTGTAAATTTTAATCGTTGGCACAAACGCAAAGTACGCAGAGCAAACATATTGCTCATTAATAAACATGATTTCGTGGTACAAACGACAGAATCAACATTACATCAGACATGTTAATGAATTCCAATTTTCAGCTAAAGAAAAATTTACAAGTCTACAAGATGCTGAATGTGGATTACATGAGAGTTATTAATAGATTACTAGTATATCGATTAGTTTACAAATGTATGAAACGTGCATCTATAAGAACGTCATTTTATAAACAAAATTGCAACAGGATGAACTACCAATTGTTACATTGTTCAGTCTTCCTTCGTGCACGTGTGAATTTAACTTCTTATATATATATATATAACTTATATATATATTCTTCTTATATATATATATATAACTATATAGTACAAATTTATTTATATATTATATTATATTTATTAGTTTGTCTCCGACCTTGTACGACTTGTATACCTCCGACATCCCCGAACACCCGGCGGTTAAACGGGCTCTCTTTGAAGACGACATCGCTCTGTATATCACCCACCCCTCAGCCGCAAGGGCTTCCACCGTCCTCCAGCGTGCCGTCACCGAACTGGGTGAATTGTTCGCAAAATGAAGGATTGATATAATCCCGGAAAAAAAGTGCCTCCACAAAATTCTTACGTAGGAGGGTCACAAACAGACGACCTTATCGTACCATGAAACCGATAAGGTTAAACAATATAGAAATACCCAGAGTAGATCAGGTAAAATACCTGGGGGTCACCCTTGACAGGTCGATGTCATTTAGACCACACATAGAGTCAGTCACCAAAAAGGCCAAATTCGCCGTTTATATTTCTTAATTAACAAAAACAGCAAAATGCCCCTCAGGCATAAGTTAACCCTGTATAAAACTTGTATCCGACCCATTATGTCATACTCTTGTGTCGCATTCGCGCATGTGCCACAAAGTCGACTTAATGCACTACAAATAGTCCAAAATATTTTTTTACGCATGGCAACCGGTTGCCCGTGGTACGTAAGAAACATCAACTTGTACAGGGACTTCAGATTAGAGTCCGTTAGGGGCCACTTCAAAATGACGTCAGAACGTTACTTTGAAAAGGCACTCCTCCACCCAAACCCGCTCATCGTGAGCGCGGCAAACTATGCCCCAGATAGCTCAGTTCCAATTAGACATAGGTTACCTAAGCATGTTTTAACAGATCCAGCTGACGAAATCTCTCAGTTACTAATGCGCGACGTAAAAGCGCGACGCGAACGTCACAGCATATACAGAAGTACAACACACGGTGTTGTACTTCTGTCCGCTTGGGACCTCGGGGTCGTAAGCGACGTCGAACCCTACACATAGAAACCACATCGATCCGGATCGATCGCGGAAGCTTAGGTTCGAATTCGATACGACTAGACCCAAACCCAGACCGCGCAAACAGCGCTAGCACTACGCTACCGCTAGATTGTTTGGGCACCGCGCATGACCCGCCTCCCTCTCCAGAGGGAGGGATGAGGGCCGGCCCTCATGATGATAGGTTAAATTCAACCGTAAAAGATTCGTCGACCGTATCGGATTTGACTAGTCCAAATCCTGCTCTCCCGAGCAGCACGCGCGATGAACCGCACCTCCTGCGGGGCGCGGAGGGGGGCGTCCCCCTTTCGAATATTTCTTAAGTGAGCCATCTGCTCAATTACTGTACCGATTGAGTTTAAAGGCCATCAGGCCGAAAAGTCTAGCCCTTCCAAAAAAAAAAAACAAATTTATTTGTAAAAATTTGGACATTTTTGTATTGTAATGTTGTGTTTCATATGTATATGGTAATCCCTTAATAGTGGGTACTTAGGTAGTCCCTTCTCCTGTATTTCCACCTCAATCTAATTTCGTAACGAACATCGTTAGTCGTACTTGTGCTAAACCGCTCAGACAATTGGCAGATATGAATTCCGAAGTCCATAATTTAATTGGCCCTTGAATATCTTGAACTCTGAGTCAAACATTGTTTGGTGAGCTTGACTTAATATACGACGTTGTTTGTGTTTGTAAAAAAAATAAAATGATTTCAAAAACAATGATAATAACGACCTCTGTGGCTCAGTGGTAAGCGCGTTGGCGCTCAAGCCCGAAGGTTGCGGGTTCGAATCCCGCCAGGGAACAAAAATATTTTCTGTGTTCCCCAGGAACACATGGATGTGTATTAAATATGTGTATTATACAATAATAATCTTAAATATATGTATAGTATAAAAGTATTAAATATATTTCCGTTGTCCGGTACCCGTAACACAAGTTCCTCTAGAACTTACCACGGGACCAGATCGACGTGGTGTAAAGCGTCCATAGTTTTTTTTTTTTTATTCTTTATTTATAAAGCTATTATAATTAAAAAAAAAAAAACTACTAAATTAACTTACTTCAGTGCACCCCTTAGGACTTTCGTATTTACGCCTTGCAAATGTGTGCCTCACACACATATGCATACGTCGACCTGTTCTTCGGACGCGCCCGAGGCGTCGGGTGGATTGCCGCCCTTCTATTTAGTTGACGATTGTACAACCACAAGTCTATGTACGTTATTTTTACTTCCTCATTAAATTTTATTACTGTTTGATATCGACATTAAATACTACCTCAAGCGAGCACCCACCAACGCAGACGACCAGTTCCAAACATTTTGGTTCATCACACCGAAGTTTAAAACAAAAAATCAGTGCATATTCATAAAACTATTGAAATAACGTGTTCGCAACGGAAAGTTGCCTATGCTGGATTGGATATGACCTTGCCTTGAAGTGCATAATATAGTAAGATCCAAGGGTGGCGTTATTGTAAGTTCGTTCCAATCATACTCCTATTCATAAATCTTATTTCATATTCCCTTTTAAATCACTTCGTGAATCAAAAGTTTTATTTATTTTATTTCTGAAATCTTTAAATCTACACCAGTAGATACTTATGGTATAAATCATCACGCTTCTCTCCCTTTGTGGGCGAGCAGGCATAAATAATTTACATAGCCATAGAACTAAACGAAAACGTTCAAATTACCTGCTGAACACTCGGACGCACTAATCGAGTATATTATTTCTACGAAGTTAGAGCCGTGAATGGGAAACTTTTACAGTAAGATTACGTTTAAAGATTCGCCGACACTTGATTTAAATATGATTACTTTCCCAAAAAATCTAGCTGATCTGTTGGATACCATAGAGGGCACTCACACGAAACGTAGACTCGGAGACGTCACTCCGGGTGCTTTTTACGCTACACTAGCGTACGAAATTCCACTGATTCGATCGAACGATCGAGTCAAATCGTGCGCTAGTGAAGCGTACAAAATTACAGATTTACGAGTTCTCGATCCCAATCCTAAATTTCAATAGGACCGAGTGTCAAAAGTAAGCCCGCTGTTCTTCGGACGCGCCCGCGGTGGCGGTCCACCCCACTTTTATTTGACGATTGTAGAATCGCACGTCTTTGTGCCTTATTTTTGCTTACTCATTACGTTGTATTACTCTTCGATGTCCCGTCCTGGGCATAGATTTTCTGAACTCCAACATGGCCGATCTGCCGCTACTTCATCTTATTTAATTGTATTTAAATATTCTTCAGCCTTTTACTTCTTTAGAATTGGTAGATTATGCCTTCTTGGATTTCTCTCTATCTCGCACATCTTTGTATTACTCTCTTATTTGCGTCACCTTTTACACCATCCATGTTTTCTTCTTTTTCATTTCTTTGTAACTTTCTTCTTTTCGTAAAATGCAGCCTTCTTACAAAATTACATTTGGCAAATAAATTATATTATTATATGTTTGATATGTATTGACATGACAAGAGATGACTTATATCAATTTGTAAAATGTCCTCCCACTACCAACGCAGTGATTTTTGTTACAAGAGCACTAGTCACACACACAAAGTGGGTACAGTATGTCTTTATTAAAACACACGCATGTTTCTATCATAGATATGTGTGCACCTAAATATTGATACAAGTTCGTTCATGTGGTTGTCCATCCTGAGACATGAGACATTAAGTCTCTGTGCCAGTCCATACCCTACGAAATACAGTAAAGCTGTTTCACGGGAGAAACGAGCACGATGATGGTATCCAAAACTGGAATCGCGGCACAGCGAAACTCTCCCATCGGTTCAATTTGGTTTGACGTTTCGACATCCGTTTAATTAATCTGCATTTTCCAGGTATCGCAATGGACCTGGCGCCGCCCAAAGACAAATGGAACCTGATATTCTTTACCATGATCCTCCACGGGGTGGGCACTTTGACCGCGTGGAACATGTTCATCACCGCCAAGGAATACTTTGTGTCGTACAAGCTGGTGAATGCGCCAGAGTACGCCAACAACTTCATGCCGTACATCGGCTGGGCTAGCCAATTGCCCAACCTGATGTTCAGTTGGTTCAATATATTCGCCAAAATCGGGTGAGTTTTTTTTATGTTACCTGAAAGGGTAAACTTGCAGGCGTGGTGCCACATCTGCTCGTAAATAGTCAGCGTTGCCAGTCAGCATAGCAGAGTCGCTGCAACGTTAGATGTTAAGTCTCTGTGCCAGTATTACACTGCTTTTCTTGTCCTTTTCCTAAACACAGCAAAACTGTTTCACGAGAGAATCAAGCAGAATAGTGGTACCCAAGCAACCCTCTCACAATTAAAGTTAGTTATTTGTCGTGTATCGAACTATAATAATAGTGGTCAAAGCTTCTAAATTGTACACTTGATTTTGTCAATGTCTGGCTTTGCCTGAATACTAAAGACATCGAGCATAATATAACCGGCATAGAGCGGTAATGTTATTCTTTTTGTATGAAAACAAGTTCCGTCAAATTTGTGCTATGACGCTGCGCCGGTTCTCCGCTCTGATTGGCCGACTGATGGCCATTGATGGATGATTGGCAAATAGGATGTGCATACAGATCACTGGTTTGTTGAATTGCTGTTACGTCAGTGAAAAATCACTGATCAGCTTCGGAATTATATGGCTCATATTACAACTATTCGATTATAATATGCTCGATGACTAATCAAGATGACATTTCAGAACTTTTATCGATTTCAGGATAAAAAGAAATCATTATTGTACTTACTTTTATAGTTACCATTTTGAATGTCAAATTTATTAAGAGAATTACTTAAGGACCTTCAAAAGAAGTTATTCTCGAATGGTTGCCTCTGGTATTAACTTTCTACTAGGTTATTTCAATCTTTTGTAGCCCCACTATCCAACGCAGTGGTCAACAGCACCTATCTGTTGGGCCACATACACTACAGTGGGCACATTGATGCTTTACTAAAACACTCGCATGTTTCATCTATAAACTTGTGAGCACCTAAGTATTGCAACACAATTTTATTCAACATCAGAGAATTGGTTTTTAAGCGGAATAAGACATTAATACTGGTTACATTTTGGGTATTATGCACTCGGCATGACTAGTATTACTGGTACAAAGATCAAGTTATTTTGTAATCATTAAAATTTTGGCAACGGATGGTAGAAACGTATGATTCTAGCCTGGCCCAAATATGTAGGTAGATCTAGACTAGCTCAATTACTTAAGCCACTTTTAAAGAAACTTTAATCTTCATTGTGCAATACAATATTTTTTTTATAGCATAGGAGGGCAAGCGTTGAGGGAGGCCTATGTACAGCAGTGGACGGATAGAGGCTGATGATGATGATGATGATGATGATAGGAGGGCAAACGAGAAGTCGAACCCTTTTGGCGACTATCGACGACCATACACATCCACACAACCAGAGATTATTCAGATCTGTTGAAATTCAATTTAAATTATTTTGCAGTGGTAACCTGACGACGCGAATCGTATGGTCGCTGTGTATGGAGGTGGCGATCTTTGTGGTGACGGTGATATTGGCGATGGTAGACAGCTCCCAGTGGTCCGAGGTGTTCTTCTGGATTACCATCGTGTTGGTGTTCCTACTCAACAGTGAGCATACCGACTCCATATTGTAGACTATGTTTGATGACGTGGATGCTGGTATATTTTTTTAAGACAATGTATAGCATTATAAAAAAGCAGTAAAAGCGCAATCAGATTTTTAAAATATTTGTTTTTGACAGCATTCAACTTTCAAGATATGGTCACAATAGTAAAATACTACAAATAGAGTCAATGACCCCAAAGTTACGTTACTCTGGTGTCGTTGCGCTGCCGCTCGACTCGGCTGTATTCTTCACGATCGAGCGATTGAAAAGTTAAACAAAAATATTAAAAACTAACACAAAATTTCGAGGTAACGTAATTCACAAATTATAATTGCACTAACTGAAAATATTTAGTGCAATAGTGCAAAAACAAATGAAATAATTTTTAATTGGAAAAAAATAATTCTTATTATTAGATATATGTGGTTAGTATCGTTTAATGATTGTGTACATATGAAAAATTGGCGTGTATATATATTATTCTCCGCGTTTTCATCCTCCCTCAAACTAAATGAAAATAGTTTATTGATATGTCCATGATAATTAACGCTGATCTTCCGCTTGAGCCTGGGTGCTCCGGGAACACTTTGACACTTAGTAACGAGTCTAATAAATTAATGTCCCACTACATACATGGTCCCACTCCCGTGGTGGTGACCACACATCAGTGGGTACATCAACGCTCTACTAAAACACACGCACGTTTTGACCATAAACTTTTGTGCACCTAAGTTTGTGCGTAATGTCAAGTTTAGGTATTTTAGTGCAACTTTTACTCATACTAAAGCCAATGTCAATGTGTGCCGTAGCGCTGGAGCGTTTAGTCAAACAAACTCCATTTTGATACTTTCGAATAAAAACTAAATAATTTGTGCGTGCATAGAATATGACGATAATGAGTACCCACATAATATAATATCTATTACTCACATAATAGTATGTTTATTATATGGATATTATGTATAGATAAATAAAATTGGGGTGACTGTTTGTAATATAAAAAACCGCATATGGATGTATACACGGTACATATACCAAAATAGCATTGTTTACAATTTTTGTCCGTCTGTCCGTCTGTCTGTCTGTCTATTTGTTTCGGCTAATCTCTGAAATGACTGGGCCGATTTTGATGGGACTTTCACTGGCAGATTAATTAAATTAATTAAGCTTTTTATTTCCTCAATAACAAAAATCAATTTTACATTGAGCGTTTACGCCTAGAGCGTAATGTCAATGTCACCAAAAAACCAATGTCAATGTGTGCGTAGCGCTGGCGCGTTTTAGTCAAACAAACTCAATAATAAAATATTATAAATAGTATAATAATATATATAATAATTATAAATAGAATAAAAACTAAATAATTTGAGCGTGCACAGAATATGACGATAATGAGTACTCACATAATGTATTATATACTATTCACACCTACATCTTATATTAAATTTATTTTAATGTATTATTTTATTGCGTTTACACATGCATTATCTATACATATAGATATATAATGGAGTGTATGTTTGTAATATAAAAAACCGCTTTTTATTGAGTGCATATGGATGTATACACGGTACATATTATACCAAAATAGCATTTTCGTACAATTTTTGTCTGTCTGTCCGTCCGTCTGTCTGTCTGTTTGTTCTGGGTAATCTCTGAAAGGGCTAGGCCGATTATGATGGGTCTTTTACTGACAGATAGCTGATATTATAAGGAGTAACTTAGGCCATAAAAATAATCATCTTCAATCCGGGTAATAATCATCTTCAAACGAGCAGTCGGAGCCTCACGGCGCCAACGCCCATACACATCCGCACAACCAAGGCCACGCAGATGCGCTGCCCTCCTTTTCCCCCCCCCCCCCCCCCCCCCGAATGGGCCACGAAACGCGACAGCATAGCTGTAGCTTGACGCCGGTGCTATGTGAGCGAGAGGTACCACCCCGTTCGTGCCGGCCCAGTTCAGCTGTAATGCAGCATGGCACTACCTCTTACACATAGTTAGTTAATAATAAAAGTACTTTTTAACGGCTTTAGAACGCGAATTTATTTAGTAAATATAAAATATATAAAAGTAATATAAAAAAGTGTATAAGTGTAAAAAAAAGAAATTAGTACGTTGTACTCCTCAACGGCATCGATCTGGACTTTCGTGGGTCAACAATTTCTGGGAGCAGACATTCGTTATAATAATCAACAAGTCTGTTTTTAATTTCGTTGCTCCAAAATTCATTGTCTCTTTTATTGATTTTTACTATTTTCAAGGGAAATTCTTCACCAGTCCAAAAAGCAAACAAACATGTATTCTTTCTGGAGATATGTAATTGCCCTTGTATTTGGAAAAACCAATCATGGCGACGGTTGATATTCCCGTTAGAGTTCCAAAATTTAATTTTCTTTTGTTTGATGGCTTCATCGGCATTCATACCGAATGAAAAAAATATTTTTGGCAACTTCATAGTCATCTGCAGTCCGGTCTTTGACACTCTTCGCCGTAATGCGTTTTCTCACATTGGAAATTTAGTCTTCTATAAAATATAAAATATTGTTATTATATTCTATTATAAATATTATATAAAACATTGTTGTATTCAAATAAAAATTAAATATATAACTTACCAAACTAAGATCGTTTAGGTCGCACTATAAACACACTTGTCAAGGGTCAGGAGAGGTCACGCGTTGAGCACCGAGCGATACGTCCACACCTGGAAAGCGCTCGCGGCGGACTAATTTAAAAATACTTACGCGCACAGTTTTATACTAGTTTAAAAAAAAAAAAAAATTAATTAAAATTCAGTAACCTTAATACTGTATTGTATTTTCCAAAGAAGATATTCTTCTATTACTATACACCTTTCTTTGTAAATTTTAGTAAGATTTATTGGAGGAAATTATGAATTTAGCAACCGCTTTTTATTGTTTATTTCAGTTTGTTTATTGATCGATTTATTATGTTACGAGTTGGAAATAAAAAAAAAACCCTCTCTCAGTTTTCTGGACAAGGGCCCAAACAATTAAATAACTTTGTTTAATTGTAAATTTTATTAGTGGTTACGGATATTTTCAGCTTCGAAATGACCTCTGTAAAAGGAATTTAGAAAACACTGTTCGTGTATCTGGTTAGAATTCATGAATACTCTATTAATGTAAAAATGTTCTCAGTCAACTTTTAAGATCGATAAATTTCCTACAATTATTAGTAATTCACATTTTCGGTACATACGATTGTGACGAGATAAAAGTGTTTTAAAAGTACGCTTTTTGGTCCAAGCAGCCAAAATCGGCGTTAACGCTCTTAAGAACTAAGCTGGAATCAATTTATATAAATATTTTTGTAACATATGCATGACGCGACAATGGCCTAGTGGGTATGGGCTCGGCTTCTTGAGTCGAGGGGTACGGGTTTGATCCTGAACCCCTTTGATGCCAAGAAAAGGGTTTTTCTTAATTTCTATGTGCATCTGAACATGTGACCTACGCTTGCTCACCGGTGAAGGAAACATCGTGAGGAAACCTGCACGCCTGATGAGATGTGTGTGTGTTGAGTGTTTGAAGGTGTGTGAAGTTCACCAACCTGCATTTGGCCAGCGCATCGCTGAACTCAGCAGCAGGTTCTAACAGCCTCCTCGTTTGATTTCGAGGAGACCCGTGTGCAGCAGTGGGACATAAAAGGGTTGATATTATTATATACATATATATGCATGACGCGGTACACCCATCATACAAATGAAAATCTAAATTTTAATTCAAAATGGTACTACCTGGTAATGGTAGCTTTTTGAACGTCAATTGAATCTACCAGACTACCATCGGGTCCAAGGCGAGCCTGCTGAGAAGAACCGGCGAAACAAACTCAGTGGACCTAGTCTTTTAAAATATTCTATAACAAATTTAACATTTTGCTATTCTGAAATGCCTGGTAGAAACGCCTTATTCCCAAGGTTTGCTATCTAGTGTCGCCTCGGTTAACAAGTCGGTTAATAACTAACTGAACTAACCTAACACTAATTGTATTCTAAATTTGAATCTTCTATGTCTGCTGGTGAGTCAATCATTCATTCAGTCAGTCAGTCAGTCAGTCAGTGATAAAATTAAGAAACGTTGATAGTTATAGTTATTAAACGACTGGTTCAAATTGAATGAAATACTGTGTTTATACAATGCCTGCTTGGTTACTGAAAATTCAGGCTTCTTGTTTTATCTACAACGGAGTTAGGGGGGGGGGTTGAAAATGGCCTGAACTGCTTGGAGAAAAGGATGGTATGGCCATGCCCCCTGATACCACACCAATGTTCTTTAATAATTCTTTTGGATTTTTTTTAATGGAGAGGTTCTGAACATTTTCTGGGCTAGCCTGTATGTATTACGTGTATCCGTACCATATATCCTTACTATGGGTGTCATTTATTACTAAATTAATTCGTGTTTTTCCGGATATATTTATAAATTTTCTAGTGTAGTGAACTAATAATTCGGCGATAATGAACCTTTGCCGCTATTCCTTTGCAGGTTTCAACGCGATATTCCAGAACTCTGTGTACGGTATGGCCGCGCGTCTGCCGCCCCAGTACACGGGCGCGGTGGTGCTGGGCTCCAACATGTCTGGAACCATGGTCACCTTCGTCCAGTGGGGCATGGACGTGCTAGCCGACGGCGAATACAGGACCTCGGCCATATACTACTTCATAATGGGAATGTTCGTGTTGCTGATATGCTTCGATACGTACTTCGCATTGCCGCTCAATGTGAGTAAAAATATATAGAATTACTGTAGTGCTATCCCACTTTCCAACGCATTAGTGTTATTACAATATATAACAACTAAATCATATCAGTGGGTACAATAAGGCTCTACTAAAACACACGCAAGTTTTATCGATAGATTTGTGTGCACCTAAGTATTGCGACATTTTATTTATGACAATCTAGCTTCGTCTACGTCTTACCATGGACTTAATATAACAGGGCAGAGTACTCGTAGCGGAAAAAGGAGCCGACAGAGATAGGTAGTATAGAGGCTGCGTGTCCCTTTCTAACAGGGTGACAATAAGATTTGGTGTGAGACAAATTTAAACTTGATACCAACCTAGTAGGTACCGACAGATAATAGTTATTCAATACATAGGTATTGAAGTTCATAATTATTAGCAGTGAGGTTGATGGCCGATTTGATGAATGCAATTTTAAGCGCACGTTAAACCCCGACTGGCGTATCCTCACTTCAATGGGTGACCTAAGGGCGCTAGTTTCCGCCCTGAACGAGCGTAAAAAACATTTTTCCTTGGAAAATCTTTAATTTTTCGTAGGTACTGCATAACTACACAAATGCATGTACCTACATACATCATTTTTTTGGGAGATAAAGTCAAATTCAAATTTGAATAAATAATGAAACTACTTTATTTATTTTATCATGTTTCACACCTACACCTTACGTACACTCACTACATACACTCAACACCGCCTCGGCCGTCGGTGGCGAAAACCTTACTTCAAACCGTTGGTCCCGTGGGCCGTGATCAACAGGGATTCCTCCCTATCGATCACGATTTGAAGCCCCGCGCTTACACAATCGCCCTTGGGTACGGGGGCCCCATGAGGGCCAGCAAACACACTAAAACTTCAGGTTTGAGCCTCGTGGTCTCACCTACTTAGAGAAGACCTCGGTCTTATAGCAAAGACATACATAGCATATTTAAAAAAAGAACAAATGGTTAACAGTGTATTAATTTTGTTTCAGAGATTCTACCGCTACCATGAGACGCTGCAGCAGCGCACCATGCGCGTCAATCCGGCGTTGGCGGCGACCAATCAGGGCGCGCCTGCGCCGCAGCGCGTGCCGTACGGGCTCATATTTCGACAGGCAAGCGTGCAGCTCTACAACATATTCATCGTTTTCTTTGTCACGCTCACCGTCTTCCCAAACGTTCAAAGTGGTAAATATTTACAGACATTTCTATATCAAATCAATATATCTTTATTTCGTAGGTAACAAACTTGTACCTACCGTTGAAACAGGTCAAAATAAAAGTCTATAAAATGTAATATAACGAAAGAAGCAGGATGATTGTGACCATTCGACGCAGCATAAAACGTCAAGCTCATCGAAGATCATTGACTTGATTTGATATTGGCTTTGCTTATAAAGTTGAGATTTAAAATGAAAAAAGAAACGTGTGCTTGTGGTATATTTGAAATGTTTATATAAAATAATATTTTTCAGAAATCGCTGCCGTAACAAAAGGCTTTCTCGGTGGTAACTTTATGCGGATCACCTGTTTCGTGACATTCAACGTGATGGCTATGGTGGGCAACATCACTGCTAGCCTTGTACAATTTGTGAGTGTATTGTTTAATACTTTTATAGTAGATTTTTTAAAAGTTCATAATCATAAAATCATAATTCATAATTCATTTATTTGCCCAAATTGTGGTTACAGAGATGTTACATTTAAAGAATCATACCTCACAATTTACCATTTCCATGGTGTGCAAATTATTATAGAGTATCTATTACAATTGAGGATTTAAACAAGTTGATAATTAATACCTTATACAATAGTTAATTATAAGTATAAATAATTTACAGATCATTAATTAATTTTAATAAAATGAGTTATTATTTTAGCCATGCATGTCAAATGTTCATAATAATATTCCGATTAAATTAATAACTTAATATATTTACATGTTTTGTTATATTCGTCAAATAGAGAGAATTATTACATTTTCATTAATAACTGTTTTTTTTTAAATTTGATTTGCGATTTCACAGAATAGTAACTTTTTTGTACAAGCCATTCATGTAAATGGCGTTTAAATTTGAGATGTGGTAATTTTTTGAGATCCTCGGGAAGTTTATTATAAACTTTTACAGACATATTATATGTTGATCTTGATCTCAGAGCCGTTTTACTTGGTGGTATCCATAATTTGTCTAGGTATCGACTATGAAAGTTAATGACATCTTTCTTTTTTTTGAAAAGATGTATGTGTCGATGTACAAATACTGCTACTTCGTATATGTAGATGCTAGGCAATGTGAGAATTTTGAGTTGTTTAAAAAGAGGCTTGCAACTCACTTCCGTTTTTAGATTGCACATGGCGCGAATACATCGTTTTTGCGCTATGAAGGCGCTATTTAAAGATATTGAGTTACCTACCCCATATTACTATACCATACCTTAACTTTGATACAATATAAGCATGATAAACTTTTAAGGCACTTGATATGTCGCATAATTTTGGCATGCGCCATAGCGGATATAAATTTATATATTTTTGAGCATACTTTATCAATATGGTCGAATTGTATTCAGTGAAAGTTTGGTTTTTATAACGTACATTTAGGTTAACATTTTTTGAGCCTTTATTACCAAACTGTATGTATTTAGATTTAGACGTATTTACTTGTAGATTATTATTAGAGAGCCATTGTATAATGTTATAAACCGTCATGTTTATGTCATTATTATAGTCTGGTGATGTTTCTGGTATGATAACTGCTATGTCATCGGCAAAAAGTGAGCATTGGTGGTGTGTCACGTTTGGTAAATCATTGATGTAGATTATGAAAAGGAGAGGAGCAAGAATACTCCCTTGAGGTACACCTACTCCATTATATTTGAGTTTTGAAAGAATGGCCACTTCCTCTTGATTTTTATTAATTGATTTTATTTCTACATACTGTTGTCTACATATGAGGTAGCTTTCCAGCCACTCTAGGGCCGTTCCTCTAATACCATACTTTTCACATTTTAATAATAATAATTTATGGGAAATAAAATCAAATGCCTTGCTCATATCGTAAAAGATTCCCGTCGTTTTGACTTTTTTATCAATGTTTTCTACAATATGGTCCACTAATTTGAATGCAGCGAGTGTCGTCGATTTGTTTTTACGGAAGCCGTTTTGGTAAGGGGTTAGTACGTTGTGCCGTTCGAGAAAATTTTCTTTCCGCGTGTGTATAGCTCTCTCTAATATTTTTGAAAGGACAGGAATGAGTGCGATTGGTCGATAGTTGCTCATAGCCAATTTGTCACCCTTTTTATAGAGAGGTTTTATAACCGAAATTTTTAGTTTTGTTGGGAATGTTCCTGTAAGAAAAGATGTATTAATTATGTAGCATAAAGGTAGTGATTTAATTTTGATGAAATTTTGACTATCTTAGTAGGTATTTCGTCATAACCTACTGAGGGTGTATTTTTGAGATTTTTTATTATTGTAAAAACTTATTTTTCGTCCGTAGGGTATAAAATATAGAGTTGTTATTAATGTCAATTTTGTGAGTATAAGTGTCATTATTTACAAGATTAGTCGATGTTAAGTTAATAAAATAATTATTAAATTTATTAGCGATGTCAGTAGGGGATGATATTATTGAATTATTGTAATAAAATTTATTTATTAATTTGTCATTGTTATTATTCAAACACATATCGTTTTTTATTAATTGCCAGGAAGCTAAACATTTATTCCGTGAATTTTCAATAAATTTTTTGTTACTAATTTTTTGAGCGTCAAATGTACATTTTTGTAGGATTTTGTTGTATTTTATATACTTTGATTTGGTTTTGTTATCGTGGGTTTTATAGAGTTGATACCTTAGTTTACGCTTTACTTTAGATGATATTTTTATTCCTTTGGTCATCCAGTGAGAATGACACGCTTTCTCTTTTAATTCTTATGATGGGGAAGCATAAATTAAAAAACAATGTAAAGAGTTCATGAAATTTATCGAAGGCTTTATTTGTATCGGTCTCTTCGTAAATTTCTGACCATGTCAACGCTGCTATTGACTTACAGAATATTGCTATATTTTCGTTGCTGTAGTCTCTACGTTTCCTAAATTTGGCTTTTGAGATATGAATCTTATTTTGTAGCGGAAGTGTAATTAATTGTCCCGTATTGTGGTCTGATAAATTTAGGTTAAGTACCTCACCTTATGCATTAGGCTAATTATTTGATCTAGAGAGGCATTGCCTCTTGTCGCGCCTTTAATATGAAACGTGTAATTAAAGCTTTCTATTAAGTTATTGAACGCCAAAGATATAGCATTTCTCTTCAGTAAGTTTATATTGAAAGTCGCCTAATATTATAACTTTGTGTTTTATTTTATTTCTACACATAATAAGCATTTTCTCTAAAAGTGTTAGGAACATATGCGGATTGCTGTTTGGAGTTCTATATATGCAAATGATGTAGCATTTAATACTAGTTAACTCGATACCACAAGCTTCGAAACATAGTTCTTGGTTTAGGTTTATTAAAAAAGGTATATTTTTATACTCTATGGTTCTTCTACACAGTAGTTCGTTGCATAGATAAACTGGCAGACGTGCCACCTGATGTTAAGTAGTCAGTGTCGCTCATGAACGTGGCCTGCATATCCGGGACTCTCAAAATGCTGCTGAAGGCGCTCACAAGTGTTTTAGTCCGGGTAGTGTACTCCCAAGCCCGAGTCCCAGATATGGTCCAAGAACCTTACCCGAGGTAACCTGGAGGATACATGTGAAATGCATTCACCTGCGTTATCAAAAAAGAGGGATTTATATTATTTCGATTAGGTTGCATGGACAGTAGCAGGTTACTTTGTTTATGTTCATGGGCGACGCTAACCACTTACCATTATGAGGCTCGTCTGTCCTATTGCCTATCCAACTATCATAAAAAAGTATTAGTAAATTGATTATTATGTTTTGTTTGAGACGTAATTTTAATTTCAGCCTAACAAAAAATGGTTGTGGTTGTTCACAACGGCCCGTATACTGTTCATCCCGTTGTACCTGGTGTGCAACTACTTCCCGAAGGGTGTGACTCGCACCCTGCCCATGCTGATCAACAATGACTTGGTGTACTGGTTCATCGCAGCATTATTGGGCTGGAGTTCTGGACACGGCAGTTCGTTGGGCATGACATATGTCAGCGGGTGAGTTAATATTGGTTGTATCTACTATTTTTTTTTTAACATTCCGTTCCTTAAAAAAAAAGATTCCGACGAATTGATAACCTCCTCCTTTTTGAAGTCGGTTAATGACAAAATGGAACCCTTAGAGGATCTCTTTTTTGTCTGTCTGTCCAACCAAATCCTGTAAGGTACTTCCCATTGACATAGAATAATGAAATTTAGTGAGAAGTTTTGTTGAAAATCTAAGAATCATTAATTTGTCGTTATATAACACAAAAATCACGTTCCTCAGAACCCTCGGTGCTTGTCTGGGTTGTTATCCCATTGCTTGATTTGGAAGGAACTCTTGTCTAATGAGATTCGAGCTTTTTATTTTATAATAATATTATATGTCCCACTGTGGGGCATGGATTTCCTCCTCGAAATCAAACAAGGAGGGTGTTTGGGTCATAGTCATTCACCGATGCGCTGGTCCAATGCGGGTTGGTGAACTTCACACACCTTTAGAGACATTTTTTAATTTCATTTGGCATGCAGGCTTTCCTTTAATTGAACTATTTAAAACGGGATATTTACCATGTTTTTAATTTTTATTTCGCGGATTTCCTTTATTTTATACCATTGTGAAAATAATTTACAAAAACAGGACTTGTTATGTATTTGTGTTTAGATATAAAATTATACTGTTTATCTATTTGAAGTTAAAGAAACACATACCCACTATCCCACGCAGTGGTCAACAGCACCTATCTGTTGGGCCACATATACTACAGTGGGCACATTGATGCTTTACTAAAACACTCGCATGTTTCATCCATAAACTTGTGAGCACCTAAGTATTGCAACACTATAATAATATATAAGATAGATTATATATAAGATAGATTATATATAAGATAGATTATATATAAGATAGATTATATATAAGATAGATTAGGTTCTTTAATAGATACTTAGAATAATTACATACACTATAGAAAGACAGTCTTCATACAAGCATTCTGTCAAAAATGAAGCACTAAATCGATTCGCACACGCTCGGCGACACTCACACATACACATGTGTAATGTTGTCAGTGGAGGTGAAATTTTCCCGAAAACGGGGAATGATTCCACTGCTGATAATAATTTGTTATAGCAGTAATATTTAATACATAAATAGCTATGTGTGATAAAGTGTGGACATGATGATGTAAAGTTCTGACTGTCTATAGGATTGTTATATTACGAGAATGTCTATCTATATGAAACGAATAAAAGAAAATAATAACAGTATGTACTTAGTAAAATATACATTTTTATATAAATGTTTTTTATTCGAACTTAACACAGTAGTAATGTAAAGTCGTTGTTTTACTATTTAAACTTGTTGTAATATAAACGCGAAACTTTGTATGTATGGATGTATGAATGTTTGATATCGTTAAATCATTCAAACAGATTAGAGAACGTGTCACGTACCTACCTTAAATTAAATAGCAACTGTTTTAAAATTAATCAAGGGGGGAAAAATCAGGGAAAATATTTTCACAATCGGGCAACACTAAGCATTGAAACAAAACGTTTCTATTTAAACCTAATTAACTGCAAACTAAGAAATATTGAAAGAAGTCCTGTGAAAAGTGAAACGTTCATTTTATTTTTCAGATGTATTGTGATTTGTGATACAATTCAACTGCTCAAATCGTCATATTAAATTTTTTTCGCGAGACACGTTCGGCTCACTTTGACATTGATTATTACGGAGCGGTCCGGCGTTTGGAGCCATGATGGCTCCAATAAAGGTGCTTCAAAATGGGCGCGCGGACTTGGTTTCTATAGAGGAATTATTCTAAGAATAGTAGTCTAGTATTTCCATTTCTTTGTCATTCTCTGTATCCGTTTAGGCTTGACAGATTGTATTTTAGTAGTGGTAATTGTGAAATCAGGTTTTTCTTCTATAATTTAACTTTAATGTTTTTCGAATTGCAGGACAGTGGCGCCTGAACATGCATCTATAGCAGGTATGATAGGGGCTGCAACTCTGGTAACGGGCCTCATAGCTGGGATCACATTCTCCCGCTTCTGCCCCATCATAGTGTCACTGGACATCTGGTCCGGGATGTAGCGTTTAATGACCTACGTGGAGACGTTCTGGAACCTTCTCGTGCATATGGGGAAGTGATTGTAAAGTGAATGTGACATTCGTGAAGTTGTTCAGTACGATACAATGTTGGTGACGAGTGAAGTGAAGTTGCTTATAATAAAACTGCAGAGGGATGGCAATACAATATGAAATTTTTGCATGTAATAGGTCATGTGAATGTGAAATATATTTGACTATAACTGAAAGTATTAAAGAAATTTCTATGACTGTTCACTTTAGGTGCTTGCTGTTACACGTGTGAAACACGTCCATCTGTATAAGACCACAAAGTATTTTATTTTTAAAGTTACGAATTATTTAAAAAAAAAAAATTGGCTTAATTAAAAAGTACTTACAAGATCTAGACTATCACACCAATGCCAATGAAGAATTAAAAATAAATTGAAGTCACAATGACATTATACACAATTTAAAACTTGACACTGGCATTCAGTAAATACTAAATACTCATTGCTATCAAAGATGAAAAAAAAATATACACAATTGTTTGGTGGAAGTTTGCATAAACATTTTGGGCTTCCGAATTTTTAGACACAGTCGTAGAAATTTCTGCATGAAAAGTAATTGGTAATTTTATAAAATGTTAAATATTGGTAATTTTATTATGAATGAATTACTGAAATATATCTGATGAATTAGTACATATATTGTGTTGCAATTTCCCGTCGAAATATATACATATTGTTGAAGTAATTTAGAATATATATTTAGTACAAAGTGTTATGTAGATGATATTAATTTTAATGACACTATTTTGTTTGTAACGAGTCACTGCATTTGATAAAGGATAATGTATGAATAGATATTTTATTTTCATTCATTCATACATTTTGTCATGGAACAATAATTATAAAGGATTTTTTAAGTTATGATAAGTTGACATATTTAATTATTTAAACTGTTAAAGTAAACATATTATAATAAGTTAATACTCGACAATAATTTTATACAGAATTGTTTAATAGCACAAAAACTCAATACATAAATGCTTTGTACTTTTTGTTCTGTGGCGTAAATGTGTACCTTATTTACGTTCTTAGGTATAAATATTACGTACTAATCCAAAGCTGTTATCATTTAATATATTTGCTAAGTTATAATTAAGATAATGTATAGGACTGATGATTTGATAACTTTCAGATTT
The DNA here is from genome assembly GCA_963853865.1 of Helleia helle. Classification (NCBI taxonomy): domain Eukaryota; kingdom Metazoa; phylum Arthropoda; class Insecta; order Lepidoptera; family Lycaenidae; genus Helleia; species Helleia helle. Next base: position 5,121,070 of record OY971436.1, read on the forward strand.
TGATAATTGCAATAATACTATGTAATGGACATTCACGTTATTCTAAATATTGCATACTAATAAAATTATGAGGCATATTTAAAGTAATTTATGATAAAAATTATTAAAAAAGTAACCTATTTAATTTAGTTTTTTGACAGACTGATTTCACTAACAATCAATAAGGTAGGTAATTTTTGACTTTGTAACCCATGATAAAAGCTATATGAAAATAGCAAAGAAATAATGCTTTAATTTGATTACACGTTCTTCATATACACATATTTGCAAAAATATATATAACATACTTGAACATGTTTTTAAACATATATTATTGACTGATACAATTATTAGAACTCTTAAAAGTCCTGTGCCCCTAATGTGAGCTTTTACCCTAGTTCAATCCTTTGTAACATATGAAGTTTCTCAGACCAACGTTATGTTTGAGATAAGCAATTGTGACTTAATATTAAAATGTCACTAGTATATTTGTAATATAACTTTTTATTACTACTATTTATTATCAAGGAGAAAGTTGATACAACTGATAATAGCCTGTATCATGGTTTTTTGTATTCACTACTGGTTATTTACCAACTTTAAGATATTTGTGTAAGCAATTTTAAGTAAATTTGTATCTCCAGTTGCAACAAAAAGGTTACACATTCGTGTGTAAAACGCCTGTAACTTCAATTCTTACACCATTGGGGATTGTATAGGAGGGTACATGAGGGTACAACATCTTGATAGAGATTTTAAGAAATGGCTGAAAAAATGTCACAATTTCCGAATTTGTGGTGAATAATTAATTAATATATTATTGCTAGAATTGTTTTTCTGGAATGTTGGTTCAAATTTTATTGAAATTATTAATTTTAATTAAATTAAATACTCTATCGACTAATTGGTTAATCCGTTTGCTAAAATTGTCTTAAGGTTTATTTGTTTAAAGTTTGTATAAACATGATTTCTGTATAGAGGCTATATAGATCGCGAATGGAAAAGGACAGTTATGGAGGTATATAAGTGTGAGTGGGACAGAAAATCATTGTTTTATCATTGGTGCAATTGTAAATCAAAATATTCACAATTTGTTTTTTATATTTTGTGTGATTTTGTTTAAAAAACTTAAAATTGATTTTAATTTATTGCATAAAAGATTTTTTTATAATTTTTACTTTTATTTTCCTTATAATTTTCCTTTTATTACTTACTTTTTGGCGCCTATTGAATGTATGGTTATCAAGAAAAGTGTAGGTAACTTATTTATTTTGAATCAATTTAGTAATCATTATTAACAAATTTTATCGAGTACAAGTATTAAAAAAATGATACCAAATTCACAAAAAAGATTTGCGTATATACTTTACATGTTAAAAAATATATTAAGTCCAAAGCCCTGATCTAATGAGAGAATTTGCCTATATTTTTTTTTATTTACACATCAACTACAGATTGAAAACACTTCAGAAAATTTAATTATTTAAAGGGAAATTTACTTTCGTTAGAAAAATAAATTTAAGAAGGTTGTGGAAATCGTCATCACAATCCTGGTAGATTATATCAATCTTAACTGCACTTGATTTCTTTAAGAAGCTTTGATCAGAGTCTTGCAGAGAGCAAAATGCATTTCGCATAGAAAAAAATTACGAAAATATGTGCATAATTTTACATAAAAATTATCTCTTGACTATATGAACGCGAACAGGGCAGTAAAGTAAGAAATAGCTAAAATGACTGCACGGCTATTGCATTTTTTTTGGGTTGTCCCGCACCACAGAAAAACCCCTCCTAACGTCGGGACAGTACAATGGGGTGAGGTTCCCACCCTCACCCCTTGCCCCCTGCTCTTTTGTCCCCTCTTCTTATAAGAGGGGTACAAAGAGCCCCCCGGCTCAATTAGCTTCGCCCAAGGTGCAGCGGCTCACCCTAGGCTACTGAGTCCCACCGCCATGTCAATGCTTGAACCATGGTGGGGACTGCTATTGCACCTGCATTGATGGAGCCGAGATAATTTGGTTGTACTGTACTTCTATCACCTATGACTCGTTCTGTTATGGATTAGTCCATCTCTTGAATTTTTTTAGGCCAGGGTCCGTAGTATTTCATTCGCCATTCATGAAATATGAATATAAATAATTATCAAAAAGATTAACAATATGTTTTGGCGCCATAATTATTTTTAAGCGTTTTTTTAATAACTTGTGGTACATGCTTCCTTCACACGCTCGCTCTGCTAACGTACAGTTACACTATTGATAAATATTAAATATATCAAACCTCTTATATGTAGATATACTAACTGTAACGTATTGTAAAAATTTAAGTACTTACTGACCATTGTAATTTATCCACTATGTATGATACGCATTCCTCCTTTAGTGTCGAAGGCTGTGAAGTTTTAGCTTTAACCTTTCCACAGTAGATACGAATCATTTATCATATTATGTATTCTATACACAAATTACCCTATAGTGCATAGTGTTTTTTTTTTAATCTTTAAAATTTTAAATTTGGTAACAGTGCTATTTTGTTTTGTGCTTCCTGTGCCTGATCCAAAATTTGGTTCCTACAATATTAAAAGAAAAAAAAGACAGAGTTATGACGTCACAGAGCTGAAATCTCGTGGTCGGTCGCAGGCATTCATCAGTGTAGCTCTGCCTTAATGTTTTATTCTTAAGGTATTGGCATTTTCCAGTTTTCGCTAATCTATCTTTTATTAGAGGCTAATCTTTTATTAGAGAAAGTGTCCTATTTCTGAGAGAATAGCTAAATATGTACTATGTTTATTGAAAATATGTAGCTATTTGTACTTTGTATAATGTATTATATATAAATTTTAGTTTTCCCTCTCCAGTTCACACCTTCGAGTACAAATGTAAAAATATTTGTGGGCCTTTTTAGTCCTAGGCTTGTAAATTTGCCTTAAATAGATTAAGTAAGTTCTTCTCGTACATTATCGGGTGGCAAGATACTTTGATCGCTTATGGAGAGCAGATGTGAGAACTTCTATGGCCATACACGTTCAAAACCTTTAAACTCTAAATTGTTTACATTAAATGCCGCTTGTGGCGCTAGTGGGGCATGTTTTAGACATTTGCTTTCTTTTTATTTGTTTTACGATATTTTGATCTTGTCTTATCAATCTTGCGTCTGTACTCTATAGTTCACTGCTATAATAATACTTGTAAGAAAATATTTTATAAGTATAATTAGAGTTTAGTAAAATGGTACTTCTGCCAAGGTATATGTACTTTATATACAGTTTTTTTAATCTGTAGAGTATACTTAAAATTATATTAACCAATACATGAAAAGTAAATAAATAAAACCTAAAAACACTACATAGTTAGAATATGACAAATATTGCAAAATAAAAATAATAGGATGTGCAGAAACAGATAATATCGATTTTATAGGTGCACATTTCATAACAATATATCAATATCAAATAAACTAATATACAAATGTAGAAAGAATAACAACAAGATGTTGATTTTCAAATTCATTACTTAAATTGTTTACTTATAGCGTCCGTTGTATTATTTCGTTATAGCCACTCAAATATTATAAATATAAATATATATTATAGGTATCTTTCGACAGTTTGATTTCAAAGAGTTAAAAAAGCAGTGAGAGGTGGTTTTCTCATTTTAATTTTTTTAACATCTAATGTATTGAATGAAAAACAACACCTTTGCCATTTAAACTTTTACTCTACTACATTACTATAAATATACAAAACTGTTCATACGATTTATTGTATTTTCAATATTTGTTTTTATTACTTATATGATATTTTATAATTACTCATAAACATCGAGCATATAACCGGAATAGAGTGGTAATGCTATGTGTTTTGTATGAAAACAAATCCCACCAAAATTGTGCTGCGCGCTGCACTGGTTCTGCGCTCTGATTGGCTGACTGATGGGCATTGATGGATGATTGGCAGATAAGACGTACATACAGATCACTGGTTGGTTGAATTGATATTACGTCAGTGACAAATCACTGACCAGTATCGGAATTTTATGGCTCACATTACTATCTGGTTAAATGCTCGATGCTCACAATGCATCGATCACACTTAGCTTCACCTTTTATGTACTGAATATATAAAATGACAATTAATGTAACCGTTTAAAGTCTAATCAAATTAGCACATTGTATATTCAACTCCAATCTTAAATTATTTAATGTGTGTTTTCCAATTAAAGAGCATAAATGTGACTCAGTCACAGAACAAAATTACTGCAGACTCAGTACCGCACAATGCTGAAGCTCGAAATGTGTTTTCAAGTGCACCAGCAGAGTGCGCTAAGTTCAGTTTTGAAAAAAAAAATACAAACATTCGAACTGAGAACCTCTTCCTTTTTAGAAGTCGGTCAAAAATAGTGATAGAACATGTTTTTCTTCCTTCATCCATACTTAGGTATATTTTGGAACACAGTCTGAATTAAATTTTTATTATTTTCAAAAAAATACGACGGGACGAAAGCTTTAATTTTTTTTCAACAATAAACAATAACTATAACTAACTAAAATATAAATAATATTTCAATCATCAAAAAAACACTTGTTTTAATGTATATTCTGTTACCGCATTACGCGAAAGCACTACTTTTAAAGAGTGCGATGCGGTGGTGTAATTGGAAACACACAGGATGCCGCATAAAAGTATCGTTAAAAAAGTCTTTTTTTTTAACTAATATATTATGATGTCAAAAATACTTAAATCCATGAAAATAATCTTACTAATTTAATATCGAATTTAATATGTATAGTCTGACCATAAAAATAAAAACCCTCGCCATATTGCGGAAAATTGGAGAACTAATTTTTGTATGGACTATAGGTGTTACTGTATAAAAAAACAGTGGCGACACCAATGCAGGGTTTATATTTTTCTGGTCAGGCTATACTTATTGTATTAGACTACTGAAAACGCGAAAACTCAATATTTGTACAGTCCTTCAAGTCGTTCTTTTGTTTTTTGAACAAGGAGAATAACATTGTAAACAGTAAAGCTGATAATAAAATATTACAAACGTTGATCCTGTATGAAGAGTATATTTACCAGTGTCGCCTTTAAACGGTTACAATATAATATAAACACGGAACAGAAAAAACACATGCTTTTTTTCGAATTGGTTATGATTTTCGGCCTATTGGCCTTCTAAATTACTCCGATCAAAAGAACATTATTTATAATACACATGTGATGCACCTACATACATTTGTATATAATCTATATATAATACTGCATAGGATAGGATGTTACGGGCCGATAACATTTACATGAATTGTTATCTATCTCGCTCTAACATGTTGGTGTACCATTTTCTATCCACACCGCTATTTTTGCTTTAGTATAAAAATCTATGAATTAATACTATAAATGTATTCTATGTTGTGGAAATATTTTAGGATTAATTGTGTACCTGTAATTGTTTATTAAAAAATAAATCAGATGTTACTACTTTACAAAGCGCCTACAAAAAAGTACCGCGGAAGATTTTTATATTATGGACAACATTGGCTTACTTCACGAAAAGCTTAGATTCCAATTTAATGGCCATTGAAGTTAGTTTTACAGAGTTTTGAGCATGCGTCACGCATTTTGTCGTCACACAATTTACTCTTAGCTAACTTCAGTCCGTCCAGATTAACTCATTGTATATGGAGTATAGGGTAAGAAGTACTAAAGCAAATGGTAGGTACAAAAAAGGTAGGAGTTAATTTGAAAGCTGTAAATTACAGTTCAGAAACCGCTCATAATGGCGCTAGTGTGATCATATCACATATCAAGTACCTAGCAGTTTTAGACGAATTAAATATCTATGTATCGATGAATGTGGGCGTGTGTGCGCCTATTTCTTGCTTCCTTTAAAAGCTACCTCAACTTGCTACTGTAGCGCCACCTGTATTTAATGCTTTTCGATGAAACTCCTTTATACACTGACATGCTCCTTACCTCTAACCTCCATAATTTTTTATACGTAATGTGCGGTAGGTACTCCGCATACTTATTACTTGCATGCATTGCTCTTTTCTGTTCTGTGAATATAGCTCTAAGGAATTGGGTAGAAAAACGTTGTGACAATAATGTTAAGCCGTTCAACCGACCATTCGTATTTTTTCACTTTTCCAAGGTTAAACCGTTTGTAACATGAAATAATCATTCTCTTCTGATAAATATGAAATAAATAAATATACATCAATGTGATTTTTATTATATTCTCACATTATATGAAAATATGTGTCTCGTCATATGCCGCGAGATTGAAATTAGAATGTGCTGTTTTGTATGATCAATTTATAATTGTGTCGTAGTATTTATATGCTCTGTGGACTGTGGTAGGTGTCATAGACGTAAAAATATGAATATGTCAAAATCTTAGGGAAAAATATATTTTGATACATAACTATTTGTAATTTGTAAGTCGTAGACAGAGAATTCTCTGTCTACGTTGTAAGTATTATGCGTTTCAAATAAGAATAGGAACGTCAATGACCTCTATCTGTCAAATATCACTTGAAAAGTACGGTTTGCACAAAAACTTATTTGCATAATTAATAATTTTAAATCGAATTTAAATTAAAACGTTAAATAGTTGTAAATTATTTAAAAAATTGAAGTCATAATTCGTTTATAAAACCATACAATGACATTTTTTTATTTGATTGTTGCCGCAAAGGTCCTAGAGCCATGCTAAAATTGTAAAAGAAAATAAGGTCGCCATCTTGCCGTTATTAGTGTGCTCCGTTGTGAGGACCTGAAGGAAATATAAGTGTGACTCATGAAATGTGCGCTACAATCTTGCAAACACAGCAAAATGCAAGTAAAGTGACCAAGCATATTCATTTGGGTACGGGGATAAAATATAAAAACACGTTAACACTTTCCGACGCGCACTCAGAAATGCTCTCTGCATTTCTGTCCGAGTGGAGTGAGCGGAAGTGAAGAGCTAGATTCTGATTGATTTTTTTTCACTTAATCACTGTAAATAAATTTAATTAAAAGATTTTTTTGTCCACCCTACTTAACTGGTTTATATTGACAGCTCTGACGTCACAATATGGCGCTAAGTCCGTCCTATTCTCATTTGAAACGCATAGTATAAACTAATATTGCAACTAAAATACTCTAAATAATATTTATCTATCGAACTCTCGAACTATCCGTGGAATTACCAGTATAAATTTCGGCTTTCCACTAAAGTAAGTTCATATCCTAAACAAGGAGAGTATCTAGGTATGAACAGTCCGAATACGAATGCAAATTTACATCAAAACTTTTTTACCCTGTTAGTTGGATAGGCAAATTGGAAGACGTGCTTTCTGATGTAGTTCAATTGGTACCTACCTGTATGTTAAACAGTACTATGTGGTACCAACTCATTCATGTGTTGCCTATCCTTAGACGAAAGCTATTTTAGTGCCAGTAATTATACTTTTTATCCTGCCCTTCTTTTAAAACACAGCAAATATTTCATGGAAGATACAAGTCAGAATAAGATAAAGGTACCCATGCAGAGGAGCTCAGCGAATCCTGGTGAAAACACGTGAGAAGACGGCAACACCCAGTACACGCAACACTTAGCCAGGCCACCATTAACATTCTATATGAATGAGGCACGTGTTTATATGGCGACGTTATTATTTTCACTACTGTACCCGATACATAATATCTTAAGTACAATTCCACATTTGGATGTGCTGCAATCAGGGAATGAATTTGAAGGCTAACCGTATTTGATGCAAATTATTAACGTGTAGGTACTGGAACAACTGTTTTTGGCACTTATTTAAGCAAAATTGCATCTGTGTATGTAGACAGCTGATAAAATCGACGGCGACGGCACCGTGCCGTTGCCGTGGAAGCAAAAATGTATGAAAACATATGGCTCGTTTTTCCACTCACCGGCGACGGCACGGCGACGGCAACGGCACGGCGTTGCCTCCCAACGGTACCGTGCCGTTGCCGTAGTTAGCAAGCTTCCCACACGGTGCCCTCCCGTTAAAACTGCATGTGTATTGTATATGAATTGTAGCCGTGTGCGTGTGTGAGTGCGTAGGGCGTGTAGAAGGACGCGGAGCGGTCAGCTGAGAGACTCTTAGTTAATATCATCTATGTATTATGATATTATGAGATATTATTGTGATGATAATATATATATCATCATCACTGACTGGAATGTTGGTCTAGTGGTTAGTGACCCTGGCTGCTAAACCAGAAGGTCGTGGATTCGATCCCCACCCAGAACAAATGTTTGCGTGATAAGCATGATCATTTGTTCTGTGTCCGGGTGTAATTTATCTATAATATGTATGTATTTAGAAATATATAAACTGTATGTAGGTATCAGATGGCCGTATGTGAACTCACATTCCCAACATATTATAAATTATTATTATTACCTATATTATTATTGTTATCATCATCAAGAATATATCGCCATCTATATCGTGGCAAAGATTTGGCCGTCCTGGCGTTCAGTGAGGGAGGCCTATGTTCAGCCATGGACGGATAGAGGCTAATAATGAAATATCATCATAATAATCATGTAATGTCGTGGCATGGGATCGGCCGTCTTGGCGTTCATTAAGGGAGAACTATCTTCAGCCATGGGTGGATCAATTCTGATGCTGATATATATAATATCATCATTATTATGTAATGTAGTGGAATGAGATCGGCCGTCTTGGTGTTCAGTGAGAGAGGCCTATCACCAGCCATGGGTGGATCAATTCTGCTATTGATATAATATATAATATCATCATTATCATGTAATGTAGTGGCATGAGATCGGCCGTCTTGGTGTTAAGTGAGGGAGACCTATCTTTAGCCATGGGTGGATCAATTCTGATGCTGATATATATAATATCATCATTATCATGTAATGTAGTGGCATGAGATCGGCCGTCTTGGTGTTCAGTGAAGGAGACCTATCACCAGCCATGGGTGATAAGCAAATTTTGAGATCAGTAAAATCTTTACAGCTTGAAAATGTACCAAATCCGCTAAACCACTGCCAAATTCTAGAGAATTAAAGTAAGCAAAACTTTATGTATGAAAATTCAGAGGCGGCAAAAAAAAAACGGTCAGCAAAACTTTACCTGTCAAAATTAAGAGGCGGCATAAATTGAATAGCCTAGAGGCGGAAAATCTGTAAGTCCGCCACAGACTAAACTCCGCAACAACAATCTTTTTTCGACGCCAGATTGCCGGCTATCCTTTCCCTCTTGATCGTTCCGTTTTATGTAGAATCTTAATTTGCACAATAGTTTATTTTTTGAGTTTTAAAAATAAATCATGCGTTAAACTACTTTAAAATTATGTTCGCAATAAAACAATTTATTAAACACCCGAGAACGTACAGAAATTGCGATTATAATATCATATTTCAGCTAAATATAAACAATTATTAAATAAAATGGAACGTCCATTACTTTAAAACCTTTTTAGAGGGAGTATGGGCGTGGGTATTATCCTGCCACCGAGGATATATAACTAATAACCCCTAGAGTAAGTAATATGAGCCATCCAATTCTGGCTCAAAATCAATGGCTATCAGTCGGGCAATTAATTTAAAAAAAATCGGCCAAACGCTGCAACCGGCGCAGCGTTTTGGCGGAACACTTGCGTCCCTTGCCATAGTTTCCTTTTTTCTTCTTTAACGTCGGGAAATGCTCTGTGAGGCACCCCGCGGGGACTGGGTCTCCCCACGCGGGTATGTGGGACTCGCTGCGCCCGAAAGCTGGTAAGTGGACGCAGCTCTACCCACTAAAACCCGGCTAGTGCCACAAATGCCGCCTTTTGTGAGGTGCCCCGGATCTAATAAACAAACTGGGCACCTCGACGGCTAGTCAGTCCCCCAAGAGACCGACGCCACCTCCACCGAGGGGTTGTCCCGCACCACAGAACAACCCTTCCCAAAGTCGGGACAGTACAATGGGGTGAGGTTCCTAACAAGAAGAGCTCATTTTGTGTGACTAATTATAAATTCATTAACAGGTTAAAGTAAATGTAAGGAACTATATTTTGCCAGGGAGCAACAAGTTTTTTAGGTCGCTCGAACTTTTTCAGTTTCGATTGGTCAATCTGTCACTGATCGGTCACTGTAGGTGGTTCTGACATCTGTTTGTATAAGTTTGTGAGGGGTTTACCAAATAGATAATGAATGTGGGCTACTTATAATAATGTTTGTAAAAAGATACTCTGGGCGCTAGTATTTTGTCACACTTTTACTTACTAATTACAACGTATGATGCTGAAGGATTTATATTTTTGGGTATTTTATCTTTACCATGCCGGGATATAAATTAGTAGCAGTATTCATAGTATTAACACATCGAGCATATAGCAGGAATAGAGCGGTAATGTTGTGTTTTGTTTTAAAAAAAACCGCCAAATTTGTGCTGCGACGCTGCGCCGGCTCTGCGCTCTAATTGGCCGACGTATAGCCATTGATGGATGATTGGCCGATGGGACCTACATACAGATTACTGGTTGGCTGTTGAATTGCTATTACATCAGTGACAAATGACTGACCAGTTTCGAATTTTTATGGCTCACATGCACATTACTCCTCGATCCGGTTATTATACTCGATGTATGTATTATTAGCATTATTTTTAATAAACAAATATTTTAAAAACAAACAGTCCATTTATTGTGTAATAAATAATTGTATTAAATAAAGTCAATAAATAACTACATACTTAGACTATCATTTCGTTCGCATTATTTACATGGTCCCATTATCTGTAGGTCTTAGTTGGTGGGTGAGGAGGAAGATGATGATGAAACGCTGGAATAACTCGGTGACTGGTTCGAGGTGGAGTCACCAGGGTAGTATGAGCTGTAGGCGAGCTGTGAGGGGTCCCATACTCGGGCGTATGGTCCAGAGCTGGCTGGCTCCCATTGGACATTGTAAGAGTCTTGAGGCGCTGCTGTGGACGGAGGTCCGTACTGAGAAGCGGGTGGTCCATACTGAGCAGCTGGGGTCGCTTCTGTCGGGGTCATCATCATTGGCATAGCTGCAAAGATAAGAAGTTAAAATATTACAAGTTTAAAACAAGTTACGTAAAACGCTAAAATTCTATAGCGAAAACGGGTTCAACATCTGCTTCAGCCAATAAGCTCTACGTATTTTTTTTTTCTTTAACGCCGGGAAATGCTCTAAGGCATCCTGCGGGGGAGTGGGTCTCCCCACGCGGGTATGTGGGACTCGCTGCGCCCGACAGCTGGTAAATAGACGCAACTCTACCCACTAAAACCCGGCGAGTGCCACCAATGCCGCCTTTGGTTAGGTGCCCCGGATCTAGAAAACAAACAGGGCACCTCGACGGCTAGTCAGTCCCGCAAGGGACCGACGCCACCTCCACAGAGGGGTTGTCCCGCACCACAGAACAACCCCTCCCATCGTCGGGACAGTACAATGGGGTGAGGTTCCCATCCTCACCCCTTGCCCCCTACTCTTCTGTCCCCTCTTCTTATAAGAGGGGTACAAAGAGCCTCCTCGGCCCAATTAGCTTCGCACAAGGAGCCCCACCGCCACGACAAGGCCTGAACCATAGCGGGGAAGCCTTACGTATAGCATAATTTAAAATGATGCTTTCAAGTCAAATTGTCTTTCTTAAACTCAACTCAAGAGATCTAGCGCAAGATTAAGTTAATCCTAGTCAGTATCTAAACTGGAAGACGCTCTTGTGATACGCACCTCCTTTCTTCATGATCAGGTTGTAGACGAGGAATCCAACGACAAGTGTTATAGCCAGTTTACTGAGGATCAGCGCCTTGATAGCCTTGATACCAACGATCGAGACTAGGATAGGCAAGAGCGCCTTCATTTTCAGCTTCAGTAGGAGAAGGACTGGCAGCAGGAGTTTTTTCTTGAGAAGACCACGAGCTAAAATCAAAGGCATGTTTTAATTATTGAATAATACCACTTTTTAGGTTGGTATATAAAGAATATACCTTCACCATCTTCCGCGTTGGTTTCCGGGAATGAAACGTCGATTCCCCTGTCAGCGCGGTAAGTTACCTCAGCGCTCTGGAAAATGAATTCTGGCAATTGGATCCTCAGCTCATTCTCATTCAGGATCCTCCCAACGCGGTCGAAGATCACTTTGTCAATGTTCTTCTCGTCCAAAGCCCTGGCAGACTCCGATGAGACGCCAAGTTTGGTGTCCAAGAACGACAGGACTTTCACTTTGAGGCATGACATGGGAGATTCTATCTCGAAACAATCACTTATCACACTGTTTAGAAGATCATCACTTGTTTGTAAACGGGATGTTTCGATTTCATTGTCCTGGATAGCGTAACTGTGTACTAGGGCGGCAGAAGCTAAGAGGAGGCAAAGGCACTTCATTTTCACGGTTTTCACTTTGTCATTAGATTTTTAATTAGACGTTCGGATCCTCCGGTTAATGGATCAACAATGATTTAATTTTTCGATGGGCTTGGTATTTATATGTGATCCTTTGGGCAGCAAGGCACGCGACGTATGCGCGTGCGCGGAATAGGAATCGCTTTCATACTTGGCGAAGTATTTAATTTCATTTAAGAAAGTCCTGCTGGTGAGAGTGACAAAAATAATATCATATTTTTATTAAAATTATCTCTTTATCAAAACTCATCCTTTTTATATTTATTTCCGAATATAATTCATGAAACTAGACATTGTTTTGACTATTTAATTGACAGATAACCTAAAAATGGTGCCCTAAATTAAAATTAAAAGAATCGACGATTTATTTCAAGGAATTTGAATAAATAAGTAATTTATGTCACTTTTAGTTGTCGTTTAAGCTATGACGTGAGTAGGTAATGATTTATTATGCGCAGGAGTGCAGCTCTCTCCGCCTGTCCATACATACCAATTAATAAAATTTCAGCGCTTGTAACATTCAAAAATTCTTTGAACATCCGTCTTTGTTACATTCGTATTTATATAATGGTTACTTAATTTGGTGCTATGTATTGAAACGAAATTTAATTCTGAATTATGTCTGTACTACTAATTAAAATAACTATATCAAAACAGTCACTATATCAATACAGCTGTTTATATTGGATATTATACCTGTAAATGTAAGGTGGACTAGTGAAAAACATCAAATAGGATATATTTTTTTCTTTTGCGCCGAGAAATGCTCTTAGGCATCCCGCGGGGGAGTAGGGTCTTCCCAGGCGGGTATGTGGGACTCGCAGCGCCCGAAAGTTAGTAAGGTGGACGCAGCTCTACCCACTAAAACCCGGCGAGTGCCACCAATGCCGCCTTTGGTGAGGTCAGTCACTCAAGGGCCTGAATAAACCAAAGTTGGGACAGTGCAATGGGGTGAGGTTCCCATCCTCGCCCCTTGTCCCCTCCTACTATTTTGTCCCCTCTTCTTATAAGACGGTACAAAAAGCAGCCCCTGGGTTCACTAACTTGGCTTCGCCCAAGGTGTTAGGTTCACCTTAGGCTACTGAGCCCCACATGAGACATCAAATAGGATATAATATTTAGACAACAGAGATTTAGTTTACTAAGTACTAACGAGATATTTATGTTTTTTTAAATGTTAGTTGGATAGGCAAACTGGCAAACGTTTCACCTGATGGTAAGTCGTCGACGTCGCCCATGAACATAAACTAGTATGCCTGGAACGAGCCCAGGCAACTCATTTATGTGTTGCCTATCCTGAGACATAAGATGTTAAGTCTCGGTGCCAGTAATTACACTGCCTGTCTTGCCCTTCTCTCCGAAACACAGCAAAGCTGTTTCACGGAAGAAACAAGCAAGGTGTTGGTACCCATGCATGCGGGAGCGCAGCACAGCGCTTCCCTCCCACCGGTAAATGACCGGATGATGCATAACTATCAAAATATATCCACCTGGGTCTGATGATCTGATCCCTTGCATCTCTTTTGGTTTATTTCAATTACAATATATCTTACTAATATTATAAAGACGAGAGTTTGTAAGTTTGGATGTTTGTTGATCTTTCACGGAAAAACGGCTGAACTGATTTGGCTGAAAGTTTAAACGGTGCCTACAACTTATAATCAACTTTTTCTTCCACCGACTCCAAAAGTAACAATAATGACGTGGTAAACGCAAAAATTGTACATTAGTAGAGTACAAGATGATTATTAGTTGTAGACACAAAAATTAAAGAAACGCAATTATTTTATTACTTTTGAGTTATTTTATTTTTTGAAGTCGGTTATAATTCTTGTTTAAATTTTTTTATTTCTTAATTTTTAGTGATTCATTAAAGAAACAAAGACAGATATCTATAGACATTTAAGCATATTGAACCGTATTAAGTAAGACCAACAAAAGCTGTAAATCGTTGAGGAGTTCCCTCGAATGTCTATGGTCCCCATCATCAGACCTGTAATGGCACGTATCACCTATATGGATGCAAATCTCTCAACAGTATAAATTAATTAAGTCCAATCACATGGTAGCTACTGTAAACTATTTAGGAGTTCCCTTAACTGTCCTTTGTCTTCATCATCAGACCCCTAATCACAGTCACAACCTATCTAAGTGTAAAGTCCTCATCAATACAAATTAATCAAGCCCAAACACAAGGTACTGAAGTAAATCGTCCAGGAGTTCCCTCTACTGTCTTTCAGATACAGCATCAGATCAACTTTAGACCTTCATTAAATTGTAGTGCTTTATAATGCTTACCAAAAAAAAAATTAGTCGCACTAGTCGCTCCAATTTTTGAAAGTTCCCCTCGATTTCTCTGGGGTGCCATCATCAGACCCTGGTTTCCTTATCATGGGACTATTTGGCACGTATACCATTTCAAACGAAAAAATAATTTTGAAAATCGGCACACAATTGACAGGGAAATTGGTGTACATACAAAAAAAAATACCGATCGAATTGAGAACCTCCTCCTTTTTGTTCAAGTTGGTTAAAACACGCATAGTTTCCATAAAACAAACAGCGTGTTTGGGATTAGGTAGTGCAATACAAACTTTGAAAAAAAAAGTGTCTCTATGTGTCCACTGATGGGCCATTTTTTGTAAGGACTGAAAGTTATCCAGTTATAGCTACATCGTTCGTGGTTACCTCCGTCGACCCTGGCAATATAGATTTAGTTAGAACCAGTGGTTAATCTCACATGGCGCCATTGTAGAATTTAAGACGTACTTGAAACGCTGGTTCTAGTACGTAATGATTTTAAACATTGCCATTGACATACATTTTCTAATACTACATCCATCCAAAAGGAAATATACCTGGTGTCCATAAGAAAGTACAGATCTTTACATAGAAAACTGTTATGTATTAAGAATTACTATGAGTTTCAATTTTGTAAAGCTTGTAAACCCTGCCCCTAAGCTCCTTTCATGCATTTAGTTTGTGCTGTATTCAATTTCATAATACTTGCACAATGAACGTCATTTACATGTGTAAATGACTTCAGAAACTTGGAAAGAAGCCTATGACCTGCTCTTCTTCTTATCAAAGTAACTAAAACATTAGGGACTTAAAGATTATACGCATACGCGGCATATGTAGTGTTTACATCCAAAATACTACCAAAGATACGTGGTTCAGCAGAATTGACTGGCCTACGCAGGGCGTGTGTTTGCTGTTTATTGTCTTTGCTGATCATTTACTAAGGGTTTACTGATATAAGTATAAGGCAGCTCTAGATCGTCTCTGCACTCAGCATTGGAGAAGTGCTTTTAAAAGGTTATAAAATTTCTTGTGCTTTCTAAGAATTAGATAAGATTTATACAGTTTTTAGTCTGGGAACAACTTGCACGAAAGATGCAATGCTTATTTTTATGTCAATACAAAGCAAAATTTTTGAATTCCGAGCGGGCAAAACTGTGTAAAAAAAGTACTAAATAAATACGTACATATAATAAAAATCATACCGCGTTTTTGTTCTATAAGCTAGATCGCGATTACTAGGTATAGTAAATTTAGGTTTATTTTACAAACTACATATCTATTTTACTACTAGAAGGTAGGTCTCGGTGTCAGTAAATACACTTTTGCCTTTTCCTCAAACAGGAAACCTGAAAAAAGCAGGATTATACCCGCGACTAAAGAACACACAAAGTACTTTTCTGCGATCAGTAGGGCAAGAATTATATTCAGAATAAAAAATATATGGATAGTATAGACAGATAAGCGTATTTTGTTAATTTAAAAATAAACAAAGATTGCATAATGCGATGCATTTTACTAGAAAAGTGAAAATGGTTTAGCAAAAAGCTCGTGTACCTGTTTAAAACCTCATTATGCAATAAGGGTTGGACCGCGACCGCCATCTTGTATTCACGGCACGCCGCCATTTGCATTTGTCGCCATGTCCGGATTGTGAAATGACTGTTTCACTTCCGTTCGGCCATATTGTGTGTATTTAACGGTTATGCACTTAAATTTAATGTGATAATTAATTAATCGTTGTCATGTTACTATTATACCTGCCTACTTCTCCAGGCGATACTTTAGTAGTGGGTACTAATTAATAGGCAATATCATGGAAAAAACCCTTTTTTTAATTGTTTGGGTTTGGGCTCAGCCACCCCTGTGATGCCTTGAAATGGGTTTTTCTTAACTTCTATGTGCACCTGAACATCGCTTGCGCACTGGTAAAGAAAACATCGTGAGGATACCTGTATGCCTGATGAGATTAAAAGTCCTTGAAGATGTGTGAAGTTCACCAATCCGCATTAGGCCAGCGCTTCGCCCAGCGGTGAACTATGGATCAACACCCTCCTCACCTGATTTCGAGGAGGAGAACCGTGTCCAGCAGTGGGACATACAAATAAGGGTTAGTATACCTATAACATGGAAAAACTCTTTGTTTCTCCTAAAGAAAAAATATCTTGTTACCTAACTGATATTTATTCTAGACTAGAGTTAGATAGAGACTAGATGTGTGCCCAGCACCTTGGGCAAAGCAAATTAAGGGGAAGGAGGTGCTCTTTGTACTCCTCTTATAAGAAGAGGGGACAAAAGAGCACGGGGACAAGGGGCGAGGATGCGAACCTCATTCCATTGTACTGTCCCGACGTTGGGAGGGGTTGTTATGTGTTGTGGGACAACCCCTCTGTGGAGGTGGCGTCAGTCCCTTGAGATACTGACTTTGCCCTGTTTGCTCAATAGATCCGGCGCACCTCACCAAAGGCGGCATTGGTGGCACTCGCCGGGTTTTAGTGGGTAGAGCTGCGTCCACCTTACCGTCTTTCGGGTGCAGCGAGTCCCACATACCCGCCTGGCGGGATGCTTATGAGCATTTCCCGGCGAAAAAAAGGCAACTCATTAACGTGTTATCTATGCTGAGACATAAGATCTGTTGGGGTTGCTATTAATGCTTGTTTTTTATATTTTTAAACTATATTTTTTTTAATATTACAAACAGACACTCCAATTTTATTTATCTGTAATTTTTATGGCTGTAAAGTAATATGGCCAAGGTTGAAAGTTTGTAAATTTGGTGCTTTGTTGCTCTTTCATAGCAAAACGGCTGAACTGATTTGGCTAAAAGTTGAAATGGTGATGGCCATATATGGATGGAGATACCTTGGATTAGGACATCTATACAGATAAATAAAATTGGAGTGTCTGTTTGTAATATTAAAAAAAATATAGTTTAAAAAAAAAAAAAACACGCATTAATAGCAACCTCAATTGCTATTAATGCGGGTAGTTGGGTTTGCTATTAATGCGTGTTTTTTAGTTTTTTTAAACTATAATTTATTTTTCACTTTTTAGTGTCGATTTTTTGTAATTAAAGATTTTATTAATTTAAAATACTCAACTAATAATAATCACTTTAGAAATGAGTGAGAGACTAAAAACAACACAAGTGATGTAGGTAACTTGCGCGCCTTACGCCTTCCTAGCATGTGCTATCCTGATTATCCTGTTATTATTAATGGATTTATAATATATTATTATGGATATTGGAATAATTTTACCAAATTATTGTATTGTCATCGGTCCTCGATAAATCTACAAAGTTTGAACAAAATCTGGTCGTTAGAAGTGAGTAAAAATCAAGTCTAAAGGAGTCGGTTACATACATACAAACAAACATACATACAGGTGAAACTATTAAAAGCGTGTTAAAATGCGTGTTAATAACAGCTTTTTACTAAATGCATATTGATGTATACGCGGTACATATGCTAAAATAGCATTTTTTACATTTTTTGTCTGTCTGTCTGTCTGTTTGTTCCGGCTAATCTCGGCAACGGCTGGGCCGATTTTGACGGGACTGAGGTGATGTATTCAGGAGTAACTTAGGCTACAAAAATAATCATCATCAATCCGCGTACGGCCGTAGACCTAAGTTAACGCGGGCGAAGCTGCGTGCAACAACTAGTAGGATATAAAAATAATCATGATCTATCCGGATACGGTTGTAAGACTAGTGTCGATAATGTTTGAAAAAAAAAAAATAGTAGGATGAAACCCGTGGAAAAGAAAGAGAATATAACAAAAATGAAAGGAAAAAAAAATTACGGGCGATCTGAGGGCGGGAAAGTGGAAGGGGGTCTAAGGGTAAAAAAACGGTTTATCTCGATTTTCGGCAAAACCACAAATCCCATGGAAAAAAGTTTAATGGCAAAGTTGTAGGTAGTAAAAAGATCTACAAATTTTGTATATATCTACACTTTTTTCACATAACCTCAAAATTTATGTGAGAAATTCAAATAACCAAGTTTTTGGTTTTTAATGTTTATCTTTTACAAAAAAAAAAAATACTCACGAAATTTGGTCAAAACTTACCTTTTTATTTCTTAAACTTTTCATTTCTGTTATATTCTCTTCCTTTTCCAATAGGTTTCATTCTGCTATGATTTCGTTTCACTTTTTGCCACTTTCAAAGGCTTCGGCAATCTATAATAGTTAAAAACCATATCAATATAAAATTATCTAAATTCTAAGCCATCTACTGAGTGGATGATTTTGCATGTCTAGTATTCCGTACAAGTAGAAGCTATTCTATGTAATACTCTTATGCAAGTTATTTTCGTACCACATAAGTCACTAATGTTTCGGATATTGTAAATTGAAATGGAGATCACGATACCCGTAACGCATCAACGGCATAAGTTATATCCACTCCGCACTATCATTCTAATAAAACGAAACTATGCTACCTTTTTTTAGGGGAAAACTAGGTAAAACGCTGTTTTTTCTGTTTGTTTTTTAAAACTGTCTATTTAGGAACATTAGTAGCTATTTTATTAACCTCGTGGCACTTGACATTATAACTACACTAGAAACAGTTGTTTTTTTTAAACCTTTAGGTGGGGCATTTGACACAACCAACGGTAATATGCCCCGGTAGTTTTACAAAACGCCCCGGTATAAATATAGCATTACAAAACGCCCAATGAACAAAAAATTTGCAATAATTAAGGTTTTTCATGACTAATGACTTGAGAATGCTGTAAAACTTATATAACAACAAACAAAACACTGTCATTTTGTTCAATCGTCTTAAATCAATCAATCAATCGTCTAAAAAACGTTTAGTACCTACAAGCAAAAATCATAGTAATAAAAAAAAAATAGTAAAATCATAAAAAAACCAGGAAATATGTCAAAACGTCTTCACGGATTTTGCCATTACCAATGTCAATGTCCAACGAGTTGTTTTAAAAATTTAATAAAACATCCTATAATGTACCCGGAGAAAACTGGGGTATTTTACAAAATAAAGAGTGGGCGTATTGTAAAAAATGATTTACAAATCGCCCCACCATGCTTCTGGTCCCCATTAAAAGGTTATGTCTTTCAAAGTATCGAAAATTTACAGTATATTTTCTACTTACTACGACCCTTTGGGTAAATTTAACACATTAAACATAATTACTTGAATTATAATAAAAAGTATCAAAATTACCACAAATTGTTTTCGTGCCAAAAACCTTTGTTTTGTATTATTTTCTTAGCCGAAAACAATTATCACCCGGGAATGTCAGCCATCATTCCGGGCGACTGATGGACGTTACACACTGGTAGTATTTTGCTAATATCTGTGTATATGTGAGTGTAAGCACACTGGGGGGTTTTGTCAACCGGGGCGTTTTACCAAGTTTTACCCTATAGCATAGGAGGGCAAACAAGCAGTTGAAGCCTTTCGGTGGCTATATTGTACGAAGAGGGGTACAAAGTGCCCCCTCGGCTCAATTGGCTTCGCCCAAGGTGCTGGGCTCACCCTAGACTACTGAGCCCCACCGCCACGTCAAGGCCTGAACCATGATGGGGAGAGACAATCTCCTCCGATGACTGATGTCAGACTGTGACGCAGCGCAGCCCATCTCGGGCACACCTCGAGGGTGTGCTGGGCTGAGTCCACAGTCGCGCCACAATCGTAACACACTGTCAACGGCTCCTTGTGGGTCGTCCTACTCACCAAAGCAACCATGCCCGTTGAGCACCTGTGACCTTTAGGCTTGCCGCGCCAGATCCTCCCCCATCTCCGCATTAACGCCTCTTGCCCTAGTCGGCGAAACCGCAGGATCCCGTCCAACATAAGGCTCTCACCGAAAGACCTCCTATCCGAGACATAGGAGTACGTCTCGGCAATAACCTCCGCCACGAAAAGTCGGGTGTACCTACTGTGTCAGGGTCAGGCTACATTACGCAGCGGTCGCGGTTTTAAATCCTGCAAAGTGCATAATTTGTATAATTTAATAGATGGCGCTCTAACATAGTTCACATCAGCTCCGTATTTTTTGCATTTTAAAAATTCTATTTTGAGTATTATACGCAGAAAATTAGTTTAATCAAGTTAATAGTATATAAATATCCTTCTGTAGTGTTATCCAGTTTTAAACTAAAGGAGAACTTTGAATAATAATTAAAAAAAGTGTGCACTAATATTTTGCGGTAACAACTATTTTTCGGCCTAAAAATGAAATGCAATAGTGTTCAGTGGCATGTGAAGGCTATTTCACAAGTGACAAAGTGTTAAAATTCATTATTTATAGTGAAAATAACAAAATATTAGTATTTTGTTTTGTCTAAAATTGTGACGGTGATAAAAAAATAAACTTTTAAATTCCTTAACGTATATTCAAGCACTAATAGAAAGTTAAACATATTACAAAAATTCATCGAAAGTGTCATCGTTCCTGCTGGTCAAGGGGGTCCACACATACGTTCTAAAACGACGAGGTATCGAGTTCGATCCCCAGGTCTCACTGTCAACTTTTTTTAAAACATTTTTAATTATTTGATTTACATACAAAATAGATTTGAGAATTACGATGTCTTCCAAGAACAAATTAGAATGTTGTATTTTTTTTTTTTTTTTTTAATAATATTTTATGGCCTGGTTACGAGACCTTTAAGCCAAGTCAGATTTTTGGGCACAAACTTTTATCCTTTAATGTATCAATTACGCTTCACTGATTTTATTTTATTCTATTACATATTTAAATTTTCACTACGGTATTTTTTATGTATTTATATAATGCACTATAACACTTTTTGTTTTTCAGCTAGAATGTTGTATGCGTCAACCAAACTCTCAAGAAATTGTCAAATGTCAAAATTGTAAAAAGAAATATCACTATGCCTGTATAAGTTTCACAAAATTATCGTTTAAAGAAATAACGGATGAATACAAAAATACGTGGCTCTGTCCAGCTTGCTCGAGACCAAAAAATGATAACACGAACACACCGGTAAGACAGTTGCCTTATAACACAAGCTATACTCATCGGACTATGGTAACATCACTTTAAGGCGTAAGGAACCGGCCTCTACGAGTGAAGTAGGCAATGTTGAAGTATTAAAAGAGATTCGGAGCATTATAAGAGACGAGCTGCAATCTACGTTTGAAAACTTCAAATCTAATATCATGTACCAAATTGACATCAAAATAAAAGAAGTATTAAATAATATGACTGGCATAACCACGTCAATTAACTTTTTGGAACAAAAATATGAAGAATTTAAAGATGACTTTAATGAGAAAGTTGCAAATATAAAAACTCTTGAACATGAAAATAGGTCGTTGCGCAGTAACGTTGCGGACTTGCAGGCTAGATTGGCATTAATTGAACAACAATCCCGTGCATGTAATGTAGAGATTCAATGTATCCCTGAATTCAAAAACGAAAACCTACAATCAACTGTAAAACAGATAGCTGCAACAGTAAATTGCACAATCGCTGACAACGATATAGTAACATGCACTAGAACAATGAAAAAAAAAAAACAAAGACAGTCCACGACCAAGATCTGTAATTGTAAAATTCTCCACACCTGGGGTACGTGACACGTTCCTAGCAGCTTCTATTTCTTTCAACAAGAAGGCTAAAATCAAGGTTGATAAATTGAACACTAGTCACCTAGGTATCAGTGGCGATAAAAAACCAATATATGTAAATGAACATCTAGCACCATCTGTAAAAGCCCTTCATGCTGAAGCAAGGATACGTTCAAAAGAAAAAGGATATCAATACGTGTGGGTGAGGAACGGTCGAGTATTTATGCGCAAATCAGATAAAACGGTCCATATTTATGTAAAAAACTCAGATGTGCTTAAGGAATTATCCTGATTCACAAATATTTTATCTATAGCATGCATTGGTTAGATTTAACTTAAAATTCACTGTTTTAGACGGTTATTATCAGAATGTCAGAGCATTAAATACTAACATGCAGGATGTTTATCAAAATATTTTAAATAATAGATTTGATTTTATAATTTTGACAGAAAGGTGGCTCAACTCAAATGTATTTGACTCAGAGATAATTGACGATATATATATAGTATACAGACGCGATCATGAAACGTGTAATCAATCTTTGACTAAGAAAGCTGGGGGTGGTGTATTTATCGCTATCTCAAAAACGTTCTCATCGCGACGTCGTTTTGACTGGGAGAGTGACTGTGAAGACCTCTGGGTATCAGTAGAAATTGATAATAAGAAAAATAAATACTTAAATATATGCGCTGTATATGTCCCTCCTCCAGTCAATATTAACTTACTGACCAATTTTATTGAGTGCTCTAGCAAAAATTTAAGTGGTTATCGAAAGGGCGAAAATTACACTCTTATAGTTGGTGACTTTAATCTTCCAAATATTTCCTGGTTCCAAATACATCTGACAATAGCACAAAAAAAAATCGTCCAAGTTTTCCAATAAATTGCAACAATTCTCATCTAGGGAATTTATTTATCGACTTTATAGATCTGCATTCATTGCTTCAATTTAATAATGTTAAAAACAATAAAGAAAATATCCTTGACTTGGTGCTTTGTGACAAATCCATAATCGAAAGCAATGAATGCAAGTCACCCATACGAGCAACCGATATATCTCACCCACCCTTGAATATATATGTGAAAACACTATCAGGGGCCAAAAATACACAAAATACGTCAAAAAGCATATATAACTTTGTTAAGGCTGATTACGATGCTATAATTGACTCATTAGGTAGGGTCGACTGGGTCCATAAATTTAATCACAACTACGATAGTAGTAATGATATGCTAGATACGTTTTATCAGGTTCTTAATGAAACAATAGACAAACATGTATCCAAAAAGCAAAAACTGTTTAAGTCTTACCCAGTGTGGTTTTCACCAGTACTCATACGGCTCATAAAACTAAAACATAAATATCATATTAAAATAAAAAAATCAACAATCCTTTAGATGTACTTGAATTTAAGCATCTAAGGAAAGACTGTAAAAGATTAATTAGCATATGTCATAAGGATTATGTTAGTTCCATAGAAAATGCAATTTCCTCTAACCCTAAGTATTTTTGGACATATATAAAACAATTGAGAAAAAATAGTAGTGCATACCCAACCACTATGTTTTTTGGAACCCGAGAAGCCAACACCAAGCAATCCATATGTAACCTATTCGCAGTCAGCGAATTCTTTTTACTTCTGTTTACGAGCCGGACAGCAAAAAGAAGGGTAGAAATTCACCTGAACCCGAAACATGCCTTTGGAAATTTTTTCTCAATCAGAATCAAATAGAAAAAAAATTAAAATCTCTTGATACTTCTAAAAGCGCAGGTCCTGATAATATACCACCCCTGTTTATATCAAAATGTGCTTCAAAGTTATCTTTACCGCTACAGTTAATTTATAATACGTCACTGCGCACCGGCATATTTCCAAATACTTGGAAAGAGGCGAGACTTGTACCTGTATACAAAAGTGGTAACCCTGACTTAATCGAAAACTATCGCCCTATTTCAATACTATCTACGATCTCTAAAGTTTTTGAGGCCCTCGTTTATGAGCAATATCCGTACACACAAAATCTATGCTTACGGATAGGCAACACGGCTTTATTTCGGGCAGATCCACTAGTACCAACCTTATGGCGTACGTCTCGGAGCTATTGCTGAACATTGATCAGGGTCGACAGGTTGACGCTATTTACACAGATTTCTCGAAAGCGTTTGACACCGTGAACCATACCATCCTTGTAGAGAAATTGCGGTCATTCGGTATAGTGGACAAGTTGCTCGATTGGTGTGAATCTTATCTGCGTAATAGGATATCAACAGTCGTTGTTGATGGACAGAGATCTGCTCCATTTGTAGCTCACTCGGGAGTTCCACAGGGTTCCCACTTGGGGCCTCTGTTTTTCAATATTTTTATAAATAATATAACGTCCATATTTAAGCACACTAGCGTTTTTATGTACGCGGACGATCTTAAGTTACTACGGACCATTGAAAGTACGGAGGATACACGGCTACTTCAAAGTGATCTTGATAGGCTGGTTCACTGGTGTAAAATAAATTATATGAAACTGAATATAAAAAAATGTACACTTATTCAATTCACGCGTAAAAAAAACATAGTGAACTGTGACTATAAAATATCAGGCACAGTAGTGCAGAAAGTCCAGACAGTTCGAGACTTGGGCGTAATACTGGATTCAAAGATGCATTTTAAACAACATATAGATAATATTATGAAGTCATCTTTGAAGTCACTAGGCTTTATACTCAGAAATGTAGGAAAATTTAATAAAATATCAACCATCACCATACTTTATAACAGCTTTGTTAGAAGTAAGCTAGAGTATTGCTCTATTATCTGGTCTCCTCAATATAAGGTCCATATTAATAGAATAGAAGGTGTGCAAAAAAAGCTTATTAGGTTCCTAAGCTATCACTATAAAACCTATGCCACTCCCTCGACGTATGAAGATAAATTAAAACATTTTCGTATAGCGTCACTGAAATCACGTAGAACAACTATGGATATGTTATATCTCTATAAGATCTTAAATAATAAAATTGACTGCCCTGAGCTTTTATCATTAATTGACATAAACATCCCTGTCCGAATATCTAGGCGACAATGTGCATTATTCCGTGCTCCCAGATCAAAAACCAATCTTGGTAGCAATGCCCCGGTGAACAGAATGACGAAGACATACAACAAACTATCGTCAAGCATAAGTGACTTAGATATCCTGCATGATAGTTTTAATGGTTTTAAAAAGAAGGTTACTGACTACCTAATTGCAAATGGTACATAATATAAATCTTTAGTTTTATTATAGTTTTATTATCAGGCATCGTTTCCGAAAATGTGTTATAATGATTATTTGTGTTTTGATTATTGTGTTTGTTTTGATTGCTTTTGTTTTATTCTTGACTTCTTTATAAATACTTGTGAATTGACATTAATGGGTCATTCTACTTTTGACCAGCAGAAAATAAAAAAATAAAAAAATCAATTTTATTCAGTTTTTTTGGAGTTAATATGCTTATTAAAAGAAAATATTAACATTAATATAACAAACAGAGCTTCTTTACTGTTAAATTCGAAGAAAATGGCACAAATCTAAAAAACTGTGCTAACAGAAATGATGCGTAATATTACAGGAATGACAATATTTTAAATTTATGGTACTTAAGAAATGTTCTCCAGATTTATTACAACTTAAAAGATAGACACAAATGGAATAGTAATAAAAACCAAGGAAAAGTATTTCCAAAAAATAATAACAAATTCTAAAAAAATAAAAATTATTTGATGACAGAAATGACGCCACCAAAAGTCATCTCTTAAATAATAGTTAAGGATATATAAAATGTGCATAAAATTTTACAAAATCAATGTTTTAAAAAACAGGAGACTAGAAATCAATAAGATAAACAGAGAACAGTTTTTTTGATGTTAAACACAGAATTAAAATATGTTTTCATCTGAAGACGACGATTGTAAAGGCACATGTTTTTTTGGGAATCGTCTTCGCTTTATAAATTTAACACCACTGTTGCGATGCATTGTTAATAATAACAATAATTCTAATACCGGACACAAAGAAGGGGTTGAGAGTCCTGAGCAGGCTGAGGCTTTCCATTCTATAACTAAGGGACGTAAACGACAAAATGGTTTTTGTTATTTTATGCGTTAAAAACGATAATTGTATATTAAAATCCTTCAAATTTTTAAAGAAAATAATATATAGGCTAAATTACAAAGAAAGTTAAGATGCTTGAACCGGTCCCGTTTGCCCATAAAATGTGAATATTTTCTTAAAAAGAAGAGTGTTGATATTTTTTTCTCTGTTACAAAAGTTACCTAATCATGTTTTGAAAACTATAACAAAATAAGGTTTTTATCATGACCCATTCCCCACCCACTTTCAG
Source organism: Helleia helle (assembly GCA_963853865.1). Lineage (NCBI taxonomy): Eukaryota > Metazoa > Arthropoda > Insecta > Lepidoptera > Lycaenidae > Helleia > Helleia helle. The sequence goes on from OY971436.1 coordinate 5,147,703, forward strand.
AATCATCAATTTTCTTAATTTTTCCACGTAGGGAAGAACAGGTGAGCCATCAAGTGAACCGACTGTCCGTTTGCCCCCTCTTCTATATAAAAAAAAGCTTGACTTGTTCTTTACGTTTCTGGCGTTTATTTACTCCATACTTCTCATTACTTTTCTTTGTCGAGTATGATGAGCCATACTGCACTCTGCAGCTATAGTAAAACAAAAAAAATATCTAGATTATTTTTATTATTACGATTTTTCATATATTATAATATTCTATAAACTTTTACTATTATATTTTAGTTTTTCAATGATTTTAATACAACAATCTAATAAAAACAGAAAATCATTATTAATTTAGTAACTACATACATTATTTTGGGATCATACATTAAACTTAACTCAAACTAATCAGCAATAACGTCACTTCAGTGATCTTTCATCACTTCTGTCATCACTATGTTAACAGAAGTGTTGATCCCAGAAATGACAAAATTTTGAAATACCCGCACCGTTAGGTTCAAGTCAAGTTTAATCTGGTTTACGAGTAAACCAGTTGCATCTAAAATAGTTCACAGAAGTCATGAAAAATGAATATTTTTAACATAAATTTTTGAATACTTACCTTTGTACAGTCTTAACAGGTATGATGAGCGAACTTTTACACAGCAATATTTAGAAACAAAAGATGTTTTTGTCATTAAACGAAAAAATAAACCACACACTTTATTGTTGCGAGGCAAATAAAATATCATAATGTTACTATTTAAAAATTATAAAACCAGGCTGATTATGCTACCAGTTATTTTTTATAAAAAATACCACTGATCACAGTAATGACGAAAAATTTGTAACACAAGTAGAATCACGTGGAACTAATTGTTAGACTGCGCCAAAAATATACGCTTGAAACATCAAAAAGTAGACCATTTTTACAGTATGTTTGCAATATTAATAAACTTCCACACAGTCATATAATATTTTATTTTGTCATCGACAAGTGCTAACCTGGAGAAACACAGATAACAGGACGTGACTTTCGCCCTTAAATCATAGTGCTATATGTATTTTATGTATAGTGATGTTTTTAATTCTATGATATAATGATAATACTTATCAATTTACGATATAAAATAGTAATCTCGATAGAAAATAACTACACTTATACATATATATCTTTGATGCACGCTTTTTTTGCAGTAGAATAGAATGACCCTAATAATATTAAATTAAATTGACATTGTTATTATTAGAAATAATTTATGTGAAAGAAAGCTGTAATTACCTGTAATTAAAAGTACAATCAGTAATGAGTAGGCTAAGTATACAAATTATGTAATGCATGGGTTGTATCTTTTGTTGGTGATTCAAATGAAAATAAATAAATAAATAAATAATGAATATAAATGACAAATCGGTATGTGGCATATATCTATGACAATTTGGCAGTGGGTCATCAGTGGGTCACCAGTGGGTCAGCAGGCTAAGAAGGTCCACATATCCTGCGCGTGTATTAGAATCCTAATGAAGTATAATAATCCATCAATACACATGACAACAGCGGTGGACATTGTATGTAGGTATGTGTAGGTAGTGTGTACTAATAATATTGAAGACTGAGATTTTATGTGAAAATTTTGGTGATACTATTTCTATGATGCTTATAAAATAGTCTTTGAATTCTTATCTCACATTTGAGATGTTTGCCTCATAGGAACTTATGAACTTGGAATATTCACACATGCAATCACACATATATTTACATATGTAAATATTAATATTTATATACAACTGCAAGGAGGTTCCCTTGTAGTGGTCGGTCCTATGACGACCTCTGTGGCTCAGTGGTATGCGCGTTGGCGCTCAAGCCGTAGGATGCGGGTTCGAATACCGCCAGGAAACAAAAATATTTTCTGTGTTCCTGGATCATGGGTGTGTATCAAATATATTGTGTATTATATAATATGCATGTCCAATGCATCCCGAAAAAGTTACAGTTTGGTGTGTGTTTTGGGCTGGCGGCGTCAACGGGCCATATTTCTTTGAGAACAACGTTGGCCAGGCCATCACTGTCAACGGTGTGAGCTATAGGTCGATGTTTACCAACTTTTTTTGGCATGAACTGGATCACCTGAACACCAACGACATGTGGTTTCAACAAGACGGCGCTACGTGCCACACAGCTCATGCTACATTGAATATTCTGCATGAGAGATTTGAAGGCATGGTCATCTCACGTGGAGCTGATGTGAACTGGCCACCGAGATCGTGTGACTTAACCCCGCTAGACTTTTTCAGGTTTTTCTTGTGGGCTTTTCTTAAGTCTCAGGTCTATGCAAATAAACCACAAACTACAGCGGCCCCCAGAGCCAACATAACCTATGCCATAGTTCATGTTGCACAAATTTCAGCCTGATTTATGCGCAAAAGTCATGGTAAATTGGATATCTCGCATATCGCTCTACCCAGAGAAGCCGTGGCGGATATTTGAGTGATGTCATATTCCACACATAATGGCATCACTACATCTTTCAAATAAATAAATAATTTTGATAATATCTCTAACACACTTTGTTTTATTTAAATTTAAAGATAGGACACGCTTAATGAAAGACCCTTTATAAACGTATTAAATATATTTCCGTTGTCTGGTACACAAGTTCTTCGAGAACTTACCACGGGACCAGATTGACGTGGTGTGAAAACGTCCATAGATATTATTATTATTATGAAAGAGGCCTATGTCCTGCAGCGGACGAGAAAAAGGTGATAATGATGATGATAAATGTGTCTCCTGTCATATCATGCATACTGTTTCAAACATGTCAAAGACAGAATTTGTGTGTCTTTAATCCAGTCGGCGTAGACATAAAACTAGCCTGAAATAGAAAAAAATCCGAGGGGTCATTTTTTTTAACGTCGGGGGGGTGTGGTTGGACGTATAAATCTCGATTTCCTTACTAATCCCGGTAGAGGATTCGCCGCCATCTTGTTTTAAAGTTCAATTTTTTCATTTTTCTGAAATAACTCGTTAATTTTCAACTTTAGAGCAAAAATGGCGGATCCAAAGTTGTTGGAAATTTAATTTCTCACAAGTTTGGTCATTATCATTTTTACGCTAGGATCATTATATTATATTGCCATAATTTTCCTATGGTACTGCGATCCTAGCTGACAAAATGAACCCATCGCAAGTATTGGAGAATAAGAGCGGTATCCAGAAGTACATGATCATCATCATTGACCCTCATATGTCCCACTGCTGGGCAAGTATCCCTCGAAATCAGGCTATCAGGGTGTTTGGCGATAGTTAGGCGAAACACTCACCTTCAAAAAGTAGTAGGTGAGAACGACTATTATTAATATTTTTTTTGTTTACTTATCTGCATAATACTGAACAGTGTTCTTCTATGAGGAAGAAGTCTAGACTATAGATAGCTACAGCTGATCGGTAGCTGCTATAGAGGTACATGGTGATTCCATCATTTTGCTTGGTTCATCCACACAACTGCATTGCTGGATAGATCGGAAGAATCAATTATTGGAATTACATTCTCCACGTTTAAAACTATTATGCTCAGCAACGCGTGGACAATTCTGGGCTTTTAAAGAGCTTCGTCACTTGCAAGGTGCCAGTCAGGCCATTTACTAAAGAACTCATTCTTCAAATATTAAGGCCCAAAAGATTATCAGTTACGCATCACCGCTATACGACTATAGGATTTGACCGCTAGGAGGGATGGGTCTCACAGCATGGGGCTACCATCCAGCTTACTTTTTTTTATGTTAGTTGGATAGGCAAACTTGCAAACGTGCCACCTGATGGTAAGTGGCCGACGTCGCCCATGAACATAAACTAGTTTACCTGGAACGAGCTCAGGCAACTCATCTATGTATTGCCTATCCTGAGACATAAGATGTTAAGTCTCGGTGCCAGTAATTACACTGCCTGTCCTGCCCTTCTCTCCGAAACACAGCAAAGCTCTTTCACGGGAGAAACAAGCAAGATGGTGGTACCCATGCAGCCGGGAGGGCGGCACAGCGCTTCCCTCCTACCAGTGAATTAACTTTTGCAGAAAGGGCAGGAGAGAGTGTAATTACGGTCATCGAGACTTATCATATTTCTTCTATCATATAGATACGCAACGACTGAATGAGTTGCCAGTAGGGCTAGCATGCGCGCACGTCAAAATTTTGTCTACGCCTTTTCGAGTGTAAGGCTTTTAAGGTGTCCGAGTATGTGGACAAAATGTCGTGCGCGCATGCTAGCCCTATTGGACTCGTTTATTACATTACAGGCGACGTTAACATTTACCATTATGACTCACCGCCAATCTATACAGCTAATATAAAAATAGCAGCTTTCTCATGCAGCTTCGCCCGCGTCCTCACCATGGTTCAGGCCTTGTCGTGGCGGTGGGGCTCAGTAGCCTAGGGTGAACCCAGCACCTTGTGCGAAGCGAATTGAGCACAGGGGGTTCTTTGTACTCCTCTTATAAGAAGAGGGGACAAAAGAGCAGGGGGCAAGGGGAGAGGACTGGAACAGGGACAGTACAATGGGGTGAAATGGTACTGTCCCTACGTTGGGAGGGGTTGTTCTGTGGTGCGGGAAAACCCCTCTGTGGAGGTGGTGTTGGTCCCCTGAGGGACTAACTAGCAGTCGAGGTGCCCTGTTTGTTCAACAGATCCGGGGCACCTCACCAAAGGCGGCATTGCATCTGCCGGGTTTTAGTGGGTAGAGCTGCGTCCACTTTCCAGCTTCCGGGAGCAGCGAGTCCCACATACCCGCCTGGGGAGACCCACTCCCCCGCGGAATGCCTAAGAGCATTTCCTGGCGTTACAGAAAAAAAGTTTCGCCCGCGTGCAATTCGTAAAAGTAGCTTATATATTTCCTTATACAAATAAGCTAAACAAATAAGCTTTGTAAGTTATCCTTACTAACATTCACCATCATCATCATCAGCCTCTATCCATCCACTGCTGAACATAGGCCTCCCTCAATAACCGTCAAGACGGCTGATCCTTTGCCACTCGCATCCAACACGGTCCGGCCACCACACGAAGATAGTCTTCCCACCTTTTTCTTTTTTTTTTTTCTTTAATGCCGGGAAATGCTCTGAAGCATCCCGCGGGGGAGTGGGTCTCCCCACGCGGGTATGTGGGACTTGCTGCGCCCGACAGCTGGTAAATGGCAGCTCTACCCACTAAAACCCGGCGAGTGCCACCAATGCCGCCTTTGGTGAGGTGCCCCGGATCTAGAAAACAAACAGGGCACCTTGACGGCTAGTCAGTCCCGCAAGGGACCGACGCCACCTCCGCAGAGGGGTTGTCCCGCACCACAGAACAACCCCTCCCAACGTAGTGAGGTTCCCATCCTCACCACTCTTCTGTCCCCTCTTCTTATAAGAGGGGTACAAAGAGCCCCCTCGGCCCAATTAGTTTCGCCCAAGGTGCACCGCTCACCCTAGGTTACTGAGCCCCACCGCCACGACAAGGCCTGAACCATGGTGGGGACAGTCTTCCCACCTGGTTAATGGCCGACGAACACTTCGTCTACCTAAACATTTTTACTAATATTATAAAATGCAAAATATAGAGATGTGTAACATTAAATAAATGATTTTTATTTATTTATTAAGTAAGTATCTCTACTCTCTCTCACCTATATTGAAATACTTGTTGCGTTCAGCCAGTACCTACCTACTACCTTTTTATCATAAATTTTGTGCGTTTGACAATTCAACGTTTTTGATATTTCAATTTACGTAGTTATGAATTATAATTACGTAAATTGAAATGACCAGAAATATGTAAACCCTGCATTGGTGTCGCCAGTATACCTTTTATACTGTAACACATCCAGATCCAGGGCTCTCATGATGATAGGTTAAATTCAACCGTAAAAGATTCGTCGACCGTATCGGATTTGACTAGTCCAAATCCTGCTCTCCCGAGCAGCGCGCGCGATGAACCGCGCCCTCCGTGGGGCGCGGAGGGGGCCGTCCCCGTTTCGAATACTTCTTAAGTGAGCCATCTCACTTCCTGTACCGATTGAGCTTAAAGGCCATCAGGCCGAAAACTCTAGCCCTTCCGAAAAAAAACACATCCAGAAATTAGTTCCGAAACGGCAATATGTGGAAGATTTTTATTTTTCTGTTTCGGCTATACTACTTATATAATAAGGCATTGTAAATATAGCAGGAACTTTGAATTTTTCGGGATAAAATGTAGCCTATGTGCTCTGGTATATAAGTTACAATAGTGCCATATTTCAGCAAAATCCGTTCAGTAGTTTTAAGTTTAGTCGTGTTTGAGGAACAAACATCCAAACTTTCACGTTTTTAATATTAGTAAGATTTCCTCCTACACCCTGGTCCTACATTCGGTGCCTTTCTCTCCATTCTAGGACCTGACCCATCATAACTCCTGTCCATTTACCGAAATAGTTTCACGTACACATTTTCACTTGGACGGGCTGTCTAACGCACTTTCATTGTCAAGTAAAAGTGTGCTTAAGGACTCATTGAGGACGATAGTAGAATTTTGATTAGCACCACGATGATAAAGAAAATGGTAGGTACACCTTTAAATGTAGCTGTTTACCACTATGACGATAAGGTGGTAACAGGAAAATGGTACTAACATCTCTATATATTTCATAATTTAATAACATCTCTATATATTTAATATCTAATTTAGTAGTATCCGGAAAATGGTAATAACATCTCTATAATATGTCTTAACAAGTTTTTCTCTATAAAGAGTGTGTATTGAAATTGCACATATTAGTTTTCATAGTATCATTGACATGAAAAATCTTAGTACTTGTTAAATGATTAACTATCTTATCATTAATCATTATCTATCACTCAAATTCGTTATTATATTTTTATGTAAAAGAAAAAAAGTACCTAATCAAAATTTTGATCTAGTTTCAGATGTGCTTTGTGCCTCTTTCTATTCAAATTTTTCGGGATCCCTTATATTATATATTTGGGTATTAAAACACGAACGTTTCCATCAATGATTTATTTCATAAATAGACATTCTCGCATCACAATCACACACAATAAATAAATGTTTCACACTATTTACACACGGTTCGGAAACCTATTTGGTCTACCCGGTTAGGAATGCCCGGTTCGTTAGTGGTACGCGTTGTAAGCCAGTTCCTGGGCGAAGTCCTGGGGCTCCGCATCCCTCCTGCGGCGGGTGGCGGCGTACGCGGCGTCCCAGGGACCGTGGGCTGCTATCTGGGGGTGGGAGTTGTCCGCCGCGATCTGGGTAAACTACAACGTTACTAAATGGTAGAGTGCAGAAGAGGTTAGTACCACCTTCGAATGTTAAGTGCAAAAAGGTGCAATCTTAAATCTCTAAAAAACGCCGCTTAATTGTGCAATCATGATTGAAGTGTGCAAAATATTTAGACCTGTGGAAAAATATCTACTTCTGTGCAAAATACCCAGAATTGTGCAAAATTACCAGAATCGTACATAAATGCTGAAATGTGCATTCAAATTAAGTCAAATTGAAACTCACCTTCTTGCAAAGTTGGAAGATGGCCAGAGCAACAGACACGACGAAAGAGAAGAAGGACAGCTGCAGAGCGTTCCACGCCTTCAGACCGAGGACTCCGATGGCCAGGGGAATGAGGGTCATGGCCTTCAGGAGCACGAAGACAAGGATTGGGACGATGATCTTCTTGAGCTTAGCCTTACGCGCCTCCCCAACAGAGCGGGCGCCATCTTTGTTGAACTTGATGTTCAGGCTCAGTTCATCGTTGTTCAGGTTCCTTGGGCTCACAGTTATCTTGGTGTCAGCGATCGGCAGCTGGAAGGTCACGTCGTGGGACTGGATGTAGCTCTCGATGGAATCCATGAAATCACCAGAAGAACGACCGGTGGTTTCGTCGCTTGCACCATTCTTCGTCACTTCAACAGTTTCGGAAATCTGAAAATTATAAAGTTTTTGTAAAATTTCTTCCGACTTATTGCTCTTCAGCTTAAATTTAAAGGCTTTACCTGGAAAGTGTCCTTTTTGAAAATGGTATCCAATAAAGACATAACTTTGTATTTGATGCAAGCTGTGGGATCAGATCCTTCCACGCATCCGGATCTCATCTCTTCCACCATCTCATCCATGGGCGTTCCCTTCCAAAACCCAGAAGGCTGGGCCACAGCTGCCCCAAACAATGCGAGAGCTAACACCACTTTAAAAGCTGCCATCCTGTTCCTCTGGTGTTCACTGGACAACGGTTAGCGAAATTGTGATAGTTTCGACAAGGTCCCCGTGGTTTTTATACAGCTATTTCAAATTCAGAACGTAGTCCTCGGTTCCGGTACGCATTGTCTTGGAATGTACTCGTCGATCGAGCACATACGACCTTTTATCCGTTGGAGAGTTAAGTGTAAGGGAAAGCTATTTGATACGTATCCTCTTAGCTGGCTCGGAATCGAAACGGCCCAAGTGCTAACTTAGTTGTAAGAGTTTGGAGCATTTTAGAGGTGGTTACACCAAGCGCCTTTTCTGTTGTTTGTGACACCATACCCTGATTCAATGGAGACGTGATCCAGATCGTTTGTCCCGTACTGTCCAATGGGTGGTGTTGAAGGTGTGAAAGAGTAAGTGTATGAAATGATGATCTGTTTGGTATGGATGAACGTGCGCGCCGCACGCGATGGTTGCATACGTAATGATAAAATTGCCTTCATTGAACTTGTCAATCTAAACTTAACGTCTATTGACTTTTGCACCTTTGAAATCTTTTATAGTGCAAGTTAGTAAGTAAATCAGGAATCTTGACTTGTGACTATGAGTGCCTTTCTCAGATAGACAGGCAATATCCGTGTAGACCATGATTATACCATATATGATATTTTCGAAACGTTGGAGATGCCTAGACTCCTAGACGATGGAGACTCCTAATGAGCCGCTAGAAAATGCTACGAAGTTTTATTACAATTAAATTCGAGTAAATATTAAGTAAACAATGTTTCTATAAAGAAGATTAGTGAAATTTTCTTGGCATAGCTTAGCAAAATTAAATCAAAATAAGCCAATAAATCAAATACACCCTTTATGGATTTTTTTGGCATAAGCTCATTGAAGCGGCCGATGGGCCAATAAGGTTCAAGAACGGAGGCCGCGTTTAGATAGAAGTGTTGGTCGACCATTAACCAGGTTCCCACCTGGTTAATGGTCGACCAACTGGCCGTGTTGGATGCGAATGGCAAGGGATCGGTCGTCTTGGCGTTCATTGAAGGAGGCCTATGTTCAGCTGTGGACGGATGGAGGCTGATGGTGATGAAGTTATGCATATGTTTCATACCTAATCCAGTATTGTACACACTGAAATTGCTTAACGAGATCAACTTGGGTCTCAACAGTCTTTGCGGCAGAAAGTAGGTTTGCTGTGTCTCGAAAATAGGAACGCAACTTATAATTACTACCAAGTACCATTGCGAGTGACGTCTAGTTTTCGCCTACCAGGGCACCCTCTGAAAAGGCGGATTTTATAAACTGATTTTTTTTATAGCAAACGATGGCGTTGCCCTTCTTTTCCTATGGGCCACCGGCTGCGTATGTCAACATCGCACGTACAAGGAAGGAAACAGTAGATGGTTCCTCTACATGTCTGATGAGATCTAAAGTCTTAGAGTGGGCTGTGTGAGTGAAATACGTACCTCGATAGGCCAGCAAATAGGTGAATTATGGCAATATCCTTCTCGCCTTTTTTTACGGTGGGAAATGCTCTGAGGCATCCCGCTGGGGAGTGGGGGGCTCCCCAGGCGGGTATGTGGGACTCACTGCGTCCAAAAGATGGTAATGTGGACGCAGCTCTACCCACTTAAACCCGGCGCGTGCCACCAATGCCGCCTTTGGTGAGGTGCCCCAAATCTATTGAGCAAACAGGGCACCTTGATGGCTAGTCAGTCCCTCAAGGGACCGACACCACCTCGTCGTCGGTGGTCCCGCACCACAGAACAATCCTTCCCAACGTAGGGACAGTACAATGGGGTGAGGTTCCCATCCTCGCCCCGTCTTTTGTCTCCTCTTCTTATAAGAGGGGTACAAAGAGCAGCTTCCTCTTTTCAATGTGCTGGGTTCAGCTTAGGCTACTGAGCCCCAGCGCCATGACAAGGCTTGAACCATGGTGGGGAATATCCTTCTCGCCTGATTTCGAAGAGGAGACCTGTACCTAGCTGTAAAATGTGATAGTCGATTATGCCATTTTATATGCGATTATAATGAGTAATTAGAAAACGGATGAGTTAGAGGACTCATGAGGATCGGAGGATACAGAGGATGAACTCACTTATGCTCTTCTTCTTAGCGTGTCGATGGCTCCCTATATTTTGTCAGCCCAGAACTCAGCTACCAGTACTGCGTTCTCAGTAGCGTCCGTTAAGTCCTGTAACGTAATAATTTACTTAAATATTTTTTCTTCTATTCTATTGTTTTTTTTATATCGCAGGGAAATGCTTTTTACGCATGTAGCCAGATTAATCTGGGGTATCTACCCCAGGTGCGAGAGTTGTAACGGAGGGTCACCGGCTAGGACAGTGGCTGCCGCGGCGGGATACTACCGCCTCCATTTCAGCCTACGTGACGGGTGGCGGAACACCCTCCTCGTCCGACGTCTGCCTAGCCATCCTGGGGGGCACGAAGCCCACGGGTGTGTCGCGGAAAAGTTCTATTCATTCTATTCTAACGTGAAGGTGGACACGCAGGACACGGCATGAGGTGATCCATTATTGTTTGTGGATTACTTACGGTACTTATTATGGTTATGGGTTTCGTTGACCAAATACCATCCTTTTCGTAGTATTCCTGACTACAAAAATCCAAACATACATTTAAGTACTTAATTGAAATTGTGTGTTTGTGAAAATAATGGGTTTTGTTATAAGACATGACATGAATGACCTCATGATTCGACTAGTAGAGTTTCCGGGGTTCCGTTCGCCAAAATGACAAAACGGAATCCTTATGGGATCACTCCGTCTGTCTGTCTGCCTGTTTGTCTGTCAAATCCAAACCTATTGACATCATCATCATCATCCTCTATCCCTGTGACATAGAATCTTAAAATTTGATAATAAGCTAGATCTTACAATATAAGTAAATGAAAACAATTTGAAAACCTTTAGTTTGTTTTTATATTACATAAACACTCATTATAATAAAACAATTTTTTACGGATTTTATCGCGGTTTATTAAGATTTTTACAAGCCCGACGTTTCGGATACTTTACAGCAACCATGGTCACGGGAGGACTGAGGTGTCATACGTCCTATTATTACAAAGTTATTCGAAACTACCCTATGATACATCAATATTTTGGTCAGTCCTATCTACGCAGAAAGTGCTAACTTAACTGTATCTTTAATCTGTGACATATTATGCTTGGATTTTGATTTGATAATTTTAATAATGGGATCCCAAGCAGGTGGTAGAAGCCAGCCATCTTCTCTATTGAAATTAGGATGTTTTTTAATTTCAATAGCCTCACGGATCATCCTTGGTTGGAATCTGTGTTCTTTTGCGAGGACTTGTGGTTTATCAAATCTGATATAATGGCGAGCTTTGTCAAGACTATGTTCACAGATGGCAGACTTAGTGTAGCGGCGGTGTTTTAAATCAGCTATATGTTCTTTCACGCGAGTTTTAATAGATCTTTTAGTTTGGCCTATATAGGAGAGACCACAGTCACAATCAAGCTTGTATACTCCTGCATCTTGTAAGGGTATATGACACTTGACAGATGGTAAGAATTGACTTATCTTTTTTGGCGGCTTGAAATAAATTTTTATAGAAGCTCGCTTTAGGATGAAGCCAATCTTGTCAGTGACGCCTTTAATAAACGGGAGAACTGCAGGTACTCGCTCGACGGTGGTTGGTTTCACACGTTCACTGTGACGGAGACGCGGTACCCGAAGCTTGTTGTCACGCAGTACTTGCTTGACATGTTGAAGTTCGGTCTCCAGGTGTTGCTCATCACAGATCCCTTGTGCTCTCTGAAACAAAGATTTACCCACGGTAGCTAACTGTGTTGGATGGTGGTGAGATTCGCCGTTTAGGTACTTATCCGTATGGGTATGCTTCCTATACACTGTGTGGCTTAAGGTATTGTTGGGATTACGGATAATTAATACATCTAAGAAGGCTAGAGAATTATTTTCTTCTAATTCCATTGTGAATTGAATTTTGGAATTAATGGAATTAAGATGGTCTAAGAATATGGTTACTTTATCAGATGGTAATATTGTGAAAGTATCATCTACGTACCGCTTGTAGAACCTGGGTGTTATGGGCGAAGTTTGCAGAGCAGTCTCCTCGAAGTCCTCCATAAATATGTCGGCAACAACAGGGGATACTGGTGAGCCCATCTACTTGCTTGTAGAAATAATTATTCCACAACATATAGCCAGATGTAAGGCAATGTTCCAAAAGGTCAGCATATTCCATTGGCATGTCATTTTCTCTTAGCTTTCTTCTTACTATTGTTATGCAATCTTCCACAGGTAGGCAGGTAAAAAGAGATTGCACATCAAAACTAACCATTGTTTCATTGTCGCTGAGACGTAGGTGTTTGATCTCATTAACAAAGTGGTAAGAATCCCGTGTATGTGCTCTAGTTTGTCCACGCAGTGGTGACAGTACTTGGGTCACATGTTTAGCCAATCTATAAGTTGGTGAGTCGATCTGGCTTACAATTGGACGTAATGGAGCATTAGCCTTGTGTATTTTCGGCAACCCATACAGCTTGGGTGGTTTGGGACATGAAGGAATTAGATATTTGACGTCCAAATTCAATGTTTCGGAGTATTTTGCTATTATATTACTAGTAGTTTTCAAAACCTTGTTAGTTGGATCGGTTTTGACGTTTTTATAAGTACTTTCATCCGATAATAGGTGTTGAATTTTATCATTATAATCTGACGTATCCATAACTACCGTAGCATTGCCTTTATCCGCACGAAACGTCGGGCTTGTAAAAATCTTAATAAACCGCGATAAAATCCGTAAAAAATTGTTTTATTATAATGAGTGAAATTCGCGTAAACATTAGAAAACAATTACATAAACACCTTTTCCCCCTGCTCTTTTGTCCCCACTTAAATGAAATTATTCTCTATTATCCTTATCTAGGTAAAGTAGAAATTTAGATTCTAGATCATAAACTCGTAAGTTCATATCATAATTCTAGCTGCTACAAACTCATAAACACAATAATAAAGAGCCAACAGGACTTAATCACTTTCTCGTGCGGAACTATGAGGTCAGGACCGCATCATTTGTATTCCATGCGGCTGCGGCTCGACAGCCGAATGTGGCTGATAATGGCGGATAAAGCGATAATAATTATCAAGCGACCAATATATTGTAGAAAAGACTATGTTCAGCTTGCCCCCTCTTGTATAAAAATGCAGGACGTTCTCAGAATAGGGGGCAGAAGGAAGACGTACATTCCGCCCTCCTTCTCTAAAATAGGTAGTACGTCTCTCATAAAAAGAGGGTAAAATGAAGGTAGTATATCATTTATATAGAAGACAAGGCAAGCGGATAGTCGGCTCACGATGGGTTTACCTATAGACAACTACAACAAGGGCTTCTGTTTTTTATGTTAGTACCAACTGGCAGACGAGACGTAATGGCAAGTGGTCGCCGTGCCCATGCAAATAACCTATAAGTTTAACTTTTCTGATATGGCAGGGAAATCCTTTATGGATGTTTACATGACCTTAGCAGCACCTGGGTGCCCTACCCTAAACTAAAACCACTGTGAACACCTTCAGCCGGCTACTAAGCAGTCTCCGCGACGTCGTGTCAAACTGGGCTCAGGTTCCCATACTGAAGCCCAACACGAGGATAGGGACGTTACGCATGAAGTAGCGCCTCCTACGCACCCCCGTTCGTAGTCGGCGGGTAGAGGCCTCGTCGGCGGCCTCCTCTCTTACACGCTCGTCGGTACCCTTCTGGGACATTACTGCCTTGCAGAAGCAGACCATCACCTATAACGTCATCACCGCGATGGGGACGACGATCCCCATCGCGGTGATGACGTTCGGCAGAGACAAGTCCCCTCCGATGACTGATCTCAGATCATCCATCCATGTGCCATCTCAGGCACACCTCGAGGGTGTGGGGGGCGAGTGCTCTGCCGCGTCACAATCGTGACACACTGTAAACGTCAACGGATCCCTGTGGGCCGTTCGGCACAGGTACACACCAAGCAAACAACCATGCCCGGTGACCACCTAATTCAGATGAAAGGTAAGGAATTTGCGCTTACGTAAGAGAAGTGCTTCGGTCTTCTCAGGTACCCGAAGTCCTAACCTCTCCATGCGGTTACTGACTAGCCGTCGAGGTGCCCTGTTGCTCAACAGATCCGGGGCACCTCACCAAAGCCGGCATCTTTCGGGCGCAGCGAGTCCCACATATCCGCCTGGGGAGTCACCCCTCCCGCGGGATGACTAAGAGCATTTCCCGGCGCAAAAGAAAATAAAAGGTAAAAAGATTTTGGTTTAGTTCATGATAATTAATGATTGTCAACGTAAATGGACTACCACAACAGGGTCTTGCGGTGCTTTCCCTAACACGTAATACTCACACACTCTCTGCACACGGCTCTCTTCCCTTTTATTTGTAGGTAGAAGACCAGCTGTTCAGTAAAAATAATTTTATTTACACAGTGTTATGTCCACCATCTTGATTATTTTTCTGTTCTGTTATCTATCCAGCTTACCGCGGAACTAGGTTCGTCAGTACCTATCTTTATCTCTATAATATACTAGCTGTTGAGTGTTGCCCGCAGCTTCGCTCGCGTTAACTTAGATTTACAGCCGTACGCGGGTTGATGATGATTATTTTTATAGCGTAAGTTACTCCTTATGACATCAGCTATCTACCAGTGAAAGTCCCATCAGAATCGGCCCTGCCGTTTCAGAGATTAGTCGGAACAAACAGACAGACAGATAGACGCACAGACAGACAAAAATTATAAAAAAGGCTATTTTGGTATATGTTCCGTGTATACATCTATATGCATTCAATAAAAAGCGGTTATTTTAATATTACAAACAGACACTCCAATTTTATTTATCTCTATAGATAAAAGGCAAAGGTGATTGACTGATGTATCAACGCATAGGCCAAACCCTTAAGGCTAGAAAATTGAAATTTCGTACACGTATTCCCCTTTTGTCATAAGCATCCACTAAGGAAGAAATTTTTTAAAATTCAACCCCCAAGGGGGTGAAAATGGGGTTCAGAGTTTGTATGAAACTTTTTATTCCTTGGACACATTTGCATGAAATTTGCAAAAATAATGAGTAGATGTTCATTGCGGGAGGTCTGTATTCAGCAGTGGACGGATATTTTTTTTTGTCACAAGTAGGCAACTGAGCAGTCGGAGCCTTGTGGTGACTACCGACGCCAATAGACATCCGCACTACTAAGTTACGCAGATGCGTTGCCCGCCCTCCTTTTCCCTATACCCCACCCCCCTGGGCCGCCGGAAACTCACAAACCACACGAAACGCGACAGCATAGCTGTCACTTGACGCTGGTGTTATGTGAGCGAGAGGTACTACCCCGGTCGTGCCGGCCCAATTCGTCTGCAAAGCAGCATGGCACTACCTCTTACAATTTACCTAAAATATATATAATTTTTGGCTTTTTTTTTTTTTTTTGTTTTCGCTGGGGAATGCGTTTAGGCATACCACCGGGTCCGGGGGGACCCGGGGTTATGTGGGACTCTCTGCGCCTGAGAAGATGGTACGGCCGATGGTGGACGCAGACTCTACCCACTAAATTCCAGCGGTGTTCTCCTCGTCGTCTGGGTGACCCGGCGCGACAGCTGTGGACGTCCGCACTGGGCCACAACGGTGTGCCATCTGGCACTCTCCTCTGGAGGCAGGGGGGGCGACATCCGGTGGGAGGGAAGCGCTGTGCCGCGCTCCCGGCTGCATGGGTACCACCATCTTGCTTGTTTCTCCCGTGAAACAGCTTTGCTGTGTTTCGGAGAGAAGGGCAAGACAGGTAGTGTAATTACTGGCACCGAGACTTAACATCTTATGTCTCAGGATAGGCAACGCATAGATAAGTTGCCTGGGCTCGTTCCAGGTAAACTAATTTATGTTCATGGGCGACGTCGACCACTTACCATCAGGTGGCACGTTTGCCAGTTTGCCTATCCTACTAACATAAAAAAAAAATCCCCTCCTCCAACTCCGCTTAAGGCACCCGGAACACAAAGGGTGCCTTATAGCCCGGACCTTAGCGTGCGCGGCGGATCCCCCGATAGGCCGCGCACAGGTCCCACACGGCGATGCGACTGCTTGTCGCCGCCGTGCTCTCCTGCGGGAAGAGGCGCCAGTGCGCTCTCTCTCCCGCTCCGCCTTCTCCTTCGGCGACATCACTACCTCGCAGAAGGAGAGGACCGCCTGCCATGCGCTCTCACATGACTGACAAGTCATCGCTCGGATGACCGCAGGGAGCGACAGGTCCGCGCCCACTTCAGTAATAAGTGGCGCCCTTTCCTCTGCCCAAGCTGGGCACTCCGCCAGGGTGTGGTCTGCAGTGTCTTCACTGCTGCCACAGTGATGACACCCTGGCGAGTCCTCCGCCCCTGCCACCTTCCACAGATACCTTCCGAAGCAGCCGTGCCCCGTCAGGATCTGCGCAATGTGGAAGGTGGTTATACCGTGCCGTCGGTCAACCCACTGCTCCAGGATTGGACCGACGGCCGACACCGTGCGATGGCCTGCACACGGCTCATCCAGTCGCTCCTTCAACTTGCGGAGCACTCGCCTTCTCACGCGCCTCCGCCAGCTCTCCTCGTCTCCCTCGGTCTCGTCACCATTCGAGACCTCCTCCTCGGCTTCCCCTCTCCTCCTCCGCCAGGAGTGCGCCAGGGCACCTGCCACCAGGTCCCATGGTGCAGAGCCCGCCAGTACGCACGCAGCCTCGTATGAGGTAGTGCGGTACGCACGGACGGCCCTGATTGCTATAGCTCTCTGCGGACGTCGCAAGAGAGCCACGTTTTCTCCCGTTAAAGCGCCCGCCCATATCAGCGCGCCGTACAGCCCCATGGACTGCAAGACACCCGCATATAGGCGC
Organism: Helleia helle; assembly: GCA_963853865.1. Lineage (NCBI taxonomy): Eukaryota > Metazoa > Arthropoda > Insecta > Lepidoptera > Lycaenidae > Helleia > Helleia helle. The sequence goes on from OY971436.1 coordinate 5,164,810, forward strand.
CGGTAACCAGCGCTTGGCCCACCCACGTTGGGGAGAAGACGACTTAGCGCCCGCGCTGCTCCGAGCAACTTCGGCACTAGGCGCGGAAAATGTTCTTTGAAGTTTCATCTGCTGTCGAGGATGAGGCCCAAGTACCTTATTTCGCCTCGACAGAGATGGAAGTTCCTCCCACCATTAAGCTAGATCCGGGTGGAGGGGCTCGCCGTGGCCCGTGAAAGCATATAGCCTCACTCTTCTCCAGGGCCACTTCGAGCCCGAGACGTCGGATCCGAGCGACGACTTGGGCGACTCCGGCAACCGCATGTATGCGGGCCTCCGAAAAGGTACGTCCACGCACGGTGACGATGGTGTCGTCAGCGTAACACGTAACGCCGACACCCGTCAATTTCGCACCGCGGAGGACCCAGTCGTACCCGATGTCCCACAGGAGTGGGCCCAGGACAGAGCTCCCTGTGGAACACCGCACTCCACTCTCCTCCTCACCCAGCCGCCAGAAATATAGCTACGGCTGTTAAAATCCATGAATCTGAGGAGCAGACTAACTTCAGTCACGTTTTGAATGCTGAGCCAATCTAATGAAGAGCGTCAATATTTTTATATAAGTTGTCTAAAAAATGCTCTATCCGTCACCTAGGACCAGCGAAAAGACTTCTTAATTTACATTAACTCTATAATATATATCTCTATATATATATCGGCCATCTTGGCGTTCATTGAGGGAGGCCTATGTTCAGCAGTGGACGGATAGAGGCTGATGATGATGATGATGATGATGATGATATATATCTAACTCTATCTATACTCTATATAAATTTAATCTATTTCTTAATCTACATTAACGCGAGCGAAGCCGCGGGTAAAAGCTAGTATGTATTATATATAATTTTGTACGTGTGTATGTCACTGAACTCCTCCTAAGCGACTGGACCGATCTTGATGATTTTTTTTGGTTGTGTTCAAGTGGATTCGAGAATGGTTTAGAATCACAAAAAAAAAACAAGCTAATTTTTTTTCGAATGAAACGTTACGAAAACGTGCAACCTTTTTGGCCAAGAAGAGGCAGAGAGTGATTGAGACCGATTGAGAGAGAGTGAGAAAGGGCGAATGTAGCATGAAGCACATAGTCATGGAGTGAGAGTAGGGACCAAGCGAGTGAGAAAGATCGAGAGAGAGAGTGAGATAGAGCGAACATCGCATCGCAAGTCTCGGAAATTTAAAACTTTAGATTAGTATAAATATAAACAAGATTTAAAAGTTAGTTTGCCAAATAAGTTTCACATCTACATATTGCGTACTTGGTCTGTGTCTAATAAAATCATATAATGATTGAATTTCATTGCTTGATAAAATAAACAAAAATCATCCCCACTATCCTTACTATCCTTACTAATATTATAAATGCGAAAGTAACTCTGTCTGTCTGTCTGTCTGTCTGTCTTCACGCCTAAACCGCTAAACAGATTTGGATGAAATTTGGCACTAAGATAGCTTGAAACCCGAGAAAGGACATAGGATAGTTTTTATCCCGGAAATCCTACGGGAACGGGATTTATGCGGGTAAACCCCTGGGACTATCTATCTTCTGAACCACGGAACAGATTTGGGTGAAATTTGATATGAAGATACTTTGAAAATTAACATAGGACATTAAATAGTTTTTATCCTGAAAATCCCACGGGAACGGGACCTATGCGGGTAATACCCCGAGACAGACTATCTTCTAAACCACGGAACAGATTTGGGTGAAATTTAATATGAAGGTACTTCGAAACTTAAAGTAGGACTTAAAATAAATCTTATCCTGAAAATCCCACGGGAATGGGAACAATGCGCGTAAGACCCCGGGACTGTCTATCTTCTAAACCACGGCACAGATTTGTGTGAAATTTGATATGAAGATACTTTGGAACTTAACGTGGGATTTAAAATAGTTTTTATTCTAAAAATCCCACGGGAACGGGACCTATGTGGGTAAAACCCGGGACTGTCTATCTTCTAAACCACGGAACAGATTTGGGTGAGATTTGGTATGAAGATACTTTGGAACTTAACGTAGGACTTAAAATAGTTGCTATCCTGAAAATCCCACAGGAACGGGAGTTGTGCAGCTAAAACGCCGGGACTGTGTATTTGTTAAACCACTAAACCGATTTAAGTGAAATTTGATACGGAGATAGTTTGAGACCCTAGGTAAGATATAAGATGTATAATTAGTGTAACAAGAAGTTTTTTAGATGTGTCAATAGATGGCGTTAACACAAAATGTAGATCACGCTATCCATTACAAGATGCGAATCCTTATGAGGATCGCACTTTTGTATTGCACGCGTTTTTAATGAAGTATTCATATATTAGTAATTTACCCAAAAATAATTTATTAATAGAATTCATTATATAATATATTATAAAAAAGGAATACTTATATAATAATGAAGCGGCTGAAAAAGCTAAAATATACAAATACAGGGGTCTAGGCTCCGAATATGATTTTGTCCCATTCTGTGTCGAGACCCTTGGTCCGTGGGGTCCGTGGGGCGCTTTAAAGCTCTTTAAGGAAATAACAAAAAGGTTATTCGACATCACAGGAGACCGAAGAGTTGGCAGCTACCTCGGAAAAAGAATTAGTCTAGCAATTCAAAGGGGGAACGCTGTGAAAATCTTCGGAACCATGCCTAAAGGGGAGTCCCTTTTGCTGGCAGATAGCTGAAGTTATAAGGCGTAACTTTGGCCATAAAAATAATCACCATCAATCCGAACGGCTGTAAATATAAGTAAACGCGGGCGAAGCTGCGGGCAACAGCTAGTAAACCAATATATTGTCCCCCAAAACATATTTATTATATATTTAGTTTAGTTATAATATAGTGTGACAACACTAGCACAGGCTAGTGTTGTGTTATATGTATTCTAATTTATCTGTATATTACATAATATTTTATATTATTACATAATATATTATATATCATGTACAGCTCCTAGATTAGACGAGCTTTGATTCTGTATCTCACCATGGTTGAACCATGGTGACCAACCTTGTCGGTGGGCCTCTTAAGGTGAATCTTGGGCGAAGCAAATTGAGCCGATGGAGCTGCTCTTATAAGAAGAGGGGTCAAAAGAGTAGGGGGGGGGGCAAGGGGCGAGGATGGAAACCCTTGCACTTTTGCACTATCTTGACGTTGGGAGTGGTTGTTCTGTAGTGCGGGACAACCCTCTGTGGAGGTGGCGTCGGTCCCTTGGGGGACTGACTAGCTGTCGAGGTGCCCTGTTGCTCAATACTTCCGGGGCGCCACACTAAAGGCGGCATTGTTTAAAAAAAAAGAATTGCTTTGATAATTTTTGCCTTTACTTGATCCACTCCCTGGTTTTTACTTATTTTGAACTTTTTTTATTTTTATTTATGATGATTAAGAAAAAGATTCCTTTAGATTTTTTGACGAGCATAGCTGTTGGTACTACCAACTTGTGATAATATAATTTTAGTACAAACAACACTTTCTTAAGTATAATTCAAACAATTACCACTTTTATCATCAATTACTCATCATATTCAAATGAGCCAGGTAACAAGGACGTAGACGATTACATCATTCGTGAAAAATCCACCGCGCCTTACAGTTGTGTACAAACATCTTAAGTGCAAGCCTACGCTCAATAATTATACATTCAATACCACACAGGAAACACAAACAGACCAAAAGTATGCCGCGAAACCTACGCTTTGAACAATAAACAGTTTAGTCCTGCCAGCGCCACCACAACGGGTAGACAGGGATGTGTGATTAAGAATTAGTCCAACTTTCAACACCTTATTAAGATGGCCAAGCCGAGCGTCACAAGTTTCACCAATAGGACGGGAAGTCCATTCAACAAAGACGTTAAACCTGATGTGGTGCACGAAGAAGTGTTGCAGAAGACGAACTACGAAATACAGAAGGAGAAGAACAGTGAACTGTTGCAGAAAGTGAACAAAAAGACAGCTGAATATCAAGCGCATAAGCCGAGTGAAGGAGTATTTACGGAGGTTGTCACACATGGTGCGTTTACGAAGAAAAATGAAAAGGAAAAATCTCCTAAGCCGGATTTTGCATCAACCAGAAACAACGGGAACGGCAAACCGATTTTGGGTTTCCCATCATCAGCAAACGATTTAGCATTAGATGCCAAATCAGATTTAGAATCTGATCCAAATATATCCAAAGAGGTCAAAGAAAAGGTAATCCAAAAGTTATTCGCCCTGGTATCAATGGTTCAGCATACTTACGAATCTAAGGTGCGAATTATGACAGAATTCGAGAAATTCAAGGACACACATATGAAGAATGAAATTCGGAGAGAAAGAGAACATTCCGAGCAGTTGTACAAATTAAATATGAATTTTCAAAACGAGGTGGTCCAAGCAGTGCAGCAGTTGAGAAGTGAATTAGACATGGTGAGGAATATTTCAAATCCTGGCGAATCTGGCGTCGTAAGTCTTAAAGATTCTATAAATTATGACACAAGTATTAATATGACAGATAGTTGTAAAGACAAAGCCCTTGAAGAATTTTATAGTTAAACTAAGTATAATAATTAATAAGTATTAATAATAAATAATAATTTTAACCAAAGATATGAATTGTTTGTATTAAAATAAAAAGTTATATCTGTGTTTTATTTGATTTTATTCTTGTGTAAGTATTTTAAGAACTTATATAAAGTGAATTTCTTACAAAATTCCTTAGACTGGACATGAGTCCATGCCTATGAAGGCATTCCTACTAGTGTTTTAGGCAATTAAGAGTAGGTAATAATTGTAGTCGCTTAATGACAAGTACCCGGATGACCAGATATTTTATAAAATGACCTTTTCTAAAAATGATTCCTAGCTAGATCGATTTATCGCCCCCGAAACCCCCTATATACTAAATTTCATGAAAATCGTTGGAGCCGATTCCGAGATTCCAATTATATATATATATATATATATATATATATATATATATATATATACACACAAGAATTGCTCATTTAAAGATATATAATATATATAAGATAAAATTATCAGTCTACATTTTTCTTTTGTTTGCAATGAATTTGTTAATTAATGTTTTATTTGCCATTAAAAGAAGTATTTATATATAACTAGCAGCGCCCCGCGGTTACACCCGCTTACTTCCCATTCCCGTCATTATATTTTATATGTTATTCTGACGTATAAGCTATGTTATTGTAAAGTTTCATCAAAATCCATTCAGTACTTTTTGCGTGAAAGAGTAACAAACATCCATAATCTAGTAGGATTTTGATCTGTAAGAAAAGTGTTCTAACATAAAAAAAAAAAACTAAAAATTCTATAAAATATCTAAAAAGGCAAACGAGCAGTCGGAGCATTATGGTGACTATCGACGCTCATACACATCCGCACGTTACAGCAACGGTTATGCAGATGCGTGGCCCTCATTTCCTCTATCCCCCAATTGCCGCCGGAAACTCACAAACCGCACGAAACGCGACAGCATAGCTGTCATTTTACGTTAACGTCCCAGGACTCTCAGGCTAGGTTTGAAATTAGGTATTATCGTTCCGTGTTCGTCCACAGTTGGACGAATACCATTTTCAATGACACCACCGACACCAAGACAGCAAAGGGTTTTACTTTAAAAATAAGAAAGTCTGAGTAAGCACTTCTTTCCTACGATAGGTAAGGTGTTCCTTATTTTTTTTTAATATCAGCAGTAGAGTAATTATATCATAGTTTATAGCGCCATCTAGTAAAGCTTTACGATACTAAGCTCCTTTACTCATAACAGTTGCAACTTTCCATCACTAGATGTCACAAAATAATCAATACCAATCAATTTTGTTGAATAATTGGTTTATAAGTATAAATGTGTTTAAGCCCTGAAGTAGCAGAGGCTTGTCCTAGCGGGCCCCGTATCAACATGTAGGGCAATTTTTTCTTGATTTACACCCTTTGGGGCTTTGTAAAACGGGGCCTCGTATTATCATTTATGAGGCTGGTATATAGGCAGGTAGATACACCCATCTTAAACACTATCAAGTTTCAGGCTTTAAAGTTCTACTTTGGCCCATCTCCAATTAGTTATAATTCTCTAAACGTCTCCTATTCCAGAGGAGGAGGAGACACGTTTGTTTAATGACTGCATCATCACGGAATCAGGTGATAGCATCATCATCAAACTAATTTTGTACTTAATATCTTATTTGCATTTTTATTCATTACTTAAAAATGACGTTATAGGGATATCAAGCAACCAGATTCTGTCATGATTGATGTTCAGCATTAAAAAAAAAATTAGTTCAAGCGATATGTATATGAAATTCTTATCCAGTTAATAAGTGCAAAAGCTGGAATTACACACATTCTTTTACTGGAAGGAATGTCACACACACATCGAAATAACATTCTAAGTGCATTTCGATAAAGTTGATTTTATAAATAGCTCAAGACGTCACAAGTTGAACTTTACATCCTCACTTCACACTGGTTCAGAATATTATCCTCACTTCACACCGGTGTAGATTCTGTAGAACTCGACGAAAGAACGCATTCAAAGTATAAAAAGTAGATTTAGTGTCATTGATGGATTGAGACAATAAGTATTCTGTAAAAGTAAGTAAGGTTTTTTATGAAACTTATTTAAAATTATTACTTACTATGATTTTCATTCCTATTTCCCGGAACTCGATATTCGGGATTTTTTACGTTTGAAGATTCGTGAGGAGTCTTATGTTCAGCACATGATAACAGATTGATGATGATTTAGGATTTTTGAAAAAAATAATCACCTTTTTGTAGCTTTATAGTCAGAAGCTATTAAAAGCGTATCTGTTGTTTTTCTATAGGCAATCTATTTATTAAAACCAGTATAGCTTATTAGACTAGTGTCGATAATTTTCAAAACAAAAAAAAAATATAGTAGGATGAAACCTATTGGAAAAGGAAGAGAATAAAACACAAATGGAAGGAAAAATAATTTACGGTCGATCTGAGTGCGGGAAAGTGGAAGGGGAGGGGGGTAAACGTAAAAAAACGGTTAATCTCAATTTCCGGCAAAACTACAAGTCCTATGGAAAAAAGTTGAATGGCAAAGTTGTAGGTAATAAAAAGGTCTACAACTTTTGTATTTACATTTTTTTACATAACCTCAAAATGTATGTGAAAAAATCAAATGACCAAGTTTTTGGTTTTTTATTTTTATCTTTTACAATAAAAAAACAAATATTCACAAAATTTGGTGAAAACTTATCTTTTTATGTCCGAAATACACTGTATTTTTTTTAATTTCCAATATCTATTTTTTTCATCTTATTTTGACTTAATATCGAAAAATCAGCCTAATTTTCAATCGAAAATTCTCGCGTTAAAATATCAGCTTTTTTCAAAAAAATTATGTGCTTTCTGTCCTTTGAAATCTCTACTTTCCGACGGTGTAAAAAAAGTATACATGACTATGGTAAATTTTCTCAGAAAATGCAATAAAACGAGTACGATACGAGAGAGAATAAAGCCCAGACCCTCTTAGCTTCTTCCCCACTTCTCTATAAAATACATTTTGATGGGCTAAAATTTTCCGTAGGTCACTTAGGTACATAATTTATCCTAAAATAGCAAAAAATAGGCATCTACGCATATAATTTCGTAGGGGCTAGGACGGTCTGGGCTTTATTCTCACTTGTATCGTACTCGTTTTATTGCATTTTCTGAGAAAATTTACCATAGTGATGTATACTTTTTTTACACCGTCGGAAAGTAGAGATTTCAAAATACAGAAAGCACATATTTCTTTTGAAAAAAATTGATATTTTGACGCGAGAATTTTCGATTGAAAATTAGGCTGATTTTTCGATATTAAGTCAAAATAAGATGAAAAAAATAGATATTGGAAATTAAAAAAAATACAGTATATTTGGGACATAAAAAGATAAGTTTTCACCAAATTTTGTGAATAATTTTTTTTTATTGTAAAAGATAAAAATAAAAAACCAAAAACTTGGTTATTGGATTTTTTCACATACATTTTGAGGTTATGTAAAAAAAATGTAAATACAAAAGTTGTAGACCTTTTTATTACCTACAATTTTGCTATTCAACTTTTTTCCATAGGACTTGTAGTTTTGCCGGAAATCGAGATAAACCGTTTTTGTACGTCTACCCCCTTCCACTTTCCCGCCCTCAGATCGCCCGTAAATTATCTTTCCTTCCATTTTTGTTTTATTCTCTTCCTTTTCCAATGGGTTTCATTCTACTATAATTTTGTTCCACTTTTTATCATTTTCAAAGGCATCGGCACTGGTCTATATCTTTAAAACCACAATGTAATATGATCTCAGAATACCAAGTGGTTTGAATTTATTATTGACTTTGGTATTTACCTACATACCAGACTTGCTACCAACTTCTTGAACACAAAAGTTTTTTGTGAAATACCAACTTTTTGGAAGAGAAATATAATTTTTGTTCATTCATCCTCTATGCTAATTTTATAAAAAGGAAAGATATGTATTTTTGAATGTTTGTAAGAAATAAGTTCAAAAACTAATGGACCGATTTCAAAAAAAAATTCACTATTAGAATTTTGCTAACACTGAGTGACGTAGGATTTAAAGGATATAGTCATCATGAGTTGGGATACGTTCGTAAATCTAAGTTATCGCGGGCGAAGCTGCGGGCAATAGCTAGTCATTATAATATGTTGTTATATTTAGTGCATAATCACTCTGTTGATAACCTTTTCAAGTTGATTCGACAGAAGAAATGAGCAAAATTAACTAAAATTTATTGTAAAATAATAGTTAGATGACTAACTGGTAACTGTAATGAAAGTAATAAGTCCACCTGGTACCTGATACTTGCCCTTATGCAAGCCCTATCATAAGACGAAAGGTGATATTGGCGAGAATAACCTTGCCTGCCTTTTTCAAATCATTGAAAACTTCAGTAAAATCTTTTAAGACTAATGTTTACAATGACATTTTAAAATTATAATTCATGGATATCAGAATAATACGCCATATATTTACCTAAAATCAATGAGGTTTTATGTGACCCGGGCAGATGTAAATATACTTAAAGCACCAAAACTATATCTCAGTTGGACGAAACTGCTCATAATGTTCAAAATTTAATCAAAATCAATTCATCCCAGAGAAACAACGAATTATAAAATATTTGCATAAAAAGAACATTAATATAATTTTACAGATGGCGCTGCCTACTGTTCTCCTGTTATTAAACTTATTAACCATTATCATCGCTGCACCGAACTGCACCTATCAAGGCACGCGAAACACAGACTTAATATGCTCCCCGACAGATGGCGCTGATTACATTTTGAGAAGGGGCCTCGTGTCTGACAGCAATAAGACCACCAGCATTACACTAAGAGGCTGCAGAATTACGGAAATAAAGAAACAATCCTTTCAAAATCTCTTCTATTTGGAATCTTTGGATATCTCGGATAATTCTATTTCAGAATTGAAATTGGGCGTTTTGGATGGGAATCGAAATTTAAAGAATTTAAATCTCTCTATGAATTTGATAAGCAGTCTACCACTAGGCCTTTTTGACCAAAAACCTCAATTATTAGAACTGGACATGAGTTCAAACAGATTAGATGAATTGAATCTAGGAATATTTGATGCATTCAAGAAGCTTAAGCATCTGGACTTGTCAAATAACTCTTTACAAGCAAAAAAACTGAATCCGTACATTTTTGATGGTAGTAAAGTAATAAAATATATAGATTTTTCGAAAAATGATATGAACGAGGGACCAGAGAATTTGTTACATGCGTTCCATTCTTTAGAGACGTTGAATTTAAACGAATGTTTTCTATCCGAAGTGCCTCTATTTGCAATACGCAACAATCTCAAAACTTTAAAAACATTATCGATGTCAAAAAACCAAATAAGTGCATTGACAAATATCACTACTTTTGTAAATTTGGAAAATTTGGAAAGGCTTGATCTCACGGAGAATCTTATAGAAGATATTAAGGAGGAAGTTTTCGCGCCATTACGAAAATTGAAAGTCATAAGCCTGCGTGGCAACAGATTGGCTTATCTGCCAGATAAATTGTTCCAGAACATGCCACTATTGGGTAATATTGATTTATCTTATAACAAAATAACAATGGTACCGGTAAATGCATTTAGAGGTACGGCGTTGAAAAACCTAAATGTGTCAAATAACAGATTCACCTATCTAACAGACAATTTTTGCTTAGAATTACGAAACTCGGGAGTGAAATTAGCAAAGTTTTACTTTAATCAAAACCCTTGGCAGTGTTCGTGCTTACAGGATATATTGCGTGAAGTAAAAAAGTTTGATATTGCGTATAATAGTGCGTTTTACAATGGGAGACAACCAGTTTGTACCACAACAGAAGAATACACATGTAAGAGACAGCAGGAGTTTAATGATTTATATACACAAATGTATGACGATATGGTTAAAAATAAATGATGTATGTATCCAGAAGAAAATTTTGTTCTGAAAGAAATATATTGTGTCTGATAAAGTGCCATCTGTCGGGAATGTCAGTAGTATTTCAACTGTCCGTTTTTATTTCTAGTTCCATCGTTTAGCACTAGATGGTATAAAAACAATTATTTCAGCGAGATCGCAATTTTATATAATTAAAAAATTGTCAAGCTTTTATTTAAAAAAGATATTGATTTTTAAATAGCTGTTGATTTTTGTACTATCATGTGACATCTATTTGGTCTTAATTTTGGATTGGTAATACATATTCGTTATTTTGGGTTCTCTTTAAAATTCCAATAAATAATTTTAATCCTCATCGTTTATGTGAAAAAATTTTTCAATATTCCGATGTGTCATAATATCTATAATACATTATGATTTATATGCACCCAATTTTATTTATATATGTAGCCTAACCAGAAATATACATATAAACTCAGCATTAGTGACGCCACTGAATCTTTTGTACAGAAATTTAGTTTCGAAATTTTCCGCAATATACCGAGGGTTTTTATTTTTCAAGTCAGCTATACAATAAAAGGACAGTTTTTCGAACAAGCGAATCTTTAAAAGAAGACATGACAGCGTAAGCGACCCTTGTGTGTTTCATTCATGCAGACTTGACGGGTGTCCTCTAAGGTCAGGGGCGACGGTGAATTTGAGGCCCTGGGCTACTTAGGGCACACTTTATAATCGTAATTTTTAATTAATAACTAATTTCTCTGACAAAATGAGACTTTAATCTCGGGATTGCCTAAATTAATTATAATTTTTGATATTTTTAATTTTGATATATTTCATACAATTTTCAACATTTTTATTCAAGGCATCCTGGGCTGCAGCTCAAAAAGCCTATATGTAGATCCGCCCTTTTTTTATTTGGGGAAATCTCTGCCTTCGCGGTTTCTTTAATGACCCAGAAATAGGAGAGCGGGGTCCATCGAGTTATATTGGCAGGTAGTATTTAGTTACTATTTTTTTTCTTTAACGCTGGGAAATGCTCTGAGGCATCCCGCGGGGAAGTGGGTCTCCCCACGCGGGTATGTGGGACTCGCTACGCCCGCAAGCTGTGGACGCAGCTCTACCCACTAAATCCCGACGAGTGCCACCAATGCCGCCTTTGGTGAGGTGCCCCGGATCTAATAAACCAACAGGGCACCTCAACGGCTAGTCAGTCCCCCAAGGGATCGACACCACCTCCACAGAGGGGTTGTCCCGCACCACAGAACAACCCCTCCCAACGTCGGGACAGGTTCACATCCTCGCCCCTTGCCCCCTGCTCTTTTGTCCCCTCTTCTTATAAGAGGGGTACAAAGAGCCCCCTCGGCTCAATTAGCTTCGCCCAAGGTGCTGGGCTCACCCTAGGCTACTGAGCCCCACCACCACGTCAAGGCCTGAACCATGGTGGGGAGTATTTAGTCACTAGGTTTATCTAACAATGTTAGAAAAAAAACCAACATAAAATTTTAAATTAGTTAGTGCCCAATTAGTCTAGGTTTTAGCTCTTTTGATGGGTATATTCGGGACCGGTCTGACGTTAGCTAAGAATGATGTTGAAAAGTGATGAGTTATGAACATAGTGCGTGACGCATGCTCGGAACTAACCGAAACTATCTTCAGTCCGTTCAACTACTATAGATACTGTAGCAGTCTTCGGATGATTTCCAAATGCTTTCGATTTTAACATAACTTTTAACACTTATAACTCTTTACTCTATAGATCCTAAACGAATTACCTTATCTTATGCACTTAAACACATTATTTCCCACTTACAGGTACCTAATTTATCAAACTAGGTACTTACTTTACAAACGATTTAAAAAAAATGAAAATACATAATACCGACGACTTCTGTGGCTCAATGGCTAGCGCGTTGGCGCACAAGATAGAGGTAGCGGGCTCATATCCCGACCGGGAACAAAAAGTTTTCTGTGTTCCTGGGTCATGGAATATATCTATTACATATAATTACATTACATTTAAGAAAATATAATATATGTAGGTATAGTATTGAATTGTTGTTGTGGTGTAATATAATAATTTTGCTGAGAACTTCTATCTTCTATAATACCATAAATACACCATCTATGACCACTGTAAGTAGGTCCATACTCATCAAATTGCCTTTCGTGGTATTCAAACCCGCACTTCATTGTGTAGTCAGATCTAATCACTACACCACCCGGCCAGGCGAAATTAAGCAAAGTTAGATTCTAATATTAATTGGACAACATAAGAAGTTACAAATCCAGCCCAGTCAATTTATAGTATATTATAACGACGTTTGTATGTTTTATTCTTGTTTTTAAGTAAAACTTCTTTAGGTGCCACTAGAGGGTAACTCAGATTTTTATGAAGTTATACTTCAATGTCGCATAAAGATTACACGCACACAATATATTATCATCCGATTTTAAAAATATTACACAAATTACATATATAGTTTTATATAATATAGCCTATATAAAATAATATATATCAATCCGCTTATAACTTAATGCAAGCGTTGCAGGCAACAGCTAGTACACAGAATATATATTTTGTATATAAAGGAAAGCCGGTGGGAGGGAAGCGCTGTGCCGCGCTCCCGGCTGCATGGGTACCACCATCTTGTTTGTTTCTCCCGTGAAACAGCTTTGCTGTGTTTCGGAGAGAAGGGCAAGACATGCAGTGTAATTACTGGCACCGACACTTAACATCTTATGTCTCAGGATAGACAACACATAAATGAGTTGCCTGGGCTCGTTCCAGGTATACTAGTTTATGTTCATGGGTGACGTCAACCATCATCATAGTGGTACGTTTGCCAGTTTGCCTATCCAACTAACATAAAAAAAGCTAGTAATTCTATAAAGATGACTTAAGTGTCGTTTATTTTGCAAAAAAAATATAGTAGAGGGGGCAGACCTTAGAATATACATAAGCAAGCAGACGGACAGTCGGGTCACCCGGTGGCAAGTGATCAGTGATATCCGTAGACACCAGAGGATTAGCAGGTGCATTGCCTTCCAAATATGAGTATGTCCTTATCATATAGTTCGTCGTATCGGTTTAAAAATACTGTGAAGTTTGTTTCGTAACAATTATTTCAGCTTCTTTTGAAATAACTTGACAACTATATTTGTTATTATCACAATTTAATCTAAGGAGTATTGTTTTGATTCCATAACAAGACCTCACAAGTCACAGGCGCTCACAAAAACACGAATGAAATTCATAAAGTCAACATCTGCAAAATCGTTATTTTTTCATTAGAATTTCTTTAAGTGTTTCGTAAAAAGTGGAAGATCAAATGGTTGGTTTTTAGATAGATTCGTTTCGGGTAACCGCGCACCGGCGTGTTGATACATGGTGCTCTAAAATTACGGTTGATGTTAAACTGTTTTTCCTTAAAACGACTGTCCGTTTGCCCCCTCTTCTAATAACTGTTTGAATGGAATATTTATGGTTTTCCCATTTAATTTAGAAGGGTTGTAATTTTTGCATTGTCTACGAATGATTACGAGAAATAAAAGAGAAAACCATTGCGAATAGAGTTTTAAACAGTTTTAAAAGTGTAACATGATTTAAAACCGGCCAAGTGCGAGTCGGACTCGCGCGCGAATGGTTCCGTTACATTATTTAAACAACATTAGACACTAACAAAAAATAGTTGTTTTTGATAAAGTTCTTCAAAAAGCGCCATCTAGTGATGTAATGATTAAACTATTATTGGTTGATAGCCCGGTTACCATTCCTCTGATTGAATACTATTCCAATAGATGTCACTTAAGTATATCATAAATGATTTTTGTATGGGAGCCCCCCTTAAATATTTATTTTATTTTAATTATTTATTACTAAAATTAATATAGGTACTTACAACTATATATTCTGTGAATATTTCAACCGTCTATCTATTACCGTTGTTAATAGCGAGCAAAAAATGGCAAAAAATCACTTTTGTTGTATGGGCGCCCCCCTTAAATATTGATTTTATTCTGTTTTTAGTGTTTGTCACATTTGTTAGTTGTGTTTTATCACGGTTCATGATACAGCCTATTGACAGACGGACCGACAGCGAAGTCTTAGTTAGTAATAGGGTTCCCGTTTTACCCTTTGGTTACGGAACTCCAAAAATCACGGAATGTATACATCTGGTGTATTCTGGTTTATATCCTAATATTCCAATATTGCTGTTCTATTGACATTATCTTCCTTTCAAATATAAATGGTTGCTTAAAAATAATTGCTCAGTTAATTAATGTATAAATTAAGTATCCTCATGCCCATTCCAATAAATTTAAATGTTTAATGTAACTGATAATTGGCCGGTATATTTGTTACTATTTAAATTACATTTATCGATTTGATAATGACTGATGAATGACTATAACTTTTTGTGTTGGTCTGTTTCTTCGTCGATATTTTCTAAACTACTCAACAAATTTTGATACAGTTTTCACTGTCGGCTTCGTTATGAACTAGGGCAGGTTCCTAAGTATGAAACATCAATATTTTTATCATAGACAATACCGAAAATTTTGTTCGTTTGTTGGTTACGAATTTACTCAATAACTATTCTACCGATTTTAAAAATTCTTTCACCGTTGGAATGATACGTTATCCTATGTTAGCACTGAGTAACAAAGACTATATTATAATAATCATCATCAATCCGGGATACGGCTGTAAATCTAATTAATGCGAACTGCAACAGGGCGAACCTGCGGTCACCAGCTAGTTTTGTATATTATAATGTAACTTGGCCGGTTTCAAGCCGGGTTTGTAAGTTCCGATTGCCGAAAAGCCCTTCCGAAAAACAAAAGAAGCCCGTATAGGAATGTAGTCTTACAAAGAGCGTCATGCATTTTGTAATGAAAAAGTACTTTATGACGTCATTCTTGGTCAACTTCAGTTTGTTTGTTCATAGAATTCCATTTTTAAATACAAAACGTTTAAAAATGGAACGTCCTGTACGTTTTAAATTTTGATATCACACAGGTAAAGCGAAACTTTTTTTTAAATAAAATGATTCCTCAAAATCCTTAATTATCTGGCACGAGATCGCGCCGTTTTTTACCCATTCCACGCCATTTGGCAGAAACGCTATCCCTTATAATGCCCGGACGATAAATTTAAAAAATATAATGGTTTTTGGTGAACAAATTATTAGACGTACATATAGAATTTTAATCAACATTAGTGAGATTATTTATTAGAAACTAAAATTAGACATTTTAAAGTATTTTTAATAGCTGTTGCCCGCAGCTTCGCCCGCAAAATTCCGGGATGATGAAAATTATTTGTGTAGCCTGTGTCACTCACTGATAACTTAGCATTACCATAAATCTTTGGTTGAAGCCATCTGCTCACCTACTCTTTGAAGCTTAAAGGCCAATAGGCCAAACGCATAGGTCCATCCGAAAAAAAAAACTTTCAAACATTCACCATCATCATCATCATCAGCCTCTATCCTCTTGTAAGAGGTAGTGCCATGCCAAATTGGACCAGCACAACCGGGGTAAGTTCAGCAGTGGAAGAATATTTATTATGTCATAAAAAGTTATGTAGATGCGTTGCCCTTTTTTTTTTCTTTTTTTCTTTAACGCCGGGAAATGCTCTGAGGCATTCCGCGGGGGAGTGGGTCTCCCCACGCGGGTATGTGGGACTCGCTGCGGCCGACAGCTGGTAAATGGACGCAGCTCTACCCACTAAAACGCGGCGAGTGCCACCAATGCCGCCTTTGGTGAGGTGCCCCGGATCTAGAAAACAAACAGGGCACCTCGACGGCTAGTCAGTCCCGCAAGGGACCGACGCCACCTCCACAGAGGGGTTGTCCCGCGCCACAATACAATCCCTCCCAACGTCGGGACAGTACAATGGGTACAGTAAGGTTCCCATCCTCACCCCTTGCCCCCTGCTCTTCTGTCCCCTCTTCTTATAAGAGGGGTACAAAGAGCCCCCTCGGCCCAATTAGCTTCGCCCAAGGTGCACCGCTCACCCTAGGTTACTGAGCCCCATCGCCACGACAAGGCCTGAACCATGGTGGGGTAGATGCGTTGCCCTTCGTTTCCCTATAATAGGCCACTAGAAACTCATATAATGTGTCTACCTATGATGTAAGCATTCTATAAGGTATATCTCGCGGTTAGCTACGATTTAAAATTTGTTATACATATTTTTTAGGTTTTAGAAAGAAAGAAGAAAGAAAGAAAGAAAAACATTTATTTGACCACACACTAGAGACAACAACAAAATTGTTTAGGATATACAATTGAAATATATATACTACTACTAGATACTTATAGATTTAGTTGACAACAATCATCCCATAAACTAAAGTGTGCCTCAAGGATGCAGCAAATTGGTTTAGTTTGACATTGTCAGATAGCCATAGTAAATATGGTATCTGACGCCGGTTTTCAACTAAACCAGTGAAGGAGTGCGTCCCTAACATCACGTGCCTACTCATAAATAAAATGGCAAAACAGTAGGTACTATAGAGTCAATTAGTACAATCATAAATATAAAATCAATAAAATAAGTTCACACACCCAATATATACAGTGTGTTTTTTTTAAGTGGGACAGTATGGGGAAATATAATAAAAATACAATAAAATGATCCCCTCATGAAACTGAGTAGATGTGCGTCAAAAAAAATTTCATCAAAATTAATCAATTTTTAGGGACAACTCACACTTGACCAAAATTTTGACTATACCAATTTTTTTTCACAAAAAAGTACCTAATGTTTCCTAAGACAGTTTCCCTGTATCTCTTATACTTTAGGATTTCCCCATACTGTCCCACTTAAAAAAAACACACTGTATACAAGTAGATTAAAATACTAATAACTATATATTATATTATAATACAAACCCTTTTTAGCCCAAACAAAAGTAAGTAGGAACGGTCCAGAGCCTAGTCTAATAAATCTGCTTCGTACGGTTTTTTGCCACGTGACCCAGGTTGACGTGTTATACCGAAACAAGGAACATTATTTACGAGATGGCATCTCAAGTTAATGAAGATTTATTACACGACTAGCTTGCCCTTGGCTTTGCTCGTAAGGCTGAAGTATGATTGAGACATTAAAGTCACATACTATTAACAGAATGCGTCATTTGGATTCAGCTTGTTATGAGGGCTCACTCTCAGTTACTTTTGTATACAAAATGATAGGAATGGTTCAAAATTTTGCACTAGCTTCGACCTGACCTTGAAATCCACAACAGCTACATTTTTACGGCATTGCCTGCCTCGCACGACAACTATATGGAATCAGCTGCCACCTAAGGTATTACTCGAAATGACTTGGGAACCTTCAAGAAAAGAGCATACACATATTTGAAAGGCAACGCATCTGAATCTGATGTAGCGGTGTCTATGGATGATCAGTTACCACCAGGTGAATCAACTGTTTGCCTCCTCTTCTATAAAACGTTAAGCCCGGCCGAATTAAGCTGCATGTACATACTAGCGGCTTTTTTCCTTTTTTTTCTTTTACATCGGGAAATGCTCTGACGCCTCCCGCGGGGGAGTGGCACTCCCCAGGCGGGTATATGGGACTCGCTACGCCCGAAAGATGGTAAGGTGGGCGCAGCTGTACCCACTACAAACTGGCGAGTACCACCAATGCCGCCTTTGGTGTGATATCCCAGATCTGTTGAGCAAACTGATAAAGTTTTATTCTATTCTATTCTATTCTATTCTATTCTATTCTATTCTATTCTATTCTATTCTATTCTATTCTATTCTTTTCTATTCTATTCTATTCTATTCTATTCTATTCTATTCTATTCTATTCTATTCAAACAGGACACCTCGACGGTTAGGTAGTCAGTCCCGACGGCAACTCCACCGAGGGGTTGTCTCGCACAGTACAACCCCTCCCAACGTCGGAACAGCACAATGGGGTGAAGTTCCCATCCTCGCACCTTCCAGAGCTCACAAAGAGCAGCTTCCTCGGCTCAATTTGCTTCACCCACGGTGCTGGGTTCACGACAAGGCTTGAACCATGGCGGAGATATATCAGCGGCCTGGCAAAAATGTCATATCCCACTCTCTATCTCGTTCAAATATGTTAACGCCAATTATTAGATCCGAAACTATCGTATCGTCTGTAGACTTCAGTAAAATGAAAATATTTTAACATTATTCTTGTAAACGGAGAACACAATAAACATTTGCAAAAATTCTATTAAATATAATAAATGTTTTCGAAGATTTGTGTAAAAGTGTTTTTTTTTCCTTTTTATGATAATTAACTGTCCCCGCGACATCGTGTCATACTGGGCCCAGGTTTCCACCCTAAAGCATGACACGTACACAGGACCGAGGAGGCCCCGTCGGCAGCCTCCTCTCTCACCCACTCGTAGGCCTCCTTATGGGAAATTACTGCCTCGCAGAGGCCATCGCTGTCCAGGACTCGCCGTCACCAAGCATCGCGGTGATGACGCTCGGCAAGCCCCCTCCGATGACTTAAGTCAGATCGCGATGCAGCGCCGCCTATCTCGCGCACCCCTCAAGGGCGTGTCCGAGTCCACCGCTGCGCCACAATCATGACACACTGTCACCGGCTCCCTGGGGACCGTCCCGCATAGATACTCACCAAAGCAACTATGCCCGGTGAGCTCCTGTGTCAAGGATGAGCCCCAGATATTTGATATAGGTGCTCATCCTGACCTCACATGTATGAATTGCCTGGGCTAGTTTCAGGTAAGCTCGTTTATGTTGATGCGCTATTGGCCATATTATATCGGGTGGCACATCTGCCAGTGTTCCTATGAAAAAGACTTGAGTTCAGGGTTCCATATTCTTAATGTTTTAATTTTTTTTAATGTTGGGACAACTCACACACGACATTCTGGCAACCAGACAATTGATTAATGCATACATATATATTTCTAAATACATACATAATATTATAGATAAATTACACCCAGATACAGAACAAATGATCATGCTCATCACACAAACATTTGTCTTGGATGGAAATCAAAACCACAACCTTCTGGCTTAGCAGTCAGGGTCACTAACCACTTTTTTTTTGTTTGATTTCGCTGGGGAATGCGTTTAGACATACCCCTGGGTCCGGGGGGTCCCGGGGGTTATGTGGGACTCTCTGCGCCCGAGAAGATGGTAAGGTGGACGCAGTCTCTACCCACTAAACCCCAGCGGTGTTCTCCTGGTCGTCTTGGGTGACCCGGCGCGGGAGCTGTGGACGTCCGCATCGGGCCACAACGGAATGCCATCTGGCACTCTCCTCTGGAGGCAGGGGGGACGACATCCCCTCCTCCTACTCCGCTTAAGGCACCTGGAACACACAAGGGTACCTTATAGCCCGGACCTTAAGCGCGCACGGTGGATCCCCCGATCGGCCGCGCACAGGTCCCTCACGGCGGCGCAACTGCTTGTCGCCGCCGTGCTCTCCTGCGGCATGAGGCGCCAGTGCGCTCTCTCTCCCGCTCCGCCTCCTCCTTCTGCGACATCACTACCTCGCAGAAGGAGACGACCGCCTGCCATGCGCTCTCACTGTCAGTCATCGCTCGGATGACCGCAGGGAGCGACAGGTCCGCGCCCACTTCAGTGATAAGTGGCGCCCTTTCCTCTGCCCAAGCTGGGCACTCCGCCAGGGTGTGGTCTGCAGTGTCTTCACTACTGCCACAGTGATGACACCCTGGCGAGTCCTCCGCGCCTGCCAAGGTGGCAGGCGCACAGATACCTTCCGAAGCAGCCGTGCCCCGTCGGGATCTGCGCAAGGTGGAAGGTGATTATGACATGCCGCCGCCCAACCCACTGCTCCAGGATTGGACCGACGGCCTGCACCGTGCGATGGCCCGCACTCGTCTCCTCCAGCCAGGGTCACTAACCACTAGACCAATAGGCCAGTCAATCAGTGAATTATTCTAGTCCATTGGTAGTCCCATATTATCAGAGTTTCAGGACACCTATCAATATTTCTGCAATCTACCAGTTGCAGCCGTTCTATGGAACATTCTTCCATGGAACACGTGTAGTTCCACCACTCACATCCAAAAACCAGATGTCATGAACCTTTTTCGAGACATTCTAATAATACACTCTCGTTTTTTGCGCAATTAAAATTTAAAAAAGCAAAAGTTCGCAGCTGATCTGACACGAGCCATGCGGTAATTGTTTAAACTATAAAAAACATGAATTTGGCGAGGAGACAGGAAGAGGCGGCTTGCGGAGACTTCCGCGGTTTTTGATGTGTATGGATATACCCGAATTTGGGAAAGGTATTTTACAAAATCTCATTTTTGTGTAATGGTATTTCTCATGATGATCTTGTCATTAATCTGAGAAGTTAATTTAAAGTTCTCATCTTTGTATATAGTATTTTTATGTCTGGATTTTTTACAAATTTATTGGCGGAGTTGGATTGAAATCTAGTTAAGTACATTTAAGGAGTTTTAATTTCGTCTAGAAACTAGTTTTATTCTAGAAGCCATGTTCATACGTGTGAAGAATAAAACAGGAAAAGAAAAGAAAAAGAAATAAAGAACAGGTTTCTAAATTCGATGAATGAGACAGAATTACGTATGGAATGGTAATCAGCTCCATCTAGTACTTGACAGTGAAACTGATATTGTATATTCTAGCCGGATGCAAAAATTAGTTTTGGCGTTCATTAGCGGAAATCAGCACTGCAGTAAATCTATATTGACACATATATATTATTAATAAAGCCTATACACTAAATAATTATCATCGCGAATATCGCAATCAAATGTCAACGAGTGGTTCCTTGAACTACATTTTTTAAAATTGCGAATAATAGAGCAAGGAGGTTCGCCTTGGAGTTTGTAATCATGGCCGGAATGTTTATGTCGGCTACGTATAGCGTGCAAGTTTATCTAAGTGTAACGTTTTTGACATAATTTAATTAATAAAATAAAAATGAATAGCACAATGGGGCTGACATGTGTCCATTAGGACTCTAAATAAACAAATGTCCATAGTATTATGTTAGTTTATATAATGACACAGTCGATTTTGGAAAAAAAAAATTACAGACATAATATGTCAGACATTCTATTTCATATACTTATAAATATATTGTACCAAAATATTTTATGTATTTTACTAAAATATTTGCCAAAAAAGTTGACAAAAATTAAAAAGTAGGGTATGTCCATACTATTTAGCGGCAGGGGATTTTTTCTTAATTTGATCAACAATTGTTTGGTTTATAATCGTTTTGAGATGAAGGAAAGTGCAGAAAAAGTTAGCTCGTGCCCGAACTCTCATTTTTTATTGTTTTTTTTTATATTTTTTAGCATGTGGCTAATGATAATGAAACGCCGGCAGATGGATTTTTTTACTTGCCGTCTGTTGTGAAATAAGAAATTATTTGTGGGTGTCAAATAGACAATAATATTATATGGATTTATGGTTTAATTAAGTTTATGTTTTTGATATATGATGAGTCGATGCGTCTTGGGAATAACCTATCTTGATTAGAATTTCTTGAGCAGTATGGTAAAAAAATATGTACTACAAATGCCAAATTACGATGCTATGATCTCCGTGTAATATTATCACCGCTTCATCACTGATGCTTGTAGGATATGAGTAGCGGAACATTGTGACGTTCATTAGACGCCACGTTAGTTATAACCGGATAGAGTAGCAATCTGAGCTAAAAATTCCAAAACTGGTCAGTGATTTGTCACTGACGTTATAGCAATTCAACCAACCAGTAATCTGTATCGTCACAGAATCGTCGTAGCGTCGCAGCAAAAATTTGGCGGATTTTGTTTTCATACAAAACATAATATTACCGCTCTATTCCGGTTATATGCTCGATGATTAGCGACCGAAATAAGCAAATAAGTAGGTAGTGTTTATAAGGATAAGAAAGGGCCCATGGTTCTGGCCTTGTCGTGGCGGTGGGTCTTAGTAGCCTAGGGTGAGCCCAGCACCTTGGACGAAGTGAATTGAGCCGAGGGGGCTCTTTGTACCCCACTTATAAGAAGAGGGGACAAAAGAGTAGGAGCAAGTGGTGAGGACTGTAACCTCCCCCCATTGTACTGTTCCGACGTTGGGAAGGGTTGTTCTGTGGTACGGGGCAACCCCTCTGTGGAGGTGGCGTCGGTCCCCTGAGGGACTGTCTAGCCGTTGAGGTGCCCTGGTTGCTCAATAGATCCGGGGCACCACACTAAAGGCGGCATTGGTGGCGTTCGCCGGGTTTTAGTGGGTAGAGCTGCGTCCACTTACCAGTTTACGGACGCAGCGAGTCCCACATACCCGAGCGAGACCCACTCCCCCGCGAGATGGCGGGGTCTTATATTATAAAATGCAAGACACACCTATAGCCTTACTAATAATAGAGGTTAAAGTATGAAATTGCCGTTTTATTGTAGGTAATAGGTACTTCGAATTGACATAGAACTTTCATGGTTTGAGATTTTTGATTGAAACTTTTTTCACATGGTACCTATGTGGTTCTTCTTTTAAAAAATGTGCAACATACGATTATCGAACGTGGAAGACCGCAGACCCCCCCACAGGTATAATAACAATGACTTGAAAGAGATGGTGGAAGCCGATCCGAGCCAAACTATCCAGGAATTAGCGGCATGGTTTAATGTTACCTTATCAACAATATTGACTTATTTGCGTCAAATCAATTAAATAAAAAAATATGAAAAATGGGTGCCTCGTGATTTGACTGACCTGCAGAGAGAAACGCGTATTGAAACTTGTGTTGTCTTGTTGAATCGATATTTCGATTATTTTTTCAGAAATTAAGGAATATTGGAGCGAATTGTGACATGTAATGAAAACTGGATTCTTTACGTTAACCGTAAGCAAAAAATTTAAACAAAAATTATAACCGACTTCAAAAAATAAAATAACTAAAAGTAATAAAATAATCGCGTTTCTTTAATTTTTGTGTCTAAAACTAATAATCATCTTGTACTTCTACTAATACACATTTTTTGCGTTTACCACGTCATTATTGTTACTTTTGGAGTTGGTGTCAGCTAAGTTAAATAGGTAGTAGACCAGGTACAGCAAAGAATACGTCACCATTGTCCGACACCGGTGTCGTATTTGCTGCCGTAAGTACCTAACTACCTTGGCTGACACCGACTCCAAAAGTAACAATAATGACGTGGTAAACGCAAAAATTGTGCATTAGTAGAAGTACAAGATGATTATTAGTTTAAGACACAAAAATTAAAGAAACGCGATTATTTTTTACTTTTAGTTATTTTTTTGAAGTCGGTTATAATTTTTGTTTAAATTTTTTTTTTCTTAATTTTTAGTAATTCATTAAAGAAAGACATACAGACATATTTTGGCATATTTAACCGTATGAAGTTAGCCCAACAAAAGCTGTAAATCGTCGAGGAGTTCCCTCGACTGTCTATGGTCTCCATCATCAGACCTGTAATGGCACGTATCACCCATAAGGGTGCAAAGTTCTCATCAGTATAAATTAATTAATTCCAATTACAAGGTAGCTACTTTAAACTATTTAGGATTTCCCATAACTGAGCTTTGTCTTCATCGTCAGACCCCCAATCACAGTCACAACCCATCAGGTGTAAAGTTCTCATCAATACAAATTAATCAAGCCCAAACACAAGGTTACTGAAGTAAATCGTCGAGGAGTTCCCTCTACTGTCTTCCAGCTCCAGCATCAGATCGACTCTAGACCTTCATTAAATTGTAGTGCTTTAAAATGCTTATTTAAAAAAATATTAAGCGCACTAGTTATTCCTACGAATTTCGAAAGTTTCCCTCGATTTCTTTGGGATGCCATCATTAGATCCTAGTTTCCTTATCATGGGACCATTTGGCAAGTATACCCTTTCAAACAAAAAAAGAATTTTGAAAATCGGTCCACAATTGACGGAGAAATCGGTGTACATACATAAAAAAAAATACCGGCCGAGTTGAGAACCTCCTCCTTTTTCTTGAAGTCGGTTAAAAATGCAATGGCTGACCCCAGGTCAAACGCCGCAACAGTGTCCTAAAGCAAAGCTTACCAATAAAAGGGTAATGGTAACTGTTTGGTGATCTCAGCATGGTGTTATTCACTATAGCTTTCTCCGATCTGGTCAAGCAATAAGGCAGATAGATATCTACTTTGCCGAACTTCGAATAATGTTTGCAAAACTAGCAGTGAAACAGCCCCGACTCATGATGCGATCTTCACCATTATTGCTCCATGATAACGCGAGACCTTATACAGCACGAGAAACCGTTTTAACTCTACAGGAACTGCAATTAGAAACCATTCGTTATCCTCCGTAATCGCCAGACCTTGCTCCAACGGACTAACATTTTTTTCGGGATTTGGACAATTTTCTACGTGATAAAAAGTTTTCTTCTCAAGAGGATACAAAATGCTTTCACACAGTTTGTCGAATCCAGATAACCAAAGTTCTATCGCAAAGGCATAAATGACCTTGCTATTAGATGGCAGTAATGTATAGATAATAATTGTAATTAATTTGATTAAATAAATATTATGTTAAATTAAAAAAAGAAATGAATTTCAATTTTTCAGTACAAATGGGCAATTTCATACTTTAAACCCTAATATAAACGCGAAAATCTGCACTATATGTAATGTTTGTTACTCAAACAAACTACTGAATGTATTTTCATGAAACTTTTAAATAATATAGCTTAAAGTATATCTTTATTTTATCTCCGTACTCCCACGGGGATGGTTAGTTTCGTTCCTGTTGGAACCGGCTAAGACCAGAGGCCATGCTGCCAAGTCTATTGTGTTAACAATATTTTGTTTGTCCTTTGGAGAAACGGCAGGAAATCTCTAGGAGCGCGGCTCCGCCTCTCCAGCCCTATCAATCAACTATCTCTTCCCATTCTTTCCACGTGCTTTCCACCCAGAATAGTCCACCACAATATTCACCAACCAATCACATTATATATTACGCAGATTGAGTTTTTAAAATTGTATACTATATTGAAAGGCTTGTTGCGTTCGGCTAGTATGTACATATAATTTTGTGCGTTTGACAATTACCTACGTCGTTTTTGACATTTCAAGTTATGAAATACTACTAATAACAAGGCACATGTAATTCCCGTAAGAACTGATAAAATGTGGCCTATCTGTTATTCTGGTATATGAGCTTTTAGCTTGTTGCATGCCAAGTTTAGTCGTGATTGATTGACTTGATTGACTAAAGAAGAAAAGAAATAAAGAAAATATACTTTATTGTGTACATGAGAATACATACATCAATAATGGAAATTACAGAAAAAAATGTACACAAAAGGCGGCCTTATCGCTAAGGTAGCGATTTCTACCAGACAACCTTAGGGAGAGGAGAATTTGAATACATATAGGGTCGTTATGAAAAGAAAAGAAAAAATTAAAATAAAAGAAATATGTATACATTTAAATAGATAATATAATATATACTATATAATTTAAACACAAATAAATATGTACAATATTACATAATATTCTAAATAAACATACTTATATCGATACTTATCATATGACATACTATACATATAGACATATATACCTATACACTAATATATATTATATTATTTAAGCGTATTTATAAATACATAAATAAATACATACCCAATTGCTTTATGATATAAGTACTATTATTACGCACAGCAAATTGATTTTAGAAATCGATTCAATAATATTGTTGATTTGTAATTTCAAAATATGATTTTTTAAGTAATGTCTTAAATCCGTTGAGCGTTTTAGCTTTTCTAATACTTTCCGGCAAGGCATTCCACTGTATGATAGACTGTAGAGATAAAGATTGACTAAAGAACTTTCGTATTAGTAAGATGGGCCGTTTTTGCGTCCATTTAAATATCAGAAATATGAATTAATATTTCTGACGATGATCATACAGTTAGGAGGTCGCGGACTTGGCGTTCATTGATATAGACCTTTGTCCAGCGTTGATTTATAAGACTGATAATGATATGTATAGCCTGACTAGAAAAATAAAAACACTGGCCATATTGCGGAAAATTTCGGAACTAATTTCTGTATTGACTATGTGTTGACTTAGGGACATCAAATTTATTAAATATAGTATATTAAAGCTTCTTTCTTCGAAACCGGGATATTTGCATTTTGTAGTCCAAAATAAGAAAGTTGTTATAAAGGAAAAGTAATTTTTTAAATTTGGGCTGACAAAACTAGGAACATATAGTAAAAGTAAAGACTGACTTAGTTTTTAACCGACTTCAAAAAGGAGGATGTTCTCAGTTCGTCAGAATCTTTTTTTTATTATGTGCTGTAAATTAGTAATTAATTAATGGCATTAAAATTTATTCTCTGTGCGTTATGGCCGGCCCACCTGAATGTATATACTCGATATTATATATTACGAATAAAAATGAGACTGCTTGTGTATGGATGTTTGTTACTGAATACATTTAATGAAACTGTAGTGTTACAGATAAAATATTATTTAAAGCCACTAATAAAGCTGAATATTTTAGTAAGAGGTAGTGCTTTAGTAAGAGATAGTGCCATGCTGCTATACAACCGATTGGGCCGGCACGACAGGGGTAATACTTCTCGCTCACATAACACTAGCGTCAAGTGACAGCTATGCTGTCCTGTTTCGCGCGGTTTGTGAGTTATGGGAGGATATAGAAAAGGAGGGCAACATATCTACATAATTTCTGGTTTTGCAGATGTGTATGGGCGTCGGTAGTCTAAAGCTTCGACTGTTCGTTGGCCCTCCTATTCTATAAAAAAAACATCCGCAATATTGTAAAGGTAAGTGACATCCTTTCGATTTTTCAAGTTGCGTGATTGGGTAGTTGTCACTTACCATCACGCGAACCGCTAGCTCATTTGTCACCGTAATGACCTGTACATGTAAAAAGCCTATATTGAATCTGCATACTGGTCTATCTATACAGACAAAAAATTACTCCGCATTCCGCAAATTAACCACAATGGCGTCCATTTTTTACCAGCGGAAGCCTGGGCACATGCCACGCTCGAAAACCTTAAAAAACTATATTTAAGCTGTGGGCTTTTTAGCAAATAGTTTTTATATGCACATTATACCGGCCAGCTGTCATATGCAGATGACAATTTTTTTCCCGCGCGATTTTTAGCGGCTTATCTTATGTTTATATTGTTCCGCAGATGTTCATTGGTGAATATGGCTATTTATAATTTTTATGTCTTTATTTAAGGTATATTTGCGAACGTAAACCTGTTGATATTTTATAATAACCGGTATTATGACCTGCTTACTGGAATAATTGCTAAGTGAACTTTTAAAACGTGAAATTCGCTTGCGTATGAATAAAAAATTTGATAAAACTAAATACGGTGTGGAATATTATTGGCGTCAATTGGACAGTGATTATATCAATTGGTTTGTAAGTATATCCCGTGGATATCCGATGGTATTTGTTACCTACCTACATGAAAATAATAAATTAATTTTTCACGTAATATAACATAGGTACATATATCAATTTTATTGCTTTAAATTTAGTTAAAATAATCATTATTAATAATAATTTTTCATATTCAATATGTTATTTTCTTTTATCTTGGACATATAACTTCACAAACGGAATTCCTTGTTGCAACTTCCAACACAATTGCAATAAAAAAGTAAAATTTCGAATTTGGAACGATCATTTGACGATTTATAAAAAATGTAGCTTACTTTATAATCACGTCATTATTCAAATTCTTTGAGCTATTTAGAAAAAAGGTTACATAGTTGACTATCAGACGAATTTCGCGGAAACATTAGGTATTTTGAGGGAATCATGCGAGATGCGTTTTATAAAATAAAGTATAATTGCTGTTCAAAAACAAATAATTCCTGGGCCCGCGGCCAAGGGCACGATTTAAATAAATCAATCGTCGATAGAAATGCATCGATATACAGGCGATGTTGGAAATTTTCGTATCGATTTTCTAGATGTCAATATTTTTGTAGAGAATCCATAATAAGTATGCTTTTTTAATAAAAATTACCAATGATTTAGACTTTAGCTACAAACATCGATAAAGCAGTCGAGATAGATATTTTTCTACACTTACAGTTGTTTTATTTAAAGCGGGTGGACCATATTTGTAGCTGTGATGCGTACAGACTTGCGCTCTTGTGTGTGTAACTACAGGGAGCCTATTGGGGCCTATCCTGAGCGCTCCCGAGCTTACGCACGCAAAGGCAATGTCCATGTACTGTCAACTGTGTATAGTACTAAGGTAAATACTTTCTTTACGTTAACATAAAAACCCATAAGGTGTCCATGGATGTCGGTAACCACTTACCACCAGGTGAATCGATTGTTCGTTCGCCCTCTTTTCTATTAAAAAATAATCATCATCATCATCATCATTTTCAACCTTTACCTGTCTACTGCTGGACGTAAATTTCTCTCATTGAACTCTTAAGACAACCACGAAAGGATCACTTATGTTAACACAGAACATCTCAACATTGACGGGCTAGATTCATCGCATTGTAATATTACAGTGTTATTACATTGTGATGGAATGTTTATAAATAAATCATTATGTTAATATTTTTGTGACGGTTTATAAAACAATAGAATTGTTTATTATCATCGGCTGCATTTAATGAGGTGGATAATTTTTGGCCCACTTTTAATGACAACCTTGACCGATGTGAACTAGTTTATCGCAAGTTAGCTGAGAAAAGGAGTATGGTATATACGTTTTACTATGTTGCCGATATGAAAATTAGTAAAAGAGTAGTTTAATATGCTACCCAGTAACCATGCAATTACAATTAACGATTTTTATGCGTCCCACTGTTCGGTTCGAGTCTCCTCTCATAATCAGGTGAAGAAGGCGTTAGGCCAAAGTTCAACTATACATTATGTGACCATTTATTTTTGGACTCAAAACAGGACAGTCCCGTTCAAGACGGGACGTCTGGTCACGTTAACGATACACCTAATGCGGGGTGGTGAACTTCACACCCTCTCAAAAATTTTTCATCCCATTAAGCAAGCAGGTTTATAATAGGCGCATAATGTTTGCCTTCAACGGTGAGCAAGTGACATGTTTTGTTATAAGAACATTTTTATTTAATATTTAAAAAGGAGGCTGCATCTTCTCAGATCTCTGCTCATATTTTAACAAAAATACTTAATCCCGATAATATGTTTAAATATTTTTAAAATTAGAATTTAAAAATATTAGTATATGTTGTTTCGTCGCCGTAACAAAAAAAATACCTTCTTCACAAAATACATGATCATTTCATTGTGATATGCACACTATATGTTTTTAGAGCAGCCTGTACCCGTGCACTTTTTCAAAACATTTAGAGGTCGACTTTTTGAAGGGTTTTTTCTCAGATCGGGACCAATTATGCACATTTTTGCCGACGCGGTTCGTTTGACTGTTTCTCGCGAGGACTCCTCATACTTATGAGCTCGGATTCCTTAATAAAAATCAGGAGAGCAGTTTTTGTCAGGGTTTTTGTCGGTATATTGATGAACCTTCCAGATTTTGAAGGAATCCAGCGACATCCATTGTGTCCTATTCCCTTGTGATATATACCCTATATTATTAATGAGGACTGAAAAAAAGAATGCAGTTGCCAACTGAAAAAAAGACGAAGAAGACGGGATTCCTTTTTCAAATGTTTTATGGATGATGGTATCCATAGACATTGTTTAAGGTGATCTCGTTTACTTGGTATATTTCAGAGCATTTAGTCAATAGTCATTATCATCTGTACACGGGCTGGATGTTAATACCATACCTAAAGGTAAATTATTATACTAGTTAAAAATATGTTATAATCCTATGTATTTGTCATTCATCGCTCACTTATCAAAAACAATTAATGTACTGCTCCATCACTACTGATGTAATATCATAGACATAATAATAATATAGAAGGACTTGGCATACCTACGAAAAAAGGTGTATACCTACAACTCAAATCGGCGCTTAACATGGATAACATTGCTAGAGTTTTGACAGCAAAACCGCAAACTATATAGAGAATACTACTATGAAAAGGGCACTCAATATGGCAGATCAGGCACTCACTTACAGCTGTAAGTTTAAAGAAAGGGGCATCTCCTCTTATTTCCTAACTTCATGTGTAATGAAGCTGACTGCTATTTTCTTTTCTTTTTTTAATATTATATTATGAATGCGAAAATAACTCTTTTTATACCTAAACTGCTCAATGAATTTCGATGAAAATTGCTAACAATATACAGTCTTGCCCTAAATATTGTTACTAAGAAAAATACATTTTTTCTATTGCACATAACATTTATTGCTATTACAGTGTGTTAGTTTATTACAATAATATAAAACCATTAAAAATATAAAGCTAATTCGAAGTGGTCTCCATTGGCTGCAATACAGTCTTTAAACATTGAGGCCTGTTATCAATAGAAGCACGCACACTTTTAATGGGAAAATTCTTCACTGCCAATCGTATTGTTTTAGGGACTCCAAATTATCATGGCATTTAAAGCAAGCCATACTTTCTAAAACTGACCATAAATCATAATCCAGCAAATTAAAATTGTCACTAGATGACGGCCAGTCTTCGGCTCTGATGAAGTCCGGAACGTCGGTTTCTAATTGAGTTGATCGAGCTATTATATGACCTGCCGCCGAGTTTTGCTGAAAGGACTATTCTTGGTCATTGAACATGGTGTTGTTATGGGCTTAACTACCTTCTCTAAAATGGTATCTTGATACAATCCAGCATATAACTTGAATAGAGCGGTAATGTTGTGATTTGTATGAAAACTAATCCCGCCAAATTTATGCTGCGACGTTGCGCCGCGCCGCGCCGGTTCTGCGCTCTGATTGGCTGACTGATGGTCAGTGATGGATGATTGGCAGATAAGACGTACATACAGATAACTGGTTGGTTGATACGTCAGTACGATGCTATAACGTCAGTAACAAATCACTGACTAGTTACGGAATTTTATGGCTCACATCACTACTCTATCCGGTTATATTCTCGATGCTTGATACCCTTTTCTCAAAAATATGGCTCAGTCACTCCTTCATAGCTAACACCCCACCAAACTATCACTGAAGTCGGATAGCGCTCACGTTGTACTCTGTTGACTAATTGGGAAGCTTCCTTAGAGCTTGAGCACAAATTTGGCCATTTTGTTTGTCAATATATTGCTTAATTGTAAAAAAAACCATCCTCTTGTTTTGATTTTACGGCCCTATTCTTTTTTAAATTATCAGTTATAACTTATAATAATTAATGACCAGTGCGAATTAGGACTTGCAGACGTTTATAGGCTGCAAGTCCTAAGTCATCTTTTAAAATACGCGACATGATTCTAGTTGCTATCTTTATCTCCCGAGATAAAATCTTTTGCATTCGGACAGGAAATCTTCGAATTCTTTGCCTTACTGCTTTGATCGCCTTTCGTTCATGGACGGCCAGAATCAGATCTTTTTCTGTCACAAGCAGAGGAGGTTTTTTGTACCTATCAATAGCCCGGTACACAAACATTTGACCAGTACCAAGCGTATCTAGAGTTATAAAAATTTTATTTGGCTCCATACCTAATTTTGTAATGCAATTACCCCACTACATTTTAATATCACAAAGTATTTTACAATGTATTGGCGCGAAAATGAGAAAAAAGTAAACAAAGAACAATCTTAAAAAAATTACAGACTCCAAATGCAAATGTAATATTTTGTTTATTTTTAATTGTAGCTGTATTTATGGCCAGAATGAGTAGAATATGTACATTATATAGCGAGGGAGGACACCTTAGCCAAAATAATAATATATTTTACTATACCTATTTAGCACGGAATTCGGTGATTACTTACCAGTTACCACCATTACTCATTTACCGATGGGAGGGATGCGCTGTGCTGCGCTTCTGTCAACATCTTTGCTATTTTTTCGGTAATCGCCAAATAGACCACACATGATTGAGTTGCCTTATAGTTAGTTTCTTGTAGTAAATTCACGTAGTTTCATTCGGAATTCTTTAATTACCTACTTGATTACGAAATATGTATTTGAAATTATTATTTTTTTAGTATGACAATCAAATGATCCCTTGTTTCTCCTCCACGCCATTTATATGATCATTTTTAAAATTAACCCAATCATATTGCAATTACTTATTTTATTTCAACATACGAGCTTTTAATTTTCCATTTATAGCATAGTTAATATAAAAATACAGATAAAATGTTAGAGCGCGCGTAAAAAAAGATCATTTTTAAATCGTCCAATAATAATTACAGGCAAAGAACACGCGACATACAGCCAAGTGCGAAGCTTTAAATAGATCCGAAAAACAAAGAGTACAATTTGCACTGGCCACACTGTAATCCTTTGACAAAGCCACCTGTCAAAACAAGATGCCTACAGGTGGGCAGACACCTGACGAAACGGGTGCTGACCAGTAATTCAATATATACCGGTGATGCACATACAGTCATCGAGCACGTAACATAAAAACATCTTAAAGGCTGCGTAAACTGATCCGAATAGCATCTAGTAATGATCTTGAAAAATATGGATACATTTTTTCAACGTCTGCGTTTGTTTCTTTATTTCATGGTTTTCTTAGTATTAGTGGGTCAGAAATAATAATAATAATATAATATGTCGGGATAACTCACACACGGCCATCTGATCCCAAACTAGACAGAGCCTGTTCTTATGGTAACCAGACAACTGATATCATCTTCATCATCTATCATCAACATAACTTATATGTTTCTAAATACGTACATAATATAGATAAATTACACCCAGACACTTCGAATCTTTCGATTTGTCGAAAAAATACAATTTGAAATATTTTGTTTAGATAAGTTATATTACATTATACACACACTTAAGCGGTTTCAGAGATTAGAGCAAACACACATCGTCACAAGTTCGTCACATTGAATCATAAACATAAAGCTTTAAAAAAAATTAAGGCTTTTTTGTTATCATTTTTTAACCATTCTCAAACTTTGAACTACAACGCTAAATATACCTTATGAACACCAAAAACCTTATCACCTTTTTTAAATGGCGACATTTGCTGTTTTATCACATTTTTTTAAAATACAGGATTCAAAGGTGCGTCAAGATGATATCAAACAACCCAACAATGCAAACACGAAAAGGCGCGTGCTATTTTTTTTCACGGAAGACGGAATAGGCGAAAGCAAACACATTATACAGCCACAAAAGACGGGCACACTCCACACTCAAGAACTATCGAGTTTCTGAACGAAAAAAAAGATAGCACATGCCGAATCTGATTTCGTTCCACCATATTTGAGCAAAGGGTTAGGACTTTTAACAAACATTGCATTACAAAAAGCGTACCTTTTTGCACCCGCATTTTTTTGTACCAAAAAATGCGAAATCGATTTCGGCAGATGTCCACAAATAGAAAGGGTTTGATAGGATTTCTGGTAAAAAACACAGCGTTCAAACAATGGTCGGTAACCGTTATGGGCTCCTGTCAAAATTTGCTATTATAAGTTAAAGAGTTTGTGTATTGATTAATTTCTCGCTAAATGGGTTCTTCCAGGGAGTTTATGATAAAAAATAGATTTGTGATGTGTCATAATCTATCTGATATTATGCTCTATAATTAATTGCGGTATCCATTAACATCTGCTTAAACGCAACACTTGTCATGCTTGTGCTGTTGTGGGAGGCTTCCCGATTCCTCTTATATAGCGTAATCAATTATGCAGCTAGATAATGAGTTTTTCAATTTTTTATAATCATCATTATTATCTGTGTCCTAAGGCCTCTTCAAAATAAAAAAACAAATCTTTTGGTGGTTTGAAAATATAGTTATACCTACGTAAAAAAGTCCTGATCATAACGCCAATGTTTCTATCGCCTTATACATTTGCAGAAAAAGGCCTGAAGTAAGTGGAAATCAATCAAAGTAATTAGCACATGGGATTCCAGAGAAGTGAAGTTTGAGAATCGAATTCTCAACTTCATCCCTTGGTGGTGTCTCCTACATTTTAAGGTAACTCATTAGAGACTTGGTATTTATACTAACAAACATTAGGTACAATTTATTCGGTAAGGGATTTTCCATTCGACTCTGTTAAAACGTTCTTAAACTAAAGTGGATGATAAAACTATTAGTACCTATAATCTTCGATCAACAATAGCAACCGTTGATCGAAGCCTATAATTGGAGTTTAGTCCTTAAGAAACGATTTGAGTTATACGGCCCGGTACGGAAATTTTATGAGGAGTAAAATCAAGTGTTAACACAAAAGTTGAGGCGTTATGTAGAAAGAGACAAACATATAAATCTGTGGGATTGAACGTGTAAAAGAATGAGATGGAATACATTACACAGCGTATCTTAAAATAATGCCGCCAACGCCATCTAACGCAAAATTATAGCACTAAAAGTCAATCACACGACCATTATATATATGCAATATTATAAGATATTTAAACAATTTTAGCTAATGATGAATAAAAAAAAAATGGGGATAATACTTTATTCCGTTGCAATGATTTGCAAGAGAAATAAGTATCCCCCATTTGGTCAGCATTAGCTAAAATTGACGTGACGTTATTATGTAGGATTTTAAATAAAACAATGTGTAGGTACTAATTATTATTTTATTTTTCGTCTATTATTAAAATATTGACTAGGTAAATTTTTACTGTATCTGTACTATCACTGTCTTTTCTGGGTCCACTTATTATATCATTTATATCTTTGCACCACTAATGTATGTGAAAAAATTACTAACCAAATTGCATATGAAATCACAATTTTGATTTTTATGTAATTGGCATTGTATTAATTTCCGTATAGAAAACTGTCTTCATGTAGTTTCTTACGTTATCATAGTCACAACTCACAATGGTTTTTTAAAACATGAGTGGAAATAAGAAATAAAAAAACTAGAGCACATTCAAGATTGAATAATCAAAAACACAAACTAGGTAATACTCTCAGATGAAGTAAAAAAAGGTAGATGACGCACGGCCTTTGCTAATACTGAAGCCACAAAACTCAGCTCCTTTCATGTAAATACACGCGCTCACGCACACACATGCACCAAACTAAGCTCATTTTTCGTTAGTATCTCGTTTTTAGTATTAGTATTAGTCGTCGTGCAGTTAGTTTGCCAAAAAATACAGTTCTGTGTAATTTTATGGTGTAAAAACAATACAAAAGTGACCAAAAAGTCTGAAGAAATATCGTTTCACACATAAATACACACAAGACTATATTTTTTAAAGTTATTTTAACGCCATTTTGAGGTTATTCGACATAAATAATATTAATGCCGCGAAATGACTTATCGGGAGAGTGTTGCCAGAAGTTAGTATTTCCAATAGCCCAATAGTGGGTAAGTCAATTGCAGGCAAAGCCATAGCAAAATACAGAGGTGACATAATTATTATTTTATTATTTGATCGCTGTATGACTGAGTCGAAATGACCCACAATGACATCCATCTGGCCAAGGCTGGTGTACACAACATAGATTTCGCCGAAATTATAGAACAGGATATCCAAAAAAGATATTTTAATTGACTTCAAATAAAAGAAGTCTTTCTCTAATCTTCCTCCATAATTATGTTATGAAAAAAGGGTAAATAATAATTAATAATTATATTCTATAAATATAATTATTAATTATATTATATATAAATTCAAATAATAATATAATATAAATTTAAAACTACATTCATGGGAATAAATAAATAAATAAAACAATTGTCTTAATAGATATCTATTGAGACAATTTATAAAGTGTAGGATCACTTTATAAATTGACACGCCTCCTACATATTCGTAATATAATTGTATTTTATAAAAATATTCACTGTCGCATTCACATATTACCTATTTTTATTAATATGCAATTTTAAGGGATATTTAAAAAAAATGGCAACCCTTCATTCACTCCCACATACTTAAAAAAGTGGCTTCACTTTCATGTTCCAAGTGCGCTATCTACATTTTTTTACTTTTTTTTTTTTTTTATAGAAGAGGGGGCAAACGGACAGTCGGTTCACCTGATGGTAAGTGAATATCGACATCCACAGACACCCGCTATACCAGGAGATCAGCAGGTGCGTTGCCGGCCTTTTAGATGTGAGTATGCTCTTTT
This sequence comes from Helleia helle, assembly GCA_963853865.1. Lineage (NCBI taxonomy): Eukaryota > Metazoa > Arthropoda > Insecta > Lepidoptera > Lycaenidae > Helleia > Helleia helle. The sequence continues at coordinate 5,201,423 of OY971436.1, forward strand.
CTTGAAGGTCCCTAAGTCGTATCGGTTCGGAAACACCATAGGTGGCAGCTGATTTCATATATTTGTAGTGCGAGGCAGGAAATGCCGTAAAAATCTAGATGTTGTGGATTTCCGGACATCAAGATGGTGTGGGTGAAATTTGGAATTCTTACGCGATGTCCGGTGGTGGAATTCTGCCGCACGTATTAATCCGAACAATTCCTCAGAACACTCCCCGTGGTAGATGCGGTAGAAGATGCAGAGAATACTTAAATATACTATAATAATAAAATAATAATTTAATATAATATAATACTTGATCTGAGGTAATACTACATACGTAATAACAAAAATGAATTAGAATTTCGAAATTGAGAAATGTTAGCACAGACTAAAAAAAGTCATTACGTTCCAATATTAGCGGATCCGTAATTAGGTTTAAATAAATACAATTTTTTTCAATGCTCAGTATTGCCCGATTGTGAAAATATTTTTACTGATTATTTCCCCCCACTGAATAAATTTTAAACAGTTGCTACTTATATTTACGTAGGTACGTGACACGTTCTCGAATTAATGTGTTTGTGTGATTTAACGATATCAAATACAAACAGTAAAACAGTAACAAATATTCATACTTCCATACATACAAACTTTCGCGTTTATATTACAAGTTACAAGTTTAAACAGTAATATGTATAACAAGTTTACATTACAACTGTGTTTCATGCCAATAAAAAATAATAATTATAAAAATGTATATTTTACTAATTACCTACTGTTATATTTTCTTCGTTTCATATAAATAAACATTCTTGTAATATAACAATTATACATAATAAATAATAATATAGCTTGTGTATACATGGTTAAGTAAAGTTGTTATAAATTAATAGATATGCCCACTTAGCTATTTATGTATTAAATTTTATTGCTATAACAAATTGTTATCAGCGGCCGAATCATTTCCCGTTTTCGGGAAAACTTCACCACTACTGGCAACATTGAATCAATTTAGTGCTTCATTTTTGACAGCGCGCTTGTATGAAGACTGACCTTTTAAAGTGTAATTATTCTAAGATCATGTATATTTTATATAAGAATAACTAGTCTTCAACATAAAACATGTAAAAATTTCATAGACATAAATAAACTAAAATAGCGCCATCCAACGCAATATAACGACTTTCCAATCTCATACAAAAAACCAAATGTACTAAGTGAAATGCCTCTGATCCTCCCTGATCTTTTTCTCTTTGTTATTATTATTTTGTAACATACTTTATGTAATATGCTTTATTGAAGTAATATAAATAATCCTAATAATTACAGATATATGTTTGTTTCTCTTATCATTTTAGCAGATGCGTTCATGCGTTCGACCCTTTTTTTCTACTCGATATATATCATAATTATCGTTCGTAATGAGTAAACTCCAATTGTGCGTCGGAGCTGACACACACACACTTTTTTATTAAATTTTAGCATTTTTTATAGTCTTTGTAGATCTTTTTTTTCGGATGGATCTATGCTAACGGCCCGAAGGCCCTAATGCTACATCGGATTAGTGTGAGCCCATTTGGCTCACTTTTGCAGTTCCCAACCGTGCAGTCTGCAACCACACGGCCTCCTGGCGTCGGTTGGGTCTTTGTAGAGCTTGTAGAGTTTAAATATTATTTTTATTTTCAGATATCGCTATATAGGATCTTTAGCTGGTACCCACAGTCCAGACTGAATACCCAGGGACTGGTAGAACCAGCTCCTCCCGAGAGCTATAAGATTGTGTTAGACTTTGTCAAGTTAACCTAACAATTTGGATTCAAGATTGGAGGCAAGAGAGTTTTCACAGTTGAATTTCCAGTATGATTCCCTGATTTTTGAAAATTATTTATGTATAAAAATATTAAATGGCTGATATTTAATTGTTAATAATAATCATTAGAAAAGGATAAATCATATTTCGATAATCAGTAATGAGTGATACCATATTTTGCCCTAACATGACGTCATTGGAATATGGCAACTGTGGTTATATGGCGCCACATGTCTCTGACGTACAGGTTGAAAAAAAATGTTAATTGCCAGTATCATCAAATTCCATAACGAATTTAATGGAATACCTCGCAGATGTTTCGAATTCTAGATAAATATTTTTTGAGCGGCAACTTTCTCCGCACAAGGACCTAAGTACAACTGTCAAACGCTTATTTGGACATCATAAATACAACCCTTTTAGGTATAACCTGACCAGAAAAATAAAAACCCTCGCCATATGGTGGAAAATTTCGGAACAAATTTTTGTGGACTTGTTAACTATGGACTATAATAGTATAGTAAAACTATAACACATATAATACGATAACACATAGGTGTTATCGTATATAAGATACAGTGGTGACACCAATGCACCAAAACAGGGCACCTCGACGGCTAGTCAGTCCCTAAGGGACCGACACCACCTCCACAGAGCGGTTGTCCCGCACCACAGAGCAACTCCTCCCAACGTCGGGACAGTGCAATGGCGTGAGGTTCCCATCCTCGTCCCTTGTCCCCTCTGCTCTTTGGTCCTCTTTTCTAATAAGGGGAGTACAAAGAGCAACTTCCTCGGTTCAATTAGCTTCGCCCAAGGTTGCTGGGTTCACCTTAAGCTACTAGAGCCCCACCGCCACGACAAGGCTTGAACCTTGGCGGAGATTATAATGAAGTCCTCCCGTGACCATGGTTGCTGTAAAGTATCCGAAACGTCGGGCTTGTAAAAATCTTAATAAACCGCGATAAAATCTGTAATTTTTTTTCATTATAATATACTCTATTTCACTATATTAGTGTATATGGTACAGGAGGCTGGAGGCGTTAACCCACCGACCCTTCGTCCTACGACCTCTATATATGGTCTCAGCTCGGATTCCGATCGATTGCTTTTTGGCAGACGAGTCGATCTGATCTGATTTTAAATACAATACGCTTGTTTATCTGACGTTGAATCTTAATTTCTTTTATATTTATTCATTTTAGTTAAATAAGTGGTTTACGTCGCACATGAACACTAGTTAATATAGCCCAGGAAACTCATTTATGTGTTGCCTATCCTAAGACATAAGATGTTAAGTCTCGGTGTCAGTAATTACACTGCCTGTCTTGCCCTTTTCTCCGAAACACAGCAAAGTACATATTTCTTCCTTGAAACATCAAGGAAGAAATATGTAGGATAGGGAGAAATATGTGGAACCTATCCGCATATATTCATATTATTATCCTATTCTTATACTTCTAAGAGATTACATTAAATATTATACAACATACAACACGCGGTGTCCATGCGTAAATGTCAAATAGTTCCTAGACGGCTTGGCGGCGAGCCAAATTACCATTATGTCACAGTTTCTTGAAGACTTCATAATAAAATATATGTATGGAAAGTATAAACAAAATATGCACATTCCAGCGTGTTCTTTGCATAGTAACCTAGCTCTAAAATTAAAAAAAAAAACTTTTTAAAACTTTGTTAAGAGGTATTGCCGGTAACGACCGGGGTGGTTGGTACCTCTCGCTCACATAACACCGGCGTCGAGTGACAGCCATACTGTCGCGTTTCGTACAGTTTGTGAGTTTCCAGTGGCCCATTGGGGGGATAGGGCAAAGGAGGGCAACACATCTGCATAATCTCTGGTTGTGCAGATGTGTATGGGCGTCGGTAGTGTAAAGCTTCGACTGCTCGTTTGCCCTCCTATGCTATAAAAAAACTAATCTTTCTCAATGATCGGGTTCTAATCCAAAAAAAAAAAAAAAAACGACTAACAAACTCGTAAAACGACTCCAGTACTTCGTGTAATGGCTCCTGTGAAGATTAGCGTTTAGTTGTTACTAACCATAGACATAATATAGAAGGACTGGGCATACCTACGAAAAAAAGGTGTAACCTTCAACTCAAATCGGCACTTAACATGGCTACAATTGCTAGGGTTTTGACAGCAAAACCACAAACTATATATATAGAATACTACTATGAAAAGGGCACTCAAGATGGCGGATCAGGCACTCGCTTACAGCTGTAAGTTTAAAGAAAGGGGCATCTCTTCTTATTTCCTAACTTCATGTTACTAACACTGTCATTGTAAGCATGACAAATATGTCAAATTGACATTATCACCTACTTCTTTACAGATTGTGGTTATTCCGCGGTTGCAACTTCTTAAATGTCTTAAAAAACCTAAAAACTAGTTTTAGTACTCTATTATATTCACGTGAATATACAAAATTACGCCATAATTGAAATCTGCTTATCTATAAAAAGCGATATAATCAGTAAAATGGCGATGGCCCTACGGCCCCTGCCCAGCCTGCTTGCCCGATGGCCAATAGCTTTGCCGTCTTGGCGGAGGAGGTTCCCATGGCGTTGGAGGAGCTGTAGCCTTGGAAACCTCTGGCAGGCGGAGAGACGCGGTGGCGACGGAATGTTGTGCCGCAAGAGACCTGTGCGCGGCTGATCGGGGGGTCCACCGCGCGCAAGAAAGGTTTGTGCAGTAAGGCGCCCTTAGGTGTTCAGGGTGCCTTACTAGCGGAGAGTGCTGATGGGTACAGCGTCGGGGCCCGGAGCGGTAAGAATACAGTTCCCGCACCGGGCCCGCCGAACGACACGAGGCGAACACGTTGGGGTTTTAGTGTGGTGAGAGTCCCACATAACCACCAGGTCCCCCCGGGCCCGGTGGTATCTAATAGATTTCCCCAACAGAAAAAAAAAAAAAAAAAAAAAAAAAAAAAAAAAAAAAAAAAAAAAAATGGTGTGATGATGGTTAATATTTAATTATATTTATTAATCACAATCATTCTCAGAATTCCATCTTGGCGTTCATTGAGGGAGGCCGATGTTCAGCAGAGGATTGATAGAGGCTGATGATGATGAATCAGAAGCAGAATTCAACCTGATTTTGAGAGTTTAGAAAGAAGTTTGGGATTTATAATGTAACATAAAATGATCGTTAGATTATGTAAAGTAGAGCTATAATTTATTTATTTGTTTTAATAAAACGATTTTTACAAACAAACACTTTTAAATTGTGTGAAAATCAATTAAACTAAACTGTCAAAACTTAAACAATATGATAATTATATTAATAATAATTTAACAAATACTTATAATCAAAGTGACAATAATTAATCAAACATAAACAACGTTTATTCACACGACAGACAGTACTTGCTTATTTTTATCCCTCAATGCATTTCGTCATAAACAGCAGAAACGCAGGAATCGCCCAGGGAAATGTCACGGTCGGCGTTTACGCGTCAAATATTTTGATTTGGGATTGGGGGGGTTGACACTTGGGTCTTGACACATGATAAACGTGGTCGGGCTACGTGATGGTAAACATGGAGGCCACCCCCCGTTTCACGTCATTTCACATAGAGGGGGTTAAAACGCGATGTTAAAAGGAGGGGTTACCACGTTATTTCTCGTGGTGGGGGTTAAAATGCGCTGTTGAATGGAGGGAGTTAACACGTGATTTTAAATGTGGAAGGGCAATCAGGCGATTGAAATGTGAAGGCATTATATGCATAAAATGTGGAGGGGCTACCGTGTTTACAAATTTGGGTCATCAGGAGATTTTATAGGAGGGATTAAAACGGATTAGGGTTTGACTTGGATTGTTCCCGAGGGTCTGGAAGGAGGGTCGGCTTTTCCTGCTACCAAAAGCAGGGCGGACCCCGGACTCGGCTTCGGCGGTGCGACCGGTGGTGCTGCTGAGCGAAGCTGGGAAGGCCTTGGAGAGAATAGTGGCCTCCCGTCTCGCTCAGCACCTGGAGGAAGGCCCGGGACCGGGACTCTCTGAGTCCCAATTCGGTTCCCGAGCACGCCGGTCGACCGTCGATGCCCTTAAACGCCTTCGGGCGGTGACGAGTGAGGCTGAACACAGGGGGGAGGTGGTGGTCGCGGTGCCCTTGGATCGCAAACGCCTTCAACAGCCTCCCTCACAGTGTGATACGGGAGGCACAGAATTACTTCGGAGTGCCCCTGAATCTAAGGAGGCTGTTGGAGGCGTACCTCTCCGAGAGGAGGGCAGCCTGCGAGAACCGGTGTGGGTCCGTAGAGTGGTGGCGAGTCGGGTGCGGTGTCCCAGAGGGATCGGTTCTAGGTCCGATCCTGTGGGACATCGGCTACGACTGGGTCCTGCGAGGCCACCTCCTTCCCGGGATGGGTGTCGTCTGCTAGTAGCAGATCCCGGAATGGGTGTCATCTGCTAGTAGCAGATCCCGGGGAGGAGGCGGCCTCGCAGGACCCAGTCGTAGCTGATGTCCCACAGGGCACTCCCAGGTGCGAGTCCCACATAGGGTCAGGATCTACCTGAGATCCTGGCTACATGCATAAAAAGCATTTCAAGACAAAAAAAAAATTTAAACAAAAATTAAAACCGACTTCAAAATAAAAAAAAAACAACTAAAAAGTAATAAAATAATTTCCTTAATTTTTGTGCCTACAAATAATCAACTTGATCTTCTACTAATATACAATCTTTGCGTTTACCACGTCATTATTGTTACTTTTGGAGTCGGTGTCAGCCAAGGTAGGTAGGTTAGGAGGTCAGGTACATCAACAAATAGGACACCGGCTTCAAAAGTAACAATAATGACGTGGTAAACGCAAAGACTGTATATTAGTAGAAGAACAAGTTGATTATTTGTAGGCACAAAAATTAAGGAAATTATTTTATTACTTTTTAGTTGTTTTTTTTTATTTTGAAGTCGGTTTTAATTTTTGTTTAATTTTTTTTTATTTCTTCATTTTTTATTGATTTCCAAATTTTATAACTATTTTTATTTGTCTGAAATATGGGTAGAACTATTAAACGCGTTGCTCAGATGAAATAGCGCTGTATTAATGAGATGACCGTAGAAAGGGTTTAATTCATTACATAACAAATGAAAAAACCGAAATGGAATTGTGTAAACCTTTATATACATGTAATTGCAAGCAATCACGGCAGATTTGCTGCTATTCGTTAAATAATTCCATTATATATAGGTATAGAACATCACCAATATATAGATATAGAATGGATATTATGATGACCTTGAAAAACTATGATGCGTGGAAGCGCATCATAGTTTTTCGCACAGTTGTTTTTTGTTCCTTAAACAACGACAAGTAATAAAATTACATGATTTTGGCATAATATTATTTACCGTATGAAGTAAGCCCAATAAAAGCTGTAAATCGTCGAGGATTCCCCTCGACTGTGTGTGGTCTCCATCATCACACCTGTAATGGCGCTTATAACACATATGGGTATAAAGGTCTCATCAATTTAAATTAATTAAGTCCAAACACAAGGTAGCTACTGTAAACTGTTGAGGAGTTCCTTTAACTGTCCTTTGTCTTCATCATCAGACCCCTAATGACAGACACAACCCATCTAGGTGTAAAGTTCTCATCATTACAAATTAATCAAGCCCAAAAACAAGGTTACTGATGTAATCATTGAGGAGTTCCCTCGATTGTCTTTCGGCTCCAGCATCAGATCGACTCCAGACCTTCATTAAATTGTAGTCCTTCAAAACACTTTATAAAAAAAATATCAAACGCACTAGTCGCCCCTACGATTTTCAAAAGTTCCCCTCGATTTCTCTGGGATGCCATCATCAGATCCTGGTTTCCTTATCATGGGACCATTTGGGAAGTATACCCTTTAGAACAAAAAAAGAATTTTTCAAATCGGTCTAGCCATCTTCGAGTAATCAGGTAACATACATAAAAAAAAAAAAAAAAAAAAAAGATTCCGACGAATTGATAACCTCCTCCTTTTTGAAGTCGGTTAAAAAAGGGTTTGACTTGGAGGGATTAACTTACATATTTTATTTTGTATTAACTCCGATAACTTTTATTTTCACCCGTATTCTGGCACATTTAAAAAAAATGTCAATTGGATAGGCAAACTGGCAGACAGCCACAGGGAGCCAGCGTCACCGATGAACACAAACATGAAACTAGCCCAGGCGGCTTATTCACGTGCTGCCTATCTTGAGACGTTAGATGGTAACTCTCGGTGGCAGTATTTCACAGCCTTTTTTTTTCTTTAACGCCAGGAAATGCTCTGAGGCATCCCGCGGGGGAGTGGGTCTCCCCACGCGGGTATGTGGGACTCGCTGCGCCCGACAGCTGGTAAGTGGACGAAGCTCTACCCACTAACAATGGGGTGAGGTTCCCATCCTCGCCCCTTGCCTCCTGCTCTTTTGTCCCCTCTTTTTATAAGAGGGGTACAAAGAGCCCCCTCGGCCTAATTAGCTTCGCCCAAGGTGCAGCGGCTCACCCTAGGTTACTGAGTCCCGTCGCCGCGACAAGGCCTGAACCATAGTGGGGAGTATTACACAGCCTGTCCTGTCCTGTTTCTCAGTAAAATATGATTATCATTACCAAGGGACTGGGTTGACGTAGAGTGGAATGTTAATGTGTTAATTTTCCACTTGCGCGAATGTGGCGCAGTATTTAATTAAAGTAGATTGGTGTATTTCGTATGATCATTAACTTGAATTACATGCAATATTATGTAGCGATGGTATAAAGTTGACTTAAAGGTTCTGAGTTCGATTCTAGCCTTTTTTATAGAAGAGGGGGCAAACGGATAGTCGGTTCACCTAATGGTAAGTGAAGAGCGACATCCACAGACACCCGCTACACCAGTGGATTAGCAGGTGCGATACCGACCTTTATATAATATTATGAGTATGCTCTTTTCTTGAAGGTCCCTATTATTTATTATTATTTAAGGGTGGGGACACCAGCGAGGCCAGACGGGCGATCAGTCTTCATTAACGGGACCATTTCACCCAATTCCCCAGGCTCGCCTCTGGAATTAGATGCGGGGACGGGTTACCAATTGCCCCTCCGGTGTCACCCCCTCAAACCTACGTGTTGATCTACAAAAACTACTTAGCTGCCTTATGGTTAGATATGCTAAATCTTCCTTCTTCAGCTCGTCCGCTTCAAACAGCTCCCATCTTGCGTATGCATATGCTGGGCGTCCATAAGGTCCCTAAGTCGTATCGGTTCGGAAACACCGTAGGTGCCATAATTTTTTCCTCCCCTAACGAATTTTTGTCAAACTAGAATAAAATATATCTTATTTATTGATAGAATAGCTTGTTATTGTTAATTTAAAGTAAGTTCGATTCTTACTTCCGTTATTTCTAAGTTTGCTCGGACACAAGATTTTTCTACAAGAGGCAAACGGACAGTCGAACGAAGAAAGACACCGAAATAAGATAAATTCATGTATTTTGTGTAAAGGTGCTTAAATCTTAGCTTCCCTTTGCTAGTCGGGAAGAAATACGAGGAGTAGTCTGGCCTTCGCCGGGGCCAGCCTGTCGCTGAGGTGTTCCTGTTGCCTGCATATCCGGGACCCGCAAAAAGAAGGCACTAGCAGGTGGTTTAGTGAGGTAGTGAATTTCCACGTGCGAGTCCCCACATAGCTCCATGAGCTTTATCCGAGGTATACCTGGATCATGCGGAAGCATTACCCTGCGTCATCAAAAAAAGGGCGGGAAGATATAGCAAGGTTCAGCCAATAAACCAGACAAGATCCCATAGGTCCAAACTGCTAGACCTATGATTTTGTGCCCTCGAGCTTAGATGTTTCACTCAACGTTCCGCTAACAAGTAAATCTAGTTAATCTAATCTCATCAATCTAGTAGAGTTTGTTTGTTTGTTTGAACGCGCTAATCTCAGGAACTACTGGTCCGATTTCAAAAATTCTGTCAGCGTTAGACAGCTTATTTATCGAGGAAAGCTATGCTATATAACATCACACTGTGACTTATAGGAGTTGAGTAACGCGGGCGAGGATGCAGGCAACAGCTAGTTAAAAAATAAAAGTTGAACCCATTGGAGAATTCTTGCAAGAAAATTAGAGATAGGATTATATTAGTGTATCGTTGGAATGGGGTATCATTATATTAGTGTATCGTTGGAATGGGGTATCATTTTTACCCTGACAGACCAGGCAAATAAACATGCTTTAATAGCAAACAAAACTAAAAATTAGAAACTATTTTTTAATATAAAAATTAAATGGATTAATAAAAAATGTACATTATTGTAAAAAAAGCGTGCAGTGTGCAAAGTCTCAAGTTAATTTAACGTCTCAAAGTGGGTAAAAAAATGTTTAAAGATTCCGTTACATACAGGCCCGTCATTAATATTGGGCACCATGGGCCCAGGGCCTCACGATATATGGGGCCCCATTATATATCGGAATATGATTGAGTGATAATTTTAAGAAAATCAATCAATGATCTGATTATAATACCTAGCAGTGGCCTAATTACTATGATCTCTCTTTTTTTAGTCCAAAATTCAAGCTTACAGACCTCAAAATCATTGAGGTCAAGAGTTTTCGACGGGGCCCCACTATACTAGTTTCAAGGGCCCCCAATAAGTTAAAGGAGGCATAGGATACCATTTACATAGACAGATGGATACAGGGGAAGCTAATATAGAAGCGTGTTAAGGCGAGTCACCGCAGGCGAAATAGGAAAAATTATATGCCACATCAAATTTTTGAGATATATAGTGTACCTAAGTACTATTAAATAGCGATATTACAAAAAAATATCAGAAACATCTAAAGATATTGTCTAAGGATGTGATAATTGGTTACACGATATGATGTACTTTACTCGATCATAAAAAAATCCTGAAAACATGCTAAAATAAAAACTAAAACGAATAATTTACTAAAAAAATATGTAAGTTTGCACATCATTATTATATGGAAATATTTAATTTTCAATACTACAGAGAACGTGCTATTTTTTTGCCAGTCCTATATTTTTTAATTCAAATTTATCCCAAAACTTAAATGCTATCTTTTCTTATCTTATCTTTCTTATCTAATATTTTCACAAGACGTCGCGACGCCCGCAATTCCCGGTGACTCGCCACCGCCAAGTGCGAGTCTGGCTAACGCGTTGATAGTTTTTCCTACACTTATACCACAGTATTACAATAATTATAAATATTGTAATACTGTGCTTATACTGTGAGTCAACGGGTTTGATTAAGCAGAACAGGTTTTGATTTGGCAGACCGACAGACAGACGGACTACACGCTCATTACACTTTTCTAACTACTTACGAATTTAATTTATTCTCGTTTATCAAAAAAATTATTAATCACCAAAGTGGACACCAATTTACCAGTACATAAATATTATTTATTACTTCGGCTAATTACTGAGGCATGTAAGCATAGCTTACATATTTTGGTCTATTTATCTACAAAGTAGAATTCTTTTTGATAAAAACCTTTTTGAAACCCATTATCGGTACATATATTGTTCTTAATTGCTACAGGTGAATTTTAATAATGGTTATTATGATCTGTATTGCAATACCATAGGGTGCACGACTTGGGTATAATACATGGAGCCGCAATTATTTAACACATGCTCGAGGCATGCCGTGACACGCGCTGAAAGATGTGGAGCGGTATTGCTTTTATTTTTTTGTGTAATATCGCATTTTTTTGTTGCGTACATTTGAGATATTTTAAAGTTTATGCATTAAGGTTTTAATGTGAATTTTGTAAAACCGTATAATCCTAGTCCTAGTAATATTATAAATGCGAAAGTTTGTAAGAATGTATTATTGTTGCTCTTTCACGCAAAAACTATTTATTGATTTTAATACGCAATATTTAATAAAGCAAACAAAACAATTGATAGCATATAGACTATAATTTACTGTACTTCCACGGCAATGGAATTTACGCGGCTGAAACCGCGGGGCACTGCTAGTATCGTTATATAAAATTGTGTATGGGTAAATTTATATATTGATGTGGTGCTAGATTATAAAACAAAATGTTTATCTTTTTTTAAAGACTTTAGTTAAGACTAATACATGTTTTTGATATATTAATAAAATAATATATCGTAAACTAAAAAAAATGCTTCGTAAACATGTGAAAAAGATCTATGTAATTCACACGCCGTAGAAGTGAAACATTCATGACCAAACAACTAGAGAATGAGACGAAAAGCGTCAGGTGCGGCATTATTATAGGGCTCATTGTTTTTCACCAGGGTATTTTTTTTTATTTTGAAGTGAGAGTAATAAATAGGTAGAAATCTGTATTTCTTAAAGTCTTATATATTATTATTTCTCCTTTTCACTAAAATTCTTTATGATGTAATCTACTAGCTTGAGTCAGAAAAAAACATTATGCTTCATGTCATAACGACACCAGAAAAGTTACTCGCAAAAGCACCTAGTTGTCAGTTGTCACCCGCAACTTTACCCACGTTAACTTAGATTTACAGCCTATATCACTCAGAGACAAAGTAGCATTATTTTGAACGAATTTTAAACTATATGAGTAGTTTCGGAGATCGTCTCCTATATCCAAACTTACAAACATTACCTCTTTATAATATAAATATTTTTTTAGATGAAAATAGATAAGCCTCTCCACAGACGCTCTTGTTCCGTTAGTCACTTGTTCCGTCAAAATCAGTCTAACTTAAGCCTGTTGATTTCGCACACCTGTTTGCGAGACTTTTTTCGAGCAGTTGCTACCGAGTCTAGTTTAATCGGGAGCACATCTTTAGCTCATTATAATATCGATACATTATTTGTATTCCAGTACATTATTTGCCTTATTTCTTTTATTACTTGATATGCCAATTTCAAGATATTTCACCGGTGGGAGGGTTGCGCTGTGCCTCGCTCCCGTCTGCTTGTATACCCCAGTACTTCTTTTTTCTCCCGTGAAACAGCTTTGCTGTGTGACGGGAGCAAGATGGGCAGTGTAATTACTGGCACAAAGCATCTTGCCTGAGGATTGCCTATCCTGAATGCATGAATGAATGAAAAAATGAAATGAACACATGAATGAGTTGACATTTTTGTTCCGCGTTGGTAAATGCATTTAGGCATACAGCTAGTCCTAGGTGGGATCTGGCGGTTATAACACCGCGGGTGCCTTCGTCTGCATATAGTGAGGTGCTAGGGATCTATCAGCGAAAGGGTACCTCGTCGACTGGCCATTATATTAGGACAGGACTCTTTTACGTAGGTGGTAACTCCGGCATCCCAACGCCTCCGGGATTGTGGAACGGAGGTGGATGGTGTCCCAGATAATGGAGGTGACAAGAGGCGTGTTTATTGCCTCCGCCGAACTCCCGTGCATCGTCTCTAGAGCAGGACCGCATCTGCTGTGTTCTCCTTATCCCGCTCCACAGTCTATTTTTCTGACATTACTGTCTCGCAGAAGGATACTCCTGTCGCTCAGGCCCTGTCACTTTTAAGCATAGAGCGGAATAAAGATAAACGCTTGAAAGTGGGAGGTCCTGCCTTCCTGGCAATAAATGACCTGGGCTAGACTCAGGTTAACTTGTTTATGTTCATGGGCGACGCTGACCATCCAACTATAATAAAAATGCTAGTCGTTAGATCCAGGATTTTTAAAGGTGCTTCTATGATCCTCTAATTTAGTGAAATAGTCTGAAAAAAAAAAACAATATTTAAAAAATACTTGTAACAGGCATATGATTTTGTGGTTTACGAGTAGGAGCCTTTTTTGATGGCTTAGGCCACTCTACGCTCTTGTCTATGACAAACCCATATTTTCTCGCCACGAGTCCGAATATAGGTTCCAGGATCTCGGACTATACCACTCGCCCTTGCGTTGCCTGTTCAAACATACCTTACATCGCATTGTCTGACAGGCCGCAGGATAAACAGATATTTTAAACACAGCTACGCTGCTGAAATAATAAATAAAATGTTGGGCCTACTTATAAAGGCAGTCGATGCAAGGGATGTCCTTGCATTAGATTACATATCGATAAAGTGTTATCATAACACTAATGTAATAGTGTTGTAATAATCGTTTAATTGTAATATTATCGATAAAAATAAAAATTATAATGTTTATCGGTATAAGAAGTATTATGAAAATGTTTCTATTATTGGTACCCATATTGATGATAAAAATGATATTAGATAAGGTGTTTTATAACTAAATAAGTAGAGCTTATTACTAGCGCAAAGTGCTATTACAAACAAAGTAAAATGGCTTTAATGAGTTTATTTTTTTTAATTTGTCACTTAATTAGATAGAATAAGTACATTGTACGTGTTTCTTATTCTCCCCATGAACTAATGAATTTATTTCGACTCTCAACCCATAATACACTCAACAGATAGAAAAAAAAATGTCTAGGTGTTTCACTCATGCGTTGCTTGTTTTGCCTTTACCTCTGAAACAGAACTACGCTGCTTCACTGAAAAAAAGCAGGCTGGTGGTACTCGCGGAATTCTCTCACCAGTAAAATACCACATTTAATACACCTTCCTTTCATTTTCACGTGAACCCTAAAATCGGAACCAGCCCGAAATATTAGGTACAAATTGTTAACTATCCTTTTAATAAATCTTATTTATAGGCTTATTAAAATCGATGATTCGAACTATTAATGCACCCAAATAATATTGTTCATAACTGTTTAGGTTTTAAAGGCCTTGAATGATAAAAACAACACCTGCCCTAATAATCGTTAATCATAGTTTTTAGTTGTCTTCGTTAATCTAGTGATGCGAATTCGTACACGCGCGCATGATTAATCGTTTTTTTTCACTGGCGACACCAGAATGTTTGTGTATGCCAAGCTTATGGTCTGTTAAATGTTGTCTATGGTTCGAAATATAATTTGTGCGTATTTAACAAGATAACGGATGATAAATTCGCTTGTTAATTAAATAATTATTCAAAGGAAAGTGATATGTTTTATTAGAAATAATCGGTATTTATATAGTTTAAGTTGCTGAAGCTCCCCACCATGGTTCAGGCCTTGTCGTGGCGGTGGGGCTCAGTAGCCTAGGGTGAGCCTATCACCTTGGGCGAAGCCAATTGAGCCGAGGGGGTTCTTTGTACCCCTCTTATAAGAAGAGGGGACAAAAGAGCAGGGGGCAAGGGGCCTCACCCTGGGAACCTCACCTCATTGTACTGTCCCGACGTTAGGAGGGGTTGTTCTGTGGTGCGGGACAACCCCTCTGTGGAGGTGGCGTCGGTCCCTTGCGGGGCTGACTAGCCCACTAGACTAGATCCGGGGCACCTCACCAAGGCGGCACTGGTGGCACTCGCCGGGTTTTAGTGGGTAGTGCTGCGTCCATTTACCGTCTTTCGGGCGCAGCGAGTCCCACATACCCACATGGGGAAACCCACTCCCCAGGCGGGATGCCTCAGAGCATTTCTCGGCGTAAAAGAAAAAAAAAAAGAAGTTGCTGAAGATGATTTTATGAGAGAAAGGTTTTATGTGTTGAGAAATATTTATTTCGCACCATTCAATATAAAGGTGATAGATTTGGCGTATAGACCAAAAAAAAAGGGATATAAAAGTTTTATTATTTTAAAGTGATCTGATCACTGTGTAAATACTGACTGGATTTTAATAAAATAACAGTAATAATAATTAATAAATATTAACCAACAATCATACCACGTTAACCTAGCCCTACCTAGCTTACCCCGTGGTAAGTTCGTGAGTACTCGTGTAAAGGTACTAACTAGGAACGAAAATAAATTCAAGAAATTTATATAAATACATATATACACGTCATGACCCGGTGCAGACATCTATATTCATCATACATAAATAAATAAATAATAATAAATAAAAATATTTTTATTCAATGTTGTACGTCAAAGTAGCTTATTGAACGTCAAATGACTCTACTACCGGTTCAAAAACTAGTCCACTGAGAAGAACCGGCGAAACAAACTCAGTAAAACTAATCTTTTCAATATTATACAATATAGGTACATAATATGATATAATTATACATAGAAGCCATGTAGGAAACGCCTTATTCCCAAGGTGTGGTATCTTCAATAAATTCTTTTATTTTGTAGTATCCTTTACCACACAAACGTTCTTTAACAGTTTTTTTTAATTTATTTATCGATAGGTTTTGAACGTTTTCTGGGATCCTATTGTGAAACGTATACATGACCCATAAAAGAATTACTGACCTTATGTAGCCTAAAATATGGCACAACAAGTTTATGTTTGTTCCTTGTATTTTTATTGTGATTATCGCATTTTTTTACAAATTCATTTATATTTTTGCGAACATACATCACGTTTACAAAAATGTATTGAGATGCTACAGTCAAAATGTCTATTTCTTTAAATTTCTCTCTTAATGATATTCTGGGACCCAGACAGTAGATAGCCCGTATAGCCCGCTTCTGCAGTATGAAAATTGTATTGACATCAGCGGCATGTCCCCAAAGCAAAATTCCGTAGGACATAAGACTGTGGAAATACGCATAATATACTAGTCTAGCCGTATTAACATCCGTAATTGACCTGATTTTTCTAATCGCAAAAACTGCAGAACTGAGTCTACTCGATAAGGTAGCTATATGGGGCGCCCATTGGAGATTGGCATCTAAGGTAATGCCAAGAAAGGTAGTTGAATCCACCAAGTCCATTATCTCCCCACTTAATGTTACATTGGTTTGTACTTACTTTTTTTTTTTTTTTTTTTTTTTTTTTGTTATCGCAGGGAAATGCTTTTTGCGCATGTAGCCAGGATCTCGGGTAGATCCTGACCCTATGTGGGACTCGCACCTGGGAGTGCCCTACCCGTAAACTAAAACCACTGCGAGCGCCTTCAGCCGCTTTAATTTGAGGGTCCCGGATAGGCATTCAACAGGATCACCTCAGCGACAGGCTGGCCCCGGCGAAGGCCAGACTACTCCTCTTAAGGGGGGCTGCCCGGCTGCTTGGGCAGTCCCCGCGACGTCGTGTCATACTGAGCCCAGGTTCCCATCCTGAACCCGACACGAGCACAGGGGCGTTACTGGAGGCGCATTAAGTAGCGCCTCCTGCGCACCCCCGTTCGTCGCCCACGGGGGGAGGCCTCGTCGGCGGCCTCCTCTCTCACCCGCTCGTCGGCCTCCTTCTGGGACATTACTGCCTCACAGAAGGAAACCATCGCCGTCCAGGACTCGTCGTCGCCGAGCATCGCGATGATGACACTCGGCAGAGACAAGTCCCCTCCGATGACCGATGTCAGATCATGACGCAGCGCCGCCCATCTCGGGCACACCTCGAGGGTGTGCTGGGCCGAGTCCACCGCCGCGCCACAATCGTGACACACTGTCAACGGCTCCCTGCGGGCCGTCCGGCACAGGTACTCACCAAAGCAACCATGCCCGGTGAGCACCTGTGTCAGACGGAAGGTGAGGGGTTTACGCTTACGGCGCATCCATCGCTCAAGGACCGGACGCAGAGCTACCGTTAGGCTTTTGCCGTACGGCTGCTGCGCCAGGTCCTCCCCCACCTTCGCATTAACGCCTCTTGCCCTAGTCGGCGAACCCGAAGGATCCCGTCTAGCGTAAGGCTCTCACCAAGAGACCTCCTATCCGAGACATAGGAGTGCGTCTCGGCAAGAACCTCCGCCACGAGTTCCCACAGGGGGTCACCGGCCAGGGCAGTGGCTGCCGCCCACGATACTGTACGGTACCCCCGGATCACTCTTACCGCGATGACCCCCTGCGCCGAGCGCAGCTGGGCCTTATTCCTCGTGGTAAGGTGACCCGCCCAGATGGGTGCACCGTAGGTTGCCATACTCCGGCAGACTCCGGAGTATAGCTGCCTGCAGGCGGCGCTGGGTCCTCCGAGGTTCGGGAGGAGTCTGCCCAGTGCACTTGCCGCCTTCACGACCTTCGGTCCCAACATTGAGAAATGTGGGCCGAAGGTCCACCCACCGTCAAGGATGAGCCCCAGATATTTGATATGGGGGCTCATCCTGACCCTCACCCCTCCGACCTGGAGGGCAGCCCCCGGTGGGGGTCCTTTCCGCCCTATCCCGCGGAAGAGAAGGGCTTCGGTCTTCTCAGGTCTGACCCGAAGCCCTAATCTCTCTATGCGGCTGATCACGAGGTCGAGCCCGACCTCGGCCAGCCGCGCCGCCTCCTTATAGCCTCGTCCCCGGGCGTAGACGAGAGTGTCATCCGCGTAGCAGATGACACCCATCCCGGGGAGGAGGCGGCCTCGCAGGACCCAGTCATAGCCGATGTCCCACAGGATCGGGCCGAGAACCGATCCCTGTGGGACACCGCAGCCGACTCGCCACCACTCTATGGACCCGCACCGGTTCTCGCAGGCTACCCTCCTCTCGGAGAGGTACGCCTCCAACAGCCTCCTTAGATACGGGGGGACCCCGAAATAATTCAGCGCCTCCCGTATCACACTGTGAGGGAGGCTGTTAAAGGCGTTCGCGATGTCCAAGGACACCGCGATTGTACTTACTTAACATTAGGTAGTGTAAATCTAATGTAAATCTAATCATATTACCCGTACTTGGCGGGATTCGAACCCGCGACCTCTGCGTAAATTGTCCAGTAGCCCGACCACTCGATTCGTCAAAAATAGTGCTGTGGAATGGATTATCAGTTAGTATTATTTCTAGTAACACATTTAATAGTAATTAATACTGATAGCTTCTCCTAATGAACTTCTCAAGTCTTCTAGGCTTATTCGCAACCAGCTATAGCAAGTATTTGCTGAAATGCAGATCGCATCTACTTAAAAGTAGACCATCAAATTTTTCCAAGACGTGGCCTTTTTCCAACTTGTCGGCCTAATAATCTCTAAAAGTCGACGGAAATTTTAAATACTCATGATCTAAGATCGAATAAGCAAAACAAGGCATTTATAATTTCAACACCAGATGGATAAACGCCGTTTGCATAAAATTAAAAAAAACTGAAATCCGGGAACCAACTTCGCTACTCTAACCGCCAAAAACCTTTTTGTGTTCCACATATACGGAATAATTAATACCAGGGCAAAAAAATCAAAATATATATAACTTTTAATAATGACATGGGAATCAGGAAAAAGAAAAGTTACGTGACAGTTTTAAATATGCAACACAGAAAAAAGCGCACAAATTTCGACTCTATGCTTTCTAGATAAGTCTTTGGGGAGTACGAATTTGCCGCAAAAACGTATTTCCGGGCGTCCATCTTGGATGCATGTGTGACAAAAAAAAGTATAAACACCATAAACGTTTCCGTAGCGGTATTTTCGGTTTTTGCCTTGTCTATGGGGATTCGTGAGAATATTCTAATAAGGCTGTCATAGAGACCAACATTTGTTATATCTATGGATCTGTGGCGCGTTTGTGAATTCTGCGCGCGTATTACATTTATAATAGGAACAAACAAAGACAAACAAACATGTATGATAGTGGGGTGTTCTATATGCTGACTTAGGAAGACTCTTTCTTTGATTTTGTTATAATCATCATCTTTATAAAAGTAAAGTCCTATTGACCGATAAAACTACATTAATATTAATAATAACGAATCTACTTGCAACGTCCTAAATCTAGAGAGATGTAATGTAGAACTTGTGGATTCTAGAGATAGATTATGATGGATTGGATCATAATTGAGTAAGTATCCTAAATCTAGAGAGAGTGTTAATGTAGAACTTGTGGATTCTAGAGATAGATTATGATGGATTGGATTATAATTGAGTAAGTATCCTAAATCTAGAGAAACAATTACTGTAGAACTTGTGGATTCTAAAGATAAATTATGATGGATTTGATTATAATTGAGTAAGTATCCTAAATCTAGAGAGAGAGTTAATGTAGAACTTGTGGATTCTAGAGATAGATTGTGATAGGTTGGATTATAATTGAGTAAACTTATCCTAAATTAAGAGAAAGAGTTAATGTAAGTCTTGTGGATTCTAGAGATAGATTATGATGGGTTGGATTATAATTGAGTAAACTTATCCTAAATGAAGAGAAAGAGTTAATGTAGGTCTTGTGGATTCTAGAGATAGATTATGATGGATTGGATTATAATTGAGTAAGTATCCAAAATCTAGAGAGAGAGAGAGTTAATGTACAACTTGTGGATTCTAGAGATAGATTATGATGGGTTGGATTATAATTGAGTAAGTATCCTAAATCTAGAGAGAGAGAGTTAATGTACAACTTGTGGATTCTAGAGAAATATTATGATGGGTTGGATTATAATTGAGTAAGTATCCTAAATCTAGAGAGAGAGAGAGTTAATGTAGGTCTTGTGGATTCTAGAGATAGATTATGATGGATTGGATTATAATTGAGTAAACTTATCCTAAATGAAGAGAAAGAGTTAATGTAGGTCTTGTGGATTCTAGAGATAGATTAAGATGGATTGGATTATAATTGAGTAAGTATCCTAAATCTAGAGAGAGAGAGTTAATGTACAACTTGTGGATTCTAGAGATAGATTATGATGGGTTGGATTATAATTGAGTAAGTATCCTAAATCTAGAGAGAGAGAGAGTTAATGTACAACTTGTGGATTCTAGAGATAGATTATGATGGGTTGAATTATAATTGAGTAAGTATCGCTGTATGTGTTACGTTTTTCTGATTGAGAAGGATTTGTGACGAGACTTTTATGGTAAACCGTGAAGGGAATGTATAGGTAGGGTCCCACAATAATATTTTATCACATGATCGTTGTACTGTTTAATTGCAACCAATAAATTAATTGTAAAGAATATCAGAATCATCATCATTTGTCTTCGTCAACTTATTCATTACACTGTCCGCTCCGGATTGGTTATCGTCTAATGATTTCGCGATCATCATATACATGTGGATGGACATATTTTATCCCGAAACATAGGTTGTATATATAATAATATAGTACATTCCGCTAAAATATAAGAAGGAATGAAACAATTTTTTACGGATTTTATCGCGGTTTATTAAGATTTTTACAAGCCCGACGTTTCGGATACTTTACAGCAACCATGGTCACGGGAGGACTGAGGTGACAGATGTCCTAATGTTACAAAGTTATTCGAAACTACCCTATGATACATCATTATTTTAATTAGTCCTCTCTACGCAGAAAGTGCTAACTGCATCTTTAATCTGTGGCATATTATGCTTGGTTTTTGATTTAATTATTTTAATAATGGGATCCCAAGCAGGTGGTAAGAGCCAGCCATCTTCTCTATTGAAATTTGGATGTTTTTTAATTTCAATAGCCTCGCGGATCATCCTTGGTTGGAATCGGTGTTCTTTTGCGAGTATCTGTGGTTTATCAAATCTAATATAATGGCGAGCTTTGTCTAGACTATGTTCACAGATTGCAGACTTAGTGTAGCGACGGTGTTTTAAGTCAGCTATATGTTCTTTAACGCGAGTTTTAATTGATCTTTTGGTTTGGCCTATATAAGAGAGGCCACAATCACAATCAAGCTTGTATACTCCTGCATCTTGTAAGGGTATATGACACTTGACAGATGGTAAGAATTGACCTATCTTTTTAGGCGGCTTGAAATAAGTTTTTATAGAAGCTCGCTTTAGGATGAAGCCAATCTTGTCAGTGACGCCTTTCATAAACGGTAGCACAGCAGGTACTCGCTCGACGGTGGCTGGTTTCACACGTTCACTGTGACGGAGACGCGGTACCCGAAGCTTGTTGTCACGCAGTACTTGCTTGACATGTTGAAGTTCGGTCTCCAGGTGCTGCTCATCACAGATCCCTTGTGCTCTCTGTAACAAAGATTTACCCACGGTAGCTAACTGTGTTGGATGGTGGTGTGATTCGCCGTTTAAATACCTATCCGTATGGGTATGTTTCCTATACACTGTGTGGCTTAAGGTGTTATTGGGATTACGGATAACTAATACATCTAAGAAAGCTAAAGAATTATTTGCCTCCAATTCCATTGTGAATTGAATTTTAGTATTGATGGAATTGAGATGGTTTAAGAATATGGTTACTTTATCAGATGGCAATATTGTGAAAGTATCATCTACATACCGCTTGTAGAACCTGGGTGTTATTGGTGAGGTATGCAGAGCAGTCTCCTCGAAGTCCTCCATGAATATGTCGGCAACAACGGGGGATACTGGTGAGCCCATAGCTCCGCGATAAAATCCGTAAAAAATTGTTTCATTATAATGAGTGAAATTCGCGCAAACATTAGAAAACAATATATAAGAAGGAAATAAAGAAATAAAGAAAGAAAATAAAAAAATAATAAAGAATTTAGTGTCAACAGGGATGTGAATCACGAACGGATGTGCCAAAATTGTGAGGCTTCTTATAAAATTTTGACTAGGAAACCATAAAAATGTCTTTTCACAAAATAACTTAAATGTGTCAGATAGTGTTTATTTAATCTACGAAAACAGAAAAAAAGATTATAATATTCCTCTCAAGATTAAATGCCCAATGATGATGATGATTTATTTAAGAACTCGTTTAGAGACGCAAAGACAGATGACAAATGTTTTTTTTTCCTTTTTTTTTTTTTTTCTTTTTCGGTCTGATGGCCTTTCAGCTCAATTGGTACAGCCAAGGTACAGCCAGATGACAAAATATGTATTTAAACATACCGCGTATAGTTTTTACTTCATTGTAATAATTTTGTTTGATTTTTTTAATTTGAATTGAATTGATAAATATGGCGTTGAAACTATTTTGTAAACTCTAATTTGTAGCAAAAGCTTAGTATTTTTTATTACTTTATTGTATTTTTCTAGTTTTACTCCCAAATACTCAAACGAATCTCAAATTTAAGACGTACTTAAACTCATGCTACGACGTGTCAGATTCAAAGAAAAAAGAGGGACAACACGAGTTTAAGTACGTCTTAAATTTGAGATTCGTTTGAGTATTTGGGGGTTAGTAGTTTATTATATACTCATCCTCATCGTATCTACTGTCCTAGTAACAAAATCTTATGCGCCTTCTAAAACAAGATAGCAAATCTGGGAGACGCTAAAAGCATAACAACTAAGCTAAAAGTATCCCAAAAATTGGGAATATATTTCCACGGTTCTTTAAGAAGATAACAATAATTATCTTAACTATTAATTAAGAATAATTAAGATTATAGAGACTATTAAGTAAACATTTTGTGCCGTGACAGAATTTTTTTTTCTTTTACGCCGGGAAATGCGTAAAATGGGTCTCCCCAGGTGGGTGTATGTGGGACTCGCTGCGCCCGAAAGATGGTAAATGGACGCAGCTCTACTCACTAAAACCCGGCGAGAGCTACCAGTGCCGCCTTGGGGAGGTGCCCCGGATCTGTTAAGCTCGACGGCTAGTCAGTCCCGTAAGGGACCGACGCCACCTCCACAGAGGGGTTGTCCCGCACCACAGAACAACCCCTCCCAACGTCGGGACAGTACAATGGGGTGAGGAGTACAAAGAGCCCCCTCGGCTCAATTAGCTTCGCCCAAGGTGTTGGGCTCACCCTAGGCTACTGAGCCCCACCGCCACATCAAGGCCTGAACCATGGTGGGGCCTTGACATACTGTATTGGTTAAGGCGAGTAGGTTAGACAATAGGGAACTTTCCATAAAATACAGCAAAATATAGCAACAGCTTGGCGGTTAGGATCCAATTGCCATCATAGTTTTGAGATTAATTGTGAGCAATAGTTGGTTGAAGTGTTGGTCGGCCAATATCCACGATCTCCGTGCGGTAGCCGGTCCGTGTTGGATGCGAGTGGCGAGGGATCAGTCGTCTTGGCGTTCATTGAGGAAGGCCTATGTTCAGCAGCGAACCGATAGAGGCTGATGATGATGAGCAATAATTTCATTAGTAAATTTATTTTAAACGGGATATTTACCATTTGAATCGTGAACAAGATATTCGTAGATAATGTAGAAATACCGAGCTCCGCGAAATAAAAGTGAAAAACATGGTAATTAGGCGTGGTGATAAGATTTTAAATAGAAATCAATAATTTTATCAATTTTATTAATCAATAGTTTCAAAAATAACTGAACTAACTTAAAATCTAATAATTTAATTATTGTCTAAGTAAGCGGGCTGCCGGCCGGCTGGCTATGATAGAGGTACCTAGTTTAAAAAAATCTAATTGATAAATAATTATTTTATAATGATTCTTTATGCAAAAAAATGTTTTTTTATGAACATTTAATTAAGAACTGCTTGACAGATTTTACTTTTTCATTCATTTAAGATTCCTTGTAAATATTTTTAGTACTTAAATAAATATATCACAGCCTAAAACTTCTAATTCTAAAAAAGTATTAGTTCCTTTTTTTAAATATAACTCTTTCAATTAAAGAACCGATCCTTACATAAATTTGAGTTTACAAATTATATATTGGTTCCAGAGATTCGGTTTTATGGTTCAGATACGAGGCCGTAATTTGGGCCCGTGTCAAGGATACGTAGGCCGGGCGATGTCCTGTACTGAGAGTACGGCAATTTAAACATGCCAGTACTTATGAACTGCCCTGACTACACAGGTTTAGGGGAGCAATGACCTATATCCTAGCGTGGCACGAATTGTAACGCGTACACCTAAAGTACATATTAAACTTTATTTTTTGTGTGTTAGAATCTACTTCTAATCATAGATTTGATGAAAAACTACCAAAATGTAACACGTCACATTTACCGCCAAATCCAATTTGACTCTTATAAGAACGCGTATCGTTCGAAATTTAAATTTGTGTGATTTTTTTTATTACTTTTCGTGATTTGGATGCGTGGGAAGTTTATGTTTTTAAGAATTTATGTTTCGGCTGCGAGTGCGTTGGCTTGGCTATTTTTGAATAATTTTGGGTTTATTACAAGCGTTTATGCAATTAATAGAGAACTTTATTGTGCTCGTAAAGGACGTGTCTTTGATTAGACGTGTATCCAAATCACAGCACAATAATTCTCCGCATCCGTGGCTCGAAACATTAATAAAATATTATGTCTGTCCGTCTATATAATATTTATCTTTTATATCCAACGCAATAGTCATAAGTCCTAACGAGCTAACGTAGAGTAGAGACGTATCTCTACTCTCTACATATTCTAATGGCTACTATCTACTATATACACACACATCCCATTCGGAAGAGAACAAGTATAAGTACCAAAACCGCATAATTATGCTGAATCAAGTGGAATAATTGACAACTGACTAAATGGTCATCTATTGTTTTCTAATGGTAACGTAAATTTCACAAATTTGGGGCCATCCATAAATTACGTCACACACATTTTATGATATTCCGACCCCTCCCCCGTCCTCGTCACAGTCGGTCACAGTGAGACCCTAGAGACTCTAGTGTGACGTCACATATTTTGCAATTTTTACAATTACCTGTTTAAAATATTTTTTTATTTTTCCTTTAATACTTTATAATCCGTGTTTAAAATACTTAGACTTTTCGATGTGGAAATATGACGTCACAGAATCTAGAATCCCATCTACCTCTTGTCACACATCGTCGACCCCATCCCTCCTCGTGTGACGTAAATTATGGATAGTCCTTTTTAATAAAAGAACTTATACGGATTTTATCGCGGTTTATAATTTTTTTTAGTTTCGGATGCTTTTCAGCAACCATCAGCAATGTTTCCACAATGAGGGGAACTTCCCCTTTTGAGGGTAAAATAGGGTCCAGAGGGGAAGAGAAAGGGGAAATCGAGAGACAATTTCGTGTATTTTTTTTAATTTGAACTTTTTTTAACTAAAAACGGTCGTCAGAAAAAGATAACTATAGAAAAAATTTTGTTGAGGGGAAATAAGACCTGAGAAGGGGAAATCTCAATTGAGGCGAGGGGAAATGAAGCTCTAAAGTGGAAACACTGACCATCAGTCTTCCCGTGACCACGAAGATACCACGGAGTTTATTACAAATACATGAAACCCCGAAAGTACCTCTTCCAACAAATTTTGTAATTTTAAAATGATGAAATTTTTTAATTCAACTTTATAATGACACATGTAGTTCGGCTGTGTTTTCTAAATCAGTATTATTGGTAAAAAATATATATTTATATACGTTTTTTATCTAATGGTAGGGACTAGAGACATGATCTTGGTAGTTTGTCAAGATAATTTTAATGTTAATATCTCAATTTGCTTATTAGTCAGCCAGAGAACGACAATCGCTTTTTAAATTTATTATTTTTAATTAAGGCAAGCCGAGCTCTGTTATCCAAAGAGGTTATATATGCTTTCCGGATTTCGTAATAGTCTGTTAATAGTGTACATCACTAGACTGAACAACCAGATCAGAATTTTAATGATGGAATCCGTTCATGCGACGCGCCTATCTATATTCTTATTTTTCATTAAAATAGCAGCATGCCTAAACACTATATACGAAGATGTAATACAATGTGTGTTAAGATAGCCAAAACATGGCCTAGGCTAAAAAATAATCCCCACCATGGTTCAAGCCTTATCGTGGCGGTGGGGCTCAGTAGCCTAGGGTGAGCCCAGCACCTTGGGCGAAGCCAATTGAGCCGAGGGGGCTCTTTGTACCCCTCTTATAAGAAGAGAGGACAAAAGAGCAGGGGCAAGGGGTGAGTATGGGAACCTCACCCCATTGTGCTGTCACGATGTTGGGAGTGTTCTGTGGTGCGGGACAACCCCTCTGTGGAGGTGGCGTCGGTCCCTTGCGGGGCTGACTAGCCGTCGAGGTGCCCTGTTAGCTAAACAGATCCGGGGCACCTCACCAAGGCGGCACTGGTGGCACTCGCCGGGTTTTAGTGGGTAGAGCTGCGTCCATTTACCATCTTTCGGGCGCAGCGAGTCCCACATACCCACCTGGGGAGACCCACTCCCCAGGCGGGATACCTCAGAGCATTTCCCGGCGTAAAAGAAAAAAAAAAAAAAAGGTTAGAAAATATGATTAATTCGTTCGTTTGCTGTGTTTCTGAAGGAATGGCAGGACAAGCGGTGTAATTACTGGCACTTAACATCTTATGTGTCACGTTACCTATGTGATAGATGGTCGCCTGCATTAATTGCCTGGGCTAGTCTCAACTCCCAGATAGACTCGCTTAAGTTGGGAGATGCTGGCTGATGGCCAGTGCAGTTCGCCTATGCCAATAAAAAAAACAGTCATTAGGCATCAAACTTCCAGAATGCTTGGAATGCTAGGTATTCGGTACAGTTTGGCCATTGCTAAAGACGAACTATCAACTATTACATTAATGCCAGCAAAAAAGCAATAAAAAGACATACATGTGCTAATTCAATTGTGCATCAATATAAAAAAAGAATACTAATCAACTCCAACACCATAGACCACAAAATAAAAAATAATAACGAAACCTGTTGTTTCTGGAACTATGGCAACACATTTTAAATAGAGAGCAGATGCTATTAGACTTTTCAAATAGCTTTTTTTATTCTTGTTACTTAGGCACGTATCTTATGACATTAAATGCAAATTCATAATGGCGGTGCAATCGTTTATATGTCATGAATAATAATTTTCTTTATTAGCTATGCTTATTAACTACTGATGAGGTATTGTGGATCATTTCATTTCGACGAATAGAGAAATGTATTATATTTTGTAACTTTGTTCTATTTTGGCGCCTATGGTGCGGCCATTTTGTTATTGGGTTTTTTCAATATGTTTTAATTGCTACTTTTATTCAATAAAAAAAAAACACTCTGAAACAGATGTTGCAGTTATGGAAATTTTCGTTTTTTTTTTTTTTTACAGAATAGTAGTTAATATTTTATAGCATAAATATATTTTAACGCTGGTCATGGGTAAAATTAAGATCCCATCAGCGTGGCCTTAATAACACGATTGACCCTATCAACTCTTCGGTGCATCTGATCACTTCGGTACATTATCATCATCAGCCCGTCAATGCCCACTGCTAAGCGTAGGCTTCCCATTTTCCCAATCTCATTTGTTCCACGCCTGTCTTTTTACCCACCAGCTTCCTTTATGGTCATCGTCATAGGATCTTCGGTAACTGTTGATGATCATGATATTATCTTTACGTGAAAGAACACACGTGTTATTTAACATGAAGGTCTACACGAATACGACAACCGACCCTTAGCCAACGTGACTTAGGTCACTGAATAACCAATTTACAATCGAATACATTTTAATTCATTCATGTTAAGTATATTTTGTTTTGTTTTAAAAGTCGAACGGTATTTTTAAGCGCTATGGATGCGAGTCCTTTAAGTCATTTATTTTTGACTTTATTGTTGACTTAGTAATACGATTTTTTTTATTAATAAACAATATAGGTTTAAAATAATTAAGTTGAACTTAATATTGTAAATTGTCTAACAAGTTGTATTATTTTTTTAATCCTCGCAATAATGAAAATTATATTCGTATTTTGTATACACATAGGAATTCTAACTGTCGCCTCTCAAAGAAAAGAATATTTACTGTATATCCGGAAAAACATAAATTAATTTTGTAATAAAAGTGATATTCATAGTAGGGATATATACGTAATAGTCACAGGTTAGATGTACCAGTGATTAGACTTACAAAAGTGGGCAATTCTTTTAAAGGCAACTATAATATACGCTTTCACAATAGAATCCCAGAAAACGTTCAAAAGCTATCCAATACAAAATTAAAAAAAGTTATTAAAGAGGGTTTGTGTGGTAAACGATATTAATATAAAGTAAAAGATTTCACGGAAGATACCACACCCTGGGAATAAGGCGTTCCTCCCAAGCATTTCAGGATAAGATGTAAAAATTGTTATATAATACATATTATTAGAAAGGATTAGTTCAACTTAGTTTATTTCGCCGGTTCTTCTCAGTGGGCTTGCCTTGGAACCGGTGGTAGATTCAATTGACATTCATAAAGGTACTGTATATGTACTATTTTGAATAAAAGAAATTGATTTTGTTTACACCAGGGTTTCTTAAGCTGCAGCCCATAGACTACTAAGGAGTCCGTGATTGGCGAGGAAATTATTGTAACTATCCATAACAAAGACGTTTGTTGAGGGATACACTCCTGTAGTCTTTGGTTGCATGGAACAGTAGTTTATTTATTAAACAAGAGGTCAGCAAAATCTTGACAGAATACATCTTGAAAATTTAATAAATCTGCCACCTAACTTCCTAATTCTAGAGTAAAAAAGGAGCATGCTCAATTGTAAAGTTTTCCGTGACTAAAAAAAGTGCGTGCGTACAAAGTACACATGTCAGAAGTGAAACTTATTTGGCAAACTAATTTTCAAATCTCGTTTATATTTATACTAATCTAAAGCTTTAAATTTCCGAGACTTGCGATGCGTTCGCTCTATCTCAATCTCTCTCTCGATCTTTCTCACTCGCTTGCTCCCTACTCTCACTCTATGGCTATGTGCTTCATGCTACGTTCGCCCTTTCTCACTCTCTCTCAATCGATTTCAATCACTCTCTCCCTGCGCGCAATAAGTTTTACTTCAAAAACCTTAAGAAACCCTGGGTTACAGATTGGACAATGTTTCTAAGCTTGTATTATGGAGCAAGGCTAGTACATGTCACTTTTTAGTTACTTGATTAAAAAATGTTTATCCTTATTATATACCGGAACCTTCTTAATTTAATATGAACGGGACATAAATCATCAAGAAAATTAAGATAAATCGCTTTCTTATTGATAATTATATGGAATTTTTCGGACATTCTCATTCCATTAATGAAGTTTACAAAACCAAACAAGTAAACTTTAAAAGTGAGGATTTTTTGTTTGTACGATATTTTAAGTTTATTTATATTATATCCTATAATTCTTTGCGATGTATTCGCATAAACACTTACTATTGTATGTGATTTGTTTTGACATTCATGTAAATAAAGAAATAACATGCCTATTATAAGAAAAAAAAAACTTTCTAAATAGCAAAATAAATTCTTAAAAAAAAATCCATTTCCTTTTTGATTTATCGGCTCCGTATCTCAGCTACATCCTCTCTTTTTTAAAGATCGACGCCATATTTAAAAATATACCCACATAGCTCTAAAAAATTATTTCAGATGAGATTCGACAGTTGTAAGAGGTAGTGCCATGCTTGCAAAGCAGCTG
This sequence comes from Helleia helle, assembly GCA_963853865.1. Taxonomy (NCBI): domain Eukaryota; kingdom Metazoa; phylum Arthropoda; class Insecta; order Lepidoptera; family Lycaenidae; genus Helleia; species Helleia helle. The sequence continues at coordinate 5,231,281 of OY971436.1, forward strand.
CCTTGCATCCGAATTGGGCCGGCACGACCGGGGTGGTACCTCTCGCTCACATAAAACCGGCGACAAGTGACAGCTATGCTGTCGGGTTTCGTACGGTTTGTGAGTTTCCGATGGTCCTTTGGGGGGATAGGAAAAATGAGGGCAACGCATCTGCACAATATCTAGTTGTGCGGATGTGTATGGGCGTCGATAGTCGCTAAAGGCTTCGACTGCTCGTTTGCCCTATGCTATAAAAAAACAGAGCCCGAAGCAATGCTGAAATACTCTATGCCAATATAGAAAAAAATCTCTTAGAATCTAGAATAATCGAATCAACAGTTATATTACAGGAGTACTAAAAAATAAAGGTTACAATTTTCAAACATCATGTGCCGTTTCGTAACAAGTGCATTGTTTTTTTGGGACACGCTGTTTATACGTCATGTGACCAAATAAATTCAGGGATGACCCAATATTCTACCGGTGGGAGGGAAGCGCTGTGCCGCGCTCCCGGCTGCATGGGCACCACCATCTTGCTTGTTTCTCCCGTGAAACAGCTTTGCTGTGTTTCGGAGAGAAGAGCAAGACAGGCAGTGTAATTACTGGCACCGAGACTTAACATCTTATGTCTCAGGATAGGCAACACATAAATGAGTTGCCTGGGCTCGTTTCAGGTAAACTAGTTTATGTTCATGGGCGACATCAACCACTTACCATCAGGTGGTACGTTTGCCAGTTTGCCTATCCAACTAACATAAAAAAAAAATCTATACCCTTTTAAAATAAACAAAGATTGGTCAATCGATGACCTTAAAATTCAAGAGTTCTCTCAAGAGGTTTTATATGTTGGTATACTATTAAAACAACCTCATACTTCATTGCAATTTTTATTGTCATTTGAACTGGGTAAAATGACTTTATCGAACGATATTTTGAAAAATCGAACGAAACAGGATCTTTGATGGATGTAGGAAGAAATAATATACTATAGGAAACAGTGGTTGGTAGAATAAAATATAATAACATTTTTTTTTTCTTTTACGCCGGGAAATGCTCTAAGGCATCCCGCCTGGGGAGTGGGTCTCCCCAGGAGGGTATGTGGGACTCGCTGCGCCAAAGATGGTAAATGGACGCAGCTCTACCCACTAAAGCCCGGCGAGTGCCACCAGTGCCGCCTTGGTGAGGTGCCCCGGATCTGTTAAGCTAACAGGGCACCTCGACGGCTAGTCAGTCCCGCAAGGGACCGACGCCACCTCCACAAAGGGGTTGCCCCGCACCACAAAACAATCCCTTCCAACGTCGGAACAGTACAATGGGGTGAGGTTCCCATCCTCACCCCTTGCCCCCTGCTCTTTTGTCCCCTCTTCTTATAAGAGGGGTACATAGAGCCCCCTCGGCTCAATTGGCTTCGCCCAAGGTGCTGGGCTCACCCTAGGCTACTGAGCCCCACGGCCACGTCAAAGCCTGAACTATGGTGGGGAAAATATAATAACAATGGCAATAGCAGGCTAACTGTAAATAATATCATTCCTACCCAATTTAAATTAGTTTTAACAATCAAAATAACTTAACATCTTTAGGGCGAGTAAAGACACGAGTAACAGCTGTTTACATATAGACAATAGCCACACTTTTTCTCTTCTATTTTTCTATTTTTTTTTCGTAGTAAATAGCTGTAATTTTTAGCTTTAGAAAACATTCTTTCGAAGATTTTTTTCTGTTTCGATCCTGAGACACTAGTTATAATCCTTTAGCTTTTATGACCTATAAGTACATCGATTTAAATGACCTTTCCTAGTAAATAGGTCATTCCACCCCGTGAGGTCAGTACCCCACGCCTAACAGGACCAGGTTGTTTTTTAGAAGGGTCCCTTTTTTATCGACAATCCTAGCGCCCGATTTAACTTATATGTACCGTTAAATTGTACACGAGATTGATGTGAGGGATATGTCTGAAGATACAGCATCGTTGTGTATGTAATTTTTCATTCAAATGTTTTGGGTTTATTTTAGTTGACAAACGGGTAAATATAAAAAAGGAAGAGGTACTTCGTCCTTATTATGTCTGCATGTATCATTAGAATTATAGGAAAATTTATTATTTTATCTTTTGGGCTAAACAGTAAACACTTGTTTTTTGTAAATATATAATTTTAATCGCTTTAGTTGATTTTTTACATGTTCAAAGCATATTTTAAAATAAAGATATTTTAGGATCATCACTATCATCACAAATCTTCTAACATCCACTGTTTAACGCAAAATATCCATTATTGAACGCGATGATCACGGAACTTTTTAACCGGTCAAACTAATAAAAAATAAATAAAAAAACAATCATCAGAAATTTTGCTAATATAAATTAGTTGACTGTCATATTGTTTTGACGTGATACCTGACCACATGACACACCGTGTGACCAAGGGACACGCGTGACGCGTGACGTGACACATCTCGGGACACGTCGCGGGATGGTGGTGCGCGCGCGAGCTGGTTCCGCATTCCAGCCGCCGACCCAGTGCGCCACTGGCCGCGTATCCCTGATCCTGCCGCGGGATGTGCCGCTATCGATATACCTCAATCTTAATGTACATATCGATATATTGAATACCAGTGTAAAACGATAAATAAAATATATGTAGTTAAATAAATATGAGCATTATATAGTAAACAAAATTTGCGTCACGATGTTTGGGATAAACATTGTCACAAACATGAAAATTTTCGAAAAACGTTCTGCCAAAGTAAATAGCCTTCCTTAATAATATTTATTCAATTGCCTTTTTCAATTTCAAGTGATAGTTCTGAACAAACTCTCAAGCTTTATTACGTCAATGTTTTTCACTACTAAACTATTTTTCACCATGTATAACAAACTACGCAGTCATCTTTTTATCATGAACAATTCCATTCCAATATCAATGGTAGGTAAGTGATAATATGCTAATTTATGTGTCAAAAGCTGTGTAACGTATTCTCTCATTACTAAATTACTACAAAGAATAATTCAACTATACTTCATGTAAAAAAAAATCATGTAAAAAAGTAGCCTAGGGTGAGCCGAGCACCTTGGGCGAAACGAATTGAGCCGACATTTATACCCCTCTTATAAGAAGAGGGGACAAAAGAGCAGTGCAGCAGAGCAAAAGAGGAGCGAGGACGGGAACCTCACCCCATTGTACTGTCCCGACATTGGGAGGGGTTGATCTGTGGTTCGGGACAGCCCCAGGGACTGACTAGCCGTCGAGGTGCCCTGTTTGCTCAATAGATCCGGGGCACCTCACCGAAGGCGGTATTGGTGGCACTCGCCGGATTTTAGTGGGTAGAGCTGCGGGATGAACTCCCCCGCGGGAAGCCTCAAAGCATTTCTCGGCGTAAAGGAAAAAAAAGACTGAATTTATAACAACAAACGACTAAACTATGAGATGAAAAGTGTTCATAAATGAGATCATTATTTATTATAATATGTAGTAAAAATATGATCTTGATGTCTGCACGCCTACATCTGCATCGGTCCCCGGTCGGTTTGATCAGCCATACCACAAGTGTTTCCACTTAAAAAAAATCCTTTCCCCTCGCCTCAATTGAGATTTTCCCCTTCGCAGGTCATATTTCCCATCAACAATTTATACCACAGAACACTAACCAAAAGTTATGTTTCGTTCTTCGTTCGTTGTTTTCACTGCAAGATATTGTAAAACCTGAAAAATTTAATTCCAGTAACTTCTTGGGCAAATAAAATATAACATTATCTATATCTGACATAAATATTTATAGTTTTTAGGTAAATTGGCACTGCCATGCACTGCAATACTTAAAACACTTTTTTGCATATAATTTAACAAACAGCTGATGTCGCTAGCAGCTGGACGTCAAAATGGTCAAAAATGTTTTTATTTTGTACTAGTACGATAAAATATATGACGCGTTTAATAAGATGGTAACTATTCTTGGACAGGTGATGGTGCCAACCTTTTAGTATTGTAATCTCGTAGGCTAAAGGCGAAATTAAATTTAAAAAATATAATTTTATCTGTTTGACGTTTAAAATACCGCGAATCTTTGACAGTTGATTGTGGAAATATTTTAAGACATAAACGAAATGTCTAGGTGGTTTATGTACGTACTCTTAATAAATATTTATACAAGCGATCTATGGTTGAAGCCGCAGTGCAAATATTTTGTGGTTCACAAAGCTGGTGCATGTATAGGTTAGCTTATGTTGTTTTAAATAAATTCTGATAAATTGGTAGCGCATCTAATGTTATCTAATGCATCTAATATTCTACGAGATAACAAACGGTACATGTACATTTTTTCGGGAAATACCCGTCACGTCTTATTTCAAATATCTGTGGACACGTCTAACAGATTTCTCTTTCAAAGTAATAGGATACCATAACCTTCGTGTTCTAGGCAGTCTACAACACAATTTATCGTGGTTCGAAGTCCCATCACTATGCTAACGGGCCCCAAGCCCTACATAGACGAGTACCGCTACACTAGTACTTTGGTAATATCTTATTAAATCTACACCACGGTAAGTCGCGATTACGGAATGTACCTAGGTACCTTGATAACGGTAATTCTATGGCCGGTCTAAGTTCTAGCATTAACTGCCCTTATGTTGCCATGGTATTTTTTATTGGTTGATTTAGTAGTTCTTTTTCCAAAGCGTTTCTGAAATCAAAACTTGCGCAATTAAAGGTTCATAAGTAGGATCGTCGTTCTACATCAGGAAGCCTTTTAGGCCGCTGGGTTGCATTGATTATTATTATTATAAACCTATGAAACCTATGAAATTGCCGTTCTGCAGTACTGGCCATTTCAAATCAAAATAATTTTTGGTTTTGGGTTTTTATGGCTAAGAATTCTAATTTCAAATTAATTTTATTTTAAAAACATGGAATTCTTTTTCCAAAAGTAGTCATTTATTTATTGATTAGTGTTACATTTTCATCGCATTTTAATCTTTTTCGTCATCATGGATACGTTAAAAATTCGAGTAATTTTGGAATATATATGAGTATCGTCGTGGCAGCAACGCGGCACAAGCGGCACACAACATCAATGACGTTTACGGAGCTAACACTACAAACCAACGCACCACCTGTATTGGTTTGCTCGCTTCCGTTCTGGAAATTTCGACCTGAAAAATGAAGCTCGCGGTCGTCCGAAGCCTTTGGTCGACAATGACGAATTAAAGGTGATTGTGGAAGCTGATGATACACAATCTACGGCTGAATTAGCAGCAGCTTTCGACGTTAGCGTCAAAACAATATTGGTCAATTTGCGTCAAATTGGCAAGATAAAAAAGCTTGACAAATGGGTGCCCCACAAACTCAATGATCGCCAGCGCGAAGTAGGCGTCGAGACGTGCCTTGCACTGCTCAACAGACGCACAAATGAAGGAATTTCGACCCGCATGAAAAATGGATTCTGTTTGATAACGGCAAGCGCTCAGCAAGTTGGTTGGATACTGGTTCAGCACCTAAACAATGCCCCAAACGAAAACTTACCCCTAGAAAAGTGATGATCACTGTTTGGTGGTCTAGAGCCGGTGTGATTCATCACAGCTTCTTACCAAACGGGGTGAGCATTACTGCAGATGTGTACTGTGAAGAACTGAACACAATGATGGAGAAGCTAGCACATCTCCAACCATCATTGGTCAATCGCTCGTCTCCGCTGCTCCTTCACGACAACGTGCAACCTCATACTGCACAGCAGACGGTCTCCAAGTTGCAAGAACTGAGGTTGGAAGCTCGCCGTCATCCGCCCTATTCACCGGACCTTGCGCCTACAGACTACTACTTTTTCCAGTATTTGGATAACTTCTTGGCGGGAAAAAAAATCAATACCCGAGAGGCAGTACAAAATGCCTTTGAAGAATTTGTTGCCTCCCGTACAACTGATTTCTTTAAGAAGGGCATCAATAAACTGCCACTGCATTGGCAAAGATGCATTGATTGCATGGGTGATTACTTCGATTAATACAAATAAAAAATACATGAAAAAAAATCGTTTAAATTTTTTCATACAAAACGGCAATTTCATAGGTAAAGACCTAATAGAAAACAAGACAGATCGTTTTTTTATAGAAGAGGGGGCAAATATACAGTCGGTTCACCTGATGGTAAGTGATAGCGACATCCACTGACACCCGCTACACCAGAGGGTTAGCAGGTGCGTTGCCGGCCTTTCAAATGGGAGTGCTATTTTCTTGAAGGTCCCTCAGTCGTAACGGTCCGGAAACACCGTAAGTGGCAGCTTTCATTATTCATCATTCCATATATTCGTCGTGCGAGGCAGGAAATGCCGTAAAAATCGAGTTGAACATCGAGATGGTGAGGGTGTAATTTGGAGCTTTTACGCGATGTTCGGTGGTGGAATTCTGCTGCAGGTAATAGTCAGAATAATTCCTCAGAACACTCCCCGTGCCTTGTCGTGGCGGTGGGGCTCAGTAGCCTAGGGTGAGCCCAGCACCTTGGCCGAAGCTAATTGAGCCGAGGGGGCTATTTGTACCCCTCTTATAAGAAGTGGGGACAAAAGAGCAGGGGGCGAGGGGTGAGGATGGGAACCTCACCCCATTGTACTGTCCCGACGTTGGGAGGGGTTGTTCTGTGGTGCGGGGCAACCCCTCTGTGGAGGTGGCGTCGGTCCCTTGCGGGACTGACTAGCCGTCGAGTTGCCCTGTTAGCTTAAAAGGTCCGGGGCACCTCACCAAGGCGGCACTGGTGGCACTCGCCGGGTTTTAGTGGGTAGAGCTGCGTCCATTTACCATCTTTCGGGCGCAGCGAGTCCCACATACCCACCTGGGGAGACCCACTCCCCAGGCGGGATGCCTCAGAGCATTTCCCGGCGTAAAAGAAAAAAAAAGTCACCCCCATTCCGAGACTTTGGCCAATAGAGAATTGATTTCAGACACATCTACAATATGGTATATATTTGATGGTATGAGAAGCCCCTCGCTTAAGTTTTTTTATAGCATAGGAGGGTAAGCAGTCGAAGCCTCTTGGCCACTATCGATGCCCATACGTACAACCAGCGATTATGCAGATGCTTTGCCCTCATTTTGTCTATCCCCCGGGTCAGCAGAAACTCACAAGCCGTACGAAACGCGACAGCATAACTGTCACTTGACGCTGGTGTTATTTTATCCCCCGGTCGTGCCGCACAATTCGACTGCAGCAGCATGGCACTACCTCTTAGAATAGGTATAATATAATAAGTATTCATCTGACTCATTAGAATTTAGACTAGTAATCGCGATTATAAGTCTTATATAATTCATTATAATATTATACATGTTATGATTCTTAAAGCCCAATGCTTGGAAAGCAGTAGTATCAAGGCAGTTTGCCTAGAAAAGAATGGTATAGGCAGTGTAATACTTTCGAAATCAACTTTTGTTGGTAACTTGTAAGCATATCAGTACCGAAGTGTCCCATACACCCACAATGATTCAGGACTTGTCGTGGCGGTGGGGCTCAGTAGCCTACGGTGAGCCGCTGCACCTTGGGCGAAGCGAATTGAGCCAAGGGGGCTATTTGTACCCCTCTTATAATAAGATGGGGCAAAAGAGCAGGGGGCAAGGGACGAGGACGGGAACCTCACCCTATTGTACTGTCCCGACGTTGGGAGGGGTTGTTCTATGGTGCGGGACAACCCCTCTGTGGAGGTAGCGTCGGTCCCTTGGGGGACTGACTAGCCATTGAGGTGCACTGTTTCTCTCATTAGATCCGGGACACCTCACCAAAAGCGGCATTGGTAGCACTCGCCGGATTTTAGTGGGTAGCGCTGTGTCCACTTACTTTCGGGCGCTGCGAGTCCCACATACCCGCGTGGGGAGACCCATTCCTCCGCGGGATACCTCAGAGTATTTCCCGGCGTTAAAGAAAAAAAAAGTACCGAAGTGTATGTTCTAATTAAATTGTTAAGAACCAATGGTCATAGGTCATTTTTTTTTAATTTACAGGCGGATGAAACTACGGGGAACAGCTAGTTTTAGATTACTTTTTAGTGCGCTTTAACACGTACAGCTGTATCGAGACTGATGATGATTTGCCACTCAGTAAGCTACGTTATCATTAAGGCGCGGTTCCACCGCGGCGCACGCTGTGCCTACGTAGAGTTCTAAAAAGCTGGCGATGTAAAATCAGCAGAGATGGAAAATAAAAACACCAGAATTTGTTGCTTATTATTTTGTTGCTAATTAGCCATAAAAATATGTTTGTTGTTTAACAGAATCACAAAAAAATCAGCAGCAATCCTTACTTTATATAAAGATAGGCGTAGACTGGCAGTGACAAAATGGAAAAAAAAAATTCGTGGCAAGTAACTAGCAAAAAATTCTGTGTTATTATTTTTAGTTTCTGCCGATTTTCACCGCAAGTCCACGCTATCTTAACATAAAGCCAGGATTGTTTTTATTGATTGATCTGCTATGCTCGTGTGTTAAAATATTAATTGCAAGAAAATGTTAATTAATGCGTGGCGTGTCAGTAGGTTGCAGTGGAAACAATCACATACATTTTCTTGCAAAACGAAACTTGACCAAAGTGCGTAGCCTCTCCGTGGCGCTGGCGTGCGGTGGAGCCGCACCTTTACTTTAATATTTTACTTGTGAAAGAATTTTTTAAATCGGATAAGTAGTTTCGAAGATCACATTCGCTACACAAACACATTCATTCACAATCATTCTCTATTTATGAAGCTAGTTAAAAATATATTAATAAATTATAGTTAAAAAAAAAACTAAAAAACACGCTTTAATAAAAAACCCAACTAAAAATTTGAAAATAATTTTTAATAGATGAATTAAATGGGTTAACAAAATTACTTATTGTAAAAAAGCGTGGTGCTTGTAACTAAGTTTTATATTAACTTCACTTTTTAACCGACTTCAAAAAGGAGGAGGTTATCAATTCGTCGGAATCTATTTTTTTTTTCTTTTTTATGTATGTTACTGTTTCTTTCTTCATTAGTTGGCATAAACGAACATACTACATGATGGTAAGTGGTCAACGTCGCCCATGATCATAAACGATTTTATCTGAGATTAGCCCAGACAACTTATTCATGTATTGCCTACCCTGATAAGATGTTAAGTCTCAGTGTCAGTAATTACACTGCCTGTCTTGCCCTTCTCTCTGAAGCACAGCAAAGCTGTTCACGGGAGAAACAAGTGAAATGGTGGTACCCTCCCATCGATATCCCTATCATCGGTAAATTTAGAAATTTGCGTTTAATAGTCCATTTTCAAGGAAGGCAATGTGTTCAGAAAAACAAGTGAGAGCGCGGGAAGCAGATCTAGTATGTATTTTTAACACGCTTTTTTAACACGCTTTTTAACACGCTTTTATATTAGCTTGAGTCGTATCTATGTATGTAATGGAATCTTTGAACATGATTTTGACCCACTTCTAACGACCAGATTTTGTTCAAACTTTGTAGATTTATCGAGTACCGATGACAATACAATAACTTGATAAAATTATTCCAATATCCTGATCAGGATAATCAGGATAGCACATGCTAGGAAGGCGTAAGGCGCTTACGCCTTCCTAGCATTAAGGCCTACATCACTTGTGTTTTTTTTAGTCTCTCACTCATTTCTAAAGTGATTGTTATTAGTAGAGTACTTTAAATTTATAAAATCTTTAAAAAAAAATCGACACTAAAAAGTAAAAAATAAATTATAGTTAAAAAAAACTAAAAAATACGCTTTAATAGAAAACCCAACTAAAAATTTGAAAATAATTTTTAATAGATGAATTAAATGGGTTAACAAAATTACTTATTGTAAAAAAGCGTGGTGCTTGTAACTAAGTTTTTATATTAACTTCACTTTTTAACCGACTTCAAAAAGGAGGAGGTTATCAATTCGTCGGAATCTTTTTTTTTTTTTTTTTTTTTATTTATGTTACCTGATTACTCGAAGATGGCTAGACCGATTTGAAAAATTCTTATTTTGTTCTAAAAGGTATACTTCCCAAATGGTCCCATGATAAGGAAATCAGGATCTGATGATGGCATCCCAGAGGAATCGAGGGGAACTTTCGAAAATCGTAGGGGCGTCTAGTGCGTTTGATATTTTTTTTATAAAGTGTTTTAAAGGACTACAATTTAATGAAGGTCTGGAGTCGATCTGATGCTGGAGCCGAAAGACAATCGAGGCAACTCCTCAACGATTTACATCAGTAACCTTTGTTTGGGCTTGATTAATTTGTACTGATGAGAACTTTACACCTAGATGGGTTGTGATTGTCATTAGGGGTCTGATGATGAAGACAAAGGACAGTTAAGGGAACTCCTCAATAGTTTACAGTAGCTACCTTGTGTTTGGACTTAATTAATTTAAATTGATGAGAACTTTGTACCCATATGGGTTATAAGCGCCATTACAGGTGTGATGATGGAGACCATACACAGTCGAGGGGAATCCTCGACGATTTACAGCTTTTATTGGACTTACTTCATACGGTAAATAATATTATGCCAAAATCATGTAATTTTATTACTTGTCGTTGTTAAATGAACAAAAAACAACTGTGGCTTGGAAGCGCATCATAGTTTTTCAAGGTCATCATAATATCCATTCTATATCTATAATATATTGGTGATGTTCTATATCTATATATAATGGAATTATTTAACGAATAGCAGAAAATCTGCCGTGATTGCTTTCAATTACATGTATATAAAGTTTTACACAATTCCATTTCGGTTTTTTCATTTGTTATGTAATGAATTAAACCCTTTCTACGGTCATCTCATTAATACAGCGTTATTTAATCTGAGCAACGCGTTTAATTATAGTTCTACCCAAATTTCAGACAAATAAAATCAGTCATCAAATTTTGCAATCACTAAAAACTAAGAAATAAAAAATTTTTAAACAAAAATTAAAACCAACTTCAAATAAAAAAAAAAAAACTAAAAAGTAATAAAATAATTGTAGGTACAAAAATTAAGGAAATTATTTTATTACTTTTTAGTTTTTTTTTTTTTATTTGAAGTCGGTTTAAAGTTTTGTTTAAAATTTTTTTTGAAATAGATACCGATGAAATATTTTTAATAATGAATACTGAGCACCTCACGCTTTTTTACAATAAGTAATTTTGTTAACCCATTTAATTCATCTATTAAAAATTATTTTCAAATTTTTAGTTGGGTTTTCTATTAAAGCGTGTTTTTTAGTTTTTTTTAACTATAATTTATTTTTTACTTTTTAGTGTCGATTTTTTTTTAAAGATTTTATAAATTTAAAGTACTCTACTAATAACAATCACTTTAGAAATGAGTGAGAGACTAAAAAAAACACAAGTGATGTAGGTAACTTGCGCGCCTTACGCCTTCCTAGCATGTGCTATCCTGATTATCCTGATCAGGATATTGGAATAATTTTATCAAGTTATTGTATTGTCATCGGTACTCGATAAATCTACAAAGTTTGAACAAAATCTGGTCGTTAGAAGTGGGTCAAAATCATGTTCAAAGATTCCATTACATACATAGATACATAGATACGACTCAAGCTAATATAAAATATAAAAGCGTGTTAAAAGAGCGTGTTAAAAAAGCGTGTTAAAAATACATACTAGATCTGCTTCCCGCGCTCTCACTTGCTTTTCTGAACACATTGCCTTCCTTGAAAATGGACTATTAAACGCAAATTTCTAAATTTATCGATGATATGAATACCGATGGGAGGGTACCACCATCTCACTTGTTTCTCCCGTGAACAGCTTTGCTGTGCTTCAGAGAGAAGGGCAAGACAGGCAGTGTAATTACTGACACCGAGACTTAACATCTTTTCAGGGTAGACAATACATGAATAAGTTGTCTGGGCTAATCTCAGATAAAATCGTTTATATTCATGGGCGACGTTGACCACTTACCATCATGTAGCCGTTCGTTTATGCCAACTAATGAAAAAAGAAACAGTTTCTATCGGGTCATGTCGAGTTGTCGAACAATAATTTATTTCATGAGACTTACATAATACTTAATAGTAGAGTTTAGTAAGAGAGCCATGGCACGACTGGAGTGGCACCTCTCGCTCACATAACACTGGCGTCAAGTGACAGCTATGCTGTCGCGTTTCGTACGGTTTGTGAGTTTCCGGTGGGCCATTGGGGGATAGGGGAAAGACTTTTTTTCGGATGGATCTATGCTAACGGCCCGAAGGCCCTAATGCTACATCGTATTAGTGTGAGCCCATTTGGCTCACTTTTGGTTTGTAAAAGTGAGGGATTTCCCCCCGCCAACCATGCAGTCTGCGACCACACGGCCTCCTGGCGTCGGGTTGGAAGGGGAAAGGAGGGCAACACATCTGTATAATATAGTTGTGCGGAAGTGTGTATGGTCGTCGATAGTCACTAAAGGGCTTCGACTGCTCGATTGCCCCCTGATGTCATAAAAAAAAGAATAATAATAAATCTAGAAACACAGAAGACTTCGACGTAACTCAGGAGGAGTGCTCTTCTTGGTTTAGTTATAGGTATTGGGTAATCTACTTTAAGTGCCGATGGCCTATGGGCTTAAGCCTTAAACTTCTGGAGTGAAGGGCTCGTTCAGAGGATCGGTCGTTCTCCAATTGTATGTCATGCAGGCCGGTACAAGTTGGATGTAACGAGGGTTTCACCAGTCGTGGCGTTTATAGAGATCTTACGTTCAGGACTTTACTTAATTTTTTTACGTTGATAATGATGATAAAAGTAAGCAAAGGCCTTCTCTTAAAACTATAGGTATTTAACGCACCGAATCGGTTTGCACTTGCGTTGCGCGGGAGATGTCTTTATATGAACTCCGGTGACCTACCACGGCCGGCAAGCACGCGACAGTATACGAATAAGTAGTAGATTGACTATGCTCGAATTATTCTTAGATATTGTGATAATTAATAATTATGCATAACAAAATCTTGTTGTTGTTATAGTTATCTAGTTTTGGATTTATAGAAATACTGGTGAATGATATAAATAATCGCTGGTGCCAGCGACTTCGTCTGCGCAGGATAAGATAGTTTTATTTCTTCACTAATTAATCGAAAGGAACTTCGATCCATCCGGGTGTCCCTTGACACCTCTCTTTAGTTTTTTTTTTATAAAAAGTATCCTATGTTACTTCTAATACCTCCAAGATATATATGTGTACAATGTTTCATGATGATCGGTTAAGTAGTTTTCGCGTGAAAGCGTAACAAACATCCACGCTTTCACATTTATAATATTAGTAGGATTAGGAAGGATGAATTAGCTACATAGGTCTAAAAGGTAGTGCCATGCTGCTTGCAGCTGAATTGGGCCGGCACGACCGGAGGGGTACCTCTCGTTCACATGATAATGGCGTCAAGTGACACCTATGCTGTCGCGTTTCTTGCGGTGTGTGAGTTTCCGGTGTCCCATTGCAGGGAATGGGGTAAAGGAGGGTAATGCATCTGCATAATCTCTTGTGTGGATGTTTACGAGGACGACCTCTGTGGCTCAATGGTTAGCGCGTTAGCGTTCAAGCCGGAGGTTGCGGGTTTGAATCCCGCCAGGGAACAAAAAGTTTTCTGTGTTCCTGGTTCATGGATGTGTATTAAATATGTGTATTATAAATTAAAAATCTTAAATATGTGTATAGTATAAAATATTAAATATATTTCCATTGTCTGGTACTCGTAACACAAGTTCTTCGAGAACTTACCACGGGACCAGATTGACGTGGTGCAAAAAGCGTCCTTAGATATTATTATTATTATTATGGGAGTCGGTAGTCATCTAAGACTCCGAATGCTCGTTTGTCCCCCTAAGGCCTAAGCTATAAAAAAAATCAATCATTCTAAGAATGCTTGTAGGAGATTAAAAAATTGTAGACAAACATATTCTTTTATGCTACATATATTAATTGTTTTGAAATTCAACAAAATTTAGTTGTCGTATGCTAGGTCCAGGTTCATTTTCATCGACCCCTACATCATCGATTAATGTTAGACACGGGTCTCCTCTGAGAAGAGGGTCAAGGCCATAGTCCTCACGACACTACCCTGTGGGTAGGGGGCTAGGAAATGATTGCAAATCAGAAATATTTTGTGATGAAGGTTCCTCATTTTCTTTATTGTCGGACAATTTGGATTCTTCAAGTGTTAACAATTTCTGGCAGAAGACATAAATACTACATAGTATAAACTATAAAGCAAAGTCGCTTCCCGCGTCTGACTGTATGTATGCTTACATCTTTAAAACTACACAACGGATTTTTATGCGGTTTTTTTAATAGATAGAATGATTCAAGAGGAAGGTAATATATATGCATAATATAGTAGATAAACACTGATAATTTTAGAAGTTTCTGATGTGATGTCATAAATAAACACATTTTTTGCACTTACATTGCAAACGCTGGATGAACCCTAACAGATAGATCAAAATAATGTACTACATTAATGTACACCTTAGCCGGGCCCGGTTCCGAAAGTTAGGATAATTAATTATTATTGTATCAATGTATGGTAGAATTGTGTATCCTAAAAATGCATTCGGAAAAGTCCGCGATGGCATAATATGTTTACATTAGTTAAATATAACATACTACCTATATCCATTTTAATACTTTAAAAAATTGCCAATTATAAAGCGGTAATGTAAAAGCTATTCACAAAAATACGGTATTAATCACTACATATTATAAAATAAAGTCCTACGCCCGTCCATAGATAAATAATCATCATCAATCCGTATACGGCTGTATATCTAAATTACGCGGGCGAAGCTGCGGGCAACAGCTAGTTTGTGATAAAACTGTATTAAGATTCTTTTTCCTTATTTTACTTTTTTATTCGCCATTTCAATTAAATAACTAGGTACTACACAAACTCAAGTATCTATTTATTTACACTAATTAAAGGTTTTGTATTGCAAACTAATTACAACTAAGAACAACAATTGTTAGTAAGTATTAAGTAGCTATATTATTTACACTGTGTCGTCTTATTTATTTAGAGGTAATAATATGAAATGCGCGGTAACAACGTTGTCACGAGCAAAAGCGGCACAGGTCCCACTTCGATTAAGCCCGGCTGGGTACTGGCGCGACGTGGTGCGATGCGCGAGAGCCATTTTAATCGTTTTTTATTTTTCAAAAATTTCTGAAGTGGCAATAAAAATCTATCCAATCATTTCCACGTCATCTACGTTTAGCAATTTAAACGTAAAAGTTTCATTAAAATTGAGTTACCCGAAGTCTTATACTACTCAAACTGCTTTTAAAATCGACGTTACTTTAGAATTTTTTTGATCATGTAAAATGTTAATTAAATATTGTATTTTTATCCAAAAAAATCCCTAGATCAAAGATGTATCTATACCATATTTTTATTATTATTTTAAAATGACGACTTCTATGAAAACAACTCGATCTAGAAACAACAATTTGGGATAAGGGATTAAGGAAAAAATGTTCTTTCACACCACTGGCAATATCAGCTATCTAGCTGATATTGCCAGTTACTATCTAGTTATCATATTTTTATTTAATTATAAGGAAAATGTAGAGGTGTGATGAAATGTAGAGATAGTATTATGTATAGATATATATTGGAAGTGGCATTATTTTCATAAGTATCCTATGATATATTATTTTAAACTAACTAAATCACTATTCATATTTATATTAATACTAGCTGTTGCCCGCAGCTTCGCCTGCGTTAACTTACTCAACTTAATTACTGTTAGTCACAGCGTCATGTTATATAGCCTATGTATGGACTATCTAACATTGAAATAATTTTTCAAATCGGACCAGAACAAACAAACTCTTTAGCTTTATAATATTAGTATAGATTCCTCAATAAATCTGTAAACGCGGTAAGCACCCGTATCAATATTAATATAAATATTCTATATTAATCATTCAAAAACGATTCACCACAGATTTACACACATAATACCAACGTAAATTTTGTTAAAATAAACATGTTTATTATAATAAAACAACCAAATAGATATAATAATAACATTTTATTATCTCTATAAACTAAGTGATTTTCGTACAATTTATATCATTTTAATATGCTAGGGTGGGATCCTTTCTGGGCTGTTTAGCAAAAGATAGACATCCAATAAATTAAAATTAATATAATTGTCATTCAGTCTTAAATGGCAACACTGAATTTAAAAATAGACGGCTGTGGCAGTCTTTAATGTATTTGTTACATTGTTTAAACATTAGAAATACAAGAATAAGATAGAAGCATCACTTTATTTACATTTTCATCAAGCAATTCAAAATGGTAACTCGAATTATGCAGAAAATAAAAAAGTATAGCTGTAGTCTATATACTATTGTTACGTATATTTAAAATATAATATAATATATGGTAAATTTTGAAGGTTTCTTATAAAATATACAGTCAAACAAAGAAAACCTTTCAAAAAAACCCTTTGCCTCTTTTTGCTTGTCCTTTGTCTTATCTTAAAGAATTTCGATGCTATTTTACTGATAAATAACTTCAGTAGCCTAAATTAAATTAAACATTTTACGTATCAGCAAAATTGCATCAACGCGTCTTAAAATATAATAAATTATATAAAATAACAAATGCTTGAAGGATATGTGCAGATTATGAGAATTCAGTCAAAACCTACGAACTAGTGAGTATTAAGATGCAATCGTTAGTTCAGACTCGAAGTATCCATAGATGTGCTGTATCTGTCAATAACAGTAGCCATCTGCAACCAAAAAAAAAATAGGTTAATAAATTTAAAATAACTGGCAATACACAATCGTAAATAAGAATAGAAAAAAAATCCACTATCTAATAAAAGTCAACATAAAAATTTCTGAATTTTTTTCGAAAGGGACTACAAGGGACTAGAGTTTTCGACCTTATGACCGCTCAATCAGAACAGATCAGATTTTATAGAGTTGAAAACATTACAAAAAATATATCTGTATATAGCTTGTACATACAGTCCGGTGTCGAACCATATTATAAAGAAAGATATTTAATCAATATTGGCATCTGCATAAAAGTCAAAGTTATTATAGTGTTATAGACCCTTGACAAGTAGGACAAGGGCTTTGTTTAGTGCATAAATTGATGTGAGATAATGCCGGGTTAACCTGTTCTTCAATGCACGTCAGGTGGCTGGCAATACATACTTTTTATTACGTTCTGGTCTATGGATATACGTAATTTTATTTGTGTAACCATAGAGATATAGAACATTGCATAATATGTATATTTTTTTTCTTTTATGGCAATAAGTAAATTACATTGCATAAATATTTTTTAATTTAAAAACCTGTACCTATCAATATAAAACATTAAATCGAATTCTAGATTCAAATATGGTTTTTCGATGTTTAAAATTATTCAATATGAATGCAAAACGTTTTGTATTATTTTTGCACAAAAACGTTTTGGATTATCATTATCGAGTTTTGCATTGTATGTAGATTTTTTAAAAAGGTACTTAAACAATAATACTTCCTATAACAATTCGGTAGGTAATAACAATAAAAATAAAGGTACGTTTTTTGCGAAGTAAGTTGCGCAATTTTTGAAAGTGGCCGACCGTCCATTTTTTATAACATTTTTGCATTTTTAACTATTTGTATACCATCAATAAAATTTTGCCAAAAGAAACTTTTTGGTGTTAAATGTTTATGATTAAAAAACATACCTTTGTCTTTAAACCTTTTTAAAAAGTACTTCAATTTTAACTTGTTTTAAGCTTAATAACTTTTAAAGGTAATTTTAGATTCTACCTCTAATTTCACAGGTGCTAATAATTATTGTTACCAAAGTACACACAAACTACATTCTAATAACAAATTCTTGATAAGTACGAGACGCCCGCGGCTAGGTCGCCAATTGCCCTACCGGGCATCGGTAAAGCTGGTGACTGGTCACTGGACCATCCTTGGCTGATCGGGCTCTTTGCACCTGTCAATGGTCAATTAAACCCGCGACACATTGCCTTCTTTAAACTATCGATATCGATAAGTCCGCCAGTCGCTAGCAGATGGCGCTGTACATAAAAATATTTTTTTGTTTTTTATAATGCTAAATTTTGATTTTGAAATAAATTTTATCCAAAATTTTATCTAATGCTCCAGACGTTAGCATCCATATTATTATGATCGCTTAGATCGTCAACTAGAACACCTAGTACCAGGAGATTATAAGATCTGTGAAGGTTTAACATACGTCTGAAAATTAAGCTTAACTTTAAGCTGACGTAGTTTCACTATGTAGTTTATCTTGGATTCCTTTTGCTGTGATTGTGAGCAATTAAAATTATTTAATATATTATGTATATTAAATATAAATTTATATGAATAATAAAAAAAAACGCAAGAAATAAGACTACTTTTTAACCGACTTCTAAAAAAGGATGAGGTTCTTAAGGTAGCAATCGTGGTTATATGGATCGTAATTAATCACATAATTTGGATGTTTTAAAAGAAACTAAAAATAACTGAGGTTAAAAAATGTTTTAATTTTTTTTCATCGGATTAAATAAAAATAATTTGGATCCCTAGCAGGATCAAGAAAAACGAGACTCATCTTCAGCTTATTACGGAGAGTCGATATACCAGGCGCGCAGATATTACGAGGAGGCTGCGTGACGCAGCTACTTTCAATGTATTATGAACACAAGTTATGTGAGCATGTGAGCTCATAGTGTGCGTGAGCGCGTGTAGGCGCGTCACAATCACAGCAAGACTGTTTTAGCGCTTATCATATTTCCTCATCCAACTTTTTATTGTTTAATGGTCTTTAATTGATATCACTTAATTGAGATAGAATAAAAATGAGAGTTTATTTAACATTCAAAGAAACGTATCACATTTTTATATGTTTTGATTTTACTGCACATACATAATTTAAGCAAGGAAGCGTAAAGCAGCTTTTTTCTAATTCGTAAGGTTGACGATCTCGTGTTCACACGCGCTTGTGTTCGTTGCTCTTAGAACTGCCTATGCGGAAACGGCTTTGCTATTAACACACGTTCCCTCGGTATGAGATACTACCACTTACATGTATTAACTACAAGTTCTAGTGCGTACGGGAAAAACATTTTCTCTACAAACACATAAACGGACGTTGTGCTTTTTGCATGTGTGTACGATTTTTCCATATAGTCTGTACGTGCAAAATGTTGCTCGTGAGCTGTCTTCATGTTAAAGTTACTAGGAGAGCACAGACAATGAGGTGCTTACGAACACTATAAACATAGGTTAGTGTCTGTTACGTCATGCGGATGTTTTGTCATGTAATAGGTCTACGTCATGTAGGCTAAAGATAAGCTAATGACAAATAGTAATTAATGTTTATAACTACTAACTATCAGGACGTCTTGGATTTTTTTTTTGTATTTAATATAGTTTTCTTTTAATTTAATAAATATTTTGAAGGCATATATATTTTTAGTTTAATTGAAAAAATTACATAATCTTGAACAAAGAAACCTTTAATTTAATGGAAAGTAGTGATTATCGACTTAAATTATACAGAAAATGCATATTAAACGTTATAAGGAAGCGGCACGCGACGCGAAATACTCTGATTAGGTGGATGCAGGGTTATTGAACGCCTCTCATCTCATCATCTCCTGGTGTTAGCGGTGTCAATGACTTGATCGATTACGAATAGAGTAAAAAAAACAATGTTCTTTAAGAATGACGTAAAATTGAATCACTGTTTACTAAATCAACAAAGAAACATGAAAATGGAAATCGATCACAGCAAACACCCACGATGTTGAAATAGGTAACGAGAGAAGAGACAAAAACCGAAAATGGGATGATAAAACTAAGTCTGTTACAAACATAAAAAGTATCTCGTTATAAGAATTTAAAATATATCTCGAGTAAAAAAAATGTTGCAAAATCAACCAAATTTTTGGACATACAACGTACGTTGTAAGAGCTAGTGCCATGCTGCATTGCAGCCGAACTGGGCCGGCATGACCGGGGGGGGGGGGGGGTGGTACCTCTCGCTCACATAACACCGGCGTCAAGTGACAGCTATTCTGTCGCGTTTCGTGCGGGTTGTGCGGATGTGCATGGGCGTCGGCGCCGCGAGGTTCAGACTGCTCGTTTGCCCTCGATGACATAAAAAAACACGACATTTCTTAGTACAAAGATTAAAGATAGGTAAACTGACAGTCTATGGTACGTCCTACAGCTTCCTGGTTTTCCCATCCCTACCATAGTCTTTACACAGTCACGTATTTGATGGCAAGACACTTAAGATTTGCCATGAAAGAGCAAGGATGCGGATCTTCGATGTCGTGGTCAGTTGGCATCAGTGGCGTCATGCTGAATGTATAATTACGACTGACACACATTCGCGCCCTTTCCACGGACCATGAAGTCCGTGTCCGGCTGATCTCGATTTCGGTCTCATTTTTGAAATGCCTTAACGAAAAAGATTAGGTACTTTATAATGATCAATATATACCTAATAAGGTATTTTCACTTCAGACATTTTGAGAGTCAAAACTGAGAAAAATGACAAAACTGTTATACAAATGATTTAATGGTAAGTAAAAAAAAAAACGTCAATGAAATGGGATCACCGTTTACGTAACTTAACCAAAAAAAATGACCATCAGATTGAAGATCATGAAATCGACCACAACTATTTGAAGTTTTGGAATAAATTATGGAATATCATGTACCAGACAAAAAGCCGGCGTGCATATGGGACATAAAAATCCTATAAAGTAAATAGTCAAAATATTATACATTCCAAAGATCTACGGGAATAAAAAGTAAAAACGGAAATTAAGTTTGAACTAGCTGCTGCTCGAATTCCACTTCGTAGACTTTTAATTTAATAAAAGTATTTTATATAAGTAACATGGGTTATTCCAAAGGTAAATAACTTTTATACAAGGTCCTTCAACTATATCGATACAAAAAAATACATTTCATAATTGAAACGCAAAAGGACGAACAAACATACCTTTCATTTATGAAGTAATAAAAGACGAAAATGCATAGTTGCACTGAGTTAAGAAATGTTATGCAACTAGTTACGTAACTAAACTTGGTTTAGTCAAGGTTGGCAATGTCTAGACAGGGTCCAGCATTTGACCCACTATTAGCACGGCCTTTTGATGGATCCGATGTAATAATCCAGTACTATTCCACCTTTACCGCGCAATCGCATTATAAGGTAAACCGCATTTTTTTAATCAATTAAACATGTACAGCTTATGAAATGTTGTGGAATTCGTCTGAATATCAAGTATCCATAGCTGTCGTAAATTTTAAAAAAAGCTAGCATGTTGATATTCTAATTTTAAATGTTTATCGCATTACGAACATAAATTTGAATTTTTAAAATCAAAACATTCGTTTGTTTTCGATATTACATTAGAATAGTCATAGTCAAATATAATTTGAGTTCAAACTAATAAAAGAACCAGTTCCTTGGCCAAGGTTTGTTGACTCCTTAAAATATTTCCGTCGAAAGATTCTATCTCTATAAATATTTTATTTTGGAAATATCGTGAACCGCGGTTTTTAATGCGATGTTGTAATGCATTTATTTTTATTTACATATTAAACTGGTTTCCAGTAATCGTCGGATCCTGTTTAAATGTTGCCAATTTATAAAAAGAGGAAGAAGATAAGATCGAACAATATAGTGTATTAATGCACGCAATTTGGCACCTTAGTAAATAATGATTTTATTCTCGCATAAATAATATGGCACCTGCTTCGTTGGCACAAGTGTAGTTAATTATTTAAAGATAAAACCTTTAATTAGACCTACCAGCTGTCCGGCCTTGTATTGCACCTTTGTAACGCGACATGCTGTATTTTGCATCGCAAAAAATGCACATTTTTAACTTTAATTCATGACTTTTTGCAAACATGGAAAAAATGTCGCCACAAACAACATTATATTGTCATGAATTTTTGTTTTATTTTGTGTTCTATTTTGCATGAGCGTGTTTGTGGACACCTTTTGAGTGGGATGATAGATGGTCTGAATTTTGATGTAGCATGTTTGTAATAGAAATATTATATTCACTTGGACGACCAATTTGAAACTTTTAAATAGTTTTTTTTTACTTACTCGGAAAGCATATTCTAGATTCTAGAAGGTTATAGAAAACAACCAAAAAAACTCCATATTTTCAGTAATTGCGAACATATACATATATTATTGTGTAAATTATTACGTTGTCGTGTCGTAACCGGGGGAAGGGTTATTCCAACAGCTCACCAGTTTCCAAGAACTGTACAATATTTTACGATTACGAATCCGTCTGTCGAGGTCAAAATATGGCATTCACTCTACAATGGAAGAAGTCGCCTATTAGATCTAATGCAATGCATTTAGTAACGAATTTGCTATATTTTTCCTCATAAAAAAATAGCAGTACTACGGTCATCTTAAGGCAAGAGACGATAGTGATAATATAGTTTTTTTTTGTAATGTAACATATCTAAGATTTTTGATTTCAATTTTCAAATCATTGATGATGACTAAAATGTAAGGCTGCTACGAGCTTTAGCCTTTACCAATCAACAATAAAAAAACTAACTAAAATGCAAAAGTTCTTAATTTAAAATAAATACTAACTCGTTTAACGTACACAGATAAAATGTACGTTTAATGTTATCATTACGCCACATTAAGTTACAACACATCTCGTCTGGCCATATTAAGGCACCCAAATAGCTGGCATGAGTTTAAATGGACTAACAAAGGAAGCCATCCACGTGCGAAGCATAATTTTATAAGCAAAAAATATGGCAGACTAGGTAGGTGACCTATGATGACGTAATCCCAAAAACAGGCCAGCCCAGGGTCAAGGAGGGTCAACGCGGAAAATATTTCCAAAAAAACATCATACTATTCCACCCGGCTGAATCACGATTCCAGTGCCACAAAAACAATGTTTTTAAAAAGTATTTAACAAGCCTTATTACCGCGAGTTATCGGTTACGTAAATTCCTAATCTATTCCGTGTTTGAACGCATTCTGCCAGCGTGGAACGCGGTTTTGCAATTGTTGCTGCAACTGGTAACATATGAAATTTAAAAAAAAATCGAATGTGGCGCCGTGATTTTTAAATGTCGCTAAGAACAAGCTATACGCGTCTATTTTGAACTCCCGATCGGCCGCCGACGCCGGGTTGTTGAACTGAAATATTTCGGCAAACACAGGCGCATTGCGCGTTCTTAATCTCGAGTATTGACATCGCCATTTGTTTACTTAAAACTCCTGTCCTTTAATACATTTGCATTAAAGAAATTAAAAAAAAGTTAATTAAGATACGAATGTTGCCATTAAAAAAAGAAAGACGTAAGATTGTTACATGTGACATGATAATAATTAATAGCAACAAATTAAACGATAACATTCATAACACATTTGTGTTCTAGTGTTTTTGCGAAACTGGACTCAACAGTCAACATGCGGAGATGTGGCGTCGGTGTGTGCGTGTCCCCGTCGGTGTGTGTGCGCGCGCTCTGTGTGTGTACGTGGAAGAGCGCGATGAAATAAAATATGTCCGGTCAACGACCTCGCGGTCGGTGCCATAAAAATTGCGATACTGGCCGAAATTCGAGCAGAAAATTAAATGTCCTGATCTTATTACTAAAAAGATTTCACAAAAATACAGCAATTTACGAAAATTTGTCATTCGTTTAACATACATGTTTACATAAATATATATAAGTAATCATTTTTATATTTAAGTGAAGCTCATTAATTCATATTTAACACGCGTTCTTAAAATATTTTTACAATCAATTCTCATACGTCACTATCGACGATGCAGAATAAACACATTTAAATTTAAAATAAGTCATGCTAAAAGCATGAAAATCTCGGCTCGTAGCATAATTTTTCAAGTTGAGAAAATAAGAACAATTATTAATTAAAAAAAAGGAATATGCTTACGTCAAATGGAATGTCGATTGACTGTTCAGAATTTGAATGTTTCTTCCTGATGGTGCATTTCCGGATTGGCCGCGGCGCGCAAATCAGCTGTTTTTCTTCCAGTGACCTTGCGGGGACTCCTTGCATTTTATTTATACTATGTACAGCGTGGTTGTCAGTAGGCGGTCGACTCGGCTGCACTCGCAAGCCTCCTCTTCCTGCAAGATGATGTCTCTTCCGGGCGAGTGCCAGTATGTATCCTCCGTTGTCCACAGCACATCTTGTCTCGAAAATAGAGTCAGTATATTTCTGTCGGGTCTAGGCCGATCATCGTGTATTGCCCAGTAGGATCCAAAACTTTATCCATATTTATTACTAAGATAATTCGATACACGCCGGTCGGATCCAGGCCGAGATCCATTAATATTGGCCGGTGGGGTCGAGAGTGTCGTCCATTTTGAATTAATACAGTCCGGTCGGATCGAGAGTGACAATATCCATATCTTAGCACAGTTTAACACAAAAGTTCGGTACACAGCCGCGTTATCACCGTCTGTCCGCGCTTATGTCTTGGCAAGCTATGCGCGGAGCGACTGGTGCGGCCGGTTTATATGACATAACCGCTAACACCGCCATCTCGCGTCGAGCGGCGGGAACTGTAGAAAAGCGTTTTCCGACTGAAACTAGTTGCCGCGACTGTAAGTTTATGCAATTTTCACGTCTATGGCGCGATTGTCTTCCGATGTTATCGGTAAAAACAAGATCGGATCACCTGCCCTACTATTTGTACTGTACTTAACATGCGAAATTAATATTACGTCGCGACGATTGTTCAAGAATCATTAATAATGTCGTATGCTCATGTTGCATTAAAAATTATTATACACTTCATTACATACGTAGTTTTTATGGCATAATTATAGTAATTGATGTTTAAATTACGATCTAAGGATTGTACAAGATATGTGTATCAATAATGCTATTTAAAGTATTGTACTTCGCTACTCGGTAGATATGAATAATTACTTACTTCTTATTATACTTGGAAAATATACAATATATATAATACCAAAGTATTCAGAATATTTCGAGTTACTTTTTTGGTTGTGATGTTTTTCCATATCAAAATTTTTTTACGGTGTGTATGTAAACTTGCGACCAGCGAAGAAGTTTTTTCGAAATGGCTCTTCTCAAAATTACTTATATTTACATGTGTTTAACATTAACTCAAATTTAAATTAAATCTACTTTTGACGATCGAGATAATGAAGTAATTTGTATATATATACCCTGACCAGAAATATATAAACCCTGCGTGCTGTCGCCACTGTTTCTTTTTTACATCAACACATAGTATCGTCCATACAGAAATTAGTTCCGAAATTTTCCGCAATATGGCGAGCGTTTTCCATTTTCCTGGTCAGTCTATTTATTCATCCTTCAATTATTAAATTTGAAAAATACTTCTATTCTTTTGCATATCGTCAATCCGTCTCCGAATAACGCAAAAAGGCTCAATGAACGCTAAGTAGGGCGTATGGGACACGCATCTCGTGTCATTCCTCTACTTTCATCTTAACAATAATATCTCCGTGGGGGTACCATCCTCTTGTTTCTTCCGTGAAACAGTTTGCTGGAATTGTAACGTAATTACTGGCACATAGACTGCACATCTTATGCCTTATCCACACCAAGGTTCAATCCTTGTAAGTAAGGTGAGCCCAGCACCTTGGGCGAAGCAAATTGAAGCGAGTGAGCTGCTCTTTGTACCCATCTTATAAGGAGAGAAAGAGGGGACAAAGAGTAGGAGGGGAAAGGGGTGAGGATGGGAACCTCATCCCATTGTACTGTCCCGACTTTGGGAGGGGTTGCTATGTGCTGCGGGACAACTCTTCTGTGGAAGGGGCGTCGGTTCCTTGAACAGGGCACCTTGACGGCTAGTCAGTCCGACTAGCCGTCAAGGTGCCCTGTTGCTCAATGGACCCGGGGTACCTCACCAAAGGCGCCATTGGTGGCACTTGCTGGGTTTTAGTGGGTAGAGCTGCGTCCACCTTACCATAGAGAAGTAAGAAATCTTTCCAGCTTCCCGATTTTTGATAGCCCTCTTGATTAAAGGTCCCAAGGCGTATCCCTCGGGCTCCCTGAGATCGTCTCAAAGCATTTGGTTTCCGCTTTCGATTCTGGAGACACAGGACTAGCGGTGGGAACGAGAGGCCCCCAGGAGGGTATGTGATACTCGCTGCGCCCGAAAGATGGTAAGTGGACGCAGCTCTACCCACTAAAACCCGGCCGGTGCCACCAATGGCGCCTTTGGTGAGGTGCCCCGGATCTAATGAACAAACAAGGCACCTCGACGGCTAGTCAGTCCCCCATGGGACCGACACACCCCCTCCCATCGTCGGGACAGTACAATGGGGTGAGATTTCCATCCTCGCCCCTTGCCCCCTGCTCTTTTGTCCCCTCTTCTTCTAAGAGAGGTACAAAGAGCCCCTCGGCTCAGTTGGCTTCGCCCAAGGTGTTGGGCTCACCCTAGGCTACTGACCACCACCGCCACGTCAAGGCCTGAACCATGGTGGGGATCATCATATGATCTAGTTCAAGTCAATCCATTCTCCATCTTCAACGCCTGTACTCTCTTTCCCATTGGCCACCAGTCTTATCCATTACCTACCTGACAAACTATAGGCACATCTGGAATTTCATCACAGATAATATAATCCAACCATGGAAAGCATAAATCTCTGGATTCCCGGTAACTTTTCACCGCACTCTGTATGCGGCGAGCGTACTGGGTACGCATTCGGTACGCGCTTGGTACGCATTTCTTACGCGTTTGGTACGCACCGCGCACGCAGTCTATTTACAAACACGCATATCGTATTTTCGGTATTGCTGTTTAGGTATTTTCAGAATACATGTCTCTTCTATCTTTAGTTGTGTTCTGCCTTATGTATATATACATTCTTGAACAGTGTGGTAGATAAGGCATTTGACATAGAAGAACGTTAAGACGAACGATGAAAGAAGAGCAGGACAGTCAGTTATTCCTGGCACCGAGACTTACAATCACGTCTTAGGATAATCAAAAGTCGCCTGGGCTAGTGTACACTCCATGTTCATTAGTTTGCCATTCGTCAATGTATTGGATTTCTATATCCTTTTTTTGTTTTCTGCCGGGAAATGCTCTTAGGCGTCCCGCGGGTGAGTGGGGTCTCCCCAGGCGGGTATGTGGGACTCACTGCGCCAGAAAGATGGTAAGGTGGACGCAGCTCTACCCACTATCTGGTGGTGCCCGGATCTGTTGAGCAAACAGGGGCCTCCATGGTTAGTCAGTCCTTTAAGGGACCGAAGCCACCTCCACAGAAGGGTTGTCCCGCACCACAGAACAACCCCTCCCCAACGTCGGGACAGTGCAATGGGGTGAGGTTCCCGTCCTCGCCCTTTGCCCCCTCCTACTCTATTGACCCCTCTTATAAGAAGAGGGGTATACAAAGAGCAGCCCCCTTATGAGGCTTGAACCGTGGTGGGGAAAATCCTATATCCTACTAATATTATAAACGCGAAAGTTTGTAACAATGTATAGATATTTGTTTGTTTGTAACCCTTTCACACAAAAACTACTGAATGTATTTTAATTAAACTTTAAAGTAACATAGCTTATATATCAGAGTAACATATAGGCTATAATTTATCCCTGTACTCCCACGGGAATAGGAAGTACGGGGGTAAAACCGCGGGGCGCTGCTAGTGTTCCCTATTTTTAAAAATCTCTTGAACTCATCGTTTGCGATTCCTGTCTGAAGCTACATTTACGTAACTGATTTTTCTATACCTACTTAATAAGTCTAGACATTAAATAATTACATTATTAATTAAATTTAATAAAGATATTATTAATAATAAAATTACACTAGCAAATTCATAATTACATTTTATTTTACTATTAACAATAAATCCTTGATTTCTCATGATTATTGAGAATAAGAAAAGTACATTACAAGCTTTTTGTTCTATCAACATGTCTAATAAATGTATTAATAATTATTATATAATTACACCGATACATTCATAATTATTACATTCTATTACACTATTTAATAATGTATTCGCGCGCGGGTTTCCTCGCGTGAGTGAAAGGGAGCCGCGGAAACTTATCTTCCTGGTGAAAACGTTAGCTCGTATAAATTTTATGCTCGCCGGTGTTGCCAGCTGCCAGACCCTACGAGAATACACTGAAGTTCACTGAACCGTCGCCCGCTTCTATATATTTTGACTATTATAGATAACGCGACCATTTATTTTTGAACCCAAAACGGGACATAGACATATTTCATAAAATTGGTTCTCAAAACCATGAACAACATGCATAACAAATATTTAATATTAGGTTTTTTCTAACGACCTTTATTTAGTTAAAATGAAGTAATAATTACGTGAATTTCACTCATTATAATGTAACAACTTTCACGCACACTTTTGACATCTATCCAGTCCTTTTTTTTTCCTTTTACGCCGGGAAATGCTCTGAGGCATCCCGCCTGGGGAGTGGGTCTCCCCAGGTGGCTATGTGGGACTCGCTGCGCCCGAAAGATGGTAAATGGACGCAGCTCTACCCACTAAAACCCGGCGAGTGCCACCAGTGCCGCCTTGGTGAATTGTCCCGGATCTGTTAAGCTAACAGGGCACCTCGACGGCTAGTCAGCCCCGCAAGGGACCAACGCCACCTCCACAGAGGGGTTGTCCCACACCACAGGACAGTACAACGAGGTGAGGTTCCCATCCTCATCCCTTGCCCACTGCTCTGTTGTCCCCTATTCTTATATGAGAGGTACAAAGAGCCCCCTTGGCTCAATTGGCTTCGCCCAAGGTGCTGGGCTCACCTAGGCTACTGCGCCCCACCGCCACGACAAGGCCTAAATGAACCATGGTGGGGACATCTATCCAGTCCTGCCGTGATCATGGTTGCTGTAGTATCCGACCTTACAAACCAATAGTGAGCCAAATCGGCTCACACTAACCCGATGAAGCATTAGGGCCTTCGGGCCATTAGCATAGATCCCTCCGAAAAAAAAAGTATCCGAAACTTTAAAGCTTGTAAAAAACTTAATAAACCGCGATAAAATCTCTAAAAATTGTTTAATTATAATGAACATAATAGTTCACTTTCTTTTCTTAAGTTATCTTGAGATCCCGTTGTTCCGAGATACAGTCTCTGTTACCCAACATGTTAGTATTTGGGTGAAATGGTCCCGTTAATGAGGACTGATCACCCGTCTGGCCTTGCTGGTGTCCCCACCCTTAAATAATAAATACCCAACAGGTTACCCAAAAAAGGGACAGTCCCGTTCAAAACGGGACGTATGGTCACTTTAGTTATATAGACAACATGAATATGCTAAATATACGAAGTTAATGAAGTAATCATTATTATCAACTTTTCTGGACGTCTTTTTTAAAGAACGCCAAGAAGGCTGATCCGCCGCCACTCATATTCAAATAGCTACCAATAGTTGAGATATAAAATGCGAAAAGGTTTTTTCAAATCTCGTAGTTCTGAAGATAACGCGTTTAAATAAACACTGTTTGTTAACCGACTTTTAAAAAGGTTCTCAATTAGGATGTTTTTTTATATTAGTTGGATAGGCAAACTGGCAAACGTACCCACTTATGGTAAGTGGTCGACGTCGCCCATGAACATAAACTAGTTTACCTGGAACGAGCCCAGGCAACTCATTTATGTGTTGCCTATCCTGAGACATAAGATGTTAAGTCTCGGTGCCAGTAATTACACTGCCTGTCTTGCCCTTCTCTCCGAAACACAGCAAAGCTGTTTCACGGGAGAAACAAGCAAGATGGTGGTACCCATGCAGCCGGGAGCGCGGCCCTTCCCTCCCCCCCACATGTTGTATCTTTTTCACAAATTTTGGAGCTTTATAGTACAGAAATATTTTCTTGTGTGGTGTGGATATAGTATAAGCTCTGTAAGTTTGTCTATCACATAACATACTAGCAAACAACAAACTTAAGACGTCACGCATCGGTCTAAACAAAGGGGTGTGTTTTTCAAAAACCTCAAAATAAACACGAAATAGTGTTACGAGAAAAACACAATATTATGAAATAGTGTTATGGAAATGTGAACAATGTACATGTGTCGAGCAAAAATACTAAACACACAGTCAAAGATTTCCGTTGGTGATACTGAAAATGTAAGGCTTATAAGAGAAATGAAAATGACACAAAAACCTCAAAATCATAACTAGATCCCGTGGTTTCGCCTGCCTAAAATAAAGTCCTTACGTACTTAAAATATAACTACCAAATTGCTTGTCTGTCAATCTACTACTTACTACTACTACTTTAAATATTTACTAAAATAATCCTCAGTATAGTTTATATAGAAATAAAAATATTTATTGACATATGCTATTACTATGATGCCGGGAAATGCTCTAATCCCGCGGGGGAGTGAGGACTTCCCCGGTGGGTATATGGGACTCGTAGCGACCGAAAGATGGTAAATGGACGCAGCTCTACCCACTAAAACCCAGCGAGTGCTACTAAAGCCGCCTTTGGTGAAGTGCCCCGGATCTGTTGAGCAAACAGGGCACCTCGACGGCTAGTCAGTCCTTCAAGGGACCGACGCCACCAACACAGAGGGGTTATCCCGCACCGTAGAACAACCCCTACCAACGTCGGGACAGTACTATGGGGTGAGGTTCCCACCCTCACCCCCTGTCCCCCTGCTCTTCTTATAAGAGGGATACAAAAGCTTCGCCCAAGGTACTGGGTTCACCTTAGGCTACTGAGCCCCACCGCCGTCCGCCACGACAAGGCTTGAACCATGGTCGTGACCAGGAATAACCGATTTAAAGGAGGACAAAACAATTTATCTTATAATAATGATCTGAAGTAGGAATTATATTAAATTAATCTACACCTACACAAAATCACTAATAAACTTTAACTAGCGGATATTTAAACGGATGCTAAATGATAAAACAGAATACCTAGGTATATATATATAACTAAATGATAAAACAGAATACCTAGGTATATATATATATATATATAACTAACAGACCCGACTGACCTTGTCTTGTACATTTTGTAGAGAACCGAATTGTGATTCTAAACCGTTCTCGAATCCATTAGAACACACAAAAAAAATCACGAAAATCGGTCTAGAAGTTTAGGAGTATTTCGGTGACATACAAAAACACAGAAGAATTATGTACAAAGATAATACGCTCTTAATAATTTGTCTTGGCATCTTTGTATTTGGCTTTCAGAAGTAAAATTTGCTGTGTTTCGGAGAGAAGGGCAAGACAGGCAATGTAATTACTGGCACCGCACCGAGACTTAACATCTTATGTCTCAGGATAGGCAACACATAGATGAGATGCCTGGGCTCGATCAAGGTAAACTAGTTTATGTTCATTGGCGACGTTGACCACTTACCATCAGGCGTCACGTTTGCCAGTTTGCCTATCCAACTAACATTAAAAAAAACAAAACCGGCCAAGTGCTAGTCGGACTCGCGCACAAAGGGTTCCGTACCATTACATAATATACGACATTAGACACTTTAACAAAAATTAAGGTTTATGTGTATATGTTTATGTGTATTATGTGTATGGAATTAAATGTTTTTTTACTTTTATTTGAGTTGATTACATGAAAGTAGATGGCGGTTTACGATTTTTGATGTATAAAAAAAACTACTTACTAGATCTTGTTCAAACCAATTTTCGGTGGAAGTTTGCATGGTAATGTACATCATATATATTTTTTAGTTTTATCATTCTCTTATTTTAGAAGTTACAGGGGGGGCACACATTTTTCCACCTTGGAAGTGTCTCTCGCGCAAAGTATTCAGTTTAGAATAGAATGGTATTAGAAACCTCAATATCATTTTTGAAGACCTATCCATATATACCCCACACGGACAGGTTTGATAAATTATTTTTTTTGAGTTTTAGTTTTAAGTATGGGGACCCCCAAATTTATTGTTTTTTTTCTACTTTTGTGTCAAAATCTGAATGCGGTTCACATAATACATCTACTTACCAAGTTTCAATAGTATAGCTCTTATAGTTTCGGAAGAAAGTGGCTGTGACATACGGATGGACAGACAGACAGACATGACGAATCTATAAGGGTTCCGTTTTTTGCCATTTGGCTACGGAACCCTAAAAACATTCTGTATACACAAACCACTGGGATGGTTGTGCTGCGCCGCGCCCGGTTCCATGGGTACCACCATCCTGATTGTTTCTCCCGTGAAACAGCTTTGCTGTGTTTCAAAGAGAAGGGCGGGACAGGCACTGACACAGAGACTTAACACCTTATGTGTCAGGGTAACACGTGAATTAGTTGCCTGGGCTAGTTCCAGGTAAACTATAAGTTATGTGGGGGTGCGTATACGCTTCCAGTAACGCCCCTTTGCTCGTGTCAGGTTCAGGATGGGACCCTAGCCCTGGTATGGCACGACGTCGAGACGAATGCTTAGTAGCGGCCGGGCAGCCTTCGCCGGGGCCAGCCTGTCGCTGAGGTGCCCTCTTGCCTGCAGATCCGGGACCCAATCTTAGCCTTTAAAGAGCCTTACCCCGTACCCGAGGTAACCTGGATATGCGTAAATGCATTTCCCTGGACGAACAAAAAAGGATAAGATTTTTTACGGATTCCAGACACGAAAATATATTTAAGAATGTATGTATAAATGATACGTAATGGTGATTTTTTTATGTTAGTTGGTTAGGCAAACCGATGTGCCGTGGTGCCACCTGATGGTAAATGGTCAACGTCGTCTATGAACACAATATATAGAGGGGTATGCGAGACTCGCCACGCCAAAAAGATGGTGAGGGTGTGACAGTCTCCCCGTGATCATAGCGATTGAAACATTGCCGAAATATCGGGACCCTAATAAACCTGTAAAGCGGTAAGCACCCGAAACAATATTTATTTAAATTTGAATAGTGATCGTGTTTAAATGTGACCTCGGGATTCGAACCCCCGACCATCATGTAATATCCCTTTGCTCATAGACCCCAGGTGGTCGTTAATTCCATTACAATATGTGCTTCCGAAAACATGTCCAAAGATTTTATAAACAAAGAAAGGATTATTAATTTCTTGGAATAATTATAGATATTACAAATTCCTTGAATTATATATTCAAATATAGAGTAATCTACAATGGCTACCTGATGATGTCACCATCAGTGAGAGTGGAATTTTGTTTGTCTAAAAATCTCTTAAAAATGACCGTATATTTTAATTAGAATTATTTTGTTTTTCCGAAATAAAACAAGTATCGACTTGTGATTAACCACTAAAAATGTTTACGTTCAAAACGAAAAATAAAAATTGAATCGAATTCTATACTACCATATAAATCTATTTATATTATCAGTATCGATTGGTTTCGTCTTATCTCATTTTGTCATAAAAATCGTTCCGAGAGAGGCTGTATTTTTACGATATCTCATTATTATTAGCGATTCGTCGCTTGTCATAGGCCTCCTTTAATGAACGCCGAGACGGCACAAATATATACTTATTTATGTTGTACAGACATCTATTTTCATCATATCGTTTGTTCTTGATGGGATTTTAAAGTGCAACCACGGCCGATATCTTTATTACTCATTTTTTTTAACGTATTGCAGTAACACTAATATAGGAATAACTAAACATATATTTTTTAATCAATTTGTATTTGTAATTTTGACGACCTCTGTGGCTTAATGGTTTGCGCGTTAGCGCTCAAGCCGGGGGTAGCGGGTTCGAATCCCGCCAGGGAACAAAAAGATTTCTGTGTTGTATGTATATATATGTGTATATTATATACACATCCATGACCCGGTCATGGATGTGTATATAATATAATAAGGATCTCAAATATACCTATGTATAGTATAATAATTATTAAATATCTCTGTTGTCTGGTACCCGTAACACATGTTCTTCGAGAACTTACCACAGGACCCGATTGACATGGTGTAAAAGCGTCTATAGATTTTATTATTATATATTCTTTCACTATAAAGTCACTTTAAGGCCCAACTGCATGGGTACCCACTTACTCTTCCAAATACTTGGTACCACCTTTCTTATTTATTCCGTGGTACAGCTTTGATGTGTTTCGGATGGAATGGACAGTGTAATTACTGCCACCATGACTTACCATCTTACCTCTTACAGGCAACGCTTGTTTGGCCTACTTTTGTAAAACCCTCATTTATATTGGTTCTTTGACATGGTAACGCTTTGCCTTTTGCCAGTTTAGATGCAACTTTCCTTTGCGAAATGTTACTTCAAGATTCTAGATTTTTCTTGGAAATAAATAATCCTTCCCTTGTACCTACAGTGTACGAGACATTCACTTAAATGTCTTTATTTACAATACTTACTTTATACACTAGTTGTGACTCGTGGCGTTTGCTGTTAACTAATGAATGAAGGTTTTAAAAGATAAAATAATTATTGACTGCCATAACAAACATCTGTGGACGGCGGATTATGCTAAGGTTGATTTTAAATAAGTATTTTTTTAAAGAATAAAATCGTTCTGGTTCTTTCTCGCTTGAAGCATATCAAGTATATGACAATCGATTATTATATACAAAAAAACTAGATTTTTCGAAGCAATTTGTAATTAAGTTATTTTTTAAATCTTTGCTGTCAATGCTTAATTTAATCGATTTTATTTCAATTCGAAACTGTAAATTCTCGTAACTGTTTGCCATCTCAACAAAAAGTTTTTGATAATTTTAATTTTAAAATAGTTTCGATTTTTAAAAGTTATTAAAAAATATGAATTTAATTTTTCTATTTATAATGTTGCAGACAGTTGTAGTAAAATGTGACTTTCTTTAACTTGAATTTTCTGAAGTATGAAAAAAATATTTTCTTTTAGAAATTTCAATAAATTACATGTTTTTTGATTATTTATTTATTATGTTGTATTAGAACATATATTACAGAGGCTTCAACTGTGTCATAAGACTTACCTTCTATTTCGCGTCCCCACCTTGTTTTAGTTTTACCTTCAATTGAAAATGGCTGATGCAAGTTTTTGTTTTCTTTCAAGCCAGAAACAAAACTTGTTATTTATAATAACACAATTAAATATCATCATCAATATAATAGTGAAAACTAAAAAAATCTTTAAAATTTTCCTAAAATTAAATATAGGGTGTAAAAATAAAAGATGTAAATATATTTTAAATAATATTTATTCTAAACATGCCGAAGCTTATCTAGAGTATTTACCTAACAGTCTCAATATTTTACAAGAGTATAACATACTGCAAAATGCAACAGTTTAAATGCAACTATATCCTCAGTCAATAAATTAAAAACATTAATCTAATATTCTACTTACACTAGTGTTAGAAAATAAATAGTCACTTAGTTTAAGGTAACTTCAATAAATTAAAGGATCAGCCTGCTCTGAAACCAGACTTAGGCAGTGGCAGTCTTTGGTTTCTTAAAATTAATCTATGCTTACATTGTGCATTTCTTTTTTTTTCTATTCGATGAAATCTCGATTCTACTCTCTAAGTATCTGTGGCGTCTTTGTAAACAGAATGGCATTTCAAATATTAAATGTAACATTTAAAATAATAACATGGATATAGAAGTTTCTAGCTTATTCTAAATTTAAAAATAAATTAACCTAGTACACATTCGTAGGATCCAGCCCCATTTTGGATTTCACAGCACTATTGTCCGATCAGTACACTCCGGTGGGGTCTAAGACGAACATTTTTGATTTTCACTGCACTTAATACACGTTGGTAGGGTCCAAGGACATCTTGAATTTTTCTTCACAAATTGGTTTCAGATTTTTGTTGGTTAATACTTTCAGAAATTTTCTTCAGTAGATTCCAGTCGGGTCTAAGCCAGACATTTTTATTTTTCAAAATTAATAAACACCAGTGGGGTCGAGTGCGAACATTTTGGATTTTTCACAAAAAATCACTTTTACTTCTAATCGCTTAGTAAATGCCAGTCGGGTCCAAAACCTTCATATTTAGATGAACGATTAAAAGTGGATCGATCTTATTTACGATCAGAGCGCGTCTAGTTTAGATATGCGAACACTGTAACGTCTGGGTTACAACTGGCGGCTGCGCTACACGCGCCTCCCTTATATAGCAGATCTCGTGAGCGTTTGCGTATTTTTTGCAATTTGAATTTGGAAGCTTTCAGCCGCGCCCCCGCCCTTGCATCTTTTTTATCATTGCATCTTTTTAAAATAAAAATGACAGATTGTGGGCAAAGGTGTTTGATGTTCGATCTTGCATGTGTTAGCTTGGTGTTGCACGCGGCTTCACGTGCTGCATATGCATAGGTATAGGCTTGTCATTTTAATTTGGATAGTCTATGTTTTTTTTAGTTTGAAAATATATTGTTTGATCTAGGCCAGCTCAAATTATCTGATACGGTATTAATTGACTTAGGTCCTAAATTTGAAAAAAAAAGTTACATTAGTACTTAGTATACCTATTTCTTTAACATTTTAAATATTGTGAAGATTTTATTTTTAGCGTAGTTATTATCGCTGGGACTGTGTTTGTTATACTACTAACTGCTTAGTTTTTCCCACTTATGGCTAATATGAAAATAGTAATCAAATGGAAATAAGAAGGCTGTTCCTTTTTTTAATAATTAGAAAAAACTAGTTGAAAATAATATAAAGTCGTAAGTATTAAAAAGATTAATTTAAGTATGGCGGATTTTTTTACTTTAATTAAATAGTTCATCATCATCAATGCTCTTATCAGGTATTAAATGAGAACTGTGCGCTCTTTATGATATATAGGGCAAGAACGTGCGTAATTTATAGCGGATTTAATATAAGTAAATACGTATGTATATTTTCAAAGACTTTTTTGCTGACGCATGTCTTAGAATCACGTTCGAAAACCCACTTAAGTGTAGTAAGGTCAGCAAAAAGAGCCAAGTATCCGGTATGTCAAATATGTTTTTATTATATTATATAAAAACCATTTGTACGGATTTTTGCTTATGATTTAAGGCATGAGTCGGTTTGGTAGTTTTTTTTTTGCAAATTACAGCAACATCGCAATATAGGGCTACGAATTACGATATTAGCAGTATTTGTATGTACTTATGTATTTACGCAGGTTCTATCCTAGCGCCTACACTATATTTTTGGTGTTAATCGATTTGTTTTATGGTAGAGGCTGCATTTTAAAGGCCCTAAAAATATTATAAAACCCTTTTACGAATATAATAGATTCTACTATGTTAGTCAATATTCCCGATGCCTAGTTTGAAGTTGGAAGGTCTCGTTACCAGCAAAGATATTTGAAAAGCCAATCCATTCTATTCCATTCTTAAATTAAAAATAATATTTAAAAATGTCTGACATGCTTGGGTCAAAGTATGTTTGAGAAAGTTATGAATTATTAAAATTATATTTAATTTGGAATTCCTATGCATTTCGAGACAGGATCTAATTTCGTTATATAAAATTATTAATGGAGAAATTATTAACAATATTTATTTTTATAATACTATAAATTATGTCAGGTATGTATGTGAGTACCTACAAATAACTCATGAAAATCTTTATGTATATAATTCCTCTGTACGTGTCACTGACCTCCTAAACGGTGGACGATTTCGCTGATTTTTTTTGTGTTTTTTTCAAGTGTATTTGAGAATTGTTTAGATTCATAATTCGAATTTGTAAAACAAAATATTTTAGACGTCTGTCTTTCACTAGTACCAGTACTTTATATATTTTTATGAATACTGCTTTTTTGAATTCTAGGTTAAAGTAATATGTATAGTTAGTTACTACAAGTACAGTTTCTAGATTACCTAGTCATTAAATTAAGCATGACTTTAAAGGAATAATAAGCCGTCCTGTCAACGTATCACCAGTAAATGCGTCCTCCTTGCAATATCTTTATTATCCAGCGTTTAATGGCCAAAAAATTACATTAAATAGTCTATAGGCTAAATAATTAATACTTACAATAGTTCTCCGAATTCATTATAATAAATCTGCAGGTGGTAAGTGGTGGGAGATTTGTCTAATTGAATAATTAAATATTGTTTTCGTCGCATTAACAAAATTCTACAATTCTCCAAACGGCGACTACGGAAACAATGTCCTAATCCCTTTACACAAATGTATTTTGTCGCAACGTCCAACGTTTATGTGCTTTGACTTCTTTGAAATAGATCTTAACTAATTTCCTCAAAATTGAGAATGTATTTATTTAAACCATTAAAGATAATTAAGGCGCGGCTCCGCACGCGGAGGCTACGCAAGCGTGATAAAATATCAATTGCAAGGTAGCATGTCCGTGGGTTGTAGTGGAAACAATCACATACATTTTCTTGCAAAGCTTAACTTGATAAATGTGTGTAGTCTCTCCGTACGCCGCGGTGGAGCCGTGCCCTTAATGTTGTATTAAAACGCTAGTGTGTGTCTTACTTTTGAGACTATTAAATACAACCTTCGAAAGTTAATAAGTAAACGTTAATTCTTACTGCATGATATGCATAATCCATTCACAACAGTATAGTTACTAGAAACTGATTGTATGTGCTAGTCAGGACTTGACCAAGCGAGGCCTTTTTTTCTCGCCGGGAGATGCTCTTAGTCATCCCGCTAGGCAGAGGGATTTCCCTGGCGGGTATGTGGGCCTCGCTGCGCCCGAAAGATGGTAAGGTGGACGCAGCTCTACCCACTAAAACCCGACGGTATTTTCCTAGTCATGCGGGAACTATGGTCGTCTCCACCAGCGACGGTGTAAAAGTAATACATAAAATAATCACTTTCTACTTCTTCCCTTCCCAACCTTTCTCACCATTTGCATTCGTCAAATAAAAGGAACAAATAGCTTTTAAGAAACTTGAAATAGAAGCAAAATAATCCTGTGACAAAATTGCAAGGGACTTAACTTGGAAACCAACAAATAAGTCATTCTTACATTATTGTTTGTTTTTCTATTATATAAACAAAGATTAACAACCTGCTACTTATTTGGTTAAATGTCATCAAAATAATGATTTAATTTAATCCGTAATGATTTATAACATGTTTAGTCAAATTTTCGGTGAATTCAAGTCATAATCGTTTGTGTTGCGAGAGTTGTGTCCCGTATGGCATGGGTTTGCATTTATGGTTGCCTCTTTTAAAACATTTAAAGGATTAAAATATCGACTTAAAATTTGCTCTTTTGTAGAAATTGCCAAACTTTTATGGAATTAGTTTAGTTCTATTGAAATATGTTTCAAATAGCGAATCGAAATTTAAATTTACTTTCTTAAAGTTAGGCTTTCACCTACATTGTTAAAATCTGGACTACCTTTAAAAAGGGCAGTAATTAGATATTATTGTTTTCTAATGTTTACGCGAATTTCACTTATTATAATGAAACTAACTTTTGACGAATCTTAGCACTGTAAAAAGTACAAAAATCACATATTATATTTGTATTCAATAGTTAAGTTGTTATCTAGGAAATAAAGATATTTTAGTTTGATTTGTAAAAGGTATCGCTTATTTATCTCGAGCTTATTATACATGAGAATTTTTATATAAGTATTTTTACATGAGTATTTTTACATGAATATTTAAATGAGTATTTTTACATGAGTATTTTTACATGAATATTTTATATGAGTATTTTTACATGAATATTTTATATGAGTATTTTTATATGAGTATTTTTATATGATTATTTTTACATGAATATTTTATATGAGTATTTTTATATGATTATTTTTACATGAGTATTTTAACATCAGTATTTTTACATGAGTATTTTTACATTAATATTTTAAATGAGTCATTTTAATCTCAAGACCAGGTGAGAAGACGATCTCCGTACGGTAGCCGGTCCGTGTTGGATGCGAGTGGCAAGGGATCGGCCGTCTTGACGTTCATTGAGGGAGGCCTATGTTCAGCAATGGACAGATGGAGACTGATGATGATGATGATTTTTAATCTCAAAATATTTTAAGCCTCATGAATACTTTAACAAATTTAGCAATATACGTAGCACGGCTACGACTGATAAACTGAACATTACCTACTGAGCGCTGGAAAAATCTGCCTTGATGGACACATTTTACCTAGAGGGAGTAGTGGGAATTACCTAGGGGTAGTCGTACCCAGCACAGATATAGAT
Source organism: Helleia helle (assembly GCA_963853865.1). Classification (NCBI taxonomy): domain Eukaryota; kingdom Metazoa; phylum Arthropoda; class Insecta; order Lepidoptera; family Lycaenidae; genus Helleia; species Helleia helle. The sequence continues at coordinate 5,271,352 of OY971436.1, forward strand.
TCCTTATGTTTATGCTAAGCCTTTGATGAAATCAGTAGTCACATGTTATTTAGCATATTATATGTTATAGTGATATCAAATAGTTATGTCAAAGCTACTTTTTAGATCTCTAATCTGCATACTGTATCCTCTACAACTAAATCAGATATGGGGATCCCGCAAGGTTCTGTACTGAGTCCATTTCTTTTTCCTGTTTATACAGGTGGTAATGGGGTCTGAGATTATTATATTAAATAATCTTGGGCCAACTTAAAATTTCAAGGAGTTATATGTTAGAGGTACAAAAGATTTCCCAACAGCCTAGATATTTCTAGAACTTGTTCCTCCTGCCTACATTTTTAGATAAATAGAATTTTGAATAATTTATTTTATAGAAGAAGGACTGAAACGGGATTATAAATTCAAAATGAGAAAGAGGGCTCTTCTATTTACCTTCATAGTTTTAGCAGCGTAATATAAAAATAATCTCATTCGTAGTGGTTAATATTATTATTTTTATTTAGTGTTAAAAAAGGTTAAAATATCATCATATCTTTTTAGTATTTCTTATTGTAGAGGCTAAGCTGCAGGCTATCTACGGGGTCCACAGGTGGCGGATAGAACGACCATCAGATTTAGTGGTTAGCTGCGAATATACGAATAAGCAGTCCCTGAATTAGTAGCGATTATTTATTGATAAGATTACCAGGATGTAGTGTGTAATCCAGTGGGATGGGCTAACCTATAAAATGCTACATATGTCCTATGAGGATCTTGTGACGTAGCAAGCAAGCGCCGCTAATAAAGCGCTATAAAGCGCTCCCTCCCCCTAATGCCGGGCAGCAGCGGTATCAGTACTGGCTAGAGGCTAATGAAATGGATTCTGGTAGGGCTCTGGATTCATCAGATCAACGAGCAAGAAATTGGTAATTGTACTGCGGAATGGAAGGCAGGTGGGGCAACCACCGTTCTTAGCGCTCTAATTATGGCGTATAGAAGACTGCTCCACAGACAAGAGCAAGGTTCTTAAATAAAAAAAGAGAGAGAGAGAGAGAGAGACAGAGACAGAGAGAAAGAGAGATAGAGAAAGATTTCTTATTACCACAAATTGTTAACATATAATAAAAAAAGTTCGGGAAATCCCAAGAAGACCACGCCTCATAATCTCATTTTCCACAATGGAATTGAATATATTTTGTAAAAGCCTGTCAGGTGCTTAGCAACGAATAAACAGTCTGATATAAATGCACATAATATGTTAGTCTTATCTTAGTTTTGTTTATAAATAATAATTATAATTAAAAGACAGTGAATTGAAAGCTCATATTAATTGAAAGCTCATATTAATTGAAAGCTCATATTAATTCAGAAAGACATAGATCGTAAAACAATGATTATTATTTGTAAAATACTAAGCAATCGACGTGTCAGTTGCTTAGCAACGAATAAACTATAATGTAAAATACAGTCGTATCTTAGTTAAACACAACCGACGCCAGGAGGCCGTGTGGTCGCAGACTGCACGGTAGGCGGGGCAACCCCCCACTTTATAAATCAAAAGTGAGCCGAATGGGCTCACACTAATCCGATGAAGCATTAGGGCCTTCGGGCCCTAAAAAAAATGAACGACAGTGAAATCAACATTGACAAACTCGAAGCATTGTTACTTTAGAATAAAAATAATAACCCGGTACAATATTTTTTTCGACCAATTTCCCTACCACATACAGACACAGAAAACACGGACGTCCATTAAAGATTATTTTTAATGTTATTATACTATGTTAAACAAAATAATTGTTATTAAAATATATTTTATGTGCCGGACAGATTATTTGAATTGATATAAGTGCACTCATATTAACCTATATGTGCGATATAAATAACTAAATATCATTTTCAGTTTCGAGAAAACTGATTTATTGACATGTCAAGAGTAGAGCCACAGAGCAGAGCACTCTCAACGGTTCGTTTATGAGACGTGTAATAAGTTAAGCAATAAGGTTCAAGAGTGGAGGCCGCGTTCGGGTAGACGAAGTGTTGGTCGGCCATTAACCAGGTGGGAAGACGATCTCCGTGTTGGATGCGGGTGGCAAGGGTCGGCCGTCTTGGCGTTCTTTGAGGGTGGCCTTCAGCAGTGGACGGATAGAGGCTGATGATGATGATATTTAATATTACTAATTAGTATATTAGATATTAGAAGAACGTTTGACCGCAAATACGCATGCTAATAACGGAGACTTTGCTTTAGTATTTTTTAAGTTAGAGTTAATTATTTGAGTAATAAATAACTAAGGAAATCGATTAAATAATAATATTGAATATATTCTAGACTAGCTGTTGCCCGCAGCTTCACCCGCGTTTATTTAGAATTACAGACACTTCAGTTTTATTTATTTTTAAATATGCTCTGGTTTTATCAAATATTATTTTACTAAAGGCAAAGAGCCTGTTAGTATGTTTGAACGCGCTGATCTCCAGAGCTACATATTATTACGATTTTAAATTCTTCTTTCTTTTTATATCCCAATGACCGAGGAAGATTATTTATTTTGCAAGAAAGATGTTCTTTTTTGGGGTGGGGGAAATTTCGCTAATAAACAATATTCTGGCTCTGAGTCTGATCGTGGCGAGGGATCGGTCGTCTTGGCGTTCTTTGAGGGCTTATGTTCAGCAGTGGACGGATAGAGGCTAACGATGATGATGATGGTGGTGGTGGTAATGGGGATGATGATGATGATGATGGTGGTGATGACGATGATGACAGCAGCAGCTCGCTGATGATAGTCAATACTGGCGGGATTTGAGTTTGAGTTGAGAAGGGGAGTTGGGAGGGGTTCTGAAAAACTGGACAGAAAAACAGTGTAGGCTGTTTTAAAAATTAAAAATTACTGGCAAAAGTGTAATTTTCAATCGTGTCCCAGCATAGAAGCTAGATTTGCTTTGCATTAGGGCTGAAGTTATTTGTTTCGTTATGCATATTTAATAACGTAGATCAAAGCCAATTTGCATGCTTAGATGAAGAATTTAATGAACTACAAATCAATTTTATGTCTATAGATATCTTTAATCAATGAACTTGTAGATTTGATATGAATTTGAATAGTCATATATTCATAATTCATCATAAAATCTCTCTATTTTCCATATGCCGTGAAAAATAACCCCGACACTATTTGGGTTCAACGACACCGCATTTCTAATTTGGAACCGTATAACCCGACTGAATTATGTAGGACCCAAGATTAGTTGTAACGCGTGCAGCTAGATCGCTTCTTCAATGTGTTGGTATGTTCGCGAAAACTTGACGTCTTAGGTCACGACGACTTTCTTTTACAGAAACTTGTCCATAGAGAAACTAATTGTATATCTAGCAAATAACTTATGGCTTCTAGACTCAAGGAAATACTTAAGTCAGATCCTAGATTCTTATATTTCTCTGCTTTCATTGGGGCGATATTGTTTTTTAGTTAGGCATTTTTCTGGTATATAGGTCATAGGATAACATGGTGTGATTTTTGAGGATGAAGGTTGCATAGCATTACATAAGTATCATACGTACTATATTTTTTTAATATTAAAAACATCGTAAAAGCAATATAATTAATCCTTTGTTTTTAAATGTAAAATCGTTCCTAATATACACATGTTTTAAAGAGCATGGTTAAAAAGTCATATTTTTTGCAGTTTTTACCTATCATAAAGTAATTCATGAGTTTTACCGGTAACTTCTGTAGTTCGGATTGACCATAAACTTGTGCAATTTGCTCCTTTCGGCGCCGGCAAAATAGCGAACTGTCTTAAAAAATATTCGCTTATGTTATCTATATTGTTTGACAATACCTTTATCGCCATGCGAAAAAGCGGCAAAGTATTTAAAAAATTAAAAGGGATTTCTTTTGTTATCCAATAATCTTAAAATTTGCTTTTTATTTGCATTTGAAAGGCAAATTTTAAAGATTTTATGACTGTTGTGAATTCCATTTTTTAACGCTCTTTAGTAGTTTTTTAATGATCACAATAATTGTAAAGTAAAGAGAAAATATTATTCTATACAATATACATATTTAGGTTCAAATGTTTGTTTTTATATATATTGTTATTGAATGTATCATTTGAAGAATTTCCAATCCAACATTTGGTTAATTGAACTCCTCATTTGAACCATTGTCATCGAGAAAGCATTTTGAAGCATTACGATCCTGTTCACCAAAACCTTCCGTTCCGATACTCGCATCCAACCTGCACGGAGCATTTTCCTATCTAGCGGAAGATCGATCTAAGTCCGTCGTACCGAATACGATCACTTTTGTCCACACTCAGTCAATAAATAGTGCCAGAGTATATACCTAGGTATTCAGTTTAAATTTTGCACAGTAAAAAATGGTGGAACACAATAATTATAAATCTATATCCTAAGAACCCAATTTCTTGTCGTAAAATTGTCATTTACAATTACATGCATAATTGAGATTGTTGTAAATAAAATAAATAAATTAAAAATAACTAAAATTAAATAACTCCTTTAGTAGTTCCTTTTTATTACTTTTTCAGGTAAACCTGTTAGTAAGATAATTTATGTTTTAATTTAGCAAGAAAAATAAAGTCTTAACGATAGGGCGTATGACACCTCAGTCTCCCGTGACCATGGTTGCTGTAAAGCATCTGAAACGTCGGGCTTGTAAAAATCTTAATAAACCGCGATAAAATCCGTAAAAATTGTTTCATTATAAAGAGTGAAATTCGGGTAAACATTGGAAAAAAAATACAGTCTTCCTAAAGGCATCCTAGGTCCGACATTACCGGTGGAGGGATACTCTGTGCCACGCTCCCGGCTGCATGGGTACCACGATCTTGTTTCTCCCGTGAAACAGCTTTGCTGTGTTTGAGAGAAGGGCAAGACAGGCAGTGTAATTACTGGCACCGAGACTTAACATCTTATGTCCAGGATAGACAACACATAAATGAGTTGTGCTAGTTCCAGTTACACTAGTTTATATTCATGGGTGACGTCGACCACTTACCGTCAGGTGTTAATCTATACTAACATAAAAAAACATGGATAAGGTTTCTTATGTCATATCTGTCACGGGACAGAAATAGATACTTCTAAGAGACAGAGCGTTTATGTGAATGGTAGAGTGAGGCATCTTATTTACTATCCTGCAATAAAAACTAGGTCGACGCCTCTTTTGTAAACTTTAAGAAATATTCGAAAGGGGGAGGCTCCCCTCCGCGCCCCGCACGCAGCGGGCGCGGTTCATCGCGCGCGCTGCTCGGGAGAGCAGGATTTGGACGATACGGTCGACGAATCTTTTACGGTTGAATTTAATCTATGATCGCATGAGGGCTGGCCCTCATGCGATGACACCCCTCCCTCTGGGGAGGGAGGCGGGTCATGCGCGGTGCCCAAGCAATCTAGCGGTGGCGTAGTGCTACTGCTGTTATATCGGTCTGGGTTTGTGTCTACTCGTATCGGATCCGAACCTAAGCTGCTGATCCGAATAAGTTGTAATCCTGTTGTAGGTCGTAACTCTGTGTGTTAGAAAGCCCTAGAGAATTCGTTTATATACATGGGCGACGTTGGCCATTTCCTCTTACTGATAGAAACCCACCTCGTGGGTCATCCGCTTTGCTTATCAAACTATCTTAAAAACATATTGGTTGTTTGTAAAGTCGGTTTACGGACGATAGTTTTACGTGATAACGTCATAAAGAAACATTGATGAAAAATTAATTAATTTTTTTACAGCTGTTTTGAGTAAAACAGTTAATAGAAGTGAACAAAATGAAATTAAACTGAAAATTATGGAGGAAATCAATTACATCTTTAAATTGTAGAACTAAACACAAAACACGTTGTCACATATTAACATTTGTTTTAGATAATGGTTTCCAAGCTAACGTTAAAAAGCGGACACTTTTTCTTGCGCGCTGTCGGTGTTATCAATTTATAAGACTTTATCACGTCAAAAGTGTCTCTCAATACTTGGTCAGTTTCGAAAACGATATTTCGCGTTAAATTTTGCCCAGGTTAAGTCAATATTGTGTGAGCTTTGATGTTTCCGACTTTGTCTTCCATATTGATACCTGTTGTGCAACAAATGTTTCGTTTTTTGCAGTTTATTGGCCGGGGAGCTGGTGATTCATGTTCATCGTACAGAAAAAAGCACAAAAACATATACCAATGTACCGATTTTCTTGCGAATTACAAAGGTTTTCCATGCACAACCTTTTGGAAAATATCCAAGACATGGCGATGCAAAGAGCAATAGTAAAGGAAGACTGAAGTGTTAGACTTCACAATGACTTAAACATATATGTTATATGATCGTGTTATTAAACCAAGGAAAATACTTCCTTGCTTTTTTATTCTTTTCCGCCGGGAAATGCTCTGAGGCGCGGGGGAGGGGGCCTCCAAGGCGGGTATGTGGGACTCGCTGCGCCCGAAAGATGATAAGTGGATGCAGCTCTACCCACTAAAACCCAGTGAGTGCCACCAATGCCACCTTTGGTGAGGTGTCCTGGATCTGTAGAGAAAACAGGGCACCTCGACGGCTAGTCAGTCCCTAAAGGGACCGACGCCATCTCCACAGAGGGGTTGTCCGCACCACAGAACAACCCCTCCCAACGTCGCAACAGTACAATGGGGTAAGGTTCCCATCCTTGTCCCTTCGGTTCAATTTGCTACGACCAAGGTGCTGGATTCATCTTAGGCTACTGAGTCCCACCGCCACGACAAGGCTTGAACCATGGTGGGGAAATACTTCATAACCTAACCCAATAACAAAGATATTTCTGGGATATCAAAAAGTGGGAATGATTTTCGGGAAAATATAATCAATCATTCATCATTTATGCCGTTGTATATGTCTAACTCTCATGCCATCACAGATCATGAAACAAAAAAACTGTTTTCGAAAAAAATAAATATAAGCGCAGCCTTCATCCAGGCATTATATTGGCAACTTTTTTTTGAGTGATAAACATAAAAATGCCATTAAAGATAAGATTTGAGACTGTATAACTAAACATGCAAACAGCACACGTTTACAAAACAAATAAAGGGATTATTGAAAACCCTAAACAATTGCAATAATTGTAAAAAGTGTCAGGTCAAAAACGTCCCTGCTTTTTTGTGACTATTGTTTAAAAAATAAACGTTTTGTTATATTAATTGCAAAAAAATACTTTTGTTAGACGCATCGTAAATGTTGCACAAATATTTCTTTTTTAATTTTTGAAATAAGCAATGTGTGAAAGTTTATATGCGAAATTTGATTTTACAGTTGTTTTGTGTTAATTTTTTTAGTACACTAAACGTGAAAGTTCGTGCAAATTTAATAGTGTAACGGTTCGAGCCCTTTTAAAGGTTTTGTTAGTTTCACGTTAAAGATAAAGTGACGAATCAGTTGTAGACTAACAATGCTAAAAAACTATTAAAAACGTAAATTCCAATATACAAAGCTCTATTTAGGAGCTGCCAGATGACGTGTATTACATACTTTTGTTCGAACCTATTCAACAGGCGCAAGGCCTAAACTAATGTACATTTCGCGAGGCCCTCTGATAGCACAAGAGGAATATGAAATAAAAAAAAATCACTATAAATTAAACAGCTTTTTATACATTAAGAAACACACCTGAACTTTTTCTTATACTTTTTTGGAACATAAGCCTAAAATGAAAAAAGGAAAAAAGACAGAAAATTTCTAGTTTTGTTTTTACTGAAATCCTTAATGGTTGGTTCGTATTTTAACGATATCGATAAAACTGCCAAAGCTGAAAGCTCCTTGAGCGGAAGAAGTACTTACAGGTAACAAAATTCTACTGACAATGTAAACATTTGGGTAAATTTCTTTCGAATCGTTCACGATGATGGCAATTGGCATTGGCATGATATATAAGTTTGACGAGATTACGTTATAAGTTTTACATTACATACTAGTCAACTAGTGGCACTGACAGACGTTGTCCTGTACAAAATATTTTTTTTGTGAATCTAAACCATCCTCGAATCCCCTGGAATACACACAAAAAATTTCATCAAGATCGGTCCAGCCGTCTAGGAGGAGTTCAGTGACATACACACGCACACAAGAAATATATATATATAAAGATTATAAGTTTGGAAGTGTCTAACCTCGCATTACGTGTTTAAATCCTGACAGTTTCAGTATTTGCCCTTTTGAATTTCGTTAACTTGTTTTAGTCAAAATGTTGATTTACAGACATAAATCTCGATTCCATGTTACATATCACACAATCAATTATGGTATTTTAATAAAAACATTTTACAAAAAATTAAAACCGACTTCAAAAATACTAAACTAAAAAGTAATAAAATAACAGCTATTAACAAATATTCATTTGTTAGGTTCCACGTATATCAGAGCAAAATATTTTTGACCTCCAACGCAGTGGGATGTTATAAGTTTGACCACTATATTATGTTTTTTATATTAGTTGGATGGGCAAAATGGCAGACGTGCCCCCTGATGGTAGGTAGTTGACGTCGCTTATGAAACTAGCTTGCCTGGACTAGCCCAGGCAACTTCTTGTGTTGTTTATCCTGAGACATGTTAAGTCTCGGTGCCAGTAATTACACTGTCTGTCTTGCCCTGCCCTCAAACACAGCTATTTCACAGGAGAAACAAGCAAGAAGGTGGTACCCATGCTGCCGGGAGCGCGGCACAGTGCAAGTCGCCCATATTGGTGTAATTCACCAGTGTATGTAAAAATTCTCTTTTAATTTCTATTATTATTGAATCCCACAAAATGGATGTCTTATATGTTAATATATTGAAAATATCAGTATCATAATTAATCTAAAAACGACTATAGATAAATATATAAATCCTTACAGCCATAAAAGTAGCAATTAACGGATAATACAATGTAAGCCTAAAACAGATGCTCTTCAAATACTTTCACGTTTTTTTTTAAATATTTTCTTAGACTGATGGTAGCCATATAAAACAGTAAAAAAACGTGCTAGGCAAATCATCAGGAAAAAGAGACTAAATATATCAATACACTGATATAAAAACAAAAACACGTTGTGTTAGGAAAATGTTATTTTCTTATTCATCTAGAAGTTTTTGAGTTTATCGCGTACGGACAGGCGCGGGGAGGACGTTGTGGAGGAGACGCTTCTCCCATGGCGGGGTTACGCCTAATTGTTATAGTGGATGCAGTAGTACATGTTTTTTTAATGTTTAGTGGCAAATTCGCCAATTGAATAGCAGAGGCGACGTAAGGCGTGATTTTCACAAAAAAAATTTTTTTGAAAATAAATTAAAAAAAGGATGGAAAATATAAAAATACACATCAGAAGGTTTTTCTTCTAATAAAAAAAATAGGCAATAAATAAATGTCAATGAAATAAGGAATCGATATTTCTGTAGCCAAAAAGAAAATGTATGAAACAGACTTTTAAGGGTTCCGTAGCCAAATGGCAATAAACGGAACCCTTATAGATTCGTCATATCTGTCTGTCTGTCTGTCTGTCTGTCCATCCGTATGTCACAGCCACTTTTATCCGAAACTATAAGAACTATGCTGTTGAAACTTGGTAAGTAGATGTATTCTGTGAACCGCATTAAGATTTTTACAAAAAAGTAGAAAAAAAAAACAATAAATTTTGGGGGTCCCCATACTTAGAACTGAAACTCAAAAAATATTTTTTCATCAAACCCATACGTGGTATCTATAATGGATAGTTCATTAACATGATATTGAGGTTTCTAATATCATTTTTTTCTAAACTGAATAGTTTGCGCGAGAGCACTTCGAAAGTGGTAAAATGTGTGTCCCCCACCCCTAAAAAGAGAATGATAAAACTAAAAAAAAAATATGTGATGTACATTACCATGCCAACTACCACCAAAAATTGGTTTATACGAGATCTAGTACCTAAGTAGTTTTTTTTAATACGCCTTAAATCGTAAACCGCAATTTACCCTTCATTCAATCAACTCAAATATAAAAAAACATTAATTTTATAAACATAAACCATATTTTTTGTTAAAGTGTCTAATGTATATTATGTAATGGTACGGAACCCTTCGTGCGCGTGTCTGGCTTGGCCGGTTTTTTAACCGACTTTAAAAAAAGGAGGTTTTCAATTCGTCTGTATGTTTTTGTTTTTTTTTTTTTTGTATGTATGTGACACGATATCTCCGCCGTTTGTGAATGGATTTCGATGGTTATTTTTTGTTTGAAAGCTGGTGTTTCCAATTTGGTCCCATATTAATTTTATTAATTACAGACGAATTGAAAACCTCCTTTTTTTTTTGAAGTCGGTTAAAAAACCGGCCAAGTCAGACACGCGCACGAAGGGTTCCGTACCATTACATAATATACATTAGACACTTTAACAAAAAATATGGTTTATGTTTATAAAATTAATGTTTTTTTATATTTGAGTTGATTGAATGAAGGGTAAATTGCGGTTTACGATTTAAGGCGTATAAAAAAAAACTACTTAGGTACTAGATCTCGTATAAACCAATTTTTGGTGGAAGTTGGCATGGTAATGTACATCACATATATTTTTTTTAGTTTTATCATTCTCTTTTTAGGGGTGGGGGGGGGGACACATTTTACCACTTTCGAACTACAGAAATTTCGGCTACAGAAATATCGATTCCTTATTTCATTGACATTTATTTATTGCCTATTTTTTTTATTAGAAGAAAAACCTTGTGATGTGTATTTTTATATTTTCCATCCTTTTTTTAATTTATTTTCAAAAAAAAATTTTTTGTGAAAACCACGCCTTACGTCGCCTCTGCTATTCAATTGGCGAATTTGCCACTAAACATTAAAAAAACATGTACTACTGCATCCACTATAACAATTAGGCGTAACCCCGCCATGGGAGAAGCGTCTCCTCCACAACGTCCTCCCCGCGCCTGTCCGTACGCGATAAACTCAAAAACTTCTAGATGAATAAGAAAATAACATTTTCCTAACACAACGTGTTTTTGTTTTTATATCAGTGTATTGATATATTTAGTCTCTTTTTCCTGATGATTTGCCTAGCACGTTTTTTTACTGTTTTATATGGCTACCATCAGTCTAAGAAAATATTTAAAAAAAAACGTGAAAGTATTTGAAGAGCATCTGTTTTAGGCTTACATTGTATTATCCGTTAATTGCTACTTTTATGGCTGTAAGGATTTATATATTTATCTATAGTCGTTTTTAGATTAATTATGATACTGATATTTTCAATATATTAACATATAAGACATCCATTTTGTGGGATTCAATAATAATAGAAATTAAAAGAGAATTTTTACATACACTGGTGAATTACACCAATATGGGCGACTTGCACTGTGCCGCGCTCCCGGCAGCATGGGTACCACCTTCTTGCTTGTTTCTCCTGTGAAATAGCTGTGTTTGAGGGCAGGGCAAGACAGACAGTGTAATTACTGGCACCGAGACTTAACATGTCTCAGGATAAACAACACAAGAAGTTGCCTGGGCTAGTCCAGGCAAGCTAGTTTCATAAGCGACGTCAACTACCTACCATCAGGGGGCACGTCTGCCATTTTGCCCATCCAACTAATATAAAAAACATAATATAGTGGTCAAACTTATAACATCCCACTGCGTTGGAGGTCAAAAATATTTTGCTCTGCTATACGTGGAACCTAACAAATGAATATTTGTTAATAGCTTATACGAAAAATACTTAAATAAATAAATATTTGGCTTCATAAGTAATAAAACAATAAAGACAGGTACATAGCGGCAATAGCGAACAGACATTTTTGAGGACACTTTTTACGAAACTAAAAAATTGTCTCAAACGTGTAACCCGTCTAATTAAAAAAAAAAAACATTGTTACAATATTAATGGTATGCAAACATTATGAAAGTTTTTTATCTGTGGCGGATGGCGGCAAGTCTTCCTTTTTTAAAAGTCTTATGAATTTTATGGCAACATCGGAAAAAATGGTTTCCTTATTGTCCTTCTTTTTGTTTATTCATTGTTTTTTGGTTTTAGGAATAGTTTTCCTATGATTGAATTAGATGTGAATGTTTATGTAAAACATGGTTTTTGTTAAGTTGGAGATCATATCTTGAAATAAGTAGAAATGATTGGCATTTCTACTATGTCCGTATAATATAGTGGACTGACTACCAGCTATATGCTAAAAAATAGACTGTACCTTATATAAATTAGGTTTTTATTCATTATAATAAAATAATTTTACGGATTTTATCGCGGTTTATTAATATTTTTACAAGCCCGACGTTTCGGATACTTTACAGCAACCATGGTCACGGGACGACTGAGGTGACAGATGTCCTAACGTTACAAAGTTATTTGAAACTACCCTGTAATACATCAATATTTTGGTTAGTCCCATCTACGCAGAAAGTGCTAACTGTATCTTTAATCTGTGGTATATTATTGGATTTAGATTTGATAATTCTAATAATGGGATCCCAAGTAGATGGTGTCAGTAAGCCTGCCATTTAAGCTGTGCGATGACCACGTTATCAAGCGGGCCGGTCACATACGCACCACATCATATTCAAATTTAACCAAAACGCCAAAGAGAATCAACGAATAGTGAATTTAAGTTCATACTTTATTCAATATCCGAATGTTGTTCGAATTTTAAATTTTGTAATGCATTCGGAGGCGGAGACATTTTGTTTAATTTTAAAAATACAATTAGTAAATTACTAGGGAGATTACACCATTCTGCCAAGTGTTCTGCTACTTTTTATTTAAACTTATGAAACGTAAGTTGTTGTAACAACAAAATACAGGAAACAAGGATATAAGGAATATAGGACAAGTCATGTGTAGGTATACTTAATCAGGTGTGTGTATGTAATTTTTTTATAGCCTAGGAGGACAAACGAGCAGTCAGTCAGCCCTATCTCCCTCAATAGGCCACCGGAAGCTCACAAGCCGCACGAAACGCTGTCACTTGGCCCCGGTGCTATGTGAGCAAGAGGTACCACCCCGGTCGTGCCGACCCAATCCGGCTACAAAGCAGCAGTGCACTACCTATGAGCAAAATTGCAGACATTTATTAAGTGATGCGTAGTGTGTTCATAAGCACATAGAGATGCGTGTTTGTTACTTAATTACATCGTTTTACTATCATTATTGCCTACCCAATGTAAAATGATAATAATATTAGGGACCACGGGTAAAGCCATAAGCAACAAACGTATAAAAATTTCGCTTTTAAATATCTCAAAATAACTAATGTTCAGCTCCTACATAACACATGCCTTGACGTCTATGGCGAATCATTAAATATTGATTTTTTTCCAAATTTAAATACCATGACTTAAGTACAACATCTACATTTTACATCTGATGAAATCACATGAAAAAAATTAAATAAACATTACCACATTTAAGGTTAGGCATTAGATCTGAACTTTTATAGGTAAGAAACGTTTAAATTGATAATTATATTTTAACATTGATTTAAATAAATTGAAAATACATTGACTTTTGCGCCGGGAAATGCTATTAGACATCCCGCGGGGGCGGGGGGACTCCCCAGGCGGGTAAGTGGGACTCGCTGCGCCCGAAAGATGGTAAGGTGGACGCAGCAGCTTTACCCACTAAAACCTGGCTAGCGACACCAATGCCGCCTTTGGTGAGGTGCCCCGGACCTGTTGAGCAACATGGCACCACGACGTCTAGTCAGTCGGACCGATGCCACCTCCAAAGGCGTCCCTGCCAGAGAGGTTATCCCGCACCACAGAACAACCCCTCCCAATGCAACGTCGGGACAGTGCTATGGGGAGAGGTCCCCATCCTCGCCCCTTGTCCCCTCTTTTTATAAGAGGGGTACAAAGAGTAACTCCCTCGGTTCAATTAGCTTCGCCCAAGGTGCTGGTAAACCAATGGTGGGGATATTTTTAGTCTGGAAATATGTATAGAACACTAATAATGAAAAAAGATATTTATTTAGGCATCGTATAGTATACCTGTTTAAACACAATGTGCTTGAAAATTTTTAAATACTTATATCACTTATCAAATAATCTCACGGCTTAAATACAAAAAAAAAAAAAAAAATTACTCACAGAGAACATGCAGATAACTATAATACAACTCAAAATGCTGGCCAGCTTCAGATGTAGTCAATAGTCCGTAAAAAAGTTACGAATGCATTTCAAGTGCGCAAAAATTATAACGCAATAAAAAAGAAAATAACTCTGTCATCGATTTAACCGAGAATATTTAGAATACAATACATTTACATAATAAGGAGGATTTAAAATATGCGGTCGAAAGGGCCCTTTCTTTTGATTTACAACACTTTTGTCTATGACTTTCTTGTCTATGCTCACTGGGATTTTCACTACTGGTATCATTGTTTTGTATATTATATTCTTTTTAGCTACCGATGATTTTATTGCTTCGTAGAATGACGGGTTACTTTTTAATACTAACATTTGTCTCGGGAGTTGCTTGTTGGGACATACAAAAATATTGATAAGAATAGGTCGTCAACCTCTGTGCTAAAATAATATTTTGTTCTGTTATGTCATGAGACTAAACAGACGTCGTTTATTTCACATTCTACCGTGCCCCTTCACACATCTTTAACACGACCACGACCTTGATTATCGGAATATCCAAGGTCGTATCCTCATAGTTTTGTGATCAGCACGGAGGTCTGCGCTTACACGCCGTCTCTAAAAATACGTTGTTTATTTAAACTCTGTTCGTGGTTCTTCTAAGACTATCAGAACGCTGAAATTATAAAATAATTTCTAGATACATTCTTGAATATAAAAGTAAAAAAGTATATGGAACAGGAACAAAATGTAATTGTATGAAATTATATTAAATTTGTCATTATTTAATAATAGTAATACCTGGTCACAGTGTACTAGGTTAACGTATTATTTCTTCTAGAAAATTCAATACATCAAAACACTCCCTAAGCAAGATACGAATAGATTATACTAGATCTTTGCATCCTTACATTAAATCTACAGGCTATTTAAAATATAATAATCAGGAAAGGGTTACAAACAGTTGGACAAGAACAAAACATTTACCGAGAAATAACAGAATAACAATCAAATTATTTGACGATCAATTGCAAACCCTGACACAAAACAAGATGGCATAATATGCTTTAGAACCCTAACATAAAAGAAAAAATTGCCAGAGAACAGTTCTCAATCCCGTTGAAGCTTGTCTAATTTACAACTCTACGGGACACTGTGTGGTACAACCAGAACCGCTATTCAAACATACAATGAAATGAAAAAACTACTTTAAAATTCGGTAAAACAATAAACATTTGACAAAACTTAACAGTGGCTGTTTAGAAAGTGGCCATAGCCAAGTAGTCGATCGTAAATCATAAAAAAGTCAAATCTGTGATCCTGATACGCGCCACAAACGGTTATTGTCATATTTGAAAATTGAACGTTTTAGATTTGCCGCTAAACAGAAAAAAAGGTTACGTCAAAGACAAATTATATAAATACAAACAGTGAAAAAGTCTGTAAGGAAGCCTGCTCTTAAGATACTTAAAAGATTTTTAATTATAGGTATGTATACAAAAACAGTAGTTAATACAGCGATATGACAATACTGACAGTGCGGATACTTTCGGCTGTAATACCGGTAATCAGCCAATAATAAACTAACTTCATTAACTATAAAATTTTGTAAATTTTTTTTACCGCATCAATTTAACCGCAAGTGAAAATTTGCTGTCAAAAAAAAATTGAAAAAGATGAAAAGTTTCAAAATTCAGTTTATTCCAAACATAATTCGTTCAAAAAAATCTGTTTTAAACAATTTAAATTCGTAATAAATTAAAATTTTACATTTGAAATTAGAATTCACAAATACTGATTTTGATTTTCGGCTGCATGTGCGTAACGGGTTCAAGGAACGGTCAATTTGATTGTAAAAAAAGGAAATTAATGTGTCGCTGAATAGAGAATGAAGTGTTACGTGATTCTGCGTTCATTGAATACATATTAACGACATATCCGAGATTTCTCTACATTTCAAAAGGCTTTCTACTTGGAACTTTACATTCGGTCTTTATGGAATCCATTCATACATAAAAAAATAATTGTTTATGGTATACTTATACCGCCATTTTTATTCCCACTAAACGTTAGATCTACTTTTTTGTTTTTACTGGGGAAACCATAATGATACCCCGGGTCCGGGAGAGCCCGGCGGTTACTCTTAACCTAACTAAAACCTGATGTAAAATAAATGAAAAAAAAAAAAAAAAAAACGTCGTCTGGCCTGCCCGGCTCAGGTACGGCGACGAGAGCATTAAGCCCCGACGGCCTGCAATCCGTCACTCTCCTCTGTAGGCAAGGGGGTGACATCCCTTCCTCCACACAGGGAGCATAGCCCGGACCATACAGGTCCCTTTACGCGCGGCAGCACAACATCCCGTTGCGTAGTCGTCGCCGTCGTCACCGCATACTCCTGCAGGAAGAGGGAACAGTACGCAGAGAATACTCCAGGGCTACTTCGATCCCGAGACATCGGATCCTAGCCACGACAGGCGACTTCTGCTAGCACATGTATACCGAGAAAGATCGCCCGCGCGCAGTGAAGACGGTGTCGTCGGCGTAGCACATAACACATCCTTATCTACTTAGACTAACTTTACATTTGGTCTTTACAGAATCAATTCATTAAAAAAAGGGATTTGTTTATGGTACATGTAATTTGATACTAATTGTTGAATATTAATAATATTTGCTTTTGACCTTGTTGCAGTTTACTATAAACTTACTTACCGCTTTAATTTTTTCAATGCAATTGGCCCATTGCAATATTAGTATTAAGAACCTCATTCCTGGCTATTATGATATTATAAATATACTAGTTATATGTATAATGTATATAAATATACTTACTCGTATATTATTCTAAAAACTTAAGTCAAACAAAAGGACACGATTAAGATTAGCTCATAATCAATATCAATCAATTTCTGCTACAAATGCAAAGATAGTAAGATCACAATGAGGTGTAATTTTATTTTTTATATTATTGCAATGCCTAGCTATATTTGTTTCTTGAGACAATAACCATATATACCATTAACACGACGACATTATAAATAAAAATAAAACATTGATTAACTTCAATTATTAAAATATAAATCAATGATTAACTTTTGTTTACAGCGTTTATTGGCGTACAAATTTTCACGACGGATACGTTTTGGTCATCACCAATTCTCTTGCTAGGCATGAGTGACACGACCTCGTCAAATATTATATTGCTGAAAATTAATTTGGAGACCCTAAATGCCATACTGAACAAGGATCTTCAGTGAGTCATTTTTAGCTTTAGTATACACCCTCGAAATAAAAGAAGTAATCAGAAGGAGAGAGAAGTAAAAATAAGAGGGAACTAAGAAGGTAAATGACGTAACAGTTTTTTTATGTCACAAGGAGGCAAGCAGAGGCATAACCGAAAGTTAAACAATGGCGTTATCCCCCCCTCCCCAATGATCCACCGGAAACTCACAAACCAGACGAAACGCGACAGCATAGCTGCCATTTGACGTCGGTGTTATGTGAGCAAGAGGTACCACACCAGTCGTGACGGCCCAATGCTGCAGAGCAGCATGGCACTACTTCCTCCTTATAACCGGCTTACATAAAATGCTTCCAAAACCAAACCCGAAAATTCACAGAAATTTGGAGGAGAAATAAAAAAGAGCAACATCATATCGAGCGTTTCAGAAGGTATATGAATATCTTCTGACTTGGTGTTGATGATCATACCAGTGAGTGGATTTAATGCTAGCAGAGGACGAGGATTTCCACACAGTGGCCCGAGTGGCTGACCATCGGCCGTCTTGACGTTCGTTGAAAGAGGTCTATGTTCAATAGAAGAAATAAAATAGATAATGATAATGATGATGGAATGCTTTATTGATGTCCTTATTCTATGCAATATGATCAATACATGAGACAATAAAGGAAACAAGCCCTTTCCACACTTTATATGTTTCAAATCTTTGTTAAGTCAAAACTAGTCTTATTTCATATATTTAGAATTTACGTTTGAACGACTAGAAATAGTAATTCATTGTATTAATTCCCGTAATCAGTGTATTGTAATGTATCAGTAAGTTATGGATGTACATTGTACAGTGAACTGTATGCAAATGTTACAGTTACGTGAATATATTGAACTCAGAAGTAATGGGTGTCATCTCGCAGTTACTTTGTGGAAATATTCACACTGAAACGTCTTTATGAAACATTGACAGTAGTTATAGTTTAATTATTGATTGGGAAATAAGAAATGATAATATTTTAACACTACCTGGTGCCCGCAATACGCTGGCATTAACTTAGAATTATCGCCGTATCTGGATTGATGATGATTATTTCACAGCCTACGATTTAAATTGTAAGAAACAAACTAAAAAACAAATCTGCTTTATAACATCCGTATAAAATATTTAGATTTAGGCATGATAAGGATAAAGATTATTTATCTATCTTTTATCTTAAATTAGGAACAGAAGCTGGGCATGAGGATGAACGAAGTTATTTAACAGAAGAGGGTCTAACCCTCGTCGTCGGTTCACATGCGGTGGACTTAGTCCAGCCATAGATACCCAATACACCGAAGGGCAGGTATTGCCATAGTTCTGCTACTGCTGTATAATAGTGCATAAGGTCTTCATCAAAATCGGTCCGATCGTGTACGTGTTCTTCATGGACAAAGAAAGTAACTCAAGATTTTTATATTTGAAGGTAATTATTACAATTATTACTTGATGGAAAACAGAGGTTAGCGTGTAAAATATTTTAAAATGAATTGAATTTCCGAGTATTTGTTTATATCGGGTAAATTAATGACACATTTTTACGAAGTTGCTAATGAGATTAATCTCATAAATGTATAACGACACTGGGCCCAGCATGGGTCCCTAAGTGACACCCTGAGGCTCGTACAGACGGAGAGCGGTTACGCGTTCAAGCTTTTCACGTTTACAGCGGTTGAGTTGTCGAGTCCCATTTATGGTTTTACTGGCGCGGTTAGAATGGCTAATATGTGAACTAAACTAAAACTGACTAAAAACTAAAAAAATATGTACATATTATTACGTGGTGATACAACACGAGGAACGCACGACGCAATAAAAGAAGCCGAAACGCATAAACGCATGGTGTCTGCACGATCCTTGATAAACTCAATAAAAGTCTCAAACAATAAATTTCACAATTGATTGTATGTGTTTGATGGAGTCAAACGCTTTAAGGAAGTCTATAAATGTCGAGAAACGTGTTATGTTATTAATATCAATGATATTAATGATTAAAGTTTAAATATGAAATATTATTTATCTTTTCGTTAGACAATACATTTTTAGTGTCCGTTACTTGTTATATGCAACAAATACCGAATTTTAGAATGGTTGTTCTTTTGAAATTCCAAACTGCGACCCCTCGAAGAATTTTGGCGACCCGTAGATTAAAAATTCTTCTATAAGTGTATGAGTAAAAAAGAATAAGGTATTTATTTTGTGATAAGATGGACATGACTTTTCCTCAGATGAACCGATTTTAATGATTATTTTTTATTTGAAAATTGGTGCTTTCCAAATATTTGTTTTTAAATATAATCAAAATCTAGGTAGTTTTCGGGTTATCCCCAATATTGCGTATGACCAACATTGGTTAACTTCGATAACATGCTATTGTGTATTCTAACGTTAACGCCAATAGTTTTTCATATCGATGAAAGAACTCTTTGAACATATCAATGATTTTTATCGCTATCTAGCAAGAGGGTGATCATGTTGGGAGTAAAGCATTTGAAACTGTTAAAATCGTTGTAAACTCAATAGAATTTAGTTTTATTAACTTAAGTAGTTTCATTGAAAACAACTCGACCAAACCACAAGCAATATTATGATCTGTATTAATTCTCTTTCAGATCTTTTAATTTCCACTTCTTCTACAAATCATCAGTCGTACATATGAAGTCCACATAAGTGAATGAACCGTCTTATCAAACTCATTTGTCATCTCAGTGCCCTAATGCTGTCCCACTCAAACAAGTATATATGTAAACGAGTGGGAGCGAGAGACGACCAAAAAAATTCCGTCACGTAGAGAAGAGAGCTAGCCAAAACTCAGTGTATGCAATAGTGGGGGTCACTGACCTGAACTGCAAGCCGAATTTCGTAGTCTTGTTTTTATATCAAGCATAGGTCATATGACGGAAAGTATGCATTTAAGTCAATATTAATTTAAGATAAATAATCTAACTAAGATCAACTTTTTTGGTTTCTGTATTTTAGAAGTAACTAATCTCGATCATGGAAATTATTAAAGAGTTTTTAGAGCTTTGTTGTTAAAAAGGGAAAAAGTTCTAGAATGCTTTGTCTAATATTCTTGTGCCGAAATATACCATAATATTACTAATTATTTTCGTTCTTATGCTGCTACAGAAAAATACTACTTACTAGTCCCCAAAAATATTAGGCTCAAACATGTATAAATAAACAGTTATAAGTATTTCATACAAAGGTAACTGACCTACGAAATTGCTGAATTTTTAAATTAAAAAAAAACAAGCTGAAGATTCATCACGCATACAGCCAAAATCAAAAGTTGAACGTCCTCAAATAAGGATTTAGTTATAAAATCTATCGGACATAATAAAATGGTTCCATCCGGCCGTTTGATCTCATCTACTAAATAAATAATATTTATTCGCATTAGGATAAAGCCAATAAAAAACTTAAATAAGTAAAAACGGTTGATGAAACAAACAAATTACTTTAAAAATTAAATATAAGTATTTTTGCCTGACACAATGGTGTCTTACGTTCTACTCATCGAGCATATAACCCCATAGAGTAGCAATGTGAGCCAATCAATTCCGAAACTGGTCAGTGATTTATCACTGACGTAATAGTAATTCTACCAACCCACTATGTACGTCTCATCGACCACTCATCCATCAATGGCCATCAGTCGGCCAATCAGAGCGCAGAACCGGTGCAGTTTAGCAGTACAAATTTGGCGTAATTTGTTTTCATACAAAACACATAACATTACCGCTCTATTCCAGTTATGCTCGATGCACCCATTTTTTTAATGCATCAATTTTAAAGCTTTATGTTTTCAGCAGCATCATTTACATTATTTCATAAAATGTAATGGAAATATTTTTTGCGAATTACAATTACAAGTCCAGGAAAAGTTGTCCATTTCTTTTTGGTTAAGTCCCTATTATTGTTTTTTTTCGGAATGATCTATGCTAACGGCCCGAAGGTCCTAATGCTACATCGGATTAGTGTGAGCCCGTTTGGCTCACTTTTGGTTAGTAAAAGTGGGGGGTTGCCCCCTGCCAACTATTAGTACTTCGTATTCCTTGTATTATTATCGATGAGAGAGACCCCACCATGGTTCAAGCCTTGTCGTGGTGGTGGGGCTCAGTAGCCTAAGGTGGACCCAGCACCTTGGGCGAAGCTAATTGTACCGAGGGGGCTCCCGCGGGGGAGTGGGTCTCCCCACGCGGGTATGTGGGATTCGCTGCGCCCGACAGCTGGTAAATGGACGCACCTCTACCCACTAAAACCTGACGAGTGCCACCAATGCCGCCTTTGGTGAAGTGCCCCGGATCTAGAAAACAAACAGGGCACCTCGACGGCTAGTCAGCCGCCACCGGACCGACGCAACCTCCACAGAGGGGTTGTCCCGCACCACAGAACAACCCCTCCCAACGTCGGGACAGTACAATGGGGTGAGGTTCCCATCCTCACCCCTTACCTGCTTGCCCTGATCTTTGTCCCCTCCTCTTATAAGAGGGGTACAAAGTGCCGCTCACCCTAGGTTACTGAGCCCCACCGCCACGACAAGGCCTAAACCATGGTGGGGAGACAAACCCTCTGTGGAGATGGCGTCGGTCCTTTATCCCGTCCCGGTCCCGTCGTCGAGGTGCGCTGTTGCTCAACAAATCCGAGACACCTCACCAAAGTCGGCATTCGCAGGGTTTTAGTGTGTATTTGGCACAGATATGTGCCGCGAGTCCCACACACCATCGGACCCCACCCAAGGCCGTTGACGGTGCGTATTAAAAAAAAGGGTGCCTTCCATATTTTTACGGTGACATAACTTTGCTTTGTTTCCGATAGAAGCAGGAAAGGCGGTGCAATTACTGGCACCGCGCTTATTTTAACAGTGCAATTTCGTGTATTTCCAAAAGAAGAGCAGAACAGGCAATGTAATAGACAACAAGATCTTAACGTCTCATTCTATTCAGGTACCTTATAAAAGTCACATACAAAAATGTGTTTTACAAATACAGCGTGTATCAACCGTCTAGTGTGTGCACACCCTATGTTAGGCTAGCAACAACGTGGTTCCTTCCGCACAGATATGGGTGAGGTGTCGACGAACTCGCCCGCGACATTCGGATACCTTTATTGACATTATAATGCGTGAATATAAATAAATAATATAGACTAAATATAAATAAACAATTTAGCTAGACTTATCTTTATTAATTATTCTATATTTTATCTGATATAGATACAATTACAGACAGACTATCAAAGGTAGTGCAGCTGACGTTTTTAATTTATTTTGTTACGACAGTCTGAAGTTGACAATCTTGTCCCCAGCATTTAAATTAAAATAATAATAAATAAGAGCGTTGTAATATTTGAAAGGCCGGCAACGCACCTGTAAACCCACTGATGTCGGTGTCTATGGTCCGTGATCTCTTACTAGTAGGTGATGCCGTTAACAAGGTACACTGATCTTTTACCCCCAGATGAACTGCCCTTATATTATTGTTTCTACAAAAATATGAATATAAAAATAATAAAAAAGTTATCTTGATTATAGCACTGGTGTTGATAGATAAAAAATACACTTTTTTTTTCAAATGGACTATTGGCCTGCTACATCGGTTTAGTGGTGAGCCAACTGGCTCATCTATTGTTTTTTATTTGAGGGGGTTTCCCTGCAAACCGTAGAGTCTTTGACCACACGCCGTCGAGTTCTAATACACTAAAAGCCTGGACCACTAGGACTACTCAAAAAGTTTTGTTCTTGGCATTCCTGTGACTGTGCATTCCATCAACTTAACTGATCTCTATTATAAAAATAAATATTAGATATTTTAGTCTTAATGAAGTTTGTCGTTTTAATGAACTAAGAAATTATGTATTCGTGTTAAGTTTAACTTCTAAATAAGAAAGTCCGAAAAGTTCTCACCATAAATAATAATGTAACTTTAATAGATAAAGGCAGGTTTTTAATATGCTAAAAGCAGGCGAATTTGCATTTTATATTCTGTACTAGGCTAGCTCTGGGATTGGCGAACGAAAATTGAACAGATTTCGTGTTAACGACCTCAAGATGTATCGATTGAAAGTCTTTGCCTGGTCATTAATACGAAAAGAAAAAATGTTCTTAATTTAAATTTCGCGCCTGCCGCCTACTGACAATGTGGGTGTAGTGCATCTGTAAAGAGTTTAGACAATTTAAAAATAGAACTTCACCAAGGTTAGGTTATACGACATTGTTATTTGTTATTAATATAGGGCGCTAATTATAATAGGGCGCTAACCGCTAACTTCTAACTTCTAATTCACACAACACACATAATGATCTAACATCTACCTAATACCTATTGTTTTCTAATGTTTGCGCGAATTTCACTCATTATAATGAAACAATTTTTACGGATTTTATCGCGGTTTATTAAGATTTTTACAAGCCCGACGTTTCGGATACTTTACAGCAACCATGGTCACGGGAGGACTGCTGTAAAGTATCCGAAACGTCGGGCTTGTAAAAATCTTAATAAACCGCGATAAAATCCGTAAAAATTGTTTCATTATAATACCTAATACCTATTCAATTAAGATTATAATTTTATTTAAACTTTTATTTTACGATATATAATTTAAAACATTATTATGTATGTATATTTTATATAATAATATATAAACGGAAACATGGATAAACACGCTGTACTTCCCATATAATACTACGCGATACTATTCCATCTGAGTCTTTCTACGATCGTAACGGTTTCCGTTCCATTGGGTCCAGAAAGACAAGGGTGAGTATGTGCACCTGTGTCTCGCGCGAAAACTTGTGCACCTTAATATATCCTGCGCATCTGACCGCCTCTATTACTGGACTCCGAGTAAGCTTAAAGTCCTGCGGCGATGGGTAGAGGTAGAGGGGTCTAGTCTGATGCAAGCTGGGCTCTGTCTGATACCTGCACGCAAGCGGTCCGGGGGTAAGCCATTTTCGAGCGCACAGCGTCAAATTCACGGTTAGGATCCTTGAGTGGTCGCCATGGCCGATACCGGTCGGATAGTATTAATGGGGTTATTTGTGTTTCTTTCACCATTTGTCCTTAGCATTAAATTATACGGTGGTTAATCTTATTTCACTCGGTCATGTTCGAGAGTAGCTTATTCTGGATGGGAGGACGATTTCCGCGAAGTGGTCACTTCTCGGATTTGAGTACATTGAGATAGGTCTGTAGTAGTGGAAGGAAGAACGAAGAAAGAAAGAAGAACAGAAAATTATGAAGGCTACAGTCTACATACAAAGCAATGTTTGCCACTGTTATAGTTATTCGAACATATCGAACACTAGCTGTTGCCTGCAGCTTCGCCCGCGTTACTCAACTCCTATAAGTCACAGCGTGATGTTTTATAGCCTACAGCCTTCCTCGATAAATAAGCTGTCTAACACTGAAAGAATTTTTCAAATCGGACCAGTAGTTCCTGAGATTAGCGCGTTCAAACAAACAAACAAACTCTTCAGCTTTATAATATTAGTATAGATATAGCCGAATTGAGTAAGTACCTAATGTGTTGGTGTTCTTGAATGACATCTGAAATCTATTCTCATTACTAACAGAAAATCCGGATTCTTTTATGTCATAATAGAATCCGAACAAGGCCACGGTAAGTAGGATGTTAAGCAACGTTTCCTCACTGACTTACCACCAGTCATGAAGTCCAAGTGAGTCATGTTCGCAACACGTAGTGTTGCAACTACATGACTAGTTGTATACATGCCGAATATTCTAGATCATGGGGAGTGTTCTGAGGAATTGTTTTTTTTTATGTAAGTACTAGCGGACCCGACGTTATCCTGTCCGCAGGCGATGACCAGGGATGCGTAGGAGGCGCTAGTTGCGCCTCCAGTAACGCTCCTGTGCCAGTGTCGGGCTTTAGGATGGGAACTGGGGCCCAATATGACACGACGTCATGGGACTTCATAGCGGCTGGGCAGTCCCCTCTTAGGCCTTCGCCAGGGCTAGCATGTCGCTGAGGTAATCCTGTTGCGTGCAGATCTGGAACCCTCAAAAAGCGGCTGAAGACGCTCGCAGTGGTTTTAGTGTAGTGGGCAGTCCCAGTTGCGAGTCCACATAGGGTCAGGATCTACCCAAAAAACCTGGCTACATCAATAACGGATTTCCCTGCGATATAAAAAAAAATCCTGTACAACCTCTGTGGCTCAATGGTTAGCACGTTGGCGCTCAAGCTGGAGGTAGCGGGCTCGAGTCCCGCCAGGGAACAAAAAGTTTTCTGTGTTCCTGGGTCATGGATGTGCAAATAATTAATGTATGTATAGTATAAAAGTATTCAATATATTTCTGTCGTCTGGTACCCGTAACATAATATCTTCTAGAACTTACCACGGGACCAGATTGACGTGATGTAAAAGCGCCCATAGATATTATTATTATTACAATAATCTGTCTACCTTGTCATTCCATTTGAAACAAAGGTGGTTTTCATAGTGGAAAGATTCTTATTAATAATAATATGTTGGGACAACTCACACACGGCCATCTGATCCCAAACTAGGCAGAGCCTGTTCTTATGGTAACCAGACAACTGATACATACTTATATATTTCGAAATACATACATATTATAGTTAAACTACACCCAGAGACCGAACAAATGATCATGTTCATCACACAAACATTTGTCCTGGGTGAGGATCGAACCCACGACCTTCTGGTTTAGCAGTCAGGGTCACTAACCACTAGACCAACAGGCCAGTCATAGTTATAGGAATTTACTTCACAAAGCACGTCCCTTGCACCAATGAATATTGCACCAATGAATACTGTTAAGTTTGAAAATATCGATTAAATTTTATGAATTTTTAATAAGCTGTGCGTTTGGCCAAAATTCAAAAATACAGTTTTAATGTATTTTTACAGTTTTATACTGATAAATATTTATATCGCAGATCTGAATTTAGGAATTCAGCTTTTAAATCTTTTAAAAGAAGTTGCAAGTGTCGTAATTAAAAAAAAAACTAAAAAACTCGATAATATCAATATTTTTATTACAAATTTGAAGAGTAGATGATTTTACACTCATATGAAGTTTCCATGTGAACATAAAAGAAAATTCTCAAGAAATTTAATTTTATACATATGAATCGGTAGAGCATAAGCATCATTCAACTTTGATTTCCTAGCGTTTCACACATCTAAATAAAAAAAACCGTCGATACGATTTGGTTTTCGAATTAAAACACGTTCTATTTGACAATTACGAGTGTCCGATTTCCATATGAAAACTCTTTACGCCGCCCGAATGTTAACTCGGCATTCCTAATGAAATTCGGCCAAAAATGATAGTGAGTCAACGGCCGGCGGTGTGATACGTTGGGGCCGTTCACCTTTCACCCAATTTCGCCAAATGTACTTCAATGGACATCCAATACTATCAAGACTAGCTTTTGCCCGCGACTACGTTAAATTTTAGAAAACTTAAAAGAGAAACTATTGACACGCCTTGGTAAGATGGACTCAAATGCGTGACGGCAAGCGGATTGACGCTGTTCTACCTTGATGTCACTCAGTATACTGTATTTCTTTATTTAATTCCTTCTTTCCATATATCCTTTTATTAATTATGAATTATTTATTTTATTAAATATATTATTTATTATTTTTTTAAGAAAAATTTCAAAATCTGCCGGGCATCCTGTTACCATTTTTTTAACAAGTATTATTTAACTTGCAACATTTGTGTCTACGTTCGGGTCAATCTAGCAATTAAATTGTAACACAATAATCATTCAGTTATTGAGACGCTTTAGGTACATAAACGAAGGTGTTCTTACACTCGTAGGTATACATATGATGGGGATGTTAATTTGATAGTCGTTATGATGAAACGCTTTTGTAGATCATATTGCGGTTTAATATTTGTATATTCTCGACTTTTGGGGTACTAGCAAGGAGTGTGTGCTTTTCTAGTTTTTAATAAATGTTGTCAGTTCACCTAAATCTGATGAGTAGGTTTGTGATGAAATGTCGCGTTTAAATATCGTATCATTTACTTAAAAACAATGTTACTAAATAAACGTATTTTTTTTTCCTAATGTATGTATAATATTATTAGTACGTGATGGATGCGAGTGGCAAGGAATCGGTCACGTTCATTGAAGGAGGTGTTCGGCAGTGGGCAGTTAAAGGCTGATGATGATGATTAGTCCATCCAAAGTATCTATTCGCTTTGTCGCTTTTATACGTGGAAGTGACGAGGCTGAGTTAGCTTTTGAAACTGTTACAGAAAGGATATATACGAATTGATTTTAAGTATTTTTGGCGACTTTCAGTAAAAAAATGAGTTTTTACATCCGTTCGTCCTTTAGACCCAGACTGAAGAAGATTTTATTACAAAGTTCCTGTGCCTCTACCGTGGAAAAAAGTGTGTGTGTGTGTGTGTGTTGTGTGTGTGTGTGTGTACTTAATAAATGTACACGCGTTAGGAAGTTATACTCCTTAGAAAAATACATAGTACAATCATTACACTGTAACCTTTTTGCTTATTGTGCAGTTAAAAACTATATCTTCTTCTGACGTCTATACTGTCATTATGTGAAAATTGTTATTTAAAATAATGTTGACTATAGCTAACTTCAGGGTGTCGGTTTTTCGTGACGGTGTGCGCGCGCATCGTAAAAATTTACACTCATCATTTTTCCCTAACGCGCCAAAAGAAGTATAGGTAACTTCAAAAATGAGTTATGATTATGAGCAGTAGTGGTGGATAAATCTAAATAATATATTTATATACAGACATACTTCACTCTTGTTATATGTATATAATAAGATTTGTTTTAAATCTCTAATTTATTCATAGTCGAATATCTAATGAATTGAAATCTGATAATAAATCGTCTACATTGGTCTACCGTCGCGAGTTTGGGTGTGTTCGATAAATGAGATTTTATGGTGGTTGGAAAGGCAAATGAGCCACATAATGGTAAGTGGTCAGCTTCGCCATGAACATAAACAACCTGAAACTAGCCCAGACAACTAATTTACGTGTTTTTCATTCTGAGCAGAAGAGGGTAAGTCTCTGACAATAAGTACACTGCATGTCTTGCCCTCTTCTTCGAAACACAGCAAAGCTGTTTCACGGGAGAAACTATCTATACAGCGGAGATCGCGGTACAGCGCATCCGTTCAATATTAGCGTTGTCCGCGGTATCGTTCGTGTTAATTTCTTTTTGCAATCATCATAATCAACCTTTTTCGACCACTCCTAGACATAGGGCTCATACAATGAACGCCAAGACGGCCCATCATTTATAAAAATATTAAAATTGTAGACTACGGACTAAAAATATAGACGGCATATGTCACTAATAACTTCTAAGGAAAGTAAGCTGTCCTAAATCAGTTACTTTCAAAGTAATATTATAAAATTAAATATGAACGTCTGTCTGTTTTATATCCCAACTGATGAGATTTTGAAAAAATTTTGACAAGCAATGCAGAAAGACGCAAGCATTTAAAATAATAATTCAACCTTGACAATATTGTCCCATCCCATCTAGGGAACTGAGCTTCAGGTGGATTTTTTTACCTTTTCATTTTCTTCAGTCAATTAGGCTTCGGGTATTTGACCTGAAAGTGTTATTAACTTTCATGTCTTTGGATTTCATATCTTAAGGCATGGATGAGTCAAGTAGGTATATTACCAAATAATACGCATATTTAAAAAAAATACTCACATTTAGAACTCTGAATGAAGGAGAAATTTTTTATACCCTCAATTGGATTGGGCCTGGATTCAAATATGGATGAAAAATGAGATTCAGCATTTCTTTTCATTTTTTATAGAGCTTTGTGGAAGTAAAATATTGATTTCTTTTCTTGACTTTAAAAGAAAAAGGACTAATCAGCATGATCTTAACCAGAATTTTATTAATGTAATGTGACTGTCTAAAAAATTCCAACGTATGGAGGTAGGTCGGCGAACGGTAACCATGTCATCATCAACGGTACCAGAACTGGCACAACGAACTTTGGGTTTTTTTGGCGGTTTCGCCTCGTGTGAAAAAAAAATTTGGTACGAATGTACCAGGAGAGAATGAGCGAGAGAAAGGTCGCTTAGAAAGCCTTGTGGCGAAAGGTTGCTTGTTTGTGGTGTGAGTGGGGATTGGCCGCCTTGGCGTTCATCAAGACCTGTGTTTAGGAGAGTTGCAGACTGATAATTATAAGGCTATCTGGTTTAAACTTAGACAAAAGAGATTTGAGTTTGTGCACCCCTGGTAAATTGTGGCTGGTCTGTCTGTGTAGTAGGTCTATGTGATTAAATGACCTCAAGCACTCCTGACTGACTTATAACAGGAAACCAGAGTCCACTATTGAATTGGGACGATTAAGATTCATCATCATCATCATCAGCCGCTATTCATCCACTGATAAACATAACATAATGAACGCAAAGATTACTTAAGCATCATGATATAAAATCATCAGCCCATTACTTGATATTGTGAAGAGATAGTGTCTACTTTAGCTTCCAGACGGACGGACGGACAGACAGACCGTATTTCAATTTGTACACGTAGAATGTACTTACTTTAATATTACAAATGTGAAAGCGTGGATGTTTGTTACGCTTTCACGCGAAAACTACTTACCCGATCATCATGAAACTTTGTACACATATTCTTGGAGTTGTTAGAAGTAGGATAAGATTTTAGTTTTTATACGCAGACGAAGTCGCGGGCACCAGCTAGTACTAATAGAAATTTTAAAGATGCTCTTATTTTTTCACGCCAGTACAGTTCAGTACCTCTAATTCGGTCGATTATGTTTTCCAAAGATGTTATTCTAAGAAAAGACAGGGACAATTAAAATACTGACTATCAACCAAAATAACGACTGTGAACCAGAAGACTAACACGAAAAGAGTCCCCAATATAAGCCAATAAATAAAGCAATATAATAGATATTCATATTTATATTATAAATGTATTTAAATAAGTTGCATCTTAAAAATCTTATCACAAAAAATAATCAATATCAAATCATTTAAACACTTTGTGGTTTATTGTCATTAAATGTGTTTTAATAACTAATTAATATATAATAAAGTAACCAATTAATGTTTAACGTATAATACAATAATAATATGTCTTTATGAACAACACAAAGCGTAGTATTCCCGTGGTAAGTTCGAAGAACACTTACGATTACGATACGAGTGGGGGAAAAGATTTTCCAGGTCCTTCAGTGGCCGCCTGACCACTGAAGAAGACTGAAGTACCTACTACTGATTTTACGAATTCGAATCACGATATTGTATTTAAATATAGTCATTTGTTATCTTAAAATAGTTGATTCGTTCAAAAATATTTAATACTAGCTGGTGCCCGCAGCTTCGCGTGGATCCGAAAAGGTAGCTTATGTATTTCCTTGCTACAATGAGATAAAAAAACAAATAAGTATTTTTTATCCCTACTACTATTTTAAAATGCAAACGTGTGTTAATGTAACACATCTTTAAATCTTTATATATATATTTCTTGTGTGCGTGTGTATGTCACTGAACTCCTTCTAGACGGCTGGACCGATCTTGATGAAATGTTTTGTGTGTGTTCCAGGGGATTCGAGGACGGTTTAGATTCACAAAAAAAATATTTTGTACAGGACAACGTCTGTCGGTTCCACTAGTACTACATATATAATATATACTATATTGAAAGACTTGTTTCGTTCGGCCATAATAACATATATTTTGTGCGTTTGACATTTATATTGTTTTTGACATTTCAACTGACGTAATAATAAATTACTAATAATAATAATATGGCAAATGTAATTCCCGTAGGAACGAATTGAGCCGGCACCGGGTACCTCTCGCTCACATAACACCGGCGTCAAGTGACAACTTTGCTGTCGCGTTTCGTGCGTTTTTTTTATGTTAGTTGGATAGACAAACTAGCAAACGTGCCACCTGATAGTAAGTGGTCGACGTCGCCCATGAACATAAACTAGTTTACCTGGAACGAGCCCAGGCAACTCATCTATGTGTTGCCTATCCTGAGACATAAGATGTTAAGTCTCGGTGCCAGTAATTACACTGCCTGTCTTGCCCTTCTCTCCGAAACACAGCAAAGCTGTTTCACGGGAGAAATAAGCAAGTTTTGTGAGGTTCCGGTGGCCCATTGGGGGAATAGGGGAAAGGAGGGCACATCTGCATAATCTCTGGTCGTTTGCTCTCCTATGCTATAAAAAATTGGTTCGAGTAATTATTGCTAAAAAATTTATAATTAAAGTAGCCGTTGCTAGCAGCTTCACGTACGTCACAGCGTTAACATAGATTTACAGCCGTACGCGGTTTCTAAGTCTAAGTTACTCCTTATAACATCAGCTATATGCCAATGAAAGTCCCATGAAAATCGGCCCAGTCGCTTCAGAGATTAGCCGGAACAAACAGCACACAGACAGACAGACGGACAGACAGTCAAAAATTGTAAAAAAGGCTATTTTGGTATATGTACCGTGTATACATCCATATGCATTTAATAAAAAGCGGTTATTTTAATATTACAAACAGACAATCGAATTTTATTTATCTATATAGATATCTCATATATCGTAGTCTTAAAACGCTGACCTTCAAGCATGACAATCTGATTGACATTATCAAATTACAATAGAGTGACTAATATGTCTGTCCGTGTGGATTACGGAACTGATTAGTATTGGCCCTAATTTTCCCGGGGGAAAACCAGGAAAGTTAGTTGCTATAAGTTCTACAATGTCGAGAATGTATTTTTGTGATGCTATCAATTATTGCAATCATTATTAAAATTGGCTGCCAGGAGCATGACCGGTTGAATCACTAGCTTATTTTTCGGAGTATTGTTTTGGGGAATTTTTGAGGGCCAGCTACTGTAAATACTATCGTATAGATTATATTCTTTAGTAATGTAAACTTAAATGAAGGAGGCTCATC
This sequence comes from Helleia helle, assembly GCA_963853865.1. Classification (NCBI taxonomy): domain Eukaryota; kingdom Metazoa; phylum Arthropoda; class Insecta; order Lepidoptera; family Lycaenidae; genus Helleia; species Helleia helle. Next base: position 5,303,627 of record OY971436.1, read on the forward strand.
TTCAAATGAACTCCCTTGTCCTACAGAAAAAAAAACAAAAAGAAAAACAAAATACATAATATGATTTAGTAGAAAACTACTTCATCATATGTTTTTTTTTTCATCAGAAGTAATCCGTAACTTTTAATTTCAATATAATACTTTTATAACTGAATAAGAGAAAGAAAGAAAAGAAAGAAAGAATTAGATTTACTTGACACAAAAAAAAGGAGTTATTTTATACCAATGCCTACTGTGAATATATCAACTGAGGGTAGTCACTTGACGCCGGTGTTATGTGAGCGAGAGGTACCACCCCGTCGCGTCGTGCCGGTCCAGTTCGGCTGCAATGCAGCATGGCACTAACTCTTATCTATACTAATATTATAAAGCTGAAGAGTTTGTTTGTTTGTTTGTTTGAACGCGCTAATCTCAGGAACTACTGGTCCGATTTGAAAAATTATTTCAGTGTTAGATAGCCCATTTATCGAGGAAGGCTATAAGGCTATAAAACATCACGATGTAACTAACAGGAGTGAAGTTAAGCAAGTTAACGCGGGCGAAGCTGCGGACAACAGCTAGTCATATACCTATAATGGGACAATATGGCGGATATTTAAATGAATAAATCTGAAAGTCTTATTATTAAAATAAATTTAAATATAAATAAATGAATAATTCAAAAATAGCGTTTGAAATTAAGAACTGTTGTATGTAAAACTGTTGTATGTAAAAACTAAATTAAGACGGTTATATGTGTAGAAGAAAAACACTGCATAGCAATTATTATAACTTAAAAATAACAATGCATTATTTTAATACTTACCTTAACTAGGTTATATATTTTAATGGTCAAAATAAAGCGACAGTGTTCCTTTTTTACTTCTTACCGTAATAGTGACGTCAATGGCTCTTAAAACTTTACAGATCAATCTTCTGTTTTCAGCCTTTTCCCATCCGCTACTGGATATAGGTTCTTTTTAATGAACGCCAAGACGGTCGATACTCGATTCGGATTGGATTGTGGTCGATTTGGATCGGAATATCGACCGTCTTGGCGTTATGAATGGAATAAGTCTGTTTTGAATGGAACCAACATTTCTATTCATAAGTCTTTGTTTCGAAAAGCTTTACACGTAAAAAAATAAAAATTTTAATTGATTACTATAATATGGTCGCATTCTTGTCAAAAATATTTATTTTTTAATTAGTTAGTCTGTAAGTTGTCCCTCGTAGGCACATATAAAACGTGACCAATAAGGCATTCAATGAACGTCGTAACGACGGCTAATCCTCGGTAACTCACAACTACGACCGGCACTGTCTGTGCACGGAAATTGTCCAGCAAAAGAATGATTATGATGATGATGATGATGATGATGATGATGACGATGATGATGACGATGATTATTATTGCAGAGGATCCCGCCTGGATATTTTCACGCGATATAAACCGTAATAAATCACGTAAATGATGATGAACATATAACAATATGACCAGGTTAACATAAACATAAAAGAGTTCGAGGATATAATTATATATGTATGTAAATTTGTATTGAACAATACACCGATTACAAGGTTAAGGATTTTGAAATTAAATTCAACCAAGTAACACACATTTTATTATTCATTATTAACAGTTACAATTAATGTTAATTTTCACACGTTTTGTTTTAGTTTCTGTTAATATAAGATTTTTTTAATGGTTTATAATTATAATATATATTATATATATATATATATATATATATATATATATATTGGACTAGCTTCGCTTGCGTCAGCTAAGATTTACAGCCATATACGGATTGATGATGATTTATAGCCTAAGTTACTCCTTATATCAACTAGATATCTGCCAGTGAAAGTCCCGTCAAAATCGGCCGAGCCGTTTTAGAGATAAGCCGGAATAAACAAACAGACAGAGAGAAAAAGATTGAAAAAAACTTTACTTTGATGTACCGTACACATCCATATGTTGATATGTATTACGTAAAAAGCGCTTATTTTAACATTACAAAAAGACACCCTATTTTTAGATGTATAGAATAGAATATAGATGTATTGATTACAAAGACCTCTTCAAAAAGCGAGAATCAACCGTCGTGGCGTTTAATAAGATATCTAGCAGAGGATACAGGATGTAAAATAATAGTGACAATTTATTTTGAAGATTACTACCCCAAAATGCTGACCTCCAAACTTCAATATGAAGATGGCACCCCGTGATGATGATGATTAGTACCCCACATCTAAACTGACACACATTTCCCCATTATAATATTGGCATAGATTGAATGATTTTTGCACGTATTGCCTTAATTTCTGCGTATGGACTAAGACGCATGTATCATCATCATCATCTTCATCGGTCTTTGTCCGTCCACTACCGAACATAGGTCTCCTCCAATGAACGCCAAGACGACCGGTCACTTGCCACTCGCATCCAACATGTACGGTTAGCAGTTAGCACGGAGGTGGTCTCCTAAATGTAAATTATACCTACATATATTTTTTAATGATAAAAATACCTAAAATGGACGCTTTTTACACCACGTCAATCTGGTCAAGTGGTAAGTTCTCGAAGTACTTGTGTTACGGGTACCAGACAACAGAAATATATTTAATACTATATTTTAGATTTTTTGTTATAAAATACACATATTTAATACATATCCATGACCCAGGAACACAGAAAACATTTTGTTCCCTGGCGGGATTCGAACCCGCTACCTCCGGCTTGAGCTCCAACGCGCTAATCATTGAGCCACAGAGGTCGTCCATTATGTATATATATCATTATGTGTACAAAACAGAATCTATGAAAGTATCTTAAAAACGACAGTCCCTATTTACTGATCTTATTAGAATAAATAAAAAAATTAACTCAAAAAAAAAATTAAAAAATCACCTTAAGCAATGAAATCTAGCAACCCCCATATTTTTATGTCACCTATCTAAGAATATTTGCACTAATGAGACGAATCTAACGATAACTTAATTAAAGTAATTCATCGAGTCGTTTGGAAGATATGAGGGAATAAAGAATACAAACAAAAATAGCCGCGCCCTTTCCTTGCAGCCAGGTAAAAAAATAAGAAAACTTTCGTTTAATATTTTTACCTTCCAGTTTATGATATAAAAGCCGCCTAAAAAGATAGGTCAATTCTTACCATCTGTCAAGTGTCATATACCCTTACAAGATGCAGGAGTATACAAGCTTGATTGTGATTGTGGCCTCTCTTATATAGGCCAAACCAAAAGATCAATTAAAACTCGCGTTAAAGAACATATAGCTGACTTAAAACACCGTCGCTACACTAAGTCTGCAATCTGTGAACATAGTCTAGACAAAGCTCGCCATTATATTAGATTTGATAAACCACAGATACTCGCAAAAGAACACCGATTCCAACCAAGGATGATCCGCGAGGCTATTGAAATTAAAAAACATCCAAATTTCAATAGAGAAGATGGCTGGCTCTTACCACCTGCTTGGGATCCCATTATTAAAATAATTAAATCAAAAACCAAGCATAATATGCCACAGATTAAAGATGCAGTTAGCACTTTCTGCGTAGAGAGGACTTATTAAAATAATGATGTATCATAGGGTAGTTTCGAATAACTTTGTAACATTAGGACATCTGTCACCTCAGTCCTCCCGTGACCATGGTTGCTGTAAAGTATCCGAAACGTCGGGCTTGTAAAAATCTTAATAAACCACGATAAAATCCGTAAAAATTGTTTCATTATAATATAAAAGGTGATTTTTAGATATAATTACTTGATTTTTTTTGTAATTTCTAGGAAAAGACAGAGCTCAACAGACTCATAAGTCAGCAATTTTTTTTAATTTTTATATACTTTCTTCTTCTTATTTCTTTCTTTGACATTGTAGCAAGTTTATAATGTATAAGTTTGTCGTAGTCACAAAAAAATATTTCCACTAAAGATCTTATCGTTGTCTAACCTGAGAACTTTCAGGATTGAATCCGTGACCAATAAAACCACCATAGCTCAACATATCATGGTTCATCGCTAACGGTGCAAGATATCGGCGAAGCCTTGTGACCCACTTAGTGTACCGTTACTGGGCATCGAACCGCACACCCCGCGTTGTGACACAAATACTTAAGTGCCGTGAATAATATGATACAGATTTACAATCTACCACTTCCTGGGCGGATTAAATTATAGATCATGTGACACGGGATCGAATCTGTTTAAAGGGCTCTATCTTACAAGATTTTATTTTTAGCAAACTTTTGTTAGTTCTAAAGCTTAAATAGTTTTTATGGGACGAAACTTAAGATTTACTAATAATATTAGGATTTAAATAAGTAGTTATGGAGACGGTCGGTGTCTCGCCAAACCATTACAAACATAAAGAATACAAGTACCACAGAATCCCAACATGATCAAGTAAAAAAATGTTTAAATTCAAGGAGGCCTACGTTCACGGACGGATGGAGGCTGATGATGATGATGATGATTAAAAACTGGCAGACGATGTCCTGCCGGCTGCACAGATATTGCCGTAGCCAAGTCGTATTGACTAATGTCTCAAGTGGGACCAAACTAAACGCTATGTAAAATTTCATAAAAATCAGTTTAGCAGCAGTACTTATACATTGCCTAAATAAAGATGCGATGGGCTTTAGTACCGATAATTGCCTTGTCTATCCTCTTACCAAAACGTTGCAAAGCTGCCTGGTAGAAGTCGCTGGATTTAACCCATGCATAAGAGGCGATACAAAACTTTTTAACTTGGTCTGGTATAGCCTTAAAAAAAAAAAAAAAAAAAATTGTTCTATCCAATATTAAATAATTTATTGTTTCGTGTACTTTTTTATGTTAGTTGGATAGGCAAACTGGCAAACGTACCAACTTATGGTAAATGGTCGACGTCGCCCATGAACATAAACTAGTATACCTGGAACGAGCCCAGGCAACTCATCTATGTGTTGCCTATCCTGAGACATAAGATGTTAAGTCTCGGTGCCAGTAATTACACTGCCTGTCTTGCCCTTCTCTCCGAAACGAGCAAAGATGTTTCACGGTAGAAACAAGCAAGATGGTGGTACCCATGCAGCCGGAAGCGCGGCACATCGCTTCCCTCCCACCGGTATGCTTACTGCGTTTATAGTTTTATTGAGGTCCCGATATTTCGACAAGTCAGTCTCCTCATGATCGTGGCGATTGAAACACGACACAGAAAACAATAATTATTTAAATAGGAATAACCGAAATTTAACGTAAAATGTAAAAAATCTACAAACGCACGAGTCGCCCATACGATTTTCGAAGGTTTCTCTCGGTTTCCATGCCATCATCAGATCCTGGTTTCCTTATCATAGGGCCACCCGTGGAATATTTTTCAAATCAGACCAGTAGTTCCTGAGATTAACGCGTTCAAACAAATAAACAAACAAACTCTTCAGCTTTATAATATTAGTATAGATTATAATTTAGTAAAACATAGAGTAACAACTACATTGAAATTAAAAAGTATGCAATAATAAAACAACTAAAAACTTATATTTACATTTGACACATTTTCGCAATCATGAAAATTTATTGTTTATATATAAAGACCATGAATTTCTAACAATCCGTGAAAATTGATGAAAACGCGGGCTGTAGTTCGCGCGTTTATAATGTGATAAAAAATGGGCCGTCGCACCAGCCAGTCCTTTTTCAAACAATTTTTGCGTTCGATTTCTTTGGGGCTGAACACTAAGGTGTTCCAAATTCAAATAAGTGCGCAACACACTTATAAAGAGGATTAAAAACTCATTACTACAAAGTTTCTTATAGAAAACACCACTTTGGGTGCACTTAAAAGCGAACCAAGTCGTCTTTTTCGAATAGATGGAATGAAAAAATATTTTAGCAACCCTAGCATATCTCATTCCGGAGTAGCTTCTAGCAACCCTAGCTTCGGACGTTCTATTCCGGAGGTTAGGTAACCTAGGCTAGGTACCCTAAACGGAGTTCCGTCATCCGTGTAAGTGAGTCGTCAGGTAAAAACCGGCAGGTCTCCACGTGATTGTATGTAACATAATTACCTTATAACTGAGCCGTGTGAGATCCGCTAACGATTCTAGTTACACGTACATAGAGATACTAAATGTGACTGTACAATATCTTACTACATTTTTTTTCTTTAACTCCGGGAAATGCTCTGGGGCATCCCGCGAGGGACTGGATCTCCCCAGGCGGATGTGTGGGTCTCGCTGCGCCCGAAAGCTAGTAAGTGGACGCAGTTCTACCCACTAAAACCCGGCGAGTGCCACCAATGCCACCTTGGTGAGGTGCCCCGGATCTGTTGAGCAAACAGGGCACCTCGACGACTAATCAGTACCTCAAGAGACCGACGCCACCTCCACAGAATGGTTGTCCCGCACTACAGAACAACCCCTCCCAACGTCGGGACAGTACAATGGGGTAGGATCCCATCGTCGCCCCTTGTCCCCCTGCTCTTTTGTCCCCTTTTCTTGTAAAGCGAGGTACGATGAGCAGTCCCGTCGGTTCTCTTGGCTTCGCCCGAAGTGCTGGGGTTACCTTAGGCTACTGAGCCCCACCGCCACGACAAGGCTTGAATCATGGTGGGGTCTACGAATGCCTTGTTTAACAATCTTTGTCTCGTAGAGGCAACCTGGTAGACAAAGTACTTATGAGTGCACGTAGTATAATATTATGTATAACAATTTTTAAGACCTTGATTATTTTTACCAAAAATAGGAAATAATCAGGTGCTCCGCTCCGTTAAACCCCAGGGGCTGCATACCTCCAAATCCAGCCTTGCCCCTGACGCCATATACCCACGTACATGTCTAGTCTAAAATAATACAAATACCTAGTACAATTTTATTACACTGTAACCTTTTTGCTTATTGTGTCGTTATCTTCTTCTGACGTTTATACTGTGACTCTAGCTAACTTCAGGGTGTCGGTTTTTCGTGACGGTGTGCGCGCGCATTGTAAAGAATTACTCTCATAATTTTTCCCTAACGCGCCAAAAGAAGTATAACTTCAAAAACCTCTACCTATGCCTAAGACAAAAGGAAACTGGCAAATGCCGGGATCATATTTTGCAAGTGCGTCATCCGTGAAGAGGCGAAAACCTGTATAGTGAAATTATTATCAGTAAGAATTTAGGACGCACATAAAATCTGAGGATGTAGTGACATTAACGTGATTTTTCTTTTTACGGCTTTTTTCTGATGACAATACGATTCTTAATTTTATAATAAAAGCTTTCTTATATTTTAGGGGTACATGAAATGCACGGCATGTACCAATATATACTGGTCTTTAGGTTAAGCTTCGTAGATAAAATAACATGTACGTTGATAGAGGATCTAAATATGACTTCGACATGATATTTCAATTCTGCCTTGGTATTTTGAATATATACTATATAGGTATGTTTATTTATGAACTATGGCAAGGTCACCAATACAATATCACGAATGATGAAAATAGTACCTATTTTGATTATGAGCGAGAAAAAAGTTCAATATACAAATGGAGATAAAAGTATTTTACAAAAAATTAAAACCGACTTCAAAAATACTAAATTTAAAAGTAATAAAACTTATAATCAAGCTGTTCAAGTCAATTCTTCTACTAATGTACAAACTTTGCGTTTACCACGTCATTATTGTTTCTTTTGGAGTCGGTGTCAGCAAGGTAGAGGTAGGTAGGGTACAGCAAAAAATACGACTCCAAAAGTAACTATGACGTGGTAAAAAAGAATCTCCTCTTTTTTTGAAATCAGTTAAAAAGAAAGGTAAATTTGCTGCAGATAATTGATAAGAGGTAGTGCCAACGTCCCAACCATGGTTCAAGCCTTGTCGTGGCGATGGGGCCCAGTAGCCTGAAGTGAACCCAGTACCTTGACCGAAGCAAATTGAGCCAAGGGAGCTGCTCTTTGTCCCTCTCTTATAAGAAGGGGGATAAAAGAGCAGGGGGGAACGTTGGGAGGGTTTGTTCTGTGGTGCGAAACAACCCCTCTGTTGATGTGACGTTGATCCCTGGGGGACTGACTAGTCGTCGAGGTGCCTGTTGATCAACAGATCCGGGGTACCTCACCAAAGGCGGCATTGGTGGCACTCGCTGGGTTATAGTGGGTAAAGCTGCGTCCACCTTACCATCTATTAGGCGCAGCGAGTCCCACATACGATGCCTAAGAGCTTTTCCCCGCGCAAAAGAAAAAAATACAATTACGTGAAAAATGCGTACGGAAATTCATTTTCTTCACGCTACGCTTCATACTTTGGTTAGCTCAACCTTTTTACCAAGCTCATTCATTTTGCCATCAAAAAATTATCAAAACATCATATTTTTAGCATCACTTCAAGAAATATTAATTTCTTATACATCGTTTGACAGTGGCAACAAAATGGCGCGGATACGAATCCAAAATGGCGGCTTTCTTTAAATGTAATTTTATTACAGATCCTTCTAGGCACATTATATCTGTCCGTCCCGTTATCTCCATCCAAGTTCCGAGAGGCCCCATATCAGGATGTGCTGTTAGGAGTTGGACCTAAGTGGGTCACACCGTTATTGATATTTCAACCTATCAGGTGATTCTGTGAATATCTTAATAACCTTAACGGGTATGAAAGTATAAAAGCTTTTAAGTAGCTGATTCGATGCCGAAACGTCGTGATTTGTCTATATTTTTGTGTAGACCTTTGTATAGAGAAAATGTATCTAGGCATAGAGAAGTTGTAATGGCTACTGCTGTTAAAGTGCAGCCAAGTAATCTTGATCTTCATGGACTCTAATATTTTGGTGTTACATATTCGGCAGAATGTCCTCTAGTAAATGAAATAGACAAATAATATTGCGCAAATCTTAGTTGGGTTCTGGAGATTAATGATAAGGGTTTTTATTATATAAATGTCCTGTCTTTTCTAAGCGTGCTTGATAATGTTAAAAAGTGATAAACAAAGGGACTGCCGATAAAAGTTATTTAAACTTTAAATAACTTACTACTAACTTAGAATTATGATATTATGATTTATGAAGTTTCAAATTTTAGTACTAAAAAGGAAAAATTACATGATGACGTCATATGTCATATCGTCATTAGAATAGAATAGAATTTATTTATTTGCAGAGGCATGGTACATCAGAGATCGTCATTAAACAATAATTGTAATAATCCATCATGCTTCGCCGAACAATCAGCATGCAAATGTTTACATTGGAAGCGTTCGGAAACGATGACGCGAGTTCTATAATTTGTTCACTTAAAAAGTGCACAACGCGCCCAAAGAAGTTCTTCTTCAATACTTATACTATTTGGAGTATTTGATCAACTAAAGCCCCATTGAGCCAGAGAACAGATTAAATCTCCTCACGCGATTTCGATGACTCATCCATTATCATTATTATCAACCTTTTCCCGTCCACTCACGAACATAGGCTGTTAATGAATTCGAAAGCTCGTATCCGTATATATTTAAAAAATAATTTTATGTCATGTTTAATCTAAAGAAAAAAATCCGTAGAACCATATGTACTGTGCCTTTGAGCTGCCTAAAATCTTCAGACCGGACCATACATTATTTTATATTCCTATGCTATCTCTATTATCTCTATTGTAAGAAATATGGTCATAGTTTCATCCCCCCTTTCGCAAAATTATAAAAATAATATACTTTTCTCCTACAAAAATGGCGTGTAACATTTCTCAATAATTAAGCTTTTAAATCCAATTTTTTTTTATAATATGCCTGATTATTCAGGAGATTATCGTGAAAACAAACATTTCACTATATTAGGAGAGATTTTGTTTCAAATTTAAAAAATGGCCGCACTTTCAAAGTAACAGCTTGAAATTGGGTTACGTCGTTTAAGTTGGCTGTCGACATTAGCTTTTTAAAATAAGTACATGTTAGACATATACCGTATTGATCGGCCGGTTGTATCTGGGACGACCGTTATGAGACAACCTTTGGACCTCTCTACTCAACGGCAAATTCAAATTAATAACCAGATACAATTTTTCAAGTCTGTAGAAGTCATCGGTTGTAGAGTTTTTTAATTTTTAATTTGGAGAGGCGAGAATCAATTATCATAAAGCTTTTAAATTTTCCTTTATATGTTGCCGTTTTCTACAACTTCTTCATCTTTTTCCGGTTTATATATAGTTTACTCTGTGACATTTTTAATGCTAGTTGGAAAGGAAAAATGGCAGACGTGCCACCTGATGCTAAGTGGTCGTCGCCCTTGAACATAAACTACTGGAACTAGCCCAGCCAACTTATTTATGTCTTAGGTACCTATCCTGAGACATAAGATGGTAAGTCTCCAGTGCCAGTAATTACACTGCCTGTCTTGCACTTTTCTCCGAAATACAGAGCTGTTTAACGGGAGAAACAAGCAAGATGGTGGGATTCATGCAGCTGGGAGCGCGGCACGGCGCAACCCTCCCACCGGTAAAACCAATGAAATATCTTCTTTTTAATAATATCTAATATCAAATTTTAAAATGCTCAATATTTAGGTTATCCACCAGCTCATCTACCGTTCCGATTGAGCTTAAAGGCCATCAGGACAAAAGTGTAGCCCTTTCGACAAAAAGGCAGATCTTTATCGTCTATGGCATCGTTTAGCTTTTTCATATATTAGCGAACATACAAAGATTATAACATATACGATAAGATGTAGAAAGAGACATCGCTTATAAACATTATCATATAAGCCGGTAGTCAAAACATTTTCCCGAAATCTAATGATCAACTAAGTAAAACCATATTTTGTAAAATTTCTCCCTCGACACGAATTTTGGCCAACGTCACAAAACATTCATTTGAATACTGTTCAAATGATTCGGTATTGACAATAAACTTGAGGTCATATCCTCGCGACCGGTATGTAGGTCAGCTTCGTACTGTGCGAATGTCAACGGTACACCGTGGTGACTAGTGTTGTACTCGTCTGACAATTGCAAAGAGGTTGTTAAAGATTCAGCCGGTGCAAGAGAATTCAGGGCGTGTTGAAGAAGCATTATTTGCTCTGTTGTTTTTGTCGTACGCCATTTTGTGTATGTTAAATTTTGTCTCATTATAATTGCATTGTTTTCTAATGTTTGCTCGGATTTAAGTTACCTATAATGAAACAAATTGTTGCTGTTGAGTCCGAAACGTCAGGAATATAAAATATATCCATAAGTAGCGCTATGAAATCCATCAAAAAGATTCTTTATTATATGGATTTAAATCTGAAATAAATGTATTATTATTATTATTTAACTATAGCTTATATAGGTATTAATAGATTTTCTCGCGGTTTGGTAAACCATTCTCGACATTTCTCTGTTGCACGGTCACGAAAAGACGGTTTAAGCGATCTGATGTCACAAATTATTCTAAGTATGCTGAGATTATTACTTGATATTATATGAGAAGATGGCAGGTATATTCTATTTTTGTATACATATTATAAATAAAGGCGTTTGAGTGGCGGCACTAGCTTGTTGTACGCCGAATTGTTAGATATTTGAAGACTACATATACGCAGTGTGACTTATTATTATTATTATTTTAATAGAAGAGGACCAAACGGGCAGTCGTTTCACCTGGTGGTAAGTGATAAGCGACATCATTAGCAGGAGTATTGCCTTTCAAATATGAGTATGCTCTTTACTTCTATGGTTCGGAAATACCGTAGGTGGCAAGTGGCTCCATATAGTAGTCGTGCGAGGCAGGAAATGCCGTAAAAATCGAGGTATTGTGGTTATCCGACGTTCCAGTGTGAAATTTGGAATTTTTACGCGACGTCCGGTGGTGGAATTCTGCTGCAGTTATTAGTCCGAACAATTCCTCAGAACACTCCCTGTGGTAGATGCGGTAGCTTTGTATCCAACCCATTATGTCATACTCTTGTGTCGCATTCGCGCATGTGCCACAAAGTCGACTGAATGCACTAAATACACACAAATAGTCCACAATAAATACTTACGCATGGAAACCGGTTGCCCGTGGTACGTAAGAAACATCGACCTGCACAGGGAGATTAGAGTCCATTAGGGGCCACTTCAAAATGACGTCAGAACGTCACTTTGAAAAGGCACTCCTCCACCCAAACCCGCTCATCGTGAGCGCAACAAACTATTCCTCAGATCCAATTAGACATAGGTTACCTAAGCATGTTTTACAGATCCAGCTGACGAATCTCTCAGCTACTAATGCGCGATCCAAAAGCGCGACGTGAACGTCACACGTGCACACCTCTAGGACCTCGGAGACGTAAGCGACGTCGACCCCTACACATGGAAACCACATCGATCCGGACCGGTCGCGAAAGCTTAAGTTCGAATCCGATACGAATAGATACAAACCCAGACCGAACTAACAGCGGTAGCACTACGCTACCGCTAGGTTGCTTGGACACCGCGCATGACAGAGGGAGGAATGAGAACCGGCCCTCATGATGATAGGTTAAATTCAACCGTAAAAAATTCTTCGACCGTATCGGATTTCACTAGTCCAAATCCTGCTCTCCCGAGCAGCGCACGCGATGAACCGCGTCGCCTGCGGGGCGCGTAGGGGGGCTTCCCCTTTTCGAATATTTCTTAAGTGAGCCATCTGTTCACTTACTATACCGATTGAGCTTAAAGGTCATCAGGCCGATAATTCTAGCCCACCCGAAGAAAAAGATGCGGTAGAAGATGCGGAGCGATCTGACATCTCTACGCAGCGCCAAAGAATGAAGCCGATTGGAGAGAACCTTGTAATCGAAGATTCGAGTCACCCGGCGTTGAACGCGGTCACAATTACTCTATATTTTTCTCTTTACTATTTATTGTAGGTATTACTTTTAACAAGCCATTAAAATTTGGTCATCTTCTCTTGATTGAGATTTGAGAGGCGGCATTTATCTATTGTATGCGAGTTCTGTGATTGCGAGCAAAAAATCATCTCAAGGATACAATAAATTTGACGATTCTTACCAACTACGTGTCTCAACTCTTATCTATGTGTTCTATGCTGTTCGTAATTTATGTAAGGCGGACAAAAATTTACTAATCTCTCCTTTTTATAATGAAACAATTTTACGGATTTTATCGCGGCTAACATTAGAAAACAATCTCTTCTTTTTTATTTTCTGAAATCACATCTTATAAAATCATCAACATTAAGTTGAATGAACTAAAGCTTTAATTTTAAAATAATCCAAAAATTATTTAAAAATATTATACGTACCAAAAGAGGTCATTTTAAAAACGGCTACTGAACGCAGATGAACCTTATTACCCAATAATGGACAAAATGGCGTCTTCCTGCATACAGACTAAACAAAGTTTATCCCATTACCCATTAGTAAATCGTGTCATTATTTAAAACAACGTTTAAATTTCGAATCTTTAATGGCCTCTGTTTGATTAAGAAAAAAAAATGATTTAAACGAGTATGAATTGCGATAAATTGGCGCGAAAAGTCAACGCCCCTAAAAATAAATAGCCTTGAACAGATTAAAAATGCGACGTCACACTACGTCACGTGACGTCAGGGATCAACGAACGTCATTTGGAGTTCGTCACATCGATATGAGCTAATTCAATAATAGTGTTGAGAATGTTACCGGTTATTTTTAAATATCGATAGTCGCGAAATTTCTGGTCAACGACCTATGTCCCTGACCACGACTTAACTTACCATTATCGTGTCGGTGTAATTTCGGTATAAAGTCATTTGACATGTTGAAATGTTTTTTACCGGGGATACATAATTTCGATGATTTTAATTATGGAGCAGAAACTTCTTCATTTTTTGTTTTAACTTTCTTGCTTTGTTTGTTCTGTGTGATTAACGAATATAATTATTTCAAGGATAGTTATTATTTAATCACAGAGAACTGATTTAAATGAGAATATATATGGTCGATAGCCCAGGGTTCCAAAATACCCACAAAATGGAACAATTAGAGTACCATACCATAAGTCAATGAAGTCTTTTTTGACAAGGATGGACCTAACTTCCTCCATTGGATAACTCTGTTGATACCTCTACTAACATTATAAAAAGAATGGTCGAACTTTAAACTTTAAAATTTTGGAAAATCAGTTAAAATATTGAAAGTCTCGCTCACAGCTATGCTGGCGCGTTTCGTGCGGTATTCGGTGGCCCATTGGGGGAGATAGGGAAAAGGGGGGCAACAAAGTTGGATAAAAAGATTTAACAATAGCCTAGTTAAAGTCCAAAACATTATCAAATTAAAACATCAACCAATAATCTCCAATGTTTTGGAGTTTTCCACAAATCGTAATGCACTTGCTTTTATTTTGACTTGTCGGGACTGCTCTTGTTATTTTGTGACGGAGTTTAATTTAGGTATCGGAACTGGTTTTACTTATCTCGAATCTATCTCGAGCAGACTTTAATTTTATATAACTTTAATAAAAATTATTTTATTAGCGTTAGGGTTAGTGCAAACCTGTGAAACTTTTGCCTTTTTGAAGTGAAATCGACTCGAGTGACGTGACGGCCAACTGCCCAACACTGTCATGCTTTCATGCATGCATGCATTTTGACATGCATTTCATGCATGTCAGGTTCAGGCCTTGTCGTGGCGGTATGATTCAATAGCCTAGGATGAGCCGCTGCACCTTGGGCGAAGCCAATTGAGCCGAGGGAGCTGCTCTTTGCTACCCTCTTATAAGAAGAGGGGATAAAAGAGCAGGGGGGACAAGGGGCGAGGATGGGAACCTCACCCCATTGAACTGTCCCGAAGTTGGAAGGGGTTGTTCTGTGGTGCGGGACAACCCCTCTGTGGAGGTGGCGTCTTTCTCTTGGAGACTAACTAGCCGTCAAGGTGCCCTGTTGCTCAACAGATCCGGGGCACCTCACTAAAGACGGCATTGGTGGCACTCGCCGGGTTTTAGTGGGTAGAGCTACGTCCACCTTATCATCATTCGGGTGCAGCGATTCCTCAGACCTCCAGAGTGGGATGCCTCAGACCATTTCCCGGCGTAAAATAAAAAAGCGTCTTGATACGACCGTCAAAAACAATTTCATACCCGCTTATACGTGACTAATATAAGTTATCACGGCTTCCTCGTTGGCCTGGGCGTTGAACGGCCTTCGGGTGGTTTACCTCTGTTCGTAGCAGATAACCCTTATCAACGAATTTCCGCGGTACCCGGCCAAGCGCGACGCGCGTTTCTTCGTATTTTTAAGTTATTTTTGTTGAGATATTTTAAAAGGCTTAATTGTGTTTATTATCGATCAGATGAAAAATACTGACACCTGTGATGCCTAGAAATTGATTTTTCAAAATTCCGTGCACCTGAATATGAGACCATCGCTTGCTCACCGGTGAAAGAAACGTAAGGAGACGTTACCCCTGATATAAGTCTTTTAAGGTGTGTGAAGTTCACCAACCCGTATTGGGCCAGCGCGATGGAACTATGGCTCAAAACCCTCCTCGCTTGCTTTCGAGGAGGAGACTCGTTCCCAACTACATATAAGGGTTGATATTAATATTATATTTTATTAGACGAGACATTGGATAATATGTGTGTGTGTGTGTGTGTGTGTGTGTGTGTGTGTGTGTGTGTGTGTGGTATTATATCGGTGTTACTTATAACTATTGTAAGGCATGTAAATGATTTTGTATCAATTACATTTCCAGCTGCTTGTTATTTTTGTCTTATAATTTTCCTTAAAATTTCTGGGCTGGAAAGGCCAAGGTTACGAATTAAATTCCGCGGATTTTTTTACAATAAAATTGAATCCGTATGTTTCTTTATTTGTTTTTTAATTTAATATTCCTTTACCTAATTTTCTCTAGGTTCCCAATCTACACAGGACTAGGGGTTACCCTGGACTGCTGCTACCAACTCTCTCGACCAATGTATTACACTGGGCGAATTTACAACCACAGGCATCAAGACCTCATTGCGACCAAACGTCTCGCCCCGTAAGAGCGCCCTGGGCGAAAGTTGAACGCCCAGGGCGAATCACCTTCAGGTGGTTTACCCTGAGTTTGGACCAAGTTCATCAGCCCTATTCGTGGTCCGATCGTTACCCTATATGTGTGTCAGTTGATGACGCATCATTGCCAAATGTTTTGAAATATAACGTACTAGTTGTTGCATACTTCATCTATACATCTACGATTGTCTTGAAAAGTTTAAACTGTTTGCTACTCGTAGTTTCTCCAGCGTACATCAATCGACCTTCCTACTAATATTTTAACGCGAAAATTTGTAAGAATGTATGTTTGTTACTCTTTCACGCAAAAACCACTGAATGGATGTTGATGTAACTTTACAATAACATAGCTTATACATCAGAATAAATATAGGCTATAATTTATCCCTGTACTCCCATGGGAATGGGTAGTACGCGCAGGAAACCGCGAGGCACTGCTAGTCGCATATAAATTTAAAACAATATTATATTTTTTAACAATTCGGAAAATCTACTTGATAAGGATACTGTAACTAGGTACATAATACATTATTGTACCTTGTTGAAAAAAATTAGAATAAATACTTTATGAAAACTGTTTTTTTTATGTTAGCTGAATAGACAAACTGGCAAACATGCCACCTGATGGTAAGTGGTCGACGTCGCCCATGAACATAAATTAGTTTACCTGGAACGAGCCCAGGCAACTCATTTATGTGTTGCCTATCCTGAGACATAAGGTGTTAAGTCTCGGTGCCAGTATGTGAGTACCCAGGACATTTCAAGATAACGAAATGTTAAATTTATTGTTGAATATTGAAGATAAGCCACTGAGTAGGGCAGCTTTGGAACTGGTGGTAGATAGATTCAACTAATGTTCATGGGGTTACTCTTTTGTACTTATTATTAATTATTCTTGCAGTTTTCAAAGAAAAAGTCGTCATAGGGTTTTGTACATTTATTTATTAAAGTCAAAGTCGTCATAGGGTTTTGTACATTTATTTATTAAAGTCAAAGTCGTCATAGGGTTTTGTACATTTATTTATTAAAGAAAAAGTCGTCATAGGGTTTTGTACATTTATTTATTAAAGTCAAAGTCGTCATAGGGTTTTGTACATTTATTTATTAAAGTCAAAGTCGTCATAGGGTTTTGTACATTTATTTATTAAAGAAAAAGTCGTCATAGGGTTTTGTACATTTATTTATTAAAGTCAAAGTCGTCATAGGGTTTTGTACATTTATTTATTAAAGTCAAAGTCGTCATAGGGTTTTGTACATTTATTTATTAAAGAAAAAGTCGTCATAGGGTTTTGTACATTTATTTATTAAAGTCAAAGTCGTCATAGGGTTTTGTACATTTATTTATTAAAGAAAAAGTCGTCATAGGGTTTTGTACATTTATTTATTAAAGTCAAAGTCGTCATAGGGTTTTGTACATTTATTTATTAAAGTCAAAGTCGTCATAGGGTTTTGTACATTTATTTATTAAAGAAAAAGTCGTCATAGGGTTTTGTCCTTTAAATTTTCAAAGTCGTAGTTTACAAAGGATTTTGTCCTTGCAGTTTTCAAAGTCAGAGTTTCATAGCATGTTGTCCTATTAGTTTTCATATTCAAAGTCGTGATAGGGTTTTGTTTTTTCTTTGCATTTCTGGTGTCCGTCTTATTATAGCTTCATCTCTTTATAGTAGCGAGTTCATGTAAATTTGCCTGTAGATGACAATTCCCAAGTAAACCATACAACCGAGTTTTTCTGCCCATGAATTCCCGTACGACAGTATACTCTGGGAAACAGTAGTTTTTTTCACAAATAAATCATTTGCTTACTGCTAACTGTAACAGAACAATGGCGAATGGAGCTGTGAGATGTTAGATTAATTAACTTTTTATATTCTAATTTACTTGTTACTCAACTGCTCAAAAAGGTGTTATGCGTTTTTCCGCTTTTTCATCCTTTGTAACTTCTAATATTGTAAATAAGGTTTGTCACCTACTAAGTATTCTTCTGTTATTATAATAAGGTCGAAAAATTTGTCTGAACGCTTCTATGGATTTGTCAAGTTCTAATATTAATAATATCTATGGACGCTTTTACACCACGTCAATCTGGTCCCGTGGTAAGTTCTCGAAGAACTTGTGTTACGGGTACCAGACAACGGAAATATATTTAATACTTTTATACTATACATATATTTAAGATTTATATTATATAATACGCATATTTAATAAACATCCATGACCCAGGAACACAGAAAACTTTTTTTTTAGTTCCCTGTCAGGATTCGAACCCGCAAC
The DNA here is from genome assembly GCA_963853865.1 of Helleia helle. Taxonomy (NCBI): domain Eukaryota; kingdom Metazoa; phylum Arthropoda; class Insecta; order Lepidoptera; family Lycaenidae; genus Helleia; species Helleia helle. Next base: position 5,321,839 of record OY971436.1, read on the forward strand.
TTCTGGCTTGAACGCCAACGCGCTTACCACTGAGCCACGGAGGTCGTCATCTAAAAATAAGGTTTCAGTTCTATTAGATCCTCAACCTTATTTTTTATCTGTTAGGTTACTTTTTGAGAATGTTCATGGCATTTATTTTATGGTAAAGTTTACTAGACATTGAAGCGGTGGAAAATGCAAGGAACAACTTGTCTGTATTGAACAAAGTCCTATATAGCACTTTTAGTATTTTTGGAGTGGACAGTAGGGCAGGCCTTTGCCCTACCATCTTTCACCATCTACAACGCATGGATGAGTCACCTAAACCTTTTTTTTTTCTTTAACACCGGGGAATGCTCTGAGGTATCCCGCGGGGGAGTGGGTCTACCCAGGGGTATGTACGACTCGCTGCGTTCGAAAGGTAGTAAAGTGGACGCAGCTCTACCCACTAAAATCCAGCAAGTGCCAAAGCCACCTTTGGTGAGGTGCCCCGGATCTGTTGAGCAAACAGGACACCTTGACGGCTAGTCAGTCCCTCAATGGACCGACGCCACCTCCCAGAGGTATTGTCCCGCACCACAGAACAACCCCTTCCAACGTCGGGACAGTACAATGGAGTGAGGTTCCCATCGTCGCCCCTTGTTGCCCTTCTTTTATTTCCCCTCTTCTTATAAGAAGGGTACAAAAAGCAGCTCTTTTGGCTCAATTTGCTTCGCCCAAGGTACTGGGTTCATCTTAGGCTACTGAGCCCCACCGCCACGACAAGGCTTGAACCATGGTGGGGAAGTTACCTAAGCCTAACCGCGTTTGATGTCAAGAACTTACTTGGCTGGTAAGTTTGCTTATTTCCTCTAAATCAATAATACAACTGCATCACATTTCTCCATGAACATCCAAATTCTTGAAGATGACCTTCTCAAAAAGAGAAGGAAGAAGAATACGAAGAAATTCTTAGATTACCTTTGTTGTGGCGTTTACCAATCAGGTATTCGCCGATTTCCCGACATTACCCCGGTAATACGGGAAATCAGAAAAAGCGGTAATGCAGTCGTGCGGTTGTTTCGTAATGTTTGTAAACAAGATGTCACCACTTATGAGCACAATACTCTTGGGAGGACGTTCATCTTTATCAAGTCATTGACTTTATCATCAGTCATCGTCCAAGGTGCCAAGGTTATCCTCGACTTGGTCGGTCTTGTTGGCTGGTACATGAAGTTTATTTAATTATAGTGTATCCAAAAGTGATGTACAGAGGCGATCTGCTAGGCAGTGAACACGCAGCGGTCACGGATTCATAGATATGAAACGTCTGCCAGGTCATGGATTTTTTAGTAGCACAAGAAATTTTGAATATTTTGTTTAATTTTTGGACCCAAAAAGGCAAAATAAATAAATATCTACTATATGGCTCTAGCTGGATAGGTTTGACGATACCAAAATTTGCTAGATTACTCAGGAACTTACAACTCTAAACTCCAAGAAAAGATGGATACCCGGCTATCAGAAACCTATAACCACTTAATCATAGCGTAAAAAACTACAAACAGTGGTTATATAATAGATTCTTGTCATGGCAACAGCGCAGACGGGTTCGACGCCCGGGCCGAGCACGTGGTGCGAGCAACACCCTCTGGTGCGACAAAAAACTGGGAATGATTCACCAGCTAATGAATGCTGTTCGCCTGGTATTGTTGCACTATTACCGACAAGAGTTCCAAGAATATTTTCTTATAGCGATCATTATGGAAAAAAGCTTTTTTATCCATGTCCTTTTCGTGAGCAAAGAAGTCGGAAGTATCAAATCTGTCGAAATCATTTTTCGGGCAATTGCGGAAATAAACCTCTCTTAATGAACGTCGAGACGGTCAATCCGTGCCGCTGGTATCCCACTAGAAACGCCCCCTGCACAGAGACCAACAAGTCGAAAAATTGTTTATACACAACTTAGCGCACTTTGCAAGTTAAATTAAAAAGTTAACTTTTGATTTTTATTTATATTGTTATAAACGTATTACGTAATAATAAGTAAAGTTTTAGGAATCTTTTTAAATACCAACTAGTTACCGTACCGTACTCACTCCTATAAGTATAGTAAGGTAGACGTTTTGTAAAGTAAATTCCTTGATTTTCTCCAAGCAAGCAATATTGACGAAGTCATTGAAGTATTTGCCTACCTAGTTTATAATTGCCTATCCAGACATGTAAGATGGTATGTACTACCACTGCCATCTTGGCTTCATTCTTGTTTTTTTATAGCGTTCGAAGCCTTTTGGCGGTCCTATCGAGTATCGACGCCCATATACGTCCGCACAACCAGAGATTATGCAGATGCGTTGCCCTTCTTTTCCCTATCCCCCCAATGGACCACCGGAAACTCACAATGCGGTTTGTGAAACGCGACAGCATAGCTGTCACTTGACGCCGGTGTTATGTGAGCGAGAGGTACCACGCCGGTTGTGCCGGCACAATTCAGCTTCTTGAGCTTCATTCGGAAGTATATGTAAGCAGGATGGTGGTACCCATGCCGGGCGAACATACCTGCCAAGTATCAAGTATTTCAAATATTTGGATGATGATGATAATCAGTGCACGTTAGTGTTTAAAGTAAGCAAAACAACTATAAGGTGTAGCTAAATTGACAATGTAAGTGGTGAAAGCCACAGTAATAGGGCAGGCGTACACTTGAAGGCTCATTTACTATACATCCTACTAGTCCTACCCTCCTACTAATAATAAATGCGAAAGTTTCTAAGAATATATGGATGTATGTTTATTACTCTTCCACGCAAAAACTACTGAATGGATTTTTAATAAAACTTTACAGTAACATAGGTACACATCAGAATAGCATAGATGCTATAATTTATCGCTGCACTCCCACGGGAATGGGAAGTACGTGGGTGAAACATATATATTTTACACATACTGTTCAATTCAAACCCTTCCTTTCAAACCTGCCTTAGAATTAAAATTAAATATGGATATAATTTATCTAATGATGAAAGAGTTTACGAAAATCCATAAGAACATTGTTTTAATTACTGTCAAAATTCATACCTCAGATCATTTGTAATACATTTTATAACAGAGACTACCTTTCTATCCATAATGAACATGCGTTAACTTTTATTATACATAAATTAGACAGTTTATATTTATGATGAACATTAAGTATTGCGAGTGGCCTTATATAGCTCGTGTCAAAGGTTCGCATTCTCTATAAACAACGAAGATTACTTGCGTAACTGCGGTGGGTTAAATATTGTTGGTTATGACTTAATATAACTTTATTAGATATATTGACTAATAGTAATAAGCTCTATTATTATAATGAACACATTTTATACATGTTTTGGCGTTTTATTAAGATTCTTATATGCAATGAAGTTTCAGGAGGTAGACGTTCTTGCGTGGCATGGTGACGTGAACATACTTGCAGTAAAGTATCAAAAACAACGGGAAAGTATAAAACTTAATAAAACGCGATAAAATCCGTCAAGGTTGTTTCATTATTGTCTTAAATTATTAGCGTAGACATTAGAAAATTGCCTTTATGACGAGATGGTAAGTACATATATCAACGTGACCGAGTTTTCCTGGGACCAGTCCAGGGTACTCGTGCGTCCCATGGTTCAAGCCTTGTCGTGGCGGGGGGGGCGTGGCCTAAGGTGGACCCGACACCTTAGGCGAAGCAAATTTAGCCGAGGGAGCTGCTCTTTGTACCCTTCTTATAGAGCGGACAAGGGGCGATGATAGGAAAAAGAAATGGAGTGACATTGCACTGTCCCGACTTTGGGAGGAATTGTTCTGTGGTGGGACAACCTCAATGTGGAAGTGGCTTCGGTCCCTGCGAGATTAACTAGCCGTCGTGGTGCCTTGTTGCTCAACAAATCCGGGGCACCTCCGCCAGGTTTTAGTAGGTAGAGCTGAGTCCACCTTAACATCTTTTGGGCGCAGCGAGTCCCCGCCTGGGGTGTGTGGATGAATACTGGAGTAAAATCAAAAGACTCCTAACAACAACAGTCTGTGAAGCATTTGGCCACTAGAATACTAAACCACAGGATTAGTTTACTGACAATATCCAGCAACTTCAACCTCTGTTGGATTCCAAACGTCAAGCAGCTCAAACTACCGAAAAAGTCCCTGTAAGAAATCATGCGAAGAGCTAAAAATCGCTAAAGAAAACTTGCAGCTTAGAACACTATGTTAACGCTTACTAAAACGACCTCTGTAAGAGCATTCAATGTTGCACAGTTACTTAACGTATCCGAAGTTTGGCGGCGTTTACTCAGCAATCAAAACCGCTTTGGCCAGTCATTAAGAAGGCAGCATCAATAAAAGAAGCTGATGGCACTATTATATCAGATAGCCAGATGCAAATGTCAAGATGGGTGGAAAACCACACCAGTCTATACTCACAACTAGTGGACATTCAACCGAAGGCTGTACATAACATGCCGAACCTGCCCACCTGGGAGGAGTTAGACGATCCGCCTGCTCTAGAGGAATTGCTCAAAGCTGTCAAGCAGCTTTTTTTTTTGTCGCGGGTAATATTTATATAAATGTAAGAATTTTATATATACACGTCCATAACTCGGTTTAGTGGTTATCAATGAATATACAAACTATACTTGGCGGGATTCGAACCCGCGACCGCTGCGTAATGTGTCCAGTAGTCTGACCACTCGACCAGCCGACCGTCTAAGACTAGATGAGACGTCGAAATGAATAGGATGACAACTTTTGTAAGAGGTAGTGCCATGCAGCTTTGCAGCCGAAATTGAGCCGGCACGACCGGGGTGGTACCTCTCGCTCACATAATACAGAGACAACTATGCTGTCGTGTTTCGTGTGGTTTGCGGGAAAAGAGGGGAGGTTGTGGATTTCTATGGGCGTCAGTAGTCACCATAGGACTCCGACTAATCAGTTGCCTCCGATGCAAAAAAAAACCCAATTTTATGCCGCCATCTTAGTTTTATTAAAAAAGGCCTCCAGCAGACGCTGATAATGATTATTATTGATGACAAGCGTATTATATGGTGATGTATGTTAATTCGGCATAATGATGAAAGTGTTATCAATTCAATACCCTGGGCCCAGATATACATCCGGCCAACATTTAAATTATTCTACTGAAGTGAAGTGAAAATTGAATATTTTGACTAGACTAAAACTAACAAGAATTGATTTGAAACTTTATATTTAAATGACATACTGATTTAGACTATAAGGCATAAGCAAACTGGCAGACGTGTCACCTGATGGTAAGTGGTCGACGTCGCCCGTGAACATAAACTAGTTTACCTGGAACAAGCCCAGGCAACTCATTTAAGTCTTGCCTATCCTGAGACATAAGATGTTAAGTCTCGGTGCCATTAATTACACTGCCTGTCTTGCACTTCTCTCAAACATAGCAAAGCTGTTTAACGGGAGAAAGATGCAGGATGGTGGTAGGAGCGAACCATGCAGTCAGGAGCGGCACAGCGCATCCCTCCCACCGATAAAGAATCTTAGATTACAAAACAGGTAAGTACTGCTTTTAATAACATGATTTTTTTTTCAGTACATACATGAGAATATAATATATACGAAAAACTATATCTACGTAAAATAAATATGATGTTCTTTGTTAGGTACGTTTTGTAGCCTAAATGAAGCCGATGAACTTTTGCTTGAGAGGTCTTTACTGTGAGAGTGATACTGGTATATGGTATAATATCATAAAACTAAGTCCACCCCCGCGTCTGTCTGTCTGTCTGGCTGCCTGCACGCGATAAACTCTAAAACTATTAAATGGATTTTCACGCTATTTTCACCAATAGATTTATTTATTTATTTATTCAAGAAACAAACAGTACATTAACACAATTAAACTTAAAATTTACTTGATTAATACATTACACCAGCAAAGTTTCCACCAAAAATTATACATACACGAATGCAGACAATAAGACGCAAAAAAACAAACAAGTTAAACTATGTAACGTAACCAGTAACTACCCAAAGAAAATTAAATAAGTAATCAAAATAGAATATTTAGTTGTTTTACATTATTCTTAATCTTAGTTAAAGAATCAAAGAACAAATCAAAGTCAGATTTATTGTAAATCTGACTTTGATTTGTTCTTTGATTCTTGTTAAATTGGCGATATGACCTGTGCAAAATTGAATTATGAACCTATATTTTTTTTCTTGCTCTTGGCATGTACAATGATAGACTATAAAGGAAAAAAAAAACAAACAAGTTAAACCATTTAACGTGACTATCCAAAAGAAATTAATTATATAAGTAATCAACATTGAATATTTAGTTGTTTTACATTATACTTAAATTTAGTTAAAGAATCAAAGAATAAATCAAATTCAGATTTAAAATACTTGTTAAATTGGCGACATGAATAATTCATTTTTGCACAGAATCTACATATTTTTTTCTTGCTATTGGCATGTACAATGATAGATGCTTATTACGGGAGCTTAGACGAGGACAACTAAAACCAATCTGGTTATGTAAAAAGGGAGAATCAATTTTATTCCTTACCAATTTGTACAGAAAGATCGGATCTTTTTCGCAACGGCGTTGTGTCAAAGAAGGTAACCTGCAGCTTGATGACGCATACTTGTAATTCATGTGCTTAAGAATTTTTTTGAGTACAGACTCGACAGTAGTAATATACTTTTTTTGATAAGGGTTCCAGATAGTAGACGCGTATTCTAAGGTTGATCGAACAAAGGCATTAAACAATAACACGTGTGTAAACTGATTTTTAAAATCTTTGCCAACTCTTAAAATAAAACCCAGCATACGCATTGCTTTATTTACAACAATATTGATATGTTGAGTCTCTCATCACGACCACCCTGTTCAATGGTTGATTACAGAATTTATAGTTAAAGAGTTTTGGAGAATTCGACATAGAGAAAGACATTACACAGCATTTTTTTATATTAAGACAAAGTAAGTTATAATTGCAGTAGTTATAAATATTATTAAGATCCTTTTGTAGACTTTCACAATCAGAATAGGTTTTTATTGTTTTGAAAATTTTCATGTCGTCAGCGTAAAGAAGAATATTTGACGATGTTACATAGGACTTTATATCATTAACGAAAATATTGAACAAGAGTGGTCCAAGAGTCCCTGGGGTACTCCGGAGGTTATTGGCACAAAAGATGAACCTATTATAAGACACATAAGATAACCCTTAACTGTAACCGCTTGTGTTCGGTTTGCCAAAAAAGATTTTAGCCATCGTAATAGATCGCCATGAATACCAACTTCATCCAATTTCTGATGCAATAAGTCATGGCAGATCTTGTCAAATGCCTTGGAGTAGTCGGTATACACGACATCCACTTGAAAACCAGCATCCATATCCGTTGATATCCGATGTACGAAATCGCATAAATTAGATTCTGTAGATCTATTCTTAATAACGCCATGTTGTTGGTCTATAATAATATGCCGTAAAAAAGGAGCCATTTTATCATATATAATTTTTTCAAACAATTTTGCAATAATACAGAGTTTAGATATTGGCCTATAGATAGAGTGGTTCTCAAGGAAGGTTATATAGTATATATTTTAAAAGTTTTTTGTATACATTGGCTAAAATATAACGATTTGTTGCAGGTGTCGGAAAAAATAAGCCATCTGGGAGTGTTCAATTTAGTCATTTATGGTGGAATTTGTATTTTAAATAGGTCTACAGAAAAGTCCGCTGTTGCATATGTCTATCTCTTTAGGATAACATCCTATATCCATTTTAATACTTTAAGAAATGGGTAATTATAAAGCAGTAATTCGAAAGCTATTTACACAAATATGGCATTAATCCTTATCATTTTATATACGTTAATTAGCTTGAGCATTTCATAAAGATATTTTTTTCTCTTCACACCATGCCTACTACAACCTACCATACTACCATATCATACTACCTAATATCCATTTTAATCCCCACCATGGTTCAGGCCTTGACGTGGCAGTGGGGCTTAGTAGCCCAGGGTTAGCCGCTGCACCTTGGGAGAAGCTAATTGAGCCGAGAGGGCTCTTTGTACCCCTCTTATAAGAAGAGGGGACAAAAGAGCAAGGGGCGAGGATGGGAACGTCGCCCCATTGTACTGTCCCGACGTTGGGAGTGGTTGTTCTGTGGTGCGGGATGACCTCTCGGTGGAGGTGGCGTCGGTCCTTTGGAGGACTGAATAGCCGTCGAGGTGCCCTGTTTGTTTATTTAATCCGGGGCACCTCACCAAAGGCGGCATTGGTGGCACTCGCCTGGTTTTAGTGGGTAGAGCTGCGTCCACCACTCACTAGCTTTCGGGCGCAGCGAGTCCCACATACCCGCGTGGGGAGACCCACTCCCCCGCGGGATGCCTCAGAGCATTTTCCGGCGTTAAAGAAAAAAATATATATCCATTTTAATACTTTAAAAAATTGACAATTTTGAAGCGGTAGGTGTAAAAACTATATTTAAACAAATACGTAATAAAATTACCCTTATCATACACTAGCTGTTGCCTGCAGCTTCGCCCGCGTTACTCAATTCCTATATGTCACAGCGTGATGTTATATAGCTTATAGCCTTCCTCGATAAATGGGCTGTCTAACAATGAAAGAATTTTTCAAATCGGACCAGTAGTTCCTGAGATTAGCGCGTTCAAACAAACAAACAAACTCTTCAGCTTTATAATATTAGTATGGATTATATAAAACAAAGCCCTCCACCCCATCTGTATGTGTGTACTTCATAAGGTCTTTTCCTGTAGCTAGGTAGAATATTCTTAAACAAAACCAAAATGTCCATTTGCCATGAATGAGCAAAACAATTCCCATATAGTGGGGTGATGTAAGATGGGCGATAGGCGCTAGACTCTGAATGACAATGCGACCTCGAACGAAAGTACTTTTACTATGCGCACGCGTGACTAGGATATCATAGGTAGTGCAGAGCACCCGCATGTAGAGGGATCAAATACCAGAGGATAGACGTCCCTGAGAGATGATCTCATCCTGATGAGACTAGGTGGACTTGTTGGTCTCCTAGTTTGTCTTTACAATCAGACTAGGCACACCGCTCGTTTCCATAGCTGCTACTCCTGTGAAGCCAGGACCTACGGCGGTAACCGAATGACCCTTTGATACAATATCAGGGAGTCCAAGAGGTTTTTATGTCACTTGGATAGACAAACTGGCAGACGTGCCACCTGATGGTAAGTAGTCAAAGTCGCCCATGAACATAGACTAGTTTACCTAGAACTAGCCCAGGCAACTCATTCATCTGTTGCCTATCCTGAAACATAAGGTGTTAAGTCTCGGTGTCAGTAATTACATTACCTGTTCTGCTCTTCTCTCTAAAACACAGAACAGCTGTATCACGGAAGAAACTAGCATGATGGTGGTGCCCAAGCCTAAGTCAAGGTCGCAGCAGTACCCAAGCACTGCACAGCGCAACCCTCCCCCCGGTAAATGTTACAACTTCCTTTTCCAGTTTCCATCCATAATTAAAACGGGTGAGCTTAGGGGAAGCGGAGACTTAAATCCAACGTCGCTGAGGTGATCCTGTTGCCTGCTGATCCGCGACCTTCAAAAAGCGGCTGAAGGCGCTCGCACTTGTTTTAGTTTGGGTAGGGCACTTCCAAGTGCAAGTTCCACATAGAGTCAGGAACCCACCCGGTGTAACCTGGCTACAATACAACCTAACATGCGTAAAAAGCATTTCCCTGCGTCATCAAAAAAAGTCTAAAATCCGCCGTCATCATCATCATCATCATGTTTGTGGTTTTCACCAAATCTCCAAAAATATTGTCTTTTGTGCCCTTTTCTCTTCTCTTTGCATATATACCTCTTATATCTTCCCTAAAGAAGGACTGGAGAAAGTATAGCTTCTAGCTTCGAGGCCAACTATTTAGCCTCTTACGGCACATAACCGCCCATAACTAGACAAAATGTCAAAGATGAACTAAGTTATGTTCATGGGCATTTAGTTTTAGGGCATTAAGTATCTACTTGCTGAATTATATCTCTACAGAAATGCAATTAAATTATTGCATGTATACAAGGTTATTGTGTTCTAAATATATTAAGTTGGTTACACCCATTTATTATAAAGATTTTCTTGCCTATAAATAAAATTCTTGGAAGTGTTTGACAGTGAAGAATGTCGTAAATTCTTCATAATTAGCAATTTCTATCTTATCTGTCGGTTTCCATGCAAATAGCAAACGCTTTTTGGTTGCGTGGGAGAATGCATTTACGCGTACCACCAAACCCTAGTTGCAACCCAAGTTGTGGGACTTGGCTCAGAGAACCCCTATTCGAACTAAACTCCCTAAGGAGCCTTCAGCCGCCTTTAATGAAGTGGTGCGAATCTGTGAGTGACAAATGCACTTCGGACTGGTATGTCTTTCAGTAGAGGCAGATACCATTAGATAGTGGGGTCATCTCTATGATGGAGCTGCTTCCATCTCCGAATCCATCTGTCTTGGGGGAGTAGGAGGGCGAGGAGTTCACCACCGACTAGTCTTGTTATTTCCCAACATAGATGCATTAGGAATACCTAGCAATAAGTGCTTCCCGTATCTTCAGTCCGCACTCTTGCCCATTGAGAGGAGAGGCGCTGCCTCAGTCCAATTACATACAGCGCCAATTTATTAAGAAGATTCTTTTTGAGTTTTCTTACATATTTACCGGTGGGAGGGAAGCGCTGTACCGCGCTCCCGGCTGCATGGGTACCACCAGCTTGCTTGTTTCTCCCGTGAAACAGCTTTGCTGTGTTTCGGAGAGAAGGGAAAGACAGGCAGTGTAATTACTGGCACCGAGACTTAACATCTTATGTCTCAGGATAGGCAAAACATAAATGAGTTGCCTGGGCTCGTTCCAGGTAAACTGGTTTATGTTCATAGGTGACGTAGACCACTTACCATCAGGTAGCACGTTAGCCAGTTTGCCTATCCAAGTAACATAAAAAAATCCAGGAGATTTCAAGACATGGGAAATCGTAAACACAGACAGATGCCGTCAATAGACGTTCCGCAAATGTGAAACATAGATCAATACTATATCTAATTCATAATGTCCATGTGGCAGTGATGTCGACAATCTAAGACATCACGGACTGTCATGCCAAAAAAGTGCAGGCCGCTTCTCGAGACATGCCGCACTCAACGACCCTTGCCACCGTCAACGTGCCAAGTCTACTTGAACCGACTGGTATTGCAAGAGACGATGGCAAGAGACCGGACGGTATGAGTTTGAAGATGGAAGATGGGCCGGGTGCTGGTGTGGGATGCAACCTGTTCAGACACGCTGGCCTCTTCCCATTTACATGGAACCAACAACTGAGCTGGTGCGGCTTGTGAAGCGGCAGAAAAAGCTGAAATATAGGGGTCTAGGCTCCGAATATGATTTTGTCCCATTCGGTGTCGAGACCCTTGGTCCGTGGGGTCCTAGCGCTATAAGGCTAAGGAAATAGCAAAAAGGTTAGTCGATATCACAGGAGGCCGAAGAGATGGCAGCTACCTCGGATGACCTAGCAATTCAAAGGGGAATGCTGCTAGTATCTTCGGAACCTTGATGTACCTTAATGTACTTAAGTTTATATTATATTTTTTAAGGTTTTTAGTTTTAGGTTCTTTGTAACTTATATGTATATTTCTAAATACATACAATATTCAATTCATAATATAGAATGGACTGGATGGAATATGGACGCTTTTACACCACGTCAATCTGGCTCCGTGGTAAAGTCTCGAAGAACTTGTTACGCGTACCAAACAACGGAAATATATTTAATACTTCTATACTTAATATATATTTAAAAATTTTATTATATGAAGCACATAACATTTAATACACATGCATGACCCAGGAACACAGAAAACTTCTTTGTTCCCTGGCAGGATTCAAACCCGACCCCCGGCTTGTGCGCCAACGCGCAAATCATTGTGCCACAGAGGTTGTCAATAACGATAGATGGAATAATCAAAAATATGTATAATAGCCTCCTGCACAATATTTCACGAACTACTACGCCATGCCGATTACCGTCACGACACCGGAGTCCTACAGCCAAGACGCAACATCAGATGTTTCACAACAAAACTATCCCACCACAGTAGGACTCTATGGTAGATTAGTCTATGGTGTATTCATTAGCAGTTGGCGCGGTGCCTGCGGGCGGACGCGTCGACTTAGTCCACTGCACCATTGACCCGCTCCTCGTAGGGTAACTACGCTTCTCCCTCTGGAAAAGCCACCTCCTTCCAGATCTTTCCTCCTGGTACAACCTTCCGGGTTTAAACTTTGGTTTTAGCCTACGTTTATAAGATCCTGCCCTTTGCTATTTGCTATCATCAGGTGAGATGGACCTGTCTCAATGAATACCAAGACGCAAATCTCCCGCTACTCACATCCACCGTGGACCGACTATTGCACGGTGTCCCATCCGATACATTTAGTTCTCATACATTTTTGAACTAACAAATCATTTGGCATAAAAGGTCAACCATTATTTTAACGTAAAAAATTACCTAGCGTTTAACATTGCGATGCAAAAATAACAACATTGGCAGGACATCACTCTAAGTTATTATTTTGGCAAAGAAGCCCAGATACGATAGAAAAGCCAGTGGTACACGGGTACCACCATCTTGCTAGGCCTTCTGTCAAACAGCCTTTATTGACTCTACGTGCAACACATGAACAAGACTTCACTAGGATAAATCTTAAAAATATTTTTTTATCTTTAATTATTTTGCGGCATTCGTATACCCTTCATATGAAAGCCCAATGTTCCCTAAACTCAATTACATCACAATCAATTTATTAAACACAAACTAAACATGCAGAGGTACTTTGCTGCGTCACGTGTATTATTCTTTTTTAAAGTACTGTTGATTCACCCAAAAAAAAATACCAGGACGACATAAATGCACCATAAAAGCGTACAATCATAGTGCACCTACATTTCACCTAGGCAATGCAGGAGCAAGGAAAGTGCATAGCATAGAGAATCGTTTTTGAACGTGCCAGGCTTTCTAAACGCTGATTGGCCACAGCACCGTGCTGCATATACAATAAGCACTTGACCGACACAAGCACCATTAAGTTCCAGTAATCCCCTGACATAACCCAGATTATGGTAATGTCTCGGTACAGGACGGTTTTCGCTGCCAAATAGTTTTCATGTTTTGTACCACAACCTCTTTTGTACACTAAAGAGGTTTTATAACTGGCTGTTGTAGTGGATTCACTCATTGTAAAATTTCGTTAAAATTTCTCAATAAATTGGGTTACAAAAATATTTATTCAAATCTAATTTAAAAAAATAATCTCTTTTTTCTTTTTTTTTAATCTTTTATTTTTTTGAAAGCTTGGTACACAAATATGCGACCATGTCGCCTATTTTTTTTTTCTAATTGATGAACAAGACATTCGTCGTCAATGTCGAAATATAGGAGCTCTATATTTCGACATTATCTATGGAGCGCGAAATAAAAGTGAAAAATACGGTAAATATCCCGTTTTAAATAACTTTAGTATTAAAAAAAACCATATCTTATAAGTATATTGATGAAGTTTGTAAGCTATTTCTTGTAGAAGAAAGATTTCTTCAAGTAACCTGTTAATAATATAAAATTATCAATCCTTATTTGCTGTGTCCCACTTCTGGGCACGGGTCTCCTCCTTGAAATCAGGCGAGTAGGGTTTTGGGCCATAGTTCACCGATGCCCAATACGGGTTGGTGAACTTCACACACATTCAAAAACTTAATCTAATCAGGCATGCAGGTTTCCTCACGATGTTTACTTCACCTGTGAGCAAGCGATGATCACTTCAAGTCGTCACAGGGCTAAGGATCGAACCCGAACCTCTCACTCGAGAGGCCGAGCCCATACCATTGACTATATAACCAATAATAAAAACCATAATTGGTTATGTGCTCTCTGGCCCATACCCACTAGTGACTAGACCGTCATCGCTCAAGGGGCCTGTTGCCTGTGTATATTTAAGAGTGAGCTAGCATAAAGAAATGAGAACAATAATTATAGATATCCGCCTTTGATCTACTGGATATTGGAATTGTAACTTCTGAGAAACACATTCTACGCACGGACTACTTTCAAACGGACAGACAACATAAAAATGATAGGAATTGACGTTTATTATGTAGTCACATGGTTTTTCAGCGTGGAATGAATAAAAATGTATGACATTATAGAATAGATATTACCACTACAAGGCTACAATTTTATATCATTTATTTTTATTATAAATATTATAGAATTCTTCTTAGTCTGTAGCACAAAGCATATAAATACTCTTTGTTCTGATATCTATGGTCTGTAGTGACACAGTAACAACAACAAAACACTTGTGCAATTTTTCCTTATAAAAACATTTTACAAAAAATTAAAACCGCCTTCAAAAATACTAAACTAAAAAGTAATAAAATAACTGTGTTTCTTTAATTTTTGTGCTTACAACTTATAATCAACTTAATCTTCTACTAATGTACAAACTTTGCGTTTACCACGTCATTACAGTTTCTTTTGGAGTCTGCTATGAAAATAATCATCATCAATCCAAACACGGCTATAAGTAAGTTAACGCGGGCGAAGCTGCGGACACCATATACCATTAATATATTGTTTCTTTTAACGTGTATGTGAAATCTATACAAATAAATAAAATTGAAGTGTCTGTTTGTTTTCATTTTTTCAATTCCAAATTAGCATTTTTTCACTAAATTCATATGAAAGTATATACGGCACTTACATCAAAAAACATTTTATTTTTATTTTTGTCTGTCTGTCTATCTGTTTGTCCGGCTAATCTCTGAAACGGCTGGGCCGATTTTGACGAGACTAAAAAAATAATCAATTAGGATTTAGGATACGGCTCTAAATCTAAAATAACACAAGCGAAACTGCTTACAACAGCTAGTTGTAAATAAAGTCTATCTATGTATCTACCTATCTATCCATATATCTATCGCTAGACACATGAAAGCCTACCCAAGTGCGGCACGGCCTCACATCCTGTCCTACATTCTATTTATAGCCGGGAAGCTACCGAGTGTTTTGTTGTGTTCACGACTTTCTAGCTAAACGATGTTTACAACTGGCGATTTACTGTTTGTACATTGTATATATGTATGAGACCTATTGAGCTGAGGCTGTTTGTTTGTATATATTACATCTGGAACTGTGATATAATTTTAAAATTTATTTAATGACCAAATTTTACAGAAAACAGCCAATACCGTCTCAGTCCGAGAGCTCTGTCTTTTTATATATAATAAAACAACAAATATTGTGAGTGTTATTTCTTGCCTTTGAATAGAGAACAAACGCTACAACAGTTACTCTCGACTTTTCCCATTTGATTTCTTATATGTATTATCTTCTTTATTATAGTTAAACTTTCCGAAAAGTAAAACTTACATTAGCATAATATAATATCAACCCTTATATGGTCCACTGCTTTGCACGCGTCTCCTCCTCGAAATCAGGCGAGGTTTGGCCCTTTTAATCTTATCAGGCATGCAGGTTACCTCACGATGTTTCCTTCACCGGTGAGCAAGCGATGGTCTTATGTTTAGGTACACGGAGAAATTTAGAAAAACCAATATCTAGGCATCACAGAGGTCGGGATCGAACCCGTACCTCTCGGCTCTCACTCAAGAGGCCGAGCACATACCCAGAGCCTTCATCGCACACGTTAAAGCATCCTAAGCTATGGTGTTTATTAAATCATTATTCAAAGGATATTTCTTATAAATTGGCGGGCAGTTAACAAAGTCGTAACACATGTTTATTCAATTTTTTGTGGAGAAAGTAAATCGTAAAATTAATATAACGTTGATTCATCGAAGTGACTCATTCTTGATTAACATTATCTTCGTCATCTTCTGGGTTTGCCAGATGTATTATTGATATTGGGTTACACGGCAGACACACACACACACAACTAGCTCCCACGGTGGCTTTGTCGTGGTGGTGGTGCTCAGTAGCTTAAGGCGATCCCAGCAACTTAGGCGAAGCAAATTGAACCGAGGGAGCTGCTCTTTGTATCCCTCTTATAAGGGATGAAGATGAAGAGGGGACAAAAGAGCAAGGGGGACGTGTCGAGGGGTAGTTCTGTGGTGCTGTACGACCCTTCTGTGGAGGTGCCATGTTTGCTCAATAGATCCGGAGCACTTCGCCAAAGGCGGTATTGGTGGCACTCGCCGGGTTTTTGTGAGTAGAGCAGCGTCCCCCCTCCCCAGCAAAGCTGTATCACGTATGAAATACCACGATGGTAATCAGCAACCCAATACGTCTTATATATAGGCCTCCTTCAATGAACGCCAAGACGGCCGATATTAATAATTTAATTTCTTTTATCCACTACAAATAACACACGTTCTTAAGCCTACGGGTATTGCTTAAAGTGGTTGTCGGTTGATAATTTTAAATTTAACAAAATCTACCTATTTCAGAAAATATTAATAAAAAGTATCTTTAGTATAAATATAAAAATGTGTCAAGTTGTTTAGCTGCGATAAACTCCAAAACTACTGCCCGGGCTCATAAAATCTTCATAAAATATTTTTTATCTTCGCAACATAAAAATTTAAGTATATATATTTAATACTGTCTTTCCGTGTAGTAATTCATTGACATTAAACATAATTCCCTCCACGATACCTGACTGTTCCGGTCAGCTTTCTCTTCCGCCAGTGGATTAGAAAACCATTTTCCTAGTACAAGTTGTTTTTCTAGATCTTATTTCTATGGTGTAAGATATCTAAGAATATGTTTCTCGTTTCTTAGTTCCTGGTATGTTTCTTTAAAGATTACATGTCGAAAAACTGATATTAAAATTATCTTGGTTGGAAGGATCCCCAAAATTAAGCTCAAGTGAAAGAAGAAGGGACAAACGGACAGACCGACGTACTTGGTGGTGTACTTGGTGTAAGTACTCACCGACATCCATAGGCACCTCATACCCTCACCCTCATCCCTCCGGGGGTTTGCAGTGTTTTCCGCATTTAATCAAATTACAGCAACCATAGCTCTAAATTGCTCTATTTTTCCAAAATTTGGAAGCTCTTCTCAATGCCTCTTGGTCCAAAGATTTCATTCAACTGTTGTCACAGTAATAATTCGTCTCATAGATAGATGAACAATTATACTGTATGTATTGTATACTGTATACATTATAAAGTTTTGTAAGAGGTAGTGCCATGCTTGCATTGCAGCCAACTGTGCCGGCACGACCGGGGTGGTACCTCTCGCACGCTTAACATCGGCGTCAAGTGACAGCTATTTCCGGTGGCCCATTAAAGACTGGACCAAACATAGCTACACGCAACTGAAGGAAGCCGCATGGGATCGCAGAAAATTTTGCCAACTGACCTCCGAACTTCATTATGAAGATGGCACCTGATGATGATGATGGTGGCCCATTGATGGGGATAGGGAAAAGGATCCTCCTTTTCCGCAGATGCTCGTGACCTTGGTTGTGCGGATGTGAATGGGCGTCGTGAGGCTCCGACTGCTCGTTTACCTCCTGATGACATAAAAAAATAGATCACTTACATTAAAATATGCATATTAGAAAGATGTCTGTTGAGGCTTTATGCTATGTGATGTAAGGATAAGTAATAATTTTGCGCAACACACAGCGATATAAATAGCGATATAATCTAAAACTAACCGAATTATCTGAGGAATAATATAATAAAAAAATCGAAAAAACTCAATAATAAATTAGTAGTCTCGTCAAATAAGGAAAACCCATCATATCTGGCCCACTGCCGTAACTTACTAATTTACAAAGCACTAATACCGTACATCCTTCTGACCTCGATTCAAACAAAACTCCTAACAAACTCATTGTCGGAATCGTATACTTAGCGCGGGAGATGCTAATTTGCATTAAAAAGAGTTAAGTTAGCGATCGAGCGAAAATTGTATACAATTTGGTACTGAGTCACGAGAAACGCGAAGTAAGTGTGTCGATGGACGGAGTGACCTTATGATTCAACTAAACTTTTGTCATTTTTTAACAATACCGGTGGGCCCACCCACTGGTCTGTGCCTCCCTCCACGATCCTGCATTACTTCCGTAGCTTTGCTTTTCGGTAAGAAAGTGTAACTACTGGCACCGAGACCTCATCTTGCGTCTAAGGGCAGACGCAAGAATGAGTTGCCTTATTTTTCTTTGTAGCCGGAAAATACTCTTAGGCATCCAGCGGGGAAGGGGGGACTCCTCAGGCGGGTATGTGACGGGACTCCCTGCGCCCAAAAGAGGGGTACAAAGAGCAGCCCCCTCGGCTCAATTTGCTTCGCCCAAGGTGCTTGGCTCACCTGAGGGTACTGAGCCAACCGCCACGACAAAGCTTGAGCCATGGTAGGGACACGAGGTGAACCTGGATCACGCGAAAGCATTAACCTGTGTCAACAAAAAAAAGTCATAGACTTTTTTTTTGTTGAAACTGCCACAAATTACCTAAATCCGTGTCTTAGGGATAATCACAGCCTGTTCCGGATTCTCTTCGGAGCCAGTTACTCAAAATTTATCGGATTGGCGTTCATTGACACCATAATGACAGGAATACATAGAAGCGGACCTGACAGTTGTTGTGCAAAATATTGTGTAGTGAACCGAATTGTCAATCTAAACTGTTCTCGAATCCACTTGAACACACACGAAATCGGCCCATTCATTCCAGGAGGGGTTCAGTGACATACACACGCACTGGATCCATAGATAATGTCGAAATATCAAACTCCGCGAAATAAAAATGAAAACATGCGTTTTAAAAATTTTTTGTAATAGAAATTAAATATATTGATAGTAAGCTATTATTGTATGGTTATTTTGGAAACCCCACCATGGTTCAGGCCTTGACGTGGCGGTGGGGCTCAGTAACCTAGGGTGAGCCCAGCACCTTGGGCGAAGCTAATTGAGCCAAGGGGGCTCTTTGTACCCCTCTTATAAGAAGAGGGGACAAAAGAGCATGGGGCAAGGGGGGAGGATGGGAACCTCACCCCATTGTACTGCCCCGACGTTGGGAGGGGTTGTTCTGTGGTGCGGGACAACCCCTCTGTGGAGGTGGCGTCGGTCCCTTGCGGGGCTGACTAGCCGTCGAGGTGCCCTGTTAGCTTAACAGGTCCGGGGTACCTTACCAAGGAGGCACTGGTGGCACTCGCCGGGTTTTAGTGGATAGAGCTGCGTCCACTTACCATCTTTCGGGTGCAGTGAGTCCCACATACCCGCCTAGGGAGACCCACTCCCCAGGCGGGATGCCTGAGCATTTCCCGGCGTAAAAGAGAAAAAATAAGGGACTACACATCAAGTCACCTGTTTTTAATATAATATAATTTACCAACCCTTATATGTCCAAGTACTGGGCACGGGTTTCCTCCTCAAAATATGGAGGGCTTTGGACCATCACACACCTTCAAAGACTTTTAATGTCATCAGGCATGCAGGTTTCCTCACGATGTTTCCTTTACCGGTGAGCAAGCGATGGTCTCATGTTCAGGTGCACGGAGAAATTTAGAAAAACCCATTTCTAGGCATCCCAGGGTCAGGATCGAACCCGGATCTCTCGGCTCTCACTCAAGAGGTTGAGCCGATACCCACTAGGCCATCGTCGTTCGGGGTATAAAGTGGCCTGTAATTCAGAACCCATGCTGAAATGGTTGACATTTATCTAATAAAAAGATTTTTACCATGTTGCTTTGCTTTATAATAATGGTACTTGTTTATCGAACGTTGAGATTCTTTATTTCAAAAGTTAATACTCATACAAAATATCTAATTTTTTTTTTTATATATTTGGTATATAAAAAAACACAAATGCTTTGGCATCCTTTTACTGGGGCGGCAATATTGTATACTGAAATAAAATACTAAAGATAGACATTTAGTCCACTGGGATCGGACGTCAAATATGCATAAAAGGTGTCTCAGGGGATCAAATTCATTGTTTAATATCCATTGTAACGCAACCACAGTGTAAAATAATTTTTTGACAGCTGATAAGCATAGAGCATAGAGTGTGCCTTCTTATGTATAATAGAGATTGACCATCCGAGCATAGACAATCGTTCTCAATAGCTTCCTGTGCATTTGACTGACACAATACTGCCCATTCACGAATTACGTGGGCAAAAAGTGGGCAAGGGTTGCTCCCAGAAGGATTATCTGTCCTGTTTTTAGCGCCGCTTTTTTTGGTCAAATGTGCTTTTCGTTCACTTGAAATGTAATAATGATTCTCAACTGTCTAGCCGCTAGTGTTATATTATAGGTACTTAATAATAGCAAATCTAGATGGGTAGCTAAATGTTTAAGCCCACAAAATTTAATTTTTTTTAAACTTTCAAGTTAGTTAAGGGCGGCAATTAAAACTACATACTACATAATTTATTACTCTAGTCATTGGCCTATTCCAATGCAAGGCCTCTTTTGATGAACCCTAAGACGACTAATTAGGACCGGCCGGTCCTAATTAGTCGTCTTGGGGTTCTCTGATCTGACTGATCCACTCACTAAAGACTGTAAGAGCTGGGACAGCCAGCTCTCGCGTCTGGACTATTAGACTATCAATACATGCGACATCAATAACATTTATGCATTCCATTATGAAAAAATATCTAATTCTTAAATCATATTATTGTTGTACATTCCGTGTGGCCCTCTACACGACAATGCGCAAAGATTACGTAGGCATACCAAATGAGTGACAAAAAAGTTTTCTTTAACGTCCTCTAATCCGCGTAATCTCTTAAATAAATACCCTTAACTCATCTTAAGGGCCAAGTTACTTTTGCGCTACTTACAAATGTCTTTTTAATTTTGTATTCATGCGTGCTAATTTTGGGTGGCATTTTTTGGATGCGGCACACTTTGATGGCCATTTAAAGTACCTTAGAAATTGAATAAGTTTTGACGATTTGACGTTCATTATGGGGGTCCTAAACACATTTTATGATATGCTTGAAAAAATATTTCGTAGGAATTGGGAGAAAGTTTTTCGCGCTGTCTTTTCATACTCTATTTTTTTGTATTAGATGGATACGTACTGCAAATGGCTGACGAGACGCCTACTGTTAATAAGTGGTCAGGGAGTTCACCTCGGGCTAGCCAAAGCAACTTATTCATGACGGGAGTATGGAGGAAGTGCTACGAGCACCTCGTGCCTCCAGGTAACGGGAATCGGGGTAAGGTTGGGTACCTGCCCAGACAGAAAAGTTCCGGCGTCGGAAGGGGTGCATCAGGTGGTCGGAGCCTTTTGAAGTAACCGGCCGATCGCGGGGTCATCCTGTGCTAGTCAGATCCGGTATACTCCCTTTCAAGCGAATGAAGGCAACTCACAGTGGTTTTAGTGCGGTATACCGGTGCTGGATTAGCGGGGGGGCACCGGGAGTCCCACATGTCCCCGGTACGATCCATCCCCGCGTGAATGCGCAAAGAATTTTCACAGCGACATAAAAAGCAACTTATCCATGCGTTTCCTATACTTAAGCGTAAGATAATAAGTAAGAAGTCTTAGCGCCACTTATTACACTGCCCTTCTCTCCGAAACACACCAAAGCTGTTTCTGATATAAATATAAGAGGGGGCCCCATGCAGACGGACGTAACAGCGGGCATTTTTTCCACCAGTAAAACATGTATTGCCCAATTTCGTCCTTCTCTCTTATTATTCATAAAATAAGAAAAGTGTTCTTATACACTACTATGTACACACAATGGTTTCTCCGATCCTAGTACTTCTTGCTTGATGCAGAGTACTATTGGGGGGGTTTTAACAATATCCAACAAGTCTTCTAAAGGACCATAGACATATTTTAAAGGACTGATTGATTTTATGAAAGATTCGAGACCACCTTTCCTCTAAAGTAAATAACAAAATCTCAATAATGAGGACTTTAAACGCCCCGTGGGCTACTAAAGGATTTACCAAACACGCAGTATTTCAACTTTTTACGGATTTTATGGATTTAGTTTTTACATTACCAACTTTTCGGAGACTCACAACAATCACGGGAGGTATATTATATATAAATACAATAATATAATATTATATTATACTCTTTAGCACTAATTCATTATAGACTAGCAGCGCCCTGCAGTTTCACCCGCGTACTACCCATTCCCATGGGAGCACAGGAATAAATTAAAACCAATATGTTAATCTGATGTTATTGTAAAGTTCCTTTTAAATCCATTCAGTAGTTTTTGCGTGAAAGAGCGACAAACATATATTCAAACTTTCGCGTTTATAATATAAGTAAGATTTTCCTCTCCACCCAAAATAATCTCATACACCAATTTTCTTTTTCACGACGGTTAATAGTGCTATAAAGTGCATTAGTCGCGTGTGGCCCATGTCACGTGTATACTGTATACTGACATACACACATGTTGTGAACTGAACCTACTGGGGTGGAAATAAGGGTGCTGATATTTGAACGTGTGTTGACTGTGCTCAAATTGTGGATGTGTGGAGGTGGCTTATTTTATTAACTGATATGTTAAATAATAGGTCCTGAATAATAACTTAATACGTCAATTCAAATCAATAGACAAGAATTTAACTCAAGCTATTCTCAAAAGTCAAGAAACTAAAATTTTGTGTTCATTTTTTTTCTTGGAATTCCGATTATTTAAGCTGCGTTTAAAATAAATCTTGAGCAAGTTATTTTTTATTATTTTGATGTACAGAACATTATCAGCGTTAGGTATAGTACGGCATTAACTCTTTTTAACTCAGCGGCTCAAGCGGAAGATCGGCGCTGACAGCAATGCCAGCAAATGCAGAGACATTGCAAACCGGTTTTGCAATGTCCTCACTATATCCAAAATTGTTTTATATTTTATGTTTTTTTATTATTAGTGGGCTTTGCAAATAAAAGTATTATTATTATTAACTGACTTCAACAAAAAGGAGGAGGTTCTCAATTCGATCGGTATTTTTTTCACATTATTTTTATAGTACTTAGCTTAATTTACAGTACATATAAGCACTCACAATATTCAGTACCTACATTTTTTTTGAAGTATGTCTGTATTAGTAATTTTACTACAAAACCCAACTCCGTCTCCACACGATCTGATCACGCTGACAATCGGCACTCGATAATTGTTGACCATTTTATTTTTTGCACCAGCCACAATGGCTGTGTTTTGTCCATCTTTCATGAACATGTTATTTATAAGTGTCATTATTATAACATCATTTATCTTTGCCCGATACCATCATCATCATCCCGCACCCGTTCAAGTTTCAGAACAATCATTTACATTATACCGGTGGGAGGGAAGCGCTGTGCCGCGCTCCCGGCTGCATGGGTATCACCATCTTAATGCTTGTTTCTCCCGTGAAACAGCTTTGCTGTGTTTGAGAGAAGGGCAAGACTGGGCTCGTTCCAGGTATACTAGTTTATGTTCATGGGCGACGTCGACCTCTTACCATCAGGTGGCATGTTTGCCAGTTTGCCTATCCAACTAACATAAAAAACAAGTTCTTTTATTTCATCAAGTATTTCCTGATAACCTTATCACGAAGGTAAACAGAACAATTTCTAAGATTTCTAGAATGTAGTAAACCATATTATTATGTTTTGTCTTGACCTATATACTGAGTGATGGGTTTTTTTTAAACAGGAGGAACAGTTCCATAGATATTCTTCTACATACAAACTTTTTCCTCTATCTATACTAATATTATAAAGTTGAACAGTTTGTTTGTTTGAACGCGCTAATCTCAGGAACTACTGGGCCGATTTGAAAAATTATTTCAGTGTTATCGAGGAAGGCTATATAACATCACGCTTTGACTAACAGCAATTAAGTTGAGTAAGTTAACGCGGGTGAAGCTGCGGGCAACGAATACAGTTAAGAGTATTTTTAGTCTTTTTTTACGATATTTAGCCCTTTATTATATTTGTATCGATTGATTGATCCGTGGGTTGGTGATCATATTTACATACCAAGACTCCTCGGAAAGCACGGCGTTGGTCGCGGATGTCATTCGTGGATCTTTGACAGTCGTTACGGCGGCTGAAAGCGCTCGCAGCGAATTTAGTTAGGGTGGGCACTCCCAGGTGCCAATCCTATATTATTGGTTCAGGATCTACCCGAAGATCCTGGCTGCATCCATAAGGATTTCCCTGCAATATTAAAAAGGCAGTCACTCCATTTAAAATACTGGTATCCAGCTACTTGCAGTTGGACTGGATGCCGACCCAAAATAGTTGGGAAAAGGCTAGGGAGAAGAAGAATCATATCCGATACGACTTAGGGACCTTCAAGAAAAGAGCATTTTTTTTTTATGTTAGATGGATAGACAAACTGGCAAACGTACCACCTGATGTTAAGTGGTCGACGTCGCCCATGAACATAAACTAGTATACCTGGAACGAGCCCAGGCAACTCATTTATGTGTCGCCTATCCTGAGACATAAGATGTTAAGTCTCGGTGCCAGTAATTACACTGCCTGTCTTGACCTTCTCTCCTAAATACAGCAAAGCTGTTTCACGGGAGAAATAAGCAAGATGGTGGTACCCATGCAGCCGAGAGCGCGGCACAGCGCTTCCCTCCCACCGGTAGAGCATACTCATATCTGAAAGGCTGGCAACGCACATGTTGATCCCCGGGTATTTCCGTACCGATACGACTTAGGGACCTTCAAGAAAAGAGCATACTCATATCTGAAAGGCCGGCAACGCACCTGCTGGTGTAGCGGGTGTCTGTGGATGTCGCTCTTCACTTACCATCAGGTGAACCGACTATCCGTTTGCCCCCTCTTGTATAAAAAAAATAAAAAAACATATTTGTATCGATATAATCACAGAAATAAAAACTTTTTCAACTTACCTCATACCTTTTATCTCGCCGAGAATGCTATCAGACATTCCGCGGGGGAGGGGGGGTGTTATGGTTCTCCCCAGGTAGGCAGGACTCGTTGTCGACATCACACAACCATTTGTCCTGGGTGGGAAACGAGCCCATGTCCTTCTGGTTGAGCAGTCAGGGTCAGTAACCACTAGAACAACTGCAGGCCAGTCCAACTGAGTGGCAAGACTTGGTTTAACGCGCTAATCTTTGACATTACCGATCTGTTTATATACATATTGATTTGGATTAGAAGAAATATATTTGTGTGTGATAGGGACATAAATGAAGCTATTATGATTTTTTGGTGGTAAATTATTTTCAATTTTAGTGCGGGTGTAGCGTCGGGATCAACTAGCGCTACATGACATCTTCAGCTCAAGCACATGCCCAATCAATCCTGGCGATGCATCACGCTGACACGGGACAGGTCGGGACAAGCCTCTCAGGGGCTTATCCCGGTTTTTTCATCCCTTTACAATACTTGACCACAATGTATCGGCTTGTATAGGGGCATGAAAGTTTTGGTTGTATTTTTATAAAGCGCATTTTAATAGCAGAGTATATCTAAATGATATATAACTTTTTATAAAAATAATAATATCATTTGTTCATGTTATTCGAAACCTTATATCGATTTTTATGTAATTTATGTATGGGCATAATTTTAAAAAATCGACCGTCTTGGTATTCGTTAAAGGTATACGACAGTAGTAGTAGTAGTAGGTCAGACGACAGTAATTGTTTGAAACTGATGATGATTATTTCTAATCAGGATATTTTTAGACTTACTTTTAGGTTTAGGTGGAGCTGGCAGCTATTTTTAATACCTACATAAAATATAAATTACCTCTAAAATGGCTCTAAAGTTGAATAAAACTAGGTTTATCTGGATAAACGTTATACATGGAAATTATCCAAAAAAATGTCTCTAGCATCATGAAGCTCTGTTTCCCAGGTACTACAACTACTTAGAAAGAAAACAAAAGCCAAGTGCGTAAAGATAAAGTACTTATGTGATTGTAAAAATGAATGGTCTCGTATCTAGAGCGGAAGTAGCTTATCGTACTGTCACAGGAATTGTTATCGTTTGTATTGATTTTTGTACTTAGAAAAAAGTTATTGTTATGTACACAAATTAATGAGGCAGCTACCAGTTTTGTAATTGCAAAGTAATATTATAATTAGTATCTTGGAATAATCATTCATTAATATATGATAATATTATGAAGATCTAAATTACTTATCCCATTTAAAAAAAAAATCACTTCATGGTTGGCTAAATTACATTAAAGCTGAATAGTTTTTTATTTTTTTAATTTTGACGTTTTCTGGTTAAGGCTTTAAAAGGTTTGGATGGTCATTAAGAGACAACAAATAACAATGTTGGTGGTCCAAGGCACAAACTTAACAACCTAAAAACCAGATTTGAAAATTCAAATAAATAAAACAAGTAAACTCTTTATAATCAACAACAAAATCCCCAAAAAATCCCTTACATGTAAATTATTTCATTTCCATAATGTAAATAGGTTTTTTAAACCACGCCTTGAACGAAATCCATTTTATTCCAAGCCTTGTTTGCTATCTTATTTAAACAGAACTTTCTGTCCGATGGTCAATGTGATTGCGAGCGTGTCGATTGGCGAATTACTGTTCTCCAGTCTATTGTCGTCATCAGCTTTGTCCAGCCTTCAGCCTCCAGCACAAGCCTCCAGTGTACAGTGTACAGTCCACACGAGCCGCCTTGCCACACACCGCATATACAGCGTGATCATTATACGTAGTAACTGCTCCCGCGGTTACTGTTATGTAGTTGTTATCCACTCTTCCTATTTTATAATATGAAAAAAGGTGATATCAAAGGAAAATTCCTTTTCTACTAAAATAATATAACCTTAGTACTTGGTTTATAAATTGGAAAAAGAGTTTGGCGCTTTCAAATAAATGTAACAAGAAAAATCTTCATATTTATCAGTAGATACTATGATGAGGGGTTGCCTGCGTCAATCTACCAGATAAAAGTGTTTTATTTATAATCGATTGAATATGTCACAATATAGTATTGAAGAAAATGTATGTACAAACTCCACAAATTTTCATAGCAGTATTTATAAAATACTTCTATAGATATGTATGTTATCAAAAATGGATGGTATTGACCACGAAATTGTTTTGTTTGTTAAGTTTTGCTTTCAATGACTTTCTCTAATCATCATCATAATCCACATAATACTAGGTGAAAATATTATTTAGTGGAAATAAATTTTATTAAAAAAATCTTGTTTGTAAATGTATAAAATAAGTACAGCCTGTATAACCACCGGTCATTGATGTCCGCACATTTTTTCCGCAACAGCTTGCTTGAGACCACAATAGATCAGATGTTAACATCGCGTTACAAATGATGTTATAACCATCTTGAACATCATTATATCATAACACATTTATATGTCATTAATTTTGTACAAAGTGGGCTTAGAGTGAGCCAAAACCTACCCTTTTTGGTATGTTACTGACAGGATAAATATTTTTAAATAACCATTATAACAATCTTAAGAAATAAATGATACGAAACATATCTTTCGTCTAAAATGAATTATATTGATTTAATTCGATGTTCGATTAAATACGAAGTCGATTTTCATAAGCAATCGAAATGCTTCATTACATTTTTACACGAGTTATCGTTTGTTCTTCAATTAAGGCGAGTCACCGGGACTGGCGGCGCGGCGTAGCGCGCGTCGCGGCGTCTTGTGAAAACGCTAGAGTGTTCAGGTTTCGGTATAAATTTGAATAAAAAACATAGTACTTGAGTTTTTTTTTAATAGCTCTGTAGTATTGAAAATTAAATATTTCTATTTAAAATGATGTGCAAACTGACATATTTTATTAGTAAATTATTCATTTTATTTTATATTTTTTCAGGATTTTTTATGAACCAGTAAAGTACATCTTATCGTGTAATCAATTGATTACCTACACGATAAGATGTATTTTACTCACACATCGTACATTTGAGCACATACTTTAGACAATATGTATCTTTAGCCTGTTGGTCTAGTGGCTCTGACTGCTAAACCAAATGTTTGTGTGATGAGCATGATCATTTGTTCTGCGTCTGGGTGTAGTTTATCTATAATATGTATGTATTATATAAGTATGTATCAGTTGTCTGGTTACCATAAGAACAGGCTCTGCCTAGTTTGGGATCAGATGGCCGTGTGTGAGTTGTCCCAACATATTTTTTTTTTTTAGCTGTTTCGATTATTTATCTCTGTTTCTACTGTCTGTGTGTGTGCTAAGAAAATTGTCTAAAAAATTAAGTGTAATCAATTGGCACTCGTTTATTAAAAGGAGAACCCTCCCTTGATCATGGTCGCTGTAAAGTATCTAAAACGTCAGATATAAAAGTAGTTTCATTATACTGAGTTAAATTCTCGTAAACATTTGGATACATGTGTGAACTGTTTTTTTTTTTGCAAAAATTTAAATGCTTAACACTTTTGACACTGGGGTCACTCGCGAATGACCTGTGACTTTCAAATGGTAACTATTTTGTAATTCATGTAAATCTGCCTTTATAATAAACCTAGGATTGCGCAACCCGCTTACCAATTATAATGTACTGCATAGTTTTACACTAACTGACATCCACGCATATGTTTTTTGGGATATTGTATATTCTAGTCCGCTTCGCCCGCGTTAATTCAGCTGAGCCGTATCCAGACTAGTGATAAAGGCCCTAAATCACTCCAGTATATAGTTTACTTATTACTTACCAGTTACCCCGCTGGCTTAACAATCCAAAATGGCCTCCGATACGCCACCGCGCCCTGTCATGTGCGATCTCCTCCAAGTTTTCGACCTCCAGGGCGCGTAGATCTTTGATCACTTCATTATTACTTCATTTCATCATACCATTCCTTGAGCATATAACCAGAATTATAGAGCGGTAATGTTATGTATTTTATATGAAGACAATTTCCGCCAAATGTGTGCTGCGACGCTGCGCCGGCCGATAGGCCGATGGGACATACTTACAAATCAATGGTTGGTTGAATTGCTTATTACGTCATTGACAAATCACTGATCAGACTCACATTACTCTATCTGGACATCTATCTATTTATCTACTACAAAGATGAGAACGTTGATGAATTTCAATGTAGGTATCCACACCTACATCAAAATTCATCAACTCACATAAATCACCGGAAATTATCTTTTGTACTCATTAGTATAATAATAATAATAATAATAATAATACCTATCCTGAGATTACCTCTTTACTACATTAGTATAGTTTCATGTTAAGTCATTCATTCATTCATTCATTTTAAATTAATCATCATCATCATCATTGACGACCTCTGTGGCTCAGTGGTAAGCGCATTGGCGCTCAAGCTGGAGGTACCTGGTTCGAATCCCGCCAGGGAACAAAAAGTTTCCTGTGTTCCTGGGTCAATGATGTGTATTATATAATAAAAATCTTAAGTATATGTATAGTATTCCGTTGTCTGGTACTCGTAACAGAAGTTCTTCGAGAACTTACCACGGGACCATATTGACGTGGTGTAAAAGCGTCCATAGATATTATTATTATTATTTCTAAAAACTAGCAGCGCCCCGCGGTTTAACATGTTTATTTCCCATTGTCGTGGGTAGGGATAAATGATTGCTTACTAGCTGGTGCCAACAGCTTCGCCCGCGTTATCTTAGGCTTACAACCGTACCCGGATTGAAGATGATTATTTTTATAGCCTATGTCCTAATCCAAGGTACAAGCCATCACCATTTCAACTTTCAGCCAAATCAGTTCAGCCGTTTTGCCGTGAAAGAGCAACAAACATCCAAACTTACAAACTTTATAATATTAGTAAGTTATGTTATTCTGATGTATAAGCTATGTTATTGTAAAGTTTCGTCAAAATCCA
Source organism: Helleia helle (assembly GCA_963853865.1). NCBI lineage: Eukaryota > Metazoa > Arthropoda > Insecta > Lepidoptera > Lycaenidae > Helleia > Helleia helle. The sequence continues at coordinate 5,351,653 of OY971436.1, forward strand.
TTCAGTAGTTTTTGCGTGAAAGAGTAACAAACTTATACAAACGAACAAACATCCGTACATTCTTACAAACTTTTGGGTTTATAATACTAGTAAGACAATTCGGACAGTAAACTGATATTTTCGTCATTCCCTTCTCATTCACCACACTGGTGGGGGGATGCTCTGTACCGCTCCCGTCTGCCACCGAGAGGTACCAACATCCTGCTTATTTTTACCGTCAAACAGCTTCACTGTGTTTCGTAAAGTAGGGCAGAATGGACAGTGTAGTTACTGGTACAAAGACACCAAGTACCAACTTACGTCTCAGTATAAACAACGCATAGCCCCCACCATGGTTCAAGTCTTGCCGTGGCGGTGGGGCTCAGTAGCCTAAGGTGAGCCCAGCACCTTGGGCGAAGCCAATTGAGCCAACAGAGCTTCTATTTGTATTCTTCTTATAAGAAGAGGGGACAAGGGGCGAGGATGGAAACCTCCCCCGACATTGAGAGGGGTTGTTCTGCGGTGTGGGACAACCCATCTGTGATAGCGTCGGTCCCTTGGGGGACTGACTAGCCGTCGAGGTGCCCTGTTTGTTTATTAGATCCGGGGCACCTCACCAAAGGCGGCATTGGTGGCACTTGACGGGTTTTAGTGGGTAGAGCTGCGTCCAAATTGCTACCTTTCGGGCGCAGCAAGTCCCACATACCCGCCTGGGGAGACCCACTCCGTCGCGAGATACTACAACGCATTTCACGGCGTACAAGAAAAAAAAACAACGTACACCCGATTATTGAGACTAAATATTTTATATATTTTTGAACGCTCTTTGTATAAAGAAACTTTTTTCAGGATTTATAACGGTTTATAAGGTTTTTAGGTATCCCAAGTTTTGGATACTTTACAGTCAGGCTTGCCGTGACAATGTCTATAATATCGGAAACGTGGGGATGTAATATTAATAAATAAATAAATAAAATAAAAAAGCCTTTTAATTCTTGCTTTACAGTAGAGATTTCAAATTTAAAAAACTGGCCAAGTGCTAGTCGGACTCGCGCACAAAGGGTTCCGTACCATTACATAACACAACATTAGACACTTTAACAAAAATTAAGGTTTATGTGTATGGAATTAAATGTTTTTATACATATATATTTGAGGAGGAAATCAGGCAAGGAGGATGTTGGGCCATAGTTGCTCTGTCCCAATGCGGGTTGGTGAACTTCACACACCTTCAAAGACGTTTCCTCACGATGATGACCGTTACTATACTAGTGCTGTACATAGGCCTTTTTTTTGTCCCTTGCGGAACCAACGCTACCTTCACAGAGGGGTTGTCCCGCACCACAGAACAACCCCTCCCAACGTCGGGACAGTACAATGGGGTGAAGTTCCCATCCTCACCCCTTGCCCACTGCTCTTCTGTCCCCTCTTATAAGAGGGGTACAAAGAGCCCCCTCGGCCCAATTAGCTTCGCCCAAGGTGCACCGCTCACGCTAGGTTACTGAGCCCCACCGCCACGACAAGGCCTGAACCATGGTGGGGGCTGTACATAGGCCTCCCTCAATGACCACCAAGACGGCCGACCCCTTGCATCTAACACGGACCAGACCATCTTTGGAATATTATATAACAAATCGTTTTAAAAAAAACGGCCAAGTACAAATCGGACTCGCGCACGAAGGGTTCCGTACCGATATACAATATTAGGAACTTAAACAAAAAAAACACGTATATTGTTTTCTAATGTTTACGCGAATTTCACTCATTATAATAAAACAAAATTTTTACGGATTTTATCGCGGTTTATTAAGATTTTTACAAGCCCGACGTTTCGGATACTTTACAGCAACCATGGTCACGGGAGGACTGAGGTGTCATACGTCCTATCATTACAAAGTTATTCGAAACTACCCTATGATACATCAATATTTTGGTCAGTCCTATCTACGCAGAAAGTGCTAACTGTATCTTTAATCTGTGACATATTATGCTTGGATTTTGATTTGATAATTTTAATAATGGGATCCCATGCAGGTGGTAGAAGCCAGCCATCTTCTCTATTGAAATTAGGATGTTTTTTAATTTCAATAGCCTCACGGATCATCCTTGGTTGGAATCTGTGTTCTTTTGCGAGGACTTGTGGTCAAATCTGATATAATGGCGAGCTTTGTCAAGACTATGTTCACAGATGGCAGACTTAGTGTAGCGACGGTGTTTTAAATCAGCTATATGTTCTTTCACGCGAGTTTTAATAGAACTTTTAGTTTGGCCTATATAGGAGAGACCACAGTCACAATCAAGCTTGTATACTCCTGCATCTTGTAAGGGTATATGACACTTGACAGATGGTAAGAATTGACTTATCTTTTTTGGCGGCTTGAAATAAGTTTTTATAGAAGCTCGCTTTAGGATGAAGCCAATATATACTGACAGTGACGCCTTTAATAAACGGGAGAACTGCAGGTACTCGCTCGACGGTGGCTGGTTTCACACGTTCACTGTGACGGAGACGCGGTACCCGAAGCTTGTTGTCACGCAGTACTTGCTTGACATGTTGAAGTTCGGTCTCCAGGTGTTGCTCATCACAGATCCCTTGTGCTCTCTGAAACAAAGATTTACCTACGGTAGCTAACTGTGTTGGATGGTGGTGAGATTCGCCGTTTAGGTACTTATCCGTATGGGTATGCTTCCTATACACTGTGTGGCTTAAGGTATTGTTGGGATTACGGATAACTAATACATCTAAGAAGGCTAGAGAATTATTTTCTTCTAATTCCATTGTGAATTGAATTTTGGAATTAATGGAATTAAGATGGTCTAAGAATATGGTTACTTTATCAGATGGTAATATTGTGAAAGTATCATCTACGTACCGCTTGTAGAACCTGGGTGTTATGGGCGAAGTTTGCAGAGCAGTCTCCTCGAAGTTCTCCATAAATATGTCGGCAACAACAGGGGATACTGGTGAGCCCATGGCCACTCCATGTACTTGCTTGTAGAAATAATTATTCCACAACATATAGCCAGATGTAAGGCAATGTTCCAAAAGGTCAGCATATTCCATTGGCATGTCATTTTCTCTTAGCTTTCTTCTTACTATTGTTATGCAATCTTCGACAGGTAGGCAGGTAAAAAGAGATTGCACATCAAAACTAACCATTGTTTCATTGTCGCTGAGACGTAGGTGTTTGATCTCATTAACAAAGTGGTAAGAATCCCGTGTATGTGCTCTAGTTTGTCCACGCAGTGGTGACAGTACTTGGGCCACATGTTTAGCCAATCTATAAGTTGGTGAGTCGATCTGGCTTACAATTGGACGTAATGGAGCATTAGCCTTGTGTATTTTCGGCAACCCATACAGCTTGGGTGGTTTGGGACATGAAGGAATTAGATATTTGACGTCCAGATTCAATGTTTCGGAGTATTTTGCTATTATATTACTAGTAGTTTTCAAATCCAACTAACAAGGTTTTGAAAACTACTAGTAATATAAAAAAGATGGTAAGTGGGTGCAGCTCTACCCACTAAAACCCGGCGAGTGCCAACAATGCCGCCTTTGGTGAGGTGCCCCGAATCTGTTGAGCAAACAGGGGAACCTCGATGGCTAGTCAGTTCCTCAGGGGACATACGCCACCTCTATAGAGGGTTTGTTCTGCACCACAGAACAACCCCTCCCAACGTCGGGATAGTACAATGGGGTGAAGTTCCCATCCTCGCCCCTTGCTCTTTCCTCTTTAAGAGGGGTATAAAGAGCCCCCTCGGCTCAATTAGCTTCGCCTAAGGCGCTGGGTTCACCCTAGACTACTGAGCCCCACCGCCACGACAGGGCCTGAACCATGGCGGGGAAGGGACTAGTTTAGGTCACTCATTCTTGTGTTGGGTTATCCTGTGTCTTAATATTTAAGTCTCGGTGCCAGGAACTACAATGCCTGTCAGGCCCTTCTTTGCAATACACAGCAAGGCTTTTGAACCTTGGTGGATATCAATTCACAAGGATTTATTTTTGTATGAAATTTAAAGACAATATATGGTAATACGTTAGTAAGGTACAGCATTAATGTATCTAGGTCAGTTTCTGTGTATATTTGTATGATTTATTTTCCAACAATAGATTTATCTTGGATTCAACAAACACTTATTCAAATAAGTGTTGAGGTATTGACTTGGGCGTATACCTTTATATAACTTGTTTACAGTTTACCCTTTACATAACATTAAAACAAAGTCTTGTTGCGAAGTTACATAAATAATTAAAACAAACAAAAAAGTTATTAAAGAGCGTTTGTGTGGTAAAGGATAATATAAAGTAAAAGATTTTATAGAAGATACCACACCTTGGGAATAGGGCGTTCCTCCTAGGCATTTCAGGATAACAACATGTAAAATTAGTTAAAAAATATTTATTAAAGATTAGTTCCACTGAGTGGGTTTCGCCGGTTCTTCTCAGTGGGCTAGCCTTGGAACCGGTGGTACCTAGATTCAATTGACGTTTAAAAACATACTTTGTTTGTTAGAAGAGGGGGCATACGGACAGTCGGTTCACCTCATGGTTTTTATAGCATAGAAGGGCAAACAAGCAGTCGAAGCCTTTTGGCGGCTATCGACGCTCATACACATCCACACAACCAGAGATCATGCAGATGCGCTGCCCTCCTTTTCCCTATCCTACCCGTTGGGCCACCGGAAACTCAAGAACCACAGGACACGTGACAGCACAGCTGTCACTGTGTTTGTTTGTTCAGTTTGTGAGTTTCCGGTGGCCCAACGGGTAGGATAGGGAAAAGGAGGGCGCTGCATCTGCGTGGCCTTGGTTGTGCGGATGTGTATGGACGTCGGCGCCGTGAGCCGTGGTGATTCCCCTCGACTGTGTAATGTCTCCATCATCACACCTGTAATGGCGCTTATAACCCATATGGGTGCAAAGTTCTTATCAATATAAATTAATTAAGTCCAAACACAAGGTAGCTTCTGTAAACTGTTGAGGAGTTCCCTTAACTATCATTTGTCTTCATCATTAGACCCTTAATGACAGTCACAACCCATCTAGGTGTAAGGTTCTCATCATTACAAATTAATCAAGCTCAAACACAAGGTTACTGATGTAAATCGTTGAGGAGTTCCCTCGACTGTCTTTCGGCTCCAGCATCAGATCAACGCTAGACCTTCATTAAATTGTAGCCCTTTAAAACATTTTATAAAAAAAATATCAAACGCACTAGTTGCCCCTACGATTTTTGAAAGTTCCCCTCGATTTCTCTGGGATGCCATCATCAGATCCTGGTTTCCTTATCATGGGACCATTTGGGAAGTATACCCTTTAGAACAAAAAAATAATTTTTCAAATCAGCTTAGCCATCTTCGAGTAATCAAGTAACATACATAAAAAAAACCGACGAATTGATGACCTCCTCCTTTTTGAAGTCGGTTAAAAAGAAACAACTTTTACGGATTTTATCGCGGTTTTAAAAAAAATCTGTACATTATATTCTAACTTTGTACAAAAATTATAGTTCTTTGAGCGAAATAATTCCATAAAACATATTCGAAGTCAAAACCTCGCACATTTCAAATCCCATAGTGCATCAAAATCTAACCTAAAAAGACGTATTTTTTTTATAAAACAATATGATTGTACTTTGTACATTAACCAAAATATGATTTAATTCGAAAAGCAACTAACTTTATGCTATCCTTTTCAGAGCGATCAAAACCTAGGAATCCACAAGAATAAAGCGAAATTAACATAGGTCTCAACTAACAGGTCTGTTTTCGTCATGAAACACTAACAAAAGGGTCAATACAGATTATTCTCAATAAATCTACACAATATTACGTTGAGAAATGGACCTTCGACTAATATTATTTATTTAGCGCTGTGAGTGAACTCCATAAACACATTATACGGAATACCAAGTTAGCGATGGCCTACAGATTCATCATCAACATACATCTAGGGAGGATAACAACTGGATCCTGAGCAGATCTGGGTCTGACTTTACCTGATGTCTTTTATTATTTTCTTGGGCTTGTAAAAATCTTAATAAACCGCGATAAAATCCGTAAAAATCTGCAGGGTAGCTAATAACGGATGGTGATACCCAGACAAGAGCGCAGCACGGCGCAGCCGTTAAGGGGCCGTGGGCTACTCGAGGTACATTTTATTAACTAATTGTTATATTGAATTCATAAAATGTAATTTCTATAGTAACGACAAAATAAGATGGATTGCCAAAATTGCAAAGACGAATTCTTTCATATTCGATGCGAAAACAGATAATGAACCTTACTTGATACTTGAGGTCAGGCTGGTATCCGCAACTCATCGCTTGTGCGCCTATTTTGCCTACTGTGAGCCTAAAGCACTCCCTACTGCCAGTTAAGCTCCCGCAAGAATGCCAGCAGTCTCTTGACATCAGCGCAGATCTCCGGGAGCGTTCTCGGGCATCCGAGATGGGCAACTCGTAGCGGTGCTACTCCTGTGCACTCCATGGGCTGCTGTTTCTTCTTTCGATACGCAGGCTCTGCATAGCGGACTGTCCGTAACACGACCCGTCCCTGAAAAGATTTTTGTTATAATGACCACGTTCCGTTAGGGTGCCTGTTAACAGGCGCAGTTCTGATCGTTTTAGGAGCATTAATTGACGAGAGACGCGTGGGTTGCCTATTGGCCTATAATGGTTCATTATGCAAATATATTTTTTAAATAATGCATGTTTATCGTATATGATATGAATTAACCATCCTATTGTTTGAGTCTTATATGACCTTCGCATAATATAGCAGGCGTGGAATGGACTATGACACTTTGGATTCATCATCACTTTCAGACATGGTGACGATGCTCTCTGGCTAGTTTAATGCGTACCCTTACAATAATTACACGCGCAACGCAACAAACCGCGCCAAACGTGTCTCCGTAAAATAAATAATTATGACGATTTGTGGAGTTAAATTGTGTCACAACACATTTGAAAAACAAAATAAATGTAATAACATCACTTTTCACTGGAAATCTTTCAATATTTCATAGTATCTTGTAATTAATCAGGTTTCACCGGTGGGAGGGAAGCGCTGTGCCGCGCTCCGGACTGCATGGGTACCACCGTCTTGCTTGTTTCTCCCGTGAAACAGCTTTGCTGTGTTTCGGAGAGAAGGGCAAGACAGGCAGTGTAATTACTGGCACCGAGACTTAACATCTTATGTCTCAGGATAGGCAACACATAGATGAAATGCCTGGACTCGTTCTAGGTAAACTAGTTTATGTTCATGGGCGACGTCGACCACTTAACAACAGGTGGCACGTTTGCCAGTTTGCCTATCCAACTAACATAAAAAAAAAAGTTTAAATAAATACAATTTTTTTTTCAATGCTCAGTATTGCCCGATTGTAAAAATATTTTTACTGATTATTTTCCCCCACTGATTAAATTTAAAACAGTTGCTACTGATATTTACGTAGGTACATGACACGTTCTCGAATTAATGTGTTTGTGTGATTTAACGATATCAAATACAAACAGTAAAACAGTAACAAACGTTCATACGTCCATACATACAAACCTTCGCGTTTATATTACAAGTTACAAGTTTAAATAGTAATATGTATAACAACTTTACATTACAACTGTGTTTCATGCCAATAAAAAATAAATATAAAAATGTATATTTCACTAATTACTGTTATATTTTCTTCGTTTCATATAAATAAACATTTTTGTAATATAACAATTATACATAATAAATAATAATATAGGTTATGTATACATGGTTAAGTAAAGTTGTTATAAATTAATACATAAATAGATATGCCCACCTAGCGATTTATGTATTAAATATTATTGCTATAACAAATTGTTATCAGCGGCCGAATCATTTCCCGTTTTCGGGAAAACTTCACCACCACTGGCAACATTGAATCAATTTAATGCTTCATTTATGACAGCGCGCTTGTATGAAGACTGACCTTCTATATTGTAATTATTCTAAGTGCGTACCACAATAATTGATGATGTATACAGGTAACATGGAAGATACCACACCTTGGGAATAGGGCGTTCCTCCCAGTAAGAGGTGGTCCATGCTGCTACGCAGCCGACTATGCCGGCACGGCCAGGGTACCTTTCGCTCACATAACACCGGCGTCAAGTGACAGTGTATGCTGTCGCGTTACGTGCAGTTTGTGAATTTCATCCGTTCATCTGCATAACTTTTGGTTGTGCGTCGGTAGTCACCATAAGGCTCCGACTGCTCGTTTGGCTTCTTATGACATTAAAAAAAAAAATATCTACGTCAAATAGTAACGTAGCAGTTCCGACGGGAAGAATATATATAAGGGTCTACTTCCTTGCGCGCGCAACTCCGCCTGTGTTAACTTTTTTTTTCTTTTTTTCGTAATGATAGTGGACAAAAGGATCTATTGCTTCAACTGACTGTTGTAAACCGATTTGGCTCACTTGAGATTGATTATTTGTGGGGGGTTGACCCCGCCAACCGTGAAGTCTACGACCCCACGGCCTCCTGGGGTTGGGTTGGAATGTGTTAACTTATTATCTGGAATATATATATCCGGAATAAAATATATATAAGCTGTATCCGGACTTATGATTATAATGAAACACTTTTTACGGATTTTATCGCGGTTTATTAAGATTTTTACAATTTTATGCTTGGATTTAGATAATATGTCACAGATTAAAGATACAGTTAGCACTTTCTGCGTAGATAGGACTGACCGAAATATTGATGTATCATAGGGTAGTTTCGAATAACTTTGTAACATTAGGACGTATGACACCTCAGTCCTCCCGTGACCATGGTTGCTGTAAAGTATCCGAAACGTCGGGCTTGTAAAAATCTTAATAAACCGCGATAAAATCCGTAAAAAATGTTTCATTATAATGAGTGAAATTCGCGTAAACATTAGAAAACAATACGGACTTATGATTTTATACCCTAAAAGCAGCGCTCCGCAGTTCCCATTCCCGTGGAAGTATAGGGATAAATTATAGCCTATATGTTATTCTTATGTATAAGCTATGTTAAGTATGTATGTATGTATGTAAAGTTTCATTAATTCAGTAGTCTTTGCGTGAAAGAGTAACATACATCCAAACGCTCTTACATACTTCCGCGTTTATAATGTTAGTACGTTACTCTATAATAATTTGGCATTAGGCGAAAGAATTTTTTAATCGTATAAATAAGTCGTTTCAAGATCACCTCCTCGTGTAAACATCCTCTTTGATAGCTTGATTTTTTTGCCACATTAGAATTACACAGACATAGCGCATGTTTTATGTATCCCCCATAATAGTCCCGTGGACAGCCTCACGTGAACTGAAAATGTATCCGTAGAGTTGAGACATACTTGTCGGGGTATATTCGCAATGTATCGTACTAATTTGTTCTAGAAGGATTTTTAGTTAATATAAGCGAACTTCACCGACGAACCTTAAGTTCTTACATTACTAAACTTTAGCATGTAATTTCTATCTAATTAGACATGTGCCTGAGGTGATCCTGTCTGTTGCCTGCAGATCCAGGACCCTCAAAAAGCGGCTGAAGGCGCTCGCAGTGGTTTTAATTTCGGTACTGCACTCCCAGATGTGAGTCCCACATGGGGCCAGAAATCCACGCTGGGTAATCTGGCTATATGTGAAAAAGGAATTTCCCTGCGTCATCAAAAAATCCAATTAGACAGTTGGTCCCGGAGCCCGGCCTCGCTGTTTCATGGAAATTAATGTCACATCAACTATCCTTCATGTCATGACGGATTTTTTAAAATCTTGAACAGAATTTAACTAGTGTTATAAGGGCGAAAGTTTGTAAGTTTGTATGTTTGGATGTTTGTTTCTCTTTCACGGCAAAACAGCTGAGCCGATTTGGCTGAAAGTAGAATAAGTGATAGCTTATACAACGGATTAGGACATAGGCTATAAAATAATCATCATCATATATGGATACGGTTGTGAATGTAAGTTAACGCAGGCAAAGCTGCGAAAACCAGCTATATATAATAACATAGTATTATAGACAAGTTTAGTTGCCAAGTATTTGTTTCTCATATTTGTCACAATAACATACTAGTCAACGTCAACCATAAAAATAATCTAAATTTAGTTTTTTTTTTATATAGCATATGAGCGCAAACGAGCAATCGAAACCGAAGTCAAGTTACATGTTAGTTACCACAGACTGATAAACTTGGTAATCTTTTTTTTCCAACATTAAATCTTATTTTAGAGCATAAGAGGACAAATGAGCAGTTTTGGCGATTATCGACGCCCATACACATCCCACAACCAGAGATTATGCGTTATGTTGCCCTCCTTTTCCCTATCCCCCTAATGAGCCACCGGAAACTCACAAACCGCACGCAAAGCGACAGGATAGCTGTCACTTGACGCCGGTGTTATGTGAGCGAGAGGTACCCGGTCGTGCCGGCCCAATTCATCTGCAAAGCAGCATGGCACTACCTCTTACCAAATTTACAAATTGTTTCAGTTTATATCCACGTAAACATTATTGCGGGTAAGTATAGCTCACCCCTTAATTATCATACCCAAGGGTAAACCGTCGAGGACAAAAGACGATGACGTCTTTTGTCCTCGACGGTTTGCCCTCATGCTCATTACACCAATGATGGTGTTTGAAAAACACGGGTTTATTCAAATGTACGTTGTTCTAGAGTGATTTGTTTATGATTGCGACATATTGCCTTACATTATGTTGTTATGCAATAGTATTGGCCATTGATAGGTAATTAACCCAGGTGTCGATCACTACCCCACCATGGTTCAAGCCTTGTCGTGGCGGTGGGGCTCAGTAGCCTAAGGTGAACCCGGCACCTTGGGTGAGGCCAATTGAAAGAGAGAAATAACTCCTCTTTTAAGAAGTGAGTGAGGATGGGAACCTCACCCCATTGTACTATCCCGACGTTGTGAGGGTTTGTTCTGTGGTGCGGGACAATCCCTTTTTGGAGGTGGCGTCGGTCCCTTGAGGATCTGACTAGCCGTCGAGGGCACCTCGTTTGCTCAACAGATCCGGGACACCTCACCAAACGCGCCATTGGTGGCACTCGCCGGGTTTAAGTGGGTAAAGCTGCGTCCACCTTACCACCTATCGGGCGCAGTGAGTGCCAAATATCCGCCTGGGGAAACCCACTCCCCCGCGGGATGCCTCAGAACATTTCCCGGCGTAAAAGAAAAAAAAAGGTATCGATCACTACCGAAAGAAGGAAAAAACTAATCTTAATCGTGAAGGGTTTAAGATCTGTTCAACATTATTCTTTGCTGCGCAAATGGCAAGCTATAAAAATAATCTCAGTCACATGTGCCCACAGTTGCTGCAAGGTACCGCGATGTACTCCGAAAATAATTGATTTACTCTCAGAGTGTTTTTTTTAAATATAGAAGTGGGGTAAAACGGACAGTTGCTTCAGCGATCAGCGACCAGTGATCAGGGACATCGTCGCTACACCAGAGGATTAGCAGTGGCAGTACCATTCAAATATGAGTATGCTCTTTTCTCGAAGGTCCCTAAGTCAAGAGTAATTCGAGGCCCAAGTAATAATGCCCGGAATGTGGGCCTATGGACGACTTTTCCAAAGGCACTCCGGGCATTATTACTGGTAACTGGTAACACACAAAAGTTGTATTAGCCTATCACAAGTCCTGAAAGACTAGAATATAAAACCTAACCAGTCACAGACACTGCGGATATAACTGAAAACACAGTGACTCACACAGAGCATTCAGCAGTGAACAGCAGCTGATCTTTCTCGCTTGGGCACACTTGGCGTTCCCTAGTTTACCCGATCGAGCCAGCGTGACCGATCAGCCTCACTCACAGCCTACAAAAATCTGTGTGCGGTGCGCCAAAAGAAGTTTTCACTTCAAAAACCACAATCCACATTCTAAGGGCAGGCAGCCTAAACGTGACTCGATCACGTGTCCCGCTAAACACGCCGTCCCGTGAACCTTTCTAATCGGGTCACTTGACAAGGTCGTTGCATAATTTTTGGTGCTTCCAGTCCCGAGATTGACGATTTGAATAATTTCTCGGGTTTTCTACAATACAATGTCAGTATGTCATTATACATCCTGAGACTATTGGACCGACATAGCTGTTTCCCGCGGTTTCACCTGCCGCAAAATTAAAAAACCGGCCAAGTGCTACTCAGGCCAAGGCAAGTCGGACTCGCGCACAAAGTGTTCCGTACCATTACATAATATACAACATTAGACACTTTAACAAAAATTAAGGTTTATGTGTATGGAATTAAATGTTTTTTTATATATTTGAGTTGATTACATGAAAGTAGATTGCGGTTTACGTATGACGTATTAAAAAACTACTTACTAGATCTTGTTCAAACCAATTTTCGGTGGAAGTTTGCATGGTAATTAATGTACATCATATATTTTTTTTAGTTTTATTATTCTCTTATTTTAGAAGTTAGAGGGGACACACATTTTTATTTATTCTTTATGTACATGAAAGGTATTTAAAGTAACATAATATAGTTAATAATTAAAAGTTATACACAGGTGTGCTTATCCCTTTAAGAGATTTCTGCCAGCAGACCTAAAGAGTGCGTGTAGAAAAACAATAGTACAAAAGAAGAATGACAAACAAAAGTAATACTAGCTAACCCTTAAATCTACGTTGTACTATCAATACAAGCAATTACTTAACACTAAGACAAAATTTAAGGAAATAGATATAAATACATAATATATATTCATACATATAACATACATACATATATATATATATACACACCTACAATACTATAATATAATATGTATAATATATATACAATACAATAAACCTACATAGAACTATAGATATAAGTACTACATAATATTAAATAGGTATTAAATTGGACATATATCATAATGATAACAAATAGTGATTCTTCAATCTTGTTTTGAATGTTGCAACCGATGGACTCTGTTGTATGTTATCGGGAAGGTCATTCCATAACTGGGCAGCACGAACAGTAAAAGAGTTAGCGTAGAATGTGGTATTTTTCCACTTTGGAAGTGTCTCTCGCGCAAAGTATTCAGTTTAGAATAGAATGGTATTAGAAACCTCAATACCACACGAATGGGTTGGATGAAAAAAAAAATTGAGTTTTAGTTCTAAGTATTGTGGGACCCCCAAAATTTATTGTTTTTTTTCTACTTTTGTGTCAAAATCTTAATGCGGTTAACAGAATACATCTACTTACCAAGTTTCAACATTATAGCTCTTATTTATGAAAAAATGAAAATTTGATTGCGATCTTAAAATTATTTACAATTACCTATATTACTATATACTTAATATAATATTAATTATTATGGTGAGATAAAACGGCTCATCCTCATGACATGGAAAGCTAAGAAAGACTCCATGAGGCCCACCACTTGCATACTTTGGGTAAAGGCATTATGAAGGTGGAACTCGTCAGGCTTAAAACAACATACCTTTATTTATTGTTTTACTTGTATAAGCAAACGGGTAAAAAGGTACGACAAAAGGTCAGCGTCGCCCGTGAACACAAACAAGTTGTCTATTTTCACGGGCAATGTGAACGTTGATTAAATATTTGTTTGTCACTTTATTTTGCACCGGGAAATGCTCCTAGGCATCCCGCGGGGGAGGGGGGACTCCGGGGGAGGGGGGACTCCCTTGGCGGGTTAGTGGGACTCACTGCACCCGAAAGATGGTAAGGTGGACGCAGCTCTACCCACTAAAACCCGGCGAGTGCCACCAATGCCGCCTTTGGTGAGGTGCCCCAGATCTGTGTGATCAGGGCACCTCGGCGGCTAGTCAGTCCCCAAGAAACCAACGCCACATCTACAGAGGGGTTGTCCTGCACCACAGAACCTTATGCTCTTGAGCCCCACCGCCACGACAAGGCTTAAACCATGGTGGGGAATATACATATGTGTTGCCTAAAACCTAACATGGTAAGTCTCGGTGCCAGTAATTACATGACGTCTTACCATTGTCACTGAAACACAGCAAAGCTGTTTCACGGGTGTTTACGGATGGTCGTACCCATGCAGACGAGAGCGCGGCACAGCGCAGCCCACTGGTTAAAAACATACAATATACACAAATTATTTATTTCTACCAACAATATTTCAGTGCTGAAAATAAACCTTACGATTCTTTGTTTTCAGTATATTATTCTGTCTCAACTCGGTCTGTCTTGTGTGATTAGTTTACCAAATTCAGGATGCAGTGTAAACCACACGCAAGTTTTTTATAGCATAGGATGGTAAACGAGCAGTCGAAGCCTTTTGGCGACTATCGACGCCCATAAAAACTAAATTTTTAACATTAAACTAAAATGTAAACAGACAAACAACCTTTATATTGATTCGCTTGTCTTGATTTACTGAACACATGAATTATACACAAGTGGTCAATAACAGGACGCGTCCTGGAATGGAAATTGTGCAACAGGACAATCGATTCAATAGTACTTCCACTGAGTTTGTTTCGCTGGTTCTTCTCAGTGGGCTCACCTTCCCACCAAGCTTCAAGCCTTATCGTGACGATGGAGCTCAGTAGCCTAAGGCGGCATTGGTGGCACTCGCCGGGTTTTAGTGGGTAGAGCTGCGTACACCTTACCACCTTTCAGGCGCAGCGAGTCCCACACACCCGCCAGGGGAGACCCACTCCCCGGCAGAATGTCTCAGAGCATTTCCCGGCGCAAAAGAAAAAAAAAACATACCGCGCCTAAAGAAGTTTTCACTTCAAAAAAAGTAGGCTCGACTTGGAACTTGTGGTAGACTCGATTGACGTACTTTGTTGTACATTTTGAATAAAAAAAATGATTTTGATTTTTGAGTACCTACATAAAAAATATACATTTTTTATTTATATTAGGCAACCGAGCAGTAGCAGTAAAGCTGACTGGTGACTATGGATAGCCCTTTTTTTTCTTTAACGCCGGGAAATGCTCTGAGGCATCCCCCCAGGCGGGTATGTGGGACTCGCTGCACCCGAAAGCTGGTAAGTGGACGAAGCTCTACTGACTAAAACCGGCGAGGCCACCAATGCCGCCTTTAGTGAGGTGCCCCGGATCTAATGAGTAAACAGGGCACCTCGACGGATAGTCAGTCCCTTAGGGGACCGACGCCACCTCCACAGAGGGTTGTCCCGCACCACAGAACAACCGCTCCCAACGTCTGAACAGTACAATGGAGTGAGGCTCCCGTCTTCACCCCTGGCCCCCTTCCATTTTGTCCCCTCTTCTTATAAGAGGGTTTAAAGAACCCCCTCGGCTCAATTAGCTTAGCCCAAGGTGCTGAGTTCACCCTAGGCTACTGAGCCCCACCGCCACGTCAAGGCATCAACCATGGTTGGGGTGGGCGACGTTCACCTAATTTCACCTGATGGTCTCAACAGAAGATCAGTGCTGGAATTACCGCCAGTAAACGTTGAGTTGAGACCAATTTGTGAAGCTAAAATATAAATAATATGTTAAATTAATTAATATTATGTATGTTTTGTTTTAAGTTCTTCACAAATAAAACTTTTTTCTTTCTTTCTTTCTTTCTTAAAAAAAGCATCTAAACAACACCATCATCATAAAATTTTCACATGACAGATTTGATCCCACGGTCGCTACTAGTCCTGACAATTACCAGACCATCGCCATGTTTCTCCAAGACATTAAAGAACATTATCATATCTGTTCATACATTTTCATAATAACAAGCACGGTTTCAACAACGAAAACACTCGGGAATAATCCAGACTCATTTAAATTGCGTTTCTGGCTCGTGGAAATCAACGTGACGAGTCGTTCACCTTTGGAAAAAGAATCGATTACCCGCCCAATGTTAAAAGCCCTTCGTTTACCTCCCACATCTACGGGTTTTTAAGACATTCACATGTTGCAACCCATCTTCAAGGAATCGTCCAGGTATTGATTTGAATTTTAGAACTGGGAGAGCAGAAGTTCGATGTGCTGAATATTGTGTATGCTGGTGATTGCGAAACAAAAGATTTTTCAGTTATTCATATCGCCCTAGTTGTAGGACGTGAACTGTGGATGTAAGCTGCAGCCCGCGGCTTCGCATGTGGGTTTTTATGTACATGACATATTATTATTATTTTTTTATTTTATTATCAAATGATGATTAATTCATGTAATATTCATAAGTTTAAAGAATTCTAAACTTCGTCTACAACAAAAAGGTCATCATCTTTTATTACATACATCAAAGCTCCACGCTGACGTTAGATTCATATTTTTTTCTCATCTCGTCGACGGTAAAAAACTAAAAAGCTATATAACTATTGTGACTTGAAGTAAGCCGCGTGAAGTCTGAAAACTAAAATTGTTTAGCTAACGATATAGCGACATCTATTGGTGAGTGTCATGAAACTACACATAAGTGCACCACAAATTTTATATGTAGGCTTCGTTAAATATTTCAATAAGACAAATATATATAGAAGAAAACATACAGACGAATTGAGAACCTTCTCTTTTTTTAGTCGGTTAAAAAATATTGTTATTTTTTTACTATAATTCAGACTCTACAAAATGAATAAAAATAAATTATGTTCCATTTTTTTATTATTTAATTAATATTCAAGAACCATCCCCAATGATATAGAAAAAATACTCGATTTTGCAAGCGAATTGAAACAAAAAATGCAAAGTTGCATGAAACTTGTGCAATTTAAATAATATAGAAAGTATTACTGAATTTTTTTATGTATTTGTTGAAAGTTTCACCTCCCTGAAAAATTAAAAAACTTAAAGACTGTGTCTTCAAATTTTCAAGAAATTTCCAAATACGACGGTATTTTTAGGACATTCGAACGGAAACAATTTCTATTTTTTGCGTTGTTTGAATGTATAAATTTTAATGTAATTCTTATATAGGTACTTACTATGTCAGTGACTTTATTAACCTCACATGGCATATTAAATTGTAAATATGTAACTGTATGTAAAAGTGTACTGTACTCTCGAATCATAATTTCAAATCCTAGTTGTGATTCAATAGAACAGTCGTAAGACGTCATTACACTGTCTGTAAACATATGGTTTAGGCCATCGTCAATATTGTAACTTTTTTTTTTCTTTAACGCCGGGAAATGCTCTGAGGCATCCCGCGGGGGAGTGGGTCTCCCCACGCGGGTATGTGGGACTCGCTGCGCCCGACAGCTGGTAAATGGACGCAGCTCTACCCACTAAAACCCGGCGAGTGCCACCAATGTCGCCTTTGGTGAGGTGCCCCGGATCTAGAAAACAAACAGGGCACTTCGACGGCTAGTCAGTCCTGCAAGGGACCGACGCCACCTCCACAGAGGGGTTGTCCCGCACCACAGAACAACCCGTCCCAACGTCGGGACAGTACAATGCGGTGAGATTCAAGAAAAACAATGAGACGGGTAAAACATCTTGTAAAATATATTTTTGTATGTATTAAAACAACTTCTTTTAGGTTCCTTCGAGGGTTTAGCTTTCCTTTCATTCAATCCTAATATATTATTTGCCTACTACTTCGCCTATTATCTAACTAATAGCAGAAATATTTGTGTGCGAAACGGGAGTCACTATGATCTTTTTTTTTCTATAACGCTGGGAAATGCTCTGAGGCATCCCGCGGGGGAGTGAGTCTCCACACGTGGGTATGTGGGACTCGCTGCGCCCGAAAGATGGTAAGGTGGACGCAGCTCTATCCACTAAAACCCCGGATCTAATGAGCAAACAGGGCACCTCGACGGCTAGTCAGTCCCTCAGTGGACCAACGCCACCTCCACAGGAGAGTTGTCCCGCACCACATAACAAACCAACGTCAGGACAGTACAATGGGGTGAGGTTCCCGCCCTCACCCGTCATATTATTATGATCTAGAACAATCTAAACTACAAAAAAAATTAATTTCTAGACTCTGCACCTAATATAATATAATTATTTAGTTAATTTATTGCAGCGAAAGCGAGAATGATCATTATCAAAGAGAACGGCATAAAAGTAAAATCTACGAATATGAATCATACGCATTCATTATTTTCAGAGATTTTAATAATCTGTATTTTTTTTTATCTTCTTATTAGATTTCCCTAAAGTCAGGTACGTGTTTTCGATTAGAGTAGATCTAAAACTATTTAAAACGGCATTATTATTTTTTTGACGTGATAACGTCTTATAATTCGATGGAGCGAAAAAACATGACGCATGCGGCGTTACCTCGCTCTGAGGCGTTCCATTTTTTTATAACGTTGTCACGTTCAACTATCGTCAGTAAACCGACTTTACAGACAACCGATTTTTTACTTTTCTTTCGCGGATCCCGATATTTCGACATTGCCACGACATTATTTACTAATCTTGTTCTCGTAAATTGTGTAAATATTGAGCTCCACGAAATAAAAGTAAAAAGCATGGTAAATATCACCATGGCCACGGGAGGACTGCTGGTTGCCGTAACGTCTGAAATGTAAAAATCTTAATAAACCGTTCTTCACATTATAATGAGTGTAGATATAGATAGATCAATAAGCAATAGAAAACAATATGTAATACACAGAAATAAAAATAACCATGTTTACTTAAAATGACTCTGTGTTTCTTATTGGACTATCTCTATTTAAAAACTATTATCACTGTCTTATTACTTCTTATTTGACAAGTTAGTCAAGATTTTGAACTTAGAAGAATGGAGTATAGAAAGTAGCGAGAACCATATCTGTGTATGAAAAGTGTTAAGTGTCCGTCAAAAAGTGACAAGATGTAACCGCGACAAATTACAGGTGGCGCCATTGTAGCAAATGGAACTATTATTAAATTTGTGTGCCCAGAAATTACGCACACACAAACACACACACACGCATTTATATATAGCAAATAATAATCCTTCCGCTTGCTACACCAGCGCCTTGTGGACGATTTTTGAAACTATTGTTTGCGGCGTTTAAAGGTGGATACTTTTTCAATTTTGCCCCTATACAATATGGCTCTTCATACTTTTATACTCCATAGGACTTACTTAGTAAGTAGTTAACGTCGCCTATGAACATAAAAAACTGGGATCTAGCCCAGGGAACTCACTCTAGCGTTTTCTATCTTAAAACTTTTCTTCGTTCCGACACAAAGGTAAGATGTTTAACAAAAGAGATAAGCAAGAGGTCCGATGCTAGTCCAATTTCCATAAATGTTTAATAGTAGGCAGTTAAATGACTTTATTTACTAGTAGTAGAATTGGAAAATACGATTTTGAAAACGAAAATCTTCAATGAAATTACAACACGGTCAGTAAACAAGTAAACTCAGGGTCGTACATATTTCGTAATGGTAACTCTTCACGTGATCCGTCCACTTCAAAACGTATGGGATTTTCCTTTGGTTTTCACATTAACAAAGCCCATTTTGATTTAATTGAACAGATTTACAATAAAACACAACGGGGTATTTTATGTTTTTCATCAGGATATAAATAAAAATAGTTTACAGTTAAAATTATGGACACAATGATACTTTTTTTTTACGTCGGGAAATGCACTGAGGCATCCCGCGGAAGAGTGGGTCTACCCAGACGGGTAACTAGGACTCGCTGCGCCCGAAAGGTGGTAAGGTGGACCCACTAAAACCCACCGAGTGCCGCCTTTTGGTGAGGTGCCCCGCATCTAATGAGCAAACAGGGCACCTAGACGGCTAGTCAGCCCCTCAAGGGACCGACGCCACCTCCACAGAGGGGTTGTCCCGTACCACAGAACATCCCCACCCAACGTCAAGACAGTACAATGGTGAGGTTCACTCTTTGTCCCCTCTTCTTATAAGAGGGGTACAAAGAGCAGCTCCCTCGGCTCAATTTGCTTCGCCCAAGGTGAGTTCACCTTAGGCTACTGAAACCCAACGCCACGACAAGACTTGAACCATGGTGGGGAAACACAATGAAACTTGCTTTTGCAAACAGAAGTTAAACACATTCGCATTCATGTATTTTTAGCTGTCATGTTAGTAGCTATTTCAGACTTCGCATAGGCTATATTCCGTTTATTGTTGTGAGTATAAGATAATATTATTATAATTTATAGTCTATCAGGAATTATCTATCTCCCAGCTAATTTTGATCTAAATCTGATCACCAGTTTACACGTGAAGCGTTACGCATTTATAATGTTGTTATTAAGGTAACAATAGTATCCATAAACACGAAGCCCGTTCGTCTCGTCTCGTCTCTTAACAATTGAATCATTAATCCATAATTAGATCTTTAATGATTTGTTTGTACATTAAGACTGTTTCGCGTGAGTGGCCTGCCCTATTTCCTAACAAATTGGCGACTAGATCCGCTTAATCGTTATGAATACAACCAGGAAGCTGATCTATCATCAGGCTATCCACCCCACTAAACTCAAAAGCAACACTAAACCACGGTAATAACGCCCAAATCTCTTTAATACAATGCGCTCGTTTTACGCCGTTTCGTGTTGTAAACTTAAATTGCTCCAAGCTCAATGATCCCACTTCCGCATGTCTAAATAAGGTGTCTTGGTACCTCATGTTAAGGTATATAATCGTTCGACACGTAAATTATGTTATATGACATTATGATTATGGGCTGGGCCCGCAAGTTCGACGGCCGTCCTCACCCCTCCTCCCCCCTCCCCAAGGCACCTGTCTTATGTCTGCTTTTGGTAATTAGCGATAAAAAGTATAATTATGAAGAGCATCTCTTTGAGGAAACAATTTAGTGTCTAGTTAGTAAGATGTCCGGGTGGTTTTAATTATTACACCTAGCTAATTGATTTTTTTTACACGTATGATATGACGCTACTGTTTCAAAGGTTTTATGCCTGATTGGCAAATAGATGGATCTTAATTAATACATTATCTGTATTAATTAATTAATTGGTTGAATTTTATTGCTTTTTGCGGGACATTTAATTATTTTTATGGGTAAAATAAATCATGATTAAACATTACTATTTTTTTTTACTTTTAACTCTAAAAAGTAGTATTAAATGACGATTTTTATCTAAAACAATTTACTGTAAATTATATTTTATACGAAAAAAAAATTTCTTTTATGGCAATGAGTTTTTTTCTAAATGCCAGTGTCAAGTTATATTTTTTTTTTTGACAAACTCATAACATTAGTGCATTTGCCAAGAACAAAAAGTTAACGTCACTTTTAGAACGTTCCTTAAATCATATTGTTATTTATAGTTTGGCGCCATTAGTAAAAAATAGGCACAGGCGAAATCAAGGGACTTGGACGTGCGTCCCAAACTTAATATTTGTACGTAATTATCAATTCCAGACCCGTACACGCCGAAAACTAACAAGTTCAACGACCCCACAACCCTATTCTGAAATTCAATTCGCTTTGAAGTGTTTATTTTCAACTCGTGTTTTGTGAATACTTTTCTGTATGTAGTGTTTTTATTTATTGGCATTAAATATATTACAGTAACATTGTATAGTTTTATGTAAGGCACCGACCACTGACCCAGACCAACTGGCAGTCAAGTTACTTGAAGACAAGTGGTCGATGTCCCCCGTAGATGCCGTGGATTAGCCAAGACGCCATTCTACAATCGTAAACGCTAGTAGAAAACTAATAAATGTATGGAAATGAAAAAGACCACGTGATTTATCGATGTAAAAGGTCATTTCCATATATTTATTAGTTTTCTACTATCGCTTACGATTATAGAATGGCATCTTGGCTAACCCACGTCTGTATACATTTGCCTAACGTGAACGGTAAAACGCAAGATTCTCTACTAGTTTTTTAACCCCCTGTGCTTTCCTTTATTTCGCAGCAAAAAATCGGAGGAAATGGGCAGGACGGACTCATCCCAGCTCTCCAAATTGTTCCCGGAGGAATCGGTAAAAGTCGACAACTATTACCAGGAACGCAGAAGTATTGCGGACGACACGACATACAAGGACGAGGTTTAAAGGCGTGTCCTTGAGAAAGGCTTCTAGAAATGGATCAAAGTACCTAAAGCATTTTTTTATTGTGCACTCTTGTATTTTTTATTGAATGAAGTCCTAACAAACGCAACTGCTATTCGATAGAAATTACTACAGGCATTTTGCTATCGATTAAGACACAATCAAGCAAATTCACGCTACATGTTATCGATGGACCAACAAAATGTTATGGATCTCCATTTTGTTGTCCAAATTGTTATTTTCCTCAAAATTAACTGGCTGCTAAACGATGACCAATATTGAACAAAACGATGACTCCACTACTGACTAGTTTCTGACTACTGCGCGTTAAAGGTAAAAAAATACAGATAGTATACTTAAAAAAATCTTGTCAACTAGCTGAGTAGAAACTGGCAAACGAGCCACTGATGGTAGTGGTCAGCGTCGCCCATGAACATGTTCAGCCTTAGAGTATACTAATATATAGAGCGCGCGTCACTAAGTATGAACTGTAAGCACAGGTATGAACATAGACAAGACCATTGTCTTGGCAACGTTCAATCAGTGTCGAAACAATGCGCACTTTTCTATAAATTTGTTTTTATGTTAAAATGGTGAAATATGAAGTGCCAATTTGTAAGAATGATTCCTGGAAGCGAAATAAAAGAAAGCATTCAAAGTCTTAGCGTTAATTGAGGGATGCCTGTATTCAGCAGTGGATAGAGGCTGATGGTGATGATGATTTGTGCTAATTTAAAATATAGATATTTTTTATGTATTACGCATGGAACGTCACTCTCACAGCGCTTTACTATAGATTAATATCATATATAACGCATCTGCTTACGATCGGCACAATGAAGCGGCGTGACAGTATCACTCTATATATTATTATGTATACTCTATAAATATATACTATATATAAGAGTTCAGCCCAGGCATACATCACACGTACATCCTGAGATGCAACATTTAATTTCACTACTAGTAATTCAATTACCTGTCCTGCCATTCTGTCCGAAACACAACAAAGCTGTCCATAAAAGAAGTAAGCAGGCAGGCTTGTTGTCTTTTTGTGGTTGTAGATGATGAAAGGAAAACAGTTAAATGATTATATTTCATTTACCAATAGTAGAAGCTAATAATGATGAGTTTGTCTAGAATAAGGTTGCACATATTTAACAGTTTGTTAGTAAAATATTGATGTTCACAGAGTAAATCAGTCCTAATGGTTACAGTTACAGGTTACGACTTAGTGTTAAGCATTAGTTATCTACTCAATGATAGATGGCGCTTTATAAACTTTGAACCTAAAATATTAATCATCTATTCTGAGCCTAATAATACTGAATAAATGTCTACAATTATAAAAAATAAAGAGAATTTAAAGGTATTTTATCATTAGTAAACAACATTAAAAATCCTTCAAAAAGTAACAACTTTTGTTTACATTATTTTTAGCATAGTTTCCTTTTTTTTTTGGACCCCGGACTCGGCTTCGGCGGTGCGACCGGTGGTGCTGCTGAGCGAAGCTGGGAAGGCCTTGGAGAGAATAGTGGCCTCCCGTCTCGCTCAGCACCTGGAGGAAGGCCCGGGACCGGGACTCTCAGAGTCCCAATTTGGGTTCCGGGCACGCCGGTCGACCATCGACGCCCTCAAACGCCTTCGGGCGGTGACGGATGAGGCGGAACGCAGAGGGGAGGTGGTGGTCGCAGTGTCGTTGGACATCGCGAACGCCTTCAACAGCCTCCCCCACAATGTGATACGGGAGGCACTGTATTTCTTCGGTGTGCCCCCGTATCTGAGGAGGCTGCTGGAGGCGTACCTCTCCGAGAGGAGGATGGCCTACGAGAATCGGTCAGGGTCCATTGAGTGGCGGCGAGTCGGCACCGGTGTCCCACAGGGATCGGTTTTGGGTCCGATCCTGTGGGACATCGGATACGACTGGGTCCTGCGAGGCCGCCTCCTCTCCGGGATGGGTGTCATATGCTACGCGGATGACACCCTCGTGTATGCCCGGGGACGAAGTTATAAGGAGGCGGCGCGGCTGGCCGAGGTCGGGCTCGACCTCGTGATCAGCCGCATAGAGAGGTTAGGGCTTCGGGTCAGACCTGAGAAGACCGAAGCCCTTCTCTTCCGCGGGACCGGGCGGAAAGGATCCCCCTCATCCTTGACGGTGGGTGGACCTTCGGCCCACATTTCTCAATGTTGGGACCGAAGGTCGTAAAGGCGGCAAGTGCGCTGGGCAGACTCCTCCCGAACCTCGGAGGACCCAGCGCCGCCTGCAGGCAGCTATACTCTGGAGTCTGCCGGAGTATGGCAACCTACGGTGCGCCCATCTGGGCGGGTCACCTTACCACGAGAAATAAGGCCCAGCTGCGCTCGACACAGCGGGTCATCGCGGTAAGAGTGATCCGGGGTACCGTACAGTATCGTGGGCGGCAGCCACTGCCCTGGCCGGTGACCCCCCGTGGGAACTCGTGGCTGAGGTTCTTGCCGAGACGCACTCCTATGTCTCGGATAGGAGGTCTCTTGGGATCGGACGGGATCCTTCGGGTTCGCCGACTAGGGCAAGAGGCGTTAATGCGAAGGTGGGGGGAGGACCTGGCGCAACAGCCGTACGGCAAAAGCCTAACGGTTGCTCTGCGTCCGGTCCTTGAGCGGTGGATGCGCCGTAAGCGCAAACCCCTCACCTTCCGTCTGACACAGGTGCTCACCGGGCATGGTTGCTTTGGTGAGTACCTGTGCCGGACGGCCCGCAGGGAGCCGTTGACAGTGTGTCACGATTGTGACGCGGCGGTCGACTCGGCCCAGCACACCCTCGAGGTGTGCCCGAAATGGGCGGCGCTGCGTCATGATCTGACATCAGTCATCTGAGGGGACTTGTCTCTGCCGGGTGTCATCATCGCGAGGCTCGGTGACGACGAGTCCTGGACGGCGATGGTTTCCTTCTGCGAGGCAGTAATGTCCCAGAAGGAGACCAACGAGCGGGTGAAAGAGGAGGCCGCCGACGAGGCCTCCCCCCGTGGGCGACAAACGGGGGTGCGCAGGAGGCGCTACTTAATGCGCCTCCAGTAGCGCCCCTGTGCTCGTGTCGGGTTCAGGATGGGAACCTGGGCCCAGTATGACACGACGTCGCGGGGACTGCCCAAGCAGCCGGGCAGCCCCCCTTAAAAGGAGTAGTCTGGCCTTCGCCGGGGCCAGCCTGTCGCTGAGGTGATCCTGTCGAATGCCTATCCGGGACCCTCAAATTAAAGCGGCTGAAGGCGCTCGCAGTGGTTTTAGTTTACGGGTAGGGCACTCCCAGGTGCGAGTCCCACATAGGGTCAGGATCTACCCGAGATCCTGGCTACATTCGTAAAAAGCGTTTCGCTGCGAAAACAAAAAAAAAATAAAAAAATAGTTTCCTTTTAATTTTACCTTTTTTCTATTTGACTTGAAATCTATGGCTTTACTCATACTACTAACCGATGATCATTTTTTTTAACTGAATACTGTTGACTAAAAAGGATGGTCTATCTAGTAGCCGCTTCGAGTTGGGTGTCAAGTAACATTTTTTGATAATCATCAAATACAGATGATGAAACAATTAATGATGATCATGTTAATTATAATTATGATACCACAACTAAAATCAAACGATAATTTACTGAGCGAATGTATTATTTATTCCTATAATAAAAACCTTATGCAAATGTGATAAATTATCTGTTGACAGTGCAAGCTTAAATTACAATTTATGGTACAAACGGAGATGTTTTTTGATAGGCTTTACATCCTATTCAGACGCGAGTTATTTTTGCTCCCTTTTTTAAGGAACTTGGAGGTTATAATGTCCTTTTAAGGTTCTTTTTAAGTTTAAGTTCTCTCCTGTCCGGGGTACAAATTAGAACACTTTTTGGTACCGCGGCCTGGAGTTCGCGCGTACATCAGAAAGGATGTCTGCTCTCGTCGCTTTGACAGTCTTTAAGATAGGGACCTCTCCATGCATAGATAGCTACGACCGTTCCCGCGTCTATGCCTGCCTATTTAGGTCCCATAGTGGTAATAACGAAACCGATCGACTCATGGAGCACATACAAATGGCAACAGATACCGTGCTACAACAGATCTCACCCGCAGAGATCGTGATACTTGGTGATTTCAACGCCCATCACACCGAGTGGCTCGGCTCACGTACAACCGATCATGCGGGAAGATCTATTTATGACTTGGCCTCGGTATATGATCTGACACAATTGGTGGTATCACAAACGCATATCCTGATGTGGATGTTCTACGTTAACAGATTTAGTGCTCCCGATTCTTAAGAAAGGGTCAGCTCCGGTGGTACTTAGAAGATCACCAACTGATTAGCGATCGTCATTGATATGGCATTCAACGGAATCATTCAGATGGTGATCTTTTCATATCCCTAAATGGCGATGGGTGGACATAGGGAAGGATGTGGCATAAATCACTTTCAGCAAAACTATCATCTTATGGGCTTCCCAAGAAATTATGTAAATGACTCACCAATTTTTTGGCAGACAGGAACATTATGGTCGTTCATTTCAGTTCATTCAAAATAGTACCAATAAAATGTATTTTTGAACGTAAATTGAATCTACCACTGGTTCCAAGACAAGCCCACTGAAGAAAACCGTCAAAACAAACTCAGTGGAACTAACTATAATCTAAACATTTTATCCTGAAATGCCTGGGCGGAGCCTGCCTGCATGCTCAGAGTCAAATTTGTTAATGCTGGTTTTACCCAAGGCTGTGTGGCAGGCTGATGATCATCATCATCAGCCTGTTATTGCCCATGACTGTGAGGCCTCTCTTTTTTCTGCCAATCACGTCCCTTGCCTGTCTCATCCATGTTTTGCCCTACAGAATATATCCCACGTGTTCGGTCCATTTTGCCATAGTTGTCCCTGAACATCTCCGACATTCTGCCATCTGGCGTTTGCCTATGTGACATAAATGCCCGTCAGTCTAGTACCAAGGATACATGGGTACAAAGAGGTATTGCGCACTTACTTATTCCTAAATATGCTGATTTGACTATGTAGCCATGACATAAAAACAATACGCTTACGTGACTTATATCACATAATTTCTTAGAACCAAAACCCACTCTGGTCTTTGACCTCATTTTGTATCATTTTATTCTCATTATTATCAACATGTGTTCATCTGGAGATAGAGAACATGGTAAGAAAGTTTGCATGATAAGATACAAAAAATTTGAGTGGATATGTGAAGTT
Organism: Helleia helle; assembly: GCA_963853865.1. Lineage (NCBI taxonomy): Eukaryota > Metazoa > Arthropoda > Insecta > Lepidoptera > Lycaenidae > Helleia > Helleia helle. Next base: position 5,378,791 of record OY971436.1, read on the forward strand.
TACCAACATTGTGCCAATTAGGAGTTACTCTACCCTCTACTCTACTCTACTATGTAATACTCTACATAGGGCTCTACCAATAAACCCCAATGCCCGCTCCTCACATTTAACTTACCAAATACATACCTACCTCATCATTCCATTTAGTTGGAGATGTCACTTCCATCCACCAAACGAGATGGACACATCATTAAAGGTAAAGGCTTGGCCTCAGAGTGAAAGGGTTCGAGCCTTGCAGGTGGACCTCTAAAATAAGTGTAACTTGCTCATCGGTGAAGAAAAATATCATGAGGATACCTACATGCCTGATTGTAGGCATTCATTGCCGTATGGCAAAAGCCTAACTGCTGCTCTGCGTCCGGTCCTCGAGCGGTGGATTCGCCGTAAGCGCAAACCCCTCACCTTCCGTCTGACACAAGTGCTCACCGGGCATGGTTGCTTTGGTGAGTACCTGTGCTGAACGGCCTACAAGGAGCCGGTGACAGTGTGTTACGATTTTTGCGGGGCCGTGGACTCGGCCCAACTCACCCTCGAGGTGTGCCCGAGATGGGCGGCGCGCGCTGCGATCTAACATCAGTCATCGGAGGGGACTTCTCTCTGCTTAGTGTCATCACAGCGATGCTCCGTCCAGTCCTGGACGGCGATGGTCTCCCTCTGCGAGGCTGTAATGTCCCAGAAGGACGCCGATGAGCGGGTGAGAAAGGACGACGAAAGGAGGCCGCGGACGACGAACGGGGGTGCGAAGGAGGCGCTACTTAAAGAGCCTCCAGTAACACCCTTGTGCTACTGTCGGGCTTCAGGATGGGAACCTGCGCCCTGGATGGCACGACGACGCGGGGACTGCTTAGTAGAGGTCGGGCAGTCCCCCCTACTACCTACCTACTAGTACTCTGGCCTTTACCAGGGCCAGCCTGTCGCTAAGGTGATCCTATTTCCTGCAGATCCGGGACCCTCAAAAGCGACTGAAGGCGTTCGCAGTGGTTGTAGTTTACGAGTAGGGCGTAGGTAGAGCACTCCCAGACACGAGTCCCACATAGGGTCGGGATTTATCCGAGGCCCTGGCTACATGCGTAAGAAGCTTTTTCCTGCGACAACAAAAAAAAAACATAGACGTAAGTATGTAGTATAAACTTTCACCATAAAAACTATATGAATGTGTCAACTTTCATAATGGCCGGTAAAACTGAGTTGGAGATTTTTCATCTCATACATACCAGTATTATTATATATATAGAATAAAATTATTTGAAAACCTTGATTTTATTTAGACTTAAAAAATACTAAAACCGACATATTATTGTTCTTCACACTTAAAAATATTTTGAACTAGCAGCGCCTCGCGATTTCACCGAGTACTATTATAGCGCTTACAAATTATAGCCTATATGTTATTCTGATGTGTAAGCTATATTATTGTAAAGTTTCATCAAAATCCATTCAGCAGTTCTTGCGTGAAAGAGTAACAAACATACATCATACATTCTTACAAACTTTCGCGTTTATAATATTAATACATATTTTGAATGATTTTTTAGACCTCGTTCCTCTAGTCCTGTGAATAAGGCATTCATAGATGATGTCAAAACATTCCGACAGCTCCACCAAATAACAAGGAACATCGTGGTGAAATTACCCCTTTTAAATAATCTCGATATCATGATTATTCTATATTTAAAGCATTAAACACATACTATGAAGAACGATTCTATAGAACATTAACTGAATCCCTTAAAAGGTAAAACGGAATCTGTTTAGTTAGACGAATACATCTATAAGAGTAGGTAACATACGACTTAATATCTATTAACAAAAAGCAGAAGGAGGAAAAAAGGACAGTGCAGTTAGGGGCAGATATGAAGTCTTTTGTCTTCAGAGGGACAAAGGAGGCCAGCATGTCGGGTCCACGGTGATTCGTACGCGGCGTTACCCCTTCTCTTTATGTCAAGCTGGATCAACTTTGACCACATCATTAATCATAATTATAAATTACAAAACAAAACTGATGACAATAACTATTAATACATTTTATAAATCATTTTCAATAAAACTCAAAAGACACTAATTTCGATATACATAACTTGCAAAGTAACAAACAGTTTAACAAATCACAATATCGATTGGACGTAGTGTATTAATGACAGTGTCATAGAACATACCTCAACTACACGAGATATAATAGTACAGTCACCAAGAGTTTACTGGGCCACAAGTTGAACGAACCAAGGAAGCGCTCAAGTCTCACTGCTCTCAACTCTCCCACACACCGACGCGACACACACACAGCCAAAGAGATGCACTGACACACACTAATCCAAGCAAAGCGTGAGAAATGTTGATAACTTACTTGCATTAGTACAATCGTCACTTCCGAGTTTAACTTAATATCGATATCACTGGCAAAATTGTAAAACATGGCTGAATGCGAAAATACCTTTGGCTTTACACAAAAAAATATAGCTATTATTAGTATGCATAGGCGCTTAACGAAGCAGATGCACGCGTGACTTTGTCGTCTTATGATCGCCTGGTAGTTCAAATCTCGTTTGCGCATGTACGAGTTTTTTAAGTTTGTTTAAATACCTGTTTGACGGGGCCATTACTTAAACTTTGCATTTCCGCGTCGAGAAAAGTAAAAAAGGTCATTCGCGCCTAAAATTACACCGAGCAGCAAGTTATTTGATTTAAATGGGAAGATTGAAGGGTTATCAAATTTTTACGATCACAAAAACAATTTTATGTTTTGATCAATCAAGCAATCTTTTTCGAGGACGAGACTACATACTCAGCACAGTCACAATCTACATTGTCACAACCTACAAAACTCGACAAAATGGCAGATTTTGTTGTCTTTACTGCAAAACAGACAATCATATTAAGATTTACCATCGACTTCTATTGGCAAATCCTTGAGGAAGTTAAAACGGATGAAGAAGAAGATAATTTAGTTAGCTTAATACATTGCGCTTAAAAATTGTAAATGTCAAAAAAAACTCAAACTAATTTTATTAGAAACAATTAGAACAATAATTGATAAATATGACCAATTTGGTAGCTCCAAATAAATATAAAAAAATATAATTTTTTAAAATTCCGATAAATAAATAAACTTTTAAGTTGCTTCATATATTTTAACGCCAACTAATAAATCTTTTTTTGAAAATGTTTGTGCGTGTAATCTTTACGCGCGATTTAAGTATAATTTAAGTTATAATTTAAGTTTTCTAACTTCAAAATCAGTCTTCAATTCTAGTGCCGCCTAAAGAAGTTTAACTTTAATAAAGGAACTTACGTTTTTTACAGGTGGATTATCAGTTTCTTGTGGTTTTTTTTTCTTTTAAACCTTTGAATTTTTATTTACTGTACTATCCACAATTCATCCATTTAAAAAAAAAAAAAAACCTAATTTTCTTTGCCACTTGGTTTACCACTAGTTGGCGTATAAGTCAAGAAGCGTGTAGTGTATGACATAAAATATTCACGACCAATGCATTATGCAAGTTTCTATTTTTGAATAGCGGAAACTATCTATACAGACTAGAATAATGAGCGTTACTTCCGTCATAAAATATCAGAATTACCCTCTAGACGCGCCTAAAGAAGTCTTTCTTCAAAAATCGCCTTTACTTTTTAAACGACTTCAAAAAAGGAGGAGGTTATATTATGTTCGTGTGTTTATTTTTTTTAATGTATGTTCACCGATTTCTCCGTCAATTTTCAATTTTTTTTTTTTATTCAAAAGAGTGCACTTCCGAGGTGGTCCCATGATAAGGAAACCAGGATCTGATGATGGTATCCCAGAGAAATCGAGGGGAACTTTCGAAAATCGTAGGAGTAACTAGTGCGTCTAATATTTTTTTAATTAAGTATTTTAAAGCACTACAATTTCATGAAGGTCTAGAGTTGATCTGATGATGGAGCTGAAAGACAGTCGAGGGAACTCCTCAACGATTTACAGCAGTACCCTTGTGTTTGGGCTTTATTAATTTGTGTTGATGAGAACTTTACACTTAGATGGATTGTGACTATCATTAGAGGTCTGATGATGAAGACGAAGGACAGTTAAGGGAACTCCTCAGCAGTTTACAGTAGCTACCTTGTCTTTGGACTTTATTCATTTATATTGACGAGAACTTTGCATCCATATGGGTTATTAGTGTCATTACAGGTCTGATGATGAAGACCATAGACAGTCGAGGAAACTCCTCAACGGTTTAAAGTACCTACCTTGTGTTTAGACACAATTCATTTATATTGACCAGAACTTTGCACCCATATGGGTTATACGTGTCATTACATGTCTAATATTGGAGACCATAGACAGTCGAGGGAACTCCTCAACGGTTTACAGTAGCTACCTTGTGTTCCCCTTTTTTCCCTTCCCTTAAATATTGATTGTATTGTTTTTCCGTGGTTTCTAGCGTTTGTTGTAGCGGCAACAGAAATACATCATCTGTGAAAATTTCAACTGTCTAAATATAACGCTTCATGATATACAGCCTGGTGACGGACTGACGGAATAGGGTTATTGTTTTACCCTTTGGGTACGGAACCCCAAAAATATATATTTTGCTATATTATGATAATAATATGAAATATAATTTAATAATGTTTAATGCTTCGATCAAATCATGCCACGACTAGAGTTTACTTTATCTCATAAAGCTCTCAAACATAATAAAAAGTTTAATTAACATATAGGCAATTTATCCCTGTACTCCCACCGGAACGAGAAGTACGCTGGTGAAACCAGATAAGAATACGATAGGGCCAGGTATTAGATAGTAAATTTCGATGTTACTAGGAGCTCTACGGCTCCTTAGGAAGAAAAATGAGTTAATGAGTCTATTTCTTGTTTAGTGCATAGCACAGCATCTAGTCTAAGTTATCTTCTTACACATGACATTTTTTAATCTTTAATTAATTTAGATTTACAGGCGTGTAAGGTGTACCCCGGGGTCGTTTACACGCAACTAATACGTAATTTTACTAGGAATGTGTTACATACTCTAGGTATCAAACCTACCAGGATAACATAACACACACGATGTTTCTGGAGCCTAGCAACGTATTGGCATGTATTTGTTATATACCAGATTTAAAAAAAATAAGGTCTCTTTAAATAGGAATGAGAATCCGGCGAATTTTTATTATTAGAATATAAATATCCCGGGATAGCCTTTATCCCCATCATGGTTTAGGCATTGACGTGGCGGTGGGGCTCAATAGCCTAGGGCGAACCCAGCACTATGGGCGAAGCAAATTGAGCCGAGGGAGTTGCTCTTTGTACCCCTTTTATAAGAAGAGGAGACAATAGAGCAGGGGGGCAAGGAACGAGGAGGACGGGGACCTCACCCCATTGTACTGTCCCGACGGTGGGAGGGTTTGTTCTGTGGTGCGGCACAACACCCTGTGGAGGTGGCGTCGGTGGACGGGGCACCTCACCAAAGGCGGCATTGGTGGCACTCGCCGGGTTTTAGTGGGTAGAGCTACGTCCACCTCACCACCTTTTGGGCGCAGCTAGTCCCACATACCCGCTTGGGGAGACCCACTCCCACGCAGGATGTCTCAGAGCATTTCCCGGTGTAAAAGAAAAAAAAAAGGAAAGCTTTTATAATGCGCAAATTGTCTTTGCGTTGTCTATAACTCTATAGTGAGTAGCAAGATCAGTTACGCTATAAAACAAGTATGTCGTTTCTTCTGCATCTACTGGGAAAAAATACGAGGAAGAAAATTGGGGGAATCCTGTGGGAAGGATGCGCTGGTGCTGCACATCTGTCTCGGTACCGCCATCCTGCTGCATTTCGGTAAGGAAGGCAGTACGGGTAGTTAATAGCCAGCGCTGAAACATATTATCTAACTTTTCAAAATAGGCTTCATGCCTTGGTCCCAGTGAACATGTTCAAAGGTGACGCTAACCACTTACCATCGGTTGCTCATTTGCCCGTTTATCATTAGATCAACCCATGCTGGCTTGTCAGAAATTCCAGCCCACCCAGCCCTTTTAGGAAAATCTGTAATGATTTTCTATACAAAAAAGTGATAAGGTATGACAGTCTGCCCCATAAAGTTGATTAAACAAAAACTGTCACATCTCATATTGGGGTCTAGGCCGTAGACATAATTCTATCTTCGGTCTAGGCCCACGAAACCTTAGTATACTTTTTATTCCAAGGTTTACCTTTGTTCTTCCACAATAATCATTTATGTTGAATTCTAATCTGAATTACAAATATTAATTAATTTATTACTCTAAACATCATCTATATTTGTATCGTGACGGATAATAATAATAATATTATCTATGGACGCTTTCACACCACGTCAATCTGGTCCCATGGTAAGTTCTCGAAGAACTTGTGTTACGGGTACCAGACAACGGAAATATATTTAATACTTTTATACTATACATATATTTAAGGTTTTTATTATATAATACACATATTTAATAAACATCCATAACCCGGGAACACAGAAAACTCTTTGTTCCCTGGCGGGATTCGACCCCGTTACCTCCGGCTTGAGCGCCACCTCGCTAACCACTAAGCCACAGAGGTCGTCTGGTTCGAAACCACTCATCGTTTATTGTGAACCAGATTTTTTTTATTGCAATAAAAGCAAACGAGCAGTTCGGAGCCCACGGACGCTCATAGACATCGACACAAGAGGTTATGCAGATGCGTTGTCCTTCTTTTCCCTGTATAGTGGTCGTGTGAGGCAGGAAATGCCGTCAAAATCGAGTTGTTGTGGATTTCCGGGCATTTTTGTTTTTAATTAATTTCTTCTATAAAACTAAACTAATAATGGCTGCTAAAATAGCAAATAGCAACAAACCTTTACCAGCAACTGTATGCATCACAAGATATCACAAACCAAGAAAAACTACCCGAGGAAAGAGTTTCTCAAAACAATGACGAAGTACCAATATTTAATATAAATGAAATCGAATGCCCATTAAAGTTATCAAAATCCGAAAAAAGCCCAGCATCTGATGGTATTAGAAACGAAATGCTAATTGCAGGTACAAACGCTCTCACTTCACCAATAACAAACCTATTCAATTTAATACTATCAACAAAAGAAATACCTAAACAGTGGACGTACTCTGATGTCGTTTTGCTTTTCAAAAAAGGAGACCCGAAATCAATGTCACACTACAGACCAATCAGCCTCACATCGTGCGTCTACAAGGTGTTTGCATCGACTCTACTCCGACGTCTTACTAGTATCTTAGATGAACACCAGCCAGTAGAACAGGCAGGTTCTGTAAAGGGATTTTCCACAACAGATCACACCACACTTTGAAACTTGTCATTGAAACTACAACTAATACCACCTACCTCTCTACATATGCTTTATTGACTATAGCAAAGCATTTGACTCAATATCTCACACTACAATTTGGCGAGCTCTATCAAGGCAAGGAGTGAATCGTGACTATATCAATATATTGAAGGAAATATACAACAAAAGTAACGCTAGAATTAAAATAAATGAGTATGGCTCAGACTTTAAAATTGAGAGAGGAGTGAAACAGGGCTACCCCTTGTCTCCAAAACTCTTCATCGCAGTACTCGAAGAAATATTCAGAACACTTGACTGGGAAGATAGAGGGACATACATATAATATGGCAACCTACTGCTCTCGGAAGACCCGAAAGAAATAGAATTCATTATACAGTCACTCAGCAAAGAAAACAGAAAAGTAGGTCTAGAAATTAACTGGGAGAAAGCTAAATTAATGACAAATAGGCAAACCATAATTATAAAGTCAGGCTCAACAGAAATCGAATACGCCGAGGAATATATTTTTGGGACATTTAATATCTTTCATGTCATGCAATGATAAAGAAGTAGGGCAAAGAATCAAAATAACCTGGAACAAGTATTGGGCAATGAAGGAGGTATTCAAGAGTAATCTATCAGTTACGCTGAAAACTAAAACTATGCAGACATATTTAGTAGCCTGTCTCACTTACGCTTCCCAAACATGGCTTTTGTCAATAAAACAGACTCATAAGGTCAAAGTGTGCCAAAATAGCATGGAAAGGAGTCTCCTAGGCCTTAAGCTAAGCAATAAAGTGAGAAATGAAGACGTCAGGAAAATAATGAAGGTAAAAGATATATTTTTTTCTTTAACGCAGGGAAATGCTCTGAGGCATCCTGCGGGGGAGTGGGTCTCCCCACGCGGGTATGTGGGACTCGCTGCGCCCGACAGCTGGTAAATAGACGCAGCTCTACCCACTAAAACCTGACGAGTGCCACCAATGCCGCCTTTGGTGAGGTGCCCCGGATCTAGAAAACAAACAGGGCACCTCGACGGCTAGTTAGTCCCGCAAGGGACCAACGCCACCTCCACAGAGGGGTTGTCCCGCACCACAGAACAACCCCTCCCAACGTCGGGACAGTACAATGGGGTAAGGTCTCCATCCTTACCCCTTGCCCCCTGCTCTTCTGTCCCCTCTTTTTATAAGAGGGGTACAAAGAGCCCCCTCGGCCCAATTAGCTTCGCCCACGGTGCACCGCTCACCCTAGGTTACTGAGCCCCACCGCCAAGACAAGGCCTGAACCATGGTGGGGAAGGTAAAAGATATAGTAAAAATCATATGACCCAAAAATGGAAATGGGCTGGGCATGTCCAAAGATCACCAGCTAACAAAATATGGTGCAGAATTGTCACTAATTGGTACCCTATTCACAAGAAAAGACTAAAAGGTAGGCCATCCAAAAGATGATGACATAGTTGCCACGGTGGGAGTAGACTGGAGTAGACTGGCAAGAGACAGAGCGAAATGGAAGGAAATGGAGGATACATTCATCGCCAGAGCGGTCGTAAAAACAAAACATCACAGTATTAATAATAGCATATACGAACAAACTAGAATAATAATACTAACACTTCAAATAAAACAATTTTTACGGATTTTATCGCGGTTTATTAAGATTTTTGCAAGCCTGACGTTTCGGATACTTTACAGCAACCATGGTCACGGGAGGACTGAGGTGTCATACGTCCTATCATTACAAAGTTATTCGAAACTACCCTATGATACATCAATATTTTGGTCAGTCCTATCTACGCAGAAAGTGCTAACTGTATCTTTAATCTGTGACATATTATGCTTGGATTTTGATTTGATAATTTTAATAATGGGATCCCAAGCATGTGGTAAAAGCCAGCCATCTTCTCTATTGAAATTAGGATGTTTTAAAATTTCAATAGCCTCACGGATCATCCTTGGTTGGAATCTGTGTTCTTTTGCGAGGACTTGTGGTTTATCAAATCTGATATAATGGCGAGCTTTGTCAAGACTATGTTCACAGATGGCAGACTTAGTGTAGCGACGGTGTTTTAAATCAGCTATATGTTTTTCGATAAAATCCGTAAAAATTGTTTTATTTTAGTGAAATTCGCGTTAACTAATAGAAAACAATACTTCAAATAAAGTTTAGAATTAATGTAAACTACATATGTGTAAGGAATAAATAAAGCTTATTATTATAATCAATAATGGCTGTTAAGTAACGCTGCACCAGAGAATAACTGCTCCGAGATCAACTTCGGGTCTTCGGTTGATTGAGTTTTGTGAAGAACTCGACTTAAATTGTTAAATTCTATAAAAAGGCATTCTAGAACTATTCTAGAATTATTTGGGAAAGAAAAGTATCATAGGAAAACATGCGCGCTTAAGAGTTCGTCTATTCACAATTTATTTTTATTTTGTAAGATACCTCAACTTTATAATCGAAAAAATAAATTACATATATATTATATACATAAATTATAATAAATTTATACGATACTCATTTAAAGGTGTGCTCTACTAGAAGGGATAAAATTAGCCTGTGTAAAATTAGGTTGTGCTTCACTGCTAAATTTCATCAATTTCCGTTTGTAGTTTTGTCGTGATTGAGGAACGCTTCCAAACTCGCATTTTACTTTACTCGTATTATGGAAAAACGATCGATAGAAAATACACATAGACATCGACTTCCTAGGAATGTATAAATTATAAAGACAGCGATCAAAAAGTATTTTATTACATTTGACATACGTTATTAATTAGCATTATTATTATCAATCAATCAATCAAATATGTAATTATTATCAATGTGACATTTGCGAAAAAATGAGGGCGCCACTTTCACTTAGGTCTTATCATAATATGGAAAATCAGTAAGATAATTTAATCAAATCGTTAAAAATAAATGTGAAACACTAAGCTTTACTCAAAATCTAGTCGTATTTGTCGTATTGTCGTATTTGTCGGCCAAGTATTGTCAACATCATAGGTTTCCATTTAGTAAAATATTTAGTTCCACCTGTCACCACGTCATACTCTTTTTTGCCAAGCTTTACATAGCTAGTCTTCTACATACATAACAATAATAATTGCTTTTAGATAATAATAAATAAAAGCGTAACCGACGCTGTAGTTTTAAAATAATATCAAATATACTATACTGCCTATTATCGATGTATAATATAATTATTATGATAGGATCCGAGACAGAGACATAATATTATGTTGCTATAGCTAAAACATAATCACCAGCTTTTTAGAAGATCGTACGCGATTTTTTTAAAGGGCACTTCCATCTTACTTATGTCAAAGAGCTCTGCTGACAGAGACAATTTTTAAAGATGCATGTCTGTAGGAGACAAACCGCGCTCAATCGTCTTTTATACCAAGAAAGTAAGCAGAAGTCACAAAATGGATGTAGTTGACCACTTGGGTAGGTTAGATTTTATCTCCCCACCATGGTTCAGGTCTTGACGTAGCGGTGGGGCTCGGTAGCCTAAGGTGAGCCCAGCACCTTGGGCGAAGCTAATTGAGCCGAGGGGGCTCTTTGTACCCCTCTTATAAGAAGAGTGGACAAAAGAGCAGGGGGCAAGGGGCGAGGATGGGAACCTCACCCCATTGTACTGTCCCGACGTTGGGAGGGGTTGTTCTGTGGTGCGGGACAAGCCCTCTATGGATGTGGCGTCGGTCCCTTGCGGGACTGACTAGCCGTCGAGGTGCCCTGTTTGTTTATTAGATCCTGGGCACCTCACCAAAGGCGGCATTGGTGGTACTCGCCGGGTTGAAGTGGGTAGAGCTGCGTCCACTTACCAGCTTTCGGCGCAGCGTGTCCCACATACCCACGTGGGGAGACCCCCTTCCCCGCGGGATGCCTCAAAGCATTTCCCGGCGTTAAAGAAAAAAAAAGGTTAGATTTCATCTGCCTTGGATATTAGCAAATAACGAAAGGGTCTAAATACAACGCAAAAAAATCGGTTGTCTGTAAAGTCGGTTTACTGACGATAGTTAAACGTGACAGCGTCAAAAGAAAATGGAACGCCTCAGAGCGAGGCAACGCCGCATGCGTCATGTTTTTTCGTTCGTGCAGCCGGCTCCATCGAATTATAGGACGTTGTCACGTCAAAAACTGATTTGAACAGTCTATAGAAATGTCTATAGAATTACCCCAAAGAGAACATTACAATAATGACATTTAAGTATGTACAAATTAGTATGACTTCGATTTTGAAGTTGCCTTTTTACATAAAAAATACAGATTGTTATGACTTCGATTTTAAAGCTGCCATTTTACATAAAAAATACAAATTCGAATGATTTCGACTTTGAAGATGCCTTTCTATGTAATAAATACATTTTACTGCTTTCGACTTTGAAGCTGTTTTTCTATATAAAAATACAAATTAGTATGACATCGATTTTGAAGCTGCCTTTGTACATAAGAAATAAAAATTAGTATGACTTCGATGTTGAAGCTGCCTTTTTACATAAGAAATAAAAATTAGTATGACTTCGATGTTGAAGCTGCCTTTTTACATAAGAAATAAAAATTAGTATGACTTCGATGTTGAAGCTGCCTTTTTACATAAGAAATAAAAATTAGTATGACTTCGATGTTGAAGCTGCCTTTCTATACAAAAACCTTATAATTTCATGGTTAGCTCTAATCAGCTAACTATAAAATGGGTTTGGGATAAATAATAAGGGATAACAAATTGCGATGGTGCCAATTGATGGATCGGACTAGCACACGTTCCCATCGCTGCTAGTCCTGTATATAATCATGACCCTTTGATACTATCACAGGGAGCCCGAGGGATACGTTCAAACGTCCTTGGGACTCGCATTTAATCAGAAGGATTCACCAGAGGAGTAGGAAATATAAGCGTCGCTAATGACCATAAAGGAACTCACTTGGGACTAACCCAGGCAACTCATACAAGGATTACCGATTACCTATCGTCTCTGTACCAGTAACAACACTGCCTGTCCGACCCTTCTCGCCGAAACACAGCAAAGCTATTTCACGGTAGAAATAATCAGGACGGTGGTAGCCATACAGGACAGAGCGCGGAGAAGCGCATTCATACCATTTCCATATCTTGGTATCGATAAACATTTTTACACAATATACCTCTAAGTAAGTTCATTAAATATACCTCTATCCTGCTTATTTCTTTCGACAAACAAGCTTGCTGTGTTCTGCTAGGCTAGCATGCGTACAACGAGATATCTCTCGACTAGAGAGAGAGAGAGATATATATATATATATCTCTACATCGAGTATTTTCTCGATTACTCATCATCATCATGGGGTGCCATCTTCATATTGAAGTTTGGAGGTAAGCTTTCAGTACTCCGTCGGATCAAGAGATATTCTCTTGATCTGATGTATGTAACTTAATCCGGTCCAGTCCTTTATGTCGTCAAACCACTCGATTGCTCGTTAGGGTAATACCACTTAATACGAAGAGTGCTACTACGAGAAAACTCTTTGTATACTTAAATAATATAATTATAGTATGGAAACGCTCCGGTTTTATCTATTTAAGTTTAAATTACTTTATCTTGTCCCTAATATTGAAAAGGCATGCTAGCTAGGAGACAGAGATATACGAGAAAAGGGGTAGACAAAATTTGGTCGAGCGCGCATGCTAGGCCAGCTGGAAAGAGAGAATAATAGCGCTGAGGCCCGAGACCAACCAGTTTGGGTATCAGGATAGACCTAAGATGAATTGCCTGGGTCATTCTGGATCATGGTGTATAAAAAGGTCAGTGGCTATAAAAAGACTTTTGAAAAAGTTTACGGTAGAATTGTTAATGTTTGGTAAACTAAAAACCAAACCTTCAAAGTCAATTTTGGCAATTTAGCTGAGAGAGTTAATTTTAATTTCATACCGTTATTTAATAGCGATAAACATTTAAGTGCATATTTTTCGGCATATCGAAATCGGTGTTTTATCGTTGAAAAACATCTGAAGTTGGACAAAGAAGGCCGAATAAAAAAGATTTCGCGTTTTTTTTCTAGTTTCAACAGACAGAGACGACTCCATAGAAAGAGATCTTACAAAGCAATGGGAGAACATAAGCTGTATGAGGATTCATCATGACGGTCTGATGTCACTTGATGAGTAGCATGCCATTTGCTAGCTGATAAGCCACCCAGGAAACAAATGAAGGTGGATGACGTAGGGTATCATCAGGGATGAGGTAGGGTATATCTGTATCACTATCATCCACTTGGCTTCATTGATCTTGACCTGTTTTAATTAACCCTGTATACTAGGAATTTTAGTTATGACATAATTGAGAATTAAATGTGCTTTTAATTACAGTTTTATTATGAGCAGGTATTATAATATAGTTCAGCAGTCCGTGGGGTCGAGTTGTCCGGTTTTTTCTTTCTTTGTTCTGTTTCATTCGCTTTCGAAAATTATCGACCGATCGCAAACGTAATTACCCTCGAAAGAGACGTCACTCAAATCTATCGATATAGAAAACGTTAACCGTCAAAAGTACCAGGAGGTCATAACTGCTACAAAGTTATCTAACTTTGTATTTCGGCTACTAAATCCTCAATAAAAACCTCTAAACTTATGAACATAGTGCACGAAAGAGACACCAGCATCTATTTAAAGTCTATTTAATCGAGCCTCTCTTTCTTTTTGCGTCAGTTGACAAGCAGTGGGTGAACGAACTTTGAGAGTTTACTGGGCTAAAAGTTGAATGTACCTCCGTTCGCGGACATTACGAACAAGATAGCAACTTTACCATATACTGTAAGTTGTATCAACGGTTTATATGCCGTTTATTGCGTTTCAATTATAAACGGCATGCCGTACCGTTAAAGTCGACAGTCATTTGTTGGAATTATGAAATATCAGCCGTTTTGGAATACATAGTCGAGTTTCTCACGACTACCACTACAGAGGCATGGGCGTTGCGAGACGTGTATGATGATAAGAGTGGTTTGCATGTGTGCGTCGGCTCGAGGTTGGTGTAGTCTTGAAAATAATTTCGCGGTCACACCGCGCTGTTGGGTTCACATAACCAGAACCACCTGTCTCTGTTGCACGCCTGGTTATTTATATCTTGCGCGCGCCTGTATAACGTATACGTTACGTAGAAGATAATAGATATCTTACATACTTAATGGTATTAAGAATCTAATAGCTCATCAAGATAGCTTAGCTTAGTTTTTTTAACGTACAATTTATCTTCTAAAGAACTCAATCATATTTAAAAAAAACTTTATTTAAAGGATTATTGTCGATTCAGATACTATTTGATTATCAGTAATCGAACGTATCCCATCCAACCTTTAAAGTGGTGTTCCACCTTCGATAGAACCACAATTGAATTTCCACTGTACAAAGAGACACACAAAGAAGAAACAAAACTTAATTTAGTAGGTAAGCGATCTAAGCAGATTTGGCATCATTCCTACGGCCACTATTTTCTGGCCTTACTAGACGAAAAGCTCTAATACTCACAACAGGCATGGAAGCGATATGAGGTAGATGGAGAAACGTTCTGCCTCAGACAGCCTCGGATTCCTATCACACGTCACATATGTGTAGTACATTCCGGCAACTCGATTTTGAGGAGTAGCATTTTGAAACTGCCTATTTTTTGGGTATAAGCCAAAACGTGAGACGAGCCAATTATTTACAAGTCTGTAAGAGATACCCTTGTTCTTTGAGATCCAGATGATAGCCTTTATAACAAACTCTAGCAGCGCCCCGCGATTTCACGTGCGTACTTCACATACACGTGGGAGTGCTGGGATAAAGCTATGCTGTTGTAAAGTTTCATTAAAATCCATTCAGCAGTTTTTGCTTGAAAGAGGCGGGAAAGAGCGACAAACATGAATCCTTACAAACTTTTGCGTTTATAATAATATTAATAGTATAGGATTACAAAACTAAACCGAATAATGAAACAGAATATTGTCTCGTTTATTGCACCAAGCAGGCTCTATACTGTGATATGCAACAGCTGATACATCTAAAAACTAGGAACGATATTCACCATTGGTCTACTCGTAGGCAACGCATGATGACCTGGGCATAGCATATATAGGAACCTGGAAAACTTGATAATTGTTAACCCTTCGTGGGTTAACAACTTACTATCAGGGTGCTCATCTGCCGATTTGCGAATCTCAACTTATAAAGGAACCATAAAAAACGTAATAAAATCTCAATATCATAAAACATCTTTTAACGTTATCGTCGTTTTTGCTGCAAACTATACGAAATGTCTCCAGTACAGATTTTAATCCGTGATATTCTTTTTAAATCAATATAAATTCTCAAATCCTTGAAAGTTTTTTTTCAAAAATTTATAAATTTTGACGTCTGCGTCAGACGTCAAAATGTATCAATCACTTCTCTCCGAAACACAGCAAACCTGTATCACGTCAAAAACAAGCAGGATGGTGGTAATTCCCCACCATGGTTCAGGCCTTGTCGTGGCGTTAGCGCTCAGTAGTCTAGGGTGAACTCGGCACCTTGGGCGAAGCGAATTGAGCCGAGGGGGCTCTTTGAAAAAGACGGGACAAAAAAGCAGGGGGCAAGAGGCGAGGACGGGAACCTGACCCCATTGTACCGTCTCGACGTTGCGAGGGGTTGTTCTGTGGTGCGGGACAAACTCTCTGTGGAAGTGGCGTCGGTCCCCTGAGGCCCTGTTTGCTCAGCAGATCCGGGGCACCTCACCAGGGCGGCATTGGTGGCACTCGCCGGCTTTAGTAGGTAGAACTACGTCCACTTACCACCTTTCGGGCGCAGCGAGTCCCACATACCCGCCTGGAAAGACCTACTCCCCCGCGAGATGCCTCAGACCATTTCCCTTACATAGGCTGCACTAAAAGTATCGGGAATGGAATATTTCCACTGTTCCTGTCATATTAAAATATTTTTAATTGAAAACTCCTTGTTTTAAAAATCGAATACCATTTATTTATTTAAAAAAATATTCTCGAACTTGTCACAAGGTCTTGTCAAACTTGTTTAGTCGTTGAGAAAATGGAATTGTGTTCAACGTGGACGTGTCAAGCTCAGTGATGATCCCCATCAAGGTCGTCCAAAAACTGCAGTCACCCAAGAAAACGTTGATCCTGTGCGTAAGCTGATTGAGGAATATCGACATGTGACATACTGCGAAATTCAGGCAACTTTAGACATTGGCATGAGTCAATTCGACGACCTCCGTGGCTCAGTGGTAAGCGCGTTAGTGCTCAAGCCGGAGGTTGCGGGTTCGAATCCCGCCAGGGAACAAAAAATATTTTCTGTGTTCCTGGGTCATGGATGTGTATTAAATATGTGTATTATATAATAAAAATCTTAAATATATGTATAGTATAAAAGTATTAAATATATTTCCGTTGTTTGGTACCCGTAACACAAGTTCTTCAAGAACTTACCACGGGACCCGATTGACGTGGTGTGAAGCGTCCATAGATATTATTATTATTATTATTATTATAAATACAAACTTTGATTATTACAAATAATCTTGCATGAGCAATTAGGTGTGTAAAAAAGTTGTTTTCCCGATGGATACCGCATTTGCTCTGTGAAGAGCAAAAAGCGGCTCGCGTTACTTGGTGCGTCAGAACTCTCGAAATATTCCACGCAGGATCCTCAAATGCTGTATACAACATCGTATCAGGTGACGAATCCTGGATATACGCGTACGAACCCGAAACAAAAAACCAGTCACGTGTTTGGGTGTTCGAAAATGAGTTAAAGCCAACAAAAATTGAACCGTTCACGGAGTGTTGCAAAAAAATGGTGGCCACGTTTGTCTCCAAATCCGGCCATGTTGCGACTATTTCTCTTGAGGAACAAAGAACAGTTAATGCAGAATGGTATGCTAGCATTTGTTTGCCACAGGTCGTTTCTGAACTCCGTAAAGAGAACTGCAACCGCCGCATCATCCTCCATCAGGACAATGCGAGTTCTCACACCGCGCACAGAACAAAAGAGTTTTTAGAGCAAGAAAACATAGAATTATTAGACCAGCCGCCGTACAGCCCCGACTTAGGTCGGGGCTAAGCCCTAATGATTTCTATACTTTCCCTAAAATAAAGAATGAATTGCATGGTCAGAAATTTTCATCGCCTGAAGAAGCTGTGGACGCCCACAAAACGGCCATTTTGGAGACCCCAACTTCCAAATGGAATGGTTGCTTCAATGATTGGTTCCATCGTATGGAAAAATGTGTCATATTTCGCGGAGAATACTTCGAAAAGCAATAAATAAATTTTTAAATAGTAATGTTGTGTCATTTCCTTGATTCCCGAAATTTTCAGTGCCGCCCTCGTAGTACTAAGCAGACGCAACTCTCCCACCGGTTTATTAAGAATTATTAAACCTGTACAATAGAAGATTCGATAAACAATCTTACTCTAAATAATTATTAAACATTCTCATGGTAATAAATCAATATTTTATTAATGACTGAGAATTCATTGTTGATTATTCGCAGTTGATTGCTTGAATTGATGAATTTTATTGCTGTAGGTCACTGACTTGTTGTGTGTTCTATTAAGTTGCAATAATATAAGAAAGAAATTTAGAAAGAAATAATACTTATTATTCATTCATAATAAGTACTAGCGGAGGAGTGTGAGGTTTGGCGTTGGGAATTGGTATGGAGAAAAGTGCAGAAAGCCGATCATAATAATCTAATCAGCCTCAACAGTGTAGCTAGCCCCTTTAAATGAACGCCAAGACAGCAAATTCCCCGCCACTTGCATTCAGCTAGGACGCCTGCCATCACTATAATTCACATCATCGACGATTCACCTCTAGTTGGTCGACCAACTTTTTATTTTCCCGTAGAAAGGTATTTTTTATAATATTAATATTATAATAACTTTCGGGTGATGAGGAATCGTTCAGGACCATGGAGGTTTGTTCGACATCTCTAAAAGATAATGTTATCAAGATGTTCTTTGATAATGAGGAACGAAATCAGGAGAATCTTAGTGGTCACATCTTTATGATGATGACATCATTAATTATAAATATATGTATAATATAGTATACTAGGATAACATGAAAATAAAGAGCATAATAATAACAACACTAAGAGGAAACTAGCAAGGATACTATGAGCACTATGAGGAAACTGGAAAGTCAAACCCAAACGTGCATACTGTGCGTGCCTGTGACGCAATATAAAAAATATTATGTTCAAAATGTTCTTATTAATTAATTAAATAAACTTAATTATTTTCAATTATAATTCGCACGCTTAATAATAAACCGGAATATATCAAAAATTAAGGATTTCCACTTTTGTTAATAAAACGAACTAACTCAGATTGAAGAAGCTATTGGTACAATCATGCCACGCAAAACAAGCCAAAATGGCCGGTTCTTAGATCACCTCTCTTTTCTACAAAAGCGCGTGAAAATTCATTTCGTGCAAAAGAGAATTATTTAGTGTTATGGCGACCGTGATATGAGATAGGTGTCGTTTTTTTGTGCCTAGTGTCTAATAAGGTGAAATAATTCGATTTATTTTCAAACGCAGGTAAGACTATTCTTCTTCATTTTATTTCTAAAAAAGCATATTTCGTTTTACTTTACTTTAGTTGAAAACGGTGATATAATACAGCATGTACTATTTAGACTTGGTGCAGTTTATCATTTAATTATAATTGTACAGTTAAGGGAGATTGCGTATTACTACGTTCTAGTATAAAATTATAACTTTTATTCGTGAAGCAATTCATTTTACATCACTTTATTACCAAAATTGTCGATAATTTAATACTTGTGTTTATTTCGGTTTACGTTTTAAAAATATTCTAAAGCCTTTAATTGATCTAGTAATTGCTGCAGTTTATTACAAAATGTCCTTTCAATTTCTGTTGAATACCTATTAATAAAAAGTAATAAATTTCTAGTTCCATAGTTTAATCCTGAAGATGACGTCTGCAAATAGGAAGAAGCGGTGCCTGCAACTTCTTAATATGATGAGTAATAATGTTGTAAGTACTGATACGAAACTTATGATGAGTAATGATGATGAAAGTACTGATACGGATTGTAAGCCAGTCGAAACAAAAGTAAGTAAATAAATCGTATTTAAGTAGTTACAAGTGCAGTACCCCGACTGTAAATTTGCAAGAAAGTTAACATAGCTATTGCGTTTACGATACGTTAAGTCAAATTTTAAGTGAAACAAAATAGTTACGTTTACTCTCTTGCAAACTTCTTACATTCGGGGTATAGTATCCATTAAGTTTTAATTTTTTATTCAATGTTTTGTATTATTTATTTTAGAGTTTGTTCAATGAAATAGACGATAAAGTCCAACACAGTATAAAGGTAGACAAAGTCTCCACCACACCATGCAGTAAATCAAGGTCACCACGTAGTATATCAAGATCACCATCATTCCGGAAATCCAGGTCGCCAACGCCACAATGCAGGAAGACCAGGTCATCATTAAGCAGTTCTTCAAGTACTTCAGACTCGTCTTCCTCGGACTCATCTTCCTCAAACTCATCTTCCTCAAGCTTTAATACCGTTTACCCAAAAAAACCGTCTCTAATGCTATATAATGGTGACGAACATAGTAACGAAATTATTGAAGATACTCCTCCACGCCTTATTAAAAAAATACCAGCGTAAGTAGCAATGTGTTATTAGTACATAAACAACTAACTAGAGGAGCATTATTTATATTATTTTTTATTATTTTAGGACCCAACTAGTTCAACAGCAAATCTGAACGCCATACGAAATTATGCAATTTCTCCTTTATATTCGGACTAGCTTTAACTTACTCAACTTAATCACTGTTAGTCACAGCGTGATATTATACATATAGCCTATAGCCTTCCTCGATGAATGGGCTATCGAACACTAAAAGAACTTTTTAAATCGGACCAGTAGTTCCTGAGATTAGCGCGTTCAAACAAACAAACTCTTCAGCTTTATAATATTAGTATAGAGTATAAATGAGAGCGAAGTAGATCTCAGTGACGATAATCCTAGTTATGATATTGTGTACACGATAAACCAAGAAACTTCTTTATTCCGCCATCATCATAAAGTTCCTGTGTCTCTGATGTTCTAAATACTGTCGTAAAAAGAGGCCGAAAACGAGTAAGGGATACTTCAAAGTGGAAACAAAACAGAGCCAAACGTTTACGTAAAAGCGGTCAGTCACGTTTATATAAAAAAAAGGAAAAAAAATCTATGTCGCTGTCTTCAACCACCGTGTACGTACAAATGTAGACTAAAATGCGCATTTCGAATTGGCAATAAGTCTAGATACAAGCTGTTCAAGTGATGATGATTGGAGATTACGGGACTTGAACCAACAAAGAGTTTATGTCAAATCATCTATGGTAGCTATCAAGCCATGATATCAATATACGAACGCAGAAAACCCACGTAAACCAAACAAAGCCTATCATTTTACTATCGACAATCAACAATCAACTAATAAGAGTCTGTAAAACTTTTTTGAAAGCTACTTTGAACATTTCAGATCGAATGATATTCACCACATAGCAAAAAACAAACAGCAATAACTTTATAGAAGTTGACTTACGTAGAAAACATGGTGATCATAAAAAAATCCCGAATTGATAAAGGATATTAAACAGCACATAAACTCTATCCCGCGAAGGGAATCTCATTGTGTAAGATTGAGCTTCTACCTCAAAGGAATACATAGACGGGGGAAAGACAATCAAAGACAATCAAGATAATAATTGTGCGGGTCAGAATAAAAATAAGTTTATAATGACAATGTATATGTATGCAGTTTATTGTTTTAACATCCAAAATATCACTCATGATCCGAGGGCATACGCAGAATGAAGAAGATAATATTTACAGTTTGATAGAAAAAGAAGTAAAAAAAATCTTAAGTCCGGCCCAATGTATACCCCAATTCCATACATAACACTAATTAAAAACGCAAAATAATGTAACCCCCCGATCAAAATCCATTTCCAATTTTGGTACAGATGAAAGCAATCAAAATGTCAACTGGAATGATATAAAGGTGTTAAAGGTCACAAAAGAAAATCCGTTTCTATTTTACTTTAAGACATCTTACAAGGACGAAAACTACTAGAAGTTAACGTGCGAAATAAGCGAAGGAAGATGAAATCAGTCACAGAAATAAACATGAACTAAATATACGCAAAAACAAGAGCAAATATAAGCGCTAATAAAAAGAAGGACTTGAAAGAGCTAATTGCAAAGGGGCGGATTCCATCTTAATTATGCTAGTTTTTACAACTCAATTCTTTAACTTTTTTATACTCATTTTTTTCGTAGTATTTTAAATATTATAGAGTAGTCACAACTTACGAGACTGATTAAGACCAATAGGTAAAATCTACTTACCTACTTCAGTAGATTTTAATTATTGATTATACCTACTTCTACTTAGTACATCTACCAACATTATTTGTTGGTAGATGTACTAAGTACAAGTAGGTTTTATAAAATAAATTTTTATTCTTTTGTATTACAATGCTGCGGTATTAATGGTGTAAGTAGTATATTTTATATAATAATATAATATATTTTGAGTAGTCATAATTTACGAGACTGATTAAAGTTAATACGTAAACCGTACTTAGTTCAGTAGATTAAAATTATTTTTTATAATTATTAATGTTGGTAGATGTATCAAGTACAAGTTTATAAGAAGTTTTTATTCTCTTAAACTACCTACAATTTTTGTTATTGTTAAAAAAATACGTTCATTATTAAGTACATATGATTAAAGGTTCCTATTACGACTGATTATTTTAACTACTGTTGTTGTTAGGTTAAGAAAGCAGTTTATATAAAATTTAAAATCTAAACTGATATTTTACGTTAACAAATATAAAGATTATTTGCGAAATATTTCTGTATTTTTACTTCCATTTTACTTTTAAAGTATAATAAGTATTAAACATTTAAATAGATTATACTATTTATTAATACTAAACTGATTTATTAAATATTAGTTCGCAAATATTTTGAAAATCGAACATTAATTTTTATACTAAACTGACATAAGTCGAAACATTAGGAAATAAACTTTATTTATTAATTTGATATTAATAATATAATAAAACTATTATGTCAATTATATTCGCTATACATCTCTCTACAATTTAAGACCAAGAAAATAAAATTAACACCTTAAACATGTCAAAACCATCAAAATGTATTCAACTAGGTAGAGTCTCAAAACTTTGATCGCGATTTCTCGAAAATGTGAATTTTTGTTTTATTCCGGTTTATTATTAAGCGTGCGAATTATCTTTGTAAGAAAGAATTATCTCTTTTTTCAATAGGATAGATCTTTGTCTGAATGTGAGTTTCTTTCCTTCGCATCACAATGTGACGAAAATGGATAGAAATACCCAGCAAATGTAGCCAAGATGTTTCGGAAGACCAGAAAGTGACTTATTTTTAATATAAAGCAATATTGCTTTAGAAAATTATAAGAATTTTCAATTAGGTACTTTCAGATCATATTTTTTTTCTGTTCCAAATCTTTATTACTACGATTCAGACATTTGACACCAAGAGACTTGGTTTTTTTATTTTCGATTACTTGGTTTCCGTAGATACAAATCTGTAACCATCTCATTCACTGAACATAAAAAACCAATATTTAAGCAATAAAATGGAATTCACGTGTGTTTACGCTGCCTATTAATTTATTATAGAACGGTCAATGGCCGGGAATCGAACCCGTTTGTACCATTCGAGGTCAAAAAACCAACTTACAAAAATAATAAAATTCTATGAGATCTTCATGTTAGTGGGAGTTAGGCATGTGTCAATAGTTATTTAGTATTAGGATATTATAAAATATAGAAGTAATATAATAGAAGATCGATGTAATTAAAGGAAGAGAAGGCCAGTGGCCTTCTTTTCTTCTAATTACACTGTGACTTACCATCTTACATAGCAGCGTGTAATCTTTTCGGGCGATCGTAGTAAGACTTCATAAAAATCTGAGTTACCCTTTATTCTTTACTTCAAAAAATTAACACAGAACTGAATGTCAAATTTATAATTAAACAAATTCTCTAAGAGATTTTAAAAAAATATTACTGTGCAATTTAAAACATTTTTTTTTGAATTTGTATTTATTTTGCTATTCACAATTTAAACGTTTGAAAATATATGATATAAATAATCCTAATTTATTTATTATCTTTGCCACTAATTGGCGTATAGGTCACGAAGCATGGAGAATATGACATACTAACGACCAATGCAAGTTGCTGTTTTACTAAAATATAGAACATTGAGCATTACTTCCGTAATAAAAAAAATTGAGTTACCCTCGCTCGTGCATAAAGAAGTTTTACTTCAATAATATCAATTCTTATACGCTCTCTACATCTGGACCCGGAGGAGACCCGTGTCCAGCAGTGGGACACGGGTCTCCTCCTCGAAATCTGGCGAGGAGGGTTTTGGGCCATAGTTTAGATTCTGCGCCAGCTGGCCCAATGCGGGTTGGTGAACATCACACACCTTCAAAGACATGTCATGAGCAGATTTCCTCACGATGTTTTTCAGGGAAGCGAATTGTTATTCCCAGGTGACAACCGTTGAGGTTGATGATGGGAGATGCTGATCACTTACCATCAGGTGGCATGTCTGTCAGTTTCCGTATATAACCTTTTTTTTTCTTTAACGCCGGGAATTGCTCTGCGGCATTCCGCGGGCCTCCCCACGCGGGTATGTGGGACTCGCAGCGCCCGAAAGCTGGTAAGTGGACGAAGCTCTACCCACTTAAACCCGGCGAGTGCCACCAATGCTGCCCTTGGTGAGGTGCCCTGGATCCAATGAGAAAACAGGGCACCTCGACGGCTTTCAGTCCCCCAAGAGACCGACGCCACCGTCAGAGGGGTTGACCCGCACCACAGAACAACACCTCCCAACGTCGGGACAGTACAATGGGGTGAGGTTCCCATCCTCAACCCTTGCCCCCTGCTCTTTTGTCCCATCTTCTAATAAGAGGGGTACAAAGAGCCCCCTCGGCTCAATTAGCTCCGCCCAAGGTGCTGGGCTCACCCTAGGCCACTGAGCCCCACCGCCACGTCAAGGCCTGAACCATGGTGGGGTTCCGTGTATAACCTACTTTGTCTGAGTATTTTTTTTTTATGAATAAGTAATATCAAATCAATCAAATCATTTTTTTTTATTCAAAATAATACAAAGCAAACCCACTGAGAAGAATCGGCAAAACAAACTGAGTGGAACTAATCTTTTCAAATATTTTATAACAATTTTCACATGTTATCCTGAAATGCCTGGGAGGAACGCTCTATTCCCAAGGTGTGGTATCTTCCATAAAATCTTTTACTTTATAATATTCCTTACCACACAAAGGCTCTTTAATAACTTTTTTTTTTTTTATGTTACTTGGATAGGCAAACTGGCTAACGTGCCACCTGATGGTAAGTGGTCTACGTCGCCCATGAACATAAACCAGTTTACCTGGAACGAGCCCAGGCAACTCATTTATGTGTTGCCTATCCTGAGACATAAGATGTTAAGTCTAGGTGCCAGTAATTACACTGCCTGTCTTGCCCTTTTCTCCGAAACACAGCATAGCTGTTTCACGGGAGAAACAAGCAAGATGGTGGTACCCATGAAGCCGGGAGCGCGGCACAGCGCTTCCCTCCCACCGGTAAATTAAATAATAATTGGCAGGTTTTGAACATTTTCTGGGATCCTATTGTAAAAGCGTATACAGTTGCCTTTATAAGAATTGCTTACTTTTGTGAGTCTAATCACTGGTACATCTAACCTGTGTCTATTACGTATATCACTAAATATCTACCGGTGGGAGGGAAGCGCTGTGCCGCGCTCACGGCTGCATGGGTACCACCATCTTGCTTGTTTCTCCCGTGAAACAGCTTTGCTGTGTTTCGGAGAGAAGGGCAGTGTAATTACTGGCACCGAGACTTAACATCTTATGTCTCAGGATAGGCAACACATAAATGAGTTGCCTGGGCCCGTTCGAGGTACACTAGTTTATGTTCATGGGTGACGTCGACCACTTACCATGAGGTGGCACGTTTGCCAGTTTGCCTATCCAACTAACATAAAAAATACAGTCCTTGGGCGTTAACAGATTGATTATGATAATGAATTAAATATATTTTTAATTTCTTTAAATTAATCAAAGCATTAATATTGAAATAATAATGCTTTGATAATTAATAGTCGTAACTGTTTTTATATATATATATATATATATATATATATATATATATATATATATATATATATATATATATATATATATACATATATATATATATATATATATTGTATTATTTAGTTTTAAGTACTTGTAAGTAATTGTTTTTATCTGTATATTTTTTTTTGTTTCGTTGTTACTGTAAGAACTTTTATGTTATGTGTGTTACACACACCTGTAATTTTTCTTAAGCACTGAATATTTCTATTCTATTTTATTCTATTAAATACTCTTTTAGTATTTTAAAATATTTCTTTTAAAATATTGCTTTATAAAATCAGGCCTGTATAAAGCTTTATAACTCTACGATAAAAAGTATAGTTTCATTCTCCACCAAATTAAAAATAGAAGATTTTATTTACAAAATCTATTAATTAGTTACTCTAAATTTATATAGCTACAAGAAATAATCCGCCTCGAAATGAACCGCACCAGCCACCTCTGCATGAGCCTTGAAGACTCAAGTACCAATTGACTTGTCAAACAGCCGTCAAAACAGTTTTCAGAATGTCATGAAAATGTTAGACTAACTAACAACCTTCTATGTTTTCATGTTTTCCGCACCGCGCACAATAGTACAATCATCTCCTGACATGGATGCTGTAAAGATGTAACGCGCAAATTGAGAAACATTGATTAACCTCCTATTTGTGTATGTTCTCTGTGTATATCTCGCATCAGAGATAACTGGTCCACACGCAGATTCGCCAAGTCGTCGTTTGTTGTTTGTTACAAACAACAGTTTTTAACAACAAGTCTGAACAAATGTCGGTTAAAAATAAAAATAAAATAAAAAATAATATAATAAAATACTTGGCAAGTGTCGCATATGTTCATCTCCCATCATTTAATTCTGTGAAAATATCTCTACAGTAGTAGTTTTAAAAGATGTCCTAAGGGGTCTGAACCGACACCAGTGTCAGTTTCCTTAAAATACATATAATAATAATAATTTATGTTATATGGCAATTATTCTCAAAAATCACTTATCCTGTGAATAAAATCTATATTAAGATAGAGAGAGACCAGAAAGTTAGTGGTTAGAGTGCCAATTCAGAATTTCAATACAATTCAACAATTTACAATGTGGATTTGAAGAATTTTGCCAGAAAAACTAATCGTCTAAGGGCCGATTTCACCAATGTCGTATAAATCTTATTCCCGGAATAAGTTGTTAATCACTCGCGAGTAAGCCCATTTTACGTTTCACCAACATTTAACCTAGGGATATAAAATCTCTATACTAGAGTAAAACCTTTATACCGCCGATTTCGGCCGAGTAAGCTGCTATTCCGAGATTAGTACTATCTTTGATTATATATAATAACTTATATAATATAATCAAAGAGTACTATTTAATGTTATGGTATATTATTAATTATTATTATTCTCTCAATTATTGTCACATTATAATTAATTAAATATGTCAAATTATAATTGTAATAGATTTAAAATTAAATTTTATTAATAAAAAAAAATATTAATCAGCATCGATACTTAAGTACATGCCATTATTTATAAATACATATTAGTTAGCTATTTCACTTTTTTGTTATTATAAATTGTGGTATAATAATTTTGCTTCATTGATACTCTATCCGGTCTTTTATTTTCATTTGTATTGTTTACAATCAACGATTTGTATAGAACATTATTATAGATTTGTATACACCGAATAAAAAATTTCAAAAGTTTCAAAACACAACAAAACCAAACCATATTAAAAAGCGCGCACGGGATCACTGTCAAGTGTCAATTCAACTGTGGAGTTAACGTATTATCCGAACAAATAAAAGAATACGCAACGCTATTGCGCAAGTATACGTCAAACTGTCTATTTTACTTGGGCGCATAACGCATTCATCAATTCTTTCGGTCAACGTCACAGAGTAACTATGCGAGAATAAGATATCTATAGAATAACGTGGTGAAACGAAATTGAAGTTAATCCTCGAATAAATCGACAGAGTAAAGTTATACTGGGATAGCTACTCTAGTGTAAATTCAATGTTGGTGAAATCGGCCCTAAGTAGCTCTTAGCAACGTTTTCGAGTGATTTCAAATTACTGATAGGCCAGCTTTAGATACGCTATCTCTCTCACACTCCCAGACGTCGTACGGGCTATCCGGCTGCAGGTAGAGATTTTGTTTATCTGTGCGCATCGTACCTATACAGTTCAAAAAATTATTTTTCTAATAATTTATTAAAGGTTTTTTTCATTGAATCAAAGACATGTGTCTTTGATTCAATGAAAAAATTCAATGACTAGATTAGACCGACGTTGGTAGCTCTCGTACTATAATAATTTTGTGGCAATTCACGCAAAACAGGAATTTATAGAGCTATTTTTTTCGCTCAGGCGGTATCACGTGAAATTCAGGTACTGCTAATATCGTATATTATTCATAAAAATAATCACGCGGTTTTAGAAGGGGAAACATACAAATATTAATTCAAATTCACTAATCATTGCACATTTGAGATGTAATAAAAATAACAGCAAAGATAATGAAAGCAATTCATTAATTATAGGAATAACTACCGTCAGTTTTAAGTAAACTTAATTAACTGTTCCATCTACAGCTATATAATATACACGTTTTGTTAATTGCTATAAATGGCTAAAGACAATGGTCATCATTATCATCAGCAACCTTTATCCGTCCACAGCTGAACATAGGCCTCCCTCAATGAACGCCAAGACCGATCCCTCGCCACTAGCATCGAACACGGACCGGCCACTGCACAAACATTGTCTTCCCACCTGATTAATGGCTGAGCAACACTTCATCTATACAATTCTAAATCTAATACCACACGTATAAATCTAAAGCTATACTTATATTGTTTGTATGTTTGTCCTTCCACGTCGTCGCAGACGCGTCGTCAGTTTTTGCACCACCCTAGTTGGTAGACCGGGAAGTTGCTTAGGCTATCTTTTTACCCCGGAAACTCTCACCGGCTAGAGAATTGAAAAATAAAGAGAATAGGAATAGATGGCACTAAATCCGTTGAATATTGGTTTTAAACTTTATATATATGTATAATGCTTATGTGCGTGTGTATGTCACTGAACTGCTCCTAAGCGGCTGGAACGAACTTGATGAATTTTTTAAGTGGATTCGAGAATATATATTTAAATATTTTGTACAGGACAACGTCTGTCTGTGCCACTAGTAATATATAAAATGTCACAAAAAAGAGCCTTTTATACGAATTTAGCTTTTCTTATGTTTCATAGAGATAGAAATAGAGTAATTCTAATTGCTCCTTTTTATATTAGAATATATTATCTCTATTAACAAATACAGGTAACAAAATTATTACTTTTAATAATACAAGTAACAAAATCATTACTTTTTACTACATACATCATCATATTATAATCAATCTTTTGCCTTCCATTGTTGGATTAAAAAAATAACCGTAATAATAGATAAGTTAAGTCCGCTAATTCTTTTAAATAAATACTTCGTGGTACGCCACCAACTAGGACTTGACAAATTCCATCGAGCATATAACCGGAATAGAGCGGTAATCTTATTTGTTTTGTATGAAAACAAATTACGCCAAATTTGAGCTGCGACACTGCGCCGGTTCTGCACTCTGATTTGATTTTGATTGGCCGACTGATAGCTTTAGACATTGATGAATGAAAGGCCGATGGAACGTACACACAGATCACTGGTTGGTTGAATTGCTATTACGTCAGTGACAAACCAATGACCAGTTTCGGAATGTTATGGCTCATATTACTCTCTATTCGGTCATATGCTCTATGACAAATTCTTTTAAATGCACTCCGATACTCTAGGTACTTGGAGTCTAATAACTTGAAAAATAAATTAGACCGGGGTGGTAACTCTCGCTCACGTAATACCGGCGTAAAGTGACGGCTATGCTGTCGCGTCTCGTGTGGTTTGTGAGTTATAGGGGGATAGGGAAAAAGAGGCGTCTGCATAATCTCTGGTTGTGCGGATGTGTATGGGCGTCGATAGTCGCCAAAAGGCCTGGTCTACTCGTTAGCCCTCGTATGCTAAAAAAAACTTCACGATCATTGCAGGGGCAATAGTAATACTAAAATATAATATCAACTCAAAACTCTTTATTCTCCACAAAAAATTGATTATTATATAGGACAGTCAGAGAAGGTGCCGATGAGACGTTCATAGGCCCTGAGCCGAGACTGCCAATAGCACACAGGATAACAAAAAATGTTATAACCTTGAGAATAAACAAAGAAACAAACCAGAGATGGAATGACATGAAGAGCTGCAGACAGTCGAAATTCTTCATCTCGACGATTAACAGGAAGAAGACTAAAAAGAGTTGCTTAAACTCAATAGGAACAACATTAGAACAGTTGTAGGAATATTGACAGGACACTGCCCACTCAACAGACACCTGTCAATAATGAAGCTAACAGAGGACCCTCTATGTCCTAAGTGCAAAGAGAAAGAAGAAACCAGTCTGCACTTGATAACGGAATACCCTGCATTTGCATACGCAAGATGGGAGCTGTTTGGAGCGGACGAGCTGAAGAAGGAAGATTTAGCATATCTAACCATAAGGCAGCTAAGTAGTTTTTGTAGATCAACACGTAGGTTTGAGGGGGTGACACCGGAGGGGCAATTGGTAACCCGTCCCCGCATCTAATCCCAGAGGCGAGCCTGGGGAATTGGGTGAAATGGTCCCGTTAATGAAGACTGATCGCCCGTCTGGCCTCGCTGGTGTCCCCACCCTTAAATAATAATAATATAGGACAGTCACTCTTTCCCACCAATGACACATTTTCTAGCGCCCAAAGTGTGGTAAGAGCGCATAAGTTTCTACCTAATACTTCAAAGTGGCATGCCCAAAATATTGGGTCGACTGTCATTAAGGGCATGCGTGCCACTGGCTTGCCATACCTGTGACCAACCAATTAACTTAATATGACTTGCGCTTAGTAGTCAACTCAGTACTTTATTAATTATGACCTTGGTTGTATACAAGCATAATTATAAAAAAACGGCCAAGTGCGAGTCGGACTCACCCACGATGGTTCCGAACAATTATACATGCAACCTCAGATTAATAAACAAATTTGTTTATTAATTAAAAGCTTTTTTTTATTAATTAATAGTCTTGACAAAGCTCGCCATTATAAAGTCCTCGCAAAAGAACACAGATTCCAACCAAGGATGATCCGTGAGGCTATTGAAATTAAAAAACATCCTAATTTCAATAGAGAAGATGGCTGGCTCTTACCACCTGCTTGGGATCCCATTATTAATATCATCAAATCAAAATCCAAGCATAATGTCACAGATTAAAGATACAGTTACCACTTTCTGCGTAGATAGGACTATTACCAAAACATTGATGTATCATAGGGTAGTTTCGAATAACTTTGTAACATTAGGACGTATGACACCTCAGGCCTCCCGTGACCATGGTTGCTGTAAAGTATCCGAAACGTCGGGCTTGTAAAAATCTTAATAAACCACGATAAAATCCGTAAAAAATTGTTTCATTATAATGAGTGAAATTCGCGTAAACATTAGAAAACAATAATTATAAGCTTTTGTTTATTAATCTGAGCGTGCAACATTAGACACTTCCTATAACAAAAAATTACGTTTGTTGTATGGGACCTCGGGGTCGTAAGCGACGTCGAACCCTACACATGGAAACCACATCGATCCGGATCGATCGCGGAAGCTTAGGTTCGAATCCGATACGAGTAGATACAAACCCAGACCGCGCAAACAGCGCTAGCACTACGCTACCGCTAGATTGCTTGGGCACCGCGCAACACCCGCCTCCCTCTCCAGAGGGAGGGATGAGGGCCGGCCCTCATGATGATAGGTTAAATTCAACCGTAAAAGATTCGTCGACCGTATCGGATTTGACTAGTCCAAATTCTGCTCTCCCGAGCAGCGCGCGCGATGAGGGGGGCGTCCCCCTTTCGATTATTTCTTAAGTGAGCCATCTGCTCACTTACTGTACCGATTGAGCTTAAAGGCCATCAGGCCGAAAAGTCTAGCCCTTCCGAAAAAAAAAATTGTTGTATGGGATTGTTAATTAATTGTTATTTATTTTTATATGCCTTAAATATTGATTTTAATCTGTTTGTAGTATTTACTGTTAGAGCGGCAATACAAATACATCATCTTTGAAAATTTCAACTGTCTAACTCTCACGGCTCATGACATATACAGCCTGGTGAGAGACGGGCGAACAGCGGAGTCTTAGTAATAGCCTTTTACCCTTTGGGTAGGGAACCCTAAAAACAGATAGCCCAGTTGCCACATATAAATTAACATTTTTTTAAATATATACCTAACGTGTCAAACTTCAATATGATGTAGCGGGTGTCTATGGATGTCGCCAGTTATTACCAGGCGAAAATACTGTCCCCTTGTCCCCTCATCTATACAACAAAACACAATTAAGAATAAAAACTATCGACGCCTCTGAAGTTACAGTCGTTCAAATAATAAACAAAAATTAAAACCGACTTCAAAATTAAAAAAAAAAACTATAAACTAATGAAATAATTTCCTTAATCTTTGTGCCTACAATTTATAATCAACTTGTTATTCTACTAAAATACAATCTTTGCATTTACCACGTCATTATTGTTACTTTTGAAGCCGGTGTCGTATTCGTTGATCTACCTACCTTGGCTGACACCGACTCAAATAAAGAACAAAAAAATATTTTTTCAAATCGGTCCAGCCATCTTCAAATAATCAGGTAACATACATTAAAAAAAACCGACGAATTGATAACCTCCTCCTTTTTGAAGTCGGTTAAAAATAAAAAGAAATAGAAAAATAGGAACACTCAAAAAACATAGTAGCACCAGAGTAGCAGAAACTTCTGGGGTGTCTAAATAGCGATAAAATCAAAGTAGTTTTGTTTTATTGCTTGCTAAAAACACCCTTGTTTAAGCCACTGTAACCGCGTGTAAGAATTGCATACTGCATGGAGTAAGATCGCGAGCGTATGGTTTCACCGCTTTCTATAATCACTTTCACTTGAGACAAACGAACTTGGGGCCTGACTCACTCTTGTTTACTAAATCATCACAAATAGAACAATCTAGATTCGTCATGCGCCACTTTATCAGGTTTCTTTTATTGTTTTACTTATTTATTTTTATTATAACAATTTTTCTCGTAATAGAACAGGATACACGGTCCATTTTTGAACTTGATTACTATCAAGCAAATTTTCCGTGAGTAGCTTAATTTTGATGACGCCCAATAATTTCCTGTGTGAAAATTCTAGATTGTGGTAACTAACAGAGGTAGCAAGGATAAAATATGTCCATTTGATGATGAACGTAAGACCGGGATAACGTACCACGTAATTTGTAGGACAATATGACTGTTAAATTATATAAATATTAACTAAGTAAAAGAAAAAAAATCCGCTGGTTAGTAATCTTTTTGATGACCTCGTTATCGATACATGTTAGAAGGAAGGGACTCTGATCAAACCATATATTTTGTAGGACAAAATTAAATATTTTTTCAAATAATTTAGATAAGTATCATCAGATTTAACAAAAGAAACCCAGCTAGTAATATTTTTTTGAGAATCATCAAATTGACATAATTTTTATCCTTAGCTCTGTTAGCTACCACAATCGAGAATTTTCACACAAGAAATTGTTGGGTGTCTCATCAAAATGAAGCCACTCACGGAAAATTAGCTTGATAGTAATCAAGTGCAAAAATGGACCCTGTATCCTGGACCATAAGGTGAAAACAATGCCGAAAGAGCTCTGCGAAATAAAAGTGATATTATGTTTAACGCTGTTGATTGACCCTGTAAGATGTGACCTTCAGTAATATATAGTTTTGCTGTGTTTCCGAAAGTAGGTCAACTGAAGTCTGAAGTAATTACACTGTCCTGGCTCGGTCCTTGCAATGTAATTACTTACCATCCGTACTTGCACCGTGACTTACCATCTTACCTTTCAGGACAGGCTGAACTTGGATGTATATGTTTTCGGGCGACGTTGATCACTTAATTATCATTATCACCATCACGTGGCTCGCCTGCCGAAAATGGTCTGAGATCCAGTCTCAATTAACCGCAACTAAAACTACTTTTACTAAAGTTGTTAAGTTTTTGTTTTCTCTCCTAATTTTTTATAGCATAGGAGGGCAAAAGAGCAGTCAAAGTCTTTTGGCAACTATCGACGCCCATACACATCCACACTACCAGAGATTATTCAGTTGTGTTGCCCTCCTTTTCCCTATCTCACCAATGAGCTACCGGAAACTCACCACACTACACGCGACAGCATAGCTGTCACTTGACGCCAGTATTATGTGATCGAGAGGTACCACCCCGGTCGTACCGGCCCAATTCGGCTGCAAATCAGCAAGGCACTACCTCTTACTTATCAAAATTATGGTTAAAGATCTGAACCCTTTGAATCTTAGAATTCATGAAATTAAACAATTGGCCTGCATCTTCACCAGTACGGTATTCAATTTACAAACATTTTTTATGTAGTTGGATAGGCCAACTGGCAGAAGTACCATGAACATAAATTATTACACTGGGACTAGTCGAGGCCACGTGTGGCCTATCCTGGACATAAGATGGTAAGTCTCGGTGCCAGTAATTACACTGCCTGTCTTGCCCTTCTCTCAAACACAGCAAAGCTGCTTCACGGGAGAAACAAGCAAGATGGTGGTACTCTTGCAGCCGGGAGCGCATCCCTTTCATCGGGGGAGGGATGCGCTGTGCCGCACTCCTTATAATACTCCGCATAATAGCATATTAAGGTTACACAAGTCGATCAATTTATATTATCCTTAGTTTTTTATATACACTTAATAGTTTTTCTATAATAACTGTTTTGCTAAAAGGACATTTTCAGAATGAATTATTGTGCATTTCATTCTAGCACACATGTTCGCGCCTTATGTCAGGTGAGATTGCAATCATTTTGTTAGAGTTCGCGCCGTCGACTAGTTCAACCTTAACCATAGAACAATAAATGTTAATTATCTCTCAAGAATCTATTACCGGGATAAAAAGTAGCCTTTTACTTTCAGTCTATAAATAAAGTGCAAAATATCTAATAATTTTGCACTTTGACTAATACCTAGAACTTAGAAATTTTCACATTTATGATATTACTAATTAACTAGGCCGAGCTTGCTCTAGTATATAGTGAAAAACTAGACTTTAATAAATTTGACTGTACTGCTTATTATAACATACTTTATTTAAAAAAACATATTGTTTGTTTCATAAATACACATGTTTCCTCGTTTCACCTGCACTACTTTAGCCAGAAGATTAATGGCCATTAAATTAGCTTAAAAACTCAATAACAATGCACTGAACATGACCGACATTTCACATCTTTTATTTCCTTGTAATAAAGTCCAAAGTGTTATAAAAATGAAGAGAATGCCAAGATCAGATCATGGTCGCACTTTCACTGCTTTCTCTGACCTGGTTTCCTTACCCTGGATGGCCGTAGGTCGAGGTGTTGGCCTTCAGGATGACTCCACTTTTAGTTTTATTCGTCACTTTCATCTACGGAGAAAGTTATGACGTAGGGTGAGATAGGGAAGTGGGTCACGGCTTTATGTTTCGGGATCTTGGGCTAAGGTCATAAAAGAAATTTAAAAAGCAAAAGTCTCCAATTTTATAGTAGAATACTGGCAATATTAGAAAGGATTTAAAAAAATAACATGTTTG
Source organism: Helleia helle (assembly GCA_963853865.1). NCBI lineage: Eukaryota > Metazoa > Arthropoda > Insecta > Lepidoptera > Lycaenidae > Helleia > Helleia helle. The sequence goes on from OY971436.1 coordinate 5,414,074, forward strand.
TATTAATATTGAAGTACCCGGATGACCGAGCTTTGCACCGTATTTTTTTCTTTTTTTTTAAATTAAAATGACATTTTCTAAAAATGATTCCTAGCTAGATCGATTTATCGCCCCCGAAACCCCCTATATACTAAATTTTATGAAAATCGTTGGAGCCGATTCCGAGATTCCAATAATATATACAAGATATAAGATAGAATATATATATATATATATATATATATATATATACAAGAATTGCTCATTTAAAGATATAAGATATAAATACTAAATAGTAATTATTCGTAGTGATCCTGCAGGGATCTACAATCGACTTTAAATTAAAGTTATATGTATCAATTTTTATTATAAATCTCTTTTATAATTTATGACACGTTATATTATGTAATAAATATTAGTCTGCATAGACAAATTATTTAGCAAGTGCTATCTTCAGCAGTGTGAGATTTGACATAGTCAAGGGGGTTTCTAAGACCTCCCTATTGGTCTAAGGCCGTGATCGAAACAAGGTGGTTGACTGCTTCATATGCGACTCAACCATGCCACTACATGTGGTACTGTTGTAGTACTGTCGTGTCCATAGAAATATTAAGAACAAATATCTGTGGTCGTGTTTATGAGCTATTGAAAGTGGCTAATACAAAGAGTATAAATATATTATATTGGGGCTAATACAAACATTCGGCACATGTATGTGGACGTAAGTTTTACGACAGTCTGTCTAGTGCCTGCTGGCAACGTTACAACGTTCTATTGAGGTTTTATTGATATTTATTTGTGAATTTTATATTCCAGTTTATCAATAATATTACCACCGAATAAAGAAATAGGAAAATGTATAGTTTTTAGTTGAACCTGAACATTTCCATGCCTCTTATAGTATCCTGGTTCAAGCCTTGTCGTGGCGGTGGGGCTAAGTAGAGTCTTTTTCCTTTTAACACGGGAAATGCTCTGAGGCATCCCTCGGTGGAGTGGGGACTGTCCAGGCGGGTATGTAGGACTCGCTGCGCCCGAAAGCTGGTAAGTGGACGCAGCTCTACCCACTAAAACCCGGCGAGTGCCACCAATTCCGCCTTTGGTGAGGTGCCCCGGATCAATTGAGCAAACAGGGCACCTGGATGGCTAGTCAGTCCCTCAATGGACCGACGCCACCTCCACAGAGGGGTTGTACCGCACCACAGAACAACCCCTCCCAACTTCGGGACAGTACAATGGGCTGAGGTTCCCATTCTCCCCCCTTGCCCCCTGCTCTTTTGTCCCCTCTTCTTATAAAAGGATACAAAGAAGGGCCCCCTCGGCTCAATTAGCTTCACCCTAGGCTACTGAGCCCCACCGCCACGTCAAGGCCTGAACCATGGTTGGGGTGAATGAGTGCCAAGTTAACTTGTGTGTGTTCATGGGCGATGCTGTTCACTTACCGTCATGTCACTTGTCTGCTTGTTTGCCTACCTAAAGTAAATCATGACGGGTTCATTTTACTCAAAGACACGATAAAACTTTCTAGTTTTCCACTCAGAAAGCTATCGTTTAAATAAATCATAAAAATATCATTTTACTACATCAACTTTCACTTGACACATTTGATGAAAGAAATCTTTGAGAAGTAATTTTCGCCCTTTAAACGTTCTCACACATACTTTCTTTTAACAGGTGTACACTTTCATCATCATCGTCCGTATTCAACTATTATTTCTGTCAATGAACAATCCGGCTATTCGCTACCAAACTGAACCAGTTTAGTAAATTATCCTATAGACGACGAATACCACGTGATGTTTTGCTTCAGTTTCTTCTGGTGTCAAAAAAGACATCACCAGTCCAATCCTTGTCAAAAAAAGACATCACCAGTCCAACCCAACTAGAAAGAGGTAGTGCCATGCTGCTTTACTACCGAATTGGGCCGGCACGATCGAGGTGGTACCTCTCGCTCACATAACACCGGCGTCAAGTGACAGCTATGCTGTCGCGTTTCGTGCAGATTGTGAGTTTCCGGTGACCCATTGGGGTAGATAGGGAAAAGGAGGGCAACGCATCTGCACAATCTCATGGTTGTACGGATGTGTACGAGCGTCGATAGTCGCCAAAAAGCTTTGACTGCTCTTTTGCCCTCCTATGCTATAAAAAAAACTCCGTACAAGAATGCAGAGGCTAACTTTAGACCTGACATTATTTAATGTATATCTACTCATGGACAGCCTTGTTCCAAAAGAAAGAAAGACTTTTTTGCGACCTAGTTACTTGGTCTTCTCAACACAATTGAATGGATCACTTGTTTCTTTTTTATGTCAGTTGCTATTTGGATAGGCAAACTGTCAGACTTGCCACCTGATAGTCAGTGGTCGACGTCGCCCATGAACATAACCTAGTTTAAGTCGACCATCAGATGGCTCGTCTGCCAGTTGCCTCTCCAACTAACATAAAAAACAGACCAAGTGCGAGTCGGCCTGGGGCAAAAATGTTTCGTACCATAGAATATATGTATAACATTAGACACTAACAAAAATGTTCCGTACCATAGAATATATGTATAACATTAGACACTAACAAAAATGTTCCGTACCATAGAATATATGTATAACATTAGACACTAACAAAAATGTTCCGTACCATAGAATATATGTATAACATTAGACACTAACAAAAATGTTCCGTACCATAGAATATATGTATAACATTAGACACTAACAAAAATGTTCCGTACCATAGAATATATGTATAACATTAGACACTAACAAAAAATGTTCCGTACCATAGAATATATGTATAACATTAGACACTAACAAAAAATGTTCCGTACCATAGAATATATGTATAACATTAGACACTAACAAAAAATGTTCCGTACCATAGAATATATGTATAACATTAGACACTAACAAAAAATGTTCCGTACCATAGAATATATGTATAACATTAGACACTAACAAAAAATGTTCCGTACCATAGAATATATGTATAACATTAGACACTAACAAAAATGTTCCGTACCATAGAATATATGTATAACATTAGACACTTACAAAAAATCACGTTTGTTATGTTCTAGTAAAGTAATTTATGGCTATTACACTACGCCACCAATTGCGTCCAAAACCATCAATCTCTAGTTTGACCAAATTACACTAACTGTGCAAAAAATATAATTGGTTCAGTAGTTTAAAAGTTCATTACAGACGAATGTGAGAAGACATTTGTGCATAGCCTGACCAGAAAAATAAAAACCCTCGCCATATTGCGTAAAATTTCGGAACTAATTTCTGTATGGACGATAGTATGTGTTGACGTAAAAAAATAGAGTGGCGACACCACGCAGGGTTTATATATTTCTGATCAGGCTTTACCTATCAACATTTATTTCTATTACTAGAACACTCGTTTCACAGGTTCCTACAAAACTTGTTACTCGCGGACAATGTCACGATAATTTTGTATATGAATATCTGTTACTAGCACCTGTCTCATAAGTCCTTACAAGTTTAGGCTAAGCTAAGTAATGGGTTCACGGAGTACGATATTCCGTCAAGCCATTTCTGCCATTATTCCCTAATTCGCGCGTTTACGGAAAAGTTGGCGATCAATCAGAATGGTAAATGGGTGCGCCATGCTTTCTCTGAGCACTTTCACTTCACCGCGGGAAGGTCGCAATGCACGGTCGTTGACATGCAAACTTTTACCGGTTTTACCCACGTCAATTTTCTAACCTTCTAGAAACTTCCGTGAGTTTCTAACTTTATATGTATCTCACCGGTAATGAGACCATGAGAATCTTTGAAATTAGAACTTTCAATCTGTCAATGCACGCCAAGCAACAGCTTGCATTACACTCTAAAACCAAAAAACCTTTAAAATGTAAGATCCTTTGAAGTGAACTATATTTTAGGATCCATCTAGATGCTTCTGTGAGTTTCTCCCTTGGCACTAAAGCCAATGAATACCTTCTCGAATCTTAGGATATTTAAAATTTGAGAGCATTTCGCTTAGTAATCATTTTCCTTTGAAGATCATCTAGATTCTAGTTTTATCTTTAAGTTTCCATATATTCAATATCTGAAACGTTACAGTGAAGAACATTTGAAAAACTAAAGAATTCGTTTATACGAACTGTATAGTAATTTCCATGAGTTTCTAGACTTCAACGTCTATAGCACTCAAGAAAATTTAAACCTGTTGAGTCGTTACACGATAATGCTATAAAATATTATTACTTCAACTAACATATACTAATACTGATATGTAGGTACTAATTACTAAATAAAGTCATGCGCATTCTTTCCAGAAAAACCTCTTCTTTTCTTTTTTTTTCTTTTACGCCGGGTAATGCTGATTCATCTCGCGGGGAGTGGGTCTCCCCAGGCGGGTATGTGGAACTCGTTGCGCCCGAAAGGTGGTAAGGTGAACGCAGCTCTACCCACTAGAACCCGGCAAGCACCAATGCCGCCTTTGGTAAGATGCGCCGGATCTCCCATCCCATCCTCGCCCCTTGTCCCCCTGCTCTTTTGTCCCCTCTTCTTATAAGAGGTGTAAGTACAAATCCTTCGGCTCAATTTGCTTCGCCCAAGGTGCTGGTTAATGGCCGACTATTAACCAGGTGGGAAGATGATAGCCATGCAGTGGCCGGTCCGTGTTAGATACGGATGGCAAAGGATCGGCCGTCTTGGTGTTCATTAAGGCCTATGTTCAGCAGTGGGCGGATAGAGGCTGATGATGGTGATGAAGGTACTGGGTTCACCTTAGGCTACTGACCCCCACCACCACGACAAGGCTTGAACCATGGTGGGGCCAGAAAGACCCCTAAGAACAGTTCGATAAGGGAAATAATAACAACTACTTACATCAATTATTGTAATAAATCTGAAGGGTTTGTTTGAGGGCGGTAATCTCTGGTATGATATTAAGCCTACTTAATTAGCGGAGGAAGATTTTTTTTTTATTTAGAGCGATTGAGGCAAGTCTATGTTGAATTCATTTGTAAGTTATGAACAGGAAGCTTCATCAATACTGTTTCTTCATTTGATCGTGCTAATTAATCTCTAGAATTATCGGTCACATTTCCAAAAATAGTTTTGCACAGATACAAAGTATTATTATTATTATTTAAGGGTGGGGACACCAGCAAGGCCAGACGGGTGATCAGTCCTCATTAACGGGACCATTTCACCCAATTGATACAAAGTAGGTACAAAGACTATTTATTTAAAATATTTTTTTTAAATTCAGGGCCGGTGCAACCTGCCAGTCTTCTAATAGACAGAGTTATCATGTAATTAAGGCTTCTCACTTAATATCTCAACGGTCAGAGAGCCTGGTGAAACTACTTCATAATATCTCTATAATAATTACTATTATACATTTATAAATGCGATATTTAGCGATGCGAGGGATTTTCTGTGCCACGTGTCCGTGCTTATTTCTCCCGTAAAAAAAATGCAGTTATTCGGAAATAAGGTTGGGACAGGCAGTGTGCCAGTGCTGCAGTCGTCGATACAGGAAGTATCGACGACTCACGTCTCAGAATAGACACCGCATGAATTTTTTGCTTAGGCGAGTTAGTCCCAACTCCCTAGGGACCCCACCATGGTTCAGGCCTTGTCGTGGCGGTGGGGCTCAGTAACTTAGGGTGAGCGGTGCACCTTGGGCGAAGCTAATTGGGCCGAGGGGGCTCTTTGTACCCCTCTTATAAGAAGAGGGGACAGAAGAGCAGGGGACAAGGGGTGAGGATGGGAACCCCACCCCATTGTACTGTCCCGACGTTGGGAGGGGTTGTTCTGTGGTGCGGGACAACCCCTCTGTGGAGGTGGCGTCGGTCCCTTCCGGGACTGACTAGCCTTCGAGGTGCCCTGTTTGTTTTCTATATAATATATAATAGGTAATGTAAATGAGAATTCCAAGAGCTATTTATTGCTAGCGGAATGTTGGGTTAAAAGATATTTAGAACTTCTTTACATTATTACATAATATTCTCCGCAATCACCTCATATAAATTATTATTTATATGAATTTGTCCTTGGAGCTTGAGTTAAAATTATTTTTGATAATATTTAAAATAATATTATGTATACAGTATACCCGGAAATAAGTTAAAAGAATAATTAAAAAGCGACATCTATAGTTTCTTGTCAATACTAGAACGAAAGATTATATTGTTTATGAGCTTTCCTTCAGCTTTTGCATGTTTAGTCTGTAGTGAGTAAAACTGTTTTACCGACAGACACCGTGTCAGTAACCTTGACAGTTAAATAATGTTGTCACTTTACAAATTGTACCACTTTTGCTGGTATAGTGTACGTCGAAGAGTGTTAAACCACCTCTGCTTTTTAAGTTTCTCTCTCTCTGCTTTTGTTATAGCTTTTTAATTCTATCTTACGCAAATTTGATGTAATATAAAGAATGAAATTAATAGATTTTTTTTTCAAAGCTTTACGATCACAACTGATACTAATAATTAGTATTAGGTATCAACGTATTATATAATATTTTGACGTGACAACGTCTTATAATTCGATGAAGCCGACTGCAAGAACGAAAAAACGTGACGCATGCGGCGTTACCTCGCTCTGAGGCGTTCCATTTTCTTATGACGTTGTCACGTTCAACTATCGTCAGTAAACCGAGTTTACAGACAACAGATTTTATTTTTTATTAAAGAAACATTTTGTATAATATTTAAAAAAAAAATATCCTACCGGAGTCCTTATTGGTAACGGGTATATTTTTATTTTTAGTACTAATAATAGAGAAGGATAGCATTTTAAGTAGGTCTCGGGAACAAATATTTATAGAGCTGGCAGTCCTGCGCTGTCGCGAAGCCCGGCGAAGCCACGATTTGCATTTGGCGTGACGCGTGCGGCGTGTAGTTCGAATCGTTTGTCATCTGTCATGAGTTAATTTATTGGTTCTGTGATCTGTCATCAATTAGTTTTAGCGGAGTGTGTATCGAAATGAAGAACGAAAAGTGCAAAAGTAGTTTTCTCATATTTTCTGTGCTTTTGTCCCCTATATTGGCAGAATGGAACACACGGGACTATGTCCGGAGGGAACATTCCCTAACAAAACCATATCAAGGTGAGTGACCTACGCCGATGACTTTGGACTCTAAAATTTCACAAATGCTAAATTACACGGTCAATTTGCAGGGAGTGGGATGTCGGTGCCTTACTGGGACTTCTTAGGTAGCACCATCGTTACGTCAAACTACGTACGTTTAACTCCAGACTTACAATCCAAAGCCGGCGCGATTTGGAATACAGTGGTAAGCCAATCTCACCTTTATTATTTGATAAATAAAAATCAATGCATTATAATTAAATTATGGTTTACAAAGTAATAATTTGCAATTAATCGCTTTATATGTCACGAATTATGTAAGTAATATCAGAATGCGCAGTTGAACGATGTCACTGGCAACTAGGATATAAATGTTATATGAAAAAATTTTTAAAATCAAATGTTTGATTACAATTATACACTGTAAAAGCTCTCTCCGATATTAAACCCAAATGCCTTTTCTCCTCCGATCTCAAACCTTAGGACTTAAATTTTGATTAATTTCAATTGCTAGTTTGCCAGACATACTTTACTAAATCATCTATCAAAATGGCTTGATCTAGATTAGAAAGAAGATTCAGGTTTCTTTTTTAGCTTTTTCCTAGTGATGAGGCTCTTTACAGAGAACTTTTAAATTGTACATTTGTAATATTTTCTCTCAAGATATACAATGCCCCACTGTTTCTATCTTTACAATAAATGTTGGCATATAGTTTGTACACTATATACTTTATATTCCAGTAAACACTATGTATATTACTGTTATTAAATATACTCCTGGTAGACCAGACCTGGTAGTATAGCCTTATCTAGCCCACATGTATTATAATGATTCCATTACCAAAAACATTCATATTCACATAAAAATTACCTTGTCATAGACAATTGTACATTTTTCAAACAAATGTTTTTGAATTCTAAGGTTTTAGGATTCCCTATCCAGAATAGTCTTATCATTTTCTTTCTTTATAGTCTTATCTTTTATAAACTACAATATAATTTTTGCTTCCAATATCCGTATTTTATTTCTGGACTATTTTGAATATGTATTAACAGTAGTAGGATTTGGTGTACCATCATACCATGTACATCTTGGTTGTTTCTCCCTGTGTTTTGGAGGGAAGGGCAAGATGGGAGTGTAATAACCGGCACCGAGACCTAACATCTTACGTCTCAAGAACACATGAATGAGTTGAGTGGGCTAGTTCCAGGTAAATTAGTTTATGTTCATGGATGACGTCAACCACTTACCATCAGGTGGCACTTCTGCCAATTTGCTGACTAACAAAAAACTTAACAGTAGACCACTCCAGGAAAGATGAGTGGTTGTCTTGATGTTCATTAAAGGCCAATGTAATATGTTCAATTGTTAACTAAAATGGGCTTATGAGGATAATGAAACCATCTATACTTTAGCCAAACTTCATGTAGAATGTTTGTTTAAACAAATCACAACAGCTGACTTTTAGTGTTCTTACTCCATAATTTTTCATAATTTCACACTTCCAATAGTTTTACCCTAAAAATCAACCAGTCTATTCATAATATGAATTGTAAAGTCAAGTTAAACATAAAATTTGATCAGTTACCATTTCAAAGTCAGGAACATTTTTCCATTTTTGTATTATATCATGATGTAAAAATTCCAGAAGAATCCTACAGTATTCACATTCTGTTTTGGTTATATTATTGAACTGATCTTGAACAAGTGACAGTCGTCATGTGGTGTCGCTAAAACAAGGAATTTCAAATAAAATTTAAGTGAGTTGAGTTAAGATTTGACGAGATAAATGGGTTGTTAACTATTGTAGAAACATTTAATAAATTTTACATTCTACATCGAATTTGACTGAAGTATATTGAGATTATTGTTAAATGTGATGTATGTGTGATTGTAATATAATGTAAGTTGTAACCTATGTATATATCAATATTTCTTTTGCATAATAACATTGTCATGTATCAATATTATTACTATTAGAAACCAACAATGAGTTGTGTCTTCTTTTTATCATAACATTACTATAAATAAAGGAGTACAATAGGTTTTCAACATTTATCTTTATGTATAGACTATAGATATATTTTTATGCACTCGTTAAATGTTAGTCATAGATAAAATGTGGAGGTAATGGAAGTAAAAATTGTAAAGTATTTTAGTCACAACATATACATATTATATACAGATAAATAAAATTGGAGTGGCTGTTCGTAATATAATTTTTTTTAATGAAACGGGACATCCCTTTTTGTAAAAAAAGTTAATATTACCCAGTACATATGTACATATACAAAAATAGTATTTTTTACAATTTTTGTCTGTCTGTTTGTCACCGCTAATCTCTGTAGCGGCTGGGCTGATTTTGATGGTAATTTTACTCGCAGATAGCTCATGTTATAAGGAGTAACTTAGGCTATAAAAATAATCATCATCAATCTGGATTGATACATACCTGGTTACGGCTGTAAATTTAAATTAGCCCGGGTGAAGCTGCGGGCAACAGCTAGATATATGTATATCATGTTATAGAGTCCAGGAGACTTAAAGCATTAACCTGCGTCAGCAAAAACAAATCGTCAGCCTTTTTCCGTCCACTGCTGGATATAGGACTCTTTAAATGAACGTTAAAACGGCCAATCCCCCGCCACGCGCGATACTTTCTTGAAAATACCCAAATTACATGATTTGGGTATTTTTTCGGAAATACCATATTTTAGAACGCTGGGATTACTTATCGAGTTCCAACTAAAGGAATGTGATTAAAACCTCTAATAAAACATGGTAAATCTATTTAGTAACACCTTATTTCGTTCCACCTAATCTAATTGGAACATTTGATAACGCTAATTAAGTAATCAAGTAACAAATATTATATTTACTTGATGACTTGATATTTAGGGTGTAATTGTTTTAACATGAAACAAATTATATGAGCCACTAGCAGCGCCCCGCGGTTGCACACGCGTACTTCCCATTCCCGTGGGATCATAGGGATAAATTATAGCTTATATGTTATTCTGATGTACAGGCTATGTTATTGTAAAGTTTCATTAAAATCCATTCAGTAGTTTTTGCATGAACTAGTAACATACATCTATACATTCTTACAAATTTTCGCTTTTATAATATTAGTAGGATTCACTGTTCATTTTGTCTTTTTTTAAACGACTTCGTTGTTATTTAAGTATACAGGCAGATAAGCCACGTATGGTAAGAGGACAACGTCACCCATGAATATAAACAAGTTAACCAGCGAGTAGCCCAGGCAGTTCATTCATCCCCACCATGGTTCAGGCCTTGAGCCGAGGGGGCTCTTTGTGTCCCTCTTTAATAAGAAGAGGGGACGAAAGAGCAATGGGCGAGGACGGGAACCTCACCCTATTGTACTGTCCCGACGTTGGGAGGGGTTGTTCTGTGGTGTGGGACAACCACTCTGTGGAGGTGGCGTCGGTCCCTTGGGGGATTGACTAGCCGTCGAGGTGCCCTGTTTGTTTATTAGATCCGGGGCATCCCACCAAAGGCGGCATTGGTGGCACTCCCCGGGTTTTAGTGGGTAGATCTGCGTCCACTTACCAGCTTTCTCACAGGCGCAGCGAGTCCCACATACCTACCCGCGTGGGGAGACCCACTCCCCCGCGGGATGCCTCAGAGCATTTCCCGGCATTAAAGAAAAAAAAAGGCAGTTCATTCATGTCGCAGGGTTGTCCTGTGTTGTCAGATCCAGGACACTCCCCTTCAAGCGTCTGAAGGCAACTTCACACACAGTGGTTTTAGTCCGGTATACCGGCGCCGGGGGTAGTCGGGGGTGGGGAGGGGACAAAATTTCATGATGTGATCCTCAAGTGGTTCAGGCGGTACGGTCTGTGGACTCTGTGGTACTGTGGAACATACATAAATCCATAATACATACTTACACACAGACACTTGACTGCTAAAATCATAACCCTCCTTTCGACTTTGCCTTGGCCGGGTTAAAAATGCAAAAGATAGAGTTATTTATACCTTAATTACATCAAGCTTATAACTGAATAGAGTAGTAGCGTGAGCCATAAAATTCCAAAACTGGTCAGTGATTTGTCACTGACGTAATAGCAATTCAACCAAACAGTGATTTGTATGTACGTCCATCCTCCATCAATGGTCATCAATCGGCTAATCAGAGCACAGAACCGGCGCAGCGTCGCAGCACAGTCGGAATTAGTTTTCATACAAAATACATTACCGCTCCATTCCAGTTATATACTAACTAGCTGTTGCCTGCAGCTTCGCCCGCGTTACTCAACTCCTATAAGTCACAGCGTGATGTTATATAGCCTATAGCCTTCCTCGATAAATGGCTATCTAACACTGAAAGAATTTTTCAAATCGGACCAGTAGTTCCTGAGATTAGCGCGTTCAAACAAGCAAACAAACTCTTCAGCTTTATAATATTAGTATAGATTATAATTACGTGAAATATGATAATTTTTGATGACCCGTCGTGTTGATTGTTTTATGAATTCGTGTGTTTTGACCTTGCGCTGTTCGCAAAATTCTTGTTTTATTTATCTATATTAATAAACATACGGAAAAGTCAGACAATACTTACACTGTTTGCATATTTTAAATACTAATTATATAATGTGTTAACGTATGCACTATAGAAGGCTCTGGGTGGATTTTATAAATATTTATGCTACTTATGAGAAATATCAAGGGGATCGGCCATCTTGGTGGTCATTGAAAGAGGCCTACGTTTAACAATGGAAGGAAAAAGGCTGATGATGATGGCAGTAAATGTATATCAAGCTAGATCATGTATATCTACGAAATTCCCGGCCATCTGACCCGCTGCCTGTGTCTGCGAGTAATGAAAATGTCGCCAGCAGGACCGCCGTGAGCGGTACTCAATCTACGAAGCCCTTGCCAGAGAAGGCATCGAAGCGGGATGATGATGATGGTTTTGTGACGGTGCAAAGGAGGAAGCGCCGTCAGAAGACTAGCAAGAACCGCTGTGGCACGGCTCCCAAAGAGCCCAACAGTATACGTGCTGCAGCACCGAACACCCCGGTGTATATCTCTCGCCTACACTACACCACTGAGGCGAAGGACATCGTGGAGTACGTGCGCCAAAAGACCAAATACACGGCGTGAGTGCAGCTTCTGAAGTCGCGCCGCAAGGTCAAATTCAAGGCGTTCGTGGTGCGAGTGCCGACATGTTTTCTGCACCTCGTCATGCAGGAGGACTTCTGGCCACATGGCGTGGTGTTCCGCCGCTTCCGCGGACAAGTTCCACCAGAACGCGAAATGACTTAAGTGCAAAAGTGAAGTGTTACTAACATAGTTTTAAGTCTTATTTACTAACAATCTTGTTTTATAATTATGTATGTTTAGGTATTTATCTATGGGCCTATGCAGCCTGAAAATAAAGGTTTATTATTATTATATCTAAGAGTAAGTGCCATGCTGCTTTGCAGCCGAATTGAGTCGGCACGACAGGGGTGGTATCTATAACGTTTTACCACCATTCCGTATTGTTTTTTCTCTAGTGTCTGATATCTGACAGTTAAATTTTGTTTACCTCTAGGCTTTTTATAAATCAATGCACAATTGAAATGTTCGTATGTATACCCCGAGCATACATACAAACATTTCAAATTAAAGAATCAAATTCTGCATGAATTTTTAATTTTAAGTCGGAGTGAGATATTTTTTCTTACAGTGAAGATAATTTTAAAACAGTTTTTCTCGATTGGGAAGAAATTTTTAGTTTTAACATTCCCGTCGTTTCGGATACATAACCTTGCTCACGGGAGAACGATAAAAGCCATAAAAGTTGCAAATTAATCATCATCATCGACCCTTGAATGTCCTGCTGGACTCGGGTTTCCTCGAAATCCGACGAGGAAGGTGTTGGGTTATGGTTCACCTATGACGGACGGACTGGAACAATGCGGAGTGGAACATTCAAATACTTCTATTCAGGTTCAGGTATTCAGATTTCGTCATGATGTTTTCCTTCACCGCTAAGGAAGCGGTGTTCTTATGTTGAACCGTGCGGGTGCACGGGAAAATTGAGAAAAATCCATTTAAAAGGTCCCGGCCATGATTGAACCCAGACATCTCTCTTAAGGCCGGACCCATACCCACTATAAAATATTTTTGCTCTGCTCTGAACAGTACAATGGAGTGAGTTTCCCATCCTCGCCCCTTGGTCTTTTTCCCCTCTTCTTATAAGAGGGGTACAAAGATCCCCTCGGCTCAATTCGATTCGCCCAACATGCTGGGCTCACCCTAGGCTACTGAGCCCCACCGCCGCGACAAGGCCTGAACCATGGCGGGGACCCACTATACAATGTTTCCACTGTACTATTACTGTAATATTTAATGGTTCCAGCCATGCACGACCCGCAACTGGGAGGTGCAAGTCCAGTTCAAGGTGCACGGGCGAGGCAAGGACCTGTTCGGCGATGGGTTCGCCATCTGGTACGTGCGCGACCGCATGCAGCCCGGCCCCGTGTTCGGCAGCAAGGACTTCTTTCATGGGCTCGCCATCATACTGGACACGTATAGCAACCACAACGGTGCTCACAATGTAAGTGAATGTTAAAGGTGACACGGCTGGTAAAAATATGAAGACTGGTGGTACATATAACACGTGGGATTTGTCTGCACGCGCTATCTCATAGTAAGTAGTAAACGTAGACCATGAATGTAAAAGATAACAGTCGCGATATTTTTTTATAGCATAGGAGATCAAACGAGCAGTCGGAGCCTTATGGTGACTACCGACGCCCATAGACATTCGCACAACCAAAAGTTATGCAGATGCGTTGCCCTCCTTTAAATGGACCACCGGAATCTCACAAACCGCATGGAACGCGACATGATAGCTGCACTTTACGCTGGTATTATGTGAGCGAGAGGTACCACCCCAGTCGTGCAGGTCCAATTCAAATGCAAAGCAGTATGGCCACTCTACCTCTTGTCAAACCTTATTGCTATTGTTTGTACAATACTTATGTGTAGCCACGATCGACAGCTGTTACCACATAGCCCTTTGATACGATCTCGGAGAACCCTTAGTGATACGTTAAAACTGCCTTGGAAAGCGCAATGAATTTAATCAGAAAAAATCAGTAGGAGTAAGAAATACTGGTAATACTTCTATCAAATACCTATATCAATTATCATATCGTGAATAAAATAATATCGCTCTATTCCGGTTATGCTCGATGACCATTGACTACAATAATAACACGAGAAATATAACCAGCATCAGCACCCGTACATATCGGCGATGATCAACAACGGCTCGCTCCACTACGACCACGACCGAGACGGCACGCACACACAGATCGCCGGCTGCGAGGCCAAGTTCCGCAACTACAACCACGACACGCATCTGTCCATCATGTACAAGGACGACACGCTGATCGGTGAGTCATGTCTTATTAATTAAACCTACATACACACTACATAGACCTTATGAGAAGAAACGATCCAGGGGGTATAATGAGGAAGATATTTATTTTTTTCTTTAATGCCTTGCTGCGGGAAATGCTCTTAAGCATCCCGCGGGGGAGTGGGTCTCCCCAGGTGGGTATGTGGAACTCGCTGCGCCCGAAAGCTGGTAAGTGGACACAGCTCTACCCACTAAAACCCGGCGAGTGCCATCAATGTTGCCTTTGGTGAGGTGCCCCGGATCTAATGAACAAACAGGGCACCTCGACGGATAGTCAGTATATTAGGGGACCGACGCCACCTCCATAGAGGGGTTGTCCCTCACCACAGAACAACCCCTCCCAACGTCGGGACAGTACAATGGGGTGAGGTTTCCACCTTCACCCCTTGTCCCCCCTGCTCTTTAGTCCCCTCGTCTTATAAGAGGGGTACAAAGATCAGCTCCCTCGGTTCAATTTGCTTCGCCCAAGGTGCTGGGCACACCTTAGGCTACTGAGCCCCACCGCCACGACAAGGCTTGAACCATGGTGGGGGTGTTCTGTAAGCCTAACTGTATTCCGAATTTCATATAAATACTCTCAGTTGCTTAGGCGGCATGAAAACAAGTATGCAAACTTAAATCGTTTATAACATTATAACGATGAGTCAACAGTGCTTACAGAGAGTCCAGACTTATCTCAGCTGACCTACTGTGTCAGAGTCCTTACTATTTTTGATATATGAATCAGACCATGTCTAGCAACGCTCTATCAATATCATCATCAGCCTCTATCCGTCCACTGCTGAACATAGGCCACCCTCAAAGAACGCCAAGACGACCAATCCCCCGCCACTCGCATCCAACACGGACCGGCTACTGTACGGAGATTGTCTTCCCACCTGGGTAATGTCTATAATAGTTGTTAATATTTGAAGTATTATTAAAACATGTTTCTTCCAGTTGCCGTGGACCTCGAGGGGAAGAGCGCGTGGAAGGAATGTCTGAAGGTCGAGAACGTTCTGTTGCCCACCGGCTACTACTTCGGCGCGTCCGCCACCACGGGTGACCTAAGCGACAACCACGACATCATCGCCATTAAGATGTACGAACTGGACCTGTTGGAGTCGGTATGTAACTTAAACTCCAGCCCACTGTTATGTCTATATCCTAGATTCGTACATGAACTGATAAAAAAAGGGCGTGTGTACAAAGTACACATGGCAGAAGTGAAACTTATTTCGCAAACTAACTTTTAAATCTCGTTTATATTTATAATAATCTAAAGCTTTAAATTTCCAAGACTTGCGATGCGACATTCGCTCTATCTCACTCTCTCTCTCTCAGTCGGTCTCAATCACTCTCTCCCTCGTCTTGGACAAAAACGTATTACATTTTCGTGACGTTTCATCCGTAAAAAAATTACCCTCATGTGTGCAAAGAAGTTTCACTGAAAAAACCAGCGCGAGTCTCACGAACTAAAACGTTGACGCCAAAAATCGGCCATTTTTTGTATTAGGTATAGCTCACGGTTAAGACCAATTAACGACATTATAATCTTAAACCCATCAGCCGTTCAGGCTGGAGCCTGTCTGGAGAGAGACAGAAATAGATATACTACATACAATATACATACACACTATTACATACACTCGAAAAACGATATGAAGCTGTACAAATATACAAAGACTAACCTAGGTTTTTCCTTTTTTCAGCAAAACAAAGACGAAGACAGGTCCCACATAATACCTTCGGCGGCGTCCTTCGAAGCGCCAAGGGAGAGGGTGGAGGACGAGAAACCGGCCATGTCGGGGGTCAAGACCTTCCTCACCATGATGTGTGTGGCCATCGTCATCATCGTCCTGGTGGTGCTCGGCATCATGTGGTATCAGAAACGACAGGAACATTCTAGAAAGAGGCTATATTAAACATAATATTCTCAACAGATTTTGACCAATTACTTTTCTATATTTTTGGAAATACTTTGTGTTTTGGATAACATGATTTTTTTAGTTGTCGATTCGAAAATGAATCCAATGAATGCAATTTTGCCAATGTCATTAATATAAAAAATGTTAAATAAAATATTAGTTGTGTAAAAAGAAACGTAAAGTAAGTTCTCATATAGTTCGTATACATAATGTATAAAAATATAAACAATTTAAACTAAACATTCTTTTTGCAATAAGAAGTTTGAATATTCTATATTTTTACCCAATAATAGACATATGTATTATAAATTCTTTTCTTTACTTAAGCATATAATAAAGAGTCATTATTATAAGAATTAAATTTTTAATACGGACAGAAAATATTAATAAAATAATAGTCAAGCTTACTTTTTAAATATAGATATAATTTCCCTTTCTAAAGATGTTATTGGGTTATACAGCTTGGCAAAAAAGAGTATGACGTGGTGACAAGTGGAACTAAATATTTTACTAAATGGAAACCTATGATGTTGACAATACTTGGCCGACAAATACTAGATTTTGAGTAAAGCTTAGTGTTTCACATTTATTTTTAACGATTTGATTTTGAAATTATTTGAAATTATCTTACTGATTTTCCATATTATGACGAGACCTAAGTGAAAGTGGCGCCCTCATTTTTTCCAGACTCTTTTTTGCCAAGCTGTATGTCTGATTTTTTTTATTTCATGTAATAAACTTACAAAGAATCTTTTTTTATTAACCGACTTCAACAAAAAGGAGGAGGTTCTCCATTCAATTGGTATTTTTTATGTATTTACTTCTTTGGAAACACTGAATCTAAATTGGTATAAGGTTATTAATCAGTTTTAGGATTTAAAAAAATATCCTTGATATGTCCTTATGGTATCTCATGCTTAAACGTCTTAACATTATTTACGTAATTAAATATTTATTGTATGTATCATTAGGTTTCCTTTAAATTAGTTAATTTATCAAATTGTGAAGTCCATGACAAACATACATCACAATATACACTATATTTTCCAACTTGAAATGACTGGGCAAAAAAAGAATAATATTATTGCTATGATAACAATAAGTAACTCTGAGTATAGAGTATTACTTTATATAAAATTGTGCTATCCTATGTACATTAGAGGGATGGAAATCTCTTTAATTTTATATATATTTGAATTTTATACTGTGATTTTTTTTTCCAGTAAAGTAAATTGATTACCAGTTAAGCAACGTTCATTTGTAATATTTCTTTATAAATATGTCGATTGACAAAGTATCTTAAGGTCTAATGATAAAATGACTGAATAAGATATTATATATAAGGGAACTTTTTTGTTTGGTAGTGTTGAATGTAATTTATTTTTATAATATTTACAGTTTTTTTTTTTTGCCAGCATTAACCTAATTTAGGAGCTAAAATATGGGACGTCTTAGTTTTCAACATATTATTATTTAATTTAGGCATGCTCCTGATATATAAATAGATATCTTTTATCTTTTGTGTGAACTTAATGTTCTTTTTGTTTCATAAGACTTATTATCAACTGAATGTATATTTGTAATTATTGTTGTATGGTATGTGTGGTTAAAATAAAAGTGGTTTATACAATTATTATTTTTTACTCAATTACACACACATTTCACTTCATCTTCAACTTTCCATTAATCCTGTATCGCAATACCATTATATTGTGAGACTATCTGGAACCGAAACTAGAGTCATACATATAAATAAAGCCCGTAAGGAACTTGCAATCTTTAAATTTTATATTACAGGTGTCAAGGTTGGTAGCGATTAAATAATAATATTATGCACATAAACAATTGTTAAGGATCTGTAATACATGGCGATATTCTAGTCGGTAAAGGCTCGACCTACAAGTAGATTCTTGAATCTTGACCTTTCTGAATTTCCCTGTGCACCTGACCATGTCAAAATCGCTTGCCCACAAAAAACTGTGAGGCCTTTAAATAAATTCGGTCGCAACGACGGGTTGCAACACGCATCGAATACGGACGTGCCTTATACAAGTGCACCGCAAACTTACGTAATTTATGTTCGACGCTCGCGTCGCTATGAGTTCGCAACTCATAGCCAACGAACTGTTGGCGTTCATACAACACGCCATCGACACGTCACACGATGGATGAAGTTAGCATCTTACAAATATGTAAGACCAACTTCAAAGAATATAAGAACAGGTTGGAGGTCTCAAACAGGATCATTCAAGATCTGCGTGCCGAGGTAGTGTCATTGCGTAACGCTATGTCGGTAAGTAGGTCTCCTAAAGAGACCTCAAACGTGAACATGCGTCGCGGGGCGCAAAATGTCTCCATCTGCAGTTTTGCATCGGCGGACTCCGATGCGTCACCGCATGCCATCGAGCCCCGACGGTTGCTGCGAGTGTAACCGTGTCGACACCAAGACGCTAGCCGGCCCGCGACTCGTCCATGTAGCTGCGCCGCACCCCCGCCCGCACCCTCTTCGGTGCCCCCCCGCGCGGCTCCTCCACGTAACGCGCGCGCTCCGCGTTCCGTCGCTTCCGCGGAACAGTACCACCGGAACGTATGAAAACGTAACACTAGGATTTATTATTATAAATAAATAAAAACATTTATTTCCTTCATGGAGCTATGGAGGGTAGAGACACGGAGAACCATCTCATATGGTGCGAAAGTTGTAAAAGTGTCCCGCGTCCGAATCACGGAAAAACTACGATATGAACATATTGTTGTAGTGTATGTAGGTTTATAAGTAAGGCGACTGTAAATACCTACTGCAGACAGAAAAAATTAGTAACATTACGCTTGTAATTTTACTTTTTTTTTTTTGTATATTAATAGGTACTGTGGGTTTTTTTATAGCATAGGAGGGCAAATGATAAATGGATACCTTTTGGTGACTATCGACACTCATACGCATCAAAATATTTTGTTTTTCTTATGCCTAGATGGGCACTTCTAGAACGTCGAAAAAGGTGCACGCACAACCATAGGTTAAGCAGATGGGTAGCCCTCCTTTAACCTTTTCCCTAAACACAATCAATTTTATTATCTGTTCTGTATTTTACGTACTTACGCCGATAATATGCGAGCGAGACTCGCGCCGGCCCAATTCGCCTGCAAAGCACTAAGAGTATATAAACACTACGTTTTTTTTTAAGTGAAACTTCTTTGCGCGCATGAGGGTAAAATTTTTACGGATTAAACGTCACAAAAAACGTCACGTTTTGTCCAAGAAGAGGGAGAGAGTGATTGAAACCGATTGAGAGAGTGAGAAACGGCGAACGTTGAAGTTCATAGCCATGGAGCTAGATTAGGTGGCAAGCGAGTGAGAAAGATCGAGAGAGAGATAGTGAGACAAAAGAAAAATATATTAGACATATAAAACAAAATAGAATCTGTGATTTAATAAATACACATTAATTATCTACTAGGTGTTTTCCGCAGCTTCGCCCACTCTAACTTAGATATACAACCGTGCCCGGATTGATGATTATGTTTATAGCCTAAGATACTCCTTACAATATCAGTTTTCTGCCAGTGATATTAAAAGTGGAAAATAATTAAAAGAGGTTGTTAATAAAAATAAGGTGAACTTGGTCTTGTCTGCGCTAGCGCTACTGTGCTAAGATCATAGAGTAGTATATGTATGCTAAGATTTTGAAATATTATTGAGGTCAATCATTATTTAATATTATTGTTATTAGGCATTAGCTACTAAGCTACTAGCCATATAAAATACAATATTCAGTCTGTAATACGGAGAAATAGTGGGAAACCCCAAGGAACGTGGCTTCGCCCCTCTAGCCCCCATCAATCAACTATCATTACCCATTCCATTCACCCAGAGCAGTCCACCACAATATTCGCCAACCAATCACATTATATATAATACACAGATTAAGTTTTTAAAACAAACACTAGGTATAGAAAACCGCCAGAACCAGCACCGGCGTCAAGTGACAGCTGTGCAGTCGCATTTCGTGCGGTTTGTGAGTTTCCGGCGGATAGGGAAAAGGAGGGCAACGCATCTACATAATCTCTGGTTGTGCAGATGTGTATGGGCCTCGGTAGTCTAAAGCTTCGACTGCTCGTTTGCCCTCCTATGCTATAAAAAAATATAACACTACCTAGTTTTTCAAAACGAAAAAAAAAACTAAACAGAATATAGAAACACATTTACAAATTCGTTCCAATATTGGTGAATCACAGACTTGGCAATACTGATTGATACCTCGTAGCTACTAGGAACAAGTATATTATGGAATTGACATTCGCGTATACCCGAAAGGGACAGGTATATTTTACAGGGATACCACATTCATAATAACAAGTCTACTTATTTTCTTGACACAAGTGTATTTAAAATAATAAAAAACTGGAAAAGGTTGATAGATAACTATAAGCATTACCAAACATTTATTGTAATATGGCATTTATTTGTATGGCATTCAAATTTAGTCGATAATTTTTTGTTGGGCACATCATTGTTGTGCCCAACAAACAAAGAGTGATATTCTGACAAAGGCAAAAGAAAGTGTCAATGTCTCTGTCACTCTTGGAGTTTTTCGTATGTTGTTATCTCGTTCCAATACGGTATTATTATTAGCTTGTCAAATCTATTGATACTTGATCTTAGCCTCGTAGTATAACATGAGTATAACAGAGGCTGATAATTCGAGATCAGGCATTATAATTTTTAAATTGCTTCAAAGTTTTAAAAGTGACCGTGAGATTGTGATGGTTGTGTTCTTAATTGAAAAATAAACTATTCATTTTAGTTTAGGTGGCGTGCGTGTTGGTTTTTAGGTGAATTTGTCCTTTAGCGACTTCTAACGGATTTTTACCTTATTTTTTATTCAAAATCTAGGAACGGTCTGGTCTCTGGAGATTTTTTTCCTAAACGGCAGCACTGGGTTAAGTAGTCTGTGAATATCTAGCTATAATTGTGTATTAATCTGTGGTGGTTACTCTATGGCCTATGCAAAACTCTATTACCTATTTATACTCTTTGATTTCCTCTTTCATCTTTGGCATCTTTGCGGCTTTTTCCACTGTCGAGTCTTGATTATATTATCGGAAATAATTTTAGTTTCATCATTATATGCTTGAAAATATAATATAGATCAAAGATAATATAGAGAAAATATCATACAGTACCTGATGGTGTAAAATATTCATCGAAATGGATGTGAAATCATACCTTTTTTCTTGGAGCACCAAGAAAGGATTAACACCACAGTTTGATATTCGAGCTACAGGTATGTAATTATATCTGCAAATTAATTAAAACATAATATAAATAATATTTATCAATAGTACATAAACGGAAACATTAACAAACTAAAATATACAACTAAGTACTTCCTAAGAAAATAGTAATTTCTAAAAAATACATTTTACAATGTTATAAATCTTTAATATTTTAGGTCCACGACATCGTCAAAGGTTTTTATGTGAAGTGCGGTTAGATGGCTATACATACGTCGGTGCTGGTAACTCTGCTACCAAAAAAGAAGCTCAAAAGAATGCTTCTCGAGACTTCCTCAACTATCTGGTTCGATCTGGTGAGGTACCTGCATCGGAAGTTCCCGATGACGTACAACCCAAAATTGAAGTAGAGGAAAATGCAGAACAAGGATATGAATCACAACAAAATCGGCCAGTTTTCCAAGTAAGTTTTGATAAAATTTGTGTATATTATCTCTAAAGGTCCACTTTCTTCAAGATGCATTGTGGTATAGAATGCTGGTATTGCATACAATCTTCATAAGTCACTGTTCTTCTTGAGGTAAGTTGTAAACATTTTAGCCAGCAGTAATGTCTCTGAATGATTCAGTAATTTGTGCTAGAAGAAATGTCCCTCATCTGCTTAAAAAATGAAAAGAGTATGTGTACTTAACATTGATTGTGCTTACCTAAGTTCTCTCAGCTCAAATTGATGGATGATTATTCACCACTCCAATTACAGGAAGGAATGGGTCCAGATAGTATGGGACCGGCTTATCAAGGATATAGCGGAGAGGGCCAGCGGTTCACTTATATGGATCGTATCCAGCAACAGAAGAATGTAGAGGAAGCAGAAGACTTAGATGTAAACGCAAGCCTCCATGGCAACTGGACTATGGAGAATGCTAAATCAAAACTGCATCAATTTATGCAGATCAATAAAATCAATCAGGACTATGTGTACAAAGCAGTAGGGCCGGATCACACTCGGTAATATTTTTTATTAGCATTTTTAATTGTATACCATATCTATACTAATACTATAAACAGGTATTGTATGTGAGATAAAATGTGTGTATAAAGGTAGTTTTTTGGAACTACTCAACTCCAAAAAAACTATATAATCGCTGAGTGAAAAGCTATAAAAATCCTTATCAGCCTCTATCCATCCACTGCTGAACATAGGCCTCCCTAAATGAACACCTAGATGGCCGATCCCTCGCCACTTGCATCCAACATGGACCGGCCACCGCACGGAGATCATCTTCCCACCTGATTAATGGCCGACCAACACTTCTACCTATAAAAAGACTCATCATAAATCCAAATATGGCTGTATATCAAAGCTAAAGGTAACAGCTGGTTTTAAATATAACAATTCATCATCATCATCCTTTTTCTGTCTACTTTTGGACATAGGCTGGTACACTGTATTCTATTAAAGGACGAGCTTTATTGGGTAATTGATTGGACAGATTACTTCTTAAAGAAAAGCTTTTGATACTTTATGACATGATCATCATCATCAACCTTTATGCGTCCACCGTGGAACATAAGCCTCAATAAACCCCAAGACGATAACTAATAACAGACTACCAATGTTATGTATGTCGTGATATGTATATAAAAATAGTCTTCTACATGATTAGAAATGCTAGAAGGGACGGTATTTTATGTTCTTTATTATATATATATATATTCTGTATAAGTATTATATATTATATATGTTCTGTATAGGTATATATATATATATATATATATACCTATATATCTTAAGGGTTGAGCAGACACAATGTGGTCACTTATTTAAACATTCTGCATTCTCCCATTCCTTATCTTTTGTTACTTTAGTTACACATATCCACCTAGCAGGCAATCTGTTGGTTAATTTACAACAAGCTTGTCAACCTAATCCCTTAAACATGTAAAGCTTGAATGCATGAATGAAGAGCTTAGACACAGAAAGCTTGAATCCAGAATGCTCACAGGTTTTAACACAACCCTCAAAGGCAGAATAAGCAGACAATTGTGACCACACTTTGTCTGCACCAACCTTCGAGACTATTTATTTTATATGCACATTATAATTATTCTAAATTCACTTCATTGTTTCATATTTTAGTTGACATTTTATTATTTTAAGCCATCGGTTATTCATGACTAATGAAAAACCAATGGCTGAATTCAAAATCTTGGGAGAATGGTCAAGTTTTATGAAATCTACTGGTATGGAATATTGTAATCATAGCATAAATAATAAAACAGTTGTTGCATACATACAAACTATGCAGACTTTATATTCTATAGTTGGCAAATAAAGTCAAGATTAGAAGTTTAAAAAAAAAAGTTAAAAAAAAGCAAGACAGGCAAATGAAGTATTGAGATGAGTAAACAGTTTATATTTATAGATTAGATATGCGTTAATCATGATTGTTTTATAGTTTAAATATATATACTTTTCTCTTTACAAGGATATTCCATACCAGGAACGATAATATGAATCTTAGAAGCAAGCTCTGCAAGTTAATAGCAAGGCTTTCTTCGCATTGTCAATTTAAAGAGCTCAAATTTACCTGAAGTAAGACCTTTTAAGACGTAAATGTACCTTTTATTATTACATTAAAGGAAATGTAATATATATTTTGCTTAATTTTATTATCAATAAAATATTGAGCGAATTAAAGTCTTAAATTGTCTTGCGCACAGGTAGAGCTCTTTACAAAGACATTCTTCGGCCATTCTCCCAGAGTACAGATCGATTCATTTAGAGGTAAGTTATTTTTCAATCATTATATATATATTTTTTAAAGATAGCCTTTATGGGTCTATGTGAAACATCTATGTAATAAAATATAGGCATAATCTATGTACGCATGCAAAGGATTTAAGAGTGGTGGTGTAGGAGCATCACGACATGAATGTCAGGCCGTTTGTCGTCATGCCATTCTAGTCAGAGACGCACCAGTGGATGTTTCACATCAAAATATTTAAATTCAAATTACATAGTTTTTGCTATCAGTTTAGACTTTTGTTTATAAAGTTCTTAATTTTAATATTATATAACTTCAACAGGAGTTTCTGCTGTGAGATATCTATATATGTGAGGCAGTTAGGACGTAATGTGACGGGCCGTGAGACAGCCTCCAACAAGCAGACCGCCAGCAAGTCTTGCGCCCTGTCGGTGATCCGTCAGCTGTACCATCTCGGGGTTATAGAGGCTTTCAGTGGGACATTGAAAAAGGATAGGTATGTTATGCCATTAATGTGAAGAAAAATGTTACAACAGCTGCTGTATATGGTTTACTTACCATGTATTTTACTTTTTGAGCTCATTATTTTGAAATTGTCTAAAAATGCCTTGTACACAAAAAAACGTTTTTTACGGTTACACTGTGAACAAGGTATTTGAAATGGAAATTTACCTGTTAATTTTTGTTTTGCAGAAGTCTTTCAAGACTTATAAATAATTAGAACTAAAGTAGTTACTCTAGGCTAAATAAAAAATAAAAAACATTTTTATAAACTGTATTTTAGGCAGTAATTAAAAAAATTAAACTGTTTGAATAAATTGTACGTAAATGCAAACAGACTAAGTTTTTATTATATGTACAATATGATTTCCAGGTCATCTGAAGGTATAATGAAGCCGTACCCTGTAGCAATTAGCCCAGAACTAGAACACCAGCTAGAAGATACTTTGCAAGGTATGTCTTTACTTTTATCATCATAATGCACTTAGCACAACTTTTACAAATTTTATTGCTGTTTATTAAGACGCTTTCGAATACTACACATACCATACACTATACCTACCATACTCAACATACATGGTCACAGGAGGACCATGAACCTCCCCACCATGGTTCAGGCCTTGACTTGGCGGTGGGGCTCAGTAGCCTAGGGTGAGCAGAGCAGCTGCACTTTGGGCGAAGCTAATTGAGCCGAGGGGGCTCTTTGTATTCCTCTTATAAGAAAAGGGGGCAAGGGCGAGGACGGGAACCTCACCCCATTGTACTGTCCCGACGTTGGGTGGGGTTGTTCTGTGGTGCCAACCCCTGTGAAGGTGTTTTCCCGCCACGGAGACTGACTAGCCGTCGAGGTGCCCTGTTTGCTCATTAGGTCCGGGGCACCTCACCAAAGGCGGCATTGGTGGCACTTCGCCGGTTTTGATGGGTAGAGCTGCGTCCACTTACCAGCTTTTCAGGCGCAGCGAGTACTACATACCTCATGCCTCAGACCATTTCCCGGCATTAAAGAAAAAAAAGGAGGACCATGACCCTTATTAATGAAACGCTATAAAATCCGTAAAAGTTGTTGCAGTATATTGAGTGAAATTTGTGTAAGCATTAGAAAACAATAACTGTCGTAGAACTGAACATCGAGCCCGTAGACGTGTCCCAACCTCCCGAGGCGGAGGGCCAGGGCGTGACGCTCTTGCAGCTGGACCGGGCGGGAGGCCTGCGCGAGTCCCGCCCGGCCAGCTCCGGCGTGGTGTCGTGGTCGCCGCCGCAGCCGAACTGGAACGCCTGGACCGGCTGTAATATTGGTGAGTTATGAGAGCATAGTACAACAATTCGTAATTCGAAATTTAATTTTTTGAACATCAACCGAATCCACCACCGGCTCGAAAGCCACTGAGAAGAACTCGCGAAACAAACTCAGTGGTTCTCATCTTTTGAATATTCTATAACATTTTTTTTATAAACAACAAAACATAGGGAGAAACTCCTTATTCCCAATAATACTATACTTTGCGCGTCCTAAGAAGGTATGGGTGACAGATATTAATTGACAATTGTAGTGAAGTTACCTAACGAAAATTAATCGATTGTTGAAAAATCTCGAATTAGTTCGTAAAGGAAATGAAATCGGAATTATCAATTTTCAGCCGGCTTTCATCCATTTATAAGACGTCAAAAACTCTAAGAACAAAGGAATCAGTTTTTGGATTTTTGCCAGTAGATCTACCAAGGCTCGTGTATTTTTTAGTTTCTAGTCTGATAAAAATCGACTTTGTCATTTCAGACGAAGGACCTCTAGCGACGGCATCACTGGAGAGCATCAGTGAAGACTTGGAGAAGAGTCACCGCGACAAGTGTCAGAACAGCCAGCTGTATCAGGTGAGATGTTAATCATTAAGGCGTAATTATTCGAATAATGATCAAAAGGCAAAAAAAAACACCTAATCAGTCATAGGGCCTGCCGATTGAAGCGAAAACTGTTAACTTAGAATATTAGTTTATCAGTACTATTGTGTATTTGGTGAAATAAAATTGTCATTTGCACACTCGGCGGTGCCGAGTTCACCCGATCATTTCACCTCCGAGCGTGACGGATCAGGTTCACTCACAGCCTACAAAATCTGTATGTAGTGCACCAAAAGAAGTTTTCACTTCGATAACCCTTAACGCAATAACAAGAGCTGAACTTAAATCGACTGAACCGGTGAAAATAAAGCATATCTAAGAACTTGGGAGGGATGCGCTGTGCTGCACTCCCGGCTGCATGGATAACACCATCCTATTTGTTTTCGTGCAACAGTTTTGTTGTGTTTCGGAGAGAAGGACAAGGCAGGCAGTTTAAATACTGGCCCAGAGATTTAGCATCTTATGTCTTAGGATAATACTCATTTATGTGAGTACCACATAAATGTAATTAGTGTTCTACTTCTTCTTTTTTTTTCTGTTTCTTCTTCTTTTTTTTCGTTATACTAATTAGGTAGTTAATATCGATTATTTTGTATTGTTGCCTAATCTATATTATTACTTTTTTATTGTTATTATTGGCTTAATTTTTATCTATTTATTGTTTGTGTTAGAATATTAGTATATATTATCTGTGTTGATTTAATTTTGGTCGTGCACACAGGAGAAAAACCTAAAAAGTGCATTTCCTGCCTGTGCTGGTTGCCTGGAAGAAATTGCTCTAAAGCCAATTGTACTTATTTTTTTTTTTTATTATTGTGTAAATGAATATGTATGTGTGCAATAAAGTTTATTATTATTATTATTACCACCAATGTGTCAATAAAACGCTTGTGTGTGTCACAAATATTTACTGGATATGTTAGCACATAATATTTTCTGTTCTAGGATATGGTTTTTTATATGCATATCTATCTACCTAACTATACGTCTATCTATGTATACACCCATCACCCATCTAAGAGTACTAGTATCAGCATATTATGCCATCTTTCAGGAGAGCCAGCAAGAGCGCGAGCAGCTGCCGGTGTACGCGATGCGCTCCGTCATCATGGAGGCCATCAACGACAACCCCGTCGTCATCATCCGGGGAAACACCGGCTGCGGGAAGACCACGCAGGTATGTCCGTAGTTGGTATTGTAAACACCGGAGTCTGGACCGATCTATGAAGTGCTAATTAGTTATTTTATTTTATACAACCGATAACACGCTTATAAATTTTTGCATGAGGTAGTGCCATGCTGCTTTGCAGCCGAATTGGGCTGGCACGACAGGGCTGTCGCGTTTCGTGCAGTTTGTGTGTTTCTGGTGGCCCATTGGAGGGGTATAGGGAAAAGGAGAGCAACGCATCTGCATAACTTTTGGTTGTGCGGTTTTCTGTAATTTTCTGTAATGCTAATTTAACTATAGTAAATGCTTGTTCACCGGTAGAAAAACATCGTGAGGTAACCTACAGGCCTTCGAGATGAAGTTTTTGAGGGTTTGCAAAGTTGAGTTTAGTACCCCCTAATTACTAGCACCCCCCTTTCCTGATTTCGAGGAGACTCAGCAATGAGAACAGCCGTGTGTGTGATGCAGGTGTGCCAGTTCATCTTGGACGACTACGTGGCGAGCGGGCAGGGCGCGTGGGCCAATGTATGCGTGACGCAGCCGCGCCGCATCTCCGCCGTCAGCGTCGCCGAGCGCGTCGCCAGCGAGCGCTGCCAGGAGCTCGGCGACAGCGTCGGGTGAGACACTAGTCTATAGAAATTCTAGAGAAAATAAATCCTATCTCAGGATTAGTCAAGATATTCTATCTTTATTAGACATAAAATTTTTTATGGACAGCAGTGGACGGATAGAGGCAAATGATGATGATGATGATGATGATGATGATGATTAAAGTTTTATGGATATGTGGGATGATAACTTTAAAATATGACTGGTAAGTTTGAAGTGTTAACAAAACGCCAGAGTTAGGACAGAACAACAACTGTTGCGTCGGCTAGTATGTAATAAAGTGTCAGTTTTTATCTAGTGATAATAAATTATTTTTTCAGATACTCTGTGCGATTTGAGTCGGTGTTGCCCCGCCCGTACGGGTCCATAATGTTCTGCACGGTGGGCGTGTTGCTGAGGAAGCTGGAGGGCGGCCTGAGGGGCGTCAGTCACGTGCTGGTAGATGAGGTAGGAATTACCATCGAGTATATAACCGGACAGAGTACTCCTCTGTGTGTCATAAAATTTAGTGATTTGTCACTGATGTAATAACAATTCAACCAACCAGTGATCGGTATGTACGCCCCATCGGCTAATCATACATCAATGACCAGAACCGTCGCAGCTCAAATTTGGCGGAGTTTATTTTCATACAAAACACATAACATTACCGCCCTATTCCGGTTATATGCTCGATGCGATTATATGACTTGTCTTGATACTAATATGTTCAACCTGAATATGTGACCCGATAGGTGGGAAATACCGCCATCCTTATTTCTCCCGTAAAACAGCTTTGATGTATTTCAGAAAGAAGGGCAAGATAGTGTAATTACAGGCACCGAGAATTAGCAGCTATAAATGTCTCGGTGTAGGCAACGCAGAAACGAGTAACCTGGGCTAGTCATCATCATCATCATCATCAGCCTCTATCCGTCCACTGCTGAACATAGGCCTCCCTCAATGAACGCCAAGATGGCCGATCCCTTGCCACTCGCATCCAACACGGACCGGCCACCGCACGGAGATCGTCTTCCCACCTGGTCAATGGCCGACCAACACTTCGTCTACCTAAACGTGGCCTCCACTCTTGAACCTTATTACCCCATCGGCTATCCGTTCTCCTGAGTGTGTGACCAGCCCACTGCCACTTCAACGAGCTGCTTCTTTGCGTGATATCGGTTACCTTAGTTCTCTGACGGATGTCTTCCTTCCGAATCCTATCTGTCAAAGAAACACCCAGCATGGCACGCTCCATAGCACGTTGAGCTACGGCAAACTTGCGGACCAGTCCTATATTTAGAGGCCACGCTTCAGCCCCGTAGGTCATCACGGGGAGAACGCATTGGTCGAAGACTTTCGTCTTCAAACTCTGCGGTATAGACGACGTGAGAATATGGCTAAGCTTCCTGAATGCTGCCCATCCCAATTGAATCCTCCTATCGGCTTCTCTCTCGAAGTTATGTCGACCTAGCTGCAAAGTGCGCCCAAGATAGACATACTCCTGCACGACTTCGAGAGTTATGCCATCAACGTTAACCGGCCTAGGGAGAACGTGTTCGTTGAACATGACTTTCGTCTTGTCCAAGTTCATCCTAAGACCCACACGTCGGGAATATTCATTTAGAATGTGCAGCATCTCCTGCAAGCCCTCCAACGACTCGGCCAGAATAACGATATCGTCGGCGAAACGAAGTTGTGAGAGATACTCGCCGTTTATGTTTATGCCACATTTTGTCCAGTTTAAAGTCTTAAAGACGTCCTCCAAAGCATTAGTGAATAGTTTCGGGGAAATGACATCCCCCTGTCTCACTCCTCGATGCAATTGGATTGGTCTTGTTTGACCTCCCGGAACCAGAACGGACATAAAGGCGGCGTCGTATAATCCTCTCAACACTTCGACGTATCGCCAATCGACCTGACATCGCTGCAGAGCTTCCAGAACAGCCCAGGTTTCAACCGAGTCAAGTTCAAGCTTTCTCATAGTCCACAAAGGCAAGGCACAGTGGCTGGTTGTACTCATGGGTCTTCTGTACAACTTGCCTTATAGTGTGAATGTGGTCTATGGTGCTAAATCCTCTTCGAAACCCAGCCTGCTCCGGTGGCTGGAATCCATCGAGCTTTTTAGTGAGGCGGTTCGTCATGACTCTCGAGAACAGCTTGTATATATGACTTAGAAGTGATATCGGTCTATAATTTTTAAGAAGGGAGTTATCACCCTTCTTAAAAAACAAAACGATTTCACTTCCATGCCACTCCTTGGGGGAAATGCCCCGTTGAAGGACGAAATTAAAAATCTTTTGTAACTCTCTTAAAACAGGTTCGCCACCTGCCTTAAGGAGTTCAGTCGTAATTCCGTCCCTCCCCGGAGCCCTCCCCCCTTTAAGCTGCTTAAGAGCCAGACTAACCTCATCTAGGCTGATGTTCGGAAGCTCGCCGGAGAGGTGTCGTGTTAGGCTAGCACGCGGATCGTTGTTTCGGGGATCAGGTTGAGAAGCATGGGACGCGTACAGTTTGCCATAGAAATCTTCGATCTCCGACAAGATCCCAGGCTTAGAAGAAACGGTCGCGCCAGTAGCGGTCCTAATCTTCGACAGGTGGCTTCTCCCGAGCTTTCGAGCAAAACCTTTCGCCCACGACCCGCATGCAGTCCACCACGGCACCCAGTGCCTCGTCAACTGCCATTGTGGTTTCCGATATGTTAAGGCTATCGAATCGGTTCTTTAATTCCAATTGGAATTTTTTGGAACCTACCACAGTTTGCCGGAAGTCAGGTCGGAGTGTAGCCTTTATTAGACGGTCTCGCTCTTGCTGAAAGCTTGCATACATAGATCCTCTTACTAGTCGGTGATCACTTCCGGTTTTGAACCTGTTGATCACAGAGACATTCCTGAATGCATGCCTTCGGTCCGTCATAATAAAGTCTATCTCGTTTCTCGTCACAGTATCGGGGCTTTGCCAGGTCCACTTCCTGTGGGGCTTCTTTTTAAAATATGAATTCATTAAAAAGAGCCCCTCTTTCTCGAGAAAGTTGACCAGCATTTGCCCCCTGTGGTTACGACTGCCGACACCATGTGGCCTAAACACGATTCGATACCTGTTCGTACTCCTACTTTGGCATTGAAGTCCCCCATAACAACATTGAAGTGAGCCTTGGAGGTGTTGTGTAAGGCCCTGGAGACATCCTCGTAAGTTGCCTCTACTTCGTCGTCGGAGTGTGTCGAGGTTGGCGCATATACTTGTATCACCTAGAGGCTGTACCTCTTGGTGAGTTTGAGTACAAGATACGCAACCCTACTCGACACACTCGAGACTTCGACGATGTTGTTGACAAGGGACTTGTGGACGAGAAAACCCACGCCGCCTTGGGATGGAGTGTCGCCTTCCCTGAAGTAGAACAGATGACCCGAAGGCAGAGTTATGGTGTCCTCTCCTTGTCTTCGGACTTCACATAACCCCAAAACGTGCCATCGGATACTTCCCAGTTCCACCTCCAGTTCAACCAGGTGGTCATCGAGTCTCAACGTTCGTCCGTTATACGTAGCCAGGTCAAGTTGGTGGTAGCGATCCGTAGCCCGGGGATTTTTAGCACCCCCTGTCCCACCGTAACCTAGGCTGCTACCGTAACCAGGAATAGTGGGACGGCCGGGAACTAGGGGCCTTCTCTTGTGCCTGTAATTCATGAGGGGATTCATGCTCAAAATTGCCACGCTGAGCAGGCGGATTGGCAATCGCAGATGATGATGAATTCGCATCGGCGGCACTGCTGCCTGCCGCCAATTCGATTGATGGTGCCGCCATCACTCGGTGCCATCGATGCTTAGTGATCAAGTCTATCTCACTGTCACGATGAGACAGACTGACACCAAGCAATCGATTCGCAGTATTAGCATCCTTGATGTTGGGGAGCTAAATGCCCTTTGACGACTTCTACGTCACCCTGGGCTGGTATTGGGGTAGGGGTATTCTTAAGCCGCCCCCACACAGCAGTGTGTTATTAGGTGCACTTTATTTACGTCTACGGAGGAAGCTGGCTTGGTGGCATGCCTGCCAGTTTTTATGCTTAAGAAAAAGACCCTTGAAACGGCTGAATCGATTTTAGAAAAAAGTGTCAGAAACATTGCAAGAAAGACTACTTTCAAATAAAAAATACAACCTCCAAATTTCCGTTTAAGGACGGAGCTCCATACATACACGCTTTGCAGTCAAACTTAACACCCCTTTTTGCGTCGAGGGTTTATACAAAGCAAGGACATTGTATGCATTTTACTTAAATATCTTCTGCTATTGCAACGAATAACAACGTACCTATGCAAAATACAGAGGAAAACACCGGTGTTTTGTGTGCGTTATACGCACTTTTATGTTGTTACGCCCACACACGTAAATACGTATACGCGCGTTGCGACACGTACATTACGTACACCCACTTGTTACGTACACGCACGCTGTTACGTACACACACGCTGTTACGTACACGCACATTGTTACGCACTCGTGTCGTACTCGATGTCGTAATGACGTACTCTTATGCAGGTGCACGAGCGCGACGCGGACACGGACTTCGCGTTGATCGTGCTGCGCGACATGTTGCATACATACCCCGATCTGCGGCTCGTGCTCATGTCCGCCACCGTTGACACGTCACTGTTCTCGAGCTACTTCGGCGACTGTCCTGTCATCGAGGTGAGTGTTGCTCCTCCGAGAAAATAGGGGAGGAGGGCGGTAGACGTAGTTCGGAAACTGCCACGTGATCGAGGTGAGGGCGTCGGAAATGTTTCGGTGACTGCCCCGTAATAGAGGTGAGTTCTCGTATAGGCGAGGAGGGCGTTAGTCTGCCACGTTCGGCAAGTATTGAAGAACCGTGGAGTATTAGAAACTAAGAGAAACTGCGACATTAGGATGTCTTGCCGTCACTCTGTGACCATTAATGTTTTTAAGGTGAACGCACACTGATCCGAATGAGACCCGTCGTTGTGGTGAGGGGGTTTTATTACTAGTGAATTTATTTTTTTATTTTATATATTGAGTGTCATAAGTTGTGTTCTCCCACCAGGTGCCCGGGCGCACGTACCCCGTCCAGCAGTACTTCCTGGAGGACTGTATAGAGCTCACCAAGTTTGTGCCGCCGCCAGACACCAGAAAGAGGAAGGCATCGGGGAAGAAGGCAAACAAGGACGATGACGACGACGACGATGATGGTATATCCTACAAATACATGTTCAATTGTTACCATGTGAAACATCTTTTGGACTCGGTAGTATGCCGTTTTTTTTATGTTAGTTGGATAGGCAAACTGGCAAACGTGCCACCTGATTGTAAGTGGCCGACGTCGCCCATGAAAATAAACTAATTTACCTGGAACGACCCCAAGCAACTCATTTATGTGTTGCCTATCCTGAAACATAAGATGTTAAGTCTCGGTGCCAGTAATTACACTGCCTGTCTTGCCCTTTTCTCCGAAACACAGCAAAGCTGTTTCACGCAAGATGGTGGTACCCATGCAGCCGGAAGCGCGGCACAGCGCTTTCCTCCCACCGGTGCCGTGACGGAAAACGGCAACACGTTATGTCGTGACGTCGCTACTCTCGACTCTTGTGTGCGCGCTCATATACTGTAGTTGGCAGGCGGGCGTAGGGCGGCAGGGACACGTCCAATATCTTATTATAACTACTATCCTGATTTCAATATAAATCGAAGTAAAAAATACTCAATTCAACGTATTCTATTTACATTCAAAATCTCATTTCTAACAATATTCTAATAAGATAATACAAATCAGATTTCCATGATAAACCTATCAGATTCCCATGATGTATCATCTCTTTCACACATACATATAGTTAGAAGGTATGTCATCGGTTCGGTTGGCTCACAACTAGTTAGGGGTGAGTGCGATTAGTGTGCTAATATTCTTACATACTGGTTAGACTCGGATTCTCGTCGCCGACATATACCTTCTATATTTATGTATTTTATTCCATCCTTTCATGATTTTTATTAGTTATGAATATTGAATTCTAAATTTACATGTACATTACATCTGCCAGGATTTTTCTTAGAAATTGTTGCTTGCCTAAAATTATGATTTTGTATAAATTTTACAATGACTAACTAATAATGATATTGTTACCATAGAACAAGAAGAAGACGAAGACTTGAATAAGAATTGCCAACTGTCAGGGAACTACTCCCCACAGACCGTGGACACCATGTCCAAACTGTCCGAAAAAGATGTAAGTGATAGCAGGGTTTACTGTCATTTGAAAAACGGTATTATTAACACGTTCTTCATCTAGTCTCTACAATACATTCATAGATAAGCTGAAATATCGAGCTATGGGTAATAAAAATGAAAAACATTGTTAATATTCCGTTAGAAATAGTTTTAATATCAGCAGAATATTGCTATATTATTAGGTTATGTGAATATTATTAAATAACATGTAGGTTATATTATTAAACAAACCCTTAGAGCTGAACATGTTCATCACCATCATCCTCTATCCGTCCACTGCTAAACACCATATTATTTGTAATTTTATTATCACCGTCATTGACGTATATGGGACGACAATTTCTGTCTATTGGTAAGTCATATGCAAGTACCAAGAGGTTGGCCATCTTAGAGTTCATGACAGAAACCTATATCCAGCACTTGACATAACAGGTTGATAACTATGATGTTACAGATTAACGTATTATACAATCATCATCATCACCATCAGACATGCTACTGTACGGAGATCGTCTTCCCACCTGGTTCAAAATACATTATTTATTGTCTTAAGTTAAAATTTTGGAATATGTGCATTCAAAAGAAATAACAATGAGATTTTCTTACTTGATACATAAAACATTTCAATATAACGATGACTTGCACTATATTTTGCTAGATTAGCTACTAGGGATCCCACTTTAACACATGGTCCCACTCCCGTGGTGGTGACCACACACCAGTGGGTAAATCGATGCTCTACTAAAACACATGCATGTTTTAACCATATACTTGTGTGCACCTAAGTTTTGCTACATTGAAAGTTGAATTCTTAATGTAAATTATTGTGATAAACAGTGGCTCAGTTGTTGGGGATTTTAAGGATTAATATTAATATATGAAAATATTGTGAAGATTACGAACAGAAAAAATAAATAAATCAGAAGTTATAAAATCTATATAGATAAATAAAATTGGAGTGTCTGTTTGTAATATTAAAATAACCACTTTCTATTGAATGCATATGGATGTATACACGGTACATATGCCAAAATAGCCTTTTTTACATTTTTTGTCTGTCTGTCTGCCTGTTTGTTCCGGCTAATCTATGAAACGACTTGGCCGATTTTGACGGGACTTTCACTGACATATTATAGCTAATGTTATAGGGAGTAACTTAGGCCATAAAAATAATCATCATCACTCCGGATACGGCTGTAGATCTACGTTAACGCGGGCGAAGCTGCGGGTAACAGCTAGTATTAAATGATGATGATGCCCTCCTTGTCGTATCCGACAACGGCGACCCTTGCTATGAGTACCTTTGATGGAAACGAATGTGACTTGCAAATAAATAACTTGCAAATACATAGTATTAAATATACAGTCATCGTTTCTCATTTTAGCTTAGCTTCGAATTAATCGAAGCAATCCTCAAGTACATCGACGGTCTAGGCAGCGACGGGGCGGTGTTGGTATTCCTTCCCGGGTGGAACCTGATCTTCGCCCTCATGAAAAATCTCCTGCGGAGCCCGGTGTTCGGTAACCCGGACAAGTACATAATACTGCCTCTGCACAGCCAGATACCGAGGGACGACCAGAAGAAAGTGTTCGTAACACCACCGCCGGGTATTATTAAGGTAATTTATCTATTCTAGTATAATAAAACATGCCATCGTGGCGTTCATTGAAAGTGACTTGTTAGCAGTTGACGGGAAAAGGTTGATAATGATTTGATAATGATTTGATAATGATTTGATAATGATTTGATAATGATTATAATAAATCTGAAGATTTGATTGTTTTATCAAGCATATTACCGGAATAAAGCGGTAATGTTATTTGTTTTGTATGAAAACAAAGTCCGCCAAATTTTGGCTGCGACACTGCGTCGGTTCTGGCCATTTATGGATGATTGGTCGATGGGGCTTACATACGGATTACCTACTGGTTGGTTGAACTGCTATTACGTCAGTGACAAATTACTGACCAGCTTCGGAATTTGATGGCTCACATTAGTCCATCCGGTTATATGCTCCATTGTCTGTTTAAGCGCTTCAATCTGCTGTTAAAACTGCGGCGGTTTTTAATATTTTTTTCATTAGATATCCTACTCCTTATTAAAGTAAGGTTATAGGCTATTTATTTATGATATTATGTATTTAGAGGTGTAATTAATGCAGAAATTCAAAACAAGCCTAGAATTTTAAAAAAGATTAGTTTAAATATTGTTGTATTTAAATTGCAGTTAAGTTATATAATTAGTAAAGTAATTTAAGAACCATAGTTTTGTAAATATAATATTTGAGGAAAAAATATTTTCTATTATCTCTACAGATAAATAAAATTGGAGTGTCTGTTTGCAATATTAAAATGCACACGGCACATATACCAAAATAACATTTTTTACAATTTTTGTCTGTCCGTCTGTCTGTCTGTTTGTTCCGGCTAATTTCTAAAACGGCTGGGTCAATTTGGACGGGACTTTCACTGGCAGATAGCTGATGTTATACGGAGTAACTTCACTACATAGTATAAAGCAAAGTTGCTTCCCGCGTCTGTCTGTATGTATGTATGCTTAGATCTTTAAAACCACGCAACGGATTTTGATGCATTTTTTAAATAGATAAAATGATTCAAGAGGAAGGTTTATACATATAATACATGCATAATAAAGTAGATAAGCACTGATAATTTTAGAGGTTTCTAATGTGATGTCGTAAATAAACACATTTTTTTGCGCTTACATTGCAAACGGTTGTTGAACCCTTTTTATTTTTGTTATTCTTTTTTAACGCCGGGAAATGCTCTGAGGCATCCCGCGGGGAGGTGGGCCTCCCGACAGCTGGTAAATGGACGCAGCTCTACCCACTAAAACCCGGCGAGTGCCACCAATGCCGCCTTTGGTGAGGTGCCCCGGATCTAGAAAACAAACAGGGCACCTCGACGGCTAGTCAGTCCCGCAAGGGACCGACGCCACCTCCACAGAGGGTTTGTCCCGCACGACAGAACAACCCCTCCCAACGTTGGGACAGTACAATGGGGTGAGTTTCCCATCCTCACCCCTTGCCCCCTGATCTTCTGTCCCCTCTTCTTATAAGAGGGGTACAAAGAGCCCCCTCAGCCCAATTAGCTTCGCCCAAGGTGCACCGCTCACCCTAGGTTACTGAGCCCCACCGCCACGACAAGGCTTGAACCATAGTGGGGACGGTGGTTGAACCCTATCAGATAGATCAAAATATTGTACTACATTATCATACAACTTAAAAAGGTCTACAAAAAAAAAGTCCGCGATGGCATATGTCTATCTTTTAACATACCATATCCATTTTAATATTTAAAATATTGGAAATTATAAAGCGGTAATTGGAAAGGTATTTACACAAATGCGGTATTATTCCTATCATTTTAAATACGTTAGTTAGCTTGAGAATTTCATGACAATTATTTTTTCCCTTTACACCATGGAAATTAAATGAATACCTTAGTCCTTAGGAGATATAGCAAAATCAAAATAATGCGTCGTCGTGATTCGGCCGAGCCGCGCGGGCACCACATGACGCCGCGCCTCGCGTCCGAACCGGAGTTTCCGTCAGACAATGTATGGTGGAATTGTATATCCTAAATATGCCTAATACGGTTATAAATCTAAGATAACGCGAGCGAAGCTGCGGGCAACAGCTAGTAGGATATAAAAATAATCATCATCAATCGGGATACGGCTGTAAATCTAACTTAACGCAGTCTAAGTTCTCTATAAAACTATTTAAAACTAACTATTTAATTCATTTTTTACTTTTTTTACGAACCTCGACATTCCGGCATTGTCTATCTAATAATGTCGAGTCTCCCGTGTTCCCGTTGGATATCATGTTTTAAATAGCTTTTATTGTTTTATTATAAAATACTTTGTGTCTCAGGTGATACTGTCGACGAACATAGCGGAGACGTCGATCACGATCAACGACGTGGTGTACGTGATCGACTCGTGCAAGGCCAAGGTGAAGCTGTTCACGTCACACAACAACATGACTTCATACGCCACCGTCTGGGCCAGTCGGACCAACCTCGAACAGGTGACCCCCCTTTTTTTTTAAACGCCGGGAAATCCTTTGAGGCAGGGAGAGTGGGTCTCCCCACGCTGGTATGTGGGACTCGCTGCGCCCGAAAGGTGAACGCAGCCTTACCCACTAAAACCCGGCGAGTGCCATCAATGACGCCTTTGGTGAGGTGCCCCGGATCTAATGAGCAAACAGGGCACCTCGACGACGGCTACTCAGTACGGTACAGTAAGTAATTAATTCTAATTAATTAATTAATTGTATGTACTATTGTTGTACAGCGCAAGGGGCGGGCGGGGCGCGTGCGCGCGGGCGTGTGCTTCACGCTGTGCGCGCGCGCGCGGTACCAGCGACTGGACGAGCACCAGACCGCCGAGATGTTCCGCACGCCGCTGCACGAGCTCGCGCTCAGGTCGGTTCCGTTTCCTTATCGCTAACATTTATTAAATATTAATACTTCTTACTAAAACTATCTTCATGCAGCCGATTTGGGCCGACACGAGTCAAGTAATAGCTATGCTGTCGCGAGCGGGATCGGCCTCACAGGCTGCAAAAAACTGTGCGGTCCGCTGAAAGAAGTTTTCACTTTAAAATTTATGTAGTTTGTAAGATTTTGCCTAACAAATATATATTAAGAGTCTTCCATCTCCAGCATCAAGCTGCTCCGCCTGGGCAACATCGGACACTTCCTGTCCAAGGCGCCGGAGCCGCCGCCGCTCGACGCCGTCATCGAGGCGGAGGCCATGTTGCGAGACTTGGGCTGTCTGGACGCTAACGACGCGCTCACACCCCTCGGGACCATCCTCGCCAAGCTGCCCATAGGTAGGCACCTCCTCGAAATGAGTCGAGGAGTGATGAATTACATAGTACGGGCCTCCTCGGAATTAAGCGAGGAGTGACAAAATTACGTATTTCGTGTCACCTCCTCGAAATTAAGTGAGGAAGGTGATATGCTGGACACCATCATTGAACCTGGGCTGTCTGGACCCCAACGACATGCTCAGTGCTCACGCTGTAATATAGCCTCGATAAAAGGTGAGGAAGGACCCTAATATATCCCATGTACCTCCTAGACATTAGAAAAAGCATAAACATTAAACATCCTACGCGGCCCCTCGAAATTAAGCGAGGAGGATTTTATGATATTATATTCATTGGAGGCTAATTTCCAGGTCATGCACGTAAAAATGCCATAGTAAATAGCCGTTAACCCAAATTGGTGTGGAGGAACCCTTGTAAATGCCTTAAGTCTCCTTGAAATTGATTGAGAAGTTACTAATAAACGACCTACGGCTCTTGATGACCTACATGTAGGCCAAACCTAGGTAAGTCCGGGGGGGCTGCCTCGACGCCAGCGACGCGCTCTCGCCGCTAGGAGCCGTCCTCGTCAAGTTGCTTGGAGGTAATAGAACCTCCTCGAAAATAGGCGAGGCGAGGCGACCCAATTTACGTTCGCGAATAAGACTAAGTTATACGTTGTTGCTGCGTAGACGTTGAAGAAACGCCAAGGCTCGTAAAACGCATGTGGGATAGCGGTCTTACATTAACAAGATTATATTACTAAAATAGCGTAATCGCTCCACAGAGCCGCGCCTGGGTAAGATGATGGTGCTCGGCTTCGTGCTGGGCGTGGGCGACGCGCTGACCACCATGGCGGCCAACTCCACCACGTTCCCGGAGATATTCCTGCTGGAGGGCCACCGGCGTCTGTCCGGCCACCAGAGGGCGCTAGGC
This sequence comes from Helleia helle, assembly GCA_963853865.1. NCBI lineage: Eukaryota > Metazoa > Arthropoda > Insecta > Lepidoptera > Lycaenidae > Helleia > Helleia helle. The sequence continues at coordinate 5,454,638 of OY971436.1, forward strand.
GGGCAGAGGGCGTCCGATCATGTGGCTATGCTGAACGCTTTCCAGGTATGTAAACCACTATAAACCCAATGACACCAACTGGGCTAGCACGCGTCCAACGAGATATCTCTAAATTAGAGAGAGAGATAATGTCTACATTGAGTATTTTATCTATTACTCTTTAGGGTAGAACCACGTAATACGAAGAGTGCTACTACTAGAACACTACGAATACCGAAATTATATAATTGTAGTAGGGAAATGCCACGGTATACAAGAAATAGGCACCCTCTTTAGTCTTTAATATTGAAAACGCATGTTAGCTACTGGAGACAGAGATAATACGAGAAAAGGGGTAGTCAAAATTTTGTCGTGCACGTGTGCTAGGCCAGCAGGAGTGTTATATTTTGAGTGTGTGTATAAATACGGTCTGTTAATAATTAACGGTAGTTTTACCTTTCGGGCGTCTTGGCGTTCATCGAGGGAGACCTCTGTTCAGCAGCGGATGGATAAAGGCTGATGATGATGATGATGATACCTTTTATGTTAGTTTGATTATAGCCAAAGTATCAGACATGCCACCTCATTGATAGTGGATTGCATCGCCCATGAACTTAAACGAGCTTACCTGGAACTAAGCCAGACTAAGATGGTAATGGTGCCAGCTATTATACTGTATTATACTGTATTATATCATAACACAATAATGTGGTATCAGCACATAGGCAAACTACAGCTTAATATACAACGCATCTGATTTCAAGTACCCAGTGGTATATACATAAGGGTCACTAATAGATTTGTATTCGTTTGCAACAGATGTGGGAGAGAGAACGGGCGAAGGGCGAGGACGCTGAGATACAGTGGTGCGAGTGGAAGGGCGTCCAGCACACCACGCTCCGGGTCACGTGCGAGGCCAAGTACCAGCTCATTAGTGAGTACTGCTGTGTCGGTTGCGACACACACAGGCGACTGAGCAGTTGCAGAGCCTTATGATGACTACCGACGCCCTTAGACATCCACACAATGAAACGTTTATGTACATGCTCCGCTCCTTTTCCCTATCATGCCAATGGGTCACCGGAAATTCACAAACTGCACGAAACGCGACAGCAAAGCTGTCATTGACGCCGGTGTTATGTAAGCGAGAGGTACCACCCCGGTCGTGCCGGCTCCTCCGGTTCCTCTGTTACTAAGATTGAGCAATTTGGGTGATAGAATAAGGCTTAAATTTTATTGTTTAGAAAAAGACAGAGCGATCCGTTTCTACGGTGCATATTGAATGAGCACTGCGTATGATAACATAAGGTTTATTTTTATTCTTTAGAATGTTATGATTTATGAATAGCTATGTGATGCAAAGCGTGGTGGGAATAAACTGACCACACGTATTCTCGTACATTTTCAATGACAACATATCTCCTTATTTCAAATATCTGTGCGTAAAACAGTGACATATTGGTGCTTCACTTACTGTCTCTTTTTCTCTCGGGTGGTTTGTATTTGAATTTCTCGCTCATACACTTCGTGGATCTTTTTGCGTAGGAAAAAACTCTAGATTTATGGTTTTTTACGTTACACATCAACTTGCAGACATCCTGACATCCGCTATCGGGTTCTCGGAGGAGTGCTGCGTGCCTCAACGGTGGGACCCCAACGTGCCAGACCCGGCGCTAGACCTGGTGGTGGCGCTGTTGTGTATGGGCCTGTACCCCAACGTGTGCGTGCATCTGGGGAAGAGGAAGGTGGGTCGATGTTGTATATTCTGGAGGGAATTGGTATTCGGCTTGATAAAAAAAAGAACCAGAAAGATGAAGAGAAACTTATACATATTGGATAACTATATGCACTTTCCACCCCGGACATTGAATCTGTGAGGCCCTCGAGCTATTCAAACAGATGGCCTTTTAAAAAAATGTATTCTAATAATGATAATGGAAAAAATGCAATAAAAACAATCTATTTATTTTAATTTCAACATGGACCAATGAGTATGACTAATTTTCAAATTCGTAATAATGTTCAAGGACACTGCGGGCCCATTTTGCCCATGAATCCCCAGCCCAAAAAGATCTCAAGACTATATAATACCCCCAGGTGCTCACAACGGAGGGCAAGTCCGCCCTGATCCACAAGACGTCTGTGAACTGTAGCAACATGGAGCAGCGGTTCCCGTCGCCGCTGTTCGTGTTCGGAGAAAAGGTGCGCACCCGCGCCATCAGCTGCAAGCAGACCACCGCCGTGGCGCCGCTACACCTGCTTCTGTTTGCCGGCAGGAAGGTCGAGTGGGTAAGGGCTTTTTTTATAGCATAGGAGGCCAAACGAGCAGTCAAAGGTTTAGACTACCGACGCCCATACACATTTGAACAACCAGGGATTATGCAGATGTGTTGCTCTCTTTTTCCTCAATCCCCCAGTGGGCCACCGGAAACTCACAAACAGCACGAAACGCGACAGCATAGCTGTCACTTGACGCCAGTGTCATGTGAGCGAGAGGTACCACCCCGGCGTCGGCTGAAAAGCAGCATGGCATTACCTCTTACAGCTGGCGCTTTTCATATATACGCCCTTATATTTAATTCTTATAATAAATTTTAAGTTCATGATAATCAGTAAACCATACTGATCACATATTATATTATATCTAATAAAAAATAAGAATATATTATGCCAATTAAAAATTATTCCTAAAATATCCCAATAAATGTTTAATTATTATTATAATAAAATGTCATTAGTTATTTACTTTATTACATTACTTATTTGAATATATTAATATTTTTCTTTAACTCTTTCGAGCTCGATCGTGAAGAATACAGCTGAGTCGAGCGGCAGTTCAATGACCCCAGAGTTTTTTTTTTATGTTAGTTGGATAGGCAAACTGGCAAACATGCCACCAGATGGTAAGTGGTCGACGTCGCCCATGAACATAAACTAGTTTACCTGGAACGAGCCCAGGCAACTCATCTATGTGTTGCCTATCTTGAAACATAAGATGTTAAGTCTCGGTGCCAGTAACTGCCTGTCTTGCCCTTCTCTCCGAAACACAGCAAAGCTGTTTCACGGGAGAAACAAGCAGTTACCACAGAGTTAGTATCATTGGGGTCATTGGCTCTACGTTTTTGTAGTATTTTACTTATGTGACCATATAATTTCAATTACATGTGCATATTTTTAAAGGCTCATAAATTTATCAAAAACGAATATTTAAAAAATTTGATTGCGCATTTATAAAGAAAACTTTTCATACAACATGGATATTTTTGTACGACACAGGTGGATAACGTGGTACGTATAGACAACTGGCTGAACTTAGACATGTCTCCGCGCGCGGCCGCGCTCGTGCTCGCGCTGCGGCCCGCCATCGAGCTGCTGGTGACGCGCGCCGCCGCCGAGCCGGACGCAGCGCTGGACTTCTCGCCCACCGAGAAGAAGGTATTTTTCTATTGGATTATTGGTCAGGATTTAAAAAATACGTTTTCTTGATAATAATGACATTCATTAATTTTCTCGGTCTAAAGACGTTTCCATATAGAAATAACTAGAACAAAATATATAGGTCAAAGCGAGCCACTTCACAGAATGTGTGTCCTGCACAATTGTTTATTTAATAAAATAGGTATATTTTCATGCTCCCGGCATCTCTTTAAAACTAAAACTAGGAAATTATTTGCTTAGATATTGATCTTATTAATTTTCATTAGCTGTTTCCATTAACTCTAGATTATGTATAGTAATAAGTAATCATATTTTGTTCTACTTTAAAATCTAATTTACATGTTCTTAATGAGACATAGATGGAACAATTTGTATCTATTTTTCTGTTTTATACTACGCTGTTATTCTTGTAATTGTTCCTATACAGTTCTCCAACTAAAAAAATAAATAAATTTATTATCGATGCACGAATTATCGCATACATAGCGACACTTGACGTATGTATTGGGGAACTGAAATAAATGTTGACAGTATTAAAATTTTCTCTATATTTCAAGAATTAATTCTAATAAAATCTATTGACTTTGATCTTACAGGCCTATGTGGCCGTTTGTATATTCCCATATGAACATCCCAATACAACACAAAATATTTAAAGTAACTTTTGTTTCAAATAACATAGGACTAAATTGTAAACTGTAACGAATCAAATTTCAAAAATAACTGACCAGGATTTAAAAATTATTGTTAAAAAGAATGCTCTTATATAGGAATGACCATTCCTTCCTCTGCCTTGCGTCGTATTCCTCAGTATCGGTCGTGGCCTTCCTTCTGTTATAGCACTTCCTCTTTTCTGATCTATCTCCAAGGAAAATAACTAGAAGGTTGAAAAAGTTTTTTTCCAAGATTTGCGGGTTATTGTATTACCAATTATGCTCGATAAGCAGTCTAAATTTAATATGACGTTTTAAATGATTAAAAATCATGTTCAAATATCCCGTTATATTGCAACAAAATTAACTATTACAGGTCGTAGACTGTATAAAAGCTCTCTGCGAAATGGATGCGGGTGATTACAACATCAAGCGTGATGCCCCGAGCTTCTCATTCCGCACTACCAACGCTAAGCGGGGCAACATGCGCGGCTGGGGCACTAGTGGGCCCCGGAATCAAGGCTTCGCGGACCAAAGTGGATTTGGGGGCAACAGCGGCTTCAGCGGTGGTTTTGGAAACAACCGAGGAGGGTTTGGCAACAATCGTGGTGGATTCAGTAACAGCCGTGGAGGATTTGGTAACAACCGAGGTTTTGGTAACCGCGGCGGCTTCGGTAACAACCGCGGCTATGGAAACTCGGGAAATTTTGGTAATGGAAATGACAATGGCAATTTTGGGAGCGGAAGAGGATTTAACAGAGGGCGAGGTTTCAGCAGGCGAGGGAGATGGTAGTCATTCCAGTATAAAATGTATTTATGTTAAGGTTATTGTGACGTTTGACTTGGAATATGAAATAAAATAACATACAATTATTCGTTTTATTTATATTGAAACTATTATTAATCAGTCAATCGGACTCTGCACCACTATTAATATGAAATCTTTATCTGGTGCAACCATCACTTCACTCTTTTTGCTTCTTATTCTTAAAAATGTTAAATCGTTGGTGGGGTCGAGATCCCGAACAACAGATTTGGCCTTGTCAATCAATGAGCTCATCAGACCAGCGTATTGCACTGAGATATGGTTATCCAAGGTTGTCTTTATAGGAATCCCTTCTCCGTTCACAACAATCACTCCCACAACACCCTTATGCAAGGATAACTTACGAACAGTCTCTTCAGCTTCATTTGCCATGTTGCTATTATGTGGCAATGTCAAAAATAGGCACATTTCATCTTGTCCTGTCAAATTTAAATATTGAATATATTTATTTCTATTTCCAATGAGTATGATTTGCATTGAAGAAAAAAATGTCGGTCGATTTTTGGTATTAAGTTTGTTGTAAATTGTGACAAACTGATAAAATAATTGAAATATTCACGTGTCAGTGTTACGAAACAATAGTTTATGGATATGTTTTATCCTAAATATATAATATAATATTTGTATTTCTGTGAAAGTCACGTCACCCTTAGGTCGGTTGCCGTCGATGGCATAACTTTCCGTGCAAGAGGATATCTTGATTGATGATTATGATGATGGGGCACAGTAGCCTAAGGTGAACCTAGCACCTTGGGCGAAGCAAATTGAGCCGAGAGGGCTCTTTGTACCCCTCTTATAAGAAAAGGGGACAAGAGCAAGGGGCGAGGGGCGAAGATGGGAACCTCACCCCATTGTACTGTCCTGACGGTGAGGTTTGTTCCGTGGTGCGGGACAACCCCTCTGTGGAGGTGGCGTCGGTCCCTTGAGGGACTAACTAGCCATCGAGGTGGCCTATTTGCTCCTTAGATCCGGGGCACCTCATCAAAGGTGGCACTCGTCGGGTTTTTCTGGATAGAGCTGCATCCAACTTCCCACCTTACGGCCGTCCCACATACCCGCCTGGGGAGACCCACTCCCCGGCGGGTTGCCTCAGAGCATTTCCCGGCGTAAAAAAAAAGGTGGGAAGCCGTTCAGAGGCCGAGTGGCAAAGGATCAGCTGTATGGGCGTGCATTGAGGGAGGCCTATATTCAGCTGTGGATGGTTAGAGGCTGATGATGATGATGATTAGAGTTTCAAGGACAGGGGAGGGATATCTTCACAAATAAAAAAATACTATGAGTAGGTAGCATTTATTGCTTCTTTTCAAAAATACACAAAGAAAATCCAAGTTATTGTTAAAACTTTTTGGAAATTACAATCTTCGTCGGAAGTTTTTTTTTTTCGGATGGATCTACGCTAACGGCTCAAAGGCCCTAATGCTACATCGGATTAGTGTGAGCCCATTTGGCTCACTTTTGGTTTGTAAAAGTGGGGGGTTGCCCCCCGCCAACCGTGCAGTCTTCGACCACACGGCCTCCTGGTGTCGGGTTGGCCGTCGAAAGTTCTTTTTAAGATGTGTTAGCAAGTTGTGTGTATGTGAATCTTTGTAAGAGGTGTTAGCAAGTTGTGTGTATGTGAATCTTTGTAAGAGGGGTTAGCAAGTTGTGTGTATGTGAATCTTTGTAAGAGGTGTTAGCAAGTTGTGTGTATGTGAATCTTTGTAAGAGGTGTTAGCAAGTTGTGTGTATGTGAATCTTTGTAAGAGGGGTTAGCAAGTTGTGTGTATGTGAATCTTTGTAAGAGGTGTTAGCAAGTTGTGTGTATGTGAATCTTTGTAAGAGGGGTTAGCAAGTTGTGTGTATGTGAATCTTCGTAAGAGGTGTTAGCAAGTTGTGTGTAGGTGAATCTTTGTAAGAGGTGTTAGCAAGTTGTGTGTATGTGAATCTTTGTAAGAGGTGTTAGCAAGTTCAAAATTATTCAATGTTTTTTGTAGAATGGTAGAATTACACAACTTTCATTCTCAAAGTGAGTGTAATGTAAATAATATAGTGAAAGCAAACTGGCAGGTAGACCATTCAATGGTAAGTGGTCAACATTGTCTTTAAGGATATAAGGTAAATCATGGTGCCTGCAGTTACACAGCCTGGCTTATGCCCCCTTTAACCTGTTGGGGGCCCTGGGCAATAGGATAATGGGGCCCCGACGAAAACAACAATTTTAAAATCTGTGAGCCTGATTTTTGGACTAGAGAAGAATAAATCTAGTAATAAGGGCAGTACTAGGTATTCTAATCAGCAATCATTTTTTTAATATCAGTCAATCATATTCTGATATAAATAATGGGGCCCCATACATCGTGGGGCCCTGGGCACGTGCCCTGAGTGTCCAGTGGGAAAGACAGCCTTGAGCCTGGCCTTTCCTCTTTGAAACACAGCTGAGCTGTTTTATAGGATGCAATACGGTGGAACAGATGTAACCATCAATACAGATGAGTGCTCATCAAAAACACATTTCTGCCAGTGAACATCAATCAGTATTCTGAGGTTTAGATTCAACTTGCAAGTACAAAGGCATCCTTCCACTTTTTAGTTTTTGCCGTTTGTGCACTTTGAGTTGGTGCTTCATCATTTGTTTCCGGTATCCAAATGCCTTACCACATACATTGCATATATGGTCTTTAATACCCGAATGATCCACCTTGAAATGTAAATCTAATTCCCGTTTAGTATAAAATCCCCTACCACAAGAATCACATTTATGATCATGATCTCCTTTGTGGGTCAACATGTGCTTATTCAAGTTGCTTTTATTTACAAATCTAGATGGACATTGTGTACATTGGTAAGGTTTTTCACCGGTATGGGTGCGCATGTGCATTTTCAGGGACTCTCTAAACCTGCCTTTGTAAGGACATAAAGTACATTTAAAGGGTAGATTGTAAAAATGAGTAACTCTGTGTCTAGTCAATTGTCCTTGTACTATAAACTTTTTTCCGCAAATGTCACACATGTATGGGCTTTCCAATTTATGTAAAGCTAAATGTCTTTTAAAATACAAAGATGTGTATGAGTTTTTACAGATGGGACAAGTCTGTCTTTTATTCTCATGGTCTTGGGATATTCTGTGCTCGCTGTAATCTTTAAATGAACTAAAACTAATATCACATTTTTTACATTGATAATCTATATTTTCTTCTGTATTATTATCATCTTCATAGTCTGATTCATTGCCATTATTTATGATATCTTCGCTATCAGATAGGACTTCATTTTTAGATTGCCGTAACAACTTGTCTGACTGTTGTGCCGTTTTTCTAAACAAAATTGCGCCTTGTAGCAAGGAATGACAAGCTCTGCACAAGAATTTTGGGTACTTATCTCCGGGATCTATTACAATTCCACCAAAATTTGCTAAATCATCAGATACATCTTCGCTTCCGTAAATAGAAATGTTTCCAAACTTTAGGCAAACTCTACACGTAGTTTGCCCACTTTCTTTATCATTGTACTCTTCCTTCACCGGCAAGTTAGGTACAGGGTTTATCAAATCATTATCATTGTTTATTCCTTCTCTTAATAATTTTTTTCTCCGGTGAAATTTGCAATGTAACATTTTCAAAAGCATTAAGCGCCCTACCATCTTAAGATTTTGGGAATTTAAGTACGTTTTAAAATGTAAAAAAGGCTTTGATAATAGTTGACATACCAGTTAATATAAATATTTATAAAATATGCGGGTCCTTTAAAGTTTTTTACTTAAAAACATCGAAGTAAAATATTTCATTTAAACTTTAGCGCAAATAAATTTATCAGTACAAAATTGAAATGTCAACTGTCATTTTTTTTTTAATTATTATTATTTTCATTTAAAGGCATTAGTTACTAGGCTATTAGCCATACAAAATACAATTATTCGGTCTGTAATACGGAGAAATGGCGGGAAACCCCAAGGAGCGCGGCTTCGCCCCTCTAGCCCCCATCAATGAACTATCATTCCCGATTCCATCCACACAAGGCAGTCCACCAATATTCGCCAAACAATCACATAATATATTACACCATAAACATATAATATAATAGACCAATAAAGAGTTGGAAAGAGAAGTCAGTACTTTATGGAATTATAACAAGATGAAAAGAGAGAGCAATCTAATGTCAAGTGTAACCACTTGTATTTGACAGGTCAGCCAAAGTCACCAAGCGTTAAAAGAGCCTCTCAGTATTTTCAATTTATTTTGTTGTTCCAGATATATTTGCAATAAATACTATTGCATGTAAAAAGATGAAATTACTATTCGGTGCGGTATAATGTGAATCATAGAAACAATCGTGAAAATTATACATTTCACAGGTAATTCATCTTCATGTCCTAATTGCTAAGATATTGTGTTTATTTTTTGCTATATTCTATCTTTACTTCTCTATTTCAAATAAAATAATGTCAATCGTCCTATTTACTTTCATATTTTGCGTAATTAAAGATACAATCGTTCTTAAATTACACAATATTTGAAGATTAATTTTCATCAATATTTTATACATATACGCTAGTGCTTGATTCAAATTTATCGACATGCTTATTGGTATTATATTTAGATTAATGATATATATCATATATATCATTAATTTGAAACTAATCTAAAAACAACAAAAAATAAAACAGCTTTCGATATAATATAGAGTGACTCAAGAGCAAGGTTTATAATATGTAACGGGAATATCAGAAAGGAAATGCGTTTTAAATAATAATAACAACCATTTTATTACAATCTGATAAAACAATAACAATCTTAGGTCCAGAAGTAATGTGTAGGTGCGTGTGCATGTGCATGCATAAAGCACCTCCGTCCTTACCCACACTGCACATACATACACATACACGACCCTCACACATACATAGAGGTTGGTCCAACATTAATTAACAAACTTAACATGGCCGATAGTGATTTGGCCAGACTTCCGTCCTCCTTGAGGTCGCAGATATAAATCGCCCCTCTACGAACAAGACCTCGCTTTTTAAAGACAGTAGTCGGGTGTGTCTATAACGTAATACAAACATCCCTACGCCTCGGCCGTCCAGCCCATATTCTTGCCAATCCTAACACAAGTTTTTGAATTGACACTGCAGCGCCACCAATCTTCGGCACTCGCTGTCAAATCCGCTCCCGTACTAATGTCCTCTCCGACTGTTTGCTTGTTAGCGATGAATCATAATCATTTTGTTTTACAAATTCCCTCAAGATCCTATAATTAGAGGAAAATGGCTGATATTAACTGGGCGTGTTGGTTGGGATCCCAACAATACAATTTGCAAAGAGATGCTTCTAATATTGGAAGATTATTCCGACTTGTTTTTGTGCTTGACGAGCCACAATATGGACCAATAAGTTTTAAGTGGGCGCAGATACTTAATAATGAAGTATTATAGACATCTGTTCGATATTCGGGTCAAATACGAATGTAAGCTACTTAATTTGAGTAAGGAGACTGTAAGGAACCACCTGAATAAGATTATTTTATTTAAAGGACAGTAGCATCTACCCATTTTTTTTTATTAAATTACTTGTTTTACGTTTGTAACAGTATAATTTTAAAGTCACCGTTAAAATAATAACTGCGCATATACTAAGGTTGTGTAAATCTTGTGTAGTAAGTCATGGATCAAGCGTCCATTGAATATTGATCGATTCGTTCCCAAATTTTATTATTTTCCTTTTGTTAAAATCATTTGAAACAAATAATACATACATAATAAAAGTCATTATTTTATATAAGGGCCGAAACACATAACCGCGTTGCGACGCCGCAACGCTAAAAACGACAGTTTGCGTTGCGGCATTGCGGCGTCGCGAAAAAGAGCGTTTTATTGTCCTACGGTAGGGTAACCAATTCCTCGTGATTTTTGATTGTGGATAGACGAGTCTCTGCCATGGATTGTAATAAACTTATTGCTTATTTGTTATTAAGAAGACATAACTCTGTTTTAAATGTACGACAAAGAAGATACTGGATACATTCATGTAATAAGGCTATGAATCCCGATGGCAAATACCCAGTAATCCCACAAACAAGAGCGTTCCTGAACCGAAAATATAAATGAAAATTTAATTTTAAAACTGCTTCTGACTTTACGCGTGTTGTTTGCAAAAGTGATAGAAACAAACAATAGTAGTAGTAGTCTTTGAAATAAACTGAATCATTGTCAATAAGTATGACGCCGTGCCGGTGAAATTCGCGTCGCGGTGCGGCACCTCGCCGCTGAAATCGGCAGGGACGCCACTGCTGATTTAAGCAGCGCGGCGCCGCAACGCGGTTATGTGTTTCGGCCCTTAATAGTAGGTAAGTATGAGTGTGTAAGAGTATTATGATATTTCATTTGAGAATAAATAATATACTATGTGTTGTTTTATTTCAATATTTATTTACCTTTTATCTAAATAATTTAAGGGCTGCTTTTGCAATCGGCGGATAACTTTGACCTGAGGAATATTATGTAGTTTACCCTCCTTCAGTGATGATGATGATTAATCATCATCACTGAGGAATAATTATGTTGACTTTGTAATGTGTATATTAAGTACCCTTATAAAAACCATAACATATCTGACCATTGGAAAATTCACCCCAAACAACAATGTTTACAATTTACTCGAGCTTGCTGTACTATCGAGTATCGATAGTAAAAGATACATCACTGTGTGTCAATGTGTGCGTGTGCTCTGCACACATTGACACAAAATAACAATTAAAATAACAATTAATTAACGGGAAACCAAAAAAACACAACCGCGCGTCCCGACGCTTCCCGCCATTCCCCTAAGTCTATGTATTACACTGGCAACTGTCATTTGTCAAGCACAAAAACTTTTTTTATTTGGTTACCCTAATGATAAAGCGAACATAAAGCTATGCTTTATAGTTTATATAAAATAAATTCGAGTATCATTCATTGTGATTGTTTGGTGAATAATGTGGAGAAATGTTCTGGAGTGGTTTTCTATAGTAAGACTGTTCTGGTGGTTTTCTATAGTGTTTGTTTTAAAAACTTAATTTGTGTAATATAATGAGATTCGTTGGCAAATATTATGGTGGAATGTTCTGGGTGGATAGAATGGGAGGTGATAGCTGATTGTTGAAGGCTAGAGAGGCGGAGCCGCGCTCCTTGACATTTTCCGCTGTTTCTCCAAAGCACAGACAAAATATTATTAACACGACAGACTTGGCAGCATGGCCTCTGGTCTTAGCCGGTTCGAACAGGAACAAAACCAACATAAGAAAAGAATAAAAATAACGTCAATCAATGTAATCTTCAAATACTTTCAAATATATTTATTTTGATGGTTGGAATAAATATGTAATAGTTGCCTTTATTTGTTTAGTTTCTTTAATACAGCACTGGTTTGTTAAAACTTGTGCTATTTGTAAGACACAATTCATATTATATCCGCTTTTTAAAATGAATTCGTTTAAGGTTAGATCCATATTATAGTACAACCTAAAATATATTCATATTTGTTATTAAATGTTTGACAAAACATATTTTACAGTATTTATGGCGTCCTATACTTCGAAATGCATTCAACACCAGTCAATATACAGCATTCAGGACTCTTCCAACAGCAGCCTCAACACCGATATCAACAGCGCAGGCTGTACCAACCGCGATAGAACTCGACAAATTATATAAACGAGTTGAATTAGAAATGAGAGGAATTGATTCGGCCGTACTTTTAAGTTATTCATGGTTTTGTATCGCAGCTGCTTCCCATTTAGGTATTGAAGTCACTAAAAGGTAAACATTTTAATTGACTATGTATTGTTTAAAAAACTAACAAGTAAAACTAGATAGGCGTTTCTGGGTTGAAATAGCTATCAAGGTGTTTATTTTGTCAAATAAAAAATTGCTATTTTGGTTTTTGACAACTATTAGCTATATTATTTATACAGTTTAAGTGGTCTGAAGAGCTGCATTTTATTGATACAGTATATTATTTTAGGCTCATGGGCACAGTACTCGCATTATTAGTTAAAATGTAGACACAGTCTAATGTTCTATCAAGAGCTCTATCTTTTTATACAGGTTTTCTTCACATTATTATTATTAATGAAGTACTAATATTCCAGTTGGGCCTTAAGAAAAGCAGAGAAAGAGAGACACACACTGCTGAGATGTGTCCACATTTATAAGAAGCACAGAGTCCAATATGAGATTAGGACCTACTTCCGATTTGTACATTTACAAAGACTAACTGGCTCTACCTGCGACACCTACTTGGAATATATCGAACGGAACCTCCCCGAGGGTTGTGCTTTAAAAGTAACCAAAATTGAATGCCAAAAATTAGCAGACCATATAACTCCACCTACAAAATGATTATGTAATGTAATAGAAATAAGAATAAAGTAGATATTGTTGAATAAATTGACTTGACTTTAAATCAGTTGTTTTCATGTGTATATTACATAATGAGCATAATTGCAAAAAGTACAATTTACATAGAAAGTCCATTAGTAACAGAACCATTGTTTTATGTTCAATATTATCCATTAAAATTTGCATTGAAAATGTAATTATTCTGCATAAATATAGTGAAATGAGTATGGAATTAAATCAACTTTACCATGCTAACTTGCTTTGAGCATTGTTTATATAAGTAGAATTTTATATTTGGTTTTAAACCGATGATGACCCTAGACATGAAAGCCAAAGCTAGACTTGAAATTTGGACCAAAGCTAAAAATTAGATGACAAGGCACAGACATGTAAAAAATACAACAATTCATACTTTTTAGTCAGTTATAAAATATGGAAAATTTATTTTTTAAATGAGCCATTTATTTACTTTTTGTATCGGCCACACAATAAAATTGTTTGAATATTTTACATAGTAATTTTGGCACAATTTAAAATTTATATTGTTTTTTAACAACTGTCTTTTATTCTTCTAAGTGTTCCTTAAGAGTATTTATACAGTAGATATTTAAAGTTTTGATTTACAGTAGACTAATAACTAATAACATATTCTTATACATAATTTTGAAAATATTAAAACTATCTTACATCTATAAAAAGTCTTTGAGCAGTTCAAAAAGTACATCCTCAAACAAAAAGAACGTCTAAATGATCAGAATAATCTGAACATAATAAAAAATCAATATTTCTTTGGCAAGGAAGTACTTTTAAACCTGTTCTAATCATACTGCTGATTTTTACATATAGTTAAAACAAATAAAATTGCAAATGTGAGTTCCAACGCATGAAACATTAACATGACCGCACACCATATGTATTCTAGTCTCAGAATATAAGTTTGATATATCAGGAAATAGCAGACGCCCACCGCACTCGGTATTGTCAATAATACTGAAAAAAAGACTGGCACTTCTGAAACAAAAACATACTCAATTAAAATATCATTGTATTGAATATAATGAATACTTTATATTATTGAAAAGAATAATCTAGGAAATACCATACTTACTTTTGCTACATAAATTTCCCCTTCTTCCCAAAAATATACGAACAATTTCCACAAGACACAACGCACAAAATATTCCCGCTTCAGTCATCAAAGAGTTTTCAGGATACGATACATTTATCGCTTTTAAAATTCCCATTGCCACTTCACATACAAAAAACATTCCTAAATAAAATGAATTTAGATATAGTAATATTTCATAAGCTAGACTTGAATTAACATTGGTCATTTTCGTCATGATTTTTTGTTTACTTGTGGTAGCCCTTAGCGATTTCAAATGACGTTTATGACGTCACTCTTTCCGCTTTCGTGTTAGAGGGCTGAGGGAGGGTTGTTAAACGCTTTTGACAGACGAAATAAAAATCAATACTGAACCGAAATAGAATATTCAAAAGTATTACATATCTGTGATATTTGAATAGATCAGATATTATTTTTAGTGAATTTTAAAATTGCGACAGATCCACGCCCACCTGGGGTATAATGATCTATGAGTGGAAGTGGAAGTGGAAGAAATCGGAAGAATACTGATTGGTAGAATGCGCTAGCATCGGTGGGATGAAAGCAGGGGCAGACTACTTGGTGGACCAAGTAATTAAGAACTAATGACTAAGAACAGTGGCCAAACTAATTAATAAAAAAATGTCCTCTTTTACAAAAATAGACTATAAAAACTGTTACTTATTTGTTTCAGTTTTAACAAGCTTATCTATAACTATATCAATATACTAGGAGTTACCTATACCAAACATTTCGATAGAAACGTTTAAATTTATTATCATGTCTATTGTTTCAATATGCGTTAGGGTCAGGGAGCCCAGGGATACGACCCAAAAACCATTACATAAATACAATTCTGGATAAAAGTAGGTACTTTGTATGGCGTGCATAATTTTATGGTTACCACTATCCTTATTATATCTTCCGCCAGCTAGGCAAGCAGACTACGCCACTATGGTTCAGGCCTTGACGTGGCGGTGGGGCTCAGTAGCCTAGGGTGAGCCCAGCTTGCTCTTATAAGAGGGGTACAATAAGAGGGGTAAGGTGCTGACCTTACCCCTCTTCTTGTACCCCTCTTATAAGAGCAAGGGGCGAGGACGGGAACCTCACCCCATTGTACTGTCCCGACTTTGGGAGGGGTTGTTCTGTGGTGCGGGACAACCCCTCTGTGGAGGTGGCGTCGGTCCCTTGGGGGATTGACTAGCCGTCGAGGTGCCCTGTTTGTTTATTAGATCCGGGGCACCCACCAAAGGTGGCATTGGTGGCACTCGCCGGGTTTTTGTGGGTAGAGCTGCGTCTACTAACCAGCTTTCGGGCGCAGCGAGTCCCACATACCCGTGTGGGGAGACCCACTTCCCCGCGGGATGCCTTAGAGCATTTCCCGGCGTTAAAGAAAAAAAAAGGCAAGCTACTTGCCTTTTTGTTTACCTACCTATAGGTAGGTATATTGAGAGGCGAGACCTTTCGTCGTTATATACGCTGCGCTTATAGGAGTCACTTGGACATGCCTGGACCAACCTATGTAATAATAATAATAATATTTTGGGACAACTCACACACGGCCAGCTGATCCCAAACTAGGCAGAGCCTGTTCTTATGGTAACCAGACAACTGATACGTATTTATATATTTCTAAATACATACATATTATTGATAAATTACACCCAGACACAGAACACTTTCCGAGTTACTTATCTCTAGGGCATCTATGCTAATATGTATTAAAGCATATTTTTCCTTCTTTATAATCCCTGATACAAATATCTACTACAGTATGATATTGGATTCGTGCACATGTCGTCCTAAGAAAAGCGCCATCTATCACTTAGTAGCAGAAGCGATTTTAAATTTATACCAAACTCGCATCTTGTTACTTTAAGTAGGTGTTTTTTAATTGTTTGTTGTTTTTTCCGTATGTAACTATGAGGCCGGCATAGTTACTAATTTGTATACTAAGGCCTCTAAAAAATTTGAATAAAAAAAAAAACTCACATCCACTTTCGGTAGGTATTACTGAAGAAAGACATATTGATAGATGTCTAATAATAATAATCGATAGAAGTTTATTTTGAATAAATCAGAGTTATTAGCTGTTTCCAATGGCCTCGCCGATCCTGTTAGTTATGCATTACTAAACTAAACTTGTTAGGCGACTTTTACTCGAGTCTTAAGTCTTGACCTAAGAAAGCAAGATTCACATTATATAATTATATGTTTGGAATCGCTTCTCGAACCGAGTGTGAGTTCAATCCTCACAATTCATCATTGATAACGTTTACTCGTGCATTTCAATGTTTCAATTCCTTATGGTTGAGGAAAGCATCGCGTAAAATGCCTCATTAAGTTTTTGACAGATCCCCGCTAGTGGTATTTACGGATTATTTTTATGTTAATTGTTTCCGCGCGGTCGAAATATCAAAATATAAATAAATTCCGTGAAAATTTCTATTTTAACGAGTGAAATTCGCGTAAACATTAGATTTTTTTGTTAGTTGGATCAAAGAAACAAGCCCAGGCTACTCATCTATGTGTTCCCTATCCCGAGACAAGATACTACTGAGATACAAGATGTTTAGAATTACACTGCATGTCTTATTTTGTTAACACGGGGAAACGCATGTACGCGGCCTCAACTGACCTGGGTGAGGTCCGATGGTGCGTGGGACTCGCGGCACATATCTGTGCCGAATACCCACTATGACCCCCCGAGTGCCACCAATACCGTCGGGACAGTGCAATGGGGTGACCTTTGCATTCTCGCCCCTTGTCTCTCCCTACTCTTTTGTCCCCTCTTGTTCTCTCTTGTTCTAAGAGGGGTATAGGGAGAATATGCAAACGTTAGGTTGCCTATTTCTTTTTAATTTATTAAATTAAATATAAAATACGTTTCATCAAATAAACATCTCGGTGAAGGTCGTTTTATATCCCGTATCTTAGCCTATATAGCAAAAGTATTAGCTAATTTAGTCTTTACCCAAAAATCTGAAGAAATCCTGGTTTAGTCCGGCAGCACTAACAGCATTTGGAAACTATTTAAGTTTGAATTACTCTGGGATTAATTGAGAAAACATCTGTAGTAAACCTTAATATTTGGACAGAACATAGGCTTTTTTATTGTTTTAGAGTTTTTCATGATATAGTATGGAGCATAACACGCATGTCAAATTATGTCAAGAAATCCTCTTCATTTCATTAAGAAAAAGAGTATCAAAACTATATATTAGGATGATTCTCTTCCAGTAGACAAAGAATCTAGAGAGTTGGGATGAAAGAAAACAGAGTGAGACAAAAATACAAGAGTTAAATCTTCTAATAGCAAATACTTGAATAGTTTCTAACTATAACTCTAAAGAGTCTACTCAAAGAGATATATAATTCAAGACATTAACACTTTAAAGTATACTGCTAGTATACTGCTAGTATACTGCTAGTATACTGCTAGTATACTGCTAGTATACTGCTAGTATACTGCTAGTTTTACTTCAAACGTCAGAGTCCTTAAAAAAGCAAACCGAGGGAGAGAGTTGATGTCGTCTATCATGAGACGAAAAGTTGCCTTTTTTGGACACATGCAGAGAGGATCCCTCTATGAATTTCCTAGGTTGACCCTCGAAGGAAAGATCCCAGGGAGGCGAAGCCCAGGCCGTCAGAGGAGAAAGTGGCTAGACGACATTAAAGACTGGACCAAACATAGCTACACGCAACTGAAGGAAGCCGCATGGGATCGCAGACAATTTTGCCAACTGACCTCCGAACTTCAATATGAAGATGGCACCTGATGATGATTATGTTCAGGGTCCGTTGATGAGTTATGTTAATTGGATTGGATTGGTGGGGCTAACCACATATATCATTAATATCTTATGATAAGTCTGGTATGAACCTTGTTTCATTATGTAATGCCGTTTCAGCACTCCACCAGTAACCAGTCCGTACTGGAGAAAGTAGAAATTGTTGAGTGTGGACATCTCGCATGCAACCACTACGCGTCTTGGTCGGAACAACATTGGACGCGTGAAAAACGAAAGTAAATTAACAAAAAAAATATTCCAAAATGAAAACAAAACCGAACATAAGCTTTTCGAAAATCGACGATGAGTCCGGTGAACTGTTAGACAAAATGTTCGGGAAGAAGGATTGTATGGTGGAAATCAACCCCGGAAGGGTAATTTTGCCAGCTGATTTTATTTCAATTGGCAATGAAATTTTGGATATGGATGTTTATGAAGATGATGTGTGGATGTATTCATACCCCAGGACTGGTAAGTACAATAATGTAATAAGTTGTGGTTCAATCTGTTCGTCTGTGTTAATATTATTCATTGTTTACGATAAAGTGCAAACAAAATGTTTTTAAACAGTTTTAAATTGCATTCAATTTCATTTTAATAAGCGTGTTGTAATTCTTATATGTATAATTGCATCTAAAATTTCGCCATATTTATGTACGTCACTATATATTTTTTTATTAACATGATAACTTTTCCTTAAAATTCCTTTGAATAATCCCATAAAATTTGAGATCGAATAAATAAAAGAACAAGTTCCTATAGGATTTAATTTCTACGGAAAAAATCAGTTGTCTGTAAAGTCGGTTTACTGACGATAGTTGAACGTGACAACGTCATAAGAAAATGGAACGCCTCACAGCGAGGTAACGCCGCATGCGTCATGTTTTTTCGTTCTTGCAGCCGGCTCCATCGAATTATAAGACGTTGTCACGTCAAAAGTGGATTTTTCCACAGAATCAATTATTCCCAATGGTTTACGCATAAATAAAACTTTCTATTATTAATGTCGATAATTTCTAATTTAAACTAGTTTTAGATATGTGTTTTATGGTATACAGGATCGACTTGGTGCCAGGAAATGGTTTGGCTTATCGGACACGATCTTGATTATGAAGGAGCTAAATCTTTACAACAGGTATGTATATCATGAATATTAAAATATTGAAATACATAATTGTTAAATTAATTCAAAAATAACGCTATCTTTGAAATTACGCAATATAAATATTATTTAGACATATTTTGTTGGTTTATCTATTTTAGATTTGTTTGTGCGAAAATAGTAGTGAGGCTTAAAATGTTTTACATTATTAAGCGCTTTATTTATATTTTTATTCGCGTACTCTTGTTTGTATAATTAATATTATGGTCGGCAATGAAGTAGGTAATATATTGAAATTGATCTAAGTACCTATAGTTACTATTTTAAGTATTAAATACCTAACACATCTTTGCGATACTTCTTTCCTTTATTTTACTAGGTATTATTACTTTCATTGTAATTTATTCCACAATTTTTTATTCATCATTTCTTTATTTATATTTTTTGATTGTAAAATGTAAAGAACATGCAATCCACTTATATTTATTATCAATCGTCATTATTAGAATTTAGAATTAGATATTTAAAAAATTCTCAATAGTAAGAAAAATAAAGAAAGTTGCTGCGTAATAACCCTTACCTAGCTCTTAATGTTGTCATGTAAATTATAATAATAATATAACATAACCATTACATACTTATTTAATCTTGTATTCATATTAATTACAATGTTAGTGTAAAATAACATAATATAATATACATATATGGATGAATAACATACGTTCGCAATTCGAATGTGTTACAGAGTATAAGTAGGAAGTGAAGATACACGGAAAAACACAGTGCAATGCACCAGTACACAGGGAAACGTAATGTGAACTATGCTTCTATTTCATAGGCGTGCTATATTTAGAATATTAAGAAAAAGTTGCTGTCAGAACACGCGAATTTCGTAACGCGGTGGCAAAATGCGTTTTGGTGATGTTTTAAAAAATTATGAATTATATTTGGAGCGACTTTGACCTCAGTCATGAAATTACAAAAAAATAAAACAAAACAAATGAATCAGCAATCTCTCTTTCTGCGAGGTAGTGATGACACAGAATGAGGAGGCGGAGCAGGAGAAGGAGCGCACGCTAGTGCGCTTCCTCTTCCCGCAGGAGATCACGGCGGCGACAGGCGGTTGCATTGCCGTGAGGGGCCTGTGCGTGGCCGATCGGGGGATCTGCCGCGCGCTTAAGGTCCGGGTTATAAGGCCCCCTATGTGTTAAGGGTGCCTTAAACGGAGTAGGAGGAGGGGATGTCACCCCCCTGCCTCCAGAGGAGAGTGCCGAATGGCACACCGTTGTAGCCCGGTACAGACGTCCACAGCTCTCGCGCCGGGTCACCCAGACGACGAGGAGAATACCGCTGGGGCTGAGTGGGTAGAGTCTGCGTCCACCTTACCATCTTCTCGGGCGCAGGGAGTCCCACAGGGATAGGAAAAAACTTTTACACATAATTATCAATATCAATAATGAAACAAAATTTTAAAATACATGCGTCAGCTGCCTCGCAGCATACCCTGGGTACGTCGGTAGCGTACAAGTATACAAATTATACCGTTATATATAATGTGTGTAACATTACGTACTAAAAAGCGCGATAGGTTCCGTACATGAGAAAAGTCATTCGATCACAATTTTTTTAAATCCAATTTTAAGGAGTATACTTTAAAAAAATCGGCTTACTACGGTACTTTATTGTCTTACTTACTTTATGGTCCTTTGACGTTTGGCGTAGGTACAGTAAAAAAGTATCTACTTAAAAACTTTTCCTCTTTGGATTCCGGAATGTTATTCTCAGATATATTGTTCAATATTTTACATAATACACTTGCCAGATCATTGTCTTCTGTTACAAAATATTCAATACATGAAAACCTATGGGTGGACGCAACCTAAGGGTTGCGCGGTCCCGCGCTCCCGTCTGCTTGAGTTCCACCATTCTGCTTTTTTTTTGCTGTGTTCGAAGAGAAGAGTAGGATAGGCAGTGTAATTGTACCATCTTACGTGTCTCAGGATAGGCAACACATGAATGAGTTGTCTGAACTAGTTCCAGGTTAACTAGTTTATGTTCACGGGCGACGCTTACCATTTACCATCACGTGGCTCGTCTATCCGTTTGCCTTAACTATAATATAAAAGAAACTTTTTCCTAGATCCGTTGCCCCCTCATCGAGCTCTCCTGCATCATGGTGGACGGCCACGCGGAGTGGCACAGCGAGTCGGTGAAGGGCACGTCTGTGGACCTGGTCAACCGCACCCCCCGCCCGCGGTACATCCGCAGTCACCTCTCCTGGGACCTGCTTCCTATTGATATCACCAATGATGATGGATCTGTTAAACCTAAGGTACCTAAGATTCTTTTAAATTTTTACTATTATTTAATATAATCATCCTTCGTTTTTTTTATTCTAATTACCGTCACAATAGAAATGGTAGAATATGCAAAAGACATTTTAAGTTGTGGTTTTGAGTGGTAGTAATCACCTGCCTGCCTGCCACTTGATCATTTCTTCAACCAAGTTCATGGGCTATTTATTTGGAGGAAAGTTTTTTGTTATTTTAAAGCGAGAAATCACGAAAACCATAACGAACATGTCTTTCCCCAGGTAATCTACACCGCTCGCAACCCGAAGGACATGGTCGTTTCCTACTACCACTACTGCACCCTCGTGCATGGGCTCAAGGGCTCGTTCGAGGACTTCTGCGATCTCTTCATGAAGGACCGAGCACCTTTCGGACCTGTCTGGAACCACATTCTTGGTATGTTACCAAGTATTATATAAAAAAATTTCGGCAGTTATATATTCAATTCATAAATATACGAGAGTTTCACTTATTGTTATAAAACTGCTTTTTACTATTTTATAGCTTCCTGCAAGTTTTTTGATTTGAGAGGATTTTGGTAAATTTTAAACCTTTTGAAACAGTTTTTACGGATTTTATCGCCTTATATATTATTTTTATATATTAATTTTTTAATAAACCGCGATAAAATCTGCAAAAGTCGTTTCATTACAAAACAAAATTTTAGACCTTGAGTAAAATTTAAATAAATTTGCTTTTGTCCTTTTTACCTGTAGCTTTTTACCCCGAGAAGCCCCGCGGGACGTTAGATTTGCTATGAAAGTGTAATTTTATGAGAATATTATATAATATAAGAATATTATATTTTACATTACAAACAATGTTTTAGGTTTTTGGAAGCGACGACACGACCCTAATGTACTTTTCATAAAATTTGAGGAGATGAAACGCGATCTGCCAGGAATAGTCAGGAAGACGGCCAAGTTCCTCAACAAGGAGTTAAGCGATGAGCAGGTATTCAAGCTGTGCGACCATCTTTCATTCCAAAACATGAAAAGCAATCGTGCTGTCAACTTAGAAGCGATCCTAGAGAAATCCTTTGGGAAAACCTACTTGGAACAGACGTCGTTAAGATTCATACGGAAAGGTGAAATTGGGGACTGGAAGAACTACATGTCGGATGATTTATCTAGAAAATTTGACGACTGGGCAGAACAACACTTAAAAGGTACGGAGTTGAGTTTCGAATGATCACAAAAAAGATTGTTATAACAATACAAATGCTTTACAGTGAAAACTTGTGCTTTAATGAAACGAAAGCTATTGTGTAATTTGTTGTATATTTATTTTATAATATTATCTAGTTTAAGTTTAAGTTAAGATTCTCATCCATTTATGTCTTATTAATAAGTAATGAACAGTAGCGAATATCTTCATCTTTCATCCTTGCATTACAATCCAGTTGTAATGATAGCAAGCAGTAAGTGTGTCACTTTAGAATTAGTAAGTTGTGGTTTAATCGCATTATGCGCCATTCGTGCATCCTTCATTTTACGATGTAGTTAAACTTCAACATTAGCTTTGTAATCTACAATGTTTGCCTCTTGTTCTAATGTGTTACGTTCGAATTATTACCTAACTGTACAATTATTAACTATTTAATATATTGTTACACATTCTGCGTTTACGTTATACATTCACTTTACATAATATAGGTTTCACTTCTAAAGTTTAACACAATTTAAACTCTCCTTTAATTAAAATATTCTACATTATTTGATAATAATGTAAAGTTTTAGTCACTTTTTTCTTGTTTGAATACATAAAAAAAAATGAAAAATTCTAAACGATAATTGAAATGTGTAAATAAGAAGAGGTGGAAATAAAAAAGATAATTTTATATTATAGGAAAAGGTAAATAAATAATAATGTAATTCAGAACATTTATTTTTCACAAAATTGTGAAGAAATCGTATTTTAGGAAATAAATTATGGTAGACCTAATCATTGACAATAAATAAAGACCAACTATCCTAAATATTTTGTTTTTTTTCCCTGTTTTTCAACATGATAAATATATTTATATATAAGTACTTATAAAGTAACAAGCAGTATATATATCAAATTTAACAGTAAATAAAATTAAGTACAATAATCTCATAGACTAGATTTTTTACAGAATTATACTAGTTTTGGATAACTACAGTGTTCTCAACCAGAACTATTTGATAAACCATATTTTACAAAATTATGAAAAGTCGATTCGCGAAGACGATAAACATAAAATTTTGAACAAGATCGTTTTTATCCATAATGGATGGAAGAGATTCTAAAATGTATATTGTCATAAAGTTTCGATTTGTGCTAAAGATACAGAAATACAGCTAAAATTTTACTATAAGCCTTGTGAAGTTTTTGGACCATAGACATTATACAAACAAAGAAAACTAAAGCAGTATTTAAATAAATTAAAGCCTCAACAATGTATATTTTCTTAAAAATAAGTGCGTCTAATGTATATGGTTTATTATATTTTTATAATATAAGTATATTTTTTACTCAACATTACGTACATCAATAATCTTGTGAAGATTTTATATTAAAATAAATTAAACTAGGATATGTACACATTTATTTTCCTATTAAATACTTAATCATTATTATTTAAGCACGCAATAACAGGTATAATTAATTAGATTTAATTATCTAATTAATTAATTAGATAAAATTAAACTGATATTTTATTTTGTTAAATGCTTTTGCTTTAGCCTCATGAACGGTAGCATTTAATTATTCAATTACATCTGAGAAGTAGTCGTAATTTGGATAGTTATCACAGAAAAATAATCGAATGAATAATAATAATAATTGAATGCATAATAAAATATATCATACATGCAAAATGTGTCACTTGTATAGATTGAGAAAAATACTGGGACAATGATGGGTCCTTGTGGAATTCCCACATTAAATAAAATTCATACTTTAGTATGTTAAGTTTTATACTCTCTAAAAATTTCATTAAATTGTATGATTTCATAACACTAACATTTCGAAGACCTATATGAGTTTACTTTCTTAGTTTATTAAAATATTCAGTACATAAATTAACATAATATTGTAAGGTACATTTTTTTACATATTTGTACACTAGCTGTTGCCCGCAGCTTCGCCCGCGTTTACATAGATTTACAGCCGTTCGGATTGATGATAATTATTTTTATGGCAAAAGTTACGCCTTATAACATCAGCCAGTGAAAGCCTCGTCAAAATCGGCTTAGCCGTTTCAGAGATTAACCGGAACAAACAGACGGACAACAATTGTTTTTTTATGTTAGTACCGTATACATATTATTTCATAGCTTTTACCCGCGACTTCGTCCTTTACCTGCATAGTTCCCTTTCCCGTTAGATTTTGAGGATAACAACTATTTTAAGTCCGAAGTTAAGTTCCAAAGTATCTTCATATCAAATTTCACCCAAATCTGTTCCGTGGTTCAGAAGATAGACAGTCCCGGGGTTTTACCCGCATAAATCCCGTTCCCGTGGGATATTCGGGATAAAAACTATCCTATGTCCTTTCTCGGGTTTCAAACTTTCTTTGTGCCAAATTTCATCCAAATCTGTTCAGCGGTTTAGGAGTGAAGAAGAGACAGACAGACAGAGTTACTTTCGCATTTATAATATTAGTAAGGAAGTAAGGATTTTACTTTTACTCACATTCATATATTGTATTTGGGTATTTAAACGATTACCTTAACTTTATTATAAAAAGAATATTTAATTATTTTCTGTATATTATATTATAAATATACATATAAAAAGTTAGTTTTTATTCTCGTATAATATATTTCTATTGTCATCTTGTAAAGCTCTTTTTTATATATTTTGTTAAGGATACAGTTTACGGTTGCAACAAAATAAGGAGAACTATTTCATATGGCAGACTTAATATGTCACTGAGGTGACGTCAGGCAAACAAAAGTGACCAATCAGGAACAAAATATCTAAACGAAATAATACTTAAATGTTTAAGCGTTGTTATTCGTCATTCAGGATTATGACGGCTCAAAAATCTGGGCCTAAGTATTTATTCCACATACGATATAGAAATAAAACATATAAATACATATAATGAGTATTTAAAAAAAGTTAAGCTATTACGGAGAGTTTGCGATAGTCAGTGGCCTATTTGTCTGCCTTTTTGTCAAGAATAAGTTGCTATTCTAAACGACGGCTAGTACCTATTGGATATCGGATACTTAGAGTAATGTTGGAAAATGTTCTTTAGCAAAAAGTAACTAGTGTATTGATTGAGTTATTGGATTTATTATTTTGCTTTACTTTTCTTAATCAAATGCAGTTTTTTGTGTATTATAAGTTTGATAAAAGTAGTAAGTGTAATATAAGTAGCCTAACCAAGGATTACGTTTTATGCGTATCATAAAATAATGCCAGATAATATTTTTCAGTATTCAGTACAAAATAAATTCATAAATGTATCATTGAATACAACTTGTTTTGTTTGTGTTTTTAAATAAATATAATATTTGTTTATTAAAAAATTACATATCTTTATAATATTTTACCTAAATAAAAAAAATGTTTATAGCGAATTGATTCACCAAAAAATTGTTCTCAGAAACTATCATAACAATTTTCATTTTTTAATTTGACTTATACAAAAATGTGGATATTCGACAAAGAAAAATACTTCCACATAATATCTGTGTCTCTTTCTCGTATCATTTATAGTGCACTGACCGTATTCCAAAAAGTCGTGACCATTACTCGATGATAGCTTATACTAAAATTCTCGTACATTTATACTATACAGAATATAATTTATAATAAATAATTCTACTAAAATTGTACTAACATTCAACATCGATATAAGTAACCTTTGAGGCCATCAAAATATTTACAATCACAATAATAGTGTCTTTCTAATACACAAAAGTCGCTGCAAATCATATGTTTGGAGCAAAATTATAACTAGCAACATTATAAATATGATGATCTGTCTGATGAATATTCCGAATTTTAAAACTATCTATGCGTTTTCTATGATTAATAATGGTTAATACTGTTTTAATGCTCTATTTTCTCTCTAGATTGGTATCTCTTTCATTTAACTGCCATTGAAGCATATATTCACAAATGCGATGCAATCTGTGAATTGCAAATAAAAGTAGGGTCCTGCTTTTACATATTCAAGATAATATATGGTATTTGAAGAAAGACAAAGAGGACCCAAATATATGATGACATGACGCTGTTAAAGCATTAACATTAACATCTGACTATAAAGTTTCGTCTCAACTTTTCAAAACTATATAATATTACAAAGTAAACCTAACTATATGTGCTAAAACATATTAAAATATCACGAAACACAATTTGGTTTGTTTTTAAGTTCTCAAAAGCTCCCACAATGTTCAAATCCATTCTTTGAAAAACGATGTCTCGGCTTTTTAATATCATAGAATCAATATTTGCCGAAGCCTCGTTAAATCCGAAGCTAAAGATGATTTTGTGTTTTAAAAAAGACGTTGAATTATTATTAAAACTAGCATAAAAAATTTTGCAAAAAGTGAAAGTCGTATTAATGAAATACAAAACTTGTGCTAATTTTTCTAAACAATTATAAAGCGTATTCTTTCCCCGTTGAAATATATATTTCAGTTCGATTAAAACTATAATAAACTCTCAAAAACTTGACCAATAAAACTTTAAGGGACATTAGGCCAATAGCTTAGCTTCTTCCGAAAAAAATCCAGAAACAATTTTCGTTCCTTGTACCACACTATACGCTAAGAGTTAGAGATAGTCAAACGATATGCATAAATCTGTAAAAATAAAATATTTGAACATTGTGGAGCACGATTTTCTATAAGATTATTAAATTAAATGACAACTGGAGTTACCGCTTTTATGTCGCACGTGAGGGTTGACGAAAGCACCACAGCATTGGTGGTGATTGACGTTCTTGGTGTGGAGGTGTCCATGGTGTTGGACGTTACCTGGTGGGGTATTGTTCTTCTCCTTCATCGAGTCTTTGGTGGATTTTGTACACTTATGATGCCCTGGTGCTATCCGCGCTCGGAACCTACCAACCCTGCCTTGTTTGGGCGGGTCTATGTTCTCTGATATGGTGCAGATGTGGTCGGTGTGGGCGTCCTGGTATTCTGTGTCAGTCTCTAGAAAAAAAAACCATTTATCAAGGGTAATAAAGACTAATTAAGCATTTGTTTATGATTCGACAATTGAATCATCAAATCACCTAACGGATTTATGTAAGAAACATAACCTAATCATATTAGTGATCAGAAGAATGAAACTTTTCATAATTTTTTTTAGTTGATTTTACCAACCCAAATTAATAATGGAGAAATCATCATGTGCTTTTAGTTATGTACCATCTGTCTAGTTTGTAAAGTTCCGCAAAAACTTGTAAGCTTATGCAAAAATGTTATTACCATGTCTAGCTCGCGCCGAGCAATGATCGTTTGTTTGCAGTACTTATATTTTGAGTAGTTATCTTACCCATATCATCAGCGTAGGCCCTCGGTACTTCGGTAGCGAGGGGTTCAAGCGCAGGTTGTGCGGGGGCAGCAACGGGGGCGGGAGGCAGGGGCTCGTCCACGGTTGGAGGCGCCGAGTGCGATAGAGGCATGCTCTTCACACACTGTCAAATAGGAACGACTTTAATATGAAACTTAGGCTTCTGTCTTAGCAAATCCTACAAATCCTACTTATATTATAAATGTGAAAGTTTGTAAGAATGTATGGATATTATTGGACGTAGGTATGTATGTTACTATTTCACGCAAAAGCTGCAGAATGGATTTTAATGAAAGTTTACAATAACATAGGTTATACATGAGAATAACATATAGGCTATAATTTATCACTGTACTCCCACGGGAATGGGAAGTACGCGGGTGAAACCGCGGGACGCTGCTAGTTAGTTTATATTAGACACGTGTTTCAGACAATAATGTCATTTTATAGAGTTTAACAAAGCTTAAAACTATAAAATACGCTAGGAAGATTATGCTTTAATAAGCTTACGTAGTTGTAGAGTATTTCACCTTTCACCATATTATGAAATGTTGGAAACTATACATCTGTGTCTAAACTATATTTTGATTGCTTTACACTACCTAGTCTATGTACAAAACTAAAGATTATATTTCATCCTGTAAGATAAATTACATAAGAAAATATATTACCGTGATATCTGGAAAGAAATCCGTGTTGCGGTCTTTAGGCGCCGGGGCGGTTCCGACTCTGCAAGGGGACGTTGAACTGTAACTTAAGACGTGAAATGGCTTCCATGAAAATAATGGCATTGTGGCTATCTATTATTAAGGTACTATCACTACTGCTACTACTAGCCATGGCTACACGTCTCAGTCGTAAAAAAATTGGTGTACCATAAGGTAAGGTATTCGGTCCTCTATAATAGCCATGTTTTATAATAGTTTTTTTCCAAATCTATAAAGTCAATACACTGACGAAATCTTTTAAAAAAGTACGTTAAAATTATGTAGACTCAAATATAGTTACGCCGTAATCAACATATGAGAGTGTAATTTATTACATAATATAATATTATATATATTACTAGCTGTTGCCCGCAGCTTCGCCCGCGTTAACTTTTAAAATTTGAGGGGTTGACCACCCTTATCACTTAGGGGTATGAAAAATAGATAGTAGCCGATTCTCAGACCTACTGAATACGCATATAAAATTTGGTAAAAATCGTTAAAGCCGTTTCGGAGGAGTACGGTAACTAACATTGTGACATGGAAATTTTATATATTAGATAATATAAAGATATTATCTATATTCAGGTTTTCATTAGTGCACTTTTTTTTTTCGGATGGATCACATCAGATTAGTGTGAGTCCATTTGGCTCACTTTGGGTTTGTAAAAGTGGGGGGTTGCCCCCCACCAACCGTGCAGTCTGCGACCACACGGCCTCCTGGCGTCGGGTTGGAAAATTAGAGCACTTAGTTTAGAAATATGTATGATGTTTTTTACTACGTAAAATCCGATTATCGCCTATACAAATAGGCAAACAAACGGAAAGATGGTGGTAAGTGATCAAAAAAGCTAATTAATCAAAAAATTAACCTGAGACTAATCCGGGTAACTATTAATGTTGCCTTTTCTGAGACATAAGTTGTTAAGTGCCTGGGCCAGTGTAATCACACTGTCTGTCCTGCTTTTCTCTCCGAAATACAGCATAGCTGTTTCACGGGAGAAACAAGAAGGATAGTGGCATCCATGCAGATGGGTGTGCGGCACAGCGCATCGATCCCACCGGTAAAGTGATACTTGTGCGAGCGTTAATCTTGATTACGAAACCAAATAGAAATGTAAAATACCAAAAGGATGAGTCGAGACTGTCCAGTGTCCTCTGAGGATCGAGGGACTCGGCGTCTGTCCACATACCTCCCGCACTTATCGAGGTAGAGCGGGACTCTGGAACTAAACGCCGATCTGTAAATGAACTTAGCTTTTACTCAAGGTAAAATACAAGAAAAATCTTATTTATTGAATATACAGCTAGAAATAGCCTGGTAGAAGATCCGTCTTAAAAGAAAAAAAAAGACTGGCAGTTATAGGGACTGCCGTTATGAAATTTCAAATTTTAATACTAAAATGTTGAAATTTCATAATGACATCATAAATGTCACATTGGAAGCGTTCGGTGACGAGTCGTGAGTTCAAAGATTCACCCAAAAAGTGCTCAACGCGCCAAAAGAAGTTGTCACTTCAAAAAGGCAAAGACTTATTAAACTCAACGGATCTGCAAAGGACTGGTCCCTTTTGTGCCATGCAAGGTCTACTTTGAGACATAAAATGAGTGTAATTCTCCACAGTCATAGTATTTCATTGCAACGGCAAGAATAAATTCCTTGCATCACAATGATCCTTTTTCGTCTGCTTTTTATTTTATATACTTTTAATTTCGAAAAAGAGTAGATCGGTATGTGCAAAAGCACTACAGAATGCTAAATCAAGATTTGATGAATAACTAATATTCAAAATTATTAAAAATTTACTAATTAGATTCTATTGTTTCCAAACCAAAGTACCTTTATCGGTCCGATTGGGTGAATTAGCGATACTCCGCCGCGCAACGTCTTGGAATGTGATGGGTGAATACATCCTCCGTTCCTCGGTAGGAGATGTGACCGTTGGTGGAGTTGGAGCAGTTTTGATGGTTGGCGTAGATGGTTGGAGTGTCATCAGGTTTCCTGTGCTATTCCTGGCCGCAACTGGCACGGGATTCACAGAGTTTGGTAGATGGAAGTTTCCAGAATTAGTGAACTCTTTATAATTGAACTGTTGGGCCGAATGTTCTGCTATACTCTCTCTCACATCTGCAGCTCTCTCCCACTCTAGTTCTGTGCCTGGTTGTATCTGTGATGATATCAGCTTAGTAAGAGATGGTCTGGATTCGCGACCTTCTAACCAATAGGTCTTCATCACACCTGTCAATAAATATTCAGAATATTAAAAAAATATATATGTTGTTGAGTACACTATATTATAATATAAAACTTTCTGATATGCAGCATCATTCAACTTATTGATAACAAATCTGCTCAATGCCAATAGGGATGTTGACAGTATTATATATGTTAATTGGTAGTTTATATGATAGAATCTTGAAAAAATACAATATTTTCC
This sequence comes from Helleia helle, assembly GCA_963853865.1. Taxonomy (NCBI): domain Eukaryota; kingdom Metazoa; phylum Arthropoda; class Insecta; order Lepidoptera; family Lycaenidae; genus Helleia; species Helleia helle. The sequence goes on from OY971436.1 coordinate 5,485,885, forward strand.
CTTATTTTTATTTCATTAAATTAATATTTTATAAATAAAATGTAAGAAAATTTAAAATAGGTCACGTGATAACAAACGGAAATGACGTCACTTGTTCTTATTTAGCGGAAGCGGAAGAAGATTGAGGTACTTTTATACACGATTTTCCGTACGTAGTACATATAGTAAAAACAAATTTTCAGGCGTTTTGACAGTGTACACACCCATAGGCACCGTACAACACTTTTAAAACGTAGAAGCCATTTTTTATTAACGACAACTAGAATAATTTTACGATGTTTAACAACATATGACGTCACGTGACAAGTGTTAGCGTTTTGGAACGAAATTTAAAATGCGTTATAAAATGCAAGATTTTATAGGCATTAGACGTATTTAAGCAAAAGTTAGGCCTCCATTAGATATTTATAAATGATTTAAAAACATTTCTGAAAAATGTGAACATCCCTATTGAGCAAAGCTTTATCATAATATATGTATATTCATTCATATTCAGTATGCCATCATGTCGTAATGTAAACTCTTATAAATTCCAACCCCAAGAATATTGATTGAAATTTTTATTCCTTATTCCTAATATTTGTCCTCCTATAAGCCTAGATTTGAAAGCCTTTTTTTACATAGTTTATTCGTAAAGACTAGAGTCTTTACGAATAAAGTCTTACCTTTTCCTTTGACTTGTATTTCTCCCCGTTCAGTCATCCTATAGCAAGGAGACAACAGCTCCTGAGTGGTCTGCGATATGTGTATCCTCATGGCCTCAGACGTGGACTCCATGCGTGAGGCCGTGTTCACTGAATCCCCAAACAGACAGTACCGGGGCATTTTCAGGCCCACAATCCCAGCAACTACGGCCCCTGAATGTACCCCCACTCGGATTGATAAGTGAGTGCCTGGAAATACAAACTGAAACGTCATCATCTAAGATGTAGTGACTTTTCTTTCTGGAAGGATCTTCTGCGACAGTTTACTTTTGTTGCATAGCGTGTATTGTAATACTATATATAAATAAAGTACAACCACAGTTGGGTTCTGCTTATGATGTAAGTAGTGGAATTAAGACAATGTACAGTCTTCCATTAACATTTACTGATACCCGCACAATGTTGCGTAAAGTGTGTGGCTGGCAATAAGTTAAAGAAGATTGCATGTTTGGCATTTGCATGGCACTAGAATTTAATTAGGTACCTGTGCTGGGGTCTTTGAGGTCCTTTATAGCGTCAACCATATCCAGTGCCATATCACACACCTTCTCCGCGTGGTTGTCTTCTTTCTCCGGTGCTCCAGAAACTACCATGTACGCGTCGCCTATAGTTTCTACCTATAAAACAGATGCATCTTTTTATATATCTGCTACCTTAGTACTATTAATTTTTTACTTTGCCTTCCGATGGCGCTGTAAAAAGTTTAACCTCAAAGATCAGCATAACAAATAGAAGAAAATAAAGCCAGTGAATTTTGAGCTTTTCACATTGTTCAAAAACAATGTGTGCAGGAATATTAATTAAAACTTTAAACACCAGTTTTAAAGGAGGTTAAAACTGACGTTTAATAAGCTACTCTCTAACTTCGACATCTAATAAAACACTTTTAATCAGAAAAATTAAATTATGTTCTTAGCAACGCATTGATCCGATATTTAACGCCAGACTAACCTTATAGACCCTGTTCCTCTCTGTAAGGGTGTCGAATATGGAGTACATGGCATTCAGCATGGAGACTACTTCCATGGGTGTGATCCTTGAACAGATCTCAGTGAAGGTCACAACGTCAGAAAATAATATGGATACACTGTCGAACATCTGTAAAGTAAGAAGAAAATATTTATTTAATATAATGTTGAATTGTTATCAAGGAAGTGGACTTAAGGAGCAAAACAAAATACCAAAATGTAAATTCTTGCTACGTTTGGATCTTTTATTAGATCTTCATCAGTCAATCTACAAATTTATTCACGTTAATAATAAGACTGCATATATGTATAAATTTACAATAAATAAAGATTAACAGCAAAGAACAATAAAATAAAAAAGTTGGGCCGGCACGACCGGGGTGGTATCTCTCGTGCACATAACACCGGCGTCAAGTGACAGCTACGCTGTCGCGTTGCATGCGGCTTGTCAGTTTCCGGTGGCCCAATTTATAGGGAAGAGGAGGGCCACGCATCTGCATAACTTAGGATTGTGCGAATGTATATGGGCGTCGGTAGACACCATTAGGCTCCAACTGCTCGGTTGCCTCCTTGTGACAAAAAAAGAAAATACTTTTCTAATCTTGGGCCAACGCAAGTTTTGATGTGACAAACTTTTCTTAATAGTTCATAGCTAATTTAGGAACTTTTTAAAAACACCGGCCCATTTTGTGAACGCCACAAACAGCGTATTAAGCCAAGCAATCTTCGCTTATCCGAGTAAAGTTCATTCAATAAATATTCAAGCAATTTTACCAACCACAGTCTAATAATATCTATCGCTTAATGATATTTAAATGAACTTTGAAGGTTGATCTTACAATGTTGGAAAATTATTTAATTTAGGGTTCTAAGTTTTTTGTTAACGTGGTGGAGGTTGCCCTTGTTGCTGACAGATCTGGGGCACCTCAACTGTGGCATCTGCGGCGTCGTCAGTGGGGGTTTGTGACTGTATAAACGCAGTTAGAGTCGAAAGCCGAGTCTTACATAATCACCAGTTTCCACCATTATATTGGTGGTATGTTTAAGAAGACAAGATTCTTACGTCTGTATCAACATTGCTTTCGCACCGATGAAAGTAAACATTGGTAAACTTGCATGTCTGATAAAGACAAAACAAATCTAAGGGTAAGTGAAGTTCGATAACTGGCACAACATCACCGAAATACTGCTTCACTCTAAGGTGACTTGCTTACCAATAAGGCTCTTGAGCCAATAAAAAGGTACAGAAACTGGACTTGTTGATTTGGGTAAAAACTTACAGAAAGTTGGACTTGTTGAATTCAGTTAATTAGGTACAGAAAGTTGGACTGGTTATATTCAGGTAAAAAAGAAAAGTCAGTTGTTAGGCTCATAGCATGATCTTGACGAAAGGAATGGGCTAGCGCATCGGTGAACTATGGCTCAACACCCTCCTCGCCTGTTTTCGAGGAGGCGACCCTTGCCCAACAGTAGGACATATAAGGGTTGATATTATTTATATTAAGAAAGAGAAAGAAGGAAATTAGAATGGACGGTAGTTTCGCATTGGCGAAACACATTCGACAGTGACGACAGAGGACAACGTCCTCTGTCGTCACCGAAACACAGCGTAATGCACTTTCTAGAAAAAACATTAAAATGGATAGGTAATTGCTTTGGGTTTTAAAACCAAGTAGCTGTAGCCCGTTTAGCCGAGTAACATAAATACTTACCTCGCAAGTGTCAATGGGGTTCTCTCCATTCCTCAGCCTGTCCGCGACCTGTTTCGGTATCATCTGGTACAGCAGCTCGTCTGTCCTCTTCATCTCCTCGTCCAACTTCCTCATCGACTCCTCTAGCTTCTTGCTCTTCTGTTGCTCTTGGTCTAACGCTAATTTCAATTCCACGGACTGCTGTGTACCGGCCAGCATCAGATCCCTTATATGGGAAAGAGAAATCAACATCAACACAAATCTAAATCATTTAAAACTATTTTTTTAAGAGATTACTTCCACTGAGTTTGTTCCAGCGGTTCTCCTCAATGGGGAATATTTGGTACCGTTTCGTACCGTTGACTCCATTTGACGTTCAACGCTTACCAGTACCATTTATGGAATGGAAACATGGAATTTGGTGTATATTTAAAAGGTTCTTATTACTTTTGTTTGGAAATAGTAAAAAAACCGTTTGATTTATATAGTAAAGGTTAAAATGTCATGTACTTATATGTGACCTATGACGTATGAATACTTATCAATTAGGTTTACGTCATTATTATAACATGTCTCTTTCAGTAATAATAGGTCTCTACCTATGAAATTGCCGTTCTGCAGTACTGGCCATTTCAAATCAAAATAATTATTTTTGTTTGGCTAAGAATTCTAATTTCAAATTAATTTTATTTTAAAAATATGGAATTCTTTTTCACAAAGTAGTCATTTGTTTATTGATTAGTGTTACATTTTCATCGCATTTCAATCTTTTTCATGATCATGGAGACGTCAAAAATTCGAGTAATTATGGAATATGAGTACCGTCGTGGCAGCAACGCGGCACAAGCGGCACGAAACATCAATGACGTTTACGGAGCTAACACTACAAACCAACGCACCACCTGTTATTGGTTTGCTCGCTTCCGTTCTGGAAACTTCGACCTGCAAAATGAACCTTGCGGTCGTCCGAAGACTTTGGTCGACAATGACAAATTAAAGGCGATTGTGGAAGCTGATGTTACACAATCTACGTCTGAATTAGCAGCAGCTTTCAACGTTAGCGTCAAAACAATATTGGTCCATTTGCGTCAAATTGGCAAGGTAAAAAAGCTTGACAAATGGGTGCCCCACGAACTCAATGATCGCCAGCGTGAAGTACGCGTCGAGACGTGCTTTGCACTGCTCAACAGACACACAATTGAAGGAATTTTGAACCTTCTTCTTACCAAACGGGGTGAGCATTACTGCAGATATGTACTGTGAAGAACTGAACACAATGATGGAGAAGCTGGCACATCTCCAACCAGCATTGGTCAATCGCTCGTCTCCGCTGCTCCTGCACGACAACGTGCGACCTCATACTGCACAGCAGACGGTCTCCAAGTTGCAAGAACTGGGGTTGGAAGCTCTCCGTCATCCGCCCTACTCACCAGACAGGTGTGTGACTTGCGCCTACAGACTACTATTTTTTCCAGAATTTGGATAACTTCTTGGCGGGAAACAAATTCAATACCGGAGAGGCAGTACAAAATACCTTTGAAGAATTTGTTGCCTCCCATCCAGCTGATTTCTTTAAGAAGGGCATCAATAAACTGCCACTGCGTTAGCAAAGACGCATTGATTGCATGGGTGATTACTTCGATATATACAAATAAAAAATACATGAAAAAAAAATCGTTTAATTTTTTTCATACAAAACGGCAATTTCATAGGTAAAGACCTAATATTATCTTATAATAACGAATCTTATTGTAATATTCGATGACCGGGAAACCAAATTAAAACACCACTTTCTTGGCCGACCGTACCATGTTAAATATTTTTTAAAATTTTCTTTAGTGCTTTTACAATAATTTTCTTTATTTAGATTTATAAAGTGTGGCAGTGGCAGGCACCCCGCATCGGGCCAACGCTTAGGCGAATAATGACCCAACACTCTCCTCGCCTGATCGCTTTTGATGACGATTTTTTTACTTGTTATTTTTTAACAATTATTTTTCTCATTTATGTCCAGACGTTAATGGATAATTACAGACAAAGTCGAACCTGCTGAAGTCATGCATAGAGAGATCGTTGATGTAGAGTCCGGTGGAGACCAGCGCTGCCAGGTCTGGCATCACTGGCGTGCCGAGGTACATCATCATCCGCCAGTTGTCCATGTATATCATTTGACCTGAATCATGCCAGACATTAAGAGAAATGTACCGGTAATTTAATGTACAGGTAATTGAAAGTATCGGCAATTGAATGTACGGGTAAATGAAAGTACCAGTAACTGAAATTACCAGTAATTTAATGTACCAGTCATGGGAATTACCAGTAATTAAAAGTTCCAGTACTAACAAGTAAATAGGCTTTCCAGTGTCCTTAACAATTATTATAACTCTCTCTAGGTGTAATTTATTTCCAGTACCTACCGCCTTTATATGGGCCCCGAGGAGTTTATATTACTATTTTTGATTTACCATAATTTTCAAAACCTTACAAAAAAAATTTGTAGCATTTACTTTTTTTTATTTCTATTAATTAACGACATAGATAAAAATATTAATAGAAAATATTTCAGATTAATTACTGTGCCCTTCTCATATGAAAATACTTTGTGCATTTTATGTGCTCAATACTAATAATTTTATGTTCAGGTGACGAATTTAATTAACATTTTTATATCAACGAAAAAAGACAAAAGCTTATATTACAGCGTTTTTATATAAATATAAAACAAAAAAAAAAAAACATTTGGTGCATTTTCTAATGTTCGAAGATCTCGTTCGTTTTGTGATCTGATACAATACCAAAATACCTTTTAATTGTAAATTTATCGAATCGGGCAATTCCCTTCCATCATACGCATAACGTTTTTTCACCACTCTGCCTGAAATATCATCAATTCTAAACGATTTACTACCTATATTCATTATTCATTAAGTATCATAACATTAAAATGTCATTTGTTAATGCTCAAAATTCTCATACGCAATCTACGTCAATAAGACCCGCGAGGTGTTGAACTAGCTCTTAGAGCCTTAGTTCAGACACAGCGGGAACCGCGCAACTTGTAATCGTGCGGTTCATGCATGTCTTAACGAGCCCTAAATAAATATCTACATATTATATTTATTTAGGGCTCGTACTCGTACATATAAAGCCGCGCGGCATTCACGCGATTCTGAAACCGCGTGGTTTCGCCCGGATCTGATTTATGCGTATTTTAGTATATCCCGTCACCTCTAGATGTCGCCAAAGCCATAATAAAACTGTACCTATAATATGTAATAAGTTTATTCATTTTAAATTTATTCTCTATATAATTAAAATCATTATTTCGTTGATATGAGATAAAGTTTTAAGGGCAAACAATCTTCTACTACCTTTTAGCCGTAGATTCTTCTCTGTAGCGCAGTCAGATTCGTCGGATAGCCGTAATAGTTCATTTCGTTTGTCTGTAGCCTTTTCGTGTATAACCGCCTCTACAGTAACCAGTTCAAATATGTTATTAGTCCGATTTAAAATCTGAAAATAATATTTGAAAATTGTAAAATTATTAACAATATACTAATCGTAAAAGCGACATCTGTTGTGGAATTAATCAACCAGTCATCAATTGTATGAACCAAAACTCGTAGCGAAGTACTATTTTTTTATGTTATCAGGAGGCAAACAAGCAGTCGAATCGAAGGAACTATGATGATAGTATAATATGTTACAATTCGTATTAAATAATAAATATATTAAGAGTACACAGAATAAAGAATTAAAACTTTATCACCAATAAACAGATAAATAACACTTCAATTAACACTTACGGTTTGAAATTTAAATGCTATGAGAGGTCTTACTAAGTCGAACCAATTTGTAATTTTTTTGCCAACCAAATCTGGTAAAATAACCATCAGCGAGTTTCCAATACTACGTACGATCATGTCTGACCTAAAAATAAAATTAGAGATGAATAATAAATTAAAGACAATGTTTATTTTATTGTCTGACATAATATTAATAATATCTTAGACTCAAGTTAAACAATAAACTTTGCTTAGACCAAATAACAGGAACGTATAAAAAATTACAATTAAATATTAAATAAATATAATAATATGAAGGTTGTGTTTTTTGGTTTTATATTTTGTTTTTTCGGAGTTTATTTTTTTAATAAACAATATGTATTATAATATTGTGATTGGTTGGAGAATATTGTGGTGGACTGTTCTGGGTGGTTGGAGTGGGAAGTGATAGTTAATTGATGGGGAGTGGGGACTAGAGCCTAGAGGTTCGTTACCGCGCTCCTTGGGGTTTCCCGCCGTTTTGACATATTATAACAGAATAAATATTGTATTATTGTTCAGACTTTTCAGCATGGCCGGTTCCAACAGGAACGAAAATAAATAAAAAATATACATAAATAATTTAAAAATAGAAGATTATTGAAGCGCATATATACAATATGAATAAAAAAACTAAAAAAATACAATCAAATTTTACCTCTACCTTACCTATAAGACTTACCCAAAAACAATACAAAATGGAAATATTTCGAATAAAACGGACGCGCTGATTGGTAGATGTTTTTCTTCCCTCGTCATAGCCAATGAGGCGAGAGTAAACGCGCGATTGTCAAAAGTCAATTGAAATGTAACGTGAACTGTGTCGAAAAGCAATTCCTCTCTTAATAATTCTATTCGCATTTCTTTGTGATAAAAGTGTCGTGCTACCTGAAAGAAGTTTAAGGGTTTTAGATGTGAAATAATTTGTAGATAAACGACGTGATATAATATATCATTATGTAAGAGTTTCGTAAAACTGATTCATAACTGATATTTAATTTTGAATAATTTCAGTTGTATAATAATTACAATAATTATTCTAAGATTTCAGCATTGTTTACCAAGTTACTTTAGTTTGTGATACTTTTTGTAAGATAATTTAAAATTGTAAGTAGGTACCTAATTAAGATTATTTTATAATAAAAAATGTATGTAAGTGATCACTAACTATTTAATTCACATAAAATTTGCACCCGTATTGAGCCAGCGCATAGGGGAACTATGGTCCAATACCTACCCTCCTCGCCTGGTTTGGAGGAGGAGACCCGTGCCCAGCAGTATAAGGGTTGATATGTTATTATAAATTATTACATATTTACATAAATAGCAATTGATATTTGATTTTCATTAAACATGTTATATTTTTAGTTCCTAGTGTAAGCGCTATCTAGCGTCTGTACTCTGTAAGTTAAATCGAAAGCTAAGATTGTGAGTATGTAGCGCCATCTATGAACGTCATTCATATTGTGAAGAAACAATCTACCTATTCAATATTTTTGGTACGGTAGTCATAGGGGGCGTAGCTCAGATGGTAGAGCGCTCGCTTAGCATGCGAGAGGTACCGGGATCGATACCCGGCGCCTCCAAGGATTTTTTAAAATTCAGAATCAAACTTTCAAACAAAACATACAGTTTTTGAAGTTATACTTCTTTTGGCGCGTTAAGGAAAAATGGTGAGGGTAAATTTTTAAGATGCGTAAAATTCAGGAAAAACCGGGTGCCGGTTTTTTTTTCATTCAGTTAGCTATAGTCAACATTATTATAATAACAATTTTCACATAATAACAATATATACGTCAGAAGAAGATATAGTCACAAACTATGTAGTAATACCATCTACTTATTGTTATAGTTTTTAACTACACAATAAGCAAAAAGGTTACAGTGTAATGAAATTGTACTATGTATTTTCTTCTAATGCGTGTACATAAGTACACACACTTTTTTTTCTTAGTTTATTATTAATTATTATTTAATATATTATTAACAATTACCTCTCTGATCTGTCCCATGGCGTAGTACACGAACCCTCGTCGTTTAGATCTATAATGTAGAGTTAGACCATGTCTCGTTTCATTCTCGCATATAAAACTAGGCGCTCTCATCCTCGGGTAACTGAACTTCAAATACTCGTGTAAATTGTCCAACCCATTTAGGAAATCTCGCATATGCCGTCCCAACACGGAGAGAACTCGGTCGTAGCCATACTGTGAGACGAATCCGACGAAGTATACCCCCATCTGGTCCATGAATTCTCGTTCCGTTATTCCTAATATCTGGAAATAAAGTTTATGGTTAAATGTCCAATGTAGAAAGTTGGAAACGTTCTAAATTAGACTTAAATTTAGCCATGATACCTACAGGGTTTTTATGTGTTATGGATATTCTATATATTATGTACTAGCTTTTGCCCGCAGCTTCGCCCGCGTTAACTAACTCGTTAACTACTATTAGTCACAGCGTGATGTTATATTATAGCCTTTTTCGATAAATGGACACTGAAATAATTTTTCAAATCGGACCAAATCAGCAGTTCCTGAGATTAGCGCGTTCAAACAAACAAACTCTGCAGTTTTATAATATTAGTATAGTTAATTAAAGAATATACATGATTGGCGATTGCCTTATGTATTTCAAAATTGAGTTATGTGTGATATTCTTTTTGAATAATAATTTGTAAGGTAATTCGTATCGGTTGTATGTGAGCTGGTACCGATCGGTTATCTTGGCGATCGGTGACAGCGGTCTGTGCTCAGGAACGGGAAGTGTAATAATATAGAAAACAAAAGATGTTCAAAATTTATATTATTAATATGTATCACAATTTCGCCCCCAAAATCATCTGGGGGTGTAACTCAGTGGTAGAGTGTCTGCTTCGCATGCTGAAAGTCCTGGGTTCAAATCCCAGCACCTCCAAACGTAAAAATTTTTGTTTAAGATTCTCATATACTATTTCCTTATTATTATTTCCAAGTTCTACCACCTACAAGAAAACGTAGAAAAAAATATGTCGCTTTTTAAGTACATCATAATATTATATTTTGTCAAGACTCACGAATGAAATTTTTAATGCTAGTTTACGCTTATGGCTTTTTTTAACTAAAATAAAACAAGAAATCTAATTTATTTGTGGCACATGATTTTGTAAGTCGTTATACGAACATTGTATAAAAAATGTGACGCTATATATATATAGTATAGAGTATCAAATATTTTTTTATTATCACGATTTAAATAAAAAAAAAAGAGTCGTGGCCCATGAGGGGATCGAACCCGCGACCTTCGCGTTATTAGCACGACGCTCTAACCAACTGAGCTAATGGGCCGTTGTTTGCCTTCATCAAAATATAGATATTTACTCACTTACAGCCGCCTATCTAGATACTTAATAATAATATTATAATGAGCTAAAGTTTGTGAGGTTGTACGGGGTTAATCTCTGGATCCACTGAACCAATTTTGAAAGTTCTTTTATCAATAGAAAGCCACATTTTTTATGAGTGTCATAGACACTTTGCACCCTTTTTATAGTTATAAAACTTTTCCTTCGTTAAATATTCAATATTTTTAATGATTCCATGAGATGTAAAATAAATATTATATGAGAGTGATACTTAAGTTCCAAATATTAAATAAAGTAAATGTTCGAAAGTTTACATTGAGTAGGTACTATTATTATAACAATGTTTACCTACCCACATAAATGGTATATTCCCAAATTTTATATAGGCTATTAGTACCTTCTTATTATTAATTTATTCGATATGATAATTGAAAAAGAAAATGATGTGATACTGAAGAAATAAATAAATAATTAAAATAAGAAAAAATATATAGATGGTTGATTTTCTCACTGTGACTACCTGAAAATCGAATTTTGCCCATTACTGTAAATAAACGCCGAACTCATCAAATCCTGTCCTTAGCTTGTGGAATTTGTTGTCCTGTTGTTGATTAACTGTTGAAAACTGTTCAAGTTTCGAACTTATAGGGCAGTTACGCACTGTATCCCAATTAATCCAAGTACGTCAAATTACGTCCCGAATATGTGTAGTATATTTTTGGATAGTAATATGGTTGGTATGGTTTCCTTCCTCACCATGGTTCAGGCCTTGACGTGGCGGTGGGGCTCAGTAGCCTAGGGTGAGCCCAACACCTTGAGCGAAGCTAATTGAGCCGAGGGGGCTCTTTGTACTCCTCTTATAAGAAGAGGGGACAAAAGAGCAGGGGGCAAGGGGTGAGGATGGGAACCTCAACCCCATTGTACTGTCCCGACGTTGGGAAGGGTTGTTCTGTGGTGCGGGACAACCCCTCTGTGGAGGTGGCGTCGGTCCCTTGCGGGACTGACTAGCCGTCGAGGTGCCCTGTCAGCTTAACAGATCCGGGGCACCTCACCAAGGAGGCACTGGTGGCACTCGCCGGGTTTTAGTGGGTAGAGCTGCGTCCATTTACCATCTTTCGGGCGCAACGAGTCCCACATACCCACCTGGGGAGACCCACTCCCCAGGCGGGATGCCTCAGAGCATTTCCCGGCGTAAAAGAAAAAAAAATGGTATGGTTTCCATCCGATTTTGCACGGATTCAGATCGGATGCAGTGCCTCACCTACACCTACACTAACAAAATTCCATTTTTATTGTATTTTATGCTCGCTTTACCCTTTTTATTGTATTTTATGCTCGCTTTACCCTTTTTATTGTATTTTATGCTCGCTTTACCATTTTTATTGTAATTTATGCTCGCTTTACCCTTTTTATTGTATTTTATGCTCGCTTTACCCTTTTTATTGTATTTTATGCTCGCTTTACCCTTTTTATTGTATTTTATGCTCGCTTTACCCTTTTTTATTGTATTTTATGCTCGCTTTACCCTTTTTTTCTTCACGGGCAAAATGATTTTTATGCTTACCACCAGGACCAGGGGGAACACATTACACAGGGTGGTTATGTGTAGGCGGAACGCAGAGGGGAGGTGGTGGTCGCGGTGTCGTATGACATTGCGAACGCCTTCAACATCCACCCCCACAGTGTGATACGGGAGGCATTGTGTTTCTTCAGTGTGCCCCCGTATCTGAGGAGGCTGTTGGAGGCGTACCTCTCCGAGAGGAGGGTGGCCTACGAGAATCGGTCGGGGTCCATTGAGTGGCGGCGAGTCGGCTCCGGTGTCCCACAGGGATCGGTTTTGGGTCCGATCCTGTGGGACATCGGATACGACTGGGTCCTGCGAGGCCGCCTCCTCTCCGGGATGGGTGTCATATGCTACGCGGATGACACCCTCGTGTATGCCCGGGGACGAGGATATAAGGAGGCGGCGCGGCTGGCCGAGGTCGGGCTCGACCTCGTGATCAGCCGCATAGAGAGGTTAGGTATTCGGGTCAGACCTGAGAAGACCGAAGCCTTTCTCTTCCGCGGGACCGGGCGGAAAGGACCCCTACCGGGGGCTGCCCTCCAGGTCGGAGGGGTGAGGGTCAGGATGAGCCCCCATATCAAATATCTGGGGCTCATCCTTGACGGTGGGTGGACCTTCGGCCCACATTTCTCTATGTTGGGACCGAAGGTCGTGAAGGCGGCAAGTGCGCTGGGCAGACTCCTCCTGAACCTCAGAGGATCCAGCGCCGCCTGCAGGCAGCTATACTCCGGAGTCTGCCGGAGTATGGCAACTTACGGTGGGTGGGGCAACATCTGGGCGGGTCACCTTACCACGAGGAATACGGCCTAGCTGCGCTCGGCACAGCGGGTCATCGCGGTAAGAGTGATCCGGGGGTACCGTACAGTATCGTGGGCGACTGCCCTGGCCGGTGACCTCCCGTGGGAACTCGTGGCTGAGGTTCTTGCCGAGACGCACTCCTATGTCTCGGATAGAAGGTCTCTTGGCGAGAGCCTTACGCTAGACGGGATTCTTCGGGTTCGCCGACAAGGGCAAGAGGCGTTAATGCGAAAGTGGGGGGAGGACCTGGCGCAACAGCCGTACGGCAAAAGCATAACGGTTGCTCTACGTTCGGTCCTTGAGCGGTGGATGCGCCGTAAGCGCAAACCCCTCACCTTCCGTCTGACACAGGTGCTCACCGGGCATGGTTGCTTTGGTAAGTACCTGCGCCAGACGGCCCGCAGGGAGGCGTTCACAGTGTGTCACGATTGTGGCGCGGCGGTGGACTCGGCCCAGCACACCCTCGAGGTGTGCCCGAGATGGGCGGCGCTGCGTCATGATCTGACATCAGTCATCGGAGGGGACTTGTCTCTGCCGAGTGTCATCACCGCGATGCTCGGTGACGACGAGACCTGGACGGCGATGGTTTCCTTCTGCGAGGCAGTAATGTCTCAGAAGGAGGCCGACGAGCGGGTGAGAGAGGAGGCCGCCGACGAGGCCTCCCCCCGTGGGCGACAAACGCACCCCGCGCAGGAGGCGCTAGTTAATGCGCCTCCAGTAACGCCCCTGTGCTCGTGTCGGGTTCAGGATGGGAACCTGGGCCCAGTATGACACAACGTCGCGGGGACTGCCCAAGCAGCCGGGCAGCCCCCCTTAAGGGGAGTAGTCTGGCCTTCGCCGGGGCCAGCCTGTCGCTGAGGTGATCCTGTTGAATGCCTATTCGGGACCCTCAAATTAAAGCGGCTGAAAGCGCTCGCAGAGGTTTAAGTTTACGGGTAGGGCACTCCCAGGTGCTAGTCCCACATAGGGTCAGGATCTACCCGAGATCCTGACTACATGCGTAAAAAGCATTTCCCTGCGATAACAAAAAAAAATGTTATGTGTGAGTCGGCTTTGCTCTGACAGCGTTTTTGCAGTCAGACACCCCACCCACTAACAACCCCGCAGATTCCATCGACCACTAAAGATGATGTGTCCAGTATCTGCCAGGAACAGGGTACCTCGGCGACTGTCTGGTCCCTAAAAAGACCAACCGCTTTCATTATGGGACAGATCCCGCATCTGGAACAAGCCCCGACGACGTTGAAACCGGACAACATGATCAGGTTCCGAATCTGATCCCGGCCCCAATCTTATTTAGGTGCGCGTGGGTGCACTAGCGCCTTTTTTGAACCTCCGTCATTCTCCCCGACCCTCTCCGCTGCTTCCTTCAGCGTGATTATATTACTTGCAAAAAAAAACCGCCGCCCAAAGACTTGATTATATTAGGCGTAAACATAGACATAATATAGGAGGACTTGGCATACCTACGAAAAAAAGGTATAACCTTCAACTCAAATCGGCACTTAACATGGCTACCATTGCTAAGGTTTTGACAGCAAAACCATAGAGAATACTATTATGAAAAGGGCACTCAAGATGGCGGATCAGGCACTCATTTACAGCTGCAAGTTTAAAGAAAGGGGCATCTCCTCCTATTTCCTAACTTCATGGGCGTAAAGGGTTTAATATTCCAGCTTAGTGTCGCTGCAAGATATTCCAATAATTGCAGCCGAATGTAATACGAATATACCTTTACAACGGATAACCAAATATGCGAAATTCCGAATAAGACGGATTATGCGAATATTTGTAACCAAATCAAATTGAATTCGGGATTACAATTAAATCCGGGTGTTTCCTCTATTGTTAAGTCTTCGCTTGCTAAGGGACAATACATGTGTATGAATAAATATAATCTATACACCCATATTATAAAGACATATCTGACGTTATGCGTAACGAAAACTTTGAACGTGATTTTTACCCATTTTAAGACGTCAGATTAAATTGCTTTGCAAACTTTTTTAAGGACTGATGACAATAGAATAATTTAATAAGTTTGATCTAATATCCTGATCAGGATAATCAGGATAGCACAAGCAACGAAGGCATATGATGCGCAAGTTACCTACTTGTGTGGTTTTTAGTCTCTCACTCAATGTAAAGTGATTGCCATAAGTTGAGTAGTGTAAAATATAATGAAACAACTTTTACGGATTTATTAAGTTTATTAAGTTTTTTAGGAGGAGTTCTTTCGTGACCATGGACCATGGCTCCTGTAAATTATACGAAACGTCGGGCAAAAAACAATATAAGAATAGTTCAAAACTAAGGATTGTCCCCATATGGTCATATTATATAGTTGACGCTTATTTATATAGGAAGTCCTCTAAGTTGTATGGGAGCTCATACAATAATTTCAAGAGAAAAACACAGCGTAGCTGTTTCACAAAAGAAATAAGTAGGATTGACCGAACAGCGGCGTAACTATATATGGGGCCCTGGCTACTTCTTTGGATAGGGTCTTGGAGTATAGTTTTGCTGACCTTTTTCCTTTTTTTCTCTAGATTCGGATTTGGTTTTACTTCAGAAAACCAAATGTTAAAAATGTTAGGTTATCTGATCGCGCGGCCTCTCGGGTCGAAAGCCAGTGCCATTTTGCCACCCCTGCCACCCTATAGTTACCCACCCATTGGTGATATTGCCAACCCTTACAGACGGGCCCTCCCACCAGTAATAGTATGTTAAAATATGTGTTTAGTAAAGTTGTGACATAAAACGACCTCATCATTTATTTGTCTATTTTGCACAGGTTTGTCATGTAGTTCAGACTCGAGGACCCTCATCTCATTTCCTGTGAAACCATCATGATAACGCGGATATTACTTTATTACTCTACTGTTCAGCTTTCGAGCAAGCAACATGTAGTTCAAGCTTTGCTTTGCGTAACAATTCGCACGGCGAAGCTTCTACTGAACTTACAAAGTAAAAAGCCGGTGAATTATTTTTACGAAACCTGTAATCTGAATGCTTGACAAGATTGGAAAATAGAGAGTGCGCAAAATTCGCCAATCAGCAATGCGAAAGGATAGCTTAATCTTCGTTTGAATTCGAGGAATGACCCGTACCGTCGCTTAAACAGTAATAAGATCAGTAGAGATGTAAAAATAAGTATGTACATACCAAAAAAAAAATACTCCTAATAATACCCAAAAGCTTCTGTTGTTGATAATAGTGATGTTAGAACATGATATAAATTTATTTATCTTATTTATTTATTTAGCATAATTTATAGCATAGACTGGTCTGTTGGTCTAGTGGTGAGCGACCCTGACTGCTAAAACCAGAAGATCGTGACTCGTGGGTTCGATCCCCACCCCGGACAAATGTTTGTGTTGGGATGGCATGATCATTTGTTCTGTGTCTGGGTGTAATTTATCTATAACTAGTGGCACCGACAGACGTTATCCTGTACAAAATATGTTTTTTTTGTAAATCTAAACCATCCTCGAATCCCCTTGAACTCACACAAAAAAATTTCATCAAAATCGGTCTTTAATCGGGTATTTAGAAACATATAAGTATTTATCAGTTGTTTGGTTGCCATAAGAACAGGCTCTGCCTAGTTTGGTATCAGATGGCCGTGTGTGAGTTGTCCCAACATATTGTTATTATTATTTAAAAAAAAATCAACGCTTATTAATGTACTTACGTATTTACTGATTAAATAACATTTTGCCTTTAACATTAATTGTATAACTATCCGAATCTAGAAATATTCTGTAATCATTAAAGTTCTTGAGAATTTCCTTCAAAAGTCCGTTACTTCAGCAGTACGTAACCGTTATTATTCGTAGCCCAAGAGAATGTAATCACTACGATTCGTAGCCGTTATGACACTAATCGAAATTCGATTCGAATACGTTTTGATTTTCGAAATGCTTCAAAATTTGAAATTCTAGTGCGTTCGGAAATCGTGCATGCGTTGGTTGCAGAAAGGTTCATTATTTTTTACGACTTTATTAAAGCTTTGGCATAACGTTTAAATATACCATTTAAATATAATAATATGAATGTAAATGTTTCGATATATTGATTTTTTTTTTATATATGTACTTTTAAACAAAGTTATTAAAATATATAATAATGTAGACCAACCCATGATATTGGGATTTTATTTCGTACTTAATAGGTAAACGCAGGCTATCTTGATGCCCCAACTGGCTTCAATATCTGCCTCATAAAAGAAATTTCTTTGTAATAACGTATAATAATGTTTCAAGACGTGTGTACATAAAGCACATCCGATAACATTTGTTTTGCCCATAGAAATATTAAGAACAGGAGAAGTGGTATGGAGGTGTGTCCGCGTATATACTGCTTGAGCAAATCGGGCATACATTTCAAAAATGACTGGCAGCGCAAATCAGTATGATGTCGCCCGCAAACGAGAAAACATATACCAATTCAGTCGTGTTCAGTGGTGTTTTGTAAGAACAGAAGTGAAATCAAACATTTAACAAGTTATGGAATCTGTTATCATATGTTAATATTACATTTTTACAATATTTTACTTTAAAATCGTTAAATCGTTTGGCGACGAGACAGTGATGTAAGCTATCGATAAAACGTCGATTATCGAATGATTCATTTCTTTGCAGTTTATTAAATATTTTGTGTGTATGTACTCGTATGATTTTATTTATATATCATATATTTTTATAAGTTCAGCGTATATTATGAATTAAGCGTTTTTGTACATATGCTATTTTATTGTATAATATGTGAATTATTGCCAAATTTTAATATTTATCAATCATATTACGAATAGTTTTTTTTACTAATTTCTACCATTTTACAGTGTACCTAGTTAAAGGGTGTGTAATAAGAAATCGGGAAGTACACAATTTTAATATATAGAATATATTTGGGTATGGCTGAAAAAATATTATGGCATGCCTCGAGCTATTGCCCAACTTTACACGGTATTGGATATTTTACTACACCTTCAAATGTTTGCTATCATCAGTAGGTATCACCTTTTTTCCCGTTTCTTATGTTCTTCATCTTATTAACCGTTACGTTATCACTGATTCCCCTTTCTCTTACACAAGCCATTATACAAGTCAACATAAGTATTCCTGCCTGTACCTACCTATTAAAAATGAGTCCGTGATTGATATTTTAAAAGCCTACTGCTTATCGGTTTGTCAGTTTCAGCTTAGCTTTGCATATGCAAATGTTAGCTATAATTGTACCTTTCCAGTTTTCCAAAAGATGGAAACTTAAAAAATGGATTGACGCTACAGGAAAGCCATCTAACTGGTTCCTTACAAAAAATAGCATAATATGCTCAATTCACTTCGAGGAGGAAATGTTCGAGCCTGTAAAGAAAAGACGCAGACATTTTAAATGGGCTTTTTACGTCTCAATGTCGCCTTATTAATTTTTATTACTGTCATCTTTAGTGACATTTGCACAATTAAGACGAGTCGATTAACGTAAAAAATCATGAAAATCAATCCACGTGCTTGTTCTATATAGTACTAAAAAAAAATGTGTACAAACATACACACATAAGTAAGAAAAATGAAACATTCTTGTTTGTACATTTTATTTTTATTACTACAATAAATTTCAGGATACCATAATAGACTTAAAAATACAATAAAAAGCTAAGATAAGAATTTTGAAAAAACCCACGTCGATAATTCAAAAAGGATAAAATTATCAAAAACTACCGATTTAAAGAATTCCTGTAACAATCGTAAAAAGCTTTTATCAGTAGATCTGATCTCTCAAAGTGTCGGACATAATATGAACAACAGAGTATCAGTTTTCATAGCACTTCCCTATGTAACTTTAGACAAGTAGTTTTGGAGGAAAATGGCAACAATGTTTACTGCAGTGGCATCTGACTGGTGAGCTATCAACGTAACACCTATCTAAAAACATGCACCAATCAAATCCAAACTCATCCCTGAAAACCGTATCAAAATCGGACTGGTAGTTCTGGAGATAAATGGCAAAAATATATACAGTCTTCATACCGTCACGGGTAACAATAAATGTAAGAATCGACAACTTTGCAACACACCTAGTACATCACTGTTCGTACTTCGTAATTGTACACAGAATAAATGTAATAAGTGAGTGTGAAAGTAGGAATAAGCGCTATTTTTAATAAAATAAGGTTTATATTTGATTGGTTAGAAAGAGAGGTAGAGAGTTGTTCCGCTGTTACTAAGATTGAGCACTTTGAGTTTTTTTTTTTTTTTTTTTGTTTTTTTGTTTTTTTTTTTTACCGGTGGGAGGGAAGCGCTGTGCCGCGCTCCCGGCTGCATGGGTACCACCATCTTGCTTGTTTCTCCGTGAAACAGCTTTGCTGTGTTTCGGAGAGAAGGGCGAGACAGGCAGTGTAATTACTGGCACCGAGACTTAACATCTTATGTCTCAGGATAGGCAACACATAGATGAATTTTCACTTTCTTTCTATCGTAACGCGTACACTAGTTGGGTTGCCAATTAGTAAAAATTCCGCAAACTATTGGAATTTCCATTTAGATTGGAGAATTCGCGGTCTTTGAAGCGCGAGGTTTCTATTAATATTTCATTTCAAAATTGTATGAGATTTTTTAGGGAATATAAATATATTTTAGGGGAATCCACAACACTGACATTGGCAACTCATAACCCCAATACAGTTGAAATGTAGACCGAACAAACATTTAAAATTGTAATATTGATGACAGAGGCCGTTCCCGAAATATCCATCTTAAATTATCATAAACAATAAATAAATATATCAACGCGCGGAGATCTAACGTGATTTATTAAAAGATCTATGAGATCATTATGTTTTTATTTCGCTATCACAAATTTCTCGAATTAGTTTCGATTTCGTTATTGTCGGGGTAATATTGGGTTCTTTTTGCAGCTCCGTTGGGTTGGTTGCAAATTTAATATCGCTAAAGGCATTTAGTTTATGATGGCATCTAAATAAATAGGAAATAATTACATACAATGCAAGGTAGTGTCATGCTGCATTGCAGCCGAACTGGGCCGGCACGACCGGGGTAGTACCTCTCGATCACATACCACAAGTGACAGCTATGCTGTCGCGTTTCGTGCGGTTTGTGAGTTTCATTGAGGTCCATTGGGGAGATAGTGAAATGGAGGGCGGCGGATCTGCGTGGCCTTGATTGTGCGAATATGTATGGGCGTCGGCGCAGTGAGGCTCCGACTTCTCGTTTGCCCCCTGATGACAAAAAAAATATTGAAATGATACATCTATTGGCGCCATCGAACACTCGATAACTAGTGTGAGCCGTACAATTCCGAATCTGATCAGCGATTTGTCCCTGACGACAAGTTTCAGAATTCACAATTCACAACCAATGATCTGTGTGCACGTCCAATCCTCCATCAATGATCATCAGTCGGCCAATCAGAGCGCAGAACCGGCGCAACGTCGCAGCACAAATTTGTCGGAATTTGTTTTCATACAAAAACACATAATATTACCGCTCTATACCGGTTATATGATTGGCGCGCATTGGCAGTAAAATCGATTCGAACCCCGTGATGACAAACGGCATTATTTTGTGGCATAACGCTGTTATTTTATTATTTTATTTCATCTTTGGGTATAGATTTATATTACTTACGAATTTTAATATTAACAAATGATTGGCCGTTGGGACGTACATACACATCATTGGTTGGTTGAATTGCTATTACGTCAGTGACAAATCACTGACCAGTTTCTGAATTTTATGGCTCACGTTACTACTCTATCTGGAGGGTTATAATATGCTCGATGGCCGGGCGTCATGGCCCGTTTTTTATTGAAGTAAAACTTCTATAAGCGTGACTAGAGGGTAATAGGATTTTTTTGACGGAACTAGTGCTCAGTATTCTATATTCAAAAATAGTAACTTGCATTCATGGTCGTGAGTATATGTCATATACTTCACGCTTCTTGATTCTGACGGAAGTAACGTTCAGTATTTTATAGTCTGTGTATATAGTTTCCGCTATTTAAAAATGATAACTTGCATTGGTCGTGAATAATATATGTTATATTATATACTCCACGCTTCTTGACTTATGTAGATACGCCAAATAGTGCCAAAGATCATAATAAATTAGGTTTTTTTTTTCAAAAGGATTAATTGTGTCATGATCATTTTAAATGTAGACTGTTTGTTATGAAGCAGAAATAATTTTTAACCTTTTATTAAAGTAACTACGTTTCGCAGATTCATAAATCAGCTCTACACGTCTCTTGAGTTATAATTAAATATTGCATTTTAGAGAAACAATTTATGACTAAAAAACACAATATACACATTTTTAATTAGCTGAAAGACAAAAAACCTGATGGTCAATTTTTTTCATAGTTGATGGTAACATCGCCCGTGTTGAATTCACCGATCAGGGACTTTTTTGTTTTTGACGTGACGTCTAATAAATCGACGAACGCCGGCTGCATTTACGTGAAATGTCGCGTCATTGTCCCGTTGCGCCCATTGTACGCTTGGATTTTGTTATGACGTTGTCACGTTAAACTATCGTCCGTAAACCAATTTTTTTTTGTAGAAGTGGGGAAAAACGGGTAGTTGCCAGTTGGTTCACCTGTAAGTGATTATCAACATCCAAAGACAGCTGCTAAAATATAAGTGATAACGAGACCACATATTATGTCAGGTACAGATGTCCTTACATGTATCGGTCGTCTTGGAGTTCATTGAAGGGGTCTATGTTCAGCAGTGGACGGATAAAGGCTGATGATGATGATGTATTAAGTCGCAAAAGTTGATAATAAGATATTGCAAGTAGTAGGATATTGGTAAGCATTTAGGCGATATGCATTAAGCTATATTTGCTCATCCCTCGAGGCCAGCCGGATGCTCGATCCGCATTTCCTTTGGGAGCAAACAACGTACTATTTTACATGCCTTATATTCCAACATGAAATAACCGTGCGGTGTTGCGAATGAAGGGTAGGCGTAATTACTGGCACCGACACTTATCTTTCGTCTTAGCATGAGTGGCTTCTTGGCATTCGTTGAGGGAGACCTATGTTCAGCAGTGGACGGATAGAGGCTAATGATGATGATTATTATGATGTCGATGATGTGACGATGATGATAATGATGATGATGATGATGATTATGTAATAGGAATCCGGCCTCACATGGAATACTGCTCTCACCTCTGGGCCTGGAGCGCCCCAATATCAGCTCCTTCCATTTGACCGCGTCCAACGCCGGGCGGCTCGAATCGTCGACAACAATGTTATCACCAATCGGCTTGATTCTTTGGCGCTGCGTAGAGATGTCGGATCGCTCTGCATCTTCTACCGCATCTACCACGGGGAGTGCTCTGAGGAATTGTTCGGACTAATACTTGCAGCAGAATTTCACCACCGAACATCGCGGAAAAACTTCACCCACACCATCTTGATGTCCGGAAATCCACAACAACTCGATTTTTACGGCATTTCCTGCCTCGCACCACAAATATATGGAATCAGCTGCCACCGAACTGATACAACTTAGGGACCTTCAAGAAAAGAGCATACTCATATCTGAAAGGCCGGCAACGCACCTGCTAATCCACTGGTGTAGCGGGTGTCTGTGGATGTATGTATGTCTGGGATGGCTCTTCACTTACCATAAGGTGAACCGACTATCCGTTTGCCCCCTCTTTTATAAAAAAAGGACTATGATTGTTATAATCATAGTCCACATATTTGAAATAAGGTTATAACTCTTATTATGTCTAAACTTGAGGTCATTACCTAAACTTTAGACACTTTTCTGGACTACCAAATGAATGAAAAGGCGCGGCGTGAAGCAAAAGTTTTCAACGGAAAAATAATTTAAAAGTACAAGAACTGTCTAAAAATTTATTTTGTGCCCATTCTAGATACAAGCTTTCAAGTTAATCTCAAATGAAAGTTGTCACCAGAATCAGCACAAGCTTAAACTATAATCAACTTTCATTGTTAAAGTAAGAAACAAACCTCAAAATATTTTTACTATCAAGCTACTCGTAACTTCGCCTTAGATGATGGGAGGTTTATTATATTAAATATTAAGGATCAGGCGAATATGTGGGACTCGCTGTGTCCGAAAGGTTACCAACTTTCGGACGCAGCTCTACCCACTAAAACTGGCGAGTGCCACCAATGCCGCCATTGCTAAGGTGCCTCGGATATTTTGAGTAAACAGACCGACGCCACCTCCACAGAGGGGTTATCACGCAACACAGAACAACCCCTCCCAACATCGGGACAGTACAATGGGGTGAGTTTCCCATCCTCGCCCCTTGCTCCCTGCTCTTATGTCCCATCTTTTTATAAGAGGGGTACAAATAGCCCCCTCGGCCCAATTAGCTTCGCCCAAGGTGCACCGCTCACCCTAGGTTACTGAGCCCCACCGCCACGACAAGGCCTGAAAGGTGGGTATTATATACCCTCCCATCGTCTAGTAGTAGCATACAAAATTTATTATACTGTAATTTATTCTACTACCTGTTATTGGCACAAAAATATCGCACTATCCAGTGAGGTCAAGATCGAAGAATATGCGAAAATGCAAAGTTCAATCGATAACGCGTGAACTTGTAATAAACAATCTCATCTGCTTGTACAGACGGCAGCACGTCAGGTTACCCATTTGAACTAAGAAAACAGCTTTTATTGTGTAGGGAATAGAGGCGGCCTCAAGGTCAAAGTGGGGTAGTCTGACGTGCGGCTGTGTGTACCACATCCTCATATGCATCAGTAGCATCATCTTGTGTCTCCCGTAAAACAGCTTCCTTGTATTTTGGAAAGAAGGGCAAGACAGGCAGTGTAATTACTTGCCAGTAACTTAACATGTCTCAGGATAGGCAACAGATAAATGAGTTGCTTGGGCTAGTACCAGGTAAAATTTATGTTCATGGTCGACTTCGACCAGTTACGATCAGGTGGCACGTTTGCCAGTTTGCCTATCCAACTAACATAAAAAAAAAAGTTTACACATGTAAGATGGGTTATGAGTCTTTATATCATTTTCTATAGTTTATCACTGTTCACTGACACTAATTAGAATCACTGATTACTGATTAGTCATTATCGTGAATAAATATCGTGAATATTATAAATGTGAAAGTAAGTTTGTTTGCTACTCTTTCGCGCGAAAACTACTAAACCGATCATCATGAAACTTTGTACACATATTCTTGGAGGTATTATATTCACCATATAGATATGTGGAACTTTTCAGTCAATATGGCTGGAAACCCTGAGGAAAACTTCTAAAAGTTTTTTTATGCTCGAGTATCGAAGAGAGTTGAAGATCAATGTGGCTATCGACTTGATAAAGTCTTGAGAGCTAACCTCTGTTGAAACCTGGTCCGCCTATAGCTTGATGATGATAACTTATCATCCCTGGTAGACCAACCATAATCATATCATAATCTTCATGGTTATAATGATTTGGTAAAATATAAGTACAAGCTCTGAAAATCTAATTAAGCTTAAATTTACTTCCATTTACGAGTACCCTCATTAAGTATTATGTTTCAGAAGCTAAAAGTATTATTGCAATACTACCAGCTGTAGCCCGATATCGCTTGCGTAAGCTCCATTATATATTATTTGAAAGGCTAGAATTCTTCAATTATTATGGTCTAAATAAATTATTATTTATTTTATTTAGACCATAATAATACTATGTTGGGACTACTCACACATGGCCATCTAATCCCAAACTAAGCAGAGCCTGTTCTTATAGAAGAGTAGGGGGTAGGAGGATGGGAACTTCACCACCTTGCACTGTCCCGACGTTGTATGGTCCATACTCCATAGTATGGTTAACTAGTTTATGTTCATGGGCGACGTTGACGACGACGACGACGACGATGACATATAAAAAAATCGGGGGTAGCTTTAACTAATCAGGATACTTTTTACCTAACCACAATGGTTCAAATCTTGTCGTGGCGGTGGGGCTGAATAGCCTTAATAGAATCCAGCACCTTGGGCGAAGCCAAGTGAACCGAGGGTGCTGCTCTTTGTACCCCTCTTATAAGGAGGACAAGTCCCCGGGGTCCCGACGTTGGAAGGGGTGGTGTTTGTCCCTTGGGGGACTGACTAGCCGTCGAGGTACCCTTTTTCTCAACAGATCCGGGGCACCTTACCAAAGGCGGCATTGGTGGCACACGTCGGGTTTTAGTGGGTAGAGTTGCGTCCACCTAACCGTCTTTCGGACACAGCGAGTCCCAAAACCCGCCTAGGCAGTCCCCCCTCCCCCGCGGGATGCCTAAGAGCATTTCCGGGCGTCAAAGACAAAAAGTTCTAATATTCTCCAAGATTTGAGTAGCTAAGTACCTACTTAGCTACGTAAGCGGTTAAATCCCTGCGAAGTCTTCGAATAATTATACACTCACTACTTTGGGTAGAGGAGAACTTGCTATAACAAAGGTGTGTGTAATATTTGATATTATCTGTAGATATTTTTAAACCATTACTGAAACAACTACCAAATAACTTTTTGTAAAAATATGAAGAACACAATTTTACGGAAAGTTAAAAGAAATATTTTAGGAAAAACATGATTCAAAGACGGAATATAATAGAAACGTTTTATTTGGTGTCCCAAATAGAGGCTATATAATATCTTAATTAACATCATGTGTTTCATTAAGATGTGTAATAATGATAACACCTAGCAAACAAGGAGAGTAATTAATTTTTGTTTAATGGATTTGATGAAATGGTTTGGCTTCCATCGAAGGGTTTATATCGTTTTTATTACATCTTTATTGCAACCAACTAGGTTGTGCTCACTGTTTCGTCCGTGTTAACTTAGATTGGCCGTATCCGGATGATACCAGAATGGTACGCATCATCGATCCTTGATGAAATAATTTTTAAATTCGGTCAAGTAGTTTTTGAGTTTAATCGTAACAAACGTCTTAGCGTTCATTGATAGAGGCCTACTGCTGTAGAGCAGTGGACAAAACAAGGTCATAATGATGATGACGAATTACTAAAGAAGGATGTGGAGTGAATGTGTTTAGTACCGCGCATCTCCAGGGTAGTTTCGTTACCACAACTATATTTTTTTTGCCAAATAGCGGTCCTGCTTTTGGTATAGAAAGGCAAAATAGGCATGGATTAGTGACCTAGACAAAAGTTTTTGAAGTGAAAACTTCTTTAGGCTCGGTGCGAATATTTTTATATGAGATAAAATCTCTGGATTCGAGACACCGTTACCCCTCTTATAAGTAGAGGGGATAAAAGAGCAGGGGGCAAGGGGCGAGGATGGGAACCACACCCCATTGTACTATCCCGATGTTGGGAGGGTTGTTCTGTCAACCCCTCTGTGGAGGTGGCGTCGGTCCCTTGCTCTGTTTGTTTATTAGATCCGGGGCACCTCACCAAAGGCGGCATTTATGGAACTCGTCGGGTTTTAGTGGGTAGAGCTGCGTCCACTTACCGGCTTTCGGGCGCAGCGAGTCCCACATAACCGCCTGGGGAGACTCACTCCCCCGCGGGATGCCTCAGAGCATTCCCCGGCTTTAAAGAAAAAAAAAAGGTTACTTGTCGGCCGTTTTGGCTTTTTAACGTAACAAAGGTTTTAAAATTTAATCTAACAAAAAAGTTGCCATTAACCAGCCTAAAATAATACTTTAAACCTTTTTTTAATTTGATACTGATTTAGTAGAATGAAATTCAAAGGGAATTTTTAGACCCATTTATATAAAAGTGAAGGGAACGGCATTAGGGCATTAGAGTGCTAACTTTAAGGTAAACCCTTAAACTTACTCGTTACTCGGGGCTAAAGTTCACATGTTCTACAGCTCAGGGCTAATTAAGAGGATGTTTGTACTTCAAAGGCTAAGCTTAATTATCGAGTGTGTAATCACTGTACAAGTGAATAGATGGATAGGCGAAATACAAATATCTGATAGATGGGGTGGGGGTGGGGGGATAGATAATCCAAATTGTTGTTTGTGATTTAAGGGATTTTGAAACGATTGAAATATCCTGAAATATATCTAGTGTTGGTTAGCTATTGCCCATTAACCAGGTGGGAAAACGTTCTTCGTGCAGTGGCCGGTCCGTACTTACCAACAAATACATATCATGCGAGAGGCAAGGGATCGGCCATCTTGGCGTTCTTTGATGGAGGCCTATGTTCAGCAGTGGATGGATAGAGGCTGATGATGATGATGGTTCAATCCTTATCGATTTTCTTATATTAATTTTATATTATAAAAACTGACGCCGTTTTAGGAAAGACTTTTGATTATTCGTAAATATTGATACAAACTAGATATTTACCATGGTTACCTCCCCTCCAACCCCCCTTAAAAAGGCAAAAAAAATATTTTTACATTTGATAGCCTCAGAAAGTTAGGTTATTTTTATGACATTTCTTTTTTCAACTTTAGGACGGATGAGTTTTAGAGAGCAAAGATTTACAAAAGCTTCAAAGATTTTAAATTCTTTGATCAGCTTTATTATTACAGATATAAAGTACGGTTTAAACCTTAGAGCAGCTCTATGGTCTTGATGCAGAGGAAAGCATTAGACTTGCCTTACAGGAATTACTTTGAGCAATCAAAGTCTTTACTTTAAAGAAATGCTTTGTGAAACAAAAAAATTTTACTTTGAATGTTACGTTCATATTTTTGCTTTGATGATTTTTTCTAAACTGTGACATATTTTTTAAAAGGATTTTCTCAATAAAGTAAAGCGTTCATGGAAAGAAATTTAATTATGAAATTAGAAAAAATAAATGCCTAATATTATAAGTGCCAAAGTTTATGAAAAATAATAATAATACTTTATTGCAGACCATGGATCCATATTTTAGTATTGTCAAATGTTTATCTAATAAACTATGATTTGTTCACAAGAATTCCTTTTATGTTTGTCGGACAAGCAAGTTGTCTCGACTGATGAGCTTGTGCATGAACATCGGCGACGTTGACCACCAACGTGTTTGCCTATCTAACTGACACAAATAAAAGCCATTATATAGGTTTTCTAAGTAAGTAGTTTTCCAAGATTTTTTTTGTAATAGTAATATATCTATGGCCGCTTTAACATCACGTCAATCTGGTCCCGCGGTAAGATATCCAAGAACTTTTGTTACGGGTACCAGACAACGGAAATATATTTAATACTTTTATACTATACATATTATATTCAAGATTTTTATTACACAAAAGCTGTTGTCCGCAGCTTCGTCGCGTTAATTTAGATTTACAGCCGTACCCGTAGTGATGATGATTATTTTTATAGACTAAGTTACTCCTTATAACATCAGCTATCTGTCAGTGAAAATCTCGTCAAAATCGGCCCAACCGTTTCAGAGATTATCCGTAACAAACAAACAAACAGACAGACAGACAGAAAAAATAATAAAAAGTGCTATTTTAATATATGTACCGTGTATCCATTCCTATGCATTTAGTATAAAGCGGTTATTTTAATATTATAAACAGACAATCCAATTTTATTTATCTGTATAGAGACACATATTTAATACTCATCCATGACCCAGGTACACAGAAATTCACTGGCGGGATTCAAACCTGCTACCTCCAGCTTAAGCGCTAACGCGCTAACCATTGAGCCACAGAGGTCAATAATGTTCGTATACTTACTTCCTGTGACTTTTTGGCGAGACGTGTGATGAGGTTCTCGGGGTAGACCTGGTGGACGGAGAACGAGGGCTGCTCCACCCCCGCTTGTCGCCGGATGTCTTCCCACCTCTCCTCTCCATACGTCTGTCGGATGAACTCAGCCATGTTCTCTAGCAGTAGACCGTACATTGTGGGGTCTGAAACAGAAATGTCTGCGTGAAAATTTGAACATGAAACAAAGACATACTAGACTAAATATAATCCACAATATTAATATTGATATCAATAATAATAATAATAATGAAATAAAAAATACATGCGTCAGCTGCCCCGCAGCATGCCCAATCAAAATATTGTGCTACATGTGTTTTTTTGTGTTAGTAGGATAGACAAGTCGAAGTGGTCAACGTCGCCCATGAACATAAACTAGTATACCTGGCACGAGCCCAGGCAACTCATTTATATGTTGCTTATCCTGAGACATAAGATGTTAAGTGTCGGTGCCAGTAATTACACTGCCTGTCTTGCCCTTCTCTCCGAAACACAGCAGAGCTGTTTCACGGGAGAAACAAGCAAGTGTGTGTACATTACGTACGTCAGTAGCACACAAGTATAGGTACAAGTTATACACATTACCACAAAATAAATAATAGTACTATGACATATTTACTGAAAAGTGAAAACACAGGATAGGTCGCGCACAAAAAACGTAACGAGGCCATTCGATGAAAAACTTTTATTTTTCATTTATATATACTGGGCGCCTTATATTTAAATCTCTATATACAATCAATCATCTGTACTTACTTAATAAATAAATGAAATTCTTTCACCAATATAGTGCTTATGTTATCACTGAAAAAATCATGATTTATTATAAATCCGGATACTGCTAGAAGTACCTACATACAAGGTTGATAAAAGCGAGAAGCATTCAATTAAACTACATATACTACACATGCTTACGGTTAATCCGAAACTATAAAAAAATAGTTTGAGAGCAATAAAAAATACGTTTATACGTGAATAGTCAAAGTAAAACGTAAAAACTCTTTGTAAACCTTTATAAAATGTCCTTCGAATCTAAAAGGCAACGTCGCACAGCACGTTGCGTCTCACCGGGTCGAACAAACCGGAGCGGCTTTAAAACTTTAAAAATATCCTGTGACTAAACTATTGATTCTATTGGTCTAAGTTTTCGTGTGTAGCCTGAAAATGGTACATAGTACGTGGTTTAATTTAATGCCTCTCGCTTTTTATTAACCTTGTATAAGTAAACGCGAGCGAAGCTGCGTGAAACATCTAGTATTGTTATATTTTAACAGATTTGACAATTTTATATCGCTTTGAGACACTCCTTGGAGATCAGACTTAATTTAGAATTTAACTCAAACTATCTATAAAAGTGTCGTATACTTTAATATGGAGACAAAATTGCTTATGAAACAAACTTCGAAGTTGACACGGAAAATAAGCTCAACTTTAGCTTAAAAATTGTTTGAACAAAGTCCAACTTCACATACGACGCTTCGAGCAGTTTGACGTTTTTTATGGTTATTTTGGGTGCAACTTAACAGAGAAAAACCGAATGATTTTTTAAATGTTAGTTGGATAGGCAAACTGGCAGACGAGCCACATTATGGTAAGTGGTCAGCGTCGCCCATGAACATAAACAAGTTACCCTGGAATCAGCCCAGGTGACTGATTCATCCCCATCATGGTTCAGGCCTTGACGTGGCGGTGGGGCTTAGTAACTTAGGGTGAGCCCAGCACCTTAGGCGAAGCTAATTGTGCCGAGGGGGCTCTTTGTACCCCTCTTATAAGAAGAGGGGACAAAAGAGCAGGGGGCAAGGGGCGACGATGGGAACCTCACCCCATTGTACTGTCCCGACGTTGGGAGGGGTTGTTCTGTGGTGCGGGACAACCCCTCTGTGGAGGTGGCGTCGGTCCCTTGCGGGACTGACTAGCCGTCGAGGTGCCCTGTTTGTTTATTAGATCCGGGGCACCTCACCAAAGGCGGCATTGGTGGCACTCGCCGGGTTTTAGTGAGTAGAGCTGCGTCCACTTACCAGCTTTCAGGCGCAGCGAGTCCCACATACCCGCGTGGGGAGACCCACTCCCCCGCGGGATGCCTCAGAGCATTTCCCGGCGTAAAAGAAAAAAAAAGGCAACTGATTCATGTGCCTGTCCCGACAAGTAAATCACATTTGTTTGAGCTAAAATTTGGGGTATTGTACAGGTCTTACTGGATACAGACCTTCGTGTTGGTTTAAGTTAGATTCGAGCATATAACCGGATAGAGTAGTAATATGAGCCATAAAAATCCGAAACTGGTCAGTGATTTGTCACTGACGTTATAGCAATTCAATCATAAAGTGATCAGTATGTACGTCCAATCGGCCAATCATCCTCCAGTCGGCCAATCAGAGCGCAGAACCGGCGCATCTTCGCAGCACAAATTAGGCGGAATTTGTTTTCATACAAAACACATAGCAGAACCGCTCTATTCCGGTTATATGCTCGATGGATGCCAGTTACGAGGGCGACTATTTTAGAGATTATTAAAAAAGGCCTGTGTACATAAATTGAATACTAAAAAAAAAGGCGATAAAAGGGTTGAAGTTTTAACCTTCCCAAGGTTTAGCAGCACAAATATCACAACAACTCTTTTTATTTATAAATTCCAATAGTCCAAGATACAGCGTTCATTCTTGCACTTGATTACTATCAAGCTAATTTTCCGTGAGTAACTTAATTTTAATGAGACACCCAACAATTTTCTGTGTGGAAATTCTTGATTGTGTTAGCTAATAGAGGTAGCAAGGATAAAATATATCGATTTGATATTTCTGAAAAAAATATTACTAACTGGGTTTTTTTGTTAAATCTCATGATAATTATCTAAATTGTTCGAAAAAATATTTTTCCTACAACATGTATGGTTTGATCAAAGAGTCCCCTTCTTCCAACGATTATCGATAACGAGGTCATCAAAAATGATTACTAACCTGCTGTCTTCTTTTACTTAGTTAATATTTATATAATTTAACAGCCATATTGTCCTACAAATTGCGTGGTACGTTATCCCGGTCCTACGTTCATCATCAAATCGACATATTTTATCCTTGCTACCTCTGTTAGCTACCTACCACAATCGTAAATTTCCACACAGGAAATTATTGGGCGGCATCAAAATGAAGCTACTCACGGAAAATTAGCTTGATAGTAGTCAAGTGCAAAATTAGACCCTGTATCCTGAACCATAGCTAAATTTTTCACGAATTTCACGAAAAAAATATATAGGCCTATCACATACCGTTTTGTATTGGCGACGTTGATTAAATTTACTCTGAGCATCAGGCCTGTCTCTGAAGCTTTAAATTGAAGCCTTGTTAATACTGCCTTGAGACGTTTGTGAAGCCAGGCAGAAATTAGATCTTCGTCTTGAACAAAAACAACGCATAGACACGAAGGACACCAGGGGCAATAAAGGTAATAAATAATTTTTATTGATTTTCTTAGTATTTTAATTCAACAAAAATACAATGCAAAAATATTAGGTAGCTGTTGGCCCCTGCTTCGCCCGCGTTAAGTTAGATTTACAGCCGTACCCGGATTGATGATGATTATTTTTATTGCCTAAGTTAATCCTTATAATATCAGCTATCTGACAGTGAAAGTCCCATAAAAATCAGTTGAGCTGTTTCGGAGAATAGCTAGAACAAACAGACATACAAAAATTGTAAAAAGTGTTATTTTGTATCTGTTGTTTGTATCTGTTGTTTGTATCTGTATAGATATTATATCGGTGACTAGGTTTTTGCCACGTCTACCTCTATCAGAATACCGCCATTCTGCTTAGTACCTCAGTGTACCTTTACCGTATTTCAAAAGACAAAAAAAAAAAAAAAACAGAACATGCTGTGTAAGTTCTTGCACTGGGTCGGGGGTCCTGCCATCTTTAGTCTCAGAGTGGGCAACGCATGGATATGTCACTTGGGTCTAGCGCGATAGGGGTTAAATCCTGGATAAGCTAGTTTATATTCATGAGTTTCTTTTAGTAGCTCATCTGCCAGTTTGCCTGTGGGACTATGAAATGTTTCATCATCATTATCATCAGTCTTTATCTATCCACTGCTGAACATTTTAGTAAGAGTAGTAGTGCGTATATTATTATACATTTTTGGTAGTGCCATGCTGCTTTGCATCCGAATTGGGCCGGCACGACCGGGGTACCTCTCGCTCACTTAACACTGGCGTCAAGTGATAGCTATGCTGTCGCGTTTCGTGCCGTTTGTGAGTTTCCGGTGGATCATTGGAGGGATAGGGGAAAGGAGGGCAACATGATGTGTATGGACGTCGATAGTCGTCAAAAGACTTCGACTGCTCGTTTGCCCGCTTATGCTATAAAAAAGGCCTCCTTCAATGAACGTCAAGACGGCCGATTCCTTGCCACTCGCATCCTA
This sequence comes from Helleia helle, assembly GCA_963853865.1. Lineage (NCBI taxonomy): Eukaryota > Metazoa > Arthropoda > Insecta > Lepidoptera > Lycaenidae > Helleia > Helleia helle. Next base: position 5,518,876 of record OY971436.1, read on the forward strand.
CATGGACCGACCATCGCATGGAGATCATCATTCCACCTTGTTAATGGTTCTACCAACTGTTAGTCTACCTAAAAAATCTAAAGAAAAATTGTTATCTAACGTGAAATGCAACACCCTCATGTTCAAAATTATCAAAATTTTCTCTTCACTACTAAATATTGGCTGGAACTACGAATATTCGAAGGTTATAAAATTTCAATATGTTTTTTTTATGTTAGTCGGATAGGCGGACTGGCAAACGTGCCACCTGATGGTAAGTGGTGGCCGTCGCCCATGAACATTAACTAGTTTACCTGAAACAAGCCCAGGCAACTCATTTATGTGTTGCCTATCCTGAGACATAAGATGTTAAGTCTCGGTGCCAGTAATTACACTGCCTGTCTTGCCCTTCTCTCCGAAACACAGCAAAGCTGTTTCACGTGAGAAACAAGCAATAAATATATAGCAGCCAATAAAGAGATCCTTTGAGGACACACTTTGAACAAATTTGCTCTGAGTGAACTATTGGTCTAGGGGTAGGGGTCTAGGGGTTATGTAAGGGCTTATTTAATACCCGGCGTCGTCGTCGTCGTCGACATCAAGGGGGCGAAGCCAGTTTCCGCGTTGGGCGCTCACGAAGCTCGACCGGGAACTGGCAGAGGAGGCGGCAATCGTCTGCCGGTGGAGCCTCCCGCCGCTGTCGGAGCTTGGGGTGGACGAGGCGGCTGACCGGCTCTGCGACGCGTTCACTGCGGTCTGCGGAGCGGCCATGCCGCGTGTGAAACGTCCGCCCCCGCGGCGGGCGCTCTACTGGTGGTCGACTGAACTAGCCGACCTCCGGGCCGCCTGCCAACGGGCAAGGAGGCAATATACTCGGAGCAGGCGGCGGCGCCCCCAGGATGTCAACAGAGACGACGGCCTGTACAGGGTCTACACTGACAAGGTCAAGACCCTGAAACAGGCCATCTGCCGAGCCAAGGAGGAGGCCTGGCTGGAGCTCGTTGATGGTCTCGAAAGGGACCCCTGGGGCCGACCGTACAAATGGGCGCGGGACAAGCTCCGCGCCCAGTCGGCCTCTATTACCGAGACGCTCCAGCCGGGTCAACTGAGGAGGATTGTCGGGGAACTTTTCCCCGACACACCTGGGGGCTTCACGCCCCCCAGGATGGCTCGGCAGACGCCGGACGAGGAGGGTGTTCCGCCACCCGTGACGGAGGCTGAAATGGAGGCAGTTCTGACCCGCCTCCAGAGTAAGAAGAGGGCGCCGGGTCCAGATGGGGTGCACGGGAAGGTTCTGGCCCTTTCCCTAGAGCACCTCGGCGACAGCCTTCGGGAGCTGTTCGATCGCTGCCTGCGGTCCGGACAGTTCCCGAGGGCATGGAAGGAGGGTCGGCTCTGTCTGCTTCCGAAGGCAGGGCGACCCCCGGACTCGGCTTCGTCGATGCGACCGGTGGTGCTGCTGAACGAGGCTGGGAAGGCTCTGGAGAGAGTCGTAGCTTCCCGGCTCGTTCAGCACCTGGAGGAGGGCCCGGGACCGGGACTCTCAGAGTCCCAATTTGGGTTCCGGGCACGCCGGTCGACCATCGATGCCCTCAAACGCCTGCGGGCGGTGACGGGTGAGGCGGAACGCAGAGGGGAGGTGGTGGTCGCGGTGTCCCTGGACATCGCGAACGCCTTCAACAGCCTCCCGCACAGTGTGATACGGGAGGCACTGAACTACTTTGGTGTGCCTCCCTATCTCGGGAGGCTGTTGGAGGCGTACCTCTCCGACAGGAGGGTGGGCTGCGAGAACCGGTGTAGGTCCGTAGAGTGGTGGCGAGTCAGCTGCGGTGTCCCGCAGGGATCGGTTCTTGGTCCGATCCTGTGGGACATCGGGTATGACTGGGTCCTGCGAGGCCGTCTCCTCCCCGGGATGGGTGTCATCTGCTATGCGGATGACACCCTCGTCTACGCCCGCGGACGAGACTACAAGGAAGCGGCGCGGCTGGTCGAGGTCGGGCTCGACCTCGTGATCAGCCGCATAGAGAGGTTAGGGCTTCGGGTCAGACCATCTAAGACCGAAGCCCTTCTCTTCCGCGGGACCGGGCGGAAAGGACCCCCACCGGGGGCTGCCCTCCAGATCGGAGGGGTGAGGATCAGGATGAGCCCCCATATTAAATATCTGGGGCTCATCCTTGACGGAGGATGGACCTTCGGCCCACACTTCGCACAGTTGGGTCCGAGGGTCATAAAGGCGGCGAGTGCGTTGGGCAGACTCCTCCCGAACCTCGGAGGACCCAGCGCCGCCTGCAGGCAGCTATACTCCGGTGTCTGCCGGAGTATGGCGACATACGGTGCTCCCATTTGGGCGGGTCACCTTACCGCGCGGAGTAGGGCCCAGTTGCGCTCAGCGCAGCGGGTCATCGCGGTAAGAGTGATTCGGGGGTATCGTACGATATCGTGGGCAGCAGCAACTGCCCTAGCCGGCGACCCCCCGTGGGAACTCGTGGCGGAAGTTCTTGCTGAGGTGCACTCCTATGTCTCGGATAGGAGGTCTCTCGGCGAGAGCCTGACGCTGGACGGGATCTTGCGGGTCCGCCGACTAGGGCAAGAGGCGTTAATGCTGAGGTGGGGAGAGGACCTGGCGTGGGAGCCGTATGGCAAACGCCTAACGGTTGCCCTGCGTCCGGTCCTAGAGCGGTGGATGCGCCGTAAGCGCAAACCCCTTACCTTCCGTCTGACACAGGTGCTCACTGGGCATGGTTGCTTTGGTGAGTACCTGTGCCGGACGGCCCGCAGGGAGCCGTTGGCAGTGTGTCACGATTGTGGCACGGCGGTGGACTCGGCCCAGCACACCCTCGAGGTGTGCCCGAGATGGGCGGCGCTGCGTCATGATCTGACATCGGTCATCGGAGGGGACTTGTCTCTGCCGAGTGTCATCCCCGCGATGCTCGGCGACGACGAGTCCTGGACGGCGATGGTCTCCTTCTGCGAGGCAGTAATGTCCCAGAAGGAGGCCGATGAGCGGGTGAGAGAGGAGGCCGCCGACGAGGCCTCCCACCGCGGGCGACGAACGGGGGTGCGTAGGAGGCGCTACCTAATGCGCCTCCAGTAACGCCCCTGTGCTCGTGTCGGGCCCAGGATGGGGTTTTAACCTGGGTCCAGCTAGACACGACGTCGTCGGGGACTGCTAAAAGTATCGAATCAAACGAACAGCCGAGCAGTCCCCCTTTAGAGGAGGAGTCTGGCCTTTTCGCCGGGGCCAGCCTGTCGCCGAGGGTCCTGCGTTGCCTGCATGATCCGGGACTCTCATAAAAGGCGGCTGAGGGCACTTGCAGCGGTTTTAGTGGGTAACGCATCTCCAAGTGCGAACCCCACTCACGGCTAGGTTTAAAACTCACCCCGGTCCTAGTTATGGTTTGGTCTGCAAATTTCCGCTGCATTAAAAAAAAAAAAAAAAAAAAAAAAAAAAAAAAAAAAGGGCTTATTTAATACGTTATTCTAAGGTCTGAAATAAAATAGACATATTTTCTCTGTAATATGGATATTGTATTTTTGCAGCGTTCGTCAGTAAAAACCAACTTGCTTACTCACTTGATAAAGATTCTTTGCGTGCTTGCGTCATTAATTTTGTATCTAAACAACTCGAAAGGTAATCAGGCTCGGCTTCGGAAGTTGTACATGTACGCGATCAGTTTCAGAGATATCGCGTACATGGGAGTTAAAGGATGTCCTTTAACTAAACTTTCCCTGTGCACCCGACCATGTCAATATCCCTTGTTCATCGGTGAAGGAATATTATCGTGAGAAAATCTCTATGCTGATGAGATTAAAAGTCTTGAAAGTGTTAAGTTCGCAAACCCGCAGTGGGCCAGCGCTTAGGTGCCCCACCATGGTTCAGGCCTTGACGTGGTTATGGGGCTCAGTAGCCTAGGGTGAGCCAAGCACCTTGGGCGAAGCTAATTGAGCCGAGGGGGCTTTTTGTACCCATATATCTTATAAGAAGAGGGGTCAAAACCAGGGGCAAGGGGCGAGGACGGGAACCTCACCCCATTGTACTGTCCCGAAGTTGGGAGGGGTTGTTCTGTGGTGCGGGACAACCCCTCTGTGGAGGTGGCGTCGGTCCCTTGGGGGACTGACTAGCCGTCGAGGTGCCCTGTTGGTTTATTAGATCCGGGGCACCTCACCAAAGGCGGTATTGGTGGCACTTGCCGGGTTTTAGTGGGAAGAGCTGCGTCCACTTGCCAGCTTTCGGGCGCGGTGAGTCCCACATACCCACGTGGGGAGACCCACTCCCCCGCGATGTACGGGATGCCTCAGAACATTTGCCGGCGTTAAAGAAAAAAAAAAACGTATAGAGGAACTAAAGGACGCCGCGGATACTTCGAAGGACGCTTTTGAGCAGTGCAGCAAACTGGCTATCGGTCATCATGGCGCCGCCCAAACCGATGCTTTGAGGCATGGACGCGGCCCCCATGTTGGCGTCGCTTGAGGTACTTTCGTCGTCGCGGTTAGCGTTTCCCTGCTGTCGTGTTGTTGGCATCGTGGTTCGGCCACGAGTTGGGCGCAATTTTTAATGGTAAATACCTCGCTTGATTTCGAGGAGGTTACCCGTGCCTAGCAGTAGAACATAGAAATGTCGTATATGCTGTGACCGATATACTTATAACCGACTTCAAAAAAAGTGTACACGCGTTAGAATTTATACAAATACATAGTACAATTTCATTACACTAACATTTTTGCTTATTGTGTTGTTAAAAACTATATCTTCTTCTGACGTCTATACTGTCATTATGTGAAAATTGTTATATAAAATAATATTGACTATAGCTAACAGGGTGTCGGTTTTTCGTGACGGCGTGCGCGCGCATCGTAAAAATTTACTCTCATCATTTTACCCCAACGCGCCAAAAGATGTGTAACTCAAAAAGAGGAGGTTCTAAATTCAACTTGAATTTTTTAAATGTATGTTGCCTCAGAACTTTCTTCTAGAATCTAGGTGAACCGATTTTGATTTTTGTTCTACTAATATAGACCCTGTAGAGGCGGAAGGTGAATTTGATGGGACATGGGCTACTTGGGGGCTAGGGCACACTTTACTAATTAATTGTAATTTTGAATTCCTAACTAGTTTCAAGATAAGACGATCTCTAAGGATTGCTAAAATTGATTATAATTTTCATAATTTCTTATTTTGATATATTTCATACTAGCAGCGCCCCGCTTTTTCCCGCGTACTTTCCATTCCCGTGAGAGTAAAGGGATAAACTATAGCCTATATGTTATTCTGATGTATGAGCTATGCTATTGTAAAGTTTCATTAAAATCAATTCAGTAGTTTTTGCGTGAAAGAGTAACAAACATACATACATACATTCTTCAAACTTTCACGTTTATAATATTAGTAGGATTGTTTTCAACCCCTTTATTCAGGGGACCCTGGGCTGCTGCCCAAAGAGCCCGAAAGTAGATCCGCCCCTGGGACCCCTTGTCACTTCTCGACGTTTATATTAAAGGCATCCTTTTAGTCATTTTAATAAATATTCACATGGTCATGCGGCCGTGAAAAACTTAGTCAATCCATTCTCGGGTTATTCCTTGAACGAGGCGAAATTTATATTTATTGATCCTTGGAAATCATCGTCATCAACGTTTTTGTCCGCTGCTGTACTCTATCAATGAACGCCAGGACGGTCGACCTACCACTAGCGTCGAACTTTTTCAATCATTTTAGATTCTTGATGTTTCAGATATTTACAGCAGCATATTATGTAGCCACACCATGGTTCAGGCCTTGACGTGGCAGTGGGGCTCAGTAGCCTAGGGTGAGCCCAGCATCTTGGGCGAAACCAATTGCGCCGAAGGCGCTCTTTGTACCCCTCTTATAAGAAGAGGGGACAAAAGAGGGGGCATGGGTTGAGGATGGGTACCTCACCTGGTACTGTACCGACGTTGGGAGGGGTTGTTCTGAGGTGAGGGACAACCCCTTTGTGGAGGTGGCGTCGGCGACTAGCCGTCGAGGTGCCCTGTTAGCTTAACAGATCCGGAGCACCTCACCAAGGCGGCACTGGTGGCACTCGCCGGGTTTTAGTGGGTAGAGCTGCGTCCTTTTACCATCTTTCGGGCGCAGTGAGTCCCACATACCCACCTGGGGAGACCCACTCCCACGGAGCACGGAGATCGTCTCCGTGCAGTGGCCGGTCCGTGTTGGATGCGAGTGGCAAGTCGGCCGTCTTGGCGTTCATTGAAGCAGGCCGACCTATGTTCAACAATGGACGGATAGAGGTTGATGATGATGATTATGTACTATACTATAAATGATAAAAATCTATTTGCATTATTTTGATATGACAATTGTAACCCAATTTGGTATTGAGTAGAGATGGGTTATTAAGGTTAGATTTTGGATAAAAGTCAATTTAAGAAAATTTTCTTTACTTAGGTAGGCAAACAGTATCAACCTGATGGTAAGTAGTCAGCGTGGTCCACGAACATTTATAAGTTTACCTATGATTAACCGAGGCTCATTTATGTTACCTATCCTGAGATGTAAGGTCTCGGTGTCAGTAGTAAAACCACCTGTCCTGCCCTAATTTCCGAAGCACAGCATAGCTTCACGGAAGAAAAAAGAAGGATGGTGGTACCCGGTCGAGCAGTCCCCCCTTGCGAGGAGTCTGGCCTTCACCAGTCTGTCGATGAGGTGCTCCTGTTAAGTGTAGATCGGTCCTTCAAAAAGCGGTTGAAGGCGCTCGTAGTAGAGCTCTGCGTAAAAAAAGGCTAGTGGTACCTATACAGACGCGGTACCTATCTATACTTAATATTATAAAGCTGAAGAGTTTGTTTGTTTGAACGCGCTAATCTCAGGAACTACTAGTCCGATTTGCAAAATTGTGTCAGTGTTAGTTAGACCATTTATCGAGGAAGGCTAGCTATATAACATCACGCGACTAATAGCAGTTAAGTAAGTTAATGCAGGTGAAGTTGCGGGCAACAGCTAGTAAGATATATTTCGATGATCTACTCGAACAATTCCAACCTTAATTTCTGTTCACAACAAACCTATTAAGCCCCTCATAGAGAATCGTTATAATTTGCGTCAATCGATCCTATACGGTATGATGGAGGCCCATAACAGTTTGTTTTAACTAATAAAACATTGTACTGAATTAATAAACGTAGCTCAGGTTTCAACTACTAATTTTATATACGTGTGTGTGTGTGTGTGTGTGTGTGTGTGTGTGTGTGTGTGTGTGTGTGTGTGTATGTCACTAAACTGCTCCTTATCGGCTGAATAGATCTTGATGATTTTTTTTATTGATGAAACTGACTGGTCATCGAGGTGTCCTATTGCTCAACAGATCCGGGGCACCTCACTAAAGGTGGCATTGGTGGCACTCACCGGGTTTTAGTGGGTAGAGCTGCATCCACATACCCGCCTGGGGAGTCCCCTACCCCGCTGGATTCCCAAGATCATTCAAAAAAATAGACTGAATTATAACTTTAGTACTAAGTTGGTTTAATAGTAAGTGGTACCTACTTAGCTCATATACATAAACCAACCAGTTAACATGCGACTAACATATGCAACCCATTCATTTGTTGTCTACATGAGGTGTAAGTGGATAAGTCTCTGTATCAGTGATTATATTTCTTTTTTTCCCTTACTTCCAAAGCACAGCAAAACTGTTCTACGCAAGAAAGAAACATGATAGTGGAACCCATGCAGACGATAAGCGTCACAGCGTATCCCGCCGGTGGTCAAGACTCTACAGTCTAGACTAATTTCAATTTGACATTCAAATTGGCATAGACTAATTGTATTCGCGTTAGCATTTAATGATAGTACCAGGTGGCAATGACGTGGGTACGTATGCCATTCCCGCCATATCGGGCGCTTCCTGACAATGTGACCAGTGACATAGCGAGGCTAAACATGTCGCCATTGTTACCAAGATACAAAATCAAGGATGGTCTATTTATAGATGTAATTATTATTACTGATGGGTCTACTATTCGAGAGGGTCTTCAAATATTAGGTCTAAGAGATGGGGCTGTGTGAGTCCCACTTTTGAGCAAGAAAGAAGAAAATGACGTTAGAATGCTCTATCAAAGAGATGTTGTGTTTACGTGAGTATTGGGTGCTTTCCTTGTAATGAGGAGAGTCTATCCTCCTACTAATATTATAAATGTGAAAGTAACCACCAAATACTCAAACGAATCTCAAATTTAAGACGTACTTAAACTCATGCTACGACGTGTCAGATTCAAAGAAAAAAAGAGGGACATCACAAGTTTAAGAACGTCTTAAATTTGAGTTTCATTTGAGTATTCGGGGGTAAGTTTTACGCGAAAACTACTTAGCTGATCATCATGAAACTTTGTACACATATTCTTGGAGGTATTAGAAGTAACATAGGATACTTTTTATAAAAAAAAATCTTATCCTGCGTAGACGAAGTCGCGGGCACCAGCTAGTATGTACTAATATAAAGTTTGTAAGTTTGGATGTTTGTTGATCTTTGATCACTTGTTGGTTGAATTGCTATTGCGTCAATGACAAACCACTGACCAGTTTCGCAATTTTTTTCGCTCACATTACCACTATCCGGTTATATTTTACTCAATGGCTGATACCGACGATGATAGTGATAAAGTATAAATACTTATAGGTTTTATATTATTTGGAGCTGCAGGGCGTTTCGCTGGAAAGTTCCCGAGCCCTTTTAAAGGTTTTTCTTAAAAGTGTATTTCGCACTTACACGCTAAAACATAAATTACGCATTACGCAAAAAGGATAAAGCATTTTCTGTGTTTGTGGTAATTTTTGGACAGTGTTATGGCCTTTTGTACAAAAGAGTTAGAAGTTTTTATGCGTAAGCTAATTTACATTTTGTTCCTTTTATACAATTTATGCAGTTTTATATTCTGATTCGCATCTACAACAACTTTAAAAAACTTGTACATATTTACGATAATAAACTGAAATAAAGAAATTATATGTTTGTAAATGTGACATGTATTAGTAGAGGCTGAGCTGCAGGCTATCTACGGGGTCCGCAGGCGGATAGTGGAACGGCCATCAGATATGGTGGTATGCAGGGTTAACCGCGAATATACGGATAAGCAGTCCACGACCTAATAGCGACAAGATTACCAGGGTAGTCCAGTAGGATGGCTAACCTATAAAATGCTACATGGGTCCTATGACGATCTTGTGACGTAGCGAGCAAGTACCGCTACTATAAAGCGGCTCCCCCCTAATACCGGCCCAGAATAATAAATAATAGTATTGTGGGAATGTGGGTGTGAGCCGCAAAGGGAGATCTCCGACCGAGCGAGATGGTATGCTCAGTCAGGCCGAAGCCCACTTGCTATCGTTTCAGCTGTTGTATATATGGCGCTGACCCGTGGAACTTCGATAGCGCGATTCAGTACTGGGGCGCTGATTAGTCTGCCACAGTATGATACCGGACAGCAGCGGTATCAGTACTAGCTAGAGGCCGAGAAAATAGGTTCTGGTAGGGCTCTGGATTAGAGATCAATGAGCAAGAAATTGGTCATTGTACTGTGGAACGGAAGGCAAGTGGGGCGTTCTAAGCACCCTAACTATGGAGCTATGGAGTATGGAATACTGCTCCACCGACAAGACGGCTCTTAAAGAAAGAGAGAATGTGAAGAGTTAAAATTGTCGGTGGGAGGAATGCAGGGAGCTGCGCGTCCGTGCACTATCCTGCCTATTTCATTCATGAGTTTCGGAGAGAAGGGCAGACAGGCATTGTAATTACTGGCAACGAAATGTCATTTTACATTAGGGTAGGCAAAGCAAGAAGAGACACAAGAAGTTGCCCAAACCAATCCCGGGTGAAGCTGTTTTTCTTGGCGATGTTGATACCATCCGGTAGCTTCAGTACCTTCAGGTAGCTTTGCGGCCTATGTAACGTTAGTTAAATTAAAAAAAAACGTTTAATGGTAAGAAGAAAATGACACATGCTCTCTGGAAAATCAACTGCGTATGTCAACTAACTTCTTTGTATTATAACATACTATTTGAAATATTATATTATTTTTTAATTATGTTTTTTAAGAATAACGTGCACGTTGGGCTCCGCTGCTTGACACGGCATTATGTTTTGAACTAATATGTAGGTTGAATAGTAAAGGTAGGTACTTGAATTTTTTTCAGGATGTATGGCGGCGATAGCAAAAGTCATCAAGCAATCAACATGGGTATTTTAGCATTCGGTATTATTAATTGTAGTACAACTCGTGCGCAATATTTTGAAGTAAGTACCTTTATCAAAGTTATCATAACTCAAATCATTATTCCAGAAGCATCCGTGAACAATGGAGGTGCCAAAAAAATCGTAAGGTATTTTCTATCAATCAAAATAATCACGTGCCTTCCCTTTCGAGACAATAGCGAAAGTGTTGCAGAATTATAAGCAGAGGTTTGGAGGTCGTCTATAAATAAAAACGGATCAGCCGAGCGTGAAATGACATTGTCATATTGTGACATATTTTAACACATTACAGATTTGGATGACACATCTAGAATTTATTTTATATATATGACGATCTTGTGTGACAGTTGGTCAAAGTTTTGTACATAAATGAGATAAGCTAGGCTAGTATACGTGACGTGGCCGAGATAATTCAAGCCTTTGTAATAAATTTAGTTTTTGCGGTTTTAACGCTATTTAATTTTATATATATCTAGTCCCTTGAACCCTTCATAAAAGTACAGAGTTTGATGACACAAGTAATTACTGATACGTAACACGATAGGTAACACACGAATGAGCAACTTTTTTTTGATGACGCAGGGGTAGGTATTGCCTGGAGGCAACAGGATCACCTCAGCGACAGGCTGGCCCCGGCGAAGGCCAGGTTACTCCTCGAAAGGGGGGATACTGCCCGGCCAATACTAAGCAGTCCCCCCGACGTCGTGTCTACTGGGCCCAGGTTCCCACCCTGAAGACGGACACGAGCACAGAGCGTTACTGGAGGCGCAATAAGTAGCGCCTCCTACGCACCCCTGTTCGTCGCCCGCGAGGGGAGGCCTCGTCGTCCTCCTCTATCACCCTCTATAATATTTATTATTTCTGCGTCCCTATACTAAAATATTTTTTAAATTATGTATTTAAAACGTTTTAACATTTTTCGGTTTTTTTCCGAGAAGGTCGTTCTTTTGACATTTTCGAACGACTGGTTGTCGTTGTGTTGGAGTCGGTAAATATCCCATTTAAAATAGATTAAGACGTGTTAATTAAAAATGTTATATTTAATACAAATTGAGCGACGATGGCCTAGTGAGTATGGGCTCGGCCTTCTTGAGTGAGAGCCGAGAGGTCTGGGTTCGATCCTGACCCCCATTTGATGCCTAGAAATGGATTTTTCTTAATTTCTACGTGCATCTGAACATGAGACCATCGCTTGCTCACCGGTGAAAGAAACATCGTGAGGAAACCTGCATGCCTGATGAGACTAAAAGTCTTTGAAGTTGTGTGAAGTTCACCAACCCGCATTGGGCCAGCGCATCGGTGAATTATGGCCCAAAACCCTCCTCGCCTGATTTTGAGGAGAAGACCCGTGCCCAGCAGTGGGACATAAAAGGGTTGATATTATTATATTATATTATTAGTACAAATTACAATAAACACATGTTATAAAGTAAGTAGGCTAGGTGACCTAGAAAAGAAGGATACAGCTACTAAAGCTTCAGCAGATCTGAGCGGGTTCATCATCATCATCAGCCTCTATCCGTCCACTGCTGAACATAGGCATCCGTCAATGGACGCCAAGACGGCCGATCCCTTGCTACTCGCATCCAACATAGACCGGCCACCGCACGGAGATCGTCTTCCCACCTGGTTAATGGCCGACCAAGAAATTCCGACATTTTTTATAAGGTTCTGGATACAAGTCCTTTGAAGGTAGAACGGGTGCGATGAGCTAATAAAAATGTGGGAGATTGAATATGGGAGTATAAAATGATAAACGTCATAAGTTAAGACCTCGGGCAAATTCAGGATGTAAGCAAAAGCAAGATATTTTTAATATTAATGTCACTAGGAACTATTTCGCGTCTATCGCTGAAAACGCTGTTCTAGCCCGATAGAATCAGCCTTCGTCTCAACTCATTTGAATTTACTTTTAATTTTCTCTGTATTTTGCCAGCACTTAACAAATATGGGAGTATTGATGATGACAAATGCACAAACTTAATGGCAATATTGGTTTAAAAAACCCTATAACCCTGAAATAAAATAAGGACAGTGATATAAGAAAGAGAAGGGACACCAATGAACTTGCTAAATAACGAGATGGGTGTCCATTTCTGAATGTTTATCGAGTGCTCGTCTAAATTGAGAAATATTCAACTACAAATTGTTTTTCTCTGTAACTTTGGATGGAAATAATATACGATGAAACCTCGAATTGATGATGACCACATGATTTCACTACAGAGGAATGGGTGCGCGGGTGCTGCGCTCCCGTATACATAGGTACCACGATCTTGCTTATTTCTACCATAAAACCGCTTTGCAGTGTTTCAGAAAGAGAGGAAAGACTAATTACTAGCACCGAGACTTGATATTTTACATCTCAGTTGCGTAAAAAAATATAAAGACAGAATGCTCTCAACATATTAATTGGATGTTGAGACTTTTCGACTTTCGGCCATACAATTATTAATAGTGATGTTGACTATTTTTAACCGACTTCAAAAAGGAGGAGGTTATCAATTCATCGGTTTTTTTTTAATTTTTTTTTTTATGTATGTTACCTGATTACTCGAAGATGGCTAGACCGATTTAAATTATTTTTTTTGTTCTAAAGGGTATACTTCCCAAATGGTCCCATGATAAGGAAACCAGGATCTGATGATGGCATCCCAGAGAAATAGAGGGGAACTTTCGAAAATCGTAGGGACGACTAGTGCGTTTGATATTTTTTTTATAAAGTGTTTTGAAGGACTACAATTTAATGAAGGTCTGGAGTCGATCTGATGCTGGAGCCGAAAGACAATCGAGGGAACTCCTCAACGATTTACATCAGTAACCTTGTGTTTGGGCTTGAATAATTTGTAATGATGAGAACTTTACACCTAGATGGGTTGTGACTGTCATTAGGGGTCTGATGATGAAGACAGAGGACAGTTAAGGGAACTCCTCAACAGTTTACAGTAGCTACCTTGTGTTTGGACTTAATTAATTTTAATTGATGAGAACTTTGTACTCATATGGGTTATAAGCACCATTACAGGTGTGATGATGGAGACCATACACAGTCAGACAATATTATGCCAAAATCATGTAATTTTATTACTTGTCGTTGTTAAATGAACAAAAAACAACTGTGCCTTGGAAGCGCATCATAGTTTTTCAAGGTCATCATAATATCCATTCTATATCTATATATTGGTGGTGTTCTCTACCTATATAATATAATGGAATTATTTAACGAATAACAGCAAATCTGCCGTGATTGCTTTCAATTACATGTATATAAAGTTTTACACAATTCCATTTCGGTTTTTTCATTTGTTATGTAATGAATTAAACCCTTTCTACGGTCATCTCATTAATACAGCGCTATTTAATCTGAACAACGCGTTTAATAGTTCTACCCATATTTCAGACAAATAAAATCAGTTATCAAATTTTGAAATCACTAAAAATTAAGTAACAACTTGATTCAATTTATAATCAACTTGTTCTTCTACTAATATAAAATCTTTGCATTTACCACGTCATTATTGTTACTTTTGAAGCCGGTGTCGTATTCGTTGATGTACCTACACCGACTCCAAAAGTAACAATAATGACGTGGTAAACGCAAAGATTGTATATTAGAAGAAGAACAAGTTGTTTATAAATTGTAGGCACAAAAATTAAGGAAATTATTTTATTACTTTTTAGTTTTTTTTTATTTGAAGTCGGTTTAATTTTTTTTTTATATTGATTTTATTTGGTAGATATAGCCTATATAAACACAAAAAAAAACGTGTGACACTCGGGGACTGCCGCGGTAAAGCTATTGCATAGCATTTTTTATCAACTTATGCAATTATAATAATTTAATTATGATCGCTCTCCTTTCTATTTAAGCTCCGTGACACACGCATAAAAATTTGACAACTATTATACTTATAATATTATGTCAATTCTTTTTCATTATTTACATTTTTTTAATCTAAACTACGCCATTATCCGAATATTGTGGATATATGTTGTCGATTCGAAAGATTTATTTAAATACGTTAATTTGAGAGGAGAACTTAGCGTATCTCACACTTATATACTTTCTCACAAACAGCTGCTTACTTATTCGTCCGATTTCGGAGCAGCTCGTCTCTCGTCGGGTGTTAGGTTTTTTCGTTACGGAATTTATTGATTCGGTCGCCGCGCTCAAGGCCCGCTATAAAAGCTATGCAATAGCTTAAAAATACTTTTATGACGAAATATGTCTAATTTTAATTAACAAAGATATAAATAAAAATAGTTTTATTTAATCCTGCTAATACGACCTTGATTATGTCACAAACCAATAAACACACTCGCGCTCTGTCAAAGCACAGAGCAGATAATACGCTCCTTGCAGTTCTCTGGTGATACATACAACTTGGGTATGACAGGTATGACAGTTTGTTTACTGGCCAGTGACGTCATCGGGCGTTCACAGTCACGTGATAATGGTGATAAAAAATGCATTTTAAATTATTTTTTATAATTTAAGACAAATAAATATGCTTTAAAATGTTATTTTATGTTTTCAGATACTGCAAGTATTTAATGTGTAAAACATAACTTTACATAATCAATAAAAATTTTCTCTATGAAACTTATTTTTGGGATGAAAATGTCACCTTCTTTGACCTTTTTAGCTGTTTTACGTAACAAACAAACAAGTACTTAAAGGGATTCAAACCAGTGACCGCGAGAAGCTACCAGGCGACCATAAAAAACGATATAAATATTAATCTCCTTTCATTACAGGAAAAATACGCCTGAAAAAACCAAAAAGCCAATATACACATACCTTTGTCTCGTTACTCCGCTCGTTACTGTCAAATTACCGGGAAAACGTGGAGGCGTATAGTCGCTCATTACCAGACCTAGTCTTGGAGACCATAAACCTTCCGCCCACATTTATTGCAAAAGCTTAAACTAAGTTCGAGAAAAGATATGTTTTATTGGTATACGCAGGTTTATTGTTTCTAGGCATCGACCATATTATGCTATTTTTTTTTATATATTTATGATTGTACTAATTGACTCTATAGTACTGTTTTGCCATTATTTATGAGTAGGCACGTGATGTTAGGGACGCACTCCTTCACTGGTTTGGTTAAAAACCGGCGTCAGATACCATATTTACTATAACATTGTTATAAAAAGACCCGTCGTAAAATTATCCTTATTACCTATCCATCCTATCCTTATTATCCATTCTGATTAAAGTACAAACCTGCCATATTATATTAACAACAAAGAAACAAGTGATAACTCTTCAAGACCAAATTTTCCCCAATCATTTCAACAAAGCTGGTATCACTAATCACCATTAATACGTCATAGCAACCAACTATTTCGCAACGCAGCGCCTGCAGCAACGGGGCCTGTGTCGATAATCAGTGGTTGCGACAAAGATTTAAGCGATATAGGCGCTAACATTAGGCAAATTAATACAGAGGTTGGCATAAAGAGTGGCATATCATATCACGATGTTCTCCACTACGTCGTGATTTACTTAGTGGCGGGCGCCGTGGCCGCTTTGGCATTGGTACATGGCGTGCGTCGGTGGAAAGCCCAAAGACGTCGCCAGAGTGACAACACGTCAGCGTTAGCCGAGGACAACCGGTCGCCGGCTAGCACCGAGGCAGGCGCGGCCGCCCAGGTGCTGTCGCGAGCTGCCTTGCGAGGCCTCACCAAGTCCCCTCCGATGACTGATGTCAGATTGTGACGCAGCGCCGCCCATCTCGGGCACACCTCGAAGGTGTGCACGTTACTAGAACATGCATTGCTCTTTCAGAAACGAAAAAGGAGCGCAAGACCTAGGCAATTACATTGTTTGTCAAAATTGTATTCTATTTTTCAAGTTCATTCAATTCTTAAATACAATTAGCTTTGTTTGAGTTCTTAGTGGACAGAATAAGACGATATATGAGACTGTTGTATACGCGAATTATACACTGCACGAGTGAGCTATCAAATCCAAAAATATTTTATCATATCCGATTGGTACTTCATTAGTTACTAGCAGCTTCGCCCGCATGAACTTAAAATATGCGGACTGAGGCTATTTATTATGTATATGCCTAAGTCACTAAGTTATATCGTAGCATTACACTGGTGAAAAGATTAGTGGAGGATTCTAAAGGAAAGTATTATTAAAGGATAATATAATTTTGATGATAATCAAGTCGGTGAAGGTCTCTCTTACGTGGGATCTTAGACTACATTATGTAAATCGGGTGGGTAGTTTCAAATATCCTACATCCAGACTTTACCTAACCTCCTTATCCTTTTTCTTAGTACATATATGTACAAAAATACGTATTTAAGAATATTTTATATGACACGTATTGGGGATTTCCACGACAAGGCCTGAACCATGGTGGGGATGAATACTCTAGTCCAGTCTAGCCCAAAAGGCTGAAGAATAATGATTATTAATTAACATCTTATAAATACGACGTATTAATTTACAGCTGATGAAATTATCCCTTAAAATCCCTTTAATAAGACACAACAGATCAACCAAAACAACCTAGAACGATCATTTTCGATAAATATCGATGGTCAAATACCACGTGTTTAGAGCATCTATTAAATCATTAATTTTCTAGTTTTGCTAGTCTTGCTCTCTGTTCTGAAAATTCCAAATTCAAATTCATGAATCTCGGTAATATATATAGAAAAACGATAGTCTGTCATTTGGAACTAAACCTTGTTGTGGAATTTCTCGTCGATATTTGTTTCCTATTTTTAGATCTAGACGAAATTTCAATAAAACATTTTTTTTAATGTTAGTTGGATAGGCAAACTGGCAAATGTACCACCTGATGGTAAGTGGTCGACGTCACCCATGAACATAAACTAGTATACCTGGAACGAGCCCAGGCAACTTATTTATGTGTTGCCTATCCTGAGACATAAGATGTTAAGTCTCTGTGCCAGTAATTACACTGCCTGTCTTGCCCTTCTCTCCGAAACACATCAAAGCTGTTTCACGGGAGAAACAAGCAAGATGGTGGTACCCATGCAGCCGGGAGCGCGGCACAGCGCTTCCCTCCCACCGGTAAAATACATAGTATATAGTAGTATTTTGACACACAAGCTTCTATTTTTCATCTTTTTTAATATTATTGCTGTATAGATGGATTGGGATGCGAGCTACTTGCGAATTGGCCAACGTCGTTCTTGACCTTCACTGAGTTCATTTGTTGCCAGCATGCAACAAGGCAAAAGCATACCTTTTTTATGTCATAAGGAAGCAACCGAGCAATCGGAGCCTTATGGTGGCTACCGACGTCCATAGACATCCGCACAACCAAAAGTTATGTAGATGAGTTGCCCTCCTTTTCCCTATCCCCCCAATGGGCCACCGGAAACTCACAAATCGCACGAAACGCGACAGCATAGCTGTTACTTGACGACGGTGTTATGTGAGCGAGAGGTACCACACCGGTCGTGCCGGCTCATGTTGGCTGCATGGCACCACCTCTTACAAATAATATTATATACGTTCTACCATTTTAAAGTGGGTAGCATTAAAAACAGTTGAACACGCTCGCGAAGAATAAGCTCGTTGAAGTGGCAGTGGGCTGGTCACACACTCAGAGGAACGGATGGCCGCTGGGCCAATAAGGTTCAAGAGTGAAGGCCACGCTTAAGTAGACGGCTAGGTTTTTTTTTTTATGTTAGTTGGATAGGCAAACTGGCAAACGTACCACCTGATGGAAAGTGGCCGACGTCGCCCATGAACATAAACTAGTTTACCTGGAACGAGCCCAGGCAACTCATTTATGTGTTGCCTATCCTGAGACATAAGATGTTAAGTCTCGGTGCCAGTAATTACACTGCCTGTCTTGCCCTTCTCTCCGAAACACAGCAAAGCTGTGGTACCCATGCAGCCGGGAGCGCGGCACAGCGCTTCCCTCCCACCGGTGAAGGTAAGACGGTAGAGTGTTGGTCGGCCATTAACCAGATGGAAAGACGATCTCCATGCGGTGGCAAGTGATCGGCCGTCTTGGCATTCATTGAAGGAGGCCTAGATGTTCAGCAGTGGACGGATGAATGGATGGAACACTATGGTGTTTCCGAACCGATACGACTTAGGGACCTTCAAGAAAAGAGCATACTCATACCTGAAAGGCCGGCAACGCACCTGCTAATCCACTGGTGTAGCGGATGTCTGTGGATGTCGCTCTTCACTTACCATCAGGTGAACCGACTATCCGTTTAAAAAAAAAATCCTTCTTTTATAGGTCACCTAGCCTAGAGGTGAGGGTAAGGAACCATATCTCCGTTCCTACATGCGCGTGGTTATAGATCTTTAATTAGCGACTTGGCTATTTCGATGACTCCCAATTCGGCACGCGCTCCATCGTGACACACCGGGCACGGTCAATATTTGTTCTGGCAAACCCTGAGGATGCAGGCCCAACGCAAACAGACTGTAAGCTTAGCAAAATACAGTGCAGTTATATTGCAATATTAAATATGGATAATCCTTTTTTTTTCTTTTACGCCGGGAAATGCTCTGAGGCATCCCGCCGGGCAGTGGGTCTCCCCAGGCGGGTATGTGGGACTCGCTACGCCCGAAGGGTGGTAAGGTGGACGCAGCTCTACCCACTTAAAACCGGCCAGTGCCTTCAATTCCGGCTTTGAGCCCCTCAAGGGACCGACGCCACCTCTACAGAGGGGCCGTCCCGCACCACAGAACAACCCCTCCCAACGTTGGTACTGTACAATGGGGTGAGGTTCCCATCCTCACCCTTTGTACCCCTGCTCTTTTGTCCCCTATTCTTATAAGAAGCAGCTCCCTCGGCTCAATATGCTTCGCCCAAGGTGCTGGGCTCACCCTCGGCTACTGAGCCGCACCGCCACGACAAGGCCTGAAGCGTGGTGGGGGGCGATACGAGGCTCTACTTAATATAATACCCAAACAATGGACTCGTGACAATTTAGTAAATTGCTCATGTTTCGTAACCGTCAGCAAAATTATTACATTTCCAGCAAGCCAGATTACAAATCTGGCTTGCTGGTAGCACTAGGTACTTCTTGAATATTTTGCAGCTTTCAAAGTATTAAAGAAAAATATGATCCTTCAATATCTAAATTACTGATATATTCGCCAATACACGTAACACTCAAACCTAAAGGTTCTCTCCTTATTTGACTTTACGACTCTTGTTGAAGTTAGTTCAAGTTGCCTGCAGAAAGTCTTCTGCAATCTGCAAACGTACTGAAACTTCTATACAATTTATATTACAATAAATCGATACAAATAAATACGAGATCATCATCATAATCAGCCTTTATCCGTCCACTGCTGAACATAGCCCTCAATGAACGCCAAGATGGCCGATTCCTTACCACTCGCATCCAACACGCATCAAATACGAGATATTAAAAATAATTCAGCGAACCTGTATAAATTTACATATAGCACCTCCCCTTTCCACTGCATGTGTGTACACTTGCACGCACCACCATTAATTTATTGCTAACTAATATAATATAATCTAATATCCCATATATTATGGATTTCCGCCTTCAAAGATTGAAAATATTAACTATCAATAAATTCATTGAAATGTTATTTTTAAGTATAATAATTATTAATTAAGGCAGCCAAGTGTGATTATTGGAAATAAAATCTAAGGCTGCGTATTCACTTGCAGCAGCCGTTTGCTCGGTATGCGGCAAAATGCATAAGGATTTTCTTATTTCTAGTATTTTTTTATAGTATCTTCTACACCTTTAAAAGTTATATCAGACAACAGTTGTTTTGTATGAGAATTTCTTTGACGATATAATATTTCCTAAATCCACCCTCGATGTTTTCCTTTCGTAGTGATTAATTACCACTAATGCTGCAGCGACTTTACGTTCATAACCATGGTAATTAATGAAAAACTGAGAAAACCGGGGCTCGGGCTGTAACCCGCTGCCTCGAGCGTAATTTTTTGAGTTGTGAGTCGCGTAAAATGAGTCTCCGCATTATGTCCTTGATTATTTTGTTTTTGAGTTGACAATAATGACGTGGTAAACACTTTGTAATTGCTCTGTGGGTAAACCCAAACTTTGTACATATTAATAGTAGAAGAGTAAATTGATTATAAGTTGTAGGCACAAAAAGAAAGAAACGCAATTATTTTATTACTTATTAGTTTTTTTAATATTTTGAAATCGGTTTTTTTTAATACTAATATTTATATTAGGTACTTAAAATAACATTTATATGCATTAAGTTAACATATTTATTTTTTTAGCTATAAACCTTTACATGTGCATTTTAGCCTGCACGTTCTTTCTGACCAGTGAATCGTCACTATAGAGTCAGTTGCTCTACATTATGTATACTTGGCTCTTGGCTCAACGCGACATAGAAATTGCTTAAATCGGTTATTAATTGAATCGTGTATATTCGTCTTCACTCGATATCAAGCTTGCTCGGATCGGTGATGCATTTTATTTGAGTCTTCACTCAACATAACGTGTTTGATGTCGGTGACGCACTGAATCGTGTATACGGGGTCCATTTAATATAACGCACTTGATGTCGGTGACGCACTGAATCTTATATATTGGGCTCCATTCAATATAACGCACTTGATGTCGGTAATGTATTAAATTGTGTATACTCCGCTCCACTCAGCATCAAGAGTGTTTAGGTCGATGTTGCATTGAATCATGTATACTTGACTCATAGAGACTTCAGTCATCTGTCGCGTTTACTATCTAACAAGGAACTCAAGCTCATGAAGGCACACGCGTTTTTTATCGACCTTTTACAAACAATTTGCACGATTACTTTTATTGTTTTTTTTTTTTTGCACTACAGTTATGCAAATTTCGTGTACATTACCTACATGATATACTATAATTCTACAAACTTTATTCCAATATAATGCTAATTAACATTGTGGTCTCAATTTGTTGCCACGTTGTTTTAAAAGAAAACGTGTCAAATCAGAAAAGGTCCCGGCGAAGGTCAGACTTCTTCTCGTAATCCCCTTACGGCGCGGCCCCTACTAAGCAGTCCCCACGACGTCGTACATATGTTATCCAATTTTTGGAAATTGAAAAAGCTATGACATTTGGAATTAAAAATGAAACGTTGGTGAGAGAGATGTTTAAACGCGCCAACATCTAATCCTGGATTTTGGGACGATCGAAATCAGATAAACAAAAATTTAATATATCTATTGTAAGAGGTAGTGCCATGCTTCTTTGCAGCCGAATTGGGCCGCACGACCAGGGTGATGCCTCTCGCTAACATAACACCGGCGACAAGTGACAGCTATGCTGTTGATGAAATGGGGTTTGGGAAAAAGCAGGGGAACGCATCTGCATGATCTCAGGTTGTGCGGATGTGTATAGATGTCGATGGTCGCCAAACGGCTTCGACTGTTTGTTTGCCCTCCTATGCTATAAAAAACTATCTGTTTCTGTGCTACAGTTAATAAAGATGATAACAGGAGGCTTCCGGAGAGGAGGTTGCACTTGTGAGTAGAATCAGTCGAAGTAACTACACTAAATGAAGTCTAGGTCTCGCAATGGGTGGATCTAGGAATTTTGACATTTCTTAACATCAATGTTGAAAATGTGGAAAAAATCCAAGTGCAAGTTAAACTTACACCCAATGATGTGCTATCATTCCTAATTGAAACTATTTTTTTCTTTAACGCCGGGAAATGCTCTGAGGCATCACGCGGGGGAGTGGGTATGTGGGACTCGCTGCGCCCGAAAGCTGGTAAGTGGACGCAGCTCTACCCACTAAAACCCGGCGAGTGCCACCAATGCCGCCTTTGGTGAGGTTCCCCGGATCTAATTGCCGTTTAGATAGGAAACTAATGCGTTGTTCCTTTTAAAAATTTAACATTTGGCAGAACGACGCTAAAATACTCGAACCCAACACAAGATTTCACCAAAACTTACAACACAAACAACTCGGTTACTTCAACAGGAGCGTGCTCTTCTTTTTAAATGTTCAGACAGTTCACTACATTTAAAATTCTCTATTTACGAGTGAAGCGCAAGTTTTAAAGTACTGACGTGCTTATTTTACAAATACGTTTTTAAATGTAATTTGATTTATCTAAAGTGGTTAATGACGCCTTACCCTAAATATTATTACAAAGAAAAAAAAACATTTTTTTTAATTGCACGTAACATTTATTACTATTACCGTGTGTTAGTATGATACAAAAACTATATAAAGCTAATTCGAAGTGGTCTTCATTGGCTGCAAATACAGTCCTTTAATAATAATAATAATAAATCATTTATTATCAGGCACTATATGGCCCATAGATATATACCTTACACACTAACATACATATATTACACAAGGGTTAGTATAAAACCTTAAAATTATGTTAGTAAACTTCCTAGCGCTACGTCTTCGTGCGTTCCGGTGGTACTGTTCCGCGGAAGCGACGGAACACCACATCCTGAGGCCAGAAGTCTTCTCGTAAAACTTCCTGCAGGTAGCAGGGCGGTATTCGCACCACAAACGCCTTGAAATTGACTCCAACTCCTGCACCCTCGGACAGTACTGCAACTTTCGGCGCACGTATTCCGCGATGTTCTCCGCCTTTGTGGTGTAATGAAGGCGGGAGATATACACCGGCGTATTCGGCTTGGCGGCACGCACGAGCAGATTGCGCTCCAGTGGAGCCCAATCTGCGCGGCACGTGCAGGAGCCGGGCAGGGGGGCGCCGAGGAGAGGGCGTTTAAACGTCTAGTTCCGTTTTTTTATGACATAGGGAGGCAACTGAGCTATCGGAGCCTTATGGTAACTACCGACGCCCATATAAATCCGCACAACCATGGGAAAATTCTTCACTGCCGATTGTGGGAATTGTTTTAGACTCCAAGTTATCATGGCATTTAGAGCAAGTTATACTTTCTAAAACCTTAAAATGACCATAAATCATAATCCAGCGAATTAATATCGGCATTAGATGACGGCCAGTCTTCAGCTCTGATGAAGTCTGGAACGTTGATTTCTAACCAAGATTGGGTGGATCCAGCATTATGGCCCGGCGCCGAGTCTTGCTGAAAGGACCAATCTTGGTTATTGAACATGAGAAGGTAGGTAAGTCCCTTAACAACAGTTAAGGGGCTTAAATACCTTCTCAAGAATGGTATATTAGCGTTGCGTGTGGTTTGTGAGTTTCCAGTGGCCCACATAGGGAAAGAGAGGGCAACGCATCTTCTAAAACTCTGAACTCTGAATGTGTATGGGCGTCGGTACCATAAGGCTCCGACTGGTCGTTGACATAAAAAAAAGTTTATTACCCCCGAAATATATATTATAGTTAATCCCGATAGACGATAATATGGTGACGAAATGGTGATAGTGTCTTACCTTCTATATTTAGACATCAATTTTTATACTAATTTATTCTGTATAAATCGATTCTCTGTTTTAAACGATATAATATATAGAGTGTTCTAGAAACTCATTCGATTCCCGTTCGTCAGAAATACTATTATTCCTTTCCATTAAGTTTCCATTGTTAAGTTTTGGTAATGTTCTACGGTTACAGAATAGTTTTGCTGTTCTCTATATGTTAATTGAATGAATAGTTTTATCGGCTTCCCATCTGAATTGTAGTGGGCGTTATATTGTTGCTTATGTAAGTTAAGACAGAGAAAGGCGTGGATAAGCTGGTATGCAGGTGCCTGACTGTATGCAGTAGTGATGAAATTTTGTGCCCATGCTCACAAAATAAACAAAAACTGTACGAAGTGTTCGAAGTATGTACAAAAGGCCGCATTCAGGCTATCCCTTCTATCCTAAGACGCGAGGTAGATCAGGATGCCTGTTGTATATAAGAAGTCGGTAAGCAAAGTGGTAATTATGAAATGCTAGCTGTTGCTCGCAGATTCACCCACGTTATATATTACAGGTCGTGGGCATCGAGCATATACCCAGATAGAGTAGTAATGTGAGTCATAATATTCCGAAACTGGGCAGTGATTGGTCACTGATGTAATAGCAATTCAACCAGTGATCTCCATGTACGTCCCATCGACAACATCAATGGTCATCAGTCGGCCAATCAGAGCGCAGAACCGGCGCAGCGTCGCGGCACAATAAGGCGGTAGGCGCTCTATTCCGGTTATATGAGGGATTATGCTCGATGGACCATCGACGGCCAATAGAATTTTCTTATAATATTATTTGTCATCCTACATACATACCCATGACTATCACGTCAATATTTATTATAATAAATTCCATGCAGTATTTCGTTATAAATGACAGTTGAGGCATCCATATTAATTTCGCGTTTTCGCGCTTTTTCTGCTTGTGACGTGCACGATGACAGTTACGTGACGCCATAACGCGTGAAATGTTTTATTCGGCTCCAGTATGACGTCACAGACGAAGAAACAGTACAGAATATGGGTTACATTATAATAAATTTAATCTAGTATTGTATGCAAGGCATACATTGACAATGCCGTTATATGTATGTCGATTGATTCTTTAAGTTATCCCAAAGACAGTCTATATCTTTTATACGTCTACTGTATTATAATTTGAACTCACTGTCCGACCGGCGGATTTTGTCGCTTTTTTTTTCTTTAACGCCGGGAAATGCTCTGAAGCATGCCGCGGGGAGTGGGTCTCACCAGGCGGGTATGTGGGACTCGCTGCGCCCGAAAGGTGGTAAGGTGGACGCAGCTCTACCCACTAAAACCCGGCGACTGCCGCCTATGCCGCCTTTGATGAGGTGCCCCGGAACTAATGAGCAAACAGGGCACCTTGACGGCTAGTCAGTCCTTCAAGCGTTCGACGCCACCTCCACAGAGGGGTTGTCCTGCACAACAGAACAACCCCTCTCAACGTCGGGACAGAACAATTGGGTGAGGTTCCCATCGTCGCCATTGACCCCCTTCTCTTTTGTCCCTTTATAAGAGGGGTACAAAGAGCAGCTCCCTCGGCTCAATTTGCTTCGCCCAGGGTGCTGGGTTCACCTTAGGCTAATAAGCCCCACCGTCACGACAAGGCTTGAACCATGGTGGGGGGTTTTGTCGCTAGTCAGTCAGTTGTTTTAACTTTTTATTTGACAAAAAGTGATATTTTGTTTTTCCGAAGTCAGACTACAGTTTTCCTTTACTTGTTTATGTATTGTATGAAGGTATATATAAACAATATAGACTACATTTGCCCCGACTATTTGATAAATAATTACTTGTAATAATAAATCTATTGCTATGTTATTAACTTCTATTGGACCTTAGAAGTTTCACTTTAATTGATATTTTATAGCACATTCAATTTGGTCTATCGAAGGTTTTCGCGGAGGAATGCAATTTATGTGAGCGGTAAATACACAAGATGGCGTCGTTGTAGTAACACTGCTAATCGAATATCTTTATTAATACAATGGTTTTATTGACACTTACACGTTAGTCGTTACCTTTGAGGATTATTGTATTCTAGCTTTTTATGGCATAAGGAGGCAAACAAGGAGCACAACCAAAAGTTATGTAGATGCGTTAAAATCCCTCTCAATGGGCCAGTTTATTAAATATAAATAATAACCAACAACCGCACCACGTTAACCTCGATCCATTATTATTATTAGAATATCATGCTCTCGGGCCTCGTAGATCTGCCACCAATAGTAGAGACAAGGAAGAAAGAGAGGGAAAAATAATTGAATAAAAAGAACCAGTATTAATTTATTGGATTTACAGGTAGCGTGTTCGCCGACCGCCAGGGGAGACCTCGTCGACGGCCTCCTCTTTTGACCGCTCTTCGGCCTTCTTCTGGGACATTACTATCTCGCAGAAGGAGACAATCGCCCAGACAGTCCCCTCCGATGACTGATGTCAGATCGTGAACAACGGCGCCCATTTCCCAGCCATTCGTGACACACTGTCACCGGTTTCCTATGGGTCGTTCGGCACAGATATTCACCAAAGCAACCATGCCCGATGAGCACCTGTGTCAGACGAAAGGTGAGGACCATCCATCGCTCGAGGACCGAACACATAACAGCCATTACCATACAGCTGCAGAGCCAGGTCCTCCCCCCACCTCCGCATTAACGCCTCTTGTCCCAGTCGCCGACTGGGACAAGAGGCGTTAATCCCGTCCAGCGTAAGGCTCTCGCCGAGAGAACTCCTGACCGAGGAGTGCGTCTCGGCAACAACCTCCGTCACAAGTTCCCACGAAGTGTCACCCGCCAGAAGTCCGTACTAAGCCCATGTTTAGTAGTGGATTTAAATTGGTTGATGATGTTACTTTAATAAACTTTCATATACAATAAAATAATACATATACAATATATAGGCTGACGCGCCCTGAGCGATTCCAGATATGAGTTGTGCCCTTCGACCCGTATAAATTGTTATTTTATTACTCATAATATGATACCGAATATAGATTGTGTGATATTAGATATAGAAGTCGTTTCGAAAACTTGTTCCAAATATAAATATAAGCTATGTATTATATATATCCGACTACTGGGCACAAGTTCCTCGAAACCCATTTTTTTGGTTGACCCATGCATGGTTGACCCATGCAGCCCATAAGCTGGCTAATAATAATAATAAACACACCACGTCATTTTTACACCACGTCAATCTGGTCCTGTGGTAAGTTATCCAAGAACTGTTACGGGTACCAGACAACGGAAATATATTTAATACTTTTATACTATAGGTACATATATTTAAGATTTTTATTATATAACTAGCTGTTGCCTGCAGCTTCGCCCGCGTTACTCAACTCGTATATGTCACAGCGTTATGTTATATAGCCTATAATCTTCCTCGATAAATGGGCTGTATAACACTGGAAGAATTTTTCAAATCGGACCAGTAGTTCCTGAGATTAGCGCGATCAAACAAACAAACAAACTCTTCAGCTTTATAATATTAGTATAGATACACATTTAATACACATCCATGACATGAAAAAATCTTAATAAAATCCGTAAAAGTTGTTTCATTATAAAATAACACCTTAAAAACTTCACCTTTGAAAATTATTCTTTGATAAAAATTCTGGTTACTCCGACGAAAGTTTTTTCAGTAGTCAATAAAGGGGAATATTAATACCGTTCAACGTTAAAACTCACGAAATCTATTTATTTAATTTCCATTTAGTTTATTAAAGATTATAT
Source organism: Helleia helle (assembly GCA_963853865.1). NCBI lineage: Eukaryota > Metazoa > Arthropoda > Insecta > Lepidoptera > Lycaenidae > Helleia > Helleia helle. Next base: position 5,546,225 of record OY971436.1, read on the forward strand.
GAGTAGTTACCATAAAAGTTGTATTTGCTTTTAATGATAATTGGATAGGCAAATGGACAGACGAGCCACATGATGATAAGTGGCCAGCGTCACCCATGAACATAAACAAGTTGACCAGAGACTAGCTCAGACAACTCATTCTTCCCCACCACGGTTCAAGCCATGGCGTGGCGGTGGGGCTCAGTAGACTAGGGTGTGCCCAGCACCTTGGGCGAAGCTAATTGAGCCGAGGGAGGTGCTCATTGTACCCCTCTTATAAGAAGAGGGGACAAAAGAGCACGGGGACAAGGGGCGAGGATGGGAACCTCACCCCATTGCACTGTCCCGACGTTGGGAGGGGTTGTTCTGTGGTGCGGGACAACCCCTAGGACTGACTAGCCGTCGAGGTGCCCTGTTAGCTTAAAAGATCCGGGGCACCTCACCAAGGCGGCATTGGTGGCACTCGCCGGGTTTTAGTGGGTAGAGCTGCGTCCATTTACCATCTTTCGGGCGCAGCGAGTCCCACATACCCACCTGGGGAGACCCACTCCCCAGGCGGGATGCCTCAGAGCATTTCCCGGCGTAAAAGAAAAAAAAAAAAAATGGCGTGGCGGTGGGGCTCAGTAGACTAGGGTGTGCCCAGCACCTTGGGCGAAGCTAATTGAGCCGAGGGAGGTGCTCATTGTACCCCTCTTATAAGAAGAGGGGACAAAAGAGCACGGGGACAAGGGGCGAGGATGGGAACCTCACCCCATTGCACTGTCCCGACGTTGGGAGGGGTTGTTCTGTGGTGCAGGACAACCCCTAGGACTGACTAGCCGTCGGGGTGCCCTGTTTGCTCAATTGATCCGGGGCACCTCACTAAGGCGGCATTGGTGGCACTCGCCGGGTTTTAATGGGTACAGCTGCGTCCACCTTACCACCTTCCGGGCGAAGCGAGTCCTACATACCCGCGTGGGGAGACCCACTCTCCAGCGGGATGCCTCAGAGCATTTCCTGGCATAAAAAAGGCAACTCATTCATGTGTCGCCTATACTCTGTACCACTAATTACTCTGCTTGTCCTCTTCTATCTCTAAAACATAGTAAAGCTGTTTCACGTAAGAAACCCAGCAAATCAGCAGACGGAAGCGTGGCACAGCGTAACCCTCCCACCGGCAAAGGACTTTCTATATTAAATAAATACAATATCGACATAAAATCGTCGTGTCAACAGAAATCAATTAATATTATTGATGACTCGGTAACTGTACCTCTTTCCCGTGACGTCATGAATGACTTATCGCTCTGAGCTTATCATTAGCCTCGTTGTACATCAATCGTCCAAAACACGTCATAATATCTCTTACATCCTTTGTAAGAGGTAATGCCATGCCAGCAATAAATATAGCACTGTTAAAACGAATATGGGAAACGGAAGAGCTACCAGCAGTATGGAAAGAAGGAACCATTGTAAAGCCGCCGTAAAAAGGGGACTTATCGAACTGCAACAATTACCATGGCATTAGCTTATTAAAGTCGCGTTTCCACTAGGCAACATTTGCGTGACATGTTGAACAACATGTTGAAAGTTAGCGCGAAACTTTTCTTTACGTTCTGTCTACGCACTTACAACTACAATATGTCAGTTGTGATACGTCGCCAGAGGAACTAGTGTTAATTTAAGCGGCAGTGGTGGAAAATGCATCAAAAAGTTCCGCACCTACTTTCAAGATGTCGCCCGCCAAATGTTGCCTAGTGGAAACGCGGCTCACCTGTTCAAAGATCCTATGCAACATCCTCCTGAAACTCATAGTTTGAGTGATGGAGCCCAGACTTAGGAACTAGAAACCTTCTTGGGTTTCGAAACAATCGCTCGTGCACATACCAAATAGAGTGCTCGAGCAGTGTAATGAAATGCAAAACGAAGTCGAAGTCGAACTGTGCGCGATCTTCTAGAAAGCGTTTGATACCGTGCAGTGGAACGCTATTTGGAAGAACTATATACTCCTGTGCTCGTGCCGGGTTCAGGTTAGGAACCAGGACTCACTATAGCACGATGTCGCGGGGACTGTTTAGTGGCGGCCGGGCAGTCCCCCCTTATGAGGGTAGTCTGCTCTTCGCCGCCCGACAATTGTCACTAAGGTCCTGTTCCTGCATAGCCGGGACCCTCAAAAAGCGGCTGAAGGCATTCGCAGGGTGGTTTAGTGGGTGCACTATCCTAATTCCCAAGTGCGAGTCGGCGGTCCAGAGCCATACCCGAGGTAAACCTGGATCATGCGAAAGCATCATTAACCTGCGTCATCAAAAACGAAAAAAGAAAATATATCACAAGATATCTATTATTCATTATAATGAAATATGATTCGATATATGCTGAATTTATATCTTTTATAAAATTTACGACTGAGAATATAAATCGACTAATATAAGCAATTATAGCCAATTGTATACTCCATCCCCGGAGACGGTGTGGGCGTGTCCTCAAGATTTATAATGTACCCAAATTCTAGCATGTTTATTTCAAAACATAAGTGTGCTGTCTACGTTGTTATTTGTACAATAAATAATTAAAATGACATTGGTATAATATTAAACACTGACATTTGTAAGTAAGAGGTAGCGCCATTCTTGGAGCTGGATTGGGCCGGCACGACCGGGGTGGTACCTCTCACTCACATAATACCGGAGCGAAGAGACAGCTATGCTGTCGCGTTTCGTGCGGTTTGTGTATTCGGTGGCCCATTGGAGGAATAGGGAAAAGGAGGACAACGCATCTGCATAGCTCTTGGTTGTGCGGATGTGTATGGGCTCTGACTGCTCGGTTGCCTCCTTGTGAGACAAAAAAAAATTAAGAGAGAGAGATGTATTATTATAAATATATAGGGAGAAACAGATGATAATCATGCATTTCCAATGTAAGGTATTTTCGGATCATAAAACTTGTATTTACACGCGTTGTGCCGCGCGCACGTTGCTTGTATGAAAAAGGGACAAGCACCTTATGTCTAACCGAGACAGTACCATGGTCATCCTCATTGCATTGTCTCGACGTATTGAGAGGTTGTTCTGTGGTGCGGGACAACCCCTCTGCGGAGGTGGCGTCGGTCCCTTGGGGGACTGACTACCCGTCGAGGTGCCCTGTTGCTCAACAGATTCGGGCCATCTCATCAAAGGCGGCATTGGTGGCACTCGCGGGGCTATAGTGGGTATTCGACACAGATATGTGCCACGAGCTCCACACACCATCGGACCCCACCCATGGCCGTTGACGGCGCGTAAAGACGTTTCCCTGTGTTAACAAAAGAAAAGGCATCTTATGTCTCGGAAAAGGCAGCGCGTGAATGAGTTGCCTGGGTTAGGGCGATGTTGACCACTAGCTTTAATATAAAGTGTCTCGTCTCCCGATTAACATAACAAAATTTTAATAAAAACAAAAGTTGTATTTCTTCTATACGCTTTACATAATGCACCCTACGTTACGGGAATACGAAAAACCTTCCATCTTCCTACAGGGGAGAGTGCCCGACTGGCACAGACTAGACACGTCTATAAATACATATTTTAAGACAGTGCTAAGAATCGGCACAACTGTTGGGGAAAATAAATAAGGTAAATCCATCACGCAATAAAACCTAGAAACCACAAACTAGAACATTTCAATTCAAATCACAAAAGTTTAAGACTATATAAAAAATAAGTCAAGAGAAGCTCAAAGCTCAGTAACTTTAGTAAACAAATAAAACGAGATAGGCTTTTCGTTGTTTTGCATTTCATACAAATAAAGCTTGCATGATCACGGAGCTTTTGGCAAACAAAGTTCGGATGGGAATCAACCGAGAACTTAGAATTCCGTTTGTTAAGATAAATCATGTTGACACAATATTTTGTGTGTGTGTGTGTGTGTTTTAAATATTAAGACATGACAAAAAAAAATGTGAAAACAACATGGCATACCTCTGTCTACTTGGAAATGCCTTGAAATATCTTGTGTTTCTGTACGTAGCAATTTAGCCTTAGGCGACTACCGATATCCATAAACATCCGCACAAAAGATTATGCAGATGCTTTGCCCTCCTTTATCCCATCCCCACCCACGGGCCACCAAACTCACAAACCACGCCAGTGTTTCCAGCGGTCCCAGCCCGGTCGTGTCGGCCGAATTCGGCTGCAAAGCAGCATGGCATTACCTCTTACTCGATTGATTTCGCTCGACTGATTTATGTGAAACAATTGATCTAATAGTACCTACTGATATTAAAAAGCCATCACCTCAGCCTAATCCTAAAAGACACGTTAAAAAAACCTGATGTTGATACATATTTTCATATAATTAATAATGAGTTTCTAACTGGCATCGTTCCTATTCTGTGTGACACAGAACCTTCTCGCTCAATTTCGAGGGGATGTAAAAGTTTTAGCAAGATACCACAGAATTTTATAAAGTAACTAAGCGTTTGATATAAAGTGTTCGGGCAAAGCGTTATTTATTAAAATTGCTTTGGGAGTAGGGCCTTAGAAATTCGATTTCAATTTAAATATCTTATTTCACAATCTAAGTTTGTACCCCACAAAGAGCTCCCTCGGCTCAATTTGATTAACCCAAAGTGCTGGGTTCACCTTAGACTACTGAGCCCCACCGCCACGACAAGGCTAGCACCATGGTGGCGCCCGCAGCTTCACCTGCGTTAATATAGAAACAAACGTACCCGGACTGATGTTAATTATTTTTATAAACTTTCAAAATCGGTTAGTGGATCCACAAATTAAAAAAATATTAAAAACACACGATTTTTAATGCGAAACATCTATTAGGCGCCTTGGCAGTGAATGTGGCATGAGGCATGACGGGAAATGGTATGACGCTGTTATGTAATGCTTCCACCACGCCGCCGCCGCCGCTATCGACTCCTTTGTGTGTGCGCGCGTATACTATCTTCATTTTATTTCATCTTTCGCTATAGATCCTTTATAATTGTAAACTCGTATTAAAATCTGCATGTTATACTGGCATAGTTGAAACTGTTCCGGGTGTTCCTCGACGGCCAACTCTTTTTATTGAAGAGGGGATTAAAATTGACTGTGTGTTTAACACAGTCAATTTTGGGTTAAGCGACTCTTAGACACCCGCTACGCCAGAGGTTTTACAGGTGCGTTGACGACCTTTTAAATATGAGTGCTCTTAAAGGTCCTTAAGTCGGTTCGCTATACAAGTACTGCTGCTGATTCCACTTAGCATATAGTACATATTGATGGGACCCCGGACAAGAGAAGCAAGTGGATATCTGTATCAGTAAAGGAAAGGCCGGCTTCGCCGTTTGAAGGTGTTAAGTTTCCTAAAGAAAAATTAATTCCTGGTTAAGGGAGCCTTACGTGAATCGTTCAGATTGGCCCGGGGCACATGCGTCTGGACTCAGGCATAGGTACCCAGACTTAGGCATAGGCATCAGGACTCAGTCACAGGCATCCTGACTCAGGCACAGGTATCCGGACTCAGGCACAGGCATCCAGACTCAGGCACAGGCATCCGGACTCAGAGAAGATCTTGAGTCCGGATGCCTTGGACGGTATTCTCTGACGCTTGCGCGCCCGGTTTCCTACCCTTGGGTAGTCCCTGCGTAGACTGTACTTCCAATGTAGCATGCATATGCAATAGTAGCATGTTTGCCTGATGCAATGCTGAATAAATGGACCATTTTGATTCACACGTGAGACACACACTTTACATTACAAATCTTCTTTTCTTATTTTTGTCTTACATTATTTTAAGGTTCTGCAATAAAAATGTTTGGTTGTTTTTTTTTCTCTGTGTATCCTTTATGTATGTCTCCTGTTTGTGTTGAATAAATATTGTATGTTTCTTTCTTTCTTTGGGAGAGCTGGCCCAATAAGCTGTCAATGAAACTATTTTGTGAAACATATTTGATACGGGTGGATAGAGCAGTAAAGCGAGTTTCATCACTATTTTAAATTTAAACATATATTTAATAAATAAGTACAGCAATAAATAAATAATTGAGAGCGGCAAGGGATCGGCCGTCTTGGCGTTCATTGAGGGAGGCCTATGTTCAACAGTGGACGGATAGAGGGTGATCATGATGATGATGATAGCAATAAAATATCTCTAAATTATTCACGTTACTATAAAACTACAAAATTGGCAGCCCCCGACGGATGTTATTGGTTTTTTAATATGTTTATAGGGAGTTGAAATATTATTCAATTGTATATATATGTATATACAATATATATATATATATATATATATATATATATATATATATATATATATGTGTATAGTTATTGCCACATCTACATTTACGAGGACCATGATGGCCTTGAAGTTCAAGAATCAAATAGGTACGTAGGGAAATGCTTTGAAAACTGATACTCGCTAAATCTACTTATAAAAGCTTTTTACGTTTATTGTCCTAGTTACATAAATTCTTTTAGTCGGGGTTTTTTTAATTATTTATCCTTTTTCTATTTTTTTAAGCATTTCCATTAGCTATTTGCCGCTCTATTACGGTTATATGCTCGATGGTTTAGTTTTAACTTTATAAATTCACATTCATAGTAAACTCAGAAAAAGCTCTCTCTGTCTCGTTCACAAATCACAATACTCATATTTCGGTAAAGTTTACAAAGATGATTCATTACATCCTAAAGATATTGGCTACTAAAACTGCCCATAGCTAGTAAGTAAATATGTGGAATTAGTCCCTCTGGTAACTTCTGTCTCATTGTATGTGTTACTTATGTAATGTAACAGCTAGTTTGACAGCGTAAACGTCGCAGTCAGCTGTTTTACGGTATTAGGATGCCATGACACGTAGGTACATGAAATTCGGAGAACTAGTGCTTTAGACTAGATTGTGTAGTCCTAGATCTGTACTTGTTATAGTAGCATTTTTTTACACGTCTTAGAAGCAGTAAACTCATAAAACCGTGCCAGATAACGAAAATTAAAAGAATGTATGCAAATATACACATATAAATACAAACAATAATACGTGCGGGACCTGCGTGGCTAATTAAATGTCAAGTAAGTTTTATAAATAATACTCATATTAAGTATTTTACCAACAATCACACCACGTTAACCTAGCCCCGCTAAGGTCGTAATCTGAACCCCACCATGGTTCAGGCCTTGACGTGGCGGTGGGGCTCAGTAGCTTAGGGTGAGCCGCTGTAGCTTGGGCGAGGCTAATTGAGCCGAGGTGGCTCTTTGTACCCCTCTTATAAGAGGAGGGGGCAAATGAGCCGGGTGCAAGGGGCGAGGACGGGAACCTCACCTCATTTTACTGTCCCGACGCTGGGAGGGGTTGTTCTGTGGTGCGGGACGACCCCCATGTTGAGGTGGCGTCGGTCCCTCTGAGGACTGACTAGCCGTCGAGGTGCCCTGTTTGCTCATTAGATCTGGGGCACCTCAACAATGTCGGCATTGGTGGCACTCGCCGGGTTTTAGTGGGTAGAGCTGCGTCCACTTTACCACCTATCGGTCGCAGCGAGTCCCACATACCCGCGTGGGGAGACCCACTCTCCAGCGGGATGCCTCAGAGCAGGTCGTAATCTAAACTTGTGTTCAGGTACTATAAACGGAAATAAATTTAAGAAATTTATATAAATACAATATTTCGTCCATGACCTGGTGTGGACATCTATATTCATCATTCAAATTATTTGCAATTGGTGGGATTTGAACCCGCGATCTCTGGGTAAAGTGTCCAGTAGCCTGACCACTGGACTAGCCGTCTACTGTAAAGAACATAACTCTGTACCTCTACCATAAGTTTTTGTTACAAGCGCACATGACATAACTATAACGTAAAAACGCAGCAAGAATAGAAAACCATATACCATACTACCTCTACCATGAGTTACATATTTGATAGATGTCACCCTTACCTCTACCATGAGTTTTTGTTACATAGAAATACATTTACAACAGAAAACTAAGATATGGTATAGTTTTATATTCTTTTTGCGTTTTTACGTTAACTACTTTTGTAATAACTGTTATGTCATGTGCAATTGTAACAAAAACTCATGGTAGAGGTACTGGACATTTTATGCCTACACAAGCCAAGCATCACTTTACCGCAAACCTTTTGTTCAAAAGAGAATACGATGAAAAAGTACCACAAAAATAATTTCGCTTCAGTTCGGTCGTTAAAAATGGCGAAAAGGTTTCAAGGTTATTTTCCTTTTTAATTGGATTTAGGGAGATATGAGATTCAAAGTCGTTAAGAAAATTAGCTCTCTTCGAATTTCAACTCAGGCATAGAATAATTGGAAGAATTCTAGTTTCTAATTACTTGACTTATAGTTCTTGACATTATTTTTCCAGCCCGACTAACAACCCTCTTGGATTTTTGTGACACAAAACCTATAACAACCAGAACTAGCCTTTTATACCTTTCCTAAGGTCTAAGGTTACTTACCGTTGATAGAAGCTAGCCAGGTCTTACTGCCGAAAGACCCTGAAATTCCTTAGAGCTGGGTAAATGCACATCATTATTTTTTAGCATAGAGGGCAAACAAATAGTCGAAGCCCTTTAGCGACTAATGACAACCATGCACATCGGTACAACCAGAGATTATGCAGATGCATTGCCCTCCTTTTCCCTATGGGACACCGGAAACTCACAAACCGCACGAAACGCGGCAGCATAGCTGTCACTTGACGGACTAATGCGGCTGTAAAGCAGCATGTCACTACCTCTTGCAAACCCTTTCGCTGTCTGTCTCTCTTTCCAACCATAACCAATAGAATAGCTCCCATTGATATAAAATAATGAAATTTCACAAGAAACTCACTACATAAGGAAAAGAAAAGTCTGAAAATCCTTTTATTACATAAGATCCCTCTTAGGTTCTTCTGATACATTTCAAATATGGGTGTGTTGCGGCCGTGTTTTCATTAACACCGTTTTCTCGACGCCTCTTCAGGTACAAACAGTTTTATGGCCATCCTGTATGTTGAGATCTTATCTAGGTAATAGCCAACCTACCCCTTTCCTTACATAATCCAATTACTTAAAAAACTTAACCCAATTCTCTTTAAACGAAGAGTGACATGACCTCATTCCAAAAATTATCTTATATCTTTAAATGAGCAATTCTTGTATATATATATTATATAATTGGAATCTCGGAATCGGCTCCAACGATTTTCATGAAATTTAGTATATAGGGGGTTTCGGGGGCGATAAATCGATCTAGCTAGGAATCATTTTTAGAAAATGTCATTTTATTGAAAAAAAAAAAAACCGAGCAAAGCTCGGTCATCCAGGTACTATAGATTATGTGTCGTATTCCTTGAAAATATCGGGATCATACCAGTGGAATGCGTCTTGCCGCGCGCCCTTTTTATGTCATAGGGAGGCAACCAAACTGTCGGAGCCTTATGGTGACTACCGACGCCCATGATAGAAATCTGGACAAGCAAAAGATATGCAGATGCGTTGCCGTCACATAATGCCGATGTTATGTTATACCACCCTGGTCGTGCCGGCCCAATTCGGCTGCATAGCAAAATGGCACTACCTCCTAATTAAGTCCCACCACCTTGATTTTTTTTCCCATGAAACAGCTTTGTTGCATTTTTTTATAGAACAGGGGGGCAAACGAACAGTCGGTTTACCTGGTGGGAACTAATAATATTTCGGAAAGAAGGGCAGGACAGGCAGTATAGTTAGAGAGCCGATACTTACAATCTTACTTCAACCATAAACATCATGTGAAGATTTTGCAAATCTTTTCAACACTTTAACAAGATGTGTCATTAAATACTAAAAACTTTACTACTTAACTTCATTACTTCATTACTTTCTGCAGACTTGCAAGACATTAGCGACTGCATTTATAAAGCCTTTTAATCCCTAAAAGTGGGGAAATTACAGAACTTCGCTGACTTGCTCCGCTGTAATTGTCTCTTTCTTACAAACTTTCATTATTGCAACTTGCAAAAGTGTCACTACACTTGACACTAAATAAGAATGAGAAAGTTTTATTGAAAAAGGGGGCCATTTTTTGTTAATTTAATTGGTAAACTCGTAGTTATGGCACCTGATGATAAGTGGTCTAACGTCGTCCATGAACTTAAACGAGTTTACCTTAGCTTAGCCCAGGCGTTGTTCACAAGTTGGGCGCTCACCAAGCTAAACCGGGAGGCTGGCGGAGTTAATTTGTATTATAATGTTTTATTATCGTTATACATACTACCTAATGTTTTATTATCGTTATACATACTACCTAATGTTTTATTATCGTTATACATACTACCTAATGTTTTATTATCGTTATACATACTACCTAATGTTTTAATCAAAATTATAATGAAACAACTTTGACCACCTTTATATCACGGCTTAGTGGAAGATTCAAATCTTTGGGCTTGATAAGTGTTTTACAAACCCGACGTTTCAGATACTTTACAGCAAATATGACCACGGGAAGACTGAGATGTCATACATCCTAACGACATAAAGTTATTCGAAACTACTCCATGATAATAATAATAATATCTATGGACGCTTTCACACCACGTCAATCTGGTCCCGTGGTAAGTTCACGAAGAACTTGTGAAATATATTTAATACTTTTATACTATACATATATTTAAGATTTTTATTATATATTACACATATTTAATACACCATGACCCAGGAACACAGATTTTTTTTTGTTCCCTGGCAGGATTCGAACCCGCCACCTCCGGCCCGAGCGCCAACACGCCAACCATTGAGTCACAGAGGTTTTCATCTAGTTTGCTTGTAAAAATCTTAATAAACCGCGATAAAATCCGTAAAAATTGTTTCATTATATATATCGTCCAAGAAATTGTTCCCTGGCGGGATTCGAACCCGCAATCTCCGGCTTGAGCGCTAACGCACTTACCACTGAGCCACACAGGTCGTCGAATATTACGATATTCGACGTATAAAATAATGATATATTAATAATTTAATTAGGCCTAAGTACGCAGAAAGTGATAATCACGAATCTGTGGAAGGTTGGAATACACTGCAATCCTAGATTGCATACTTAGTGCCTTTTCACACGTGCCGGTTGCCGGGTAGCCGGCGCCAGGTATCCGGTTGCGTATGGGCGTATATGGCAGCTTTCGCATGTACCGGCGTAATTTTCTTACGCCGGCTACCCGGCAACCGGGACGTGCATAAAAGTACTTAGTGTAGCGACGGTGATATATACGGTGATATTATTCTTTTATGACTTTTGTTCGATAAAATCGTAAAAGTTGTTTCATTATAATTGTTCATTTGTTGGCCACTTACAGATGGCTTGGCTACCTAGCCCGTGTAGCATCCAAAACTATACTAATAGGAAACCATTAAACATATTACAATTAAAATGTAGAGAACATCAAAGCGATAGTTCATAGTACCGCTAGATCAATACTTAAACTTAACAAAGAGGAAAGGCATTCAGAGAGTTCACACAAACATGTAACGAGTTTCTAGAACTTACTATGAATACCCGTAAGTACTTGATAGCCCTATATCGTATTGATGATATAAGAAATAACTTATGCTATAAACATAATCATCATCAATCCGGGTACGACTGTAAATTTAAGTTAACGCAGGCGAAGCTGCGGGAAACAGCTACTGTTAACATAATAACTACCGGGTCTGACAGACGTTGTCCTGTTCAAAACATACATACAACTTATAAATCTAAATCGTGAATGCAATTGAACACACACAAAAATATGCATTAAAATCGATCCAGATGTTTAGAAGTTCAATTACATACAAGCACAGAGGAATAATTAAATGTAAGTAGTATATTTTGTTATTTATAAGTCGTAAGGTAGTAAAGTGAAAACGCTGAAACATATATCAATTTTCAAATTATTAACTTTTCTTTTCTTTCTATGATAAAACATATTAATCTATTCTAATATTGTATAGCTGAAGAGATTGTTTGTTAGTTTGAACGCGCTAATCTCAGGAACTACTGGTCCGATTTGAAAAATTATTTCAGTGTTAGATAGCCCATTTATCGAGGAAGGCTATAGGCTATATAACATCACGCTCAGGGTGCCTTAAGTGGAGAAGGGGGGGACGCTACACCCCTCCCCCCACTTTCAGAGAAGAGTGCCGGATGGCACCACATTGTGGCCGGTGTGGATGTCCACAGCTCACACGCCGGGTCACCCAGACGATGAGGAGAACACCGCTGGGGTTTAGTGGGTAGAGTCTGCGTCCACCTTACCATCTTATCGGGCGTAGAGAGTCCCAATAACCGCCCCCCCCCCCGGACCCGGTAGTATGCCTAAACGCCCCAGCGAGACCAAAAAAAATATAACATCACGCTGTGACTTATAGGAGTTGAGTAACGCGGGCGAAGCTGCAGGCAACAGCTAGTGTATCATACTTAGGAGCTCCAGTTTATAACAAAGCCGACAGTGAAAACATAATCAAAATCCGTTAAGTAGTTTAAAATCGATGCACAAACAGACCAACACAAAAAGCGACTTAATGAGACAAAAAGAGCATGCGATCTAATGTTTCGGCGGAAGGGAAAATTAGGAAAGAACCAATTTAGATGCACCAAATCTTGGGGGTTCCTCCACCTAAAACTCGAACCGCGGCCTCTCAAGAGGATAAGCCTATACCCACTAGATCATCGTTTCTCACTGACAGAATTAATTAAGTATATTAATTATAACAGTATCAGTATCAATTAATTAAAACCACAAATAATACATGTATTACTATAGACTATATTAATAGATGTTACCGGCTCCGTTTCCCCAATCACATAATCCTTTAGGGGAAGCCGCTGAGCACATAATATTTGATCTTATTATACGTACCGAATAAATTCTTACAATACGTACTAAAGAAAATCAGAAAGTTTGCTAGAATTAATTCGAATGCTTTTCAATTGATAATAATTTGGAAAGGTTAATATTTTGTATTAATTGCAAAGGCTTTCCCTTACCTACGTATTATAAAGATGAGTAATGCCATGGGACAAAAATTGAAAGAGTGTCCATTTGTAAACTGTAAATAACAGTTCAGCCGTCATCTAAGACGCAGGCGTAGATAAAGGAAGGAATGTAGCAGTTTTACACGAATTGAATAATGCAAAAGAAAACATATTTATACTTTTGGCGACAATAATAGTTAGTAAAAAACACAAATTTGCACTTTTGAGAACCTCAACTTTTATTTTACTGAAGTAAAAAAAAGTATTTTTTATTTAAATAATCTATACTAATATTATAAAGCTGAAGAGTTTGTTTGTTTGGACGCGCTAATCTCAGAAACTACTGGTCCGATTTGAAAAATTGTTTCAGTGTTAGATAGCCCATTTATCGAGGAAGGCTATAGGCTATATAACATCGCGCGGTCACTAACAGTAATTAAGTTGAGTAAGTTAACGCGGGCGACGCTGCGGGCAACAGCTAGTTATATAACTAAAATAAGAAATAAATTTTGTTACCATATAAGTTATCGTCGTCTCTTATCTAACAAATTTCCTAATGCAATAGTCTATCAGGCTTGTGAATTCACCTTATAGTGATGGTGTGAGCTCAAAATATTTAATATAACATTGGCGAGATACATTATCTATATATATAAAAATCAATTGCTGTTCGTTAGTCTCGCTAAAACTCGCGAACGGCTGAACGGATTTATCTTATCTTGGTCTTGAAATGTTTGTGGAGGTCTAGGGAAGGTTTAAAAGGTGAGAGAAAATCGAATAATGGCCGGGAAAACCCTAAAAACAGACCTTTTCTTTTTCCCATACAAACGTTTTCTAAATAAAATGTAAAGTCAATTTGAACATTATTGCTATTCAATAAAGGTCATATTAAATTATAAGTTGTAATTATAGATTACACTGTTGTCTAGGCAATGTAGATGTGTTCCTAACGTCAAAGAGTCAATTTGCAATTTATTACCACTGCATAAAGTTCAAATTCAGTCTTCGAGTGCGCGTTGGAGGATCTAATGTCGCGTTCCGAAACTCAACAAAAGTGATAATATCGCGACCAAATTGAATAGTCACAAAATGTAATAGATCGTGAGTAGTAATGATTTTCAATTTGGGCGGCTTCGCGAAACTTAATTTTAGCTAACTTCAGTTTTCTGTCTAATCTATCAGATTATTTATTTTTTTGATTGATAAATCTTAACTTTTGTCACAAATTAAATTTCTGAACACAACCGTATTTGATGTCAAATATTATTAAATAATATTTGACATTCGATTTGACGACCAACTAATAAGTCAATCCATCCTGTCGCACTTCAGAACACGGAAAAAAGTATTACGACGACCTCTGTGGCTCAATGGTAAGCACGATGGCGCTCAAGCCGGAGGTTGCGGGTTCGAATCCCGCCAGGGAACAAAAATAGTTTCTGTGTTCCTGGGTCATGGATGTGTATTAAATATGTGTATTATATCATAAAAAATTATAATAATAATAATGTATAGTATAAAAGTATTAAATATATTTCCGTTGTCTGGTACCCGTAATACAAGTTCTTCGAGAACTTACCACGGGACCAGATTGACGTGGTGTAAAAGCGTCCATAATTACTATTATTATTAAATTATTGTGTTACGATATCTATGAGTGCATCTTTCTATCTTTGTGAGTGACAATTAGCGCTACGTGTGCGAGAACTTTCTTTACTTTGGTGATACTTTGTGATAGTGAGATTCTGTACAGTCCGGGACTGAACACCTTGAGAATACTTGCTTTGGAGGATTAATAAAATAGTTTAATATATAACGTTTATTAAGACGCCACTATTTATTGCTTATTATTAAGTAAATGAGTAACGCGCTATGTGAATGATGCTTATTCGCGAACTGACTTTTTTACTTTGATGTACAATGCTTGACAAAGGAATTGATGAGTTTACATTTTACGTGAATGTGAATGTACGGGGACCGTACACATTCAAAGTAATGTGCTCTTTTTTTGTTGTGCGGGACAACCCCTCTATGGAGGTGGCGTCGCTCCCTTGCGGGACTGACTAGTCGTCGAGGTGCCCTGTTTGTTTACTAGATCCGGGGCACCTCACCAAAGGCGGCATTGGTGGCACTCGCCGGGTTTTAGTGGGTAGAAATGAGTCCACTTACCAGCTGCCGGGCGCAGCGAGTCCCACATACCCGCGTGGGGATACCCACTCCCCCGCGGGATGCCTCAGAGCATTTCCCGGCGTTAAAGAAAAAAAAATAGACCGTACAGCAACAAAACCGTCGTCAGTCACCGGTAGGTATCATATTTGTTGCTGTACCTACCTATCTGTCTTTGCTGACACCGACTCCAAAAGTAACAACAATGACATGGTAAACGCAAAGATTGTAATTAGTAAAATAACAAGTTGATTATAAGTTCTAGGCACAAAAATTAAGGAAATTTTATTACTTTTTAGTTTATTTTTTACTTTTTGAAATCGGTTTCAATTTTTGTTTAAAAAAAATTATTGATCGATTGAGGCAGTACGAAGTCTGCCGGGTCAGCTAGTAATTTATATAAATTGACCACAGCCTGTAATTTGTAACCTGCATATTGGTCGTTATTTTTCAATCTGATAAAAACTATTTTTTTTTCAGCTAATACGAGTCCACTGCTGGACGTAGGCCTTCGCCAAGGATTCCGGTCCTGCGGTGTCCGCATCCAGCGGATTCCTGCGACCTTTACCAGGTCGTCGGTCCACCTAGTGGGAGGTCTACCAGCAATATTATTATTCAAATAAAATTCTAATTAATTTTTAATTATCTTATATTTACAACAGCGACTATTTAACAATCAATATACGATTGTAAATCTATTCAACACGAGTGAAATCTATATAATACTAATATTATAAAGCTGAAGAGTTTGTTTGAACGCGCTAATCTCAGGAACTACTGGTCCGATTTGAAAAAAAAATTCAGTGTTAGACAGCCCATTTATCGAGAAAGACTATAGGCTATATAACATCACGCTGTGACATAGGAGTTGAGTCACGCGGAACAGCTAGTCACGAATAACAACGAGTATAATCTAGTACAATAACTCTTGATCACTATAAACTAATATTTATTCCTCTATAAATTAAATATTCCATGTCCGTACTATTTAATAAAGTATGTTGTCATTAATCTCGTAGCGCATGTATTGAATTTACAATCAAGAATGTGCGTAGCAGCGTAGCAGTACGGTATGCTACGAGGTTGATATAGTTGCAGTCTTGTTGTAGTTTCTCTGAACAAGGCTACGTGTAGGGCTACAATGTATCTGACATTTTCCAGGACCGTTTTTTTTTTTTTTTTTTTTAATTTCTACAGTAGAAACGTAATATGAACGTAGAAGAATCCAGTGAAGTCTTTATAAAAAAAACCTTGGGATATGAACATATTATGTAAATTTAAGTTCAGAACTTTGAATTCATAAAACTGCAAAAGTGCAATGTATAGATAAATAAATACGTTATAAATATGAAAGTACCTTGGTCTCTAAGCCTTAAAACCTAATATTAGTAGGGGTTAGTAATAGACAAGTTAATCTTATATCTTTAAATGAACAATTCTTGCATATATATGCACATATATATATATATATATATATATATATATATATATATATAATTAGAATCTCGGAATCGGCTCCAACGATTTTCATGAAATTTAGTATATAGGGGGTTTCGAGGGCGATAAATCGATCTAGCTAGGAATATTTTTAGAAAATGTCATTTTATAAAAAAATAAAAAAAAACCGAGCTAAGCTCGGTCATCCAGGTACTATTATAATAGAATAGGACAATACAGCAACTATAGGGAGTTCTAAAAACAAGTTTAATAGTTATTAAGCCATTTTGCCAATAACGTTTCTAATAATAACATAGTAACCATTTCCGAAAAATATTTAGTTCAAACGTATTGTAAGCTAACAAAAGCAAAGTCCAAGGCTATTCGTCCACATTTTATTGTTTAATATATTTTAGGCTCCTCGGAGGCGAGTAGTTATAAGTTAGAAATATGTGAACTAACAACATTGGACGGACCTAACCCACTCTGGGAGTAGACAAATAAAATAATATTATGTTATCTAGTAATAAATTAATCAATTAAAAAAGGCACGGACCAAAAAGTCCGTGGAGTAATTTTAGAATCATTATTATTATATCCATTTGCTACAGTATCCCAAGTTGATATCTGCTGACAGTGTGCCAATTTGTTTTTGACGAACAGACGATATGGACAACTTACTCCAAGTTTGTTACTATGTGAACTACGTTGTTACAAAGTTATACCGTTGATCACTCAACTTAAACACTTGTCTGTCTTTATTATGTCATAAAATTAGAAGATTTACGACTACACTCTTGTCGTTTTATGTTATCTTGGTAGAACTGAACTATGATAGCATCAACCCATGGACTAACATACTATTGAAGTCGGTGTCAGCAAAGACAGGTAGGTAGGTACAGCAACAAATACGACACCGGTGACTGACGATGTTTTGGAGCATTTTTTTGGGCTTACTTCTATGAAGTAAGCCCAAAAAAATCTGTAAAATATTATTATTATTATCATCAGACCCCCAATCACAGTCACAACCCATCTAGGTGTAAAGTTCTCATCAATACAAATTAATCAAGCCCAAACACAAAGTTTCTGCTGTAAATCGTTGAGGAGTTCTCTCGACTGTCTTTCAGCTCCATCAACAGATTAACTCTAGGCCTTCATGAAATTATAGTGCTTCAAAATATTAATTAAAAAAAATATTAAACGCACTAGTTACTCCTACGATTTTCGAAAGCTTCCCTCGATTTCCTTATCATGGGACCACCTCGGAAGTGCACTCTTTTGAATAAAATAAGAATTTTTAAAAATCGTTTCACAATTGACGGAGAAATCGGTGAACATATATATCACAACAACAACACACTTTCGAGAATGGTACATTGGTTTAGCGTTAATAACTTGCTTTTAAATAGTAAAAAAACTAAATGCATAAAATTTTCCTTGCCAAATGTTAAGCAACTGCAAACCAATGTACTCTTAGACAGTGAAAACTTGGAATTGGTGGACTCCACAGTTTTCCTAGGAATAACTCTAGATCTTAAGCTGCAGTGGGGTCCCCACATAGCTAAATTGGCGAATAGACTCAGTTCAGCAGCATATGCAGTGATAAAAATAAGACAGTTTACTGATGAAGATACAGCGCGAATAGTATATTTTAGCTACTTTCATAGCATCATGTCTTATGGCATACTTTTATGGGGAAATGCGGCCGACATAAACAACATTTTTGTGCTGCAGAAGCGGTCTATTCGTGCAATTTACAAGTTGCCTCCCTATTCATCTTTGAGAGAAAAATTTAAAGAAATAGGAATTCTGACTGTCGCCTCTCAATACATCTTAGAAAATTTACTGTCCGGAAAAACATAAATGAATTTTGTAAGAAAAGTGATATTCATAGTAGGAATACACGTAATCATAGAAATATTAAGAACAGGAGAAATGGCATGGAGGCGTGTCCGCGTATATGCTGCTTGAGCAAATCGGGCATACGTTTCAAAAATGACCGGCAGCGCAAATCAGTATGATGTCGCCCGCAAACGAGAAAACATATACCAATTCCGTCGCATTCAGTGGTTTTTTGTAAGAACAGAAGTGAAATCAAACATTTAACAAGTTATGGAATCTGTTATCATATGTTAATATTACATTTTTACAATATTTTACTTTAAAATCGTTAAATCGTTTGGCGACGAGACAGTGATGTAAGCTATCGATAAAACGTCGATTATCGAATGATTCATTTCTTTGCAGTTTATTAAATATTTTGTATATGACTCGTATGATTTTATTTATATATCATATATTTTTATAAGTTCAGCGTATATTATGAATTAAGCGTTTTTGTACATATGCTATTTTATTATATTTGTGTCTGTTTTTTTAACGAAATAATATGTGAATTATTGCCAAATTTTAATATTTATATATATTACGAATAGTTTTTTTATACTAATTTCTATCATTTTACAGTGTACCTAGTTAAAGGGTGTGTAATCAGAAATCGGGAAGTATACAATTTTAATATATATAATATATTTGGGTATGGCTGAAAAAATATTATGGCATGCCTCGAGCTATTGCCCAACTTTACACGGTATTGGATATTTTACTACACCTTCAAATGTTTGCTATCATCAGTAGGTATCACCTTTGCCCTTTCTCTTACACGAGGAAATGTTCGAGCCTGTAAAGAAAAGACGCAGACTTTTTAAATGTGCTTTTTACGTCTCATTGTCGCCTTATTTAGTTTTCGTTACTGTCATCTTTAGTGACATTTGCACAATTAAGACGAGTCGATTAACGTAAAAAATCATGAAAATCAATCCACGTGCGTGTTCTATATAGTACCAAAAACAATGTGTACAAACATACATACATACACACATAAGTAAGAAAAATGAAACATTCTTGTTTGTACATTTTATTTTTATTACTACAATAAATTTCAGGATACCATAATAGACTTAAAAATAAAATAAAAAGCTAAGATTAGAATTTTGAAAAACCTACGTCGATAATTCAAAAAGGATAAAATTATCAAAAACCACCGATTTAAAGAATTCATGTAACTAGAGACAATCCTGAAAAGCTTTTATCAGTAGATTTGATGTCTCAAAGTGTCGGACATAATATAAACAACAGAGTATCAGTTTTCATAGCACTTCCCTATGTAACTTTTTGGTTCTCGAAGATGTAGATGTTGCAATAACATATTATTCAACTCCCTAGATACTTTATCAATAACCCTCCAAAATCCATCTACTGCACCGCCCCCTGGTGAGTCGTCACCATAACACATATTTTAGAACATGCACCATATTTAAACCCCAACCTATCATCTAAAACCGCATCCAAAACGGACATATAGTTTTGGTTTTGCACAAACAAATGGTTAAAAAAAATTAAACAAAAATTAAAACCGACTTCAAAATTAAAAAAAACTAAAAAGTAATAGAATAATTTCCGTAATCTTTGTGCCTACAATTTATAATCAACTTGTTCTTCTACTAATATACAATCTTTACATTTACCACGTCATTATTGTTACTTTTGGAGTCGGTGTCAGCCAAAGTAGATAGGGAGGTAGGTACATCAACGAATACGACACCGGCTTCAAAAGTAACAATAATGACGTGGTAAATGCAAAGATTGTATATTAGTAGAAGAACAAGTTGATTATAAATTGTAGGCACAAAGATTACGGAAATTATTTTATTACTTTTTAGTTTTTTTTAATTTTGAAGTCGGTTTTAATTTTTGTTAAAAAAAATTTTATTTCTTAATTTTTAGTGATTGCAAAATTCGATAACTGATTTTATTTGTCTGAAATATGGGTAGAACTATTAAACATTAAACCCTTTCTACGTTCATCTCATTAATACAGCGCTATCTAATCTGAGCAACGCGTTTAATAGTTCTACCCATATTTCAGACAAATAAATCATTACATAACAAATGAAAAAACCGAAATGGAATTGTGTAAAACTTTATATACATGTAATTGAAAACAATCACGGCAGATTAGCTGCTATTCATTAAATAATTCAGTTATATATAGGTATAGAACATCACCATCACCAATATATAGGTATAGAATGGATATTATGATGACCTAAAAAAACTATGATGCGCTTCCAAAGCACAGTTGTTTTTTGTTCATTTAACAACGACAAATAAAATTAAATTAATCAAACAATTACATGATTTTGGTATATTATTTAGCCGTATGAACTAAGCCCAATAAAAGCTGTAAATCGTCGAGGATTCCCCTCGACTGTGTAAGGTCTCCATCATCACACCTATAATGGCGCTTATACCCCATATGGGTGCAAAGTTCTCATCAATTTAAATTAATTAAGTCCAAACACAAGGTAGCTACTGTAAACTGTTAAGGAGTTCCCTTAACTGTCATTTGTCTTCCTCATCAGACCCTTAATGACAGTCACAACCCATCTAAGTGTAAAGTTCTCAT
Source organism: Helleia helle (assembly GCA_963853865.1). Classification (NCBI taxonomy): domain Eukaryota; kingdom Metazoa; phylum Arthropoda; class Insecta; order Lepidoptera; family Lycaenidae; genus Helleia; species Helleia helle. The sequence goes on from OY971436.1 coordinate 5,567,219, forward strand.
CATTACAAATTAATCAAGCCCAAACACAAGGTTCCTCCTTCTTTTTGAAGTCGGTTAAAAATGTTTTGCTACAGTCCCCTGGTAAGTCGTCACTGTAAAATCTATCTATTAACATGCACTAATCTAATAATCCAAGCCCATCATTGAAAACCGCATCATAATTAGACAAGTCGTTTTGGATAAAATAGACAACAATGTTTACTGCAGTGGCATCTGGTGAGCTATCAACATAACACCTATCTAAAAACATGCACCAATCAAATCCAAACTCATCCCTGAAAACCGCATCAAAATCGGACTGGTAGTTCTGGAGATAAATGGCAAAATTATATACAGTCTCCATACCGTCACGGGTAAAAATAAATGTAAGAATCGACAACTTTGCAACACACCTAGTACATCACTGTTCGTACTTCGTAATTGTACACAGAAAAATGTAATAAGTGAGTGTGAAAGTAGGAATAAGCGCTATTTTTAACAAAATAAGGTTTATATTTGATTGGTTAGAAAGAAAGGTAGAGAGTTGTTCCGCTGTTACTAAGATTGAGCACTTTGAGTGATAAATAAGGTTTAAATTTGATTGTTTAGAAAGAGACCGAGCGATCCGTTTCTACGGTGCATGTTGAATGAGCGTTGTGTATGATAACATAAGGTTTATTTTTTATTCTTTAGAACGTTATGAGTGGTTATGATTTATGAATAGCTATGTGTGTTGCAAAGCGAGGTGGGGACAAACTGACGACACGTGGTTCTCCTTTGTTTTCAATGAAACGCCATATCTCCTTATTTTTAATATCTGTGCACGTAATAGACACAGGTTACATGCACCAATGATTAGACTTTCGAAAGTAAGCAATTCTTTTAAAGGCAACTGTATACGCTTTTACAATAGGATCCTAGAAAACGTTCAAAAGCTCTCCATAAAAAAATTCAAAAAAGTTGTTAAAGAACGTTTGTGTGGTAAAGGATATTATAAAGTAAAAGATTTCATGGAAGATACTACACCCTGGGAATAAGGCGTTCCTCCCGGGCATTTCAGGATAAGATGTAAAAATTGTTATATAATATACATATATTATTTGAAAAGATTAGTTCCACTGAGTTTGTTTCGCCGGTTCTTCTCAGTAGGCTTACCTTGGAACCGGTGGTAGGTTCAATTGACGTTCAAAAATATACTGTTTTAGTACTATTTTGAATTAAAAAAAATTTATTTTGATTTTTGATTTGATTTTGATATATACGAACATAATATAACCTCCTCCTTTTTTTAAGTCGTTTCAAAATGACGAAAGTTTAGTCATGATGTAGCGTACAAGACTTATCTTGTAAAAAACACTCTCACTCTGTGAAAAAAAAATTGCCAATATAAGAAATGTTTAATAATTACAGACAAAAAAAATATTTTTTCAAAACACAAAAATATAATTTTTTCACAAAAAACCCAGTCACAAAACCTTCTCAGGGTTTATCTGGGCAAGGTGAGTCGACAGTCGTACAAATAATATTGGGAAGACAAACAACCACGTACACACAAACACACAAGAGTAATTTAATTTCTACATATAGCCCGGTAAAATTAGCCCAAAAATAGGGCTACTCCATTAATGCCCAACCCCGGTCAAATTAGCCCAAAAACAAGCTGAAAAAATATGCCCAACAAGCTGAAAAACAGACACGTAAATATCTAATAAAATCCTGAAAAGTCACAATTGATCCTGTGTATAATAAAAAAAATTGTGGTTTTTTATGTAAGTACCGTATATACGTGGGCAACACTGAAAATGTTTAGAACTGACCAGTTAGAAACATTGAAAATGAAAACTTTTTTTGAATTTCAATTTTAGAACTCTTTGGTAATCTAATGTAGTATATTGCATTCATTTGTCATTTGTTTTTGTGAATTGGCGGCAAATCCAAAACTCTTGTTATACGTGAAAATGAACATAACGCGAGAAAATTTTCGGTCAATGATTTATTATGACTTTCGTTGTGGGCTTACTCAACAACAAAGCTATGATAGGCTGCGATTAGCATTTTTTAATGAAGTCCCATCTCGTGCCACTATTTACAATTGGTTTAACGAGTTTAAGCGTGGACGCTCAGATGAAGTAAAAAAAGGTAGATAGCGCACTTGGAACAAGAAAGTGAAGCCACTTTTTTAAGTATGTGTGAGTGAATGAAGGGTTGCCATTTTTTTTAATATCCCTTAAAATTGTATATTAATAAAAATAGGTAATAAGTGAATGCGACAGTGAATATTTTTATAAAATACAATAATATTACGAATATGTAGGAGGCGTGTAGGATCACTTTATAAACTGTCTCAATAGATATCTTATTGACACAATTGTTTTATTTATTTATTTATTCCCATGAATGTAGTAAATACATAGGTGATATTAAAAAAATAAAAAACAAGTTCTATACATTCTACCATAACATGGTGTGTGAAAATAAAACTTTACATAAATAAACAATTAATATAAATTAACAGGAAAAAATTGTTACAATTAAATAAACTTGATAAATACAACATGTCCTTAAAATCATTGTCAGAGAATAACAGTTTCAAAATAATTGATTATAATAGTAATTAGAAAGTCACATTTTATCAATACACAATTTAAATTAAATACATAAAATGTCGTTTTCCATTAAAAAAAACGTTTAAATTATAAAAACATTTCTCTGCAAGCCACACTGTTACATTTTTTTAAATTTATTAAATGGTAAATCTTTGAATTTATAAATAATTAAATACATAGTCCTGCTGTGGGTACGTGAGTCCCAAAAAAAAATACAACATAGGTTATACGAGGTCATTTCGATTCAGTCATATAGCGATCAAATAATAAAATAATAATTATGTCACCTCTGTGCTTAATTATTTTGCTATGGCTTTGCCTGCAATTGACTTACCCACTATTGGGCTATTAGAAATACTAACTTCTGGCAACACTCTTCCGATACGTCATTTCGGGGCAATAATATTATTTATGTTGATTAACCTCAAAATAGTGTTAAAATATCTTAAAAGAATATAGTCTTGTGTTTATTTATGTGTGAAACGATATTTCTTTAGACTCTTTGGTCACTTTTGTATTGTTTTTACTCCATTTAATTACACAGAACGGTATTTTTTTGGCAAACTTACTGCACGACGACTCGTAAGATACTAACAAAAATGAGCTTAGTTTTGGTGTATCTGTGTGCGTGAGCGCGTGTATTTACATGAAGGAGCTTAGTTTTGTGGCTTCAGTATTAGCAAAGGCCGTGCGTCATCTACCTTTTTTTACTTCATCTGAGCGTGGACGTAGCAATCTCAGTGATGATCCGCGTAAGGGACGTCCTTTAACAGCGACTACTGAAGATAACATCAGTGCTGTGCGACGCATGATAGAGGAAGATAAGAAAGTGACCTATCAGCAGATACGGGCAAGCCTAGGCATTGGTATGAGTCAAGTTCAAAAAATATTACACGAAAATTTAGGCGTCAGGAAGCTTTGTACCAGATGGATTCCCCATACTTTAACCGACGACCAGAAACGCCTCCGCATTGACTGGTGTCGCCAAATGTTAGATAAGTTCAACGGCGGTAACTCAAATGCTGTATTTGACATCATCACAGGTGATGAAAGCTGGATATATTGCTACAAACCCGAAACCAAAAGACAATCAGCTCAGTGGGTGTTTCCTTTCGAGGATCGGCCAACTAAGGTAAAGAAAGGAAGAAGTCAAGGAAAAAAGATGATTGCCTCATTCTTTGGTCGGAAAGGTCAGTTCGCGACAGTTGTGCTAGAAGATGGAGGGACAGTTACTGCAGACTGGTATGTCAATCGCTGTTTGTCTGTTGTCTTGGAAAAAATTCGATAGCAGCGCCCTTGAAACAGGATCCTCCTTCACCACGACACTGCTTCAGCGCACTCCGCAAAACGGACTGTTGAATATTTGACTATGGCAGGTGTCGAGATAATGAGTCATCCGCCTTACAGACCTGACCTGGCGCCCTGCGACTTTCATTTATTCCCAAGAACTAAAGATAAAATTCGAGGTATTCGCTTTACGAGCCCTGAAGATGCGGTGAAAGCGTACGAAAATGCCATAGAAGGGACTCCTAAGGAAGAATGGGCCCACTGTTTTTCACAGCGGTTCCATCGAATGCGACGATGTGTAGAAAGAAACGGAGATTACTTCGAAAAATAATAAAAGTATTGGCAACTTTCTACATTAAGCCGTTTTTCATTTTCTAAACATTTTCAGTGTTACCTAGGTAATTTCATATGGATTTTTAAATTACAAATAGACCCTTCAATTTTATTTATGTACTAACTGTTTCCCGCAGCTTCGCCCGCGTTAACTCAGATTTACAGCCGTATCCGGATTGATGATGATTATTTTTATAGCCTAAGTTACTCCTATAATATAATATGATATATCTCTACAATAATTAAGCAAGGTTGTAAGGTTATTAGTTTTAGACAAATACATATATTTTTTAATTTTAGGGCATGTAAAACCGCGACACACAGCTAGTTCAAAATAAAATTTCAGCAAATGTTGATTCCGCTGAAATAAAGCAGTAATATAGAAATTTTACGTACGTGAGGTATTCACATACATATTATTATTTACTCGCTACATATTCCCCCATACAAATACGCTTTCGCGGCGTTTTATCGTTTTTTCGTATTATACTCGAAACGCCTGTACTGGCGTTTATTTTATGACACCCGTAATGGATTACGGTTTTAGTTGGGTTTTAGTCGGTATATAAAATTTCAATTGAATCTCTAAGAGCTTAGACATACGATATGTATGACTATAGTCAAATGAGGACAGGTTAGGTTACGATCGCGGGCGACGAACGGGGCTGCGTAGGAGGCGCTACTTAATGCGCCTCCAGTAACGCCCCTTGTGCTCGTGTTGGTCAGGATGGGAACCTAGCCCAGTTAGGCATGACGTCGCGGGGACTGCTTAGTGGCGGCCGGGCAGTCCCCTTGCGAGAAATAGTCTGGTTGACTCGTTTATATTTATCTGTCAGAGGTTTTGCCGCCGTAGCCGAAATCGGCTTGGAAAGCATCATCATCATCATCATAATTTATATCATCAACATCGAGAGGGATGTCGCTAGACTTGGGAGAGTCCATACTACATTGTGGCTCCAAAGGAATTTCGAAATTACTTCCCCCACCACCACTACCTCACCCCCTATACCTTTAAAGGCTATATCTCCAGAACGGGCAGAGATAAGTGTACCGAGTGAGGTACCGAAGGAATCGCCGCGACGAGCATAATCTAACACAACAGTCCACATCACCGTACTTCAAGACCAAACAAAATGTCGTCAAAGGGATCAGGCAAGTCTTACGAAGCTACTCGCCCAGAGAAAGCAGCGCCCAAAGAAAAAGATGCAAACATAAAAAAGGAAGACAAGAAACAACTACAAGATCAATTGATGTTCCTGGCAGGGGGCCAGGAACATCAACATCGACAACGGCCAAGCCTCAAAGAACACTGAGGGAAAAAGTTCTATGGAAAGCAACACGGGCTCACCAGCAACACCGAATGTAAAGGAAATCATGTTAGTCGAAGGAGAAGACACACCATCATCCTACGCAAACGAGGCTTTAGAAAGGATAAAAATGTGGGATAGAGAAGGAATCGAACGACAGGTATCAGTGTCGGAGAATGACGACACCAACTCTGTCCTCTATGACTCTTCGGCATTCTCGGATATGTCCCACATCAGGCCGATTCGGAAAAGTATCCTTTATACCACCACCGGAGGCAAGGGAGTTGAGATGGATATGGTCACTATAGCCGCAAACGCGATGCTAATCAAAGGGAAAGAAGCGCTGGAACAGGCCGGTAACATGAAAAAGGAGTTCAAGATTGTAGCTTTAGAATCACTACAATCATTGTATGAAACCGTGTTGTCACTCTCCGACTCCAGGTCAAGACACAAATACAACCTGGAGAAGGTGAGGAGCCGGCATGCTCAAGAGCTCGTCCGTATAGAAAGAGCCCATAACAAAGAAGTAACCAAGACAAGAACGGAGATCGCTGAAACCTTGGCCGAAACCAAAAGAATAGCGAAGTGGCTTAATCTTATGCGTGGTATGTTGAACGTTCCCAGTGGAGCTGATACGTGTCTCGTTACTTTTAGCTCTCTGACAGGGGTAACATTGTTTACTCGGTGGCGGACTAATTAGCGCCTCAATCTTGAATCACGCTATCGAAGATTCACAGTTCGGCGCTATATATATAATAGCTGATGTGACAATAATTGGGCTTCGGCCTGACCGAGCATACCGTCTCACTCGGTCGGAGATCTCCGTTTGGGGCTTCACATCTATACTCCACAGGTCCATACTCTACTGTTAATCCGCATACTGGGTCATACAATTTGCAATTTAGTCTGCAGTGGCTTAGCTCCTTAGATAATGTAGACTGTCAAATACTTTTCGTCTATAAGTTCTTTTGGCACATAGGGACCGGTAGTGTCTGTACTCCTGTCATAGTATTACTCAATTTTCGTTCCAGGTATTGAAACTTTTTGTAAGCGTAAAGATGTGCCTTCGAGTAACTGGGTAAGTTCGGCATCTGCCTTTTGCGCTTCAGCAATTTATGTCGTTACGTTTACAGGTTATGTTATCATTTCTGTTCGTGACAGGGTCTCCGCTACTATATTATCTCTTCCTGAGATGTGCTGTTACATGTCTGTTGTGAATTACAAGATGTAATCTAAATATATATATTACTAGCTGTTGCCCGTAGCTTCGCCCGCGTTAACTTTTGAAATTTGAGGGGTTGACCACCCTTATCACTTAGGGGTATGAAAAATAGATAGTAGCCGATTCTCAGACCTACTGAATATGCATGTAAAATTTGGTAAAAATCGGTTAAGCCGTTTCGGAGGAGTACGGTAACTAACATTGTGACATGGAAATTTTATATATAAGATATATGCATTTTCTAACTTACGTTGTTTTTGTACCATTAACTGATTAAACATTTTGAATAACGAAGCTGGGATTTCTTTGGTACTTATAAAATATTGCTATGTACTCGCGTAGTACTGTAAGTTCTCTTGTCCTAGCGTCATTTTAAATCTTGTCCTAGGCTTATACTGAAGTATTTTTTTTTTTTTTTAATAATATTTTATGGCCTGGTTACGAGACCTTTAAGCCAAGTCCGATTTTTGGGCACAAACTTTTATCCTTTAATGTATCAATTACACTTCACTGATTTTATTTTATTCTATTACATATTTAAATTTTCACTACGGTATTTTTTATGTATTTATATAATGCACTATAACACTTTTTGTTTTTCAGCAAATCACACAAGTGGCGGCGGGAGGTATCACTAAATTCTATTATTTCGCTTGCCATTATTAGTCTTTGGAAAATAAACATTGGATTTTGACACTTGAAGAAAATGTGGTCAATGTCGGCGATCCCGTTGTTACAGAAAGTACAAATATTATTATTTATTATCTTGAGTCTTGCTAGGTGTGAGGGAGCAGTGTTATGGCCAAATCTTAATCTGTTGATTGTGGTGATGTACTCACGGCTAGCTATATCCAACTCATCATACCAGGGTTTTCTCGGTAAATTCTCTTGAATACTTCCGTACCATTTTCCTTTATGTTTTTGATCCTCTTTCCAGAAATCTAGCCACAATTTTTTTATTGAGATATTAACATTGTAATAATAGTCGGTCATAGGAACATGCACCACATTTTTGACGTCAAGAGCATTGACCCCTTTATATGCAGTTTTGTCTGCTATTTCATTACCAGAAATACCTTTGTGTGAGGGAACCCACATAAAGGCAATTGTTATTCCTTTGTTATGCAAACGCCAGACAAAATCTTTAATAAAATAAAGAATATAATTAGTTTTAAAATGAAAATTTACATATTTAAGACTATTTAGTAGACTTAAAGAGTCTGTTATTATTAGAAAATATTTATAATTGCTTACGTAACTAATTGCTTTTAAAGCTTCAAAAACTGCATATGCCTCTGCTGTAAAAATGGAACACTGTTTATTTAGAACAAAGCTTTGAGCAACATTTTTTTGGGGATCATATACTGCACTTCTCACATATTCATCACTTTTACTGCCATCTGTATAGATTGTATAATATTTTTTATTTTCTTCTAAGAATGATAAAAAGTCTGAATTGTTATCAATTGACTTGGATAAAATCATAATAGGATGTATAATACTATTGTATGAATGATTATAACATGGCCAGTGAAAATGTTTTCTTATGTTCGAATAATGGGATTGTATTTTTAGATAAATTCGGGACAGAGTTGGAGATGTACCTTTCAGAAGATCCTTAGATGAAGTCAATGGACCTACAATATGGATTAGGTGAGGAATGATTTTATTTATAATTTGGAAATTATTTGATGAAAATAGTTTCAGGCAGTATCTTTCTGCAAGCATAAGTCGTCTCAATATCAATGGCATAATATTTGTTTCGACTTCCATGGCCCTTATGGGAGTTGAACACATTGCCCCTGATATGATTTCAAAGCCCTGTTCTGTAAAACATCTAATTTTTGTGTATGAGTGCTATTTAAATAAGCTAAAGAACTATAGTCAAAATGACTTCTTACTATTGTTTTATATAATACTGACAGTATTTTAGGATCTGCACCCCATGCAATACCTGCTAGACATCTTAAAATATTAACACCGTTTAATGCATTTCTAGATATATATTTAATATGTTCTTCAAATGATAGTTTTTGGTCAATAATAATACCCAAGAATTTGTGTGAGGTTACTCTTTGTATAACGTCACCATTATAAGCAACATCAATTATTGGTGTGTCTTTTCCAAATATCATGACACTGCTTTTGGCAGCATTTATTTTCAAATTTAATCTGTGTTGATAATAGTTGCACAACTGCCCTAAACTGGTGTTAACATTTTCGATGGCTAATGTCAAATTTACATCTGAACTATACAACACTAAATCATCTGCGAACTGAAGTATATTTACATTTTTAGTATTTACATATTTACATATCTCACAAGTATACAAGTTATATAGCAAAGGCGACAGTGTTGCCCCTTGTATAGTACCCTTTGACACAATTCTAGGTCCATTTAATATATTGTTGTGCCTAACATATAATATTCTGTTATTAAGGAAATCATAAATCCATTTACACAATTGTCCAGGTACACTTGCCTCACTCAGTACCTTCACCAGTATACCAGGATCCACACTACCAAATGCGCTTTGTACATCTAGAAATACACAAACTGTGTGTAATTTATTGTTTTTTGCATTTTTCAGATCATATATGAGGGACATGAAACTGTCAGCACAGCTTTTTCCTCTACGGAAACCATATTGGACATGAGGGATAATACTCCTAGATTCTGCATACCAGTCAAGGCGAAACTTCACCATGTTTTCAAAAATCTTTCCAAGTCATGATGATAGTGAAATTGGACGATAGGAACTAGCCTGTTCAGGTGATTTATTTGGTTTAAGTATAGGTATTACACATTGAGTTTTCCATGAAATTGGTATTAATTTTTTATGCCAGAGACTATTGAGAATATTTAAAAATAACTTTTGTATAGATTCAGGTAAATATTTTATTAATAAATATGGAAAATCATCTAAACCAGGACAAGTATTCCTCCTAGATTGTATACTCATTAAAAATTCATTCCATGAAAAAGGTTCCATTAAAAATCTTGATTGAGGATTTTCATTGTTAATATTAAAATAATTGTCTAATGAATCTAGGTCAACTAAATTAGTACAATCTGATAATTTGTCTAAAAGTGGTTGTACAAATTCATCCCTATATGACTTATTACCAGCTCTGATACCCTTAAATCTTTTAATGAGATTCCATATTTTACTAATAGGGGTAGTTCTATTGAAACTGTTACAAAAACTATTCCAACTGATTCTTTTTTGTTCCTTTATAGTTCGCTTTTTTAAAGCATCTAATCTTTTATAGTTTATGTAATTATGTATTGTTGGATCGTTTCTGTAAAGTTTCAGTGCTTCATAAGATTTAATGACTGCTTGTTCACAAATACTGTTCCACCAGGGAGCTGGTGGTCTATTCCTAATGTTAGTCCTTGTGAATCTAGGAACCACGATTTGTTTAAGTTTATCAAGCCGATTACAAAACTCATCATAAGATTTTATTGGGTTCTCTTCACTAACCATCATGTCATGAAATATTGAATTAGCTAATTGACTATATTTAGTCCAATCTGTTCTATTGTATAAAAATCTGTCAACATGTTTATTAATTGTGTATCTTTCAATGCATATCCTAATGCTTGTGATGGTTGGATAATGATAGCTACCCAAAGCATCATCATGCACTGACCATTCACAAAGTGGGGCCAAATGTGGACTAATAAAACTTACATCTATTGCTGAGGGATTGCGTGTGGGATAATTTACTGTAGTGAAGCTACCATTATTTAATATGTATAAATCGCATTCATCAATTATATCGTACAAGTTTTGGCCTCGACTTTTAGTAGACAGACATCCAAAAGCAATATGATGTGCATTGAAATCACCACTTACAAATACAGGTTTTGGTAAATCTCTTATAATATTGCGCAATCTATTCATTCTTATGTGTCCACTGGATGGAGGACAGTACACACAGAGAATAGACAAAGTAGTATTCCCTGTACATACACTTATGGCTATTGTTTGTATATCTTCATAAAAAGTAGTATTTATAACATTATGTTTCAAATATGGCTTAATTAATATTCCAACACCATTACAAGTGTTTTTAGAATTTTTATTGTAAAAATTATAGCCAGAAATATGAAATGTTTGATGGTCTTTTAACCATGTCTCATTTAATAGACAAATATCAATATCTTTTTCGTACAAGAATTTTGTAAGTAGAGGTTTTTTATGATTTGCACCTTGAACATTGAATTGTGCAATACTTAGAGAGGGTGTTTTATAAGATTGTGTATCCATTATGTTGACAGATTTTTAATTAATACATCTTTAATAAATGTTGTTGTAATTGGCTCATTATCAGTCTTATTACCTAATTGAACCAGTGTCTGTACTAGGGCCATAAGTACATCACTGTTACCAATTATTTGTGATTTAATATCACTAATATTTACAGTCTGTGGGACAGTCTTAATATTTACAGATTTATTTACAAGTTTCTGTACATTATTTACATTTTTCTGTGCATTATTTACAGGAATAACTCGTGATGGCAGAGGAGGGAAGTCCATATTCTCTTTGGTAATAGCAACGCTTGCATATGTAATTTTGTTTTTCTTTTCTAGAATTTTCTTACTTTTAATAGGACATTGTTTAGATATAGCCAAATGAGGTCCACTGCAATTTATGCAGCAGATCTCTTCTGGTTTACTACATTCTTTAAAATAATGTTCACCTGAACAAATTGAGCAACGCTGTTTGCCATTACATGTTTTTGCGGAGTGGTTAAATTTGAAACATTTGTAACATTGTTGTAGAGGAGCGATATATTCGAAAACTCTGTATGAAAATAAATCATATTGTACATTCTCGGGTAAAGAGTTCGACAAAAATGTGATGCTAACAGTTTGTGTTGGTATCAGTTCATGACCAACTTTTCTCATGAATCTCCTAACTGCAATAATTTCATATGTAGATGTTAATTTTGTAAATAATTCCTTATTTGTTATATTTGCAGGTACAAATCGTATGATACCAGTTTTTTCAATTTGAGTTGTTGGAATATAAGCTTTCATTTCATGTCTGTCAAGAAAATTAATATTGTTTATAAAATTGTTGGCCGTATTATGCTGTTTAAAAATCACCACAATTTTATTGGCGTTAATACGCCTTATTGCCACCACACCTTTAACATTCGAAAATATATTGTTTAAATAAATTGGACTTTTATTTCCCAATTTTTCATTTATGTTTCTGCTTTCAATAAAAACCTTAAACTCTGTATTAATTGAATTTTCTGGGTACAGTCTTTTGTAGTTAGGCTTGCGATATGGTAAATAAGAGTCATTCTCACCACCTCCGCCGCCAGCACCAGGAACATCGCCAGAACCATCCCGGAGATTTTCGAGCCGCCGTGGTCTCTTTTTGGAGGAGGGCGGGTTATCCCCGTCCTCCTCGTTTCCGTCCATTTTTATTATTTATATATTATTTATAAAATATAATTTGTCTATTTTAATTGTTATTTGTATGGAAAATATGTTCTAATAAATTTAAAATACAATTTTGAAAAAAATTGCAACCGCGCTTTTTCGAATTCCCGCCAAGAATCAATACTGAAGTAATTAGGTAACATTTTTTTTTTTAATCCATACTCAATCAATCATGCTAGAAATTAATAATACCAATATCTACATAAAATTTTACGTTATGAAAATATTAAATTACGTAGAAACAGTAGCAATAAATCACTCTGTATAATGTCCTAATTTCGTGCTAGTCTGTTTATTTAAGCGGACCGCTTGTTCAGATATCAGAATGCAAAGGTTTTTAGTAGTCCATGTATTGTCTGTGCATTAATCTATTTGGTTTTAGGCTAATTTAAATTTTCCCTATATTCCCTATTGCTTCTTTGGAACTGAAAATTTTAAGAGCCTTCCTTCCTTCATAAGAAGAGAAAAAAAAAGAAAGTCAAATATCCCCGTATCCAACCTTCCGAGAATTAAAAACGAATGTTCTCGAGCCTCGTGAACAAGGCCTCCGCATTATAAATTATAATGAAACAATTTTTACGGATTTTATCGCGGTTTATTAAGATTTTTACAAACCCGACGTTTCGGATACTTTACGACAACCGTGGTCACGGGAGGACTGAGGTGTCATAATATGTCCTATAATTACAAAGTTATTTGAAACTACCCTATGATAATTGATACACCAATATTTTGGTTATTCCTATCTACGCAGAAAGTGCTAATTGTATCTTTTTAATCTGTGACATAATATTATGCTTGGATTTTGATTTAAAAATTTTAATAATGGAAAAATTGTTTCATTATAATGAGGGAAATTCGCGTTAACATTAGAAAACAAGTCCTCCGCAATCAATGCCGAAATATTATGGACTGCAGTATCAAAATGAAAATGGTAAATATCCCGTTTTCAATAGTTTTAATATCGAAAATTATCATATTGACTTAGAATCTTTTATCTGTTGCGTTTCATAGATTAGCCGGAAGAAACAGACAGACAGACAAAAATTGTAAAGAATGTTATTTTGGTATATGTACCGTGTATACATCCATATGCATTAGTAAAAAGCGGTTATTTTATTATTACAAACAGACATTCCAATTTTATTTATCTGTATAGAATAGCTGTTGCCCGCTGCTTCTCCCGCGTTAATTATTTTTAGCCTGAATTAATTATTTTTAGCCTAAATTACTGCTTATAATATCAGCTATCTGCCAGTGAAAGTCCCATCAAAATCGTCTCAACCGTTTCAGAGATTTTAGCCGGAACAAACAGACAGACCGACAAAAATTGAAAAAATGTTAGTTATATTTATATACATGCATTTAATAAAAAGCGGTTATTTTTATATTACAAACAGACACTCGAATTATATGTATCTGTATGAAGGTAAAGATGATTTACCCCCAAATACTCAAACGAATCTCAAATTTAAGACGTACTTAAACTCATGCTACGATGTGTCAGATTCAATAAAAAGAGGGACAACACGAGTTTAAGTATGTCTTAAATTTGAGATTCGTTTGAGTATAAATGGGAGGGCCTGTGATAAAAATGCATTTATTGTTTTATTGTTATAATAATTCACATAATATAGATTTTTATAATGATTACTTAATATGATCGTCTTAGCGGCTAAAATAATGAGGGTTTGCAACGCGCCCATATCAGAGAAGATACCCACAAGAAACTCTGCTGGGTTCCTATCATTCTTTTAGCTGTGATCATTATTTCACAAAATTTATCCTTTACTAGCTTAAGTTAGCTAGTTTACGCCAGTTAACTCATCCTAGCATTAATCTGGGTCTCAAGAGGCTGTCGGTACCAGTAATTACACTCCCAGTCATGTCCCACTTTCCGGAAACCATCAACGCTGCATCGCAATAGTAAGATGGTTATGGCGATAATAAATTCTTATGCTTTATAAGATTTTAAATTAACATTGCAATTAACATTTCATATCATTTTCGCCATTAAAACTATTTAAAATGAGATAAGTTTTTAGTGTGTTTTTCATTTTTATTTCGCGGAACTCGAACGAAAGGTTATATGCTATATTATAATATATTGCTACCGTCATTATTATTGGAGCATCAACGAAAAATATGGCAAAACAGGAGAAAAATATTTCTTTTGAGACCTTTGGTTGCGTGCGCTCCGTAAACGGTCAAAGTTACGTAATAATTTTGTATGACGGAATTGTACCCTTTTAAAAGTTATTAAAAAAGTCAGCGACAGCATATTATGGTATTTTGAGGTTAACTCACTATAATCTTTTTCACGCATATCAAATCTAAAATAATGTATGATTTTCGAAGGAATTTTTATAAACATGACATTAATCGTTATACAAATAAATACGATATTAATCGTAATTAATTTTGAACAAAATTACCCTTCACATTGTTTAATTTCAACGAATATCACAGAAGATATCGCATAAGAGATAGTGCAAGCCGGCCACCATTAGCTAGCGCTTGGTCGGGTGCCTTACGGAACGGTTTTTGCGATATCCAAAATAGAAGTATGTATTATCCATTCTTCTATACAAATATTAGGTATAAGGGGGAAAGACTTGATTTTTGTTTGTTTGTTACGAATAAACTCAAAATATACTCGACCGATTTCCTTCGATCATCCTTCAGCCGCTTTTTGAGGGTCCCGGATCTGCATTCAATGGGATTACCTCAGCGACAGACTGGCCCTGGAGTCTGCTCGGCCGCTACTAAACTGTCCCTACGACGTCGTTCTATGGCACGACATACAGACCCAGGTTCCCATCCTGAGCCCGACACGAACACGGGGGCTTCACTGGATGCGCATTAAGGTTGAACAAGTCGACGGCGCGAACTCCAACTAAATGAATGCTATCTCACCAGACATAGTGCGCGAACTTGTGTGCTAGAATGAAATGCACAATGATTCATTCCTTTTTTTTTTTTTTGTTTCGCTGGGGAATGCGTTGAGGCATACCACCGGGTCCGGGGGGGGGCCGGGGGTTATGTGGGACTCTCGGGGCCCGAGAAGATGGTAAGGTGGACGCAGAATCTACCCACTAAATCCCAGCGGTGTTCTCCTCGTCGTCTAGGTGACCCGGCGCGAGAGCTGTGGACGTCCGCACCGGGCCACAACGGTGTGCCATCCGGCACTCTTCTCAGGAGGTAGGGGTGTCGTCCCCTCCTCCATCTCCGCTTAAGGCACCCTGAACACATAAGAGTGCCTTATAGCCCGGACCGCGGCGGATCCCCCGGTCAGCCGCGCACAGGTCCCTCACGGCGGTACGACCGCCTGTCGCCGCCGCGCTCTCCTGCGGGAAGAGGCGCCAGTGCGCTCTCTCTCCCGCTCCGCCTCCTCCTTCTGCGACATCACTACCTCGCAGAAGGAGAGGTCCACCTGCCATGCGCTCTCACTGACGGTCATCGCCCGGATGACCGCAGGGAGCGACAGGTCCGCGCCAACCTCAGCGTCGAGGGGCGCCCTTGCCTCCGCCCACGCTGGGCACTCCGCCAGGGTGTGGTCTGCAGTGTCTTCACTGCTGCCGCAGTGATGACACCCTGGCGAGTCCTCCGCCCCTGCCACCTTCCACAAATACCTTCCAAAGCAGCCATGCCCCGTCAGGATCTGCGCAAGATGGAAGGTAATGTTGCCGTGCCGCCGGTTAATCCACTGCTCCAGGATTGGAACGACGGCCGCCACGGTGCGGTGTCCCGCACTAGGCTCCTCCAGCCTCTCCTTCCACTGGCAGAGCACACGCCTTCGTAGGCGGCTCCGCCAGGACTCCTCTTCATCAGAGGTATCCTCTTCCACCTCATCTCCTCGTCGTATGCAATGATTCATTCCTAGAATGACCTTTTAGCAAAACAGTTTTTGTAGCAATCTTTTTAAAATTTATTTTAACTTTTGAATAACTAAACTATGTCTGTAAGGGCTTTAGTTTTGAGCTTTCGTGCTCCGTATACTGTTTATTTTCACCCAAAGTTGGGCTAAAATCAGTGTTTAAATACGAAAGTTTAGAAGCTTGTATTTTTTTATGTTTATTATTTTTTACGATTTTGGGAACATACAGACATAGATAACGACGAGATCAATTTATATTATACTTAGCTTTTCACGGTCAACGTCAAACATTGCAGTAATTACTGTTCCGCGTTTGTATGGAAAGATAAGCGACTTGGTAGCGCCTCCTTCGCACCCCTGTTCGTCGCCCGCGGAAGCAGCATGGCACTACCTCTTACTTTTTGTTCGTATCGCATAAGTATATCGTATAAGTATCGCCTTCGTGCGCCAGTCCGATTCGCACTTTGACCGGTTTTCTAATAAAGTCATTCCCCCGCCGTGGCTACTCTTCCTACAATAGTATTTCAACTTCATTGTTAATATATTTGATGTTATCTTCTATCCACAATAAGCTTTTCCAGTTACATGAACCTGACATATAAAACACTGACACGTACAATTGTAACATTTCGCTAGTTTTATTGTTTATCAAGGGCAAGATGGATGCTGAAGGGATAATCCCCTTATCTCGTGGCCACAGATGTGTAAAGAACATTTAGAAATAAGGTCCTAATCTCACAGAGTCAGACAGTATAACAAACGAGCTTATATTTTTTAAGTACATGAGGCGATCAAAGGCATTTGAATATAAAGTTATATAGACCCTTTTTATGTTAGTTGGATAGGCAAACTGGCAGACATGCCTGATGGTAAGTGGTCGACGTCGCCCATGAATATAAACTAGTAGTAAAATAAAACCTGGGACTATGCTAAGCTAAGCCAGGCAACTCATTCACCCCACCATGGTTCAGGCCTTGTCGTGGCGGTGGGGCTCAGTAACCTAGGGTGAGCGGTGCACCTTGGGCGAAGCTAATTGGGCCGAGGGGGCTCTTTGTACCCCTCTTATAAGAAGAGGGGACAGAAGAGCAGGGGGCAAGGGGTGAGGATGGGAACCTCACCCCATTGTACTGTCCCGACGTTGGGAGGGGTTGTTCTGTGGTGCGGGACAACCCCTCTGTGGAGGTGGCGTCGGTCCCTTGCGGGACTGACTAGCCGTCGAGGTGCCCTGTTTGTTTTCTAGATCCGGGGCACCTCACCAAAGGCGGCATTGGTGGCACTCGCCGAGTTTTAGTGGGTAGAGCTGCGTCCATTTACCAGCTGTCGGGTGCAGCGAGTCTCACATACCCGCGTGGGGAGACCCACTCTCCCGCGGGATGCCTCAAAGCATGTCCCGGCGTTAAAGAAAAAAAAAAAAAAGGCAACTCATTCATCTGTTGCCTATCCTGAGACATAAGATGTTAAGTCTCGGTGTCAATAATTACACCGCCTGTCTCGCCCTTCCCTCCGAAACACAGCAAAGGTTCACGGGAGAAACAAGCAAGATGCTGGTACCCATGCAGGCGGGAGCGCGGCACAGCGTATTCCTCCCACATCACTTTTACTCAAGTCGACTGCATAGCAGCTTGGCACTGCCTCTTACAAAACGTTAACGCTACGCATTAATTGACATTTTCTTGGAATTGACATTTTAACACAAGTGCGTAGATTCTGCTGCGCCGCGGTGGACCCGCGCCTTATGTAACGTTAGCTTATTTAGCGAACACAGATGACTATCTATCTTATCTGCATTTAATGGTTTTAGACCAAAAACAACGGGATGTACAATCTTCTGCATGTACTTTACATATATTTAGAGATCCATATTAGCTCCCTTCCTATAAGTAAACTTTCTCCCACCTTTCTGAGCGGTCATTTTGCGTTTCTTGATTAATTAACTTGCTCTTAGTTTTCTCATCTTTTAAAAGATCTGACTGGCCTGTTGGTCTAGTGCTTAGTGACCCTGACTGCTAAACCAGAAGGTTGTGGGTTCGATCCCCACCCAAGACAAATGTTTGTGTGATGAACATGATCATTTTTCTGTATCTGGGTGTAGTTTATCTATAATATGTATGTATTTAGAAATATTACCATAAGAACAGGCTCTGCCTAGTTTGCGATCAGCTGGCCGTGTGTGAGTTGTCCCAACATGTTATTATTATTATTATTATCTTATTATACCACTCTCGGTTATATGCTAAGTGAAATGTATTGCTGATCCCGCGTAGTTATTAATATATAAAGGAGCTATTATAGAAGGAAGGGATCAAGAAAGTGTGCTCTGCAGCTTTTACTGCGCCCGTCTCTTCCAAAACTCCCATCCTTTGATGGATTCCTGTGACATGGCATGCCCTTCGCGAAGTTGCACGTATTGAGAGGCAGCGGAAGGTTTATTGCTGGACACAAGGCATCTAAGGCCCCAACATAAATTATATCACTCGTTAAATAGAGCTTACCAAAAATTTAAAATTCCATGTGACTTAATTTATGGATGGCCCCAAAATAATAATGATTATTTATGGCAATCCTGTCATTAGCACACTTGACCTTCGTGTGTACGTGACTGGCCAGTGGCCACTGTCGAATGACCACGTGCGTCTAATTAAAGATGGTTGATCCACGTTGAAGGTGTCATTAATGGTTTTGTAAGTACAATAGTGAGAGCAAATGAGCAATAATTACATAAGAGGTATCGCCTTGCTGCTTTGCAGCCGAATTGGGCCGGCATGACCGGGGTGGTACCTCTCGCTCACATAACACCGGCGTAAAGAGACGGCTATGCTGTCGCGTTTCATGCGGTTTGTGAGTTTCAGGTGGCCCATTTATAGGGAAAAGGAGAGCAACGCATCTGCCTTATTTTTGGTTGCGCGGATGTCTATGGGCGTCGGTAGTCACTATAAGGCTCCGACAGCTCGGTTGCTTGCTTTTGCCATAAAAAAAATGGAATCCATAGCTATGGTACAGACGTCATGTGATGTGTAATTGTACGCTCTTCCTCTTCGCAGTTTTGAGTATTCCAATGGTATCAAAGCTAGGCACACCTAGATCGGTTTCGGTTTTATTATCTGTGCCGTTCTTAATTAAATGTTTGAATGCACGTTCGTTACTCTTCAGGCAAAAACTACTGAACAGTGAGTTATAATTACTAACGCTAGTAATATAGTATGCTACTGAATGGATCGTAATGAAACTTTACAATATTATAACTTACACATCAGAATAACATATAAGTTATATTATAATTATTTATTCCTGTACTCACACGGGAATGGTTAGTAGAAACCGCGGGGCGCTGCTAGTATAATTTAAAACAATGCTGTTCCCCGCAGATTCACATGTCCAAAAAACTGCCTTCCTAACGGAGCTAGTAAATGCAAAAAATATATTTATTCAACTCGCAGTTCCGGAGATTAGTGTGTTCAAACAAAAAAAATTGTATATTAGTGTAGATTTCCCATAATATAAGAGAAAATGTATGGATATTTGAGACAAATCTCGGCCTTTCACCAAAATCTCTTAGGCAACATAATATTATGCAACACAAACATTCTGTGGAATACTAGAATTCCAGCTAGATAGCGAATTGGACGTACACGGGATTCCAGGTAAGATTTATTGAAAAATGCAGTGGAGTTGAGGTCGTTACGTATCTCTATGTAATGTATTATATTAAATATTTGTTAGCAATTAGCAAGCCACTATTTTCGTCTACATCAATGCATATGCTCAATAATGCAATCTTGCAAATGCATGCACTCTGCAACAGACTGCATCTAGGGATAATAGAATCGGTTGTTACTTCACGTAAATTCATGATATTATCTTAATCTTAACATCACTTAATGTAGAGTCGAGAATGTTGCGCTGTCAGGGCGAAACGTACTTTGATTGTGATATTTGGTGTGTGATATTGCATGGTGCATGCAGAGTATAATTATGTATATGGAGTGTGGAAAAGGGTGGTGCTTTATGCATATGCACCTATGCACTCTCGTATCTTATAAATAAAAATGAATCGCCGAAATGTGTACGCACATAACTTCAGATCTTTGCATGATTAGATAATTCATTAAATCAGTTTAATTCATTAAGTAAGAGGTAGTGCCAGCGCATATGCGAACCTAAAACATTCCTCGACTAAATTTGAATTCATATTCCATTCCTACCCATGGCCAGCAGTGAGACATACAGGTCGTTTATGATTGCCTAGTACTCAACACAGAGGGCAGTAATGTTCCAGATGGAGGCCGACGGGCGGGTTAGAAGAGAGGCGCTACTTAATGCGCCTCCAGTAACGCCCCTGTCCTAGTGTCGGCGCAGAACCTGGCGCTGTATGGCACGACGTCGCGGGGTCTGCTTAGTAGCGGAGTAATTTCTCCTTCACCGAGGTCAGCCCATCGCTGAGGTGATGTTGTTGTCTGCAAATCCAAGACCCACAAAAAGTGCATGCTGTGGTTTTAGTTTACGGGTGGCACTCCCAGGTGCGAGTCCCACATAGGGTCAGGATCTACCCTACTAGCTACATGCGTAAAAAGCATTTCCCTGCGATAACAAAAAAGTACTCAACACTTAGCTATATAAGACTAAATTTCCGTAGTGTATTAACTTAACATCCATCTGTTAAAGAACACAATAGTCGCAGAGGAAACACCCGGATTTTATTAAAATCCCCAATTCAATTTCATCCGCATAATACGTCTTTTCCCTATTTTCGCATGTTCGGTTACTTTACAAACGTCGCGTTAAGAACTTATTCGTTTATATTTAAGGATCCCTTTAATAATTTGTCTTAGGTTATGCTGGAAATAAGTTCCTTTATGTTGAAATGTTAAACCATTATTTATAAGATGCTAAAAACATAAGATACTAAAACAACTAAGATGCTAAGCCCATAAAAATCTAAACATGATAAAAATATATCATTGGAGAATAAGATATTAATAAAAATAATGGATTACAGTTTAAAAAAATAAAAAACACGCTTTAATAGCAAACCTAACAAACCCCACCATGGTTCAGGCCTTGTCGTGGCGGTGGGACTCAGTAGCCTAGGGTGAGCCCAACACCTTGGGCGATGTGAATTGAACCGAGGAGGCTCTTTGTACCGCTCTTATAAGAAGAGGAGACAAAAGAGCAAGGGGCAAGGACGGGAACCTCACCCTATTGTACTGTCCCGACGTTGGAAGGGGTTGTTGTGTGGTGCGGGACAACCCCTCTGTGGAAGTGGCGTCGGTCTCCTGAGGGACTGAGTAGCCGTCGGAGTGCCCTGTATGCTCATTAGATCCGGGGCACCTCACCAAAAGCGGCATTGGTGGCACTCGCCGGTTTTTAGTAGGTAGAGCTGCGTTCACTTAGCAGCTTTCGGGCGCAGCGAGACCCACATACCCGCTTGGGGAGACCCACTCCCCAGCGGGATGCCTCAAAGTATTTCCCGGCGTTAAAGAAAAAACCTAACAAAAATTTTTAAAGTGCTATCCTGATTATCCTGATCATGATATTGGAACCAACATATTTAACTATTGATTGAAAAAACGTTGTATTTTGTGTAATTTATGTAAGATAGCTAAGTTGTCCACGTCATGCATGACACCCACCTCACCCATGAGGCCCGGTATCCCTCTCAGCATTAGGATCCGGGCCTTGACGCGGCGGTGGGGCTTAAGCACGGTGTGCAAACCCCGGGTGAACTAATCGGATCCGAATCATTGGCAGTTGGTTCAGGCCACTGCCTGCCAAGCTGCTTTCCGGTACATAGTGCCGGGAGTGGTGGTCGCAATGGGGACCGCAAGGAAGAAAACCTCACCAAAAATTACCCCAATTAAGTTTCGGTTCGCGACGAGGAGAAGAATGGTTCGTGGGTCACCAGTCGTTAGGATATCCCTAGCCGGAGTACCTGTGGACCCTCGGTCAGGCATAAATATACGCCATCCTAGTGCACAGTCCCGGAACTTTCTGTCTCCCTATCCTCAGTGGAGACACCAGAGGGTCCAGTTTTACCAAAATTAGTGATCATGAGGTATCAAGTCTCCGGGCGAATTCAGGGAATCCTGCCGTCTTGGGACACCGGCCCCGTGTAATACGGAGGTGCGGAAGCCCCCTGGTATCCATTAGATTTCCCCATCTAAAAAATGCCTGGCATCCCAGTGCCAGTATTTTTTATCACGTATAGTTTTTGTCGTAACCCAAATAACAGTATCAAAGTAGGCACTTTATCAAGGAAATATGTGTTATTTTTGGCACAATAATAATTTATCTAACAGGAAATTGTAACATTCTAATACGTTCAACTGTCCCATCAATGCTAAAAATAACAAAGCTATCGGACCCAACAGACGTTGTGTATAAAACATTTTGTAGTAAACCGAATGGTGAATCCAAACTATTTCCGAAGAGTATTACTGAAAAGAATGATTGAAAAGACGACCACTTGAGGACACTCAAAAATTTCCTCAAATTCGGTCCGGCCGTTTATTTACAGTGACATGCATACGCACAGGTGTGTGTATATATAATGATAAAATGATCAATCAAATGATCTTTCGTGTTATGCTCTCGATGACTATCTTACGCACAAAAATAGTATCAATACCGCAATAATAGTGTTCTGTGTTTTTTTTTTTTACGTTATGGGTAGCGCTGCGTCGCGATCTGACGTCGGTTATCGAAGGGGGCTTGTCTCTGCCGAGCGTCATCACCGCGACGCTCGGTGACGACGAATTCTGGACTGCGATGGTCTCTCAGAAGTTGACCGACGAGCGGGTGAGAAAGGAGACCGCCGATAAAGCCTCCACGGGGCGAGCGGGGCGTGTAGACGTAGGATTCGTATTAAATAGCGCCTCCTACGCCTACAGATCTGGGACCCTCAAAAACGCTTGCAGGTGGTTTAGTGGGGCAGTGCATTTCCAAGTGGACTCCTACATAGGTCCTTCATAGGCCTTGTCCGAGGTACCTGCGTCATCAATAAAACAAGAACTATTTTACGTTCAGCTGGTTGGATGCACGTTTATAAACAAGCTGTTGACGATTGCGTTAACCTTAATTGACAGCGGTATCCGGAGTGATGATGATTATTTTTCTAATCTATACCACTCGGTGATAGGGAAAAGAAAATTCGGATGAGGTTGAAGGTGTTCGACTCGCTGAGCCCAAAAGATGGTAAAGTGGACGCAGCTCTACCCACTAACACCCGATGAATGCCACCAATGCCACTTTTGGTGAGGTGCCCCGAATCTAATTAACAAACAAGGCACCTCGACGGCTAATCAGTCCCCTAAGGGACCGACGCCACCTCCACAGAGGGGTTGTCCCGCACCACAGAACAACCCCTTCCAACGACGGTACTGTACAATGGGGTGAGGTTCCCGTCCTCGCCCCTTGCCCCCTGCTCTTTTGTCCCTTCTTCTTATAAGATCTTTGTACCCCACAAAGAGCCCCCTCGGAATAATTAGCTTCGCCCAAGGTGCTGGGATCACCCTAGGCTATTGAGCCCCACCGCCACGACAAGGCCTGAACCATGGTGCTTGTTTGCCCTCCTATGCTATAAAAAACATTTTTTTATTTTGTAACTAATCATTCAGTGATTACTTGTAGTATTTCAGTTACATTTATACAGCTTTACTAGCAGATATTTTTGTGATGAGTGAGGAGTTTCCATATAAATTATGATTGACTTGACATTGATCCAAGGATACTGAGCCCCACCGCCACGTCAAGGCCAGAACCATGGTGGGGTCCTCCAGTGCCTCTTCACTAGTGAAGGTTGGCCGTCATTCCGGTATATAAGCCGCGATTTATATATAATAATGTTTATTTAATCCTGAAAAGCTTTAAAGAACTTTTTAAAAACGCATTTATAACGTATATTTATTATGTACTTATGACGTTAAAGATAGGCTACATTAGCCATCTACAAGCGCATCAGCCCCAAATTCACGGTTCGGAGTTGTGAGTGGTCGCCATGGCCGAAACCGGTCGGATATATATATGACGTTAATTAAATATTCTTTCTGAAATAAGCATTTCAGAACTATAAAGATAATATGATAAAATATGTACATGTTGATGAACGGAACATTTTCCATCAATGTTGGTGGCGCGAAACTCCGAAAGAACATCGAATGAAATTGTGGGAAGTGTGGAATAATGTCGTATTTAATTAAAAAAAAATTGCTAAATATATTTAAGCTGACACACAAAATATGAGTAAAATTTATAGCATATATATGTACTAAGTATATTAAACTTACCTTTATTCTATACCCGGTTCAAATAAATCAAAATAGAATAAACTCAACACATTTCATTCACAGAATTAACTAAAAACAACACAAATTGTTGAAACTTTTGCGTCACCAATTTCCGAACGAAGACGTCACTGAAATCGCGCGGGAAAGATGTTTTACCTGTGGTACGTCATTGCATGTGCGACGCAGGTTGAGTCAAGAGAGCAACTGAGAAAATTGAACTGAAGTAAGGATAAGCTATCCGCAGGCGCGAGATATCTAATGGGTTAGGAAATTGAATGTCGAACGTTAAAATTAATTACCCATTCAGAATTCCATTTGTAATGTATGACTTATGGTGAATAATTATGAAGAATAATTTTGGGATAAGAAAAACGGATCCGCGAAGGACATTTTATTTAAATTTGTTGTTTATCTGAAATAAAATAAGGATTATTTTATTTTAAAAATCTACAAAAGTAATGCAGAAAATATTTTGCAATTTATTTCTACTTTTATGCACTAGGGATATCGCCGCATGAAGACATGAGAGATTTTTAAATTTTTAGTTAAATTTGTGTGCAAATCGTAAACAGTAAGTAATTAATTAAAAATTAAGTTCTTGAATTAAAATAGGCCAATGTTCAACTGTTGATGGAAAGCAATGATTATGATTTAAAATCATTATTTAATATTTATTTATTTAGTAAAAAAAAAATAAGTAAAAATAAGCAAATTATTTTTACTTATTTTTTTTTAATTTGCTTATTTTTGTAATTAGTATGCTTTACTTTTCTTCTTCTTTAAAAAAATTTCATTATCTTACGTAAACGGCGCTACGGCTGTAGACTCGTAGACGTAGGCCATATTAACATAGCGTAGAGTTAATTTTAGGTCTCAAGACATAACCACATCCTACAAAAGAATTCCTTGACACAATGTATAATGTTTTAAAGATATTTTTTCATATAGATTGGTACTTCTTGGCGAAATTTATCGAAATCTAATCAGCGATTCAGGCGTCTAAATGTAAATAAGGGGAAGTAAAACTCTCAGGTACGGTATAGTACTAGTCGGTGCCCGGGGCTTCGTCCTAGATTTAAGGATTTATGATTACTTGTATAGCCTTTAGTCCATTAAGTGATAATGTGGCTTTATACTGGTGAAAGATTTTTTTTATTGGTCGAAGAAGGTCCTACTTCTGAACTTATTACCTCTTTATTTTCTTGGCGTGCGTATGTATGTCACATAACTCTTTATGTTTCTGAGGATTCACAATTCTACAAAAAAAAATGTACAGGATAACGTCTGTGTCCTGCACAAAATATTTTGACAGACCGAAATCGTATATAAAATTTAAGCATAGACCATTATTTAATCATGAAATTATTATAAACTTCGTATTTACCATCTGGCTACACTCTATAAGTCATTAATAATTCATCTCGCGACAGGAACATCTTCGGTTATCGCTAAAAACATCAATCTTCGCCACTGTCTCTATGATTTTTTGTCTGTGGTTCATTTATGTCTGTCGTAACTCGTAAGCGCTGGACCATTTATTCTACAAGTTTAAAGTAAGAAAGTTTTTATACTTCTTCTTAGTTTATGTTGTTTTTACACACAAATTAGTTTTATCTGTATGTTACTTAATACATTTCATTTAGAAATAATGCATTGTATTCAGTTATTTTTAACTAGCTTATATAAGTCTTGAGTAGTGTAAATAAAAACATAATAATAAGCGGGCCATATAAGAGTTGTCTTATATGGCCCGCTGCTGGGCACGGGTCTCCTCCTCGAAATCAGGCGAGGAAGGGTTTTAGGCCATAGTTCACCGATGCGCTGGCCCCCGCTATGTGGGACTCGCTGCTCCCGAAAGCTGGTAAGTGGACGTAGCTCTACCCACTAAAACCCGGCGAGTGCCACCAATGCCGCTTTTGTTGCCCCGGATCTAATGAGCAAACAGGACACCTCGACGGCTAATCAGCCCCTCAGGGGACTAATGCCACCTCCATAGAGGGATTGTCCCGCACCACTCAACAACCCCTCCCTACTAAAACAAAAGAAAAAATATACAAAATGTTACATTCTCGGAATGTATTCGGAAAAAAATCGTAACTAAATTACAGAAGTACGATCTTGAAAAATCCAATCAAACATTTAATGCTACACAGTACACGCATTTAATATTAGTAGAGCTCTAGTATCCTTTAACATAAAACTTCTAGCATAAAGAGCTTTTACAAAAGAGGTTTCTTTACATGTGCATTTTGATAACAATAAAATAAAAAAGGTACAAAGACTCGACCTTTAGGCACCCTTCACTTAAGTCGAAAGGTTTTAATTTCACCAAACAATAGTTATTATATCGTATCTTATTAAGTGTAATTGTATCTTGTCTACGAAATGACATTCTTGACAAAGTAGTGTTAATTGAAATGGGGAACTAGAGATGGATACAATTCTATTTTTATTCATATTTAATTCGAGTGTATACGATTTATATAATTAAAAGTAAATCGATTCTGTCACAGTGGCGTTTATCGCATACATTATTAAAATATCCCAACCAGTCACAGGGACTGCCTAGAAGTGAAAACAAAACAATTTAATTTAAATACCTATAAGACAGGCTGTAAAAGATGTGGGTATTATAGGTGGAAGGCGTAAAGGGAGATCTCCGACCGAGCGAGGTGGAATGCTCGGTCAGGCCGAAGCCCACTTGCTTTTTTTTTTTTTTTTTTTTTTTCGGATGGATCTATGCTAATGGCCCGAAGGCCCTAATGCTTCATCGGATTAGTGTGAGCCCATTCGGCTCACTTTTGATTGGGGGGTTGCCCCCCGCCTACCGTGCAGTCTGCGACCACACGGCCTCCTGGCGTCGGTTGTGAGCCCACTTGCTATCAATTCAGCTGTTATATGTATAGCGACGAGCTGTGGAACTTTGATAGCGCGATTCAGTATTGTGGCGCTGATTGGTCCGCCACATCACTCCCCCCCGAAGACCGAGGGTCGAATCTTGAGTCCTCTTGCTTGAGTTGCCAGTGCCAGAGAGTCCCAGTGAGTCGGAACTGTGCTGCTGCTGCACGGGCTCCAGTGAGTCGGAGTGCTGCCGTGCGGGGCAGATGCTACGTGCTGACCAGGAGAGATGTGCTCTGCTTGTGACCGGTCGTGTAGTGAGAATGCCCGTTGAACCCGATGAGGGTTCGACCAGTGCCGCGGTGCGTTGGGCTGGTTGGTCGAGGTACCCGAAGAGGCTGAAGCTGGCATCTAAAAATATGCGTACTGCGCCTAAAGAAGTTTTCACTTCAAAAATCTGGTTTTAGAAGCTGTTATTTTGTAAAGTAAATTGATAATTTTTATCTGAATAAAACAATATAGATTTTAGAAAAATGTTAATACTATTTGACTTTCTTAATCAGTGTAAAGCAATCATTAAATGATCAATAAAAGTTCAGCTGTGAAAAATCTATGTTAGATATTATTAGGATTCGTATTTTTTCAATATTTATAAAAAAAGAAATAGCAGCGTCATGCCGTTTTCCCGTCACGGTATTCGAGTAAATTTTAGTGCTAAAGCGCGCAAATAGTTTCACATTAAATTATTGAGTACCATTTTCTGATACCGTATATTCGGCTGATAGTTAAAACAATGCCCAAGCAGATGCAAAAACAAATAAGTAAATATAGAATCAACTTTTTATATAACGATTAAAACTATGCTATTCGCTTTAATCGATTCAAAGGACATAAAAACACATCACTAGTTATAGGTCGCCTGACGAACTCGTGGCCATAGAAGGTGCACACTGACGACGCCATTGTTTCATTTTGGGCGCGAAATAATTGACAATGAGTGTGCACGCGATGTATAGTCTGTGCTCACACTTGTTTGTCATTGTCAAGACTAGCTGTTACACGTGACATTGCCTTCGCAAACTGCAAATCATCGTTTTAAAGTAATCGGTGGGAGGGATGCGCTTGTGCCGCGCTCCCATTGGCATGCTACCAGCATCCTGCTTGTTTCTCCAGTGAGACAGCTTTGCTGTGTTTCAGAGAGAACAGGCAGTGTAATTACTGGCACTGATACCTCAAGATAGGTAACACGTAAACGAGTTGCCTGGACTAGTTTCAAGTTTACTTATTTTTGTTCGTGTTTTTTTGTTTTTTATGTTCATGGGCGACGTCGACCACTGACCATCAGGTGGTACGTTTACCAGTTTGCCTATCCAATTAACATAAAAAAAATACAACGATATAACGATGATATTCCATCGATGATGCATCGATCGCTGGACATAGAATATATTTTTGTGAATATCTTCAATATCAAGACCATGTAGTATATATTATGAATTGTGTAGGGAATAACAGAATGACTAAGTTACAACCAGTATGTGAACCCACTTCCCAGGGCCGGATCTACCTATGGGCTTTTTGGGCTACAGCCCAGGGCCCCGCGGATACGGAGACGATCGATATTATGAAGTAAAAAAAATAATTAATAATTATTAATAAAACAAAAAACCTGATTGCGAAAATAATAAAAAAGGGAAAAACAAGCTCTACAATTTGAAGAGTATGTATACAGTCATGCACCGTGCATTATATTTATACTATATTTAGTCGATACTTACATAAACAACAGATATATTTTAATGTATTAAAAATGTAATTTATCCGTTAAAACCCTTCATTTTGATACCCCACTCGATGGGTTTGGTAAATAAGAAATTAACCTCAAGACAATTCTAACGATACCTAATACGTTAAAATCCTTCCAACCGTTCAGGCTGTTCCAGGGTACATAGAAATCTACATACATTCACCTGAAAACATTACCATTCTCGTGTATCAGTCGGGTAAAAATCACTCCTCTGACTGTCTGCCTGTCTGTCAGTCTGTCAAACCGAAACCTCCCACTGACACATTCATAAAATTTGGTAAGAAGCTCGGTCTCACAGCATTAGTAAAAAATCTAAAAACCATGAATTTAGAATTTCAATCATCATCATCATCATCAGCCTCTATCCATCCACTGCTCTACATAGGCCTCCTTTAATAAACACCATGAATTTTAATAAAATGAAAATATATGAATTTTAAAAATATGACAAATATTACATAAAAAACATGTTCCCCACAAATTCACGATCCGGCCCTGCCTCTTCCAATGAACGCCTGGCGAACGAAAGAGGCCTATGTTCAGCAGTGGACGGATAAAGGCTGATGATGATGATGTGAATCTACGGATGTTACGCTAGTCTTTCACATTTCCCACCATGGTAAGCCTTGTCGTGGCGGTGGGGCTCAGTAGCCTAAGGTGAACCCAGCACCTTGGGCGAAGCAAATTGAACCGAGGGAGCTGCTCTTTATATAAAGAGCAGGAATACAAGGGACGAGGTTGGGAACCTCACCCCATTGTACTGTCTCGTCGTTGGGTGTGGTTGTTCTGTGGTGCGGGACAACCCCTCTGTGGAGGTGGCGTCGGTCCCTTGAGTGATTAACTAGCCGTCGAAGTTTGTTTGCTCACCAGATCCGGGGCACCTCACCAAGGCGGCATTGGTGGCACTCGCCGGGTTTTAGTGGGTAGGGCTGCGTCCACTTACCAGCTTTCGGGTGCAGCGAGTCCCACATACCCGCCTGGGGAAACCCACTCCCCCGCAGAATGCCTCAGAGCATTTACCGACGTAAAGAAAAAAAAAGTCTTAAGCATTGGCAGTTACATAAGAGTACACGCAGCATTAGCACCCGAAACAATTCATTTGGAAGAAAAAAAAAAGCATTGGCCTACAATATAGCCATACTCAAACTGTATGGCTATATTGTAGGCCAATGCTTTTTTTATATATATAACATAGGGGGATGTGATTTAATGATCGTACCCATGACGACATGCAGCACATCGCATCCGTCCCACCGACAAACCTATTCACTAATAACAATCCATCGTTATAAACATCAGACCGCGTCTATCCTTTTATTATTTGCATACGCCCAAGGTGTGCGTACTTACTTATCATTATAATTGAGGAAGTAATTTAATTGACCGCTGGACCACAATGGAGACGTTTACACGAAACTAAATTGTCCCGTTCCGTTTATGAGTTGTCAAGGATAACAATTATGGCTTTCTTGTAAAGTCGTCAACATCAGTCAACGGTATTACTAAATAATATAATATGTATTTAAAAAACGTAAAATAGACATTATAATTCTATGCGAGCCAAAGCAGAATAGTACTATCAAGACGCCATTTTGTTTAGCAATACTCGCGAACTTCATTAGTCATTACAAGTATAAGTACGGTGTGCAAAAAAAATCAATAAAGATAAATTATACTCAGTTCAGTCACAGGTTTAATTATTAATGTTCAGTTTTTGGTATTTCTAATCAATTTTACGCCAAATTACTAGAATTTTACGCAGTACCTACTAATTTAGCCTACTAATTTAGCCTACTAATGTGAAGATATTAGTTAGCAACAATCGTGATCCTAGTCTTAGTTGGTTCGCATAGTAGACACATTGCGGAAAAACCTTTTGAGCATAGTCATGCGTCAGGATATACCGCTCTACCTTTCACTATTACCTAAATTCCTGTCACAATAATTCTCATAACAACTACTTAGTCAGTCAGATAGGAGGTCTCTCGGCGAGAGCCTAACGTTGGACGGAATCCTGAGGGAGGATGGGAACCTCACCCCATAGCACTGTCCCGACGTTGGGAGGTTGTTCTGTGGTGCGGGACAACCCCTCTGTGGAGGTGGTTTCGGTCCCTTAGGGACTGACTAGCCGTCGAGTTGCCCTGTTTGCTCATTCCGGGGCACCTCACCAAAGGCGGCATTGGTGGCACTCGCCGGGTTTTAGTAGGTAGAGCTGCGTCCACCCTATCATTTTTCGGGCGCAGCGAGTCCCACATACCCGCCTGGGGATTCCACTCTCCCCAGCGGGATGCCTCAGAGCATTACCCGGCGTAAAATAAAAAAAGTGAAAACTTATAACTTGAATTATTCATTTCATTGATTATATTACTAACATTATGAAATTTCAAATTATGACACCACAAGGTCACAGTAGCTTCGGTGATGATGACGCGACCGGTGGGAGGGAAGCGCTGTGCCGCGCTCCCGGCTGCATGGGTACCACCATCTTGCTTGTTTCTCCCGTGAAACAGCTTGTCTGTGTTTCGGAGAGAAGGGCAAGTCGGGCAGTGTAATTACTGGCACAGAGACTTAACATCGTATGTCTCAGGATAGGCAACACATAGATGAGTTGCCTGGGCTCGTTCCAGGTAAACTATTTTATGTTCATGGGCGACGTCGACCACTTACCATCAGGTGGCACGTTTGCCAGTTTGCCTATCCAACTAACATAAAAAATAAAATAAAAAAAGAGTTCCATGATTTTTGTCCATGCAAAAAGTGCTTATCGCGTCTAAAGAAGTTTTCACATAAAAACCCCAACTGAGCTATCAGATACTTTATTTTATTCAATTTCAAACTCTGCAGGTCTAGAATAAACACTACACTATTGTAATTATTTGTTTGTCTGTTTGAGGGAAATAGTGATTAAATTTAGTAAGAGAGCGCCATGCTGCTTCGCAGACGAATTGGGCCGGCACGACCGGGGTGGTACCTCTCGCTCATATAACACTGGCGTCAAGTGGCAGCTATGCTGTCAGGTTTCGTGTGGTTTGTGAGTTTTCGGTGGCCCATTTGGGATAGGGAAAAGGAGGGCAACGCATCTGCATAATCTCTGGTTGATGCATATCCGTGCATGGGCGTCGATAGTCGCCAAAAGGCATTGACAGCTCATTTACCCTCTTATGCTATAAAAATCATTTCATTTGTGCATCTTTGCTGTAATTCCATGAGAAGGGCTAGAGTAGTCAGGCCTGTCTTTCTATTGGGCACTCGGAGCAGGTGCCCAGGGCCCCGCGATCTATGAGGCCCCCTTATTTCTTTCAGAATAATAATATGATTGAATGATAATTTGAAGAAAATAAAACAATTATTGCTGAATATAATACCTCTTTTCCAAACTTCAGACTCACAGATCTCACAATCATTGTTTTCGTCGGGGCCCCAATATACTAGTGCACAGCGCCCTCAGTTGGTTAAAGGGACATAAGGCAGGCAACACAGTCTAGTCGGGGCTATACCCAAGTGGATTCTTTGAATTTCCTAGGCGACTATGACCATTTACTAATCTGGCTCGTCAGCCAGTAAAAAATCGAATGGCGAGATCTTAATGTATATAAGGTCTTATTTAAGAAGTCTTCGTCTATCATGCAAATCAGACTAACATTCAGATTTGCCAGGACAGAAGCATGAAGATTTGCAGAAGTAGTTTAGTTTACTCTGCCAATCCTCCGCTTTCTGCTTAACTTATTTCGGAAAGTGGACAAAGCATACTTTAAAATGGTTGTCTAAGCTTGCTTCATATTTTCTCGCATACCGTAACTTTTTCGAAAAAAATATATTATAAATGTATATAAATTAATAAGTATTCTGTGCAGTTGTATGAGTAGATTAGCCAGACAGCTGGATGAGATAGACGTTGTACCTACCCATCTAACACATCTATATAACACATCTATCAATAGAAACTATGTTACCCACAAGCAATTAATTTAGAAAAAATAATACTACCATCTATTGATGATCAGTGAATAGTTCGTTTAAATTATATGTAACTAACGCCATCTAGTGTTAAGTAGAGGATAGTGACAAATTCGTAGGGCTATGATGCCTACAGATGGCGTTATAAAGTGCAATTGATATTTTAATAGTAAAAAAGCAATTTTATTGTATTACTTAAATATTATTAGGTACTATAACAATTATAAATACTCTCAAACTTAGTGTACATTGAGCATTTTTATAAACCCCCTATATTTTTTTTTAGATTAGATTGTGATTTATTCACAATCTAATCAATTTTAAAGAAAATATCTATTTCTTATCCGCAGGTCTCCTAGCGTACCAGTCGATTTATCGTGGTGATTTATAATTAATTACCTATAGTCTATACTCTATACTTACATAAATACAAGACGACACGACATACGTCTTTTACAAAACATTTTTTAGTGAACCAAATTGTGAATCTAAACAATTCTCGAATCCACTTGAACCCATATAAAAATTATCAAAATCAGTCCAGCCGTTTTGGAGAAGTTTAGTGAAATATACACGCATGGAAGAATTATAATATAATATGTAAAACGATTGGCCTGCATATGAACCTTACCAAAACAAAAATAATGACAAACGGCGAAAAACGAAAAGTAAAACTAGACGGTGTCGAACTCGAATACGTAGACCACTACGCTTACTTGGGAAAACAAGTTTCGTTTTCTAAAACAAATAACGAAGAAGAGGTAAACAGAAGAGTTATGTACAGCTGGAAAAAATATTGGGCCCACAAGGAAATATTGAAAGGTGATTACGACCTAAACATGAAGAAGACTATCATGGACACTTGTATTCTGTCCTGCTTGACCTATGGTTCTCAGACATGGACTTTTACAAATAAGATAAGAAACATTATAAGAACTTGTCAGCGGGCAATGGAAAGAAGCATGCTAAACCTACAGAAAATCCAAAAAACAAGAAGCCAAGAAATAATAAAAAAGACAAAACTGACAGATGCGTTACACCGAGCACTAAAACTAAAATGGAGCAGGGCTGCCCATGTAGCGAGATGCACAGACCAGCGATGCACTCTCAAGAGCACGAAGTGGACCGGCCCTCAAGGAAAGAGAAACGTGGGCAGACCACATAAAAGATGGGCGGAAAATATGGATCTATGGTCCGAAATAAAGGAATATTATTATTATTATAATATCGGTGGCGGGGAAAAACTGGATAAATATAGCACAGGACAGAAAAAAATGGAAGAATTTGGAGGAGGCCTATACCCTACCAAGGGATTCCTATAATATAAATTAATAAAAACTAACAGTAGAATTATTTAAATTACTTTTAATAACATAGAAATAAGAAAAAAAAATGTAACTACACACTTTTAATCTTTATAGGAAATAAAAAGGCTTTATTATTATTATTTTTTTGGTTTTAAATTTTTGCCAATTCTCCCATTTCTGGGGCATATCCAAAGATGCGGGCTTTTGGCCAAGACATCTTTGGTTAAATATTACATTTATTATTTAATCTATCGACAGAAATTTCCTGACGATTCTACATGTATATAAAATGACTGCTTTTTGCATGAGAATATAAGTAAGGGGGTGTATATTAAGATTGTTGAGACTGGTATGAAGTGTTTTTGGGATGACTCCTGTACTGGAAATTATAATTGGGATAGTTTTTACTGTTTAAACTCTCCACTGGGATTTAAGTTCGATGGACAAGTCTGCATATTTAGTAAGTTTATTTGTGTGAGTGGCATTGAGATTGTGTGTATTGGGTATAGCAATGTCTATGAGATATACAGTCTTATTTTGTTTGTCGTGTAGCATGATGTCAGGTCGGTTATGGTGTATGGTTTTGTCGGTCAGTATACTTCTATCCCAGTAAAGTTTGAAGTCGGGCGAGTCTAATATAATTTCGGGTGTGTATTTATAGTATGGTGTTTTTTCGGTGATGAGTTTATGTTTGTATGCGAGAGTCTGATGTATGATTGTTGCTACCTGGTCGTGTCTGTGTTTATAATCTGTTTGTGTGATCGATGGGCATGCTCCTGTGATGTGTTGAATTGTTTCTGGGTGCTTATGACAGTGGCGGCAGTGGTCACTGCCTAGGCTTCTGTCTTTATAATATATTTCCTATAGTTTTTAGTATCTATAACCTGGTCTTGGATCGCCAACATGAAACCTTCGGTTTCAGGAAATAATTAATATAATTTATTATTATTATTATTATGTAAAACGATTTATACCGGGTGTATTTGGAACACTTGCGAAAACGAAGAGGTATGATAGTTTTGGCATTTTTTTCTGTTACGCTGGGAAATGAGTCATCCCACCTGAGGAGTGGGTCTCTCCAGGCGGGTATGTGGGATTCGCTGCGCCCGAAAGATGGTAAGTGGACGCTGCTCTACCCACTAAAACCCGGCGAGTGCCACCAGTGCCGCCTTGGTGAGGTACCCTGGATCTGTTAAGCTAACAGGGCACCTCAACGGCTAGTCAGTCCCGCAAGGGACCGACGCCACCTCCACAGAAGGGTTGTGCTGCACCACAGAACAACCCCTCCCAACGTCGGGACAGTACAATGGGGTGAGGTTCCCATCCTCCCCCCTTGCCCCCTGCTCTTTTGTCCCCTCTTCTTATAAGAGGAGTACAAAGGGCAGCTTCCTCGGTTCAATTGGGTTCACCCAAGGTGCTGGGTTCCACTGGGCCCCACCGCCACGCCAAGGGCTATGATATGTATATTTAATTGAAATTATATGGTCACAATAGTAAAAGACTACAATACGTAGAGCCAATGACCTCAAAGTTACGTAAATACGGGGTCATTGAACTGCCGCTCGAGTGAGCTGTATTCTTCACGACTGAGCGTTTAAAAAGGAAAGAATTAAAATTGACATAAACGTAATAAGTATTTTTCTCTGTGAATGTAACTCACAACTCACAAGTCACAACCATTCATAAATGCACAATTATTAGGAAGTTTTAGGAATAGCTTTTAACTGACTTATATTCTTATTTTTATAAGATATGCGGTCGCATCGGTCGTAGGTTCTAACTTCTATAATCCATGGTTTGAAGTGTTAAAGTACAAAGTTGATGGAAATTATTAATACAACAAGAAAACTCCATTCCGCTAAGTGGCCAGAAACGTGATCGACATTTATATAATGAAACTTCTTTGAATTATTCAATAATTACGTGACCATTTTATTGAATGTAATTTGAGATGAAAATAATTTGAAATACTATAATCTGATAAGGTGCATACAGAAATATATTATTACTTATTAGCAACAATTTCTGGTCCATGAGGGTGCGAACTGTTTAAAATCAATAGTTTATTCAAAACCACGAAGCACAATACAAAGTCTTGAAATATTATTAGCAACAATTTCTAGTCCAACGCACTCTGCGTTATGATTATTTAAAAACCGATAGTTTATCCAAAAACACAAAGTCTTGAAGATCCATTTTAGGCTATTTTGGTATAAAATATTTATACTGAAAACATTTTTTTTTTAATATAAATAATATACCCATTTTACCATAGAATATTATAGATGTCAGACGTATGACCATCTCGGTGTATGAAAAGGTGTCTATCGAAAAGCGATAAAAAAGTTGATAATATAGTAATGAAGTACATCATATTATAATCTAATATGTATAAAATTCTTGTTACAGTTTTAGTGCTTATACTCCTCCGAAACGGCTTGACCGATTTTGATGACATTTTATATGTATATTCAGTAGGTATGACAATACGTTTATAATTAATATTTTTTTAGCTTTTTGGATAAAAGTTAACGGGAGCGAAGCTGAGGGCAACAGCTAGTAATCTATACTAATATTATTGTTTGATATTGAGATTGTGGAAATCAAAACTTGTAATATTTGAATATAAATTTATTGTAAGTTCGTTAGCGTTACAAAAGTGATTATTAAAATGACTTGTAGAAAATATAATATTAACAATTAGATAAAAGTAGGTAGTTAGAAATAAAATTTTAAAGTTAACAGATAATATAAAAATGTTGCCGTTATGAAATAATACGCGCTTCAACATCCTCCCCTCCGTGGAAAGCACCGCTTTCAACCAAGCATCTCGTCACTAGTGAGAAGAGGGCAAAGCTTAGTTAAAGGTCTTCTATATGTGCCTGTGCATGTGCGAACTTCAGCAACTCGTGCTACTGCGTCTGATCCGGGAAATAAGCGGGATACTCTTGCAAGCTTCCAACATAGAGGAGGCAAATTGTCCTCCATTAACAGTACTAAGTCTCCTTCTTGTAGTTTTGGCGAGTTCGTTCTCCATTTAGACCGCTGCTGAAGCTCCGAGATATATTCCTTTTACCAACGCTGCCAAAAGTGCTGGCGAATTTGTTCTTTCCTTGCATATCTTTGTAATTGACTAGTGTGGGAGTCATGAAGTGATGGCGAAGGTAATGAACGCAATGGCCGACCTATCAAAAAGTGCCCTGGCGTCAAGGAACGGTAATCATTGGGATTGGACGATAAAGGATATAAAGGCCTACTGTTTAAAATAGCCTCGACTTCTGCAAACAATGTTCCTAATTCTTCGAACGTGAGATGGGTGTTACCCATGACACGGCGAATATGATGCTTAGCAGATTTTACTCCGGCCTCCCAGATACCACCAAAATGAGGAGCGTGCGTAGGTGAGAAAATAAATTTAATGCCGTCTTCAGTTGCAAAATCCAATATCTATTGTTTGTTTTCATTTAGAAAATTACCTTATTCTTTGGCTGCCGCGAAAAAATTCTTACCATTATCACAATATACTTCTGTTGGTTTTCCGCGTCTAGATATAAATCTGCGAAAAGCCTGTAAAAAACCATCTTTAGAAAGATCGCTTACAGCTTCTAAATGCAAACATTTAAATCTAAAACATATGAATAGACATAAATATGCCTTAATTGCGACCCCTCTTATTTATTATGTAGAATGGACCAGCAAAATCAACACCTACAGTCTTAAAAGGAAAATCTGGCGTAACTCTTTGCATGGGTAAATTGCCCATTATTATTATATATATTTATTATATATATAGCCCTGCCTTGATGACGTCTACATGTAACGCACTTATGCACTGTATTTCGCGCTAGACGTCTACCATTAATCGGCCAAATAGACTCTCGAATTACTGATAACAATAACTGCGGTCCCGCATGCATATAACGAAGGTGGTCTCTTTCAAAAATAAGCTTCGTGAGACAATGACTTGAATGAAGAAGGATGGGATGCCTTTTATCAAAATTGTAGTCGGAGTTATCCAATCTGCCACCGACTCTTATCAATTTTAAATCATCATCAAAA
Organism: Helleia helle; assembly: GCA_963853865.1. Lineage (NCBI taxonomy): Eukaryota > Metazoa > Arthropoda > Insecta > Lepidoptera > Lycaenidae > Helleia > Helleia helle. The sequence goes on from OY971436.1 coordinate 5,605,544, forward strand.
AATGGTGTCAATGGTAAAATCGTCGATTTATTACTTATAGCCTTACCATTTTTTAATAAATCGTATTCTTTAGGAAAAGATTGTTTTTGAGCCATTGCACAAAGATTATAAAAAGAATCGTTCAACTCATCTAAACTTAAACTTCCTATGCTTTTATTGGTTTTGTTTCGTAAATTAAAAATAAAACGTTTAACATACACTAAAACTCTTTGAATTTTTACAAATTTCGAATATTTTTCAAATTCTATTAAAGATTTTTCATTTGCATCTACTACGGCTAATACTGAGCTTAGTTTGATCTCAGGTAGGCTAGCATTATCTGATGTACCACGGGGAAAAACAGGCCATTCCGATTCCAGTTTTAATAAAAACTCAGGACTGTACCACCACAATTTCTTTGTAATTATGTCTTTAGGTAATAAACCTCTGGAAATAAAATCTGCATGATTCATTAAGGTAGGTATATAACGCCATGAGCTGACATCTGTTAGTTCAGATATCTCCACAACCCTATTAGCTACAAATGTTTTCAACTTATGGCTATCAGCTCGAAGCCACCCTAAAACAACTGTAGAGTCACACCAATGAACCTGACGTACGACTGCACATCTAAGAGATGCAATAACTACTTTTGATAACTTAGCTGCTAAGAGAGCTGCGCATAGCTCTAAACGAGGTATGGTTGTAGGTTTAATTGGAGATATCTTAGATTTAGAACATAGCAGTTGTACATTAATTAGGCCTTGTTTATCAATTGATCTTAGGTAGATGCAAGCTCCGATTGCACGTTGAGAAGCATCACTAAATAATTGCAGTTCAATGTAATCGTGATTGTCACAAAGAACCCTTCGTGGCACTTGAAGATTTAAAAGGTATGATAAATCATAGCTAAACTGGTTCCAAGAATTTTGTATATCCTTTGGCATTGGAACATCCCAGTCCAGTTTCCTTTGCCACAGAGATTGCAATAAAATTTTTGGCAAAACTACACACGGGCTTATTAGACCCATAGGATCAAATATTTTAAAAGTAAAAGATAGAATTGACCGTTTAGTTGCAAACTCAGATTTAGGCGGAATTTCAAAAGAAACCCCCAAGCTATCATTATTAGAATCCTAATGCACTAATTGAGGAACTTATACTTAATTTATCATTTGTATTTATGAAATCGGGAATTAAAATGGATTTGCAATTGGATTTGTATTTGCGTAGATTAAAACAACCTTTTTTTAGCGTGTTTGACACAGAGGTTTGAATATATAGAAGTTCATCCTCACTATCAGCCCCAGTCATAAGATCGTCTACATAAAGATCATGTTTGATAATTGTTCCTATAGATTTATCAGCACATTCCTGTCCTAATTGCCAAAGACAACGAGTACTCAAAAAACTAGAACTTGCAAGACCGTAAGTAACTGTCTTAAGACGTAATATTTTAATTGGCTCTCTTTCGCTTTCCCTCCATAAAATTAATTGTAAATTTTGATGATCATCATGTATTCTAATTTGCCGGTACATTTTTTCTATGTCAGCCGTTAGTAAAAATTTGTTTTTTGTCTGGCTAACAAAACAAGCTAACGTTACTTTATATATTTCGTGTATTGAACTAAGTTGAGCAATGCAACTCTCTTTTATATGGTTAGACGAGTTGTTGCCAATACCTATAACGCTAATTGTATTTATTTGGCTTGATTCAAGATTTAAATATTCTTTTAATTGTTTGCTTATGAATGATGACTGACTTCCACAATCAAGTAATGCACGCACTTCAACCAATTTATTTGTATTTGGATTGTGTACTTCAATCAATGCAGTAGATAGAATAGCCTGATTTGTTGGCTGCATTGAGAAGTTAGATATAGTATTACTAGACGTAGTAGTTAAAGAAGACGAATTGGTATCGAGTTCTTTCGTTTGATGAAGTAATGTATTGTGAAGAATTAGCTGTCGTTTATTGTCATATCTCTCACATAGCAAGCGCCACGCATCATTATAGTTAGCCTCGGAAACCTCAATATTTGAAATAATGCGTGCGGCATCGCCCTCTAAATAGGATGTCAAATAATGAAATTTATGAATAGGCTTAATGCGATCGTTATTGTGTATAACTGATAAGAAAGTGTCACGAAACTCCAGCCATCGAAAATAGGCACCATCGAATTTGTTAATTTGTAGTTGAGGTAATTTATACTCTGTTTCAAAATGATCGCGATGACACCGAGACAAGGAAGAAGTATATTGCTCGTCTTTGTGGCTGTTAGAAACCGCAATAATAGTTTGAGCAATTGCAATACATGTCGCTCAATCTTGCTCAATAGCATCACGCTCATTTATTTCTAATTCTAAATTATCTGAATTTAAAACATCAATTGAATCTTGCAACTGTTCGTATTGAATAGCTAATAAGCGAAATTTTTCTAATTTAATCGATAATTCCGATAATTGAACTGGAGATAAATCCTCTTTTACTGAAATAATATCAATATAATTTTTAAATTTAGTAATACGACCTTTTATAGAAGCACGCTTGGTAAGTAATGTCTTTAGATCAAATTTAAGATCACTGTCGTGAGGCATTTTTGGTTATAAATTAAAATAGTAATTATAATAAAAACGTAATAAGTAATTTAAATAAACAAAATAATCGCTCACGTTCCTCAATTTGGTGTCACCTGTCCCGTGAATTGCGTTACCCGATGCTCATACAAAATGGCCGCACAGCTCCGTCTCGATTTGGCTGAAATAGTCGGCAAAAACCGTTACGATATCGTTTTGAATACTTTATATCAATTATTAGGGACAACGGCTTCTTAAACTTAGTTGAGAAAAAAAAACACTATCTTGTTAAATTATTTTATAAATTTTCAGTTGTTAAATTTCGTTAAGATAGTTTATCTGAAGGTAGGTACTAGGAATTCTAATATGTTATTTATTTATCATGAATATAATATCATAATATTTACTAGCATATAAAAAACTAATGAAATTAAAGAAAGTTTTAAAATAAATCGATGTATATGGGTATATATAGGTAATAGGTAACTGCTAATTGGTATTAGATATAGGATTGGGTATCAATATAGGAAAATAGCAGGGCACTTAGCTGAATAGATCGACGCGTTGATTTTATTTACGCGCAGACTTCTGTGGTGCCCTTCTATCTTCAGAAATACGATCACTTTTCCAGCTGGGTTACTCTGGCCACGGATGATGCAATAGTTGGATCGTCGAATAACCGCCGAAACGTAATTGCGTATTTCTTATTTCTCGGAGATCGTTTCCGTAGATTGCAATTAATGTATTCGTATTGTCCGGTCGCCAAATGTTTGATGTTGAGATTGTGGAAATCAAAACTTGTAATATATGAATATATATTTATTGTAAGTTCGTTAGCGTTACAAAAGTGATTATTAGAATGACTTGTAGAAAATATAATATTAACAATTAGATAAAAGTAGGTAGTTAGAAATAAAATTTTAAAGTTAACAGATAATATAAAAATGTTGCCGTTATGAAATAATACTCGCTTCAACAATTATAAAGTTGAAGAGTTTGTTTGTTTGTTTGAACGCGCTAATCTCAGGAACTACTGGTCCGATTTAAAAAATTATTTCAATGTTAGACAGCCCATTTATCGAGGAAGGCTATAGGCTATAAAACATCACGTTGTGACTTATAGGAGTTGAGTAACGCGGGCATAGCTGCAGGCAACAGCTAGTATATATAATTGTTGTTTGAAGGTGAATCTTCCTAATGAAAGGAAGTTCATCTTTTCAATTTTCATTAGCCAGCTTTGTTGTGTTCCAGGAAACAAAATAAACAGATATCTACTAAGCAAATAAAGCAGCAGATAATATGGAGTGTAGAGACAACGAGCACTCCTATGGGAGACTACTCATATGGGAGAAATGTTGAAAAAGGTACCCGCTTTAATCTACATTTTGATTTAGCATATTTTACATCATAATTTGATACTTCTCCATTTTTTCCAAAACACAGAAAAGCTAGTTAGTTAAATTGATCAGTTAGTTATTGTGAGACCACGACTGCGTTTGCTACGTAAATGTTATGAATAATTGTAATGAAAAATAATAATGAAATTTTAAAGTTAACAGATAATATAAAAATGTTGCCGTTATGAAATAATACTCGCTTCAACAATTATAAAGTTGAAGAGTTTGTTTGTTTGTTTGAACGCGCTAATCTCAGGAACTACTGGTCCGATTTAAAAAATTATTTCAATGTTAGACAGCCCATTTATCGAGGAAGGCTATAGGCTATAAAACATCACGTTGTGACTTATAGGAGTTGAGTAACGCGGGCATAGCTGCAGGCAACAGCTAGTATATATAATTGTTGTTTGAAGGTGAATCTTCCTAATGAAAGGAAGTTCATCTTTTCAATTTTCATTAGCCAGCTTTGTTGTGTTCCAGGAAACAAAATAAACAGATATCTACTAAGCAAATAAAGCAGCAGATAATATGGAGTGTAGAGACAACGAGCACTCCTATGGGAGACTACTCATATGGGAGAAATGTTGAAAAAGGTACCCGCTTTAATCTACATTTTGATTTAGCATATTTTACATCATAATTTGATACTTCTCCATTTTTTCCAAAACACAGAAAAGCTAGTTAGTTAAATTGATCAGTTAGTTATTGTGAGACCACGACTGCGTTTGCTACGTAAATGTTATGAATATTAAGAATGTCGGTAATAAAATAATTTAAACAAATATAAAACCGACTTCAAAAAAATAAAAAAATAAAAACGTAGACTTATATTCTACCGATAGTACGTAGTGCATAATATATTATGTATATCTATGACAAAAATAATCGCGTTTCCTTAATTTTTATGCCTACAACTTATAGGCAACAACGGGATTATGTATTTTATTACGTTTTTATTTTTTGAAGTCGGTTTAATTTTTGTAAAAAATTATATTTATTAATTTTTAGTGATTCCGAAATTCGATAACTGATTTTATTTGTCTCAAATATTAAACGCGTTCCTTATATTAGTCAAGACCTTAGAATAATTACAATAGTCAGGACCGTTTTAGTGAGACGAACAAAGAAGGGTTTATCGTCATTGTACATCAATATACAACCAATGAATAAAATAATTTGGAATTGTGACAAATATATTATATTATGTAATTGAAAGCAATCACGGCAGATTTACTGCCATTTATTATAGAATTCCATGATATAGGTACCTATAGAACATCACAACATCATAATTATAATGGATATTACGATGACCTCAAAGTACTATGATGAGTTTTCAAAGCATCTCGTACAGTAGTTTTTTTATTTTTTCATTTTTGAGTTGATTTTTTTCATTTTACATAGACAAGTAATAAAATGACACATGGCATATTGAACCGTATAAAGTAAGCCCAACAAAAGCTGTAAATCGTCGAGGAGATGCCTCGACTATCTATGGTCTCCAATCTCCATCATCAGATCTGTAATGGCACTTATAACCCATATGGATGCCAAGTTCTTATCTTATCGTATAAATTCATTAAGTCCAAACACTAGGTTGCTACTGTAAACTCTTTAGAAGTTCCTTTAACTTTCCTTGGTCTTCATCATCATTCCCCTAAAAACAGTTACAACCCATCTATAGGTTGTGTGTGTTACAAAAATGGCCCTCAAACTGCAGTAAATTAAGATGGCGTCGGTGTTCCAGAAAACGTTCCTAGCAGAAACCCGTTTTTAAATGAAGAGCCAAGTCAGTAGAATCTCTTTTTTTTTTCAATTTTGCGACGACGGTTTACATGCTAGATTAGAATAGCTGAATTTCTGAATTTTCCAATTACAAAGCTTAATGCGACTCAGTGCCGCACAATGCTGAATAGGGATGTTGACAGTATTCATAAAAATATAATATTGATGTTAATTGGTAGTTTCTATGATAGAATTCTGAAAAAATAAATATTTTCCCTTATTTTTATTTGATTAAATTAATATTTAATAAATAAAATGTAACAAAATTTAAAATAGGTCACGTGATAACAAACGGCAATGACGTCACTGTTCCTATCTAGCGGAAGCGGAAGAATATTGACGTACTTCTATACACCATTTTCTACGGAAAATGAATGTATAGATGCAGTACATATTGTAAAAACTAATTTTCAGGCGTTTTGACAGTGTACACAAACATAGGCACAGTACAACACTTATAAAACTTATAAGCTATTTTTATTAATGACAAAATATAGAATCATTTTTAAATCACTTTTACGATGTTTAACAACATATGACGTCACGTGACAAGTGTTAGCGTTTTGGAGCGAAATCTAAAATGCAAGATTTTATAGGCATTAGACGTATTTAAGCGAAAGTTAATAATATTTAGGCCTCCATTAGATATTTATAAATGATCTAAAAACATTTCTGAAAAATGTCAACATCCCTATTGTGCAAATGGGTATTTTCGCTTTAAATGGCGCAGGCTGTTTTTTGGCTGTCCCATGGCAACGAACAGATGAAAACAATATTTGGACACATATTTTTTAAGCAAAATCTTATTACACTAAAGGTATGACTATAAATCTATATGAATTTGATTTATATCTCCTGAAATAATATATTTTCAATTTTATTTTAATTAAAAACAATTCAAAAATGTGACAAATTATGCTGTCCCAACGACAGTTTGACTCCTTACACTTCATTTTTCGGATGTTTTATTGTACGCGGCTAAAGTAACGACCATTTACTTTTATTGTCAATAGTTTATTTATACATTTAAACTAAGTATTTTAGTTCAGTTAGTAAACAAATTAATTCAATAAATTAAAAAAAACCTTGTCCTAAGAATTCGCGACTACCGGACATGTCTTCATACTCACGCGTTTTTTATTACTAAAATACCCATGTACGGGCAAAATTTTGTTTTTATGGCAGCCCCAAGTACAAATGTCAAAGTATGAATCGTCATTTTGAAATCTGTGATTAAAGGTATCCAGCAGGTACAGCATATTCTCGTCGCAAAAATTTTGGTTAAGAAAAATCTACTGACGTTAGTAACGTTTTTTTCTTATGAATATTAAGTTTGTCTTTATTTTTTCTTGCGCTGCATATAGCTTAAAGCCTGCTGAAAGCATATACTTAGATTTTGGGGCTTCTAATTATTTTTTTGAGTATTTTAATCTGATATCTGAATTGATCAACATTATTCGTCACGTCCTGTTAGCAACCGTTACTATATGACGGACGAAGATGTTACGAAACAGACGTGTAAAGCTTAGTACTCATTTCAACTAAACGGAATTTAAATAAAGGATTCCATAAAAAAAATATTATAATAATTGAATTCATTTTTAAGAGTTTAGGAGTTTAGGATAGGAGGAAGGATTATACATAATTCGACGTAAGAGCAGTTGCATTCGTTAATTTTTGTCTGATAATCAGCTGTTGTATTGTTAAGGCTGTAGCTTAGTAGGTACTTGTACCTATGTACTTAATCTTTACATAAACAATAATGTACTTATTATTCGTTCCAATATTTTTAGATAATAATAGCGTTAACATCTGCTGAAAGACCCATTAAGCAGTATCTAGATAAAGTAAAAAACAATCCTGGGAAGGCTGAAGAAATTTGATAAAAACAGTCAGCGCAAATTAAAGCCAACAGAAAGAAGGTATCTGAAATGAATCAAAAGGAGAGATCTCATTAGATCAATAAAAATAAAATAAAATCATTTATTTCGTGATTAACAAATGCCCATAGAGTGTTAGTAACAATCAAACAATATTATAATCAATATTATACAGTACGATTTTAACCTCACAGTGAATCCTATTCTTAATATGTCTGTTGCGTCACGTCATATGTCCATTTAGTGATTGTCTCATAATATTATTGTTATATTTCTTTATAAATCTGTAAATGCTAAGTATTAATATTTATATGCTATAAATAAAGAAAAATAAACAACAATTAATATTTTATTTCAGTCATAATATTGCTTGACTAATTAAAATATTAATACGAAAAATAAAACTTGCATTTGGACGAAATATTACGATACTGACCAAATTGGTGTATTTTTATCGAAAATAAATTTATTATGTCCAAGTAGGTATTCATATTTAGTCTCATTGGTTGGTACAGTGAAAGCTCATTTGGAGTATTTTTATCGTTTTATTTCCAACAGTTAAATTTTTATCGGGGTTTGATTTTTGTTACTAACAAGACATTTTTTTCCTAATCTACTAAGAAAAAATGATTTTAGAGATAAAATATACATATCAGCTCGTTACTTTTGTATATAACTCATGAAATATAACTTTTTCAACAATAATACAAAGTTTTTAAGTCCTAAATCAATAATGAATTTTTAAAAGCTGTTTTTATAACCTGCGCCATTTAAAACAAAAATGCTCAAATTCTTAATTGGAACGTGAAAGTTTTCAAATGCACCAGCAGAGTGCGCTAAGTTCAGTTTTGAAAAAAAAATCAAAGAACGTGTTTTTCTTTTATATTATTATTTTAAATAGATAGTCAATGTTTATACCTTCGTCCAAACTTATATTTATTTTTTAACAGTCTGAATTAACTTTTTATTACTTCCAAAAAACTATGACGAGACTAAAGATTAAAAAAAATGATCAACAATAAACAATAATTACTAACGAAACTTAAAGAAAAAAACACTTACCTATTAATTTTCTGCTGTCGCATCATGCGAATCTCTACTTTAGAGAGTGCTCGATTGTGCGCAGTGCGAAGCGGTGCTGTAATTGGAACATCGACATTGAGCATTATGCCGCGTAATCCGCGTTAGTGCTGTAATTGAAAAACACAGTTATTAGGGACTTTCAAGCACGAATTGTGTCTCGAGTCTCGAGTATATACTCTTTTGTTTCTCGTAATAGATAATCTGTCAAATACATGCGTGTAAAAAAAATAGGAAAATAGGAGTATGGCGGGAAGTGTCATTTTTTTTGTTTTCCTTTAATTATTTGTTATTTTGTGTTTTGTTCCTTCAGTGGTTTCCTATAGTGTTTTTTTTTTTTTTACTTATCGACTGGTTGGCGAATATTGTAAAGAACTGTTCTGGAGTGGTTTTCTATAGTAGGACTGTTCTGGTGGTTTTCTAGTGTTTGTTTTAAAAACTTAATCTGTGTAATATACATATAATGTGATTGGTTGGTGAATATTGTGGTGGAATGTTCTGGGTGGATAGAATGGGAAGTCTCAAGTCATAGTTGATTGATGGGGATTTCCCATCGTATTATAGTACTCTATGACGGGGACTAGAGCGGCGAAGCCGCGCTCCTTGAGTTTCCCGCCGTTTCTCCGTATTACAGACTAAATATTGTATTTTGTATGGCTAATAGCCTAGTAGCTACTAGCTAATACCTTTAAATGAAAATAGGAATTAATTTGGCAGTAAAAGTGATGAATATGTGAGAAGTGCAGTATATGATCCCCAAAAAAATGTTGCTCAAAGCTTTGTTCTAAATAAACAGTGTTCCATTTTTACAGCAGAGGCATATGCAGTTTTTGAAGCTATAAAAGCAATTAGTTACGTAAGCAATTATAAATATTTTCTAATAATAACAGACTCTTTAAGTCTACTAAATAGTCTTAAATATGTAAATTTTCATTTTAAAACTAATTATATTCTTTATTTTATTAAAGATTTTGTCTGGCGTTTGCATAACAAAGGAATAACAATTGCCTTTATGTGGGTTCCCTCACACAAAGGTATTTCTGGTAATGAAATAGCAGTCAAAACTGCATATAAAGGGGTCAATGCTCTTGACGTCAAAAATGTGGTGCATGTTCCTGTGACCGACTATTATTACAATGTTAATATCTCAATAAAAAAATTGTGGCTAGATTTCTGGAAAGAGGATCAAAAACATAAAGGAAAATGGTACGGAAGTATTCAAGAGAATTTACCGAGAAAACCCTGGTATGATGAAGTTGGATATAGCTAGCCGTGAGTACATCACCACAATCAACAGATTAAGATTTGGCCATAACACTGCTCCCTCACACCTAGCAAGACTCAAGATAATAAATAATAATATTTGTACTTTCTGTAACAACGGGATCGCCGACATTGACCACATTTTCTTCAAGTGTCAAAATCCAATGTTTATTTTCCAAAGACTAATAATGGCAAGCGAAATAATAGAATTTAGTGATACCTCCCGCCGCCACTTGTGTGATTTGCTGAAAAACAAAAAGTGTTATAGTGCATTATATAAATACATAAAAAATACCGTAGTGAAAATTTAAATATGTAATAGAATAAAATAAAATCAGTGAAGTGTAATTGATACATTAAAGGATAAAAGTTTGTGCCCAAAAATCTGACTTGGCTTAAAGGTCTCGTAACCAGGCCATAAAATATTATTAAAAAAAAAAAAAAAAAAATAGGAAACTGTCAAAAGCACGGTCGCCATTTCGTATTTTGTAAAAGCCGCAAAGACAGAACTTAAAAATGTCTAACAAAAGAAATAAACTGCAGAACCACGAAGACGAAAGTGAAGAAGAACAGGATTCGGGAAGCGAAAGAGATTCAGATTTTGATTCTGATGGGAATTTCGTTGGTGATAAGGTAAACATTGGATATAACCTGTAAACACATGGCATCTTATAAACACTTAATTTCTATCAAGTTTTATAAAAACTTTAGACTTCCTATCCTTTTTATTATTTATTATTATAATAATTGATGTTGTAGTTCTCCATAAAGTTCGTTTCACAATAAACTGGATAGTAAATATGTGATTTCATCGAATCAAATCCTTATGGCCTATTGTTTTCTTTGTTTGTTAAAGTTTTTTCTTGGAACCAAACGTTTGTATCTGTAAACTGTATACACATGCATTTGTCGGGTTCGGTTATAGAATCAAGGCACCCGAATTTAATACCAATTTTGGTTTTAATTGGTAGGGGATGAAGCCATAAAACAAACCCTGGCAGCCTTTTTATGCAGAAATGTATAGATTTCGAGCTTTGACACTAGAAATTAATAAAATTGGTTGGAATTAAATCAAAAATGCTTTACCATTACATAGAAATATTAATATTAATTATAATCGATAGGACATCTCAGTTTGTAATAATAATAAAAAATTGCTTTTTATCAAAAATAATTAGACTTAGCTAGACAAATAAAGCTATATAGAATAGCAAACAGTTACTAATATGAATTGCATCATTTTAGGAACTACAAGCTGACTTTGAAGGACGAAACCCTGAGGAATGTGATTTTCATGGCATAAAGCAATTGCTACGACAGTTGTTTTTAAAATCCAATGTGGACTTGGGAGCATTGGCTCAGATTATCATTTGTACGTAATTATTATATTTCTGCTTATCTTGCAAATTTTTTTATGTTAGTTAGGCACATGAGCAGACGAGCGAGCTGATAATAAATGGTCAGCATTACCTATGAACATAAATGAGTTTACCTGGAACTAGCCCAGGCAACTCATTCATGTGCTGCCTATTCTGAGACGTAAGACGTAAAGTCTCTGTGCCAGTAATTATGCTGCCTGTCTTAGCCTTCTTTATGCAATATAGCAAACATGTGTCAGAATAAATAAGTAGGATGGTACCCTTCACATCCTTTCCACAAGTAGTACAAAAATAATTATCTGAACTGTAATTATACTACATATGTAATGTGCTAATTTTTTAGCTCAAAACTATGTTGGTAGTGTTGTGAAGCAATGTCTCGATGATGGGCTGGAGGATGATGATGAAGATGATGGCAGTGATGGAGTCTTTGGGATTACAACAGTACTCAATTTAACAAAGAGAAAAGTAAGTACAAGACAACCTTTGGTCTGTTTATGGCTATTTTTAACTGACTTCAAAAAGGAGGTTCTCAATTCGTTGGATTTTTTTAACAAGCTATGTTACAACTACGCTTGTGAGTTTACGATTTTCTTCTCAAAAGTGCTGGAAAAGTTTCCAGCTTTCTCCTCGGCTTCAAGATACTTCTCTCCATGGTGTGTTGGCATGATAGGATTTTGTTTTTTACTTTTTCGGTTTGGCTTGCTTAGAATAAGCTAGGGAGGGAGGGAGCTAGTATGCAGGAATCCATAATTATCTTCTTCATGTTAAAACTAGCAATGAATTTCCTCTTGTGCCCAGTATTTCTTCGAAGTTATGTAAAATCTTAAATTTATATAAATATGTTTTTATACATCCATGACCTGTTGTAGGTAGCTAAATTGCTAAATTCTAAACATCTATGTGCTAATTAAAGGAGATATTTTTGTAATAATTTCTTTTTGATGTGTAATAATTTCTTTGTAATTTTTCAGGATGAAAAATGTATTCAAGAAATCCGACAATTGCTAACCACACTGGCAGATGATAATGCTGATGACAAAACAAAAGCATTAGTAAATAAAATTTTAGCCGACAATTCAAACCATGTTGGCCTAGTTATTAATGAAAGGTACGAAAAATCCTAGTATTATTAATCAACAATCACACAACAAGTCAACCTAGCCCTGTTGTTAGTTTGTAAGAACTTGTGTTACAGGTCCTAGGAATGTAAATAAATTTAAGAAATTTTTATAAATACATATACACATCCATGACGGTGCAGATATTCATCATACAAACTATCTGCACCTTGCGGGATTCAAACCTGTGAATGCCACGTAAATTCCAGTAGCCTACCCACTCAACTAGGCTTGTATTTATGTGATCTTAGGTGTCTTAATGTGCATTGGCTATTGTGTGACAAAAGAAAGTAGGTCTCAGCGCCACAAAAAACTGCCTACCTAAAACCTGTTCTGCAATCCAATTATTCGTAATCTGCTTAATTGGTTCCAACATACAAGGATCTTGCGCAATGTTCAATTCCATTACCAGTAGATGGATATTTTTTCCGAATAGTCTTGTGCCAACATTCAATTGAAGCATGTTTTATTATACCACATGATTTTCAGAAGGCAGCATAATAAAATATACATTTTTCCTTTCAGAATCCTCAACATTCCAGCAGCTATAAGTGTTCCACTATTTTCGTCTCTTCAAAATGAGTTACAGAAGGCTGTACAAAAGAATTTGCCTTACTCTTTTCAATATCTAGTGTGGATCTGCAAAACATATAAACTCGGAGGTAATATTAAGTTTTTGTTGTAAATATTCTTTTGATACTTATAATTTTTAGTATTGCATGAATCAATTATCAATTATAATTGTTACTAATGAATTTTATATAATATTTAAATAGCAATTTCAATAATTATTGATATTTAAATTCATATAATTATATAGTTATTACTGGATGGGTGTGGCAGGTGGCCAGTCTTAGCGTTAATTGAAAAAAATATCCAACAGTGAAAAAGGTGATAATGATTGTTAGATATAAGGCCGGGGTCGCCCGCTTCACTTACCGCTGTCCTCGGCAACGTGGTGTGCTCCGGAGACTCTGTAGGTGACGCAAACTGTTCCAACCCTCGTATCCAACACCACCATAGGGACACTGATTCGGATCTCCAGCGTAGGATGAATGATGTTAATCCTCGATCGAGTTAAACGGGTTACGGGAGGCCTCCCGGTTTGTATGCGCGCGCGGCAGTGGTTGAGTTTGTACTGGCTATAAGCGCACACTAGAGGGCGCATTCACGATCGCATTCGGATGGCGGTATATCGCAAAGCGACCCCTCAGTTCAAAGGAAAAAAAAAATGTACTCAAACGATATTGTCCAATTTATGCTACCTTGCAGATGTACGAAAATACGAAATGACTCATATATCTATTTTAGTTTAAACAAATTATTTGTTCAGGTACGGAACATGCCGCCCACCTTAAAAGCACGTAGTGTCTTTTAAAAGAAGAATAAAACTTATAAAGAAAATCATATATTAATTAAAACTAAACTTAACTATTAATATTGGTTGTATACAATCTGACTATTGTAGCGGAAGAGGACAAATTTTGACAACAGGGCGTTTGAAAAACGTATTGCCCATTTTTAATGTTACGACTCGCACAACCTGGTCGGAGCCGAGATGAAGCGCGTGAATGCGTGCGAGCTTCCATTGAAGGGGTGGTAGGTTCTCATCACGCACCATAACAACAGTGCCCTCACGAAGAGTGGAGCCGCGGTCTTGAAACCATTTATTAGTTTGTTGGAGTTCGTGAAGATACTCCTTACTCCATCGTTTCCAAAATTTAAAGGCACGAGTTGGACGTAGCCTGGATTCAGGGAGCTGTCCCATGCGCGGTTGTATACACGCAGGGCACGCCCGGAAGCACCGTACACATCGATGTATTCGCTGACGCACCGATCCAATATCGCTGTAGAAGCGAGTAGCGTACTAACTGAGGTCCCGCGTGTAACTGGTTCAGGTGAGCGTCGTCGATTATAAGATCCGTCAAGGGATGTCGTTTAGGCAAAATCAATTGATGTTTAGAATTAAACGGTGAGTAGTAGAGTAAAAGTAAAAGAGACTTGTGAAGTCGTCCTCCCACGCGTAAATATCCGTCACTATCCAGAAATGGCGTAAGACGGCGCAAGTTTAACGAAACTAATTTATTGTTAGAAATATTTTTTATATCCTCATTAAAAACTGAATATTGCGTCAAAAGTATAAGGCGATTAAGTGAAAAGTTATATTCAGGAACCGTGATGTAATTTGGAAGTGACTGTTTAATATGTTTATTTTTACATTTGTTGTAAAAATGAAAGCGGTCACACACGCAAGTTTATTTAACGACGAATATCGTGTGATAAAACTATCCGTATCGCCAAAGGGATACGTCACAGCTGTGTGGAAATACTTAGCAAGCCGTTCCTTTGTGTTACGCTTTTCTTCGCTGGTATTTAAAATCGGTTTTTGTATAGGCCAAGAGTCGGGATCTTGTTGGAGCCATGCGGGACCATGGTACCACAAGCCACTCCTAACCAATGCGGCCGGCAATAGGCCACGAGACGCTGCGTCTGCGGGGTTATCAGCAGACGGGACGTGGCGCCAACAGCTTGCGGGCACACGGGTCAAGATCTCACTGACGCGGTTAGACACAAAGGTCTTCCATTCATGTGGAGAAGAACGAAGCCAAGCCAATACGACCGAAGAGTCGGACCAAGCCTGAATTTGACCGGGACGGATCCTGTCTACGTATATGTGGTTCACCCTCTCAATTAATTTAGATAACAAGAGTGCTGCCATCAGTTCAAGGCGAGGAATAGTAAGACACACACGCAACGGTGCGACACGAGTTTTTGCCATTATTAAATGTGTCTCACAATTACCACTCCTGCCTATATGTCGTATATAAACGCATGCGGCGTAACCGATTTGAGACGCATCCGCAAAACCATGTATTTGAATAGATTCTATGTCGTCAGTATTAAAAATATAACGAGGAAAAGAAATCGATGATAAGAGCGGTAGCTCTTTACTAAAATGCATCCATGTATTTAATATATAAATAGGCGGCTGCTCGTCCCAACCAATGTTCTCCAACCACATCAACTGAATTAAATGCTTAGCGAATAATGTTACTGGCGACAATAACCCGAGAGGGTCGTATATTTTTGCTATATCGGATAATATAGCACGCTTGGTACAATCGCGTGAGGTAACGTGAACCCTGAAGTTGAATGAGTCCGCTCGGGGGTCCCACTGTAATCCGAGAACATTGACACCCCTATCGCCCTCCATCTCTGCGAAAAGGACATTCTCACACCGCCCACCATGAAACTCTGATGGCTGGACTGCAGCGAGAATCGCGGGCGAGTTGCTATGCCACTTGCGCAGCTCGAACCCAGCTGTCGCGCAAATAGCAATCAACTTCCGCTGAAGAAGAAGAGCCTGGGCTTCGTCGTCGGCGCCCGTAATGACGTCATCGACGAAGACGTTATTTAATAAAACGGCCGCGGCCAGTTTGAAACGCTCGGCCTCATCGTTAGCCAGTTGTCGGATGGTACGAAGTGCGAGATAGGGAGAGCAGTTGACGCCGAATGTGACTGTACATAGCCTGTAGTCACGTAAAGGTTCCTCTGGTGATCGACGCCAGAGAATACGGTGAAAATCTCTATCACTTTCACGTAATAATATATTACGAAACATCTGTTTTATGTCTGAACAGAAAGCAACACGATGCACACGAAATTTTAAAAGAACATCAACGATATATAGGTGAAGATAAGGTCCCGAGAATAGCACGTCATTCAATGAGTACCCGCTGGTCGTACGACAGCCGGCATCAAAAACAACTCGGGTGCGTGTTGTCTGGCTTGAAGGCTTAATCACACAATGGTGTGGGATATAGTAGTTGGCACCAACTGAAGACTCATCATCAACAAGCTCCATGTGATTGAGGTCAATGTACTCCTGAAGGCAAGCGTGATAGTCGAACTTCAGCTGGGGGTTACGTTCCAACCTATATTCCAGCTTATGAAAACGAGCAACTGCAATTTGTCTTGAGTCGCCGAGGGGCGGGGCGTTGACCTTGAAAGGCAAAGCGACCACGTATCGCCCTGTGATATCTCGATTATGCGTTCTTCGAAAAAAGGATTCGCATAATTCGTCATCGGGAGTATAACTCCGCTTCTCTGGTACTGACTCCAGCTCCCAAAATCTTTGAAGGTTGTCGTTGTCAAACGAGCTATAACAAACTTGGAGTGGAGTCGAAATGTTTCTATTAAATGTAAGCTTACCTAACAGTAAATAACCGAAGACACTACTCATCGCAATCGGTGTACCGGGTGGACCCATAATAGTGTTATTTAATAAAATGTGGGATAGTATATCCGCTCCTAATAACATCTCAACCGGTTGAGGTGTGTGAAAATGAGGATCGGCCAAGGTAAGGCCCTTTAAATGCGGCCACTTAGAGTAAGGCAAAGACACACTAGGCATTTTTGACATTAACTTAGGCAAGATTAATGCGTCAACCGGAATAACGGGATGATGTTTATCCTTTGGCGTAATCAAGCATGTGACCATACCCTTAGGTACCAATGGTTCCGTATCACCTATGCCAAGTACCGGTACTCGAACGCCAGTGCGCGGCAAACCCAGACGCTGTACGCACGTCTCGCTTATGAACGAGGCCTGACTCCCGCTATCAACCATACACCGAACGGATGAAATTTTATTATCTCCCATATATAAATCTATTACAGCGGTAGATAATAACACCGTAGAATGCGACGAATGCATTTTTGTCGCGTAATTATTATGTATGTGAGCGTCCTGTCTATCCTCCGTAGGAGGGAACGAGACAGCGCTAGCAGTAGTACTGTTTACAGTCGTTAAAGACTGCGGTGAAATTAAATGAATAAGGCTATGATGTCTTTTTTGACATGTACGACATACAAAATTCGATTTACAATTTCGTACATCGTGTCCGACGTTTAAACAATTGTAACAAATATTTTTGTTTTGAATAAAGTTGTACCTATCCTGCGGAGAGAGATTTAAAAACTCGGTACATTTAGAAATTAAATGCTGACCGGCGCATTTCAAGCAAGAACGATTCCTATCACGTGTATTATACGGTCCAGTTTGCTCTGTGACTGACGCGACGCGTGCGGTGAATGAATTACGATGTACATTTAATTTCCCGCTACTTTTCTTATGATGATTATTATTAATATTTTGTGGATAGTTTTTTATGGACTGTGTATATGAAGCCATAGCGATTTCGTCAGCTGAGATTTCGCGTTCTAAAAATTCAATTAAAGTATTAACATCCGGTATATCGGACGGTCTTGATAATGAACGTTCATAATTCTTTCTCAAACCTGTGGGTATTTTACGCAGTAATAAGTTAAGTAATATAAAACTCCACTGATCAATAGGAAAATCCATAACCTCAAGCGCCCTAATGTTTTCTTGGTAGACATTTAATAAATTTCGTACACTTTGATAAGATCGCTCGGAACATGTTTCAAGGTCGAGTATACGATCCAAATGTTTAAATGCGACGATACGCCTATTTTCATATCTAGATTTTAAAATATTTAACGCGATAGTATAATTATCACCTGTTATAGGGAGTGATTTGATCAAGTTATATGGTTCATTTTTAACCGAAAGTAGAAAGTATCTTAATTTTTCCGTCTCCGTGTAGGTTCTGTTGTGATGGACTAATGAACTAAATAAATCAAAAAAACGATTGCCAATCGGTAGGATCACCGCTAAAATCGGGTAACGGCAAGACGGGTAGATTTCTTTTATGACAAATGTCGTCCTGATAGTGACCGACGCTGATTCAGGTCGTCATTTTTATGACTATTTATATACGAAACAATGGCATAATATACGTCGTTAAAATCATTGCGTATTTTAATATGCTCGTCTTTATCAAAAACCTTGTGCTTTATGAGCGTTTTTTCAATTTTAGATTGAATTTTATTGAATTTTCTTTGATGTGAACTTAAATCACTAGCTCGCGAACGAAATTGTTGATCATTTGTGGTTGCAAGCTGTAAAATACGTTTAAGCTCGTCGAGGATCAAATCTCTTTCGAAAATATCTTGTTCACACAATATTTCTAATTGTAATTCGTCCGGCATTTTGCGTAGCAAAGATGGCGGCGAGATAAAATACGAAAAGAAATACGTTTATTGAAAAATGAGTACGTAGTACTGCTATTAAAAAAGATAGCACAAGCTGGACAATAATCCGGGTTCGAAGGAACAAAAATTTATGTTAGATATAAGGCCGGGGTCGCCCGCTTCACTTACCGCTGTCCTCGGCAACGTGGTCTGCTCCGGAGACTCTGTAGGTGACGCGAACTGTTCCAACCCTCGTATCCAACACCACCATAGGGACACACTGATTCGGATCTCCAGCGTAGGATGAATGATGTTAATCCTCGATCGAGTTAAACGGGTTACGGGAGGCCTCCCGGTTTGTATGCGCGCGCGGCAGTGGTTGAGTTTGTACTGGCTATAAGCGCACACTAGAGGGCGCATTCACGATCGCATTCGGATGGCGGTATATCGCAAAACGACCCCTCAGTTCAAAGGAAAAAAATAATAATAATATGTACTCAAATGATATTGTCCAATTTATGCTACCTTGCAGATGTACGAAAATACGAAATAACTCATATATCTATTTTAGTTTAAACAAATTATTTGTTCAGGTACGGAACAATGATGATGATTTATTATTGTTGTTATGAACTGTCTGTGTAATAATATTTCAACTTAACGACATTTATAATATCATGTCCTTTTTGAAAATACTGACAAAACATTTCATCTAGATAAGATCTGTTAAAACTTCAAATCTAGATATATTGGGTGAAATGGTCCCGTTAATGAGGACTGATCACCCGTCTGGCCTTGCTGGTGTCCCCACCCTTAAATAAATCTAGATATAAATTTGGGTTATTTTGCTATTTTCCATTTACATAATTTCAACATCACTTGTATCCATCCTCCTCTATTGGAAATAATATGGCCTATCAGTTTCCGTCTGACCACAAGCATCCATCCAGTCTTTTGATTTTATCGACGTGACTACTGATGGACTATAACTTGACTTACCAATTTAAATTTATACAGATAAATAAAATAAGAGTGTCTGTTTGTAACATTAAAATAACCGCTTTTTATTAAATGCATATGGATGTATACACGATACATATACCAAAACAGCCTTTTTTACAACTTTTGTCTGTCTGTCTGTTCTGGCTAATCTTGGGAACAGCTGGGCCGATTTTGACGGGACTTTCACTAACAGATAGCTGATGTATTAAGGAGTAACTTAGTCTATAAAAATAATCATCATCAATCCGTCTACGGCTGTAAATCTAAGTTAACGCGGGTGAAGCTGCGGGCAACAGCTAGTGATAAATATATTTCACTTTACAGATGATGATGGTTCAGAAGTGTTGTTTGCCAACCAAGAGGAGAAACCACTAACTGAAGAGGCTCTGGCGAGCTTTGATGTTGATGTGACTGAACAAGCAGATTTATCGCAGTGGGACTATGATGGAGGTGCAATGACACCGTGTAGAAAGGTAAGAACTTTAATATGTGTTCTACCAACAACCTTTTTGGGTTATATAGTCATCTAACACGATTTTTTACGTAATATTATGTAAAGTTTGCCTTTTTTTGAGAAAAGTTTTTATATTTAATTTATGATTTTTTTTTACTTTGAAGCGTTTTTTTTTTATTCAAATGTTTTTCTTTTCCAGGTACTGATTTTCGACGGCAAAAAGTTTGACAATTTAGTTAGGTTGCTAAAAGAAGAAGTCGAAAACGCCTAAATGATCAAGCTATTTTTAAATTGTCTATGCCATACATGTTGTATATTTATATATTCGTAATTAAAATATTGTAAGCTTTAAAGCTGGTTATTTACTATCAAAAACTCCATTTTTAATGTAGCTTGAGATAATATCTAGTAGGTCCATAGAAGGACATGTTTAAAAAATATATATGCTCTGAAATATGCATGAAACAACTCAATCAATTTTAATATGTGTATTTACTAGATTTTATTTCGGAATGCAAGATTTCAGCATTTGTTGTCCTTATCCTCAAACATTTCTTTCCCATTTTGTATAATTCAAATCCGTGCCTGGTGTTACATAATATGAACAACTATCATTAAACGAGTTTACTTATCCACTAATGGTTATACCAAATCAGAAAGATACATTTATAAAAAATGTTTATTCTTAGTCAATGACCATGATTTTTAATTTATAAAAAAAAACTAATTGTAAGTCTTGTATATAGCATACGCGTCCCTCATCATGTAGTCCCGCAGCGCGCATAGGCCCTTCAGTATCTTAGTATTTTGGTCCATCTTCTGGATGTCTGTCTCCGAGATGGTCTTGTCCTGCTGCAGGTAGCCGTTGATCGCTTCTTCTGTCATCCAGTGGGCTGGTAGTTTGTGCAGGTTGAAGTGAGATGGATCTGGGTTAGCCGGCATCGGAGTCAACGTCTTCTCCCACGGAGTTATGTACTTCTGTTCTGAGTGCAGACCCTCAATGTATCTGTAAAAATATTTTATTATGTGAAATAGACTATTTAATCCATTCCATCCGAACAGCATTTATCTATTCGACAACATTATCATCATTCTAAATGGACAAGTAGTTTGTTGCTGTTCTGAAAGCTTATTAATAAGCTAAACCAAGACACCATCAAAAACTACACGTTACGTTTGGCGGCGTCCGAATTCTACAACTTGGTCCTTCGAGTCGGATAAATATGCTGAGATGTCCAGGGTCAGAGCTCGACATTACCATGTCGTTAACAATGTATCATAATAAAGCCTATGTCCTTCCTTATAATATAACAAACCAATTTCTATCACAATCCGATCGGTAGTTTAGGAGTGAAAACAGATTCGTGAGTTTGTTAGTAAGGATACCTGATGTAGGCCTCAGAGTGCGTGAGTCGCTGCGCGCGCGGCGGGGCGGGCACAAACAGCGGGTCGAGAGTGGTGCGCGCGGGGGCCATGGTGGGCGCGCCCTCGCCAGGGGAAGGAGAGTTGCGTGCCAGCGACCCGCCCACCAGCGCCGCCGCGGCCGAGGCTAGGGGGAAATTGTAATATTAATACGCGAAGCAAAAAAACTTTGTACCCCTTTTAAAAAGCAAAAGAGGATTGCGCAAACAGAGAAACTTGGTATAATAATATGTTGTGACAACTCACCCTCGGCCATCTGATCCCAAACTAGGGAGAGCCTGTTCTTATGGCAACCAGACAACTACTTATATATTTCTATACTAATATATTTCTAAATACACACATAATATTAAAGAATATAGATAAATTTCACCAAGACACAGAACAAATAATCATGCTCATCACACAAACATTTATCCTGAGTGGGGATCGAACCCACGACCTTCTGGTTTAGCAGTCAGGGTCACTAACCACAAGACCAACAGGTCAGTCAAAGAGTAACTGGAGAGGGAGTTGAGAAAGATTTTTTTGGGTATATTATATATTATAAATACATTTAATTAAATAAAATGTTACACACACTACGATACGCACACATTTCAAAGTTGAATATTGACGATAATATCAAACAATTGATGATACATTTAGTTTATATTTTACAAAAAAAATCTTTTAAGTTCTAGCTTCCTCTAGGAAATAAAGATGTTATAAAGAATTAGTTTTCAAACTGTATTTGAAGTTGAACTTTTTTTTTTTAAATTGAGATCACATTTCGAATGGTGGGCTACCTCCATTATATAATAATTTTTGTAATAACAAAATATCTTTGATTCGTAGATCACAAATTAAAACATTTTTTTATTATTACATCAATCTTTAAATCTTAAAACTACTAATTTAGGAATAGCATTAACAGGTTATGTTTGAATATGTGAATTTAATCTCCAAAACGGCTCTCTCAAATCTCAAATTTATTTGGCATATGTGTTCGTTTTAAATGTGTTAACCCGATTTTTATGTGTATATAAAATGTAGTCTACATAAAATGTCTGTGATGGGATAACATGTACCCGGGCACATGAGTAATTTTAATGCCTCACCTCCAGGAGATAGTATGCCGGAACGGAATGCAGGCGTCAAAATCTTGGCTGGCTTCTTTGAAGATGGTACAAAGTTCCTGTTAAAGTAAATTTAAAAAATCCTTATTTGCATGTAGATAAATTAGTACCGCTATCATGCTGTAGGTTTTTTGCATCGCATGGAAGCGCATGAACACGCTCGTATCATATGCATACACGCATGTACGTAGTCATTGAATAACGAATTAATTTGACAGTTTTCTATATTTTGTCTTTGTGACATATTTGTAAGCCTAACTGGCGGGCTATAGATCATAAATTTACCATATTATGTCCCACTGCTGGGCACGGGTTAGACCATAGTTTACTGATGCGCTAGCAATGCGGGTAGGTGAACTTCACACGCCTTCAAAGACTTTTAATCTCATCAGGCATGCAGGTTTCCTCACGATGTTTCCTTCAAATGAAAGAAAAACCCATTCCTGGATCGAACCTGGACTTCTAACTCAAGAGGCCATACCCACTAGAGTCGAGACCATCGTCGCTCACGATATCTATTATATTATATTCATCTACGCACGTAAACGCTCTCACGCACGCACTTATACATGTATGCACGTATACGTTTTCACGCACGTACGTACACGCACAACGCCTACTTACCGCGAGCGCTCGTGCACGGCCATCATGCGACCGTTGCCCTTGTTGACGTGCAGGTCGCGAACGTGCCGCAGCAGGCGAGGCAGGTTGGGGAAGGGCGCCTGGCCCTTGCGGACGCGCGCACAGTTGCGCCACAGACACGGGTACTCATTGGCGCCGCCTCCACCGCCGCCTACTCCGCGGTAGTACTGCTGCACGTGGCCCGTAGAGGACGAACCTGGTATGGAGGTAAGGAATGATAAATATCGCATTAAAAATTAATTTTCTTTAATTTAAGACAAGTAAATAGACTCTTCAAATGTTATTTTAGGTTTTCAAATACTGTCGTTT
This sequence comes from Helleia helle, assembly GCA_963853865.1. Taxonomy (NCBI): domain Eukaryota; kingdom Metazoa; phylum Arthropoda; class Insecta; order Lepidoptera; family Lycaenidae; genus Helleia; species Helleia helle. The sequence goes on from OY971436.1 coordinate 5,629,009, forward strand.
ATGTGTAAAACATAACTTTACATGAATTTGTAACATGTGTCAACGTCCCTATTCGCGACCTCTGCGTCTGTAACAGTATGAGGACTCACTGTTGCCGCCGTCGCCGACGCAGTGCTCCATGCAGTCGCCGACGTCCTCGAACTGGTAGTCGCACGTGTCCCAAGCGCACTCGAACGTGTTCTCCATGGGTGTCTATAACATATACCATATTATACGTTTTTATACATACGTGTACGTAATTATATGTACGTGTACGTAATTATATGTACGTGTACGTACGTACGCAAACTCAGTAAGCTCAAACTCAAAGATAAATCGTGTTAACTATTATAATTAAATAAAATTGTCGAATTTTATCATAGATTTTAAGATCTTTACATTCCTTTAAAGGCCTCGGGTGCTCTGTAATTTTATTATAATGGCTCAAATTAGAAAAAAATGCATTTTTCTTTCGAGACCTTTGTAAGACTGTTTTTGTATCAGAGTAATTCTTGATTCTGTGAACTATAATAATAAGAGCATATACTTTGATGAACATATTAAGTGCTGTACTCACGTGTTGCGCCAGTTCCCTCATCTCTTCGGCGAGGCGCGCTGCGGTCTCCTCGTTGCAGCGCGCGGCTCGCTCCTCCCAGCTCTGCTTGGTGGACGCGGGAAGGGAGCGCCACTCGTTGCCCACGATCCGCGAGATCTCGCCTGCGGACGTCAACGTGAGGGAGAATGAGTAGGGGAAGGAAGGAGTAGAAGAGAAATGAAGTGGTCAGCGTCAACGTATACATAGTATCAGTATCATCATTATCCCCATCATGGTTCAGGCCTTGTCGTGGCGGTGGGGCTCAGTAGCCTAGGGTGAGCCGCTGCACCTTGGGCGAAGCTAATTGAGCCGAGGGGGCTATTTGTACCCCTCTTATAAGAAGAGGAGACATAAGAGCAGGGGGCAAGGGGTGAGGACGGGAACCTCACCCCATTGTACTGTCCCGACGCTGGGAGGGGTTGTTCTGTGGTGCGGGACAAACAAACAAACAACGTCAAGACAGTACAATGGGGTAAGGTTCCCATCCTCGCTCCTTGTCCCCCTGCTCTTTTATCCCACTTCCTATAAGAGGGGTACAAAGAGCAGCTCCCTCGGTTCAATTTGCCCAAGTATCTGGGTTCACCTTAAGCCACTGAGCCCCACCGCCACGACAAGGCTTGAATTTTGGTGGGGATCGTCTTACCACCTGCCATGGTCAATGGCTGACAACACTTCGTCTACCTAAACTCGGCCTCCACTCCTAAGCCTTATTGACCCATATACCGATACCATTACCCATATCACGCGAAGAATAAGCACGTTAAAGTGGCAGTAGGCTGGCACTCTCCTGACAATCAGAAGAACGGGTGACTAGTATCAAGACAGGGGAGAAAGGTATACATATTACATTTTTATGGAGGAAGAGAAAAAGAAAGAGAAAAATCAAGCGTTTCGCGTTAACGTTCAACGTACAGTAACAGTAATACAACTGCATATTAGAAATTAATTTGTACAACTCTCGTAAGAATGAAATCTTGCGTTCTGCGTCAAAACTCAACTGTTATCATATAACAGTATCGAAGACACATCCGTGAAATATCATGATTTGACTATACATCACTCCCTCATGCAAGCGCCAAGCGCGAATAAAGTTTTATGAGTCGACTTATAGTGAGCAAAAAGTATTTTCTATGCAACGATGAATTCTAATCATAAATCGAATATCATTAAAAGAATACCACGGGTCGTGATTTGTCACTAGTGATTTAATGTGATCAAATATAATATAATGTCACTATAACAATCCTACAAACACATTATGGTTCCCAGTGGCCATCCAGTGGAAGTTCTAATTGCCAAATAATTTGTATGGAAACGGGACCGAGTGTTCCCATCTGTCCGATCCGACCAAAAATCCGGATCCGAATCTTAAATCAGAAGTTTCTATCGATCGATCGATCAAAGTGTCGGATTCAACACTATCGGTTAGTGGAAACGAAACTCCCTGCACATTTTGTTGACGTCTTCTGCCCTGCAACGGCCATTTTATGGTGGTCCCACCCTATGGTCATTCATTCACGCGATGGGCCATCGACTGATCGTCGTCCAACTGACGGTCGGTGGACTCCAACACCTACTTCCGATATCCGACTTCACCCCGAGAGTCAGATTCGACCTAATGGAAGCCGGGCCTTGGTGATAAAAGCTATAATTTAACCATTTCTCACCGAAGGTAGACTCGGGGTTGTTAGCGACGATGGCCCTCCTGATCTCGCTGGAGTACAGGATGTACCCGGTGACGATTTTCTGCTTCTGCTCCTTCTTCTTCTTGCTGGTGGCGGGCGTGGTGACGGAACGCTCCTGGCTCGTCGACGGCGTCATCGACGGGTTGTACGGGTTGCTGTTGCCACCTGGAAGAAATAATGAGGTCATCCAAAAGTTTGGACGTTTACGCAAAAAAATTGATGTGAAACGAATATTGACGCGCTTTGAGTAAAAAGGAGTCAAATGCCGTGACGGCAAAAAGTGTGGCGAAGTAATTTCGACACGTGGCGACATGAGTTATAGTTTTTCATAGTAGTCTACTATTGCGAGTCATCGTGAACCTTCCGAAAATCTTAACCCTTCACCTATGGAGAGCGGCGAGACGGGCGAATCGATTCCTAGTTCTCTAGGAATATACTAGAATTACGAGTCCTGACTAACTGTTCCTAAGGTCTTAGCTCCTAGCCCCCGGAGTTCTTATCGGCTAACCTTGATGCGAGTTCTAATCTTCTATAATATATAACCCTTATATGTCACACTTTTTTTTGATATAGCTGGGAATAGCTTTTAATGCATGTAGCCAGTAGGGTAGATCCTGACTATGTGGTACTCGCACCTGGGAATGCCCTACCCGTAAACTAAAACCACTGCGAACACCTTCATCCGCATTTTGAGGGTCCCGGATCTGTATTCTACGGGATTACCTCAGCGACAGGTTGGCCCCGGCGAAGGCCAGACTACTCTTCGTAAGTGGGGACTGCCCGGCCGCGACTTCTATATGTCACACTGCTGGTCTCCTCCTCGATATCGGGCGAGGAGAGTTTTGGGCCGATTCACCGATGCGCTGACCCAATGCGGGTAAGGTGAACTTCACACACCTTCAAAGAGTTTTAATCTCATCAGGCATGCAGGTTTCCTCACGATGTTTTCTTCACCGGTGAGCAAGCGATGGTCTCATGTTCAGGTGCACATAGACATTTAGAAAAACCCATTTCAAGGCATCACAGGGGTCAGGATCGAACCCGGACCTCTCCCTCAAGAGCCACTAGACCACCGTCGCTCGTCCTAGTCTTCTAGTAGTATTCTAATATAGGTCACAAGCCTTTCAAGCTTCTATTTCCTAGGCGCTGCTTCAGCTTACCTATGGAGAGCGGCGTGGCGGGCGAGGCCAGCGAGGAGTCGTCAAGCGAGTTCTCCAGGATCATCTCGACGTCCTGGCTGCCGATAGTGGTGTTGATGAGGTTCGTGAACTGCGGCTTGCTGTCCTGTAATATACGGTACGTTAGCCTCTTATCTATGGCTGTTGTGTGTTAGCCTATGTCTAAGGTACGCAAGCACTCGGATACGGTACGTTAACCTTATGTCTATAGTACGCTCGCACTTGAAAACGTATGAAGGTGGAAACGTATAAAGAACACATCCATGACCTGATATAATACGATACTTACACGAAACTTTTTTTAGAGACAGTTATCTCTATTTGTTGGAGAAAACGTAAGTTTTTAGGAACTTTTTAGATTAATACTAGCGGCTAAACAATATTTAGAATTGTTTGATGTGTAAACATATACATTTTTCGGTTTAGCAAATATGGACCCATGCGAAAGGAATTTGTTGTTGGCCTTTTTTTGGTATCATTTGAAAATTGAAATGTTCAAAACCGAAAAACTATGGGTTGTCCTATTGCTTTGGCAATTTACACTAGACAATTATTTAAAAATATTAGAGCGATCTTATTCCTGCTGTTAAATGACATACCATAGAGTCGACGTTAACCGTGGGGTTGAAGGTCTTGTGGAAGTTGGAGGTGGCGGTCACTTCCTGCGGAGTCGCCAGCGCCGGCGGGCCCAGCGGCTTCGGGAAGAAGTAGATCTGCACGAGATATGGTTCGATGTAAATACACGCACACATAGTACATGTACAATATAACGTAAATGACTTGGTTAGTCTAACATTTGTAATCTTTACTAATATTATAAAACTGAAGAGTTTGTTTGTTTGGTTGGTTGAACGCGCTAGTCTCAGGAACTACTAGTTCGAATTTAAAATTGTGTTGAATAGTCCATTTATCGAAGAAGGTTATTGGCTATATAACATCCTACTACGACTAATAGGAGCGGAGCATCTATGAAGAACGTGCCAAAAATGAGAGAAAAATATTTCTTTTGAGACTTTTCGTTGCGAGACGTAAACGGTTAAATTTACGTTATAATTATTTATGACAGAATTGTATCCCTTTGAAAATACAAAAACAAGTCAGCGACAGCATAATATGTCTATCTTACTAAGATTAACTCACTATAATATTTTTTATGCACATCAAATTTGTTCTGAGTGAGTTTTTATAAACATGATATTAACCGTCACCTAAATAAATACTTTATTAATTATAAGGATATAATTATGAACAAAATTTCCCTTGAAATTGTTTGCTTCAAACGAATATAAGTACGAAATGTTTGCCAGCAATTACACTCTTTGTCCTGTCATTCTTTTGGAAACACAGCAAAGCAATTACGGAAGAAATAAGAAGGTGGTAAGTAGTTCCTGCGCAGAGGAGAGCGCAGCACAATCCCTCCTATCGGTGACTGGCCCCGCCCCCTACGCGTGGGCGTGGCGTACGCACGTAACGTACACACAGATTTATTAATGCGTACGTATACGGCATACGCATGTCATTCGTTGACGCACTAGCCCCGCCCCCTGTGTGCGTGTGGGCGTGTCCTGACCTCATCAACGGTGACATCCTTGGTGTGCTCGAACTTGCGCAGGCCGGCTTTAAGTTTGCGCGCCACGCGGTTGGACTCGTCGTACACCGCCTCGCACACGTACACGTCGCCCTCGGCCACCTCCGTGGGACGGCCTGAGAAGGATAACGTTAGTTTAGTGACTAGACAAACGAAGTAGTGATCAACGTCGCCTATGAACATGAGCTCACCCGGTAGGAACTTTTGTTATAAAAAGTAAGTTCATGAGGTCAGTCAAATTATTTCTACACAGACGAACAATTAATTTTAAAATGTCTGATATGTTAGCTTAATTACAAGAATATATCCGCAATACCTAGACCCGACGTCAAACGTAGGTCAAAGACGCCGGAGATAGGGTCGAGTTGGGCAAGACACTTGGCTAGACGTGGTAATGGCAGGGTATCCACGGCGGTAACCGAATGGTAGCTTAAACTGGGTCGGAGATGTCTCGAAATTTCCATACGAGATGGACCTATGACGTGGGAAAGCTGGCGGAGAAAACATGGATGAGACAGGCAAGGAACAAAGGAGATTGGGTACAAAGGGAGGCCTTTGCTCAACAGTGCGCAATGACACGCTGACGATGATAATTATGATAGTCACAAAAAGAGTTTATACGAGAAAATTTCTCATTTATATATTTGGTAAATACTCACATTTGAGGTAATCGTCATAGTCGAGGACGGCACACTTGCCCACGATGCCCACCAGTGGACTGGTGTCGTGCATCGTTGTGAGCAGCACTTCTTGTTTGTAGAATGGCTATAATATATATTTGGATAATCATTAACAAAGTTTTATGATACACTCAAAAGGGAAGTATATGAACAAAATAATTTGAATTTTGTGATAGTAGAACAAGGATTGTTATTTCATATCTTAGGGCGTTATCAAACTAGCAATTAGCGAGCGTCCCCAAAGCAGAGCGGACGCGCAACGATAACGCCGCGCATGCGCAGCCAATTCGTTGCAGACGCGAAACAACATCGCGAATCTGCGATCTTATTGCCATGGACGCCATTTTGTACTGTCTCGTACAACACATATAGTGTATTGCACGCTACAAATACGCGACGAAAACATTGCATAATTGCCACGCCGCACGCATCCACAACGAATTCGCTGTGCATGCGCGGCGTGTTAGTTTTGGATGCGTGAGGCGTGGCCCGCTCCGCCCAGCAGCCGCTTGCAAACCGCATGATAACGCCCGTATACAGTTGAGTTATAATAGTAGAAAGTATAACTTATTTTCCACTATTATAACTCAAAAGTAGTGATAGTTTTGACTATTGGTACAGAGTAATATTAGCTCACCTTACTTATGATGTTAGACACTTCAGACGGGAAGATCAAGAATGGTCCACGGAAGTAGCACTTGTTGCTGGAATTAAAATATATCACCTGATCGGTAAGTAGCGATAAATGTTTAAGAATTACAATTTCAGCTTGTCCATTGAAGGATTATTCTATTGAAATTTTATTTTAGTTTAGCTACACAGCTTCGCCCGCATTAACTTAGATTTACTGACGTATACGGATTGATGATGATTATTTTTATAGCCTAAGTTACTCACTATAACATTAGCTATCTGTCAGTGAAAGTCCCGTCAAAATCGGCCCAGCCGTTTAGAGATTAGCCGGAACAAACAGACAGACAGACAGACAAAAATTGTAATAAAGGCTATTTTGGTATATGTACCGTGTATACATACCACTTTTTAATAAATGCATATGGATGCATATGCATTTATTAAAAAGTGGTTATTTTAATATTACAAACAGACACTCCAATTTTAGTTATCTGTATAGATAACCCAAGTAACAGATAAACAATTCTACAGATGAGGGAGATACGCTGTCTGTCTTTCTGCTTGTCTGTCCCGTGAAAAAGCTTTTCTGTGTTTGAGAGAAGACAGGCAGTGTAATTACTGGCACAGAGACTTAACATCTAATGTCTCAGTCTCAGAATAAGCCCCATAATTGAGTGGTCCGGGTAATGGTAATTCATTATTACTAACCCTACTCTTGAAAACATTAACAACATTCACAATGGATAAGAGTTAGGCTTATAGTTTTGAACATACAACGCTTTTGTATAGTAAATAAAATTGGCAGTCATAGGGACTGCCAATTTTATTACTAGACTGATATAGAAGTGAGAACTAATATATACAATAATAACATGAAATTTCAAATTTTAATATGTATGATAATGACGTCATAATGTGCGTTTCATGATTTTTGTTCACACAAATTATTGAAGTTATCACTTCAATAATTTAATTAAGATTATTGCTAGGCGAGGACAACGTGTTTAATAGGAGTAGCAGTTTATCTCCGTACACAGGTCCCCAGCACTCCTAACACCAGTGGTGTGATGGTGGTAAGTGTCGGAAGGGGTTTGTTAGTGACAGCGATGGTAGGTGTGGTACTCACTCGCCCGTCTCCCAGATGGTGTCGACCTGCGCGATGACCTGGTTGCCCCCGCGGGTCACCACGTACACGTAGTCCCCGGTCTTGATGACCCCCGAGCACACGGTGTTGTACTGCTCGTAGTACGTGTTCTCATCGTCCGTGCCCAGAGGGTTGTACATCACCACGTCCTGTGACAGAAGGTAAACGTCACACATGGACATTAAGTTCGAAATTAAAAAAAAAAACTTAACACAATATGTACAATGAGCCTGCTTCCAGTCCGAGAAATTCGCCTATGCGTTGCCCACCCGTAATAGAAATAGACAGACAAGTCCTGATGCCAGTAATTAAATTCTCTCTTTGTCTCTCTCTATTTCATATATAATTGGCACTTGGGCATAATTTTGATTTTAAAAAGAAAAGAAAATACTTACGAATTTTGAAATGCTCTTAGGCATCCCGCGGGGGAGGGTGGACACACCAGTATGTGGGACTGGCTGCGTCCGAAAGATGGTAAGTGGACGCAGCTCCACCCACTAAAACCCAGCGAGTGCCACCAATGCCACCTTTTGTGAGGTGCCCCGGATCTGTTCAGCATCAGGGCACCTCAACGGTTAGTCAGTCTCCCAACGAACCGACGCCACCTCGACAAAGGGGTTGTCCCGCACAACAGAACAACCCCTCCCAAAATCGGGACAGTGCAATGGGGTCTTCCCATCCTCGCCCCTTGTCCCGTACTCTTTTGTCCCCTTTTCTTATAAGAGGAATACAAAGAGCAGGTCCCTCAGTTCAATTGGCTTCGACCAAGGGTTGGGTTCACCTTATGCTACTGAGCCTCACCATCACGACAAGGCTAGAACCATGGTGGGGGCAGTTGGTCTCTTGTTATAACTGAGCGTCGCATGACTTATACATTAAGACTAAAATAGAATGACCCACATTGACTAGAACCTTCCTCGCCTTATTTCGAGGAGACTTGAATATTGTATGTTATGCACCTTTTACTTTCTGCATTTGTATTATCCTATCATTTATTGATGACTATCTTCCTCGCTTTATTTCGAGCAGACTAGCTCTTACCGGCCTCTCCTTCTCTTGCACGTTCTCGAGCACCTCTAGCTCGGCCAGCTCGTCCTTGTGCTTCTCGACCCTCTCGCGGAACACCGACACCGTGCGGTTCGGCTCCAGCGGTACCTGTAGGTATACAAAACACAGGTATAACAACTACATCAATACTAAGGCCACTTCAAAAAAAAGTGCGTGCGTACAAAGTAAAAATGTCAGAAGTGAAACTTATTTGGCAACATTTTTCAATCTCGTTTATATTTATTGTGTGTGAGTTTGATAGAGCGACGTTCGCTCTATCTCACTCTCTCTCTAGATCTTTCTCATTTGCTTGCTCCCTACTCTCACTCAATGGCTATGTGCTTCATGCTACGTTCGCCCTTTCTCACACTCTCTCAGTCGGTCTCCATCACTCTCTCCCACTTCTCGGACAAAAACGTTTCACATTTTCGTGACGTTTCATCCGTTAAAAAATTACCCTCATGCGCGCAAAGAAGTTTCACTTCAAAAATAACCATATTTTATACTACATACACACAGGTTGTTATTATTGACACCGAGACTAATGTCTCGGGATAGGCGACGCCAGGTGTTATTCATTTACTATAAAGTGCCTCGTTCTATTTAACTAATATAAAAAATGTCTTTGTGACACACGATGCTAAGGCCGGTTTCAGAGCTATACCGACCATCGGTGCTTACGTCGGTCGCGCTTGTCAATTCAAAGCATTTGTATGAAAATAGACAGTTACCCGAGTGCGTACGGTCGGTCGAGCACTGTGTGACTTATGATTTAGGGTTCCGTAGCCAAATGGAAAAAACGGAACCCTTATGGATTCGTCGTGTTTGTCTGTTTGTCTGTCCGTCCGTATTTCATAGCCACTTTTTTCCGAAACAATAAGAACTATACTGTTGAAATTTGGTAAATAGATAGGTATTCTGTGAACCGCATCAAGATTTTCACACATAAATAGAAAAAAAAACAATAAATTATGAGGGATTCCCCATATAGAACTGAAACTCAATTTTTTTTGTCAGTATAGCTCTGAAACCAGTCTGAGAATCATTTACAGTCTTGCCCGATACGCAACAGCAAATCTTTCTATCTTTACTTTGTACATGCGAGGCAAGTATAAAGCTCATCTGGAATCCTTCACTCATATTGCTGAGTTTTGAAAAGGAGATCGGATAAGGGCAATGACCTGGAGAATGCAGTTCTTGCCCCGTCCATTGTTCAGCCGAGGAACACTGTGCTAATTAATCAGGTTAAAGTATTGCACGCTTCCGCTTTAGCAAAGCGGGAGCGTGCGTCAAGTCAATGAGCATTTGACACTCCGGTAAAAAAGGTCCAAATAAAGAAATTTTCATGACCAATCAAGGAGGACGAGGTAGTCTCACCGCGCGCGGCACGAGCGTGGCCTCCTTCTCGGCGCCCTCCCACACCTTGATCTTCTTGAACCAGCGGTGGCGCGTGTTGTAGCGGCTCTCGCACACGAACACGTCCTTGTCCGCGTAGCCTGCACCCAAATTTAAATTATCTTTATTTCTTGCAACACACTTCTTCTACATTTGAAACATGACAAATAATGTCAATATAAATTTAAAAAAAAATCAGTTTGGAATGCTCCATGCATGAGAAACGAGAAAAAGAACTGGTTTTTTTTAAATAATTAATACATACACATAAATATCATGGAGCAAATTTCTTATTCTCAAAGTGTGGTGTCCTCAATAAAAAGCAAAATATTTTATTCAAAATAGTACCAACAAAGCAGCTTTTTGAACTTCAATTAAATCTACTACGGGTGCCGAGGCAAGCCCTCTGAGAACTGGCCAAATAAACTCACTTAAAATAAAATCATCTACTTCATAATAAGCTTTACCACACACAAACGTTCCTTGACAATTTTCTTACAATAGATGGGAAGATTTTAAACATTTCCTAGGATCCTATTATAAAAACGTATACATTCTCCTGTACAGAATTACTAGCTTTATGAAGCTTAATTTTACATTTAATTTACTTACATACATAACATACTTATTATATAAAAAATACAGTGAATTCATCTCTATCGAATATATTACCATTTTATGTACCTACTGTCACTTTCCCTATCATTTGCGGGCAGGATAAAGTGTAAAAGCATGGAGGAGGCTTTTACTGACGGGGGCCACACAAAAAAGATTAACAAACATACAGACAAATATAACTATACACAGAAATATAATTAGGTTCTTAAGTGGAATATTAAAGATAAATAAATAAAATGTATTGCGATAGTAATTAACATAACCCGTACCCTCGGGGCGGTACTTGAAGTACTCCTTGACGTTCATGACGTAGCAGCGGCCCACGATGGCGTCGAGCGGCACGCTGCGGTGCGTCTCCGTCTTGAACACCTCCTGCTGCAGGAACTTGCGCGTGCGCACGTGGTACGTCTCGTGCGGCCTTCGGGAAGACAATTTTATGTCAATTGGATTCGTTGACAATTCATGCGTGCGTCTTCCTGACACATGAGATAATAAGTCTTGTTACCAGTAATTACACTGCCTTCTTATTATTTAAGGGTGAGGACACCAGCGAGGCCAGACGGGTGATCAGTCCTCATTAACGGGACCATTTCACTCAATTCCCCAGCCACACACACACTGCCTTCTTGCTTTTCTCTAGCACATAAAAAAATACGGAATACTCTCACGGAAGGAACAAGCAGGATGGTGGTACCCGAACAGGAACGCGTCAAAGTGCATCCGCCCCACTGCCGGAGAATCCCCTATTTCCCTATCTAGCATCACGAACAAATTAATTTGAACAAACTGAAGTTAACTGTGAATAACATTGTTCATTCCCGTATCCGGATTAGCAGGAAATGCAGTGGAAGCGATATATGTTACCCGGAATTCAAGTGGGGAAAAACATGTCCGCGGTTTCACGGAGCTATATAAAACTGTTCAATTACCTAAACGACGTCTTGAGCCTTCTCCGGTGTGTCGCTGCCGCATGAGCAGGGACCCGTTACTCAAGGAGAAGTATATTGACTTCATGCGGGAGTATGAGGACTTGGGACAAATGTCTGTGTCAAAATTTGACTGGCGCTCGAACGAGCATTGTTTTCTCCCGCATCATGCGGTAATAAAACCATCAAGTGGTAAACTGCGCACAGTATTTGATGGTTCTGCGCAGACCACATCGGGAGTGTCCTTGAACCAGTGTCTTCATACTGGTCCCAAACTGCTCATGGAACTTTGTGACATCATCACACGGTTTCGGCGTCATCAATTTGTTTTTGTGGCTGATATCAAGATGATGTTCAGGCAAACGGTAATCCACCCGGATGATCGCCGATATCAATTAATATTGTGGCGGGAAAACCCGCAAGATCCCATGCGTGTTTACGAGCTCAATACGAACACATACGGGCTGCGGTCTAGCCCTTTTTTGGCCATACGTTCGCTTTGGGAGCTCGCGGATCGAGAGCGTATGTCGTTTCCTCGCGCAGCCGCCATTTTGAAAGAGGACTTATATGTCGACGACATACGCACTGGTGCGTCCACGGAGAGAGAGGCTCTCCTGTTGCGTGATGAGTTGATTGGCATACTGGCCTCCGCAGGTTATGAGTTGCGTAAATGGGTCTCCAACTTGCCTGCGTTATTGGATGGACTACCAGATGACCATCAGCAGGACCCTCACCTATTTGAGAACCGGGACAATCCTACCATGATGACAGTCCTTGGAATCCAGTACAGACCAGTCCAAGACGTCTTCACGTTCAACGTCGACTTGGATTCGCCTCATATTTGGACAAAACGACTGGTTTTGTCGACTGTCGCGAGAACCTTTGATCCAAATGGCTGGATATGCCCGGTCATATTCTGGGCCAAATGCTTCCTGCAGAGACTTTGGACTGCAGGTCTCGGATGGGACGAGCCACTCCGTGAAGTTCTTTCGGAGGACTGGCTCCTATTTGCTTTCTCATTGACGGCCATTAATAGAATTTCGTTACCCCGTGCTATACTTCCGCCAGGGAAGTATACAGCGTCCCTTCATGGGTTCTCGGGCGCTTCGGAACGTGGGTACGCAGCAGCCGTATATTTGCGCACCGTGACCATGGATGGTCAGGTGAAGGTATCGTTGGTCATGGCGAAGAGCAAGGTCGCGCCACTGCGAACTGCTTTGACAATTCCCAAGTTAGAATTGTCGGGAGCAGCTCTTCTTGCCCGCCTTTTGAATCATGTCATGTCCACCTTATCCTCGTCAGTTAATTCGTTAGATCAATTAGCATTAATTATCCGATTGGCCAATTAGGGGTTAGTGTTAATTAGATTTATATACTTATCTGAGACAGCCTCGGTTGAACACGATGCGCAGCGGAGCTTTACAATATGGCGACAAAATGACGGCGTCACTTGTTTTAGGCACTTAAGTGTTCACAACAGTCAATTCACAATATTTATATTAGTTCAATATACTCAAATTTATCAATCCACGCGACTATGCTCCAAAATGGGCGAACAAAAGAATCAAGTGGCAAGTATCGTTCGTCACGTCAATAGCGGCGACAAAAGGGCGACATGCCGGTGAGCGATCTCGCGGTGAACTGGCGGTACTGCCCGAGGCGCGGGCGCTCCCTACAGGAGAGACGCTCGCGCGCTGCCGTGGCACGAGCGCGGCTCGATACATTGGTTCATAACAAACATTGTATTGATTATTTATTTATTTCACAACTCGACTTAGTGAAAATAATTTCCCGCCGTGTTTGATGTTTACGATACATAGATTCCATAAAATCACATAAACGATACATAGACAGCCGTGTTCGGTGATTGTGCTGGAATATAGGTACTTGCAGAGAGGGACATCCAAGTGTATAAGTTTGTACCTGTAGTAGACGCTGCCGTAGACCATGGGCACACCGTCAGCGTTGGTCCACACGCGATCGACCTGCAGCACGGAGGGCTCGCGGCCGCGCTCCCCCGCCACGTACACAAAGTCGCCCTTGCCGTACGCCGACACGGGGGGCGCGCCGCCCGCCTGCATGGACTCCTCCGTGCTCGACCTGAGAGTAGACACACATATAACAAAACTGAACAATTTTTAACCGGATCTAGGAACATACAAACAACATAATTTCTAAGTCATTGGTATGACTGCATGCATACTGAGATCCATTCCTCAATAAACAACTGCCGTATTATTAATAAAAATAACAGGCTAATTTTGACATATCCCATCAATAATATCACAATGTACATCACAATGTTGTCCTGTATGCACAGGGAGTATAGAAGCACAGGGGCTCGCCTACTACACATACTGTATGTGTGACTGAACAGCGAGCAACGGACATAAATAATGGACACTGAGGTAGTATGATTCTCCTGCAAGCCGCTAGCATAGGAAGCATGTCTTATCATTTATTTTTAACCTCGTTGTAGTTTTCATTCAGTTGCTTTGTAGCAGCAGAGGTAGTGCCATGCTGCTTTGCAGCCGAATCGGGTCGGCACGGCCGGGGTGGTACCTCTTGCTCACATGGCACCGGCGTCAAGTGACAGCTGTACTGACGCGTTCCGGCTTATGAGTTTCCGGTGGCCCATTGGGGAGAGATAGGAAAAAGGAGGGCAACGCATCTGCATAATCTTCGTTCGTTGTTGTGTGTATGGGCGTCGATAGTCCCCAAAAGGATTCGACTTTTTTTATGTTTTCTTTTATGTTTATTACTCATTTATGTGTTGCCTATCCTGAGACATAAGATGTTAAGTCTCGGTGCCAGTAATTACACTGCCTGTCTTGCCCTTCTCTCTGAAACACAGCAAAGCTGTTTCACTGGAGAAACAAGCAAGATGGTGGTACCAATGCAGCCAGGGGCGCGGCACAGCGCTTCCCTCCCGCCGGTAAATGACTGCTCGTTTGTCCTCCTATGTTATAAAAAAGCTGCTATCACTCGATACCCATGACAGCATTTTTTTTTCTTTAACGCCGGGAAATGCTCTGAGGCATCCCGCGGGGGAGTGGGTCTCCCCAGGCAGGTATGTGGGACTCGCTGCGCCCGAAAGCTGGTAAGTGGACGCATCTCTACCCACTGAAACCCGGCGAGTGCCACCAATGCCGCCTTTGGTGAGGAGGCCCCGGATCGAATGAGCAAACAGGGCACCTCGACGACTAGTCAGTCGCCCAAGGGACCGACGCCACCTCCACAGAGGGGTTGTACCGCACTACAGAACAACCACTCCCAATGTCGGGACAGTACAATGGGGTGAGGTTCCCGCCAAAAAAAAAAGAGTAGGCTTTTTTTTTCGGAAGGGCTAGACTTTTCGGCCTGATGGCCTTTAAGCTCAATCGGTACAGTAAGTGAACAGATGGCTCACTTAAGAAATATTCGAAAGGGGGTCCCCTGGTCTCCTCAAGATCGTAGCAGCTGTTACCATTCGTCGCTGATGACGTCTCATCTGGTCTCCACATTTTCCTGCAAACACTATCTCACCTGGTCTCCTCCTCATCGTCGTTCTCCTGCAGCAACTTGCACTGCTTAACCAACTCTACGCTGGTGGCGATGGCGTCCTTCGTGAAGGCGAGCGCGGGAGACGACAGCGTGTTTCGACACAGGATGTCACGCTGGATGGTATAGTACGTCTGCAGCTCCACCGAGTCCTCGAAGATCTGGCTGTCGGTGCGGGACAGGCGGCGGGCTCTGTACGTACGTTAGAGAAATCATGAATACAGAATATAATATGATATAATATAAACCAAAGTTGAAATAGTACCAATAGTAATAGGAGCTACAGGAATGGTAGCCAAGAGTATTCGACGGTATTGTGACAGGCTAGACGCAAACATAGACATAACAATAATGCAAAAACAAACAGCCATTCATACAATTACAATAGTTTCTAAGGTTTTGGGGGATAATATTTTAGTAGATAGTGGGGGATCCGAGGCTCCTCTTCCCTGAAGGCTTCAGGGCGGGACCAAAGAAAGCGCCAGCTGAGAGTGGCTGAGATAAACTAGGTTTAACAATAATAATATAATATAATATAATATAATCAGAATTAAGCAAGACTTATCTGACATACAACAACAACTTGACTTGTTTCCAAAACTTTAGAAAAATCCTACATATTATAATATAATATCCTGGCCTGAATAAGAGACTGGTGAAAACCTGAGACCCTGAAACGGAACATACTAGCTAAGTTAATAATATTACCTCTCGAAGACAGCGAACATGTCCTGCTGGAAGTGATCCAGTCGGCGGTATAGGCCGCGGTCGAGCCGCCTCTTCACCAGGTCCAGCGAGATGGCGCGCACACGTTCGCCGCCCGCGCCCTCATCGTGCTCCGCCAGCTCCGCCATGCTGTCCGAGTAGCACCTGCGACATGGAACATTCTAGAATGTCGTGGAAGTTGGGAGTAGCACCTGCGGCATAGAAAATTCTAGAATTTCGTGGAAGTTGGGAGTAGCACCTGCGACATAGAACATTCTAGAATGTCGTGGAAGTTGGCAGTACCACCTGAGACATAGAACATTCTAGAATGTCATGGGAAGGTTACGCGAGTACCAGTGACATGAGCGAATGATATAGAATATTAAAGAAAGTTGCGAGTAGCATCTGTTGTCACAGATAACTCTAGAAAATGGTCCACTTTGATCTTTCGTGCCGAATTAAAGTAAAAATCAGTACAAACACAGAACAAATGATCATGCTCATCACACAAACATTTGTCCTGGGTGGGGCTCGAACCCACGACCTTCTGGTTTAGCAGTCAGGGTCACCAACCACTAGACCAACAGGCCAGTTGATTAATGTTTTATGGCATTGCACAGACCAAGAAGAACCATACTCAATAGAAATTGCTCTATCAATTGCGAATTTATTTGTTTCAATAAGATATGTCCGGAGATTATTAAGCCTTTAGCTCTTTATCAGTAATTTATAGATATTATGAAGATCCTGACCTGCCCTCCTCGTCCTGGTGATTGTAGACCATGGTGAACAGGTTGAGCAGCAGCTCCTGGACGGCAGCAGGCACGTCCGGGACCGCGTCATCGTCCTCTCTATGAAACAATAATAAAAAAATGTAAGGAATTATATCTTTTTATATTAAAGATGTTTTTTAATATTTTTAAGGGACTTCCCAAACAGGCATATCAGTTAATAACTTTTAATAATCGCCATCGATTTTAATAGTGGTACAAAAATCAGTGTTAATAAATTGTAAAATATATGATATGGAATAAAAAAAAACTTAAATAAGAAATGCTTATACCGAGTCTACTGCTTGCTGCCACTGTTTCGGCCATGACTCAAATCATAAAAAAATCATTTATTTTTGTTTCATAAGCCCATTTTGACGAAACATAGACCAAATATTAAGTACCAATTGCTAAATAATTGGCATTTTTTATTTTTTATAATCCTATACCCAGCATCGGGCAGACAGAGACACTGAGGAATGTAATCTTACTCATATTCAAGAATAAATTCATATTTAAGAATAAATTGCACTTTATGTTCCATTTAATTTACCATGAATGTACATGTCTTGAATAACTTATTATTATATTATTATTATTTAAATGTTTATTAGAACAGAATGTTAATCTGTTAACTTGATTCATATAAATAAAAAGACAAAAATGAAAGTATAGGCTTTTAGTTAAATGAGAAAACAAACGGAAAGTTAGGTCATCTGGAGATAAATGGCACCTATATACACACTACACATATCACATTTCTTACCTTAGCATCTGCTTCGTTTGTAGACACACCCGTTGCAATATGAGAGCATCCTTATAAATCTGCGAGTCCGGCTCATTATACTTGCAGGCGTTGTCGAACATGAGTATAAAGTCCGATGCCAGCTCATTCACCGTGGTGTATGTGCCACTCTTGAGCTTGTGCGCTATCTTCTCCATGTCAATGGGGTTCTTGATCAGCTCGTAATAGTCCGGGTACTCGGTCTTGCTCGGTAGCTTCATGAAGATTAGTGCGAGCTGACGGTTAGCTGTGGAGTAGATAGAATGTTGATAATATTAGTAATTAGTGAACAAATAGGGAAGAGGTATTTTAGACGGGTGGAACGGATAGTTTAAAACAGACAAACATACATTACTATTATTATATATTATATATATTTACCGGTGGGAGGGAAGCGCTGTGCCGCGCTCCCGGCTGCATGGGTACGACCATCTTGCTTATTTCTCCCGTGAAACAGCTTTGCTGTGTTTCGGAGAGAAGGGCAGGACAGGCAGTGTAATTACTGGCACCGAGACTTAACATCTTATGTCTCAGGATAGGCAACACATAAATGAGTTGCCTGGTCTCGTTCCAGGTATACTAGTTTAGTTCATGGGCGACGTCGACCACTTAACCTCAGGTGGTACGTTTGCCAGTTTGCCTATCCAACTAACATAAAAAAAACATATTACCTTTCGGGTCCCTATAATCCCTGATAGCGTCATACAGCGTCCGTAGCTTCTGTTCGAACGGCGACAGCTGCCTCGACTTGGCCGCCTTGAACGTCTTTAGAGGTGTCTTCCTCTCGACACTGACGCTGTTCAGCTCTTTCAGTTTCTCATTCAGTACCCGCTCCAGGAGGTTTGCGTCGTCGTATATCATGGAGCCCTCCTCGTTGAACTGGCGACAGTTGGCGAACATCAACTTGAAGTCGGCCACCATCTCCTCCATGCTGTTGTAGCGATCGTTCTAAAAAAATATTTTATTCATTTACTTGCTTACATGTAGTATACTATAGTGTCAATCGTATACTTTAATATCAATAGTATATTATAGTGTCAATGGTATACTGTGGTGTCAAAAATATACTATAGTGTCAATAGTATACTATAGTGTCAAATGTATACTGTGGTGTCAAAAATATACTATAGTGTCAATAGTATACTGCTAGCGTCACCGTAAAATTTAGTAACAATGTACGTATAATTATTATATTATTAATTCATAATAACGAATACATTAAAGCCTAACCTGAACCGACATAACAATCCCCTGTTTTACGTACGGATATAAAATGCAGGGTACCTACGTTATCTCTTTCATCAGTGCGCGGGATACGCTGCGCGATGTCTGTATGACCGTTATACCACCGTTCTACTTATTTCTACTCTCGGCTTTAAGTTGGTTTCATGAAACAAAATACTCCGCCAAGTTTCTATCGTGAAGGCATTTATCTACTACCCAATAAATGACAAAGAACTATAGATCATAACGGCGAATATTTTTATTAATAATTCTTATAAAATGTATTTTTTAATAAAGTTGAATTTGACAATAAAAGCCGAGTGACTACTTGCACGCCTAATATTTTGAAACAGCCAAGCTGTTCCGGAAAGAGCACGGCAAGTGTATTTACTGCCGCGGAGGCTGACTAAGTCTCAAGATCGATAACATATAAATAAGTTGTCTTTTTTTTGTTCATGAGCGTCAGCGTCGCATTTACCATCGGGTGACTATCAAAGAACATACAAAAATGAGAGGGACTAAAATAAGGAAATAATAATAGAAAAGAAGTTACCGGTGCCATAGTGGGTATAACGGCAGTGTCATGCCGTCACGACATTCAAGTCCGTTTTACCGTCAAGGCAATGTATTGCACATAAAAATACACCAGATGAAGCCAAAAGGACATACCTTGATGTTAGCCTCAATAGCGATCATATCTATAGGCCGGTCGATCACGTTGTAGTAGTCCGGGTACAGTTTCTTGCTGGGCTTCTCCATGAACAGCAACATCGGCTGGCGACCGTCCGAGCACGTGAACTCCACCAGCTGCTTGGCCACGTGGTGCAGCTTCTTCTTGAGGGGGAGGTTCACCTTGTTGGAGGGGGTGGAGGGGGGCAACGGGTTGATCCGAGGTCGCCCTGAAACAGATCAAATCAAATAATTCTATACAAAACAGTATCAATACAGAATCTTTTTAAACGTCATTTGTTCTACTACCATCTACCACCGGTTCCAAGGCAAGCCCACTGAGAAGAATCTTTTAACAATTCCTTCTTGCAGTTACACCGCACACGAAATGCTGGAGACGCAGTTTGACGTTTATATGACGCGGACTCGCGACACCGCACGCGAGCTGCTGGAGACGTAGTTTGACGTTTGATTTATTTATATAAGATTATGCAATATTTGTTTTGCAAATTGTGTTGCTTCTAAATTATGTCAAGCGGCCATTTTGAGCACCGTTTAAATTTTATAGGTTATCATAATCTTTTACAGCCTGTAAGGTATTTGAATTTAATTGCTTTGTTTTCACTTCTATCGGCAGTCCCTGTGACTGGTTGGGTTTTTTTTTGCTGGCAGTAGGTACTACACGGCTATCGATTGAAGTTGGCAATAAGCGCGATCCTATTCTTAGTTGGTTCGCATAGTTATTAGGGATTTATATAAACTACATGACCATACCTCTAGGCCGGGGCGTCTGCACCTGTGCCTGACTCTTCACAGACGACAGACTCTCATCGTCACTTGACGAGCTCTGCACGATATCTAGCAACTCTTGGACACGCTGCTGCATATGTCTAAACAAAAAGTATAACATGATAAAGCGTGCACTCAGATATTTGCCATATAGACTAGGGGGTTCGCGGAATACTAACAAATATGTAATATATTTATACTATATAGAGTAGACCATATGTGTACTCTTTAGAAGAGAGAGAGCTCTTTCTCTATTTAAGAGCCTTGCTCTTGTCGGTGGAGCATTCGCCAATCCTTCCTTCTCTCCGCCAACACCTTCACCTCCTGATACGATACGACCTCTTCTCCTTAATCTGTTCCATATAAGTTCTCCTCGGTCTACCTCTTCCTCTATTTCCCTCAATTTTATTTTAAAAAAAACGGATCATGTCGTATCAGGTGACCAATAATATTTCCCCTTCGGTTCTCTATGGTTTCTTTTACCTTTTCCATAACCTTTCCATTTGACACCATTTGTAAAAATATCTATTCTCTAATTTCACTTCATTAAAGGTAATTGAAAAAGTATAGTCAACATTTCACTGATAACAGATAAAAAAAATTAAACGCCAAGACAAAGTTTCTAGCCCAGATCAGAAAAAAAAAGGAATTTACTTTTTCTATTTTATGTTTGATAGGCAAACTAACAGACTATCCACCAGGATGGTAAACGGTCAACGTCGCCCATAACCATTAACTAGTTATACATAGAATTCATGCATGCATTTCTATCCTTTTTTTATCGCAGGGAAATCCTTATGGATGCAGCCAGGATCTTCGGGTAGATCCTGACCCAATGTGGGACTCGCACCTGGGAGTGCCCACCCTAACTAAAACCACTGCGAGCGCCTTCAGCCGCTTTTTGAGGGTCCCGGATATGTAGGCAACGGACACGATCACCTCAGCGACAGGCTGGCCTCGGCGAAGGCCAGACTACTCTTCGTAAGGGGGGACTGCTCGACCGCTACTAAGCAGTCCCCGCGACGTCGTGTCATACTGGGCCCAGGTTCCCATCCTGAAGCCTGACACGAGCACAGGGGCGTTACTGTAGGCGCATTAAGTAGCGCCTCCTTCGCACTCCCGTTCGTCGCCTGCGGGGGGAGGCCTCGTCAGCGGCCTCCTTTCTCACCCGCTCGTCGGCCTCTTTCTGGTACATTACTGCCTCGCAGAAGGAGACCATCGCCGTCCAGGATTCGTCGTCACCGAGCATCGCGGTGATGACACTCGGCAGAGACAACTCCCCTCCGATGACTGATGTCAGATCATGACGCAGCGCCGCCCATCACGGGCACACCTCGAGGGTGTGCTGGGCCGAGTCCACCGCCGCGCCACAATCGTGACAGACTGTCAACGGCTCCCTGTGGGATGCATTTCTATCCTGAGACATAAGATGTTAAGTCTCGGTGCCAGTAATTACACTGCTTGTCCTGCTTCTCTCCGAAACACAGCAAAACTACTTCACGGGAGAAATGCACCCTGCATTAATTGTGGTGGTAAACGAAACGAACGAAAGTATAGCGCTGACCTTGACTGCACAAAAAGTACGAAGTACGGTATCGGAGGGGCGAGGGCGGACCGCGGGAGGATCACACGTGTCGGGCGGGAGCTGTGATTGGTTTACCAGTCATTCCTTGCCTCGTGCAACGAAACGTCGTCCCGCTTACTTCATAAATACAGTGTGTTGCTGTTGAGTGTTTCGTTATTAAGTTTGTGACCGATTCTGATGGTGCCGATGATGATAGCACTGACGAGTGTTAAAGTCCCGAGCCCGGGCCCTCAACAAGTAAAAGACTTTGTACAATGGAAGGCGTGCATCCATTATCAGAATCCAACTAATAAAAAAAATTGGACTATTATTTAATTAAAGCAAATTGAATATTATTTACTTGTTTTAATTTATTGCATAATAAATTATATTTTGTCAAGTACCTATCAGTCATCATAAGGGTCATTTCTATTGAATAAAACAAAATTAAAAAACAATAAAATAAGTATTGCTAATTTTTTACAGATCCACCATACTGTTTAATATTTTGAGATAACACATGAATAAAATAATTTTATGTAAGAATACGTCCAATTTTAATAAAAAAGACGTAAGTAAAAATAGTTTTTAAAATTGCCGCTAAAACGCTCCAAGCTGTCATGTGTCACTCTTAAAATGTTATTTTAGGTTTTCAAATACTGTCGCTCATGTGTAAAACATAACTTTACATGAATTTGTAACATGTGTCAACGTCCCTATTGAAGAAACAACGAACCTCTGCAACTTCACAGCGTCCTTGTACAGGCGTGAAGTCGGCACGTTGTACCGCTTAGCGTTCTCAAACATGATGTTCATGTCCCCCGCCACCTCGGACAGCGTGCCGTAGTTGCCTCGCCGGATCTTGTTCTTGATCTGGTTGAGAGACATCGGGTTCTTTATCGCCTTGTAGTAGTCCGGATACTCTCGACGGGAGGGAAGCTTCCAGAACGCTTTCGCCAAGGGATTTCCTGGGTACAAAAAAATTAGCCATCACCGCAGATGAGAATCGTCTTACACTTATCACGAACGGACGGTATACAAACCGTCACTAGAAAAGCACTAACAAAAGAGGGTATTATGTCATAATCGCTTGTTTTCAACTGAACACAATTTTGAGTTAATTTTAGAATTAATGTATACTATTATTATAAAGCTGAAGAGTTTGTTTGTTTGTACGCGCTAATCTCAGGAACTACTGGTCTGATTTGAAAAATTCTTTCAGTGTTAGATAGCCCATTTATCGAGGAAGGCTCTAGGCTATATAAAATTACGCTGTGACTAATAAGAGTTAAGTAACGCGGGCGAAGCTGCGTCCAACAGCTAGTAATTAATATAATCTTTAACTTAAGGTTACACAAGTGGCTCATCTTTCCATACAAACGCAGAACAGTAATTACTACAATGTTTGACGTTGACCATGAAAAACTAAGTATAATATCAATTGATCTCGTCGTTATCTATGTGTGTATGTACCCAAAATTGTAAAAAAAATGTACATTGAAAAAATACAAGCTTCTAAACTTTTGTATTTCAACACTGACTTTAGCCCAACTTTGGGCGTAAATAAATAGTATACAGATTATGAAAGCTCAAAAATAAAGCCCGTACAGATATAGTTTAGTTATTCAAAAGATAAAAGGACATTTTCGGAATGAATCATTGTGCATTTCATTCTAGCACGCATGTTCGCGCACTATGTCAGGTGAGATAGCAATCATTTTGTTAGAGTTCGCGCCATCGACTAGTTCAACCGATAAAGTTAATATACCTAGCGGAATAGAGGAACAAAACGCTGAGCGAGTGAGATGTCACTAGCAGCAACACTGTGTGATAAAAAGAGATGCGTGCTGCGACGTAACAGAACCGTTTTTGCAACTGTTTGATTCTCGGCATAATTCGGAACGCTGAGAATTTTAGCTTTGTGAATTTTTGTGATATTACGTGAAATCGTGCATATTATTGAGAAATAGTGCTTCAGAAACATGGTGACTTGTTCAGTGATTGATTGCTGTACAACACAGCGAAATAACCCCGAAAAATTATTCATTTCACAGGTAAATTATTCCAAATCGACACCTCCAAACATAGTATATATTTTTGCTAATACGCTTCGAATTGTAATTAGTAATAATGATAATTCTCTTCTATAAACATTTATCTATGTAAGAAACAAAGATTGAATACACATAATGCAGAATTTACGAATATTTTGTGTAAAAGAAATAATTTTGTTTTCATATAAAACACAACATTACCACTCTATTTTGGTTAGGTACATGTTTGATGAAGCGACATGATATACATCACTACACACACTCATAAGCAATTTTGACGCACACAAATGTCAAATCATTTCGGTTTCGTTTGACAGCTCGTGTCTGTTCCTCTATTCCGCTAGGTATATTAACTTTATGGTTCAACCTTAAGATTGAATGAAATAAAGATGCATCAATAATAGTAGTGGATTCCTATCCATTCCTATCCAAATGGATTCCCTAAATTTTAAGTATGTATTAATTTTATTTTATATGTGAAAAATATACATACAAGTAAAATGACTTGAATGTCGCGACAGCAAACGACATGAATCGACCAAAGATTTAAATCGTTAGATGCGCCCCTGCCATAGTATGACCGCTCCAAAATGTGTCCACCGTCAAATGAGTGAGCTCACTCATTCGCAATCAGTGCGACAGAGAAAGTAGTTTACACAATTTGCGTAAGGCAAACAGAAACGACACTATTATGTCAGTACCGTCTAAAATCTAAGTCATTTAGGTATGCATACAAAACACGATAAAGTTCGGTTAAAAATCTCACCGTTGGGTGCTAAATAGTTCCTGACGGACTCTAGAAGTTTCCATTGTGGCGAATCTTCGTTTATCTTCTCTTCGTCGCTGTCGCCGCCGCTATCTTCGGAGTGCTGAGATCAGAATTTCGGAATAAAAATTAGTTTTATAATCTATTGCTTTATCGTCATTATTAACACTTTTCTGTCTACTGTTAAAAGGCAAAGGTTGTAAGGCAAAATGTACTTAAGGGTTTTATTTACAAACCATACCTTTGGAATAAGACATTAGGTCGTAAGATGTTTAATATACCGGTGTATTTTGAACGCTTGCAAAGATTTAACCCTAATAAGTAATAAAATACTTTATATACTATATAAATCATCGTCATATACTATATAAATCATCATCAAACGTTTTTTAAGAAAATCTTAGGACTTATGTATTTTGCAAACCCGCAATGTGTATACACGCGAACTCTGTCAGCTGATGCAGTCCGCTGACCGGCGTGAACCATAAACCAATTACATTGCAGTTTAAAAAAAACGATTATTTTAAAGCATTATCATCAAATTTCTGTAAAATTATGTTTACTAAACCGGATCATACAAAAAAATAAAAAAGTCAACCAAAAAAAAAAAAACGCGTTTTTTTCATTTGTATCATGTCAGGCTATGCCAACACTATCATACCTCTTCGTTTTTGCAAGCGTTCCAAATACACCCGCTATAATGTTGAATTGTTGAACGACTAGTTGGGCGACTAGTGGGGCGACTAGTTGGATGACTAGTCGGGCGACTAGTTGAGCGACTAGTCGGAGGACTAGTTGGGCGACTAGTTGAGCGACTAGTTGAGCGACTAGTTGGGCGACTAGTTGAACGACTAGTTGGGCGACTAGTTGGATGACTAGTCGGGCGACTAGTTGAGCGACTAGTTGAGCGACTAGTCGGAGGACTAGTTGGGCGACTAGTTGAACGACTAGTCGGAGGACTAGTTGAGTGACTAGTTGAGCGACTAGTTGGGCGACTAGTTGAACGACTAGTTGGGCGACTAGTTGGATGACTAGTTGGGCGACTAGTCGGAGGACTAGTTGAGCGACTAGTTGGACGACTAGTTGGGCGACTAGTTGGACGATTAGTTGGGCAACTAGTCGGAAGACTAGTTGAGCGACTATTTGGACGGCTAGTCGGACCACTAGTTGGACGACTAGTCGGGCGACTAGTTGGACGACTAGTTGAGCGACTAGTTGAGCGACTAGTTGGACGACTAGTTGAGCGACTAGTTGGACGACTAGTCGGGCGACTAGTTGGACGACTAGTTGAGCGATTACTTGGACGACTACTTGAGCGAATAGTTGGACGACTAGTTGAGCGACTAGTCGGACAACTAGTTAGGCGACTAGTGGGACGATTAGTCAAGCGAGTGGTCGAGCGACTGGTAGAGCAACTGGTTGAGCGAGTTGTTGGGACGATTGGTAGGACGGCTGGTTGGGCGACTACTCGAACGACTGGTTAGGCAACTTAGCTTATCTAGGAATCTCATTTTTCAGTTTCTTCCCAATTATTTGAAGAAATTTTTACAAAAAACCAAATCCTCTCAGAAAGTGTTCAATACTTATATTGTTTAAAAAAGTTCAGTTTTTAAATGGAACTAATATTTTTTTTCAAATATATACATGCACCTAGAGAGATCTAGACATACCTTGAGCTCGGGTTCTGTGTCGGAGGGTGGCGGCTCCATGATGGCCATCACTCTGCTGGAGGGCGCAGGCACCCCCCTCCACGCTCGCCGGCTGCGGATCCTCTCGGAGGCCTTCCCACGTCCGTGCTGTTCCAACTCTTGACGGCGACTGGCGATCACCTATATGAACATACATTTATAATCAATCACAAAAACCTTTCATGCTATATGCTTACAAGTCTCAGGTGCATTCCACTTCACACCAATCTTTACAGAATTTCAGTAATGGTGATTGTCGGTTTTGGTAATTGGTATTCATTGAATGATATACCATAGATGTGACATAGGCAACGTCGAGAAGTGAAGGGAATTAGGTTGTGAATGATGATCATCTACAACCCTGGTACAGATATCTATATTCATCATACCTACTGATAGGTGTAGGGTGATCGACTGTTCCATATTTTGACCCATATTTTAGTAGGTTATAATAATATAATATCAACCCCTATATAGGCCATAGTTCACCGGTTCTCTGGCCCAATGCGGGTAGGTGAACTTCACACACCTTCAAAGACTTAATCTCATCAGACATGCAGGTATCTTCACAATGTTTCCTTCAACAGTGAACAAGTGATGGTCTCATGTTCAGGTGCACCCATTTCAAGGCGTGGTGCCAGGATCGGACCCGGACCTCCAACTCAAGACACCAAGCCCATACTCACTAGAGCCTAGACCATCGTTACCTTGACCTTACATAGGTTGTCTTAGGTAAATCTATAACCACTCTGACCATTGAAATTTAACATGCTCTACAAACTAGAAATTAGTCCAATTAGGCTATTCAGTCCAGGATTATACCCAAACTCCCTTGTTCAAAAATCAAACCCATCAATGGCTAAACGGTGTCCACTAACACCACTACATAGAGCTTCTGATACATTATTATCTTAAAAGAATGTTTATTATAACATAAAATATACATAAAGCATTAATCAATATCACAAACATTAGAATAAAGCAAATGGGAATCAATCCGTAGACCAACAACACTTATACATTAAAAACGTTTTACTGTGACACCGTGTATCATAACCAAATGAGCAAACAAAGTCTTACCTTCTTCAATGCCTTTGCATCTTTATATATCTGACTGCCGGGGACGTTAAAATTACAAGCGTTCCTGACCATAAGACACAGATCCTTGTCCAACTCACTGAGACTTGTGTATTCCCCGCCTTGAATTTTTTGGGCTATGATCTTTAAATCTAACGGGTTATCAATTAAGTCATAGTACTCGGGATAACGTCGCCTTGATGGTAGAAATTGGAATGCTGTGTAGAGAGGCCGTCCATCGACATTTGCTGTCATTACCTAAAACATTTCTCCTGCTTAATTCAAGACTTTCCACCCAAATACACACAATATAGATAACAATCTATATTATAATATGTATCATATAGAACCTATAAATATTTTCTCTCATAATTAACGAATGTCTATGATCTCTCTATTTACCAGCCTGTAAAAATCCTATTCCTAAAAATTTAAAATTATTCCTCAGTTAAATTTTTTCCTAATATGACTTCTCATCATTTAGTTATGATATACAACCATGTCAACAATGGTAATTGTAAAAACGAATACTACACATCACATTGAAATACAAACATTAATTAAATACAAAAAAAATTGCATTATATTATTATGTCAGGGTTGCCATATATTTTCTTATATAGAGGCAGAGACAGTTGGTGCGTGAACCATCTTGTGGTGCGTGAACATTAAAATGATTGCATGCATTACCAGCATTCTTAGACTTCTGATGTTTATGTATTTTTATTGTATGTATTATTATTTTTTTAAGAATATGCTAAATAAGGTGTACATCAGGTTTATTCATAGCCTGAATTATTTGCAAAGCAAAACCATGCTAACTAATGCTAAACATATGTTTCAATATTCCTGAATTTTATTAAAAAGTTCTTAGCATTAAATTTACAATATCAATTACAAACAAAGTATTATAACTATACATAGCATAACTTACAGAATTGAACAACTCTTCATAAATGCTGTCGTCATCATTGTTAGTGGATGTTTCGGAAAGGTCCTCAGCCACGTCTGATCTTCGACTCAAGGAGCCTGTTCGTCCCATTTTTGGGGTCTTTATATCATCACCTAGTAACAATTTTTTTTACAATCAATCTTTTGAAGATAAAGTTTTTTTTTTTTTTTTTTTCGGAGGAATCTATGCTAATGGCCCGAAGGCCCTAATGCTTCATCAGATTAGTGTGAGCCCATTCGGCTCACTTTTGATTTATAAAGTGGGGGGGTGGCCCCCGCCTACCGTGCAGTCTGCGACCACACGGCCTCCTGGGGTCGGTTGTGATATAAAGTTATTGAGTATGCATATTCAATAAGCCTAGATCATGCATGGACAGCAACAGCGTAAGTTTATATGGTTAAATAAAGCTAGATAGAAAACATATAAAAGGCTATTGGCTTTCCAGTGAAAATGAAATACAGTGTTTGTTACACAATGTTGTGAGCATGAGAACATGGGTAGATCAGAATAATAAATTGAAATAGATATATCTATATATAACATATACATCACGATAGATAAGATATATTTCTCCATGCAGTGGCCAGTTCTGGTTATATGCAAATTGAGAGAAAAGATATATATAACTGTAAACAGAGAGTTGAATTGTTGAGTTGTTATTGGGAGACAGTGATGTTATATTATTAGTCCAAATTAACCATAGTAGTTGGTGTATAGTGATATCAATATTAGTACCATACCATACAGTATTAGTTATCTACCGGTGGGAGGGAATAGGGATGCGCTGTGCCATGCTCCCGGCTGCATGGGTATCACCATCTTGCTTGTTTCTCCCATGATACAGATTTGCTGTGTTTCGGAGAGAAGAGCAAGACAGGCAGTATAATTACTGGCACTGAGATGTAACATCTTATGTCTCAGGATAGGCAACACATCATTTATGCCTAGGCTTGTTCCAGGTAAACTTGGTTATGTTCATGGGTAATGTTGACCACACACCATCAGGTGGCATGTCTGCCAGTTTGCCTATACATGTAACATAAAAAAATCATAGTAAATTAGATGTTCAAATTTATCCATCTCAAAGTTATAAAACAAACCATTATCAAGAATTTGCCTATTTTTCGTGTACAGTTTCCAAAGTTCAATGGCATCTTTGTACTCTTCCGAGTCAGGCTTGTAGAAGGCTTTAGCATTATTGACCAGAAGCTCTATATCCGCTGACAGTTCCTCTATGTCCTCATAGTTGTCTGTTTTAAGTTTTTGCTGCACCTGCAAAAATAAATCCAGAAAGGTCACAGTGTGAAACTTGGGATATGTGGATTTTTTGGCCACTGAATTTGAATAGAGTCAAGTGTTACTTTGTGTAGAAATGCATCACCAGACAAGTGAAGGAGTTTAATGTGTACATTCATGTATGCAACATGTGTGTAAATAGACATAATGAATTTTGATTAGCTAAATATATGGCAAATCATATAGCTGGATTGTATTAGAATAACCTCAGTAGTTGTAATAATCATATTCACTTCAGACACAAGAAAAAAGTGTTTAAAAATTGAAATCAACAAACAATTTGCATAAACTTTTGACATAAAAAAAAGGATAACCATTCAAAAAATCATGAAAAACAGACAATAGTAATTTTATGAAAGCTTTTTCTTAAATTTAAATTAAAATAGAGTAATTTGGTCATAGCTGCCATGCTACATTATATTTATTTTTATTATATTACTTTATAATCTATACAGATAAATAAAATTGGAGTGTCTGTTTGTAATATTAAAAGAACCGTTTTTTATTGAATGCATATGAATGTATACAGGCCACAGGAGCATATACCAAAATAGCCTTTTTTACAATTTTTGTCTGTCCGTCTATCTGTCTGTTTGTTCCGGCTCAGCACTGAAACGGCTTGGTCGATTTTGATGGGACTTTCACAAGCAGATAGCTGATGTTATAAGGAGTAACTTAGGATGCCAAAACAATAGTGCGGTAAAATATTATCACTTTAAGGGTAGGTAAGATATAATAATTCTTACCCGCAGCAAGTCTATCGGATGAGAAACAACTTCATAATATTGCGGTTCCTGACGCCGTTTAGGTGCTCTGATAAATGAATCACAAAGCAAAGTCCCATCTTCTTTTTTATATGATCGTATTATATCATAAAGCTGCTGACAGATTTCACTCTAAAACCATTAATAGTAAAGTTAAATTGTTATTAATATATCATTGGCATAATAAGCA
Source organism: Helleia helle (assembly GCA_963853865.1). NCBI lineage: Eukaryota > Metazoa > Arthropoda > Insecta > Lepidoptera > Lycaenidae > Helleia > Helleia helle. The sequence continues at coordinate 5,659,309 of OY971436.1, forward strand.
TAATTATTTAAGCTGTGTATCAATAAGTCTAATTTTGCAGACATTGACTTGTCAGTATTGGCGCCATAGACGCTTACATGATAGAATCTATAGTAAAAGCTTAAGTAACATACCGGCTCTAACTTCTTCCTCCTTCTAGAGGGTGGCGGACCAGGGGTACTGTGTTCCACACCATCGTCACTATCATCGGCATCGGCGCCCCGGCTTGCGACCGAAGATGCACGACGGCGTTTACTCATTTTATACTTATTTCTATTCAACTGCACACTCACAACACCAACATATTCTTGTTTCACTAAATAAACCAAACTGTTAAAAAATTAAAATTACGGTGAATCTAAAATTATATTATATAGAAACATATATTCTGACAAACTAATAAACACTATTTTGAGGAATTTGAGGTTTCAAATATTTTTATTAATTTTGACAGCACTGAAGGCGTCATTTCCTACTTCTTTTGTTTGCGTAGACTTGTCTCCACGAAAGAGTATATAAACACTACATTTACTTGCTCTGTGGTCTCCACTCTCCTTTATATATATTGGTTTTCCCTTTTACACTCCCGAGACGACATTAAAAAAGATGGCATGATTTTACGTCTTGTTCTCCTGAGTGTTTGATCAGCCCACTACCACTTCAACGAGCTTATTCTTCACTTGATATCAATGACGTAGGTAAGTTCTCTGGCGAATGTCTTCATTTCCTATCTACCATAGGAACACCCAGCATAGCACGCTCCATAGCACGTTGAGCTACGCCAATAATGAGAGAGCTAAAGGAGAGAGCAAATGGCCCATGGGCGAATACCTAAGGTTCAAGAGTGGAGGTCACGTTTAGGTAGATGGCCTACCAGCACTTCGCTGGTAGGCCATTAAATGGGGGAAGTTGGAGGTAGCCTATGTTTAGCAGTGGACAGATAGAGGCTGATAAAAATGATGATGATGAAAACAAAGAAAATAAGTAATGTCATAAATTAACTTTAAGTCAAATTCATTCCCTACCCAGTGGGCTCGGCCTTTTGAGTGAGAGGCCTGGGTTCGATTCTGACCAGTGCCATCACAGAGTACTTTTATATATATACGGTGCCATCAATATAAATCTCACTTTACACTTAGAACTACAAATCATCATATTGGTGAATAATGAATGATCCCTGTTTCTTGACAATTCTTGATACGAAAAAAAAATAGATGTCAAAGTTTACAATAATTTACCTTCAAAAATCAAAATTTAAATTTAAATGAAGAAAGAAATTGTGAAATAAAACGTGATTAAAACTTGTGAAACTATATTATATGTATTTATTACATATCAAGTTTCATTAATTTATCTACATACACCACTTGATTATTATTTATATTTTTGTGTAAAATTATTTAAATTATTGTTATGTGCACCATATTTAAGAAAAATGAATAGTTTACTCATACAAAAGTTAATTAAAACAAACAACGAAAGTTATCCAGAATGCACTTATTCAAATCCATTATTAGATAAAAATGTCGCTAAAGCATTGTCAAGAAGATTTGTGAAGATTCTAGCCACATGTAAAGAAAAAACAAACGTAAACAATAATGTTAGATCGACAATATTGGAAAATATTCGAAAGTTATGCGTAATCTCGCCGGAAAATCATGTGAAAATTGACGAAAATCTTACTGAAATTTTAATAAAATTTTATGACAGTCACATAAAAGAAGCAAGATCAAAAAATACAGACAACATAATTGAGAAAAAACTCGATACATTTCTTGTTCAGATACACAAAGAATTCGATTTGGATTCAAAATTTAAATTAAATATTAATCCAGAAATTGTGCAGAGTTTACTAAACTTAAACTATGATTCAAGTATGTCTATATATGAAGATATATTTTATTGGGACTTTAATAATAATCTGTTTTCAATAATAATAAATTTATGGATTAACCATAAATCCTGTGATTTAAAACTTTTAGATAATTTATCTTTAAAAATGAAAACTGAAATTGAAAATACACTACTAGAACTTTGTAATGAAGTAATTAACAATATAGATTGTAATATACAGAACATTTTAACTTCAAATAAAAAATATAATGATATAATCGACATCAGTTCAAATTCACCTATTTGTTTTCAAATATGTAGCAGTATTTTGAATTATATTTTCATTAATACATACTTTAATAAACAAATTGAAGGATTAATAAATGAATATATAAATTATGTAAAATTAAAATGTATTGATAACAAATTTTCATTGTTGTATCCGCATCATTTAATTTCTATTGTGTCTTTGATGGATGTTGATATAAATGATTTGCCGCCTTCATTACAAAGTTCATATACAATTGCTACACTTGAACAATTAAGAACCATGCATACAGAATCGGAAACAGACCCAATTATGTTGTTATCTCATTTCCCGAATTGGTTTGATTTATATTTTACCTAATAAAACAATGTTTATTATAATACATCTTTTAATTTAAATAATTTTATTTATCTGTATAGATTTGTTTTCTTTAGACTACTGCCATGTAGTGGTACATAAAATATGTTTTGTGTATTTATTAGACCATAATAATATCTTAAATATTTCTTCTATAATAAAGCTTTGTGCGTATGCATTTGATTTGTTTTTTTTTTTCATCTTACCGTATTAACATAAAAACAATTACATAAATGAATATTGATAAAATAACCATTAATATTTGTAGGTCGTATATACTGCCATCTAGAAATACGCTAGTTACTTTCTAGTGTATACTTTACACTGCCATCTGACGATGAATAGTAAGTAATAAAATCTTGCTAATTGTTTCCTAAAATTAATAATAGGTGGCATTCCTGTAAGATTGTAAAATCGGTTTAAAGGTGATCAAGGTAAGGTAATTATGTTTTGAAACACGGTGAATATTTTTCTTATCCATTTTGTTCCTACTGGATTTAACATCTTAAATTATTTATTTGTATATTTTTTGCATTTTTAGGGAGATTAGCAAGCAGTTTGGATCTTGGTCTGATCCGTATTACTTTCGTATCAAGATGAATTAAATCGTTCTTGTAAAAAATATAAATTATTATAGGAATTCAATCTGTATTTGAATTATTTATTTACTTATAATTTCTCACGCCAAAATATAAAGATCAGTATGAAAATATTACGTTAAACTTTCTATTCTATATAAAGCGTTAGCGAACTATAAAATCTATTCGACATGCAATATTATAAAATAACTGTTAAATTAAGAAATACACTTCTTGTAGGCGCCCGTGGCGCCATTAAAATATGGACTTTTATGTATAATACTATTTAATTTAAATAAAAGTTTATATAATTTTTTCGTATCACTTCATTTGTCCGCGACGAATATATTTTAAATTACTGAACCGATTAAAAAAAAATGCACGGCAATTAATGCCGTATTATACGTGGTGGGAGAGGACCACAGAACACTATTACTTCTAGCGGAGGAGAGGACAGGAACGAGACAGAAAACTGAAAACGACATGTGGCGCTCCGCGCTGTTGTCTCCAGCAGAACGTCTCGGAGCTAATAGTAATAATATGTATAAGTTGTTTTTTTCACAATGCTCTGTATTTCGTTAAGTTTTAAGGCATTCATAGGGAATGCCGGACATGAAAACACAATAAATATCCCGTTTTAAATAGTTTTAATATTTTTATAATGTTGAGGATAACTTTAATTTACAATAATATTATATGTACATGACTTTTTCTGTACTCACCTGGTGTAATTATAAATTCAATAAAATCTGATATTCTATGCCCTAATTTCACAGTCATCATTCTACTGTGTAGGTAACATGTTCCTCGCTTCTATGAAAGAAGCTCTACTTTGTACGCATCGACGTAATATGTAAATCGGCCAAAAGCCCATCTTTCCCATTGGGCACTCTGGGTCTGGGCCCAGTGCCCCGCGATCCATAGTGCCCTATTATTTCTATCAGAATATGATTGAGTGATAATTTTAAGAAAATCAAATAATGATTGCTGATTCCAATACCCAATAGTGCCCAATTACTAGGTTTACTCTTCTTTAGTCCAAAATTTTGGCTCACAGATGTCACAATCATTGTTTTCGTCGAGGCCCCATAATACTAGTGCCCAAGGCCCCCTATAGGTTGAAGGGGGCACAATATGTATTAAGTTTATGTATGTAGTACTTCATTTAGCATCTGTCCGTTTGCCTTTTTGTCATTATCATCAGCATATCAAAAATATATTGGGATACTATGCTTCTTCTTGGATAGCCGATTCTATACTGCTACATGAAGTTCTTGCCATCTAGTTGTAGTCAACGTTTCGTATTCCTGAAGTTTCTGTTATTCTAAATTTATCCCAAGCAACAAAGCTGAATTTTATTTTAAAACATGTACCTACAAATGTTTTAGGATGTATTTCAGCTGTGCTTTTTAGACGGCGACGACTTTATCTTATAAAAAATCTTTGTATTACAAAGAATTAGAATAGATATAAGTACGACATTGTCAGACCGTGTTGGATGCGAGTGGTCAGGGATCGCTCCTCTTGGTGTTCATTGAAGGAGGCCTATGTTCAGCAGTGGTGGATAGAGGCTGATGATGATGACGATGATACGATATTCATGTAAAAAAATACAATGTTCAGGCAATATTTTATTTTTCAATATTTTCGTCCGGTGGAAAACATCGTCGAATGAACCATGGCTGGCGTTTAAATTTAGAAAAAGTTTTAAATGTTTTATACCTATCTAATACGTATTGTTTCATTACAATCATACAAAAGTATGCCTTTGTTCTACTATGAAATAGAATATAACACTAGATACATTTTAAACGAAGCCATTGGCATATTGTAATCAAAAGGTATTGCGATTATCATTCATTATAGGTAATTGAATATTTTTTTTGTGGGATTTATTGCGATTTAACATTTCTACGTTTCCAACGTTTTGGATACTCTATAGCAACTATGGTTATGGAAGGACTTTAAGTCGTGCGCACCACGTTTCAAGCCACATCGGCGGGGATACAAACTCTCCCCATTGTAACTGTTCCGACGTTGGGAGCGGTTGTTCTGTGGTCCGGGAAAACCCCTCTGTGGAGGTGGCGTCGGTCCCTTGAGAGACTGACTAGCCGTCGAGGTACACTTTTTGATTAACAGATCCGGGGCACCTCACCAAAGGCGGCATTGGTGGCACTCGCCGGGTTTTAGTGGATAGAGCTGCGTCCACAGCTTACAACCTTTCTTTCCGAGTCCGAGTCCTTTACTTTCGGGCGTAGCGAGTCCAACTGCCCACATTGTACATACCCACCTAGAGAGACACGCTCTGACGAGGGATGCCTCAGAGCATTTGCCGGCGTAAAAGAAAAAAAAATCGGTTGTCTGTAAAGTCAGTTTACTGACGATAGTTGAACGTGTCAACGTCATAAGAAAATGGAACGCCTCATAGTGAGGTAACGCCGCATGAGTCATGTTTGTTCGTGCGTGCAGCCGGCTCCATCGAATTATAAGACGTTATCACGTCAAAAAAGACTTCAAGTCGTGAGTTACAAACATATAAGTACCTTCTTGGAGCAGCATTAAAGCCTACTAGAGGTCCAAAAAGCCCATAGGTGGACACATTAAAAATGATTGATACATTAAAATAACAACTATAATACGAGGTACAGACAGCATAATCATGGTATTTTTATTGCTATAACCCGTCCAAATTAAATCGTCTATAAACACGCTACGCAACTACATAATGTAATTACTTCTATTTTCGCACCGTTATCAGTGAAAATATATTATTACTTAATTCGTAGCTTCGATGTTTCGTAAGCCTGAACTTGTGGGGTCCGTTTGAGTTATGGGACCTCACATAGAGACCTCTAGACACTGGCTCCGCCCGAGAGAGGGACGGAGGTATGTCCGTCTCCCTCCATTTTCTTGGCACGAAGAACTAATAAGGTTTCAGGGTAGTAATTTATTGATGTTTGTTTAACTTATTATTATTGTAACATTACTATTATTTATATCTAATAAGTATTTATTATATCGATTATATGTTTAAAAAATTCATTGTTTTTCAGTTTAAGTAGTACGAGACAACCCCTCTGTGGAGGTGACGTCGGTCCCTTGGGGGACTGACTAGTCGTCGAGGTGCCCTGTTGCTCAACAGATCCATACCTCACCAAAGGCGACATTGGTGGCACTCGCCGGGTTTTAGTGGGTAGAGCTGCGTACACTTACCATCTTTCAGGCGCGGCGAGTCTCACATACCCCCCTGGGGAGACCCCTCTACACCGTGGGATATCTAAGAGCATTTTCCGGTGAAAAAAAAAGTACCTAATGTCGAAAAATTTCTTACCTTGATTTTTTTTTGTAAAATTATAAACGCAATACAAAATATATTATGTCGGACTAGAATTGTAAAAAAATACACATTCATGACCTTATCAATTAATTTATTTAGTGTTTCACATTTATTATTAACGGTTTGATTGAAATCTCTTACTGTTTTCCCATATTATGATGAGACCTAGGTCAAAGTGGCGCCCTCATTTTTTCCACACTCTTTTTTGCCAAGCTGTACCTAATTACAAAAAAGAAATAGGAAGCGAAAAAGTACTAAGTTCAGATTATAGATGGCGTTGCACGGACTTATATTGTTCTTACCATAGAAATATTAAGAACAGAACTTATTTTTAATATCTGTGGTTCTTACACAATTTTCTCGTGCCGAGCTGTCCAAGTAAGCCGCGGAAAAATTATATAAATGTTTGCCCCGGGTTTAATTACCGAACAAAGACTGATAGATGTATTAATAACTAGCTGTTGCCCGCAGCTTCACCCGCGTTAACTTAGATTTACAGCCGTACCCGGATTGGTGATGATTACTTTTATAGCCTAAGTTACTCCTTATAACATTATAGCTATCTGCCAGTGCAAGTCCCATTAAAATCGGCCCAGCCATTTCCGAGTTTAACCGGAACAAACAGACAGACAAAAATTGTATAAAATGTTATTTTGGTATATGTACCGTGTATACGTCCATATGCATTTATTAAAAAGTGGTTATTTTAATATTACAAACAGACACTCCAATTTTTTATATCTGTATAGATGCACAGATTTAGTAGACCGTACCTATACCTACGCCCTGTTATTTATTTCCCAAACCAGCTTTTTTTACTTTTTTATTATAGTTAGACAAACTGATAGATGTGTCACTTGATGATAAGTGGTCAACGTCACCCATATCCAAACCGAATTCTGACCAGAACAGGCAACGTATGTGTCGCCTGTTCTGAGACATAAGATGTTAAGTCTCGGTGCCAGTAATTACACTGCTTGTCCTTGCCCTTCTCTCCGAAACACAGAAAAGCTGTTTCACGGGAGAAACAAGCAAGATGGTGGTACCCATGCAGCTGGGAGCGCGGCACAGCACATGCCTACCACCAGTAAAAGTAATCATTATTTTCATTACTTTCAATGGCGGATGGGCTGTGGGGCCCTTTCTGCAAATTACCTACCAAGCCCTTTAGGTATGTTATATGTTGTATGTATTCCCCTGGTAACAGGTACATGATGATGATGATATATCCACTACCGGGTGGCACGTAAGTAAAATCGCATGAAGAGCACGTTTAGTGGATGTTTCTCGAAGCATTGATACAAAGCTCGTATGATTGATCGCGCTTTCCCGCCCGAACTGACATTACGGACGCAAGATGGCGAGGATCGTGAATAAATAGACACACGTAATTTTAACACTTACAGATTTTTAAGCTTAAATAGTAAGTCGTATCCTGGTCGTATCCTTCAATATACCAAGTTTCGATCTAAAACCATACTCAAAAGCGTGGTTGAAATAAATTTGATGGTGAGTTAGTCTCACTATTTATACTAATATTATAAGGCTAAAGATTTGTTTGTTTGAACGCGCTAATCTCAGGAACTACTGGTTCGATTTGAAAAAATCTATCAGTGTTAGATAGTCCATTTATCGAGGAAGGCTATAAGCTATATAACTTCACGCTGTGACTAATAGTAATTAAGTTGAGTAAGATAACGCGGGCGAAGATGCAGGCAACAGCTAGATTTATATAAAATGCTTGACGCGGATCTTCAAGTCAGCAAAATTAACTTCAATCATCTCAAGTTATAGTGAGGGTTCTATAAACATTTTAAGAGTTACAATTCAAATTGAAACTCATTTCATCTGCACCATTTTAATACCTACATGGTTTTAAAACAAAAAGGCAATTTTACCTTTAATTTAATTGTCATTTACCTAATAAAACGTTACGCAAAATTAGTTAATGTAAAATTACATTACAGTATAATTTCTTGCACATTTGAGTGAATTCTGAATCTCGTTCATGAAAAAATAGTTCTTACTTCAAGTTATTACTAATTATTCTACAAGCTAAAACACACAGGCTACAAGCCTTCCTGTAAGATTTGCCAACATCTAAGTACTTGGGTTGTTTTTATTGAAGTGACAACGTCTTATAATTCGATGGAGCCGGCTGCACGAACGAAAAAACATGACGCATGCGGCGTTACCTCGCTCTGAGGCGTTCCATTTTCTTATGACGTTGTCACTTCAACTATCGTCAGTAAACCGACTTTACAGACAACCGATTTTTTAATTAATGTAGGAGTGAACGTACAAAAAGGCTGGTAATAATGGATGATGATGTAGAATCTGCTTTAAAAAATATTAACAATAATTGTAATCGTAATCACAACTTGAATGTGTTGACACACTGGTTGACACCAAATTATTATCCGACTCACCGTTTTCTAGTTTCAACTTACTCTTTAATGTTTTTTTTTCTTTAACGCCGGGAAATGCTCTGAGGCATCTGAGGGTATGTGGGTCTCGCTGCGCCTGAAAGATGATAAGTGGACGCAGCTCTAAACTACCACTAAAACCCGGCGAGTGCCACCTGTGCCGCCTTTGGTGAGGTGCCCCTGTTGAGCAAACAGGGCACCTCGACGGCTAGTCAGTCCCGCAAGGCACCGACGCTACCTCCATAGAGGGGTTATCCTGCACCACAGAACAACCCCTCCCAATGTCGGGACAGTACAATGGGTTGAGGTTCCCGTCCTCGGCCCTTGCCCCTGCTCTTTTGTCCCCTCTTCTTATAAGAGGGGTACAAAGAGCCCCCTCGGCTCAATTAGCTTCGCCCAAGATGCTAGGCTCACCCTAGGCTACAGAGCCGCACCGCCACGACAAGGCCTGAACCATGGTGGGGACTCTTTAATGATTTGCGGTGTTCTATCACCATTAATATTTAATACATAATTATCATGACACACCGTAATTTACTCATTAACATCATTATCATTTAATGTCACGTTAGCTGTGGATCTAGGTTCGTACATCGCTGTCTGACCCGAATGATGGGACACAGCCAAAGCGTGCGAACTCCGTGTCACGGAGATCGTCAACGTGGGAGCGACGTGCCCGCCGACGTGACTTGACGTGACACGACGTGATGAACCGTGACATCTACGCACGCGTCACGTTTGTCATGACACGTGGGAGACGGTCAATATGTGGAAATAAGTGGAAAAAAATTATGTGGAAGAAGACAAAAAGGGTTTTATCTTCCTCAAAGAAAGTAAATATACAAAAGGCTATGGGATACTTTTGAATGAATGTATGAATGAAGTATATTTATCCATTCATTCATTCAAAAGGCCATGGTTAAGAAAATTGAGCCGAGACTTAGAATTATTAGACTATAGAAACCAAGTCCGCGCGGCTATTTTGAAGCAACTCACATGGAGCCATTATGGCTCCAAGCACCGGGAAGTTTCGTAGTATTCTATGTCAAACCGCGCCAAACGTGTCTCCGTAAAATAAATAATTATGACGATTTGTGCAGTTAAATTGTGTCACAACACATCTGAAAAACAAAAGAAGTGTAATAAAATCACTTTTCACAGGAAATCTTTCAATATTTCGCAGTATCTTGTAATTAATTAGGTTTAAATGAAAACATTTTTTTTCAATGCTCAGTGTTGCCCTATTGTGAAATTATTTTATTGACTATTTTGTTTTAAATACTTTACTTACTTGTTTTAATTACTTGTTTTAAATTTAAGCAGTGGGGGACCCACTGCTTAAATTTAAAACAGTTGCTACTGATATTTACGTAGGTACGTGACACGTCCCCACCATGGTTCAGGCCTTGACGTGGCGGTGGGGCTCAGTAGCCTAGGGTGAGCCCAACACCTTGGGTGAAGCTAATTGAGCCGAAGGGGCTCTTTGTACTCCTCTTATAAGAAGAGGGGACAAAAGAGCAGGGGGAAAGGGGTGAGGATGGGAACCTCACTCCATTGTACTGTACCGACGTTGGGAGGGGTTGTTCTGTGGTGTGGGACAACCCCTCTGTGGAGGTGGCGTCGGTCCCTTGCAGGGCTGACTGGCCGTCGAGGTCGAGGTGAGGTGCCTGAGGTGTTCTTTAACATTAATTAAAGATGTTTGTGTGATTTAACGATATCATATACAAACAGTGAAAGAATAACAAACATTCATACATCCATACATACAAACTTTCACGTTTATAGGTATAACAATAAGTTATAAGTTTAAATAGTAATATGTACAACAACTTTACATTACTACCTACTGTGTTTCATGCCAATAAAAAATAAATATAAAAAATGTATATTTTACTGATTACTATTATTATTACCTATTTTTTATTCGTTTCGTATAAATAAATAAACATTCTTGTAATATAAAAACCTTAAATTATAAAATAGCTAGTATGGGCTTATGTAAAGTTGCATGTTATACTTATACATAAATGGATATGCCCACACATAGCCATTTATGTATTAATTATTATTGCTATATCAGCTTGTTATCAGCGGCTGAATCATTTCCCGTTTTCGGGAAAACTTCACCACCACTGGCAACATTGTGAATCGATTTAGTGCTTCATTTTTGAATGAGCGCTTGTATGAAGACTGACTTTCTATAATGTAATCTTATTATTCTATGGGCTCGACCCTTAGAATAATAAGATTACACTATAGAAAGAAGAAATAAGAAATTACTTCAGGACTCCCAAACAAATAATTTTTTCCTAAAGGGTTTCCTCACTATTGACGCAAATGTATTTTTTAAATAAATTGTAAATTTATAGATGTTTTATTAATTACATATCTTTAAAAGAAGTTATCTTAAAGCGCCCAAGATTAATACTGAATTTCGCCTATAAAAAGCACAAGTGTACAAAAATTTCAAACAAATCCAAAATTGCGTTCCCCACCCGTTTTCACGTATGAAATGTCATCAATAAAGTCCTCGAGCCTTCCTCGAGCACAGAACGCAAACATTATCATTAAAATTATCGCCGGACGCCGACCCCAGCGGAATCGCCTCGTAATCGAAATCAGCGATGAATCGGTATCGAGTTATATGGATTAATGCAAATTTAATAGTGTCGTGCTGAATAGTTGAACATTTTTGTCGAGTTAAAAACCGACAAGTCAATCAATACACGTGAAAAAAATAAAAAGGTTTTTATTCATTTATTGTACAAAAGAGTATATCTCCACTACCGGTGCCAAGGTATTTTATGTAGATATAAAAAAGATGAATTGTTCTATCCCCATTTTAATTTTACCTTTAATATTTTTTTATTGAATATAAAAAAAAATCATTACAGGTGAGGTGCTCAATATTCATTATTAAAAATATTTCATCGGTATCTATTTCTAAAAAGTGAAGTTAATATAAAAACTTAGTTACAAGCACCACGCTTTTATACAATAAGTAATTTTGTTAACCCATTTAATTCGTCTATTAAAAATTATTTTCAAATTTTTAGTTGGGTTTTCTATTAAAGCGTGTTTTTTAGTTTTTTTTAATTTCTTCATTATTATATCTGCCCAAATACGGTCCCAGGGATGGACAAGGATTCAAATTCTACGGAACCCCACCTCCCGTCTCGTTACGGACCACCGTGTGTGTGCGAGCGAGACAGCACACACTCTGGGTGGCCAGCCTCCAACAATGATCTATTATTTCAAGCTTGCGCAAGATTGGACTATCCATTGATTGCGATTGAGTTTTTGATTTTTTAATCATTAGCTACTTATTTGATTCAATTGAAGCACTTACATTTATTAAATTATATGGAATTATTGTGGATAATTATTTTCGTATTATTACCGTGACTTTGATTTTTTTTCTTTTGGCAACTTTCTCTTTATATAGAAATGATCAATATTTAATAATACTCTTTACGTTTACCTAAGTAGATTCTTAAAATCGAATGAAAGTTACGGACATGGCCTAGGGGCTAGGACCTAGGTAATAAATAGTGACATACAAGGCCAAACTATATATTTATATCGTATGAATATGACAGGTTAAAACTTAATCATTATAAGAGAGAGAGAGAGAGAGAGAGAGAGAGAGAGAGAGAGAGAGAGAGAGAAAGAGAGAGAGAGTGTTCAGTAAAAGAAATAAGTAGGTTGCAAAAGACTTGCAAAACATGATCGGGATCGACAAAATAAACCTAATCTTATCTTACTTATTCTTATCTTACTAATATTATAACTCCGATAGTTTGGATGTTTGTCACTAATCACGACTAAACTACTGAACGGATTTTGATAAAACTTGGCAGTGTTGGAGCTTATGTAACAGAATGACAGATAGGGTGGGTTCATTTTATCCTCAAAATTTTAAAGGCACGCGGTCCAAGCCGCAGGTGAAAACTAGTATTCTATAAAATATAAGATCTACAAATTGTAGTGTTTTTGTATGTAACGAATCAATCAAAATAAATTTGCAATAATTAATATTAACAAGCGTAACAACATTAATAGAACATTCGATTATAATCGAAATCCGTTTTCGAACAATAATTGTTTTAATTTGCTAATCTGTTGCATTCGATTTTTGAATATAATTGGCGGCGTGTGCGGCCATTATTGCTGTGATACTTTATATACCTATTTTTAAGGTATTTTTACAGTCTGATTAAATATATTTTATAGTAGTTGGATAGGCAAATTGGCACATGACCTACCTGATGAACTGGTCAACGCCCAATGACCATAAACGAGTTCACCTGGCACTAATCGAGACAGTGTTGTCTATCCTGGTGGGTTGCCCAAGATGCCATTTTACCCCACCATGGTTCAGGCCTTATCGTGGCGGTGGGGCTTAGTAGCCTAGGGTGAGCCCAGCACCTTGGGCGAAGCGAATTGAGCCGAGGGGGCTCTTTGTTCCCCTCTTATAAGAAGAGGGGACAAAAGAGCTGGGGCCAAGGGGTGAGGATGGGAATCTCACCCCATTGTTCTGTCCCGACGTTGGGGGGTTATTCTGTGGTGCCGAACAACTCCTCTGTGGAGGTGGCGTCGGTCCCCTGAGCGACTGACTAGCCATCGAGGTGCCCCGTTTGCCACCAAAGGCGGCATTGGTGGCACTCGCCGGGTTTTAGTGGGTAGAGCTGCGTCCACTTACCTGCTTTCAGGCGCAGCAAGTCCTAACCGCCTGGAGAGACCCACTCCCCCGCGGGATGCCTCAGAGATGCCAAACGCAAGATGTGAAGTCTCAGTGCCAATAATTACTCTTCCCTTCTTTTCGTAACTTAACGAAGCTATTCCACGGAAGAAATAAGTTAAATGAAATAGGATGACGATATCAGAGGCTGGTTCAAGCTAGATGCGAGTAAAGAGGGTATTATTAGTCTTAGCCATCCTTGAAGAAGACATGTCGTGAGGATACTGACAATGGTTAGTCCACTCGGCTGTCGGTGACCCCGAAGACCCTGGCTGCATTTCCCTGCATTATTTTCGTATACAAAAAGGTCTACCGGTGATGGTATGTCATCTGATGGTAAGTGGTCGACGTCGCCCATGAACATAAACTAGTTTACCTGGAACGAGCCCAGGCAACTCATCTATGTGTTGCCTATCCTGAGACATAAGATGTTAAGTCTCGGTGCCAGTAATTACACTGCCTGTCTTGCCCTTCTCTCCGAAACACAACAAAGCTGTTTCACGGGAGAAACAAGCAAGATGGTGGTACCCATGAAGCCGGGAGCGCGGCACGGCACATCCCTCCCACCGGTACAAGCTATTTAGTTATACAGCTGGATTCGAATCTGCGACCTCTTTTTGTAGTCCCTGACCACTATACCGGCGCTTGTCGAAGTTTACGGCGCTATGCCACGCGATTCTGGTTTAGAACAAATAATGGCCAAGAAAAAACAATAAATTATTTTAGTTAGTTATAATTGAGTTTTTATTTATATACGTCGTCCATTGAATATCTAAAATAATATTTCGAGTCTATTCATAGTTAAAAGTGATTATTTAAATATATTAAACTAGCAGGTGGGTTAGCCAAGATGCCATTTAAGACCACGTTATTTATCGATGTAAAATGTCATTTCCATACATTTATTAGTTTTCTACTAGCGTTTGCGATTGTAGAATGACATCTTGGCTAGATAACCCACGTGTTACCCGTAAATTTTTCTTTTTAACTTTGATTTACAGCCGTATCCGGAATAATGATGATTACTTATTCAGCCTGTTCCCCTCAGTGATACCATAGCATTACTGGTAAAAGAATTTTAAAAATCGAATGAATAGTTTCGAAGTAAAACCTCTTACCTACATCCAGACAAACATTGCCTTTTATTAAATTTAAATTAAGATTATACGCAATATTGTTTGGAGGGGGTCTACCAATGACATCATTGTGTGACAAGGTGTATATAAGGTGTAGGTAATTTAAAACTAATTTCAATATAATAAAATATAAGAATTGTAAAATATGTGATCCCCACCACGGTTCAGGCCTTGTCGTGACGATGGGGCTCAGTAACCTAGGGTGAGCGTTGCACCTTGGGCGAAGCTAATTGGGCCGAGGGGGCTCTTTGTACCCCTCTTATAAGAAGAGGGGACAGAAGAGCAGGGGGCAAGGGGTGAGGATGGGAACCTCACCCCATTGTACTGTCCCGACGTTGGGAGGGGTTGTTCTGTGGTGCGGGAACCCCTCTGTGCAGGTGGCGTCGGTCCCTTGCAGGACTGACTAGCCGTCGAGGTGCCCTATTTGTTTTCTAGATCCGGGGCACCTCACCAAAGGTGGCATTGGTGGCACTCGCCGGGTTTTAGTGGGTAGAGCTGCGTCCATTTACCAGCTGTCGGGCGCAGCGAGTCCCACATGCCCGCGCGGGGAGACACACTCCCCCGCGGGATGCCTCAGAGCATTTCCCGGCGTTAAAGAAAAAAAAAGGGTGGGGGAGTGTCACAAATGTGACAAGGACGGAGGGGGGATCGAAATATCTTGAAATTCGTGTGACGTAATTTATAAATGGCGCCTTATCTATAAAGTTTTTGTCTTATTTATATTGTAGGTGTTTCAAAAAAGTTTCCTTTTGTTAAATACTTAAATAGTAAATTGAGCTTATAGGTCTATTTTCTAGGTCATTCAGGGTCCTAGATATGCATTCAACGGGATCACCTCAGCGACAGACTACTCCTCTTAATGGGGGACTGCCCGACCGCTACGAAGCAGTCCCCGCGATGTCGTGTCATACTGGGTCCAGGTTTCCATCCTAAACCCGACACGAGCACAGGGGCGTTACTGGTGGCGCATTAAGTAGCGCCTCCTACGCACCCCCGTTCGTCGTCCTCGTCAGCGGCCTCCTCTCTCACCCGCTCGTCGGCCTCCTTCTGGGACATAACTGCCTCGCAGAAGGAGACGATCGCCGGCCAGGACTCGTCACCGAGCATCGCGGTGATGACGCAGAGACAAGTACCCTACTATTACTGATGACCTCCTATGGTGTCAGACCGTGACGCAGCGCCGCTCATCTCGGGATGTGCTGGGCGGAGTCCACCGCCGCACCACAATCGTGACACACTGTCACCGGCTCCCTGTGGCGGTGCAGGAACTCACCATTCACCAAAGAAACCATGCCCCGTGAGCACCTGTGTGGATTTATAGGTCAATCAATATCAATGTACAAAATATAATATTGCGGTGTGTGTGAAAGCGTCCATAGATATTATCATATTATTATTAAAAATTAGTCCCTTTAGGCAAGGTTCCGAAGATACTGGCAGCGTTCCCCCTTTGAATTGCTGGACTTATTCTCTGTCCGAGGTAGCTGCCAGCTCTTCGGTCTCCTGTGATGTCGACTAACCTTGATGCTGGTGTATTAAACGAAACACATCACAACCGACGCCAGGAGGCCGTGTGGTCGCAGACTGCACGGTAGGCGGGGGGCAACCCCCCACTTTATAAATCAAAAGTGAGCCGAATGGGCTCACACTAATCCGATGTAGCATTAGGGCCTTCGGGCCGTTAGCATAGATCCCTCCGAAAAAAAAAAACGAAACACATTGCACATTTGACGACCTCTGTGGCTCAGTGGTAAGCGCGTTGGTTGCGATTTGCTGCCGTTGGTGGCGCTCAAGCCGGAGGTTGCGGATTCGAATCCCGCCAGGGAACAAAAATATTTTCTGTGTTCCTGGGTCATGGATGTGTATTAAATATGTGTATTATATAATAAAAATCTTAAATATATGTTTAGTATAAAAGTATTAAATATATTTCCGTTGTCTGGTACCCGTAACACAAGTTCTTCGCGAACTTACCACGGGACCAGATTGACGTGATGTGAAAGCGTCCATAGATTTTATATTATACTAGTGGCACCGACAGACGTTGTCCTGTACAAAATATATATTTTTTGTGAATCTAAGCCATCCTCGTATCCCCTTGAACTCACACAAAAAATTTCATCAAAATCGGTCCAGTCGTCTAGGAGGAGTTCAGTGACATACACACGCACACAAGAAATATATATATATATATAAAGATTATTATGTAACCCTTAACTTGAGATATATTTGTTAGTTAGGCGTAACACGTGTCATATTTAATGACGAAATGATGAAAAGGAAGATGTACTCAATTACAACATCCACATCGATTCATTTTAAATCAATCACAAACTACTTTATACATTCGAATGGCTCTACCCGTGCGGTCCTGCTATAAAACCTCTTTTTGACATATCCATGGCAAAATCCCTAACCGATATGACCCTTTACTCCGTTAAGGTGTTAAGAAAACTCCAGAATCACAGTTCAATTGTAACCGTAGCAGTTAGGTTTAGGGTTTATTTCGGGGTGCGGTGTGCGGCTCATTTATTAAAGTACAAAGGTGCCGCGCCGCTCGGCGGTCCCTTTGAAGCGGCCGCCTGTAATTACATAAGAGTGTTCAAAATGCGCGGATGGAGCACGAAAGGATTCTAGCTTTATAGCGAGTTGAAATTGAAAATTACTTCTCATTAGCGCATGTTGCTATCAGGGCTGATAGATGCATGGAAAGGTGATGATGATGATGGATAGGCTAACGATAAGCTTTATCATGAAAATAAGGAGAAAGTCAGAATTGAGGCAAATATTGTGAAAAAGGCAGTCTGCAAGGCAAATAATTAATAAACTGCCTCTCACCCCAAACCCGTCTACTGTCTCTGTACCGTCACGGCACAGACACGGGTCTGTGCCGTCGCGGGTAAAAATGATGTGACAATTTAATTAGATTTATTTTGTCATTTCAGTACTTGAAAATATTTTTTTTTATACATAACGGTATTTATATAACGCATATTTATTACATATAAAACTTTACTCGTTCGTTGAGAGAGGCGTCGAGAAGTGGACGGCTACAGGCTTTATCTATAGCATAAGGAGGCAAACAAGCACTCGGAGTGCTACCGCCGCCCATACACATCCTCACAACCAGAGGTTATGTATATGTGTTGCCCACCTTTTCCCTATGTCCCCAATGGGCCACCGGAAACTCACAAGCCGAAACGCGACTTCTGAGTTTCCTTTAACTGAGGAATTCAAAATTTGCACTTCTATGCTAAGTTAGAAAATTTTCATAGGAATACAAGATTTCTTATATTAATAATACGATTATTCTTGGTTCACTTAAATATGAAAGTTCGATAACAAATCGGTTCCATTTGGATCGGTTTCAACGTTGATAGAATCCTGAGTCCAGCGGTGGACAGAGGAATCATTAAATTTGAAAAGTGATTGGATATTTAGAAACATCAGTTCAAGATGTTGAGCTGGTTTAAATGGCATTTTGCATACCTACTTTTTTATTTTACGCCGGGAAATGCTCTGAGGCATCCCGTGGGGGAGTGGGTCTCCCCAGGCGGGTAGGTGGAACTCGCTGCGCCCAAGTCCCGCAAGGCACCGACGCTACCTCCACAGAGGGGTTGTCCCGCACCACAGAACAACCCCTCCCAACGTCGGGACAGTACAATGGGGTGAGGTTCCCGCCCTCGGCCCTTGCCCCTGCTCTTTTGTCTTCTTATACAAACATTAACAAAGAGTCCTCTCGGCTCAATTCGCTTCGCCAGAGGTGTTTTTTTTTATGTTAGTTGGATAGGCAAACTGGCAAACGTGCCACCTGATGGTAAGTGGTTGACGTCGACCATGAACATAAACTAGTTTACCTGGAACGAGCCCAGGCAAATCATTTATGTGTTGCCTATCCTGAGACATAAGATGTTAAGTCTCGGTGCCAGGTATTACACTGCCTGTCTTGCCCTTCTCTCCGAAACACAGCAAAGCTGTTTCGATGGAGAAACAAGCAAGATGGTGGTACCCATGCAGCTGGGAGCGCGGCACAGCGCTTCCCTCCCACCCTAGACTACTGAGCCAGGTCAAGGCCTGAACCATGGTGGGAAAACGATAGGTGGCCTGTGCCATACATATTATGCAGATATACATATTATGTCCATAATGAACAAATAATAGTGAATTATTATTGAACATACTCCACGGTAACTTAGTCTCATGGGCTCACCATGAATTGTCATGAAAGGAAATTATAGTATGTTTTTACTTTCATTTCATTTGCCAACTGGCTTTCTTCTCAGGGGCCGTCCATAAAGGAGGGAGGATCGAAAACATGTGACATTGTGTCGAGATTTGGGAGGGAACCAAAAGGTGACGTTACATTCAAGTTTGAAATATAAATTTTTTGAATTTAGAACGAAAACTAATTTCGGAACTTTTATAATTGAATAACACATTGATTTCAGTAACGTCATACTAGAAAGACGTGTTGAGTGCCAACCCTAGTATTTACATTCGTAGCCGTGGTCTCCATTACATCCAATGGGATACGGAATTAGGTTCCCGAGGTTATCTTGGTACATCATCAGCCGGTTACAGTTACCTTATACTGAGATTGGGATATAGCCGACCCACCGTCATCAGGTCAACCGTCTGGAAAAAAAAAACATCAGGCTGTTGTTGGGTATTCGATGAACGATTTTTATATTTTAATCGTGTACTAAAAGAATCGAATATAACCGGAATAGAGCGAAAATTGGGGCTCTTTGGGAAAGATACTGTTGATGCTATGATCTAAATCTTACTGTGGTTAATCGTTACAATTCAAAGATACATAAAAGATAGGTAAGTATGATTACTTTACCAGCAGTAGTAATAAAAAGACTACTGGAACAATACCTAGTAGGTACACACGTCTCCGTACTTCGGGGCCCTTTCCCTTCAAAACCAACATCTTCTAAACCTTTCACCTTTCCTCGTAAATTGTAACCAAACTCTACCTAATGGTACAATAACTCGCAAAAAACCACTTCACGTAACAAATGAAGCAATTATAATAACTATGATCTATTTCTTTCTGAACGGTTGGTTACGAACAGAAGCGTAAAGATTGCTCACATAAAAAACTGTTGAACAAAATTCTCACGCCTTAATCCGTTCACTCGTTCCCGGTCATCGTTCAATTTGAAATTCGAACAATTAGTTTGAAATTCGAACAAAATGAATCGGTTTGAAAATCGAACGAGTTTTTTTAACACTATAAATAGTTCTTATTAGAAAGCAATGCTGGAAATATATTTCCGTTTGTAATTAAAAATCATTGTCATTATCGTGTGACGAATTAACTACGGAGGGGCGGGTGGTGGGCGGGGCCTCGATCAAAGAAACCGCCGGGTGTAGCTGCCAGTGAGTGCGAGGATGACGGGGATACGACTTGGTGGGTGAGAGCGAGATGGGCTATGTTTGTGTAGTAGTGAGTAAGAACGGGTTGATTCAAGATTAGTGGAATGGGTAGTGGTGGGTTTTTATCGATAATTTGATATTTGTTTTATTTTTTGTGACGTATTAATTTTCTTTATTTGCACAGACTTAGAAAAAAGTTATTGTTCATTGTAAATTAATGTTATTACCATCAACCAGAGTCCGTACATTTCATTATCATTGTTGTAACTTTTTGTTCTACTGCTGGATTTCTTATAATGAACGCCAATTCTCATTCATAATTTATTTAAAAAAAATAATACAATTACCTTAAGTACCTATTTCATATTTAATCATAAATTTAAAATTCTAAAATGCAACAAAAATCCTGCTGATGATAATTATAAATTAAGTAGTAGATCGTATGTTTGAGAAAATTTATTCAACTCTTTAAGTTTACAATATTTGTATAGATTAAGCTCTTCTACTTATAATATGATTTATTTATAATGTTGAATATTAATATACAAAACGAATGATATTGAAATAAAAATAACTAAGAAAAAAGTATCCGCTTGCGTAAATAATTTTTTTTTTGTTTGAATAACATTATTTTAACATAATTTAAAATATTATGTCAATCGCTACATTGAGTAGGCTGTAGGGATACGGTTTGATTATTATAGCATTATTAGATATTATTATTATTATAGAAGAGGGGTAAACGGACAGTCGTTTCACCTGGTGTTAAAGTGATAAGCGACATCCATAGACACTTGTAACATTATAATTATTTATGTAATTACAAGCTGTTGTCTGCAGCTTCGCCCGCGTTAACTGAGATTTACAGCTGTATACGGATTGATGATGATTATTTTTATAGCCTAAGCTACTCCCTATAATATATCCCTATCTGTCAGTGAAAGTCCCGTTAAAATCAGTCCACTCGTTTCGGAGATTAGCCGGAACAAACAGACAGAGAAAAATTGCAACGGATTGATGATGATTATTTTTATAGCAATCAAGTATTAAAATAGTAATAATCGTTATTTTAATATCACAAACAGACACTCCAATTTTATTTATCTGTATAGATAGGATTGACAAACGTATCAACCGAGGAACGCCTTAGATAGTAGTTATGGTCGATGTATGACTATTATTGGAGTCAAGTATACAATACTATACACGAATTAAAGCGTCACCGACGGCCTATGTAGATCAGAACTTAGTCATACCCGGTTCTCTATCGCCGACCCCAGCGGACTCGAATAGAGCTCAGTACGATTTAACGTCACTCACCAGAGTGGTGTGCAACGGAATACTTACAAAAAATTAGTAAATTCATTAAAAAATTTAAAATTATAATATTTTTATATCGATACAATCGTGTATGCGCGTGCGCAGCCCTAGTCATAAATATGAGCCTCTAAAGAAGCTTACGTCATGAAGTATTGTTTATAAATCAAAGACCGCCTTTCGAGCCCAAATGGTGGGCTAATGTGTTAGCCCTTCACCGATAGAACTCGTTAGCCAAATTATATTGGCCAGGGCTAATTTTATACAATGGTCCAGTTGTATGTACTTGAAGGCTTTTAAATATCCGTCAAGGCTAAAAAAAGGTCTGGATTTGGGTCTTTGATGGTGAAGAGAAGGGTTTCTCAATGCAGTTAACATTGTCAATGCCTTGCACAATGAGATTGTGAGTTCCATGCTTTTAAGGTTGTGTGAAAATACCCTGCATGGGACTATGGCGATTTTTTTAAATATTTTTTTTATAGTAGAGGGGGCAAACGGAATAAAATGGCGAATAGCCCTTTAACCCACCCTCCTGACCTGATTTCGTTGCAAATACCTTTGTGCAGCTTTAATTATAAGCAGCTAGTTATAAGCAATAAAAATATTTTAATCAACTTTACTAAGCGATTTTGCGATGATTTAATTCTAAAATTTTTGAAGTTATAACTAACAATCAAATATTTTATGATGTCCATGTCATCTAACATTGAGGCTTTTATCATGATTAAATTGAAAAGATACAACACTTATTGACAGTATTATCATCTAATTTCGTCCAACTGGTTAAAGGACCAATCTTTCAATGAACGCCACGACGACCGATCCATAGTTCATTCGTTCATTCGTTCGTTACTCACATCCAGCCACCACTGCGGAGATTTAGTAGAAGGTAAACCTAAATTGGGACAAGTATATTTCACAAAGACTGTATACAATACCATCAAAATAGCATAATAAGGAAAATCATTTTTTTCTTCAAACTAGTACCAACATTAAACTATCTTTTTGAACATCAATTCAAAATCAAATCAATTCAACGCAGCTCTACCCACTAAAACCCGACGAGTGCCACCAATGCCGCATTTGGTGAGATGCCCCGGATCTATTAAAAAAACAGGTCACCTCGACGGCTAGGCAGTCCCCAAGGTACCGACGCCACCTCCACAGAGGGGTTGTCCCGCACCACAGAACAACCCCTCCCAACGTCGGGACAGTACAATGGGATGAGGTTCCCATCCTCACCCTTGACCCCTGCTCTTTTGTCCCCTCTTCTTATAAGAGGGGTACAAAAAGCCCCCTCAACTCAATTACTTCGCCCAAGGTGCTGGGCTCACCCTAGGCTACTAAGCCCCACCGCCACGCCAAGGCCTGAACCATGGTGGGGAACTCATTTGAAGCCTAGCCTGAGATGTAAGATGGTAATTACACTGGCTATCCCGCCTTCTCTCCGAAACAGCAAATTTCACAGATGATGGGTCCATGCAGATGCAGAGAAAAATCCTTTCACCACTTGACTCTGTTCCACACCGGGCTGTTCGAAATCTATAGAAGGAATCTCTCCAATCGGCTTGATTCTTTGTCGCTGCGTAGACATGTCGGATCGCTCTGCATCTTCTACCGCATCTACCACGGGAAATCGCTGTCCGGAAATCCACACCAACTCGATTTTTACGGCACTTCTTGTTCGCACGACTATTCGTCGTGGAATCAGCTGTCACCTACGGTGTTTCCGAACTGATACGACTTAGGGACCTTCAAGAAAAGAGCATACTCATATTTGAAAGGCCGGCAACGCGCCTGCTAATCGTCTAGTGTAGCGGGTATCTGTGTCGCTTATCACTTACCATAAGGTGAAACCACTGCCCGTTTGCCCCCTCTTTTATAAAAACCAGTGAGTAGTATAATGTTCCGTTGCCACTAATTGACAAAAGCTGGACAGCACAAATAACCACTGCGAAACATCGCTAGATTCGATTAACAAATAGATGCCATGGATTTCCGCAAAATAACGCTAGATTCTACAAACGTAGTGGGACTGTTAATAAATATTTATCTATACTATTATCGTACCGATGTGATAAATACATTACCGTAAAGTACCTACGTGCCGCAGAATCACTTTAGAAGGAATTTTATCTACCTATACAAATAAATAAAATTTAAGTGTCTGTTTGTAATTTCAAATTAATAGCTTTTCACTAAATACATAATATTATTGTGAGCGACGATGGCTTACAGAGCCGAGAGGTTCGGGTTCGATCCTGACCCTCCCCCCCTGTGATGCCTAGAAATGGGTGCCATCGCTCTGGTGGTCACCAGTGAAACATCGTGAGGACACCTGCATGCCTGATGAGATTAAAAGTCTTTGAAGGTGTGTGAAGTTCACTTGCTTTTTACGCATGTAGCCAGGATCTGGACAGAACAGGCTGGCCCCGGCGAAGGCCAGACTACTATCTTAAGGGGGGACTGCCCGGCCGCATCTAGCTCAGACCTATTGGAGTCTCAGTCCCAATATCATGATATTAGGCCAGGAAAGGTTCAGGCCTTGATGTGGCGGAGGGGCTCAGTAGCCTAGGGTGAGCCGCTGAACCTTTGGCGAAGCTAATTGAGCCGAGGCGGCTCTTTGTACTCCTCTTATAAGAAGAGGGGGCAAAAGAGCAGGGGGCAAGGGGCGAGGATGGGAACCTCACAACCCCCACTACAAGGCTTGAACCTAGGTGGGGAAATAGGTCCACCTGTTTGAGAACTACTACTATATTTCGGTCGACCTTATTACACCCACTGTTTTTTTGGGCCGAGTTTTCAAAAACGGAATTTAAAAAGCCGGTAATTTGCTTACCACCCGATTGTTTAAACACAAAGGAAATCACATACATTGTTGTCTGGCGACGGGCAACCCTCGTAATTGAAGGTCTCAAATAATGACCCTTGAATTTAGATTTTGGGTCTCGATTAAATTCGTAATTAATGATTTATTTAAAGCAGACCGGTAGACTTTGCGAATGGATACCATCCTTCTTGTCTTCCGTCATAGCTTGATGATATACATTATTGGATCAAAATCAGGGACCAAGACCAAGACGAAGGACCAAGGCCAAGGGCCAAGACTAAGGCCAAGGACCATAATCTATCTTGTTACAGAATACCAAATTTGTTCTGATACAAAGGCAATATCTACTTTTGGCACTAAGAAAGGCCAATGCAATAGTTACCGGTGCCTTTACTAAACAGGGTGGTGGTAACTGGTATTCATGCTTAAGGAAGCGCTGCACAGCGCATTCCTCGCACCAGTAAAATGTAAGGTACTTCATCATCATCATCAGCCTCTATCCGTCCACTGCTGAACATAGCCCTTTTTGCCGCAGTGGAAATGCTTTGTGCATTCACCCGGGCATGGGTCGTGCCGGGGATATGTGGGACTCCCGGTGCCCCCCCCCACGCTGGTCCACCGCACTAAAACCATTGCGAGTTGCCTTCAGCGGCTTGAAGGAGAGTATCCCGGATCTGACTAACACAGGAACCCCCCGCGCTGAACATAGGCCTCCTTCAATGAACGCCAACGGTACTAAATCATTACGGGCGACGTGGACCACTTACGAGGTGTATGTCAGAGCGTAACAAGAAATATCTTACTAGTAATAAAAATGCGAAAGTTTGGATGTTTGTTCCTCAATCACGACAAAACTACTGAACAGATTTTGATGAATCTTGGCAGTGTTGTAGCTTATATACACATAGGCTACATTTTATCCCGAAAAATTCAAAGTTCCTACGGGAATTACATTTGCCTTATTATTAGTAGTGATTCATAATTACGTCAATGCTCCGCGCCCCGCAGGAGTGCGTTTCATCGCGCGCGCTGCTCGGGAGAGCAGGATTTGGACTAGTCAAATCCGATACGGTCGACGAATCTTTTACATCATATCATAATGAGGGCCGGCCCTCATCCCTCCCTCTGGAGAGGGAGGCGGGTCATGCGCGGTGCCCAAGCTATATAGCGGTAGCGTAGTGTTACCGCTGTTAGCTCGGTCTGGGTTTGTGTCTACTCGTATCGGATTCGAACCTAAGCTTTCACGTACTTGACGGAGGTGGTCGACCTTAGTACATGGGATGACGATATTCGTGGCCGGTCCTAATATACGGGTCGTGGGATCGACCGTCTCGGCGTTCATCAAAAGAGGCCTATACCCAACGGACGAGGAAAGGCTGATAAAATTGATGGCAACTTATTTTACCCGTTTAATAAAACCATCAATCAAATCTAACATCTGAACACAATTAAATTTGGAACTGACAATTAACAAAACCTTTATATTCACACCTAAAGTCCACTTTTGACATTCGAATTAATCAAAATCTGCCTAATTATGGTTTTAATCTGGACACAGTTTTGACAGAGGCGCAAGATGAATGACTGCTAATTGCCGTGAGGGGGCGTGGTCGTTCTATGGCAACTGGTCATTTGTTAGGACCACCATATGGTGCAAAACTGACATTCGTCATTTCGATTCGTACACCGGTGGGTTGGTCTGTGCCGCGCTCCCGTCTGCTTGGGTACCACCATTCTGCCTGTTTCACTCGTTAAACAGCTTTGCGGCGTTAGGAGAGAAGGACAAGACAGGCAGAGTAATTAATGGCACAGAGACTTGAAGTTAATTATTCCTATATCGTCATGGACGTCAATAGCGCTTGTTCTGCTGAGGTGGAGTTACCATCTCGTAAACCAGGGCAAGGGTTAATAAAAAGGTTCGATCCTGACCGGGTGCCCTGAAATTGTTTTTTCTTAAAAAAAATCCGTGCACCAGAAGATGACATTTCTGGCTCACCGGTAAAGGAAATATCGTAAGGAAACCTGCATGTCTGATGAGATTAAACGTTGGGTGAAATTCACCAACCCGCATTGGGCAAGCGCATCAGTGAACTATGGCCCAAAACCCTCCTCGCCTGATTCCGAGGAGAGAACCCGTGCCCAACATTACAGTGGGACATATAAGAGTTGAAGATGAAAGGAATAAGTCTTAATATCCTCCTAGAACAATTTCGAGGAACCTGTACAATCCTAACTATCCTTACTAATATTATAAATGTAACTAATATTATAAACGAAAGTCTGTCTGTCTGTCTGTCTGTCTGTCTGTCTATCTCTTCTTCACGCCTAAACCGCTGAACAGATTTGGATGAAATTTGGCACAAAGATAGCTTGAAACCCGAGAAAGGACATAGGATAGTGTTTATCCCGGAAATCCTACGGGAATGGGATTTATGCGGGTAAAACCCCGGGACTATCTATCTTCTGACCACGGAAGAGATTTGGGTGAAATTTAATATGAAGGCACTTCGAAACTTAACGTAGGATTAAAAATAAATCTTATCCTGAAAATCCCACGGGAATGGGAACTATGCGCGTGAGACCCCGGGACTGTCTATCTTCTAAAGATTTGGGTGAAATTTGATATGAAGATACTTTGAAAATTACATAGGATATTAAATAGTTTTTATCCTGAAAATCCCACGGGAACAGGACCTATGCGGGTAATACCCCGAGACTGACTATCTTCTAAACTACGGAACAGATTTCGGTGAAATTTAATATGAAGGTACTTCGAAACTTAACGTAGGATTTAAAATAAATCTTATCCTGAAAATTCCACGGGAATGGGAACTATGCGCGTAAGACCCCGGGACTGTCTATCTTCTAAACCACGGCACAGATTTGTGTGAAATTTGATATGAAGATACTTTGGAACTTAACGTAGGATTAAAAATAGTTTTTATCCTAAAAATCCCACGGAAACGGGACCTATGTGGGTAAAATCCGGGACTGTCTATCTTCTAAGCCACGGAACAGATTTGGGTGAAATTTGGTATGAAGATACTTTGGAACTTAACGTAGGACTTAAAATAGTTGCTATCCTGAAAATCCCATGGGAACGGGAGTTGTGCAGCTAAAACGCCGGGACTGTGTATTTGTTAAACCACTAAACCGATTTGAGTGAAATTTGATATGGAGATAGTTTGAGACCCTAGGTAAGATATAAGATGTATAGTGTAACAAGAAGTTTTTTAGATGTGTCAATAGATGGCGTTAACACAAAATGTAGATCACGCTATCCATTACAAGATGCGAATCCTTATGAGGATCGCACTTTTGTATTGCACGCGTTTTTAATGAAGTATTCATATATTAGTAATTTATCCAAAAATGATTTATTAATAGAATTCATTGTATTATTATAAAAAAGGAATACTTATATATAATAATGAAGCAGCTGAAAAAGCTAAAATATGCAAATACAGAGGTCTAAGCTCCGAATATGATTTTGTCCCATTCGGTGTCGAGACCCTTGGTCCGTGGGGTCCTAGCGCTTTAAGGCTCTTTAAGGAAATAACAAAAAGGTTAGTCGACATCACAGGAGACCGAAGAGCTGGCAGCTACCTCGGACAAAGAATTAGTCTAGCAATTCAAAGGGGGAACGCTGTGAAAATCGCCTAAAGGCAAGGTTACGAAGATTTTCACAGCGTTCCCATCAAAAGGAGTCCCTTTAGGGAGGCCGTGTGGTCGCAGACTGCACGGTTGGCGGGGGGCAACCCCCCACTTTAACAAACCAATAGTGAGCCAAATGGGCTCACACTAATCCGACGAAGCATTATGGCCTTTGGGCCATTAGCATAGATCCCTCCGAAAAAAAAATCAAGTTTATACTTATCACGTGGGCATTACGCGACCGATACTTAGGTACTTGTTCGAATAGTTCAACTGTTTACTAAAAAAAAAATAGATGCGTGATGGATGCGAGTGGCGAGGGATCGTTCGTCTTGGCCTTCATCGAGGGAGGCCTATGTTTAGCAGTGGACGGATAAAGGATGATGATGAATATTAAACCTAATCTTAGCAGATCTCTTTATCTGCCTTCGCCTCCGACTCCGTCTTCGGTTCCGATATAACCATTTCCGTAACAGCCCTACTACTTACCACTCATACATACTCAATCAAATCATATTGATGATTAAGTTGGTATTGACCAATATTCCCCACCATGGTTCAGGCCTTGACGAGACAGTGGAGCTCAGGGTGAGTCCAACACCTTGGGCGAAGCTAATTGAGCCAAGGGGGCTCTTTGCACTCCTCTTATAAGAAGAGGGGACGAAAGAGCAGGGGGCAAGGGGTGAGGATGGGAACCTCACCCCATTGTGCTGTCCCGGCGTTGGGAGGGGTTGTTCTGTGGTGCGGGACAAACCCTATGTGGAGGTGGCGTCGGTCCCTTGCGGGACTGACTAGCCGTCGAGGTGCCCTGTCAGCTTAACAGATCCGGGGCACCTCACCAAGGCGGCACTGGTGGCACTCGCCGGGTTTTAGTGGGTAGAGCTGCGTCCATTTACCATCTTTCGGGCGCAGCGAGTCCCACATACCCGCGTGGGGAGACCCACTCCCCCGCGGGATGCCTCAGAGCATTTCCCGGCGTAAAAGAAAAAAAAAACCTATATTAATTGTCATTCCAAGAACACTCAAAAATTTAAAATAAATTCCATAACTTACTTTCCAACAATACCTATCACGCCTAATTCGATAATGAACGGGTCGCGCCATCACTTCGAATTATCTATGACACTTCCACTCAGAACTACTCATTAGACATCACCACTCAACACAGACCCCCAGCCGCCCATCAGCCGACCTTTCTCTGAACAACGCTGCACCCGCAAAAGAGAGCATGGGGTCTTTATATACTGGTGCATCTCAAGACCCCGACCACATAACACAGACCCCCAGCCGCCCATCACCCCAGCCTTCTTCGAACAATGCTGCACCAGCAAAAGAGATCAAGAGGTCTTTTTATACTGGTGCATCTCAATAGAAAGACTGCCAAGTCATTTGTTACAATGTTTCCCACGATGGCAAATCTGATAACATGTTTCCCAAAGATGTTTGCGAAATTTCAAATATGGCGTATTATTTTGGAATTAAAAACAGCGTGCTTAGTTTAAACCGCGCCTTGCATTAATATATTAAACAAACAATATGCTATTAGCTAATTCACACGTTTTAATGGCCGCTTCGCTAAAATATGAGCTGACTAAATTAAAATTAAAAGCTTGGTGGACATAGGCTAGTAAAAAAAAAAAAAAAAAAAAAGGTTGTACTTGAGGGTAATTCTTACCATAAGGAATAGGTGAATCGAGTGTAACTTATTTAAGAAGTTAAGATTTTTTATAATAATAATATATCTATGGACTCTTTTACACCACGTCAATCTAGTCCTGGTAGTAAGTTCTAGAAGAACTTGTGTTACGGGTATCAGACAACGGAAATATATTTTATACTTTTATATTATACCATATATATAATACATATATTTAAGATTTTTATTATATAATACATAGTATATTTAATACACATCCATGACCCAGGAACACAACGTTTTTTTGTTCCCTGGCGGAATTCGAACCCGCTGCCCGCATGAGTGCTAACGCGCTTACCATTGAGCCATAGAGTTCGTCAAAATTCATAGATTAGAATTACTACCGCTGAGAGCATTATTAGATAATCTCTACATTATCAACGATAATACTCTATGCTTTATGCTTTGGGGGCTTTAGGTAAAAAAAATGCTTCTCTTAAGGTAATTTTAGACTAAACTTATTTTTAGAAGTTTACTCGAGTTTTGTAAAAAACGAATCATCATCAGCGGGCTTCAGTCTACAGCTCGGCAAATGACTCTCACGCACGCCAATGGTTTAGATAGTGATCTCCTCGAAATCAGGGGGATATCACGGATATCAAAACATAATAGGTCGCCTACACCACATGAGTAAGTAAACGTATTTACTTATCAGGAAAACATTACCCCACGTTTTTTTTTATTCTTCACGTTTAAACATACAAGTAAACCACATTGCCGTATAAGAAGAAAAAAAGTAAACCTAAAAAGCGTATAAAACAATACGGACGTACAAAAAAAATATCGATATTAATTAATTCGCTAATTGAATCGATATCGATAAGATCCGAATGACATTTGTACATACTCGGTAATCGTTATTAAACCCTGTCTCGTAACCACATTCCCGGCTCGATTGTGAGGCGTTATAATGACAGGAGGATGACGTATGGATTTGTCGCTTACGGCGTTATGGGGCGCGCGCCGGCGGCCACATCAAAGAGGTGGGCTCTTTTGATGTTGCCGCGTTACCTTTGTAGGGATGTGCCTGTGTCGATATGTAAGTTAGAGATATTAATATTTTATTCACTCTATTTTTATTTAATGTTTAGTCAAACAATAATAAAATAATAACGAGTATTATACTTTTATACTTTGTTTTCATTCTATTTAAGTACAAATTTGAGAGTGATTCTATTTTAATTCGTTTTGAAAATATTTATATTAAGTATATTATTATAAATGACAAAATAATTTACAATTGTAAATTAATTTTGTAATCTTAAACAATAAAAGATACTAATAAGTAATACTGTAATAGGCAATTCTTATGTAATTAATGGTTTTGCTTCATTATAAGAAAGGAAGTATTAATAAGTTATTTATTGGTGATTCAACTTTTGGTGTTTTTCTTAGTTTTCATAACAAAACCAAATGAAGTTGACTCGTTTAAATTATAAATATTACATAGTATTCTGATGTACATTAATTGTTACAATTATAAAATATTTATATCGTACAGTTATGAATTTAAAAAAAATGTGGAACATTCATACTTTTATTTGAAAATTAAAACTCTGGGACTGTTAGTAATTTTACTAATTTGATAAACTGATAACATGGATACGTTCATCGATATCGATGCTTTATGCTTGTCGACCCTAAAATTAAGGTAATAAAACGAATGGAGCGCGTATTTTGACGTGTAGCGGCGCTTCTGGTCGTGTGTCCCGCTCGCACGTGCCGTCTCGCTCGCACGAAAGCTATTATAGTCTTATGGTTGGTAGTCTTTTAGGAATTATGGCGCATACCTATTCTTTGGACGCACTTGGTTGAATCGATATGACAAGAGCGTTTTCTTCAGACTCTAACTTTATTCGTGTACGAATTTAAAGGTTTTATAGCATTTTTTTAGATCTTGACTTATCTCTGTTGAAACATTTTTTTCGGGTTCAATCATAATTTCGTCTATCCAATTTCTTTACCAGGTGGGAAGACGATCTCCGTGCAGTGGCCGGTTAGTGTTGGATGCGAGTGGCAAGGGATCCGTCAGCCATCTTGGCGTTTATTGAGGGAGACCTATGTTCAGCAGTGGATGTATTGAGGCTGCTCATGATGATGATGAATATTTTTGAAGGTAAGCCCAACTGGGGCGAGCTTTTGATTTCTTCCGAAACATTTTTATGTCATGATTACCGTATATACTGTTGGTAGAATTTTATCATCAATCGTAAAAATTGTAACTTTTAATGTTTGTCAAACATTAAAAGTTACAATTTTTACGTTATTCCATAACCTTCTTTAGCTTTTATGTAATTTATTTCTTTTTTAGCTTATGTTTATTTTGGCCTTTCATTTGTGTCTCACCTGCCCAACAGCCCAACGTTCAGTCTCTAGCTACTTCTATTTGGGCTAAGATGGCCACATACACTCCCAAACTAGTCATCTCCTTTCTTACTACCACTCAGTAATATAATATAACAATAATAATATCTATGCACGCTTTTACGCCACGTCAATCTGGTCCCGTGGTAAGTTCTCGAAGAACTTGTGGTACCAGATAACGGAAGTATATTTAATAATTTTATACGATACATATATTTAAGATTTTTATTATATAATAAGTACACATATTTAATACACATCCATGACCTAGAATACAGTAAATATTTTTGTTCCCTGGAGGGATTCGAACCCGCAACCTCCAGCTTGAGCGCCAACGCGGCCATTACCATTCCGCCACGGAGGTCACTCAGTACCTATCACATTCTTCTCCCTTGTACTAATTAAATCAATTATTCTCATAACAGGACATAACATTTTATAACACTAAAGCCATGCATCAGTAAACATGCAGCCTTAAATTGTAAAACCCGTCGTATTTACTTAAAAAGTAAGACTAAAAAAAGAGGCTAAAAACATCGGAAGGCTCTCTGTCGGCGCTGTGGTCATAAAAATGGCCATTTGGTGTTCTATTAACGCCTATTTCGACACAATTAGGGCCAATTCACCGTATTGTTTATGTGTGGGCAATATTTAATGTCTATTAGGATTTATTGTTTATTTGCTACGGGATGAACAGAGTTTGATCTTTGCCTATGAGTTTTGCTCTGGACGCTAGATTTTAAGGGTTTTATATGATTGTAATCATAGACTTAGAATATACTGTCATATATTATATGTTTATGATTGTAATAATCTATGCACATATTTTTTGGTGTTAGGAAGATAGATTACCTGATGGTAAGTGGTTAGCATCGCCTATGAATATAAACATGTTCAGCTGGGACAACTTATTCTTCATCCTTTTTTTTTTCTTTTCCACCGGGAAATACTTTTAGGCATCCCACAGGGGACGGGGGACTCCCCAGGCGGGTGTGTGGGACTCGTTGCGCCCGTAAGATGGTAAGGTGCCCTGGATCTGTGGAGCAAACAGGGAACCTCGATGGCTAGTCAGTCCTTCAAGGGGCCGACGCCACCTCCACAGAGGGGTTGTCCCGCACCACTGAACAACGCCCTCTAACGTCGGGACAGTGAAATGGAGTGAGTTTTCCATCCTCGCCCCTTGTCCCCCTGCTCTATTGTCTCTTTTTCTATTAGAATGGTACAAAGAGCAGCTCCCTCAATTTGCTTCGCCCAAAGTGCTGGGTTCACCTTAAGCTACTCCACCCACCGCCACTACAAGGCACAACAAGTTTGCCTTGGCGTTCATTGAAAAATGCCTATGTTCAGCAGTGGACGCATAGAGGCTGATGATGATGATAATGATCATGATGATGTAATCTACAACGGATGTCGAATCTATAATCAGATCACTCCATTACACCAGACCATCAAAATATGTGGGCTTAACGCGGGAAGTGGCATAGACACTTCAAATATTAACACAATGGCATTTAATATAAATTGATATGGGGACTAATGCGACATGAAAGATCAACGTATGAAAAGCGAGTGGCAAACGAGACAGATCAACAATGGCGGCGGTGGATGCAAGGCGTTTGAGCTTGTTAGCTTATGGTTCTGATCTGATTTGTCTATGCACGATTAAATGGATACTCTGTTTCTTGGCGCGAAAGTGACATTAGATGTTTATTGTTTTTTCAGTTTAAGATAAATTATTATAATAAAATGTATTTTCTCGCATGATATACATTTTATGGGACATTACGGACGGTCATTTTATTTAACATGATTTTTTTTCTTTTCTTTAACGCCTCAGAGCATTTCCCGGCGTAAAAGAAAAAAAAAGTATGATTAAGGCGCGACAATATGCTGATTTTTATGGTTAAATATTTTTATGAGTTAGAGCTCTTATATCCAGACGTCACTTCGCAATTTTTTTTTTAGAAATTCTTAGAGCTAGCGGGAAGTAAGGTACATTCATAGCCGAGTTTATAATACAGAACGATATATGACTGCTTACAGAAAAGAGGATGTTTATTGATTTCATAGAGATCTTCAAAGGCCGGTTTCATAGCTAATAAACTTTGACACGTACCTGGGTTGTGTCATATACATTTAGTTGATCAAGATGTCTGTTTACTTTACTAGTTTTATATTTTATCATCATCATTGTTTTTCGACACCAAATTCGACATAGGCCTCTTTCAATGAAGGTCAAGACGGCCGATTCCTGCTACTTGCCTAGGACGGCCACGTACGGAGACAGACGTTCCATCAAGTCAGAGATCGACAGATCCGTCTTCCTGAACACAGCTCAATAGTTGACTTTTTTTTTTTTTTATGTTAGTTGGATAGGCAAACTGGCAAACGTGCCACCTGATGGAAAGTGGTCGACGTCGCCCATGAACATAAATTAGTTTACCTGGAACGAGCCCAGGCAACTTATTTATGTGTTGCCTATCCTGAGACATAAGATGTTAAGTCTCCGTGCCAGTAATTACACTGACGACAACAACGAACCCTAGTTCAACCAGCCTCCTATTTAGGGCACGAGCAGTGGAGAGAAGGAGTTGAATCGAACGCTCCTCTTAGTGTAATACAGAACACACCGGCTTCAACATTAAATGTAATTATAACAGACTAGATAAAGCAATTAAATTAGATCAAAGACGATTATGATATTTCGTTTGAAATTGATTATTAAACAACCGGCGGCCGTTTATGTGATCCTGGTTGGGTTATTTTTATTCGACCTTTGCGCTTCTACGTATGTTTGTTAGTTTGTGTGTTTGAACCATTTTGAACCTTTATAATAAATAAAGTTTGCGTCGTGCGCCATGCGCCGCTACTCCACCGCGGCGCATGCAGAGGCTAGGCACGTGCGAGCGTATCACAAACAAATCTTTTTTTCTTTTCTTTAACGCCGGGAAATGCTCTGAGGCATCTCGCGGGGGAGTGGGTCTCCCCATGCGGGCATGTGAGACTCGCTGCGCCCGAAAGCTGGTAAGTGGACGCAGCTCTACCCACTAAAACCCGTCGAATGCCACCAATGCCGCCTTTGGTGAGTCCCCCGGATCTAATAAACAAA
Organism: Helleia helle; assembly: GCA_963853865.1. Lineage (NCBI taxonomy): Eukaryota > Metazoa > Arthropoda > Insecta > Lepidoptera > Lycaenidae > Helleia > Helleia helle. The sequence continues at coordinate 5,694,319 of OY971436.1, forward strand.
CAGGGCACCTCGACGGCTAGTCAGTCCCACAAGGGACCGACGCCAACTCCACAGAGGGGTTCTCCCGCACCACAGAACAACCCCTCCCAATGTCGGGACAGTACATTGGGGTGAGGTTCCCGTCCTCGCCCCTTGCTCTTTTGTCCCCTCTTCTTATAAGAGGGGTACAAAGAGCCCCCAATTACAAAACACGAATTAATTTACGTCCACTGAGAAAAATACATAATAAAATAGTGATAATAAACACAGGGACAAAGTTTTACATTATTATTAATAAATAAGTGGCCCAGCTTAGAATGCTTAAAGCACCTTAGAACTTAATTATAAGGTACTTAATATGTTCTTTTTTATAAGACCCTTCTAGAAACTCAGCTCATCTGTTTGACGTGAGAAACAAGCAAGATGGTGGTACCCAAGCAGACGGGAGCGCGGCACAGTGCAAACCTGCCACCTCAAACCACCTCCTTGTTAAGTCCACGACCTTCGTCTATAATCTATATCCTAAATCTTACATCCTAAAGCCTCTCACTAGTTTCTTACTTACAATTATAGTAGTAAGGCATACGCCACGTATAAATGATAATTACACGAGGACAGACGAACGAACCTTTCACTAAGTTTATTACATTATCATTATAGGTGTTCGGACGCTTCGGTTCAAAAGTCGTTGGGGATTTGCGAATGATACTGTCAGTAAGTGATTATAATCTGGTGATTGTTAATACATTGAATATTGTGTAATGTTTAATTGTAAAAAAAGGTGGTAGACATTAGACATTTGAGGTATTATTTTTTACCGCTTCTGCGCTTGTGTCGCACTTTCATTAAGATCCCGTTTAATGCTTCCTTGAAACAGTTTAGCTGTTTTTGGGATGAAAAGTTCAGGTTGTTAACTGGCGCCGAGTCTTACCATTACTACGTTTTATGACGGCATGGTTGGCTGGAGTGATCCAAGAAGACCCTTTTATGTAAATAGACTACTGGGCGTTAAGTACTCACAATCTGGTGGTGCGTCTGCCAGTTTGCCTGTCATTATCTTCAGTTGCCATCTTCATATTGAGGTTCAGAGGTCAGTTGGCAAATTTTTTTGCGAAGTTTATCTACATAACTAATATAAAAAAAACGTATACCAAAATCATTTTTTCCGTACCCAAAATGTATCAATATAACCTTATTATAACGGCCGGGTCCCACCTTACAAGGAATAGTCTGGCCTTCGCCGGAGCCACACTGTCACTGAGATATCCTTGTTGCCCGCAGATCCAGGACCCAGGGTTGGATTTAGGTACGTTGAAAACGATAGTACAAAAAATTTAAAAAGATAGTATTTGTAAAAAAATTATAGTACACTTTTAAATTTTGAATTTAACAAAGATAGTCAATAAAATCTTTAAAGTTCAAAGTCAATAAACTCCTCTTTAAAGTATATACTTATTGCTTTTATATCGTCCATTGAAAATGTCGCAAAATTTCTAAGTGTCTATTTTGTGTGCAACTAATTAACATAAATGTTGACTTTGTGAAAACTTTTATTCTAATTTCTTTTTTACTAATACAATTCAAATTAATTATAACTTTGTTACTAATATATAAATAAATTTTTGAAGTTACATTTTTTATCACCACATAAATAATTACTTTATTTAATTATTTACTTTTTTATTTATTGATTATTTTTTATTTAAATTATATATTTTTTTAATAAATAAGACTCAAGTTCCTGTTCTAAAATATAATAAATTAATCGCAAAATTTAAATCGGAGATCTTTGCGAGTGCAACGCACCCTTTGACTCTTCAATAAAACTTTATTTTTTCTATATTCCGTAGACATAAACATTACGATTTATAATAATCGTTCTCCTTCTATATCAAAGCTCCGTGACATTGACAATTATAACATTGCTGGTAATATCGATTTTGTATAGTTCGACAGCAATAAAACATGATTACTGATTACAAAATATTGGTCAAATATGTAAAGTAATGAAATTATAGTATTTTTTCGTACTATCCTTAGATATGGATAGTATATAGTACGAAGCATGAAATTATAGTACAAATACTATAATTATAGTACGAAATCCAACCCTGCCAGGACCTCAAAAAGTGGCTGAAGGCGCTCGCAGGTGGTTTAGTAAAGGTACCGAAAGTGCGAGTTCCATGTAGGGTCTAGGAACCTACCCGGGTAACCTAGATACATGCCAAATGCATTAAAAAAAACCTATTGCAAAGCCTTCGCTGTAGGTACATCTACGCAGTGTTTTCGACTCGATCTTAAGGCGAGGTTATGAGAAAATACCGCTGATTAGACCCTTTTTTCGTGATCAGTTTGGGGTACTTACTTAAATGATAAAATATTGAAAAAAATCACGCGTAAAGAATGGATACTTAATTAAATACTAATTCGAGCAGAATCTTAAAATTTATTGTAATTATTTAGTAATAAAATACATAAGTTCGCCATAAAATATTATTTTTCAGTTCAAAGTTCTCGTTTATTTCAGTGATAACCATAGTTTTTTTTTCGAGAATATAAATCGTATAATATTCACTTAGATACTAAATCAGCCACATTTTTTATTAGAACCCCCCTTTTCTGTAAATAAACAAAAATGTTATAATAAACCCATTTATTGCGTCCTACAAATTTCACACGCCCTTGTCCTGCTAAACAAATCTCAACTTTGTGAACGGAGCGCAAGCGTTGCATCAGATTGTACACTGGCGGCAGTCGACAAGCCTCGCTTGTCGTGATCGGGTGGGGTCCGCACGCTCTCTCGCTTGGCGGTTTCAACGTATAATAAATAATAATATGCGTAGTTAACAAGATGGGAAATATATTATATATTTTTTAAATATCAATGGACGCTTTTACACCACGTCAATCTGGTCCCGTGGTGAGTTCTCAAAGAACTTGTGTTACGGGTACCAAAGAACGGAAGTATATTTACAGATTTTATACGACACATATATTTGACGACCTCTGTGGTTCAATGGTTCGATGGTATAGCGCATTGACGCTCAAGCCGGAGCTAGCGGGTTCGAATCCCGCCAGCGAACAAAACAGTTTTCTGTGTTCCTGGGTCATGGATGTATATTATAATATTTAGTATAGTATAATGTTAGTTTATTTTCGACGAAATAGTAATCTGACTAACTCATCTCAATATTATTGTTTATTTTGTAAGTATCAAGATAAATAAGTAAAAATAACATGACACTAACTGAACTGGTCCCGGTACAACCGATACAGAAACAAAACAAGTAAATCATAACAATACACTCGCCCAAATTATATAGGTACCAACCTAGGTACCGAAACCACACATAAACAGTACTTGCGCACCTACCTAAGAATTAGCAAACATTTCTAGGAACAAGCTGAACAAAGGTCGGTATACCTTTTTTATATCGCAGGTAAATCTTAAGGGACCGACGCCACCTCCACAGAGGGGTTTTCCCGCACCACAGAAAAATCCCTCCCGTCGGGACAGTACAATGGGGTGAGGTTGCCATCCTCACCTCTTGTCCCCCTGCTCTATAGTCCCCTCTTCTTATAAGAGGGGTACAAAGAGAAGCTCTCTCGGCTCAATTTGTTTCGCCCAAGGTTACACCTTAGGGCTTAGCTACTGAGCCCCACCGCCACGAGAAGGCTTGAACCATAGTTGCGCTCCTAAGCGGCTGTACCGATCTTGATGTTTTTTTTCGGTGTGTGTTTATATTCACAAAAAAAATCTACAGCACAACGCCTTACGTCTGTCGGTACCACTAGTTTATTATAAAAGTGAAAGTTGTGTGTGTGTGTGTGTGTGTTTGTTACCTCTTCACTCCTCTCCACAATGGTTCAGGCCTTGACGTGGCGGTGGGGCTCAATAGCCTAAGGTGTGCCCAGCACCTTGAGCGAAGCTAATTGAGCCGAGGGGGCTCTTTGTACCCCTCTTATAACAAGAGGGGACAAAAGAGCCCCTACTCTTTGCAAGAGGTGAGGACAGGAACCTCACCCCATTGTACTGTCCCACGTTGGGAGGGGTTGTTCTATGGTGCGGGACAACTCCTCTGTGGAGGTGGCGTCGGTCCCTTAGGGGACTGACTAGTCGTCGAGGTGCCCTGTTTGCTCATTAGATCCGGGGCACCTCACCAAAGGCGGCATTGGTGGCAGTCGCCGGGTTTTAGTGGGTAGAGCTGCGTCCACTAAGCATCTTTCCCAAGTTTCACATACCCGCCTGAGGAGTCCGTCTCCCCCACGGGATGCCTTTAAAAAAAAGAGTGTAATTAATTGACAATAGGTGATTACGAAATATAAAAACCGTAATCCGACAACAGGCTAAACATAAAAACGTTTACACATCAATTTCATAAAAATCCATAATACATAAATCCGTATATTAATGTGTAGGCGACAGTACTGATTTCATAAGGACAGTTTCACAACGCCGTCTCGCTAATCGCTAGAACGCCCATTCATGTCATAATTGTGGTTTAATATAGCTTTAATATACGCCTAAACATGACAAAACCACTTCATTATCGACTATTGTGATTTCACTCCACTTCTGGCCTTTGTGACATGGTAACTGCGAATTTTGGCAGTTTGAGATGATTTGACACGGCGGTAAGGGTGACTACAGATGTAAGATATAGAGCGAGTACTGGCCCGTGAGATAGGGGTTAAAAGTTTTAAAAACGAAAATAGTGTACATTTTATTAATTTTACTGCATTTTCTTTTTAGCTGTAGGTTTCATATTGTTTTTAAACACAAATACGGTTACTTTTTTATTTGTAATTTAGGTAAAAGAGACTACAACACACCGTTTATCTGTATTTTATTAGTATAGATTTGTAATGATACAAATTTTTAATTTTTTATTGCGTAAATAAATGGTACTTACCTAAATGCATTGTAAAAATACGATCCTATAATTTTGAATCATTATTGCCATGCTATGGTAATGACAGACTAATTATATTATAGTCATGAATTAGTCTAGGCAATAACTCTGCTAAACATGTCCTTGTAAGGTCAAAGGTTATATTTGTGACCTTTTGTAGACACTATAATTCACTATAATCATTGGTAAAGAGCATTTCTTTTTGTAGGAAAATATTTTTGTTAGAATGTATCTATGTTTGTGGAGTCGAGATTGTGATCCATTTCTTTTGGTGTAATTAAACACTGTGAAAATCAGAATTTATGTTCCAACATATAACTTGTGTCTACAAGAATGTGCTCATTGCTGCATTATTTTTATAAATAAAAAGAATGTTACGCCTCAACTTAACTGATAATATTTTAAAATCATTTTGCAAGAGGACTGGTTTTGCTCTAAAGACTAAAGAAAAACATACTTCTATTTGACTAAAATTACAGTAATTGTAATTTACGTAGGAACCGCAAGCAAAAATATGTACGTGATATTATGTACATAGGTATAGTTTTACTACTAGCATTATTATATTTCTTTACGGAGTAAAAGCGTTTGTGGACTGCCTACATCTAATGATAATAGGGAAGTAAATGTGAGTCGATACATCATGGGAGCGTATTCTCTTGTTAATTCGTCACGGTGAGAGGCTGGCATTGGGTCCTTAGGGACATAAGAAAAAAAGGCCTTAATGTGTAGCGTAAACGTATTCGCGATATGCGACGTGTAACGTGCGCTTAATTATAATCTTTTCCCGCCTTTTCAATGGCATTGACATTTGACATACTTCAGTGACATCTGTAATAAGCAACGGCTATCCGCTTAAACTGCCTACGGTTAAAACAATTTTGTTATTATAAGAACATAACATTCAGTAACCTGTAACAGGTTTAAACCTCAAATTATATTAATTGAGTTATTGAGACCAAACGGTAAGTGGCCAGCGTCACCTATATACTTACAATCCAATTCGAAGAAACTAAAGGCTCTAAACTAAAGAAACTAAAGTGACTTGTCTTTGCGTTGCCCGACTTAAGAACCATAATTAATAGTCCTGATTAGCTCAGAAGACCAGTCTTGACTTTGGATTTGAAAATCCAGTTTTGACACTTTTAGCGTTAGAAGGCCATATTCAGTTTGCTAGTCAGCGGTGTAAGTACGACAATTAGTTGATGTAAAAATATATTGTAGGTAATCAGTTTTGAATTAAGTGAAATTGCCAACAGCCGTTAAAAACGGACGAGTTTTGAAAATGGAACATGTGATGGCGCCTCGGGCGAGTGCTGCCCTCACCACATTGACACCTCTCATTTATGTTATCTGTGATAAATTACTTTTTTCTATATATAAAGGCAAAAACAAATCAGTTTGGAACATTTTTATTCGATACTCAACTTAGTTGTAGTAGTAAATATCCTACGATATTTACCGACTATCTCCGATGTCCCACTGCTGGGCACGGGTGTCTTCCTCAAAATCAGGCTCCTCGATGCGCTGGCAAAATGCGGGTTGATGAACTTTACACACCTTCAAAGCCTTTTAATCTCATCAGATTTTCTCACGATGTTTCCTTCACTGGTTAGCAAGCGACGGTCTCAGGTGCACGTAGAAATTTAGAAAAACCCATTTCAAGGCATCATAGGGGTCAGGATCGAACCCGGACTCTCACTCACGAGACCATCGTCGCTCACAAAAGGATATATCGTATATTTATACATGCGTAAACAAAAAACATTTTCTCTAAGATTTACCTATGGGGGCGTCCATTAATTACGTGAGGTTTTTTAGGGGGGGAGGGGGTCGAGCAGAATCTCACCCAAACTCACTTGGGGGAAAGGGGGGGTCTCAACAAATATCACGTATTTTTTTTTTCGCAAGAAACAGTATGTAATTACAAGAAAATAGGGTCAAATTATAGTAAAACATATTTCTTGATTATAATTCTCTCCACGGATAGTGCACTGATTTAGAATAAGTGTTCTTTAATAATTTTGATAGTATTATATTATTCAACTATATTATCCATATGATTTCAGATTACAGTCGGCGAACTTTAGACTCGTATGTCTTTATTAACTTCATTAAATTAAAAATAATGAAATAAATTGTCTTTTGTAAAATAGTTTCACAACATTTACATTAAAATACGCGTTTAGAAATATCTCACGTGAGATTAGAACGGGGGCGAGGGGGTCGAGCCAAATCTCACGATATCTCACCAATGGGAGAGGGGGGGTCGAAAAATCGTCAAATTCACCTCACGTAATTTATGGATGTAATGTAATGATTTTACAGGAGTTTTATTCCGTCCATTTCCATAACCACTCATTTTGCCTACATTCAGTACTAGTCGTTTTCCCTAAGGCATTTTTCCTGAGTCGTATATCAAAAAACACCCCATAATAATTACTATGTATAGAAAAATAGCCACATATTAATAAACTAGTAATGTAAATAGCATACTATAAAACTCAACAGTCTTACAAAGCAAAGTACAAAGCATACCTTTCATGACATAATAATATGCTATAATTACTTTACTTAGGTTTTTCATCGTTCTATTCGTAAAACACTGTCAATATTTATCAAAATGATACTTTCAACAGATAATACTTCTATAGGGGTACAAGTTGTAAAAGACACAAGTTGATAAATAATGACACAAGCCTATAATTAGAACTAGCAACACTTCCAACATGATTCCAATTTTAAAGAACAAATGTAGTTTTGTAATGTAATTATTTCGTACAAATTGATATATACGAAATCAACAGCACTTTATTATGGGTCTTCAATGCGTTTGATAAAAAACAACATATAATTATATTATCATTAAACATGATAAATAATTATAACACGTATGGTATGCAAATAAAAATTATATTGCAATATTTTCATACGTTTTATCGCTGAGGGGCGTAGCTTTACATTTCACAAAGTAACCTACCATCATTCGTACCGACCTAAAAATTATGGTATTAAATTTTGAACAAAGAGGTCCAAAGGTGTACTTTTGAATTTTAAGTTTCACTTGCGAAATCAATATAGCCAGTTCTAATTACTTTATAGGCATAAATTAACAGCTCTTGGCTATGTTATTATTGGTTTCGTATGCATGTTCTTTATTCAAACGGGCGAATGTTTTTTTTTTGCATCTACACTTTATGTATTATGCCACATACAAAGAACGGCGAGTAAGTGTGTTTTTTTTTGTTGCAGTGGCCAGTAATTTCATGTGTAATTAAATTGTGTGTTTATTATCTATGGTGAATTTGGTATGTTAGTGTTTAACGATGAATTAAAGTTATTACGTATTTTCTCTTTATATCCTTAGACTTTCTAAAAATTGCAGTGATTAATCGTTTTCTGGTACATAAATGGCAACGACATTTAAAATAGAAAAATAGAAAATTACAGTAAACGTTCCTATTGTAGTACTAATTTGACGCGTAAAAGGTAAAAAGTTGTTTGACTTTTGAAGCAATTATATTTTGTCTATGGTTCATTACGCTCGTGCAAAGATACTCTTCATAGTTAACGCATTAACAACTTCCAATGGATATTTAAATATAACCGAAACTTGCCATGTCCATGCTGGGTTTAATGTCCAGTGTAAATGGACCTATCTTTGCCCTTATATGTAGAATGAAGCCGGTCTATGATGCTTGGTCGTCGGTATATGGCGACCAATTATAGAATAACAAACTTTCGGGTGTAACTAATTCTCGTACAGTTTTAACAATTTCGAATATTCATTTAATTTGATTTTGGAATAGTAAGCTGTTGTTTACACTTACCTACTCGATGTATTTATATCTTTTTAAGTGTTAGCTTGAGTTGGATCTAAAATAATTTATGCAAAAACCTACCCGTTCACTGTAAAGTCGGTTTAATGACGATAATTTTACGTGATAACGTCATAATTCGTCACAAGCCGAACGCTTAGGCCAATCGTGCCTTTTTATCGCTTGTTCCGCGCTCTCGATTGGTCCGCTCGGTTCAGGCAAAACGTGACACCTTTTCGTGCGTCGTTCGGCATCGGCTTCATCGATTTATAAGACGTTATCACGTCAAAAAAGTGCATTCTTGTCCTCCTTTTTTGCATTTGCATGTGCACTTATGCATGTAAACGCTGGTCACGGTTGTAGGTTGTTTACCTTGTACTTGGGTACACTTGGCAGCTTTTAATTTTAATTAGATAAACATGTCATTTTTTTAATTTCTCACTTAAAATCTATTTTGGTTTCTATGTTTTAGTAAAACCAATAAAATAAAGTTGTCTTGTAAGGAGTATAAACGAAGATTAAAAATGGACGTGCATTGGTGTGTTTAAGTAGCCACTCGTTATGATATTATTTAGAGCCTGTGGGCATATTATATGTATATAATAAAACTGTTTTCAGTGTGTCCTTGTTTATAGGACGAGTTTCACCGAAGACGAATAAGTTATCACTAATCACATTATATTCATAAATAATAAGGATAAACGAAATCGTATTGCAGATATCATTTATATTTTAAATAATGAACTTTTACAAGTAATTTTATCAATAGACAATACATTATATTTTATTTTATTCATTTGATACTGTCAGTATATTCAAAAAATTAATACTTTGTTTTCTCATTAAAAATCAACGCTCCCAAATTCTAATTCGTACACAAAAAGGTTTTAATGTAGCTATAACCAATCATAAAAGAACCACCTATCCATAAAGAAACTGATCTTTTATCTATGCTTCCATTTCATGTGTCCCACCCTTACATGCATAGCACGCGACGCGCACATCAAACGTTCCAAATTCAAACAAAGCGAATTCGACTCTAAACTCTACAGCGGGTTAGACGTGGCGAATAGATTATATAAATTGCTATTGCCGTCCGTTTTGGTCTATTCTGTATTGGTCAAGGTAGTTTGTGATGATGGTCTAGTTGACTGACCTCTTACTTTAGACTAGGCTAAGTAAGAGGTCGGGGTTCGAATCTCCTTTGCATCCCTGAAAAGATTTCTTCTGATGCACCTCTCCATGTCACGGTTACTGCTGCAGGAAAATGTCGTAAGTTTATCAATGTCTAATTAGTCTTCTAGGGTGTGTGGAGCTCCACAAACCATAGTTAAGGCCTTGTCGTGGCGGTAGGGCTCAGTAGCCTAGGTGCCGGGTTCACCGGCACACAGTGAGGTAACGCCGCATGCGTCATGTTTTTTCGTTCGTGCATCCGCCTCCATCGAATTATAAGACGTCGTCACGTCAAAAAATCGGTTGTCTGTAAAGCGGTTTACTGACGATAGTTGAACGTGACGACGTCATAAGAAAGTGGAACGCCTCAGAGCGAGGTAACGCCGCATGCGTCATGTTTTTTCGTTCTTGCAGCCGGCTCCATCGAATTATAAGACGATGTCATGTCAAAATGGTTAAAAAGTCTGTTTTGGTATAAGTATCGTAAATACATCCATATGTATTTAATAAAAAGTGGTTATTTTAATGTTACAAAAAGATACTCAAATTTTATTTATCTGTATAGATAGAATATAGATGATGCATTATTTTGAAAGATGATGGAGAGACAAGATGGCAGTCACCTCAAGACTCTCATTGTCACTTTAGGTCTTCATGCAGTATTATCTGTACCTGTACGGATATTGTGGGCCTCTCTGCTGAGCGTACTACTGAAATAGCCTGTATAGAGATGGAGCGCCTTATTATTGTAAGTGTATACAGACCTCCAAATGGATTATATGATTCTTTTGAAAAAATCATGGAAGAATTATTAATTAAAATATGTGGGTCTAACAAGCCCATACTAATTTGTGGTGACTTTAATATTAATTTACTAGAAAATAATTCCACCACAGTTAGATTCACATCATTGTTAAAATCATATAATCTGACTAATCTATTTTCAGAACCAACAAGAATTTGTAGTTCTACAGCTACATGTATTATTGATAATATTTTTAGTAATTTAACTCCTGTCCACAAAGAAATTATCAACAAGTTGAATTCTGATCACTGTGGTCAATTAGCTGAATTCCTTATAAGTTCTAATAGTAAAAATTGTAACAAAAATAATGTGTTTGTTCCTGTGAATGTAAGACGGATTGAGAAATTTAGGAGTAGTATGGCCAATATTACATATTTGAAAGATAACAAAAGTCCAGATTTCGCTTTTGGTGAATTGTTTAAATTAATTAATACACATTTTAAAGCCATTTTTACTTCTAAAACAGTCAGTTCCACAAATAAAAAGGGCTTTAATGATTGGGCAACAGCAGGAATCCACAATAGTAGACGCAAATTATATGACCTTTACCAAGAACGCACATACAATCAAAATCAATCATTTAAGCAGTATGTTAAAATATATTCAAAAACATTCAAACAAGTTTGTATCGCGGCTAAATCGCTTTATATTAAGGAAAAAATTAAAAACGCAAAAAATAAAATAAAAACTACTTGGAACATAATAAAGGATGAAATTGGGAGAGTCGGTAGTCGTAGCTCTGAATTTAATTTAAATATTAAAAATAGAATAATTAAGTCTGACGAGGAAGTTGCGACAGTATTTGAAAAATACTTTTCTGACATCCCGATTTCGATTACAACAAAATTAATCTCATGTCCTGCAATTGCCGAATCATTGCTTAAAACAAATGTCAAACAATGTGAAGCTAACGTTTAAAGAGATAGGACCCAAAGATATTTTAAATGCATTTAACTTATTAAACAATAAAAATACCCCAGATTTATGGGGAATATCTGTAAAAGTCACTAAGCTCATAGTTGATGTAATTGCACCCCATCTAGCAACAATTTTTAATAAATGTATTGATAGTGGCGTTTTTTCTTTTTTTTTTTTTTTTTTTCGCAGGGAAATCCTTGTGGATGCAGCCAGGATCTTCGGGTAGATCCTGACCCAATGTGGGACTCGCACCTGGGAGTGCCTACCCTAACTAAAACCACTGCGAGCGCCTTCAGCCGCTTTTTGAGGGTCCCGGATATGCAGGCAACAGACAGGATCACCTCAGCGACAGGCTGGCCCCGGCGAAGGCCAGACTACTCCTCGTAGGGGGGGACTGCCCGGCCGCTACTAAGCAGTCCCCACGACGTCGTGCCATACAGACCCAGGTTCCCATCCTGCGCCCGACACGAACACAGGGGCGTTACTGGAGGCGCATTAAGTAGCGCCTCCTACGCACCCCCGTTCGTCGCCCGCGGGAGGAGGCCTCGTCGGCGGCCTCCTCTCTCATCCGCTCGTCGACCTCCTTCTGGGACATTACTGCCTCGCAGAAGGAGACCATCGCCGTCCAGGACTCGTCGTCACCGAGCATCGCGGTGATGACGCTCGGCAGAGACAAGTCCCCTCCGATGACTGATGTCAGACCGTGACGCAGCGCTGCCCATCTCGGGCACACCTCGAGTGTGTGCTGGGCTGAGTCCACCGCCGCGCCACAATCGTGACACACTGTCAACGGCTCCCTGCGGGCCGTCCGGCACAGGTACTCACCAAAGCAACCATGCCCGGTGAGCACCTGTGTCAGACGAAAGGTGAGGGGTTTGCGCTTACGGCGCATCCACCGTTCAAGGACCGGACGCAGAGCAACCGTCAGGTTTTTGCCATACGGCTGCTGCGCCAGGTCCTCCCTCCACCTCCGCATTAACGCCTCTTGCCCTAGTCGGCGAACCCGCAGGATCCCGTCCAGCGTAAGGCTCTCACCCAGACACCTCCTATCCGAGACATAGGAGTGCATCTCGGCAAGAACCTCCGCCACGAGCTCCCACGGAGGGTCACCGGCTAGGGCAGTGGCTGCTGCCCACGAAACCGTACGGTACCCCCGGATCACTCTTACCGCGATGACCCGCTGCGCCGACCGCAGCCGGGCCTTATTCCTCCCGGTAAGGTGATCCGCCCAGATGGGTGCACCGTACGTCGCCATACTACGGCAGACTCCGGAGTATAGCTGCCTGCAGGCGGCGCTGGGTCCTCCGAGGTTCGGGAGGAGTCTGCCCAGTGCACTTGCCGCCTTCGCGACCTTCGTTCCCAACATGGAGAAATGTGGGCCGAAGGTCCACCCTCCATCAAGGATGAGCCCCAGATATTTGATATGGGGGCTCATCCTGACCCTCACCCCTCCGACCTGGAGGGCAGCCCCCGGTGGGGGTCCTTTCCGCCCGGTCCCGCGGAAGAGAAGGGCTTCGGTCTTCTCAGGTCTGACCCGAAGCCCTAACCTCTCTATGCGGCTGATCACGAGGTCAATCCCGACCTCGGCCAGCCGCGCCGCCTCCTTATAGCCTCGTCCCCGGGCATACACGAGGGTGTCATCCGCGTAGCATATGACACCCATCCCGGGGAGGAGGCGGCCACGCAGAACCCAGTCGTAGCCGATGTCCCACAGGATCGGACCAAGAACCGACCCCTGTGGAACACCGCACCCGACTCGCCACCACTCTACGGACCCACACCGGTTCTTAGGGCATCACTTAGATACGGGGGCACTCCGAAGAAATTCAGTGCCTCCCGTATCACACTGTGAGGGAGGCTGTTGAAGGCGTTCGCGATGTCCAAAGACACCGCGACCACCACCTCCCCTCAGTGTTCCGCCTCAACCGTCACCGCCCGAAGGCGTTTGAGGGCGTCGACGGTCGACCGGCGTGCCCGGAACCCAAATTGGGACTCTGAGAGTCCCGGTCCCGGGCCCTCCTCCAGGTGCTGAACGAGCCGGGAGGCCACAATTTTCTCCAAGGCCTTCCCAGCTTCGCTCAGCAACACCACCGGTAGTGGCGTTTTTCCTGACTTAATGAAACATAGTCGAGTCTTGCCTCTTTTTAAATCTGGCAGTACATCAGATGTTACAAATTTTCGACCAATATCAATATAATATAATCATTTAGTAAAATTTTTGAAAAAATTATGTTAAATCAGTTACTATATTACTTTGAAACCAATATGTTACTGCACAAAAAACAATTCGGATTTAGAAAGGGTCTCTCCACAACAGACGCTGGCGTTAACTTAATTGACCACATTTATGAGGCCTGGGAGGAGTTACGTGATGCTTTGGGAGTTTTCTGTGACTTATCCAAGGCGTTTGATTGTGTACAGCATGAGACCTTGATCAGGAAATTACGCCACTATGGGATAGACGGTACGGCACTGGATCTTTTGAATTCCTATCTTAAAAACAGGACTCAAAAGGTCGAGATAAATGGTAAAAGATCATCCGGGACTAAAATAGAGATGGGGGTCCCACAGGGGTCCATTCTAGGTCCATTTCTTTTTCTAGTTTATGTAAACGATTTACCTTACCTAGTTAAAGATAGTCAAGAGGTGGTGTTGTTTGCTGATGATACTTCACTTATTTTTTAAATCAAACGACAAGAAACTAATTATGACGAGGTAAACAACACACTTTCGAGAATGGTACATTGGTTTAGCGTTAATAACTTGCTTTTAAATAGTAAAAAAACTAAATGCATAAAATTTTCCTTGCCAAATGTTAAGCAACTGAAAACTTGGAATTGGTGGACTCCACAGTTTTCCTAGGAATAATTCTAGATCTTAAGCTGCAGTGGGGTCCCCACATAGCTAAATTGGCGAATAGACTCAGTTCAGCAGCATATGCAGTGAGAAAAATAAGACAGTTTACTGATGTAGATACAGCGCGAATAGTATATTTTAGCTACTTTCATAGCATTATGTCTTATGGCATACTTTTATGGGGAAATGCGGCCGACATAAACAACATTTTTGTGCTGCAGAAGCGGGCTATTCGTGCAATTTACAAGTTGCCTCCCTATTCATCTTTGAGAGAAAAATTTAAAGAAATAGGAATTCTGACTGTCACCTCTCAATACATCTTAGAAAATTTACTGTATGTCCGGAAAAACATAAATGAATTTTGTAAGAAAAGTGATATTCATAGTAGGAATACACGTAATAGACACAGGTTACATGCACCAATGATTAGAAGTTCGAATCCCGCCAGGGAAAAAAAAAAGTGTCCGTGTTCCTGGGTCATGGATGTGTATTAAATATGTGTATTATATAATAAAAATCTTAAATATATGTATTAGTATAAAAAGTATTAAATATATTATGTATTTCCGTTGTCTGGTATCCGTAACACAAGTCTCTTTGAGTACTTAGCACGGGACCAGATTGACGTGGTGTAAAAAGCGTCCATAGATATTATAAAGTAAAAGATTTCATGGAAGATACCACACCCTGGGAATAAGGCGTTCCTCCCCGGCATTTCAAGATAAGATGTTAAAATTGTTATTAATATATATATTATTTGAAAAGATTAGTTCCACTGAGTTTGTTTCGCCGGTTCTTCTCAGTGGGCTTACCTTGGAACCGGTGGTAGATTCAATTGAAGTTCAAAAAGATACTGTATTAGTACTATTTTGAATTAAAAAAAAATTGATTTTTGATTTTGATTATGAAAAACTATCCTAACTCTTGAATTAGACCAAACAGCACACTAACCTCTATACAGATAAATAAAATTGGAGTGTCAGTTTGTAATATCAAAATAACTGCTTTTTATTGAATGCATATTGATGTATAAATGGGACATATACCAAAATAGCCTTTTTTATAATTTTTGTCTGTCTGTCTGTCTGTCTGTTTGTCTAGCCGTCAAGGTACCCTGTTTGCTCCGGGGCACCACACCAAAGGCGGCATTGGTGGCACTCGCCGGGTTTTAGTGGGTAGAGCTGCGTTCACCTTACTACCTTTCGGGCGCAGCGAGTTCCACATACCCGCTTGGGGAGACCCACTCGCCCGCGGTAGCCTCAGAACATTTCCCGGCGTAAAAGAAAAAGAAAGGATAGGCAACACAAGAAAGAGTGGCCTTTTTTTTTTTTTTTTTTTTTAACGCCTGGAAATGCTCTGAGGCATCCCGCGAGGGAGTGGGTCCTCCCCACGCGGGTATGTGGGACTCGCTGCGCCCGTCAGCTGGTAAGTGGACGCAGCTCCACTAAAACCCGGCGAGTGCCACCAATGCCGCCTTTGGTGAGGTGCCCCTAATCTAGTAAACAGTAAACAAACAGGGCACCTCGACGGCTAGTCAGTCCCTCAAGGGACCGACGTCACCTCCACAGAGAGGTTGTCTCGCACCACAGAACAACCCCTCCCAACGTCGGGACAGTACAATGGGGTGAGGTTCCCATCCTAACTCCTTGCCCTCTGCTATTCTGTCCCCTCTTCTTACAAGAGGGGTACAAAGAGCCCCCTCGGCCCAATTAGCTTCGCCCAAGGTGCACCGCTCACCCTAGGTTACTGAGCCCCACCGCCACGACAAGGCCTGAACCATGGTGGGGATGAAAGAGTGGCCTGGGCAAGTTCCAGGTAAACTAAGTTATGTTATGGGCGACGTCGACCAGGTGGCACGTCTGCCAGTTTGCATATCCAACTAATATAAAACTTAAAAATATTATATACTTCCATTTATGTTTATAAGTTACTAGCTGTTGCACGCAGCTTCGCCCGCGTTAACTTACTTAATTTAACTCCCATTATTCACAGCGTGATGTTATATAACATATAGCCTTCCTCAATAAATGGGCAATCTCACACTGAAAGAATTTTTCAAATCGGACCAGCAGTTCCTGAGATTAGCGAGTTCAAACAAAAAAACTCTTCAGCTTTATATTATTAGTATTGGGTGATTCTATTTAAGAGGGACGAAAATCATGTTAATTCCGGCACGGACTTTTATTTACATTTAGGCAAAGCAAGCAGCTTGAACTATAGCTTAGATTGTTTCTATATTGATTTAAAACGGGCCAGTCAAAAAAACAAACTATGTGATTATTATTGCCTTTTGAAAAATATTAGTGTCCAGGAGACAAAGGCTGGGAACAGGGTAATGAGATTTCATATAAAAAAGTCATAGTAAAAATCAAATTAAGTAATTAAACCTAAGTAATTACAATTTTAACGTAATGAAGAATCATTTAAAATAAGTTGTGAACATAACACATACGCAAAAAAAACAGAAACTCGAAACTCTTAATAACCTTTTCACAGCCCTTTAAGTAATAATATTAATTATTATTGAGTATTATATAGGTATATTATTAATAGGCAGATTATTATTTTTCACTCTTCTCTAATATTTATCTTATAGGTATAATTCCCAGTCTTCTTCTCAGTCTTAAATGCCCAGCCTTCATGAAAATTATCTGCAGTAGCAGTCTTTGAAGCACACTACCACAAGCACCGGACATGTAAAAGAGATGAGGTCTCTTTTGATTACAGACAATTTGGACCTGAACATTGGACCCAATCTTTTCCTGTGGTGTCTTCATTATATGATGCACCACAGATCAGAAAAAAACAATCATCTGATTCCTTATCTCTCTTTTCTCTTGTAACTACAACTACTCTTTTCTTTACCAGTTTTCGTAGCCTTTGCCGTACCTACTAATTTAGTAGTTGATTTTTCAATTTGGCTTGCTCTTAATTTGATGCCTTTACAATTTTCTTTCATTACATATTATATGTATCTTCGTTTTCTTTGACTTTAAAAGATCTGAAGATTTTTTATACTATGTTTCCTTCTATGAATGTTCATCGTCGATTCATCAAAAGTATAAATAGCTTACTCAGAAGTCTGATCTATGGTTAGGCTGCCTTGCCTAGCTGTTAGTAACAGTGTCATTTAGAAAGAAAATACTGGGGTCTGTATCTATGTCCGGTAAGTCAGATACTTCTGGAAGTTCAAGATGACTGATCTGAAAGGACGAGCAAATTACATCAGATCGGTCATTGATTTCTGATCCTTTGGAATGAGCCAAATCGAAGATTTTATAGAGTTATATTAGGACATCTGCTTTGAATTGCTCTACAAACTCGTAGATATTTGATATATGACCTCCGCAGGACACGATATTGTCAGCAGTTCTCTTGCAAAAAAACTGCTACAATCCCATCTGCCGCAACTTTTCCATGTTGGCTTTTGAGTAGTTCCACGTCCAGTAAATAGGGGGCATAGTTCTGAAATTTTGCAAGCTAAAACATAGAACATCAGCAAATTTCTATACTGTGTAACTGGCCCGCCACTTAGGCACTGCAAATTTACAACGTTTGTTGGTAATTCATCCAGAATTGGCCTTAGATAAGCCCGTATTGCATAAAAGTTATGTGATAGAATGTTCGACACAGTGCAAAATGATTTTGTTTAAAAAACACAACTAGTGTGCAATAACAGTTGTGTGTGGGTCCTTCAAAAATGGAATGTCTCAGTATCCTGGTTCAATCTCAGTCTCCTGCCCATCAAATTGGCAGAAGACTGAGGACAGGAAACTGAGAATATTTTAGTTATTGGTTAATAACGAAGTCTACAGACCATTTCAATGTTAAATCGAAGCAAATCTATACAAGTACTTCAATATGTTACTAGATTTAACTGGTAGAAAATAGCTGGTAAATACTGTCTTTGTCATATTTACGTACAGGATACTGGGGAGCTGACTGACCGCGACCCAATCTCGCTCACATAACTCGCCGCAGTGACTTCACGATCCGCGAGCGAGACGTAGGCAAACTACCATGAGCTCATGTCACTTTGATCTTTCATTTTAACAGAACACCAATGAACTAGATCGCACACACTTTGATATTTTCATAAAGTTCTGATGTAGCAGGAGACTGATGTAAAAGCAAAGAGACATGTATATTGCAGTATTTATAATAAAATTTCACACTAGTAACACAATTACACAAATACGTTAAAAGTTCATTTATTAAGGATTTAGATTTCAGTGCAAAGAATCTATTTTATTTCTAAAACGTTGTTATGATTAAGCATCAAAGCTTTTGTTGATGGATGATGTTTATGGACGTCGGTAGTTGCCTTAGGCTCCGACTGCTCGTTTGCCCCCCTATGATATGCACCACCAGAGATCGGAAATTTATGTAAGAATAGAAAGGATTCTATCCTTACAAAATCTCTAAATGAGTGGCATTACGCCGGAGTCCTTTCTATCCTTACAAAATCTCTAAATGAGTGGCATTACGCCGGAGTCCTTTCTATCCTTACAAAATCTCTAAATGAGTGGCATTAAGCCGGAGTCCTTTCTATCCTTACAAAATCTCTAAATGAGTAGCATTACGCCGGAGTCCTTCCTATCCTTACAAAAATCTTTGTAGTTTTTTTTTTTTTTTTTTCAAAATAATTTTTTTTTTATTCAAAATAGTACTAATACAGTATCTTTTTGAACGTCAATTGAATCTACCACTACTAGTGGTACTTCACTAGTCAATTTTTTTTTCCAATGTGACTTCGATCAAAGAAATTGGATGATTTGATCAAATGTACTAATAACACCGATATTTGATCAAAGATTCTTGACACTGATAGCATCCCGAAAGTTTTTATTTTGCTTTTTTATGTACGGTAATACATAAATCACTATATTATTGAATTGTTGATCAATTATACGCAGAATTAACGCATATATTAAAATTTTCCCTCCACTTGTAATTCTTAAAATTAGTGAAATGGGCAATTTTCAAAGAAAATTGAAATCAAAGTGGGATACCAGGCTAACGACTAAGACAGACATACATACTTCAAACTTTAATCCCTAACTTCGAGGATTAAAAAAGTAAAAAATGTGAACTGTACCTTCGGAAGATTATTTTGAAGGGCCACTTGCTCGTTTGTCACCTTGTACAATAAAAATTGTACAAATAAATTTGTTCCAAATAAAATATGAACACGTTTCAGAAGGCTAACTTAATATAGAGCTTAGTGACTTTAGGACGGTGCCCACATTCTTCTACTCTGCCTGACACAGTGTCTCCCTGTGTTTTAATTAGCATGTGCCACCAGAACTGACGCATTCTGAGCGATGTTGACCTCGTGCCTCCAGGTTAGTGGTGAGAGTTGTTCTGAATCATAATCGATTTCATCTGGGGTTAGCCCAGACAATTCGGAGATGCGTAATGCCTATCATATGACATAACATAAATTATTACACTGCCTGCCTTACACTTCCTTTCGAAACTGTTTCACGGAAGAAATAAGAACCCTGCAGTCGAGAGATAGAATGTGTAAGTACTAGATCAAGGTGTTGAGGTGAAATGCGAGTGCGAGCAATAGGCTGTATAGAACTTAACTCCTGCACCGTTTATGTCGGTATTAAAAAAAAACAACATCATAAGGACACATTTTTATTTACACTAAGTTATTCACATGTCAACGCACAATAAGTGCCGCCAAGTTGCTTCGTAACAATAATAATATTTATAGTAGGAACAAGAGGTTATCGGTCAAATTACCATAGACAATCGTCTTTTTAATGACACAAAAATGCTAGTGCATTCAGCCAGTCTTTGTATTTATCTGTGATTTTTATTATCTGTGGTGTCAGAAGTAGCTAAATTATATAATATAGTAGGGTGGACTACCGTTATCTTTTTTCGCATATGACCATGAGAGAAAAAAAAGATAACGGTTCAAAAATCGTCCACATTTCAATAATGGGTTTGGGGTGAAGAAGCAGTTTTGAGGAGGATTTATTTGACTCTTCTCGACGGACACATACAGAGATACTCTTTACTTAACTCCTCGCGACAATATAGTTTTTATTGTTTATGGTGAATTTGACACGTCTACTAATATAAAGATTTATTGCGAGTGTAATAAGACGTTTAGTCTTTTGTTTATCCATTTAGAAAATAGCAATCTTTCTAAGGGCGGATTTCACCAATGTCATTCCAGAACATACCACAGATAAAAAAGGTCTGATAGAAAATCTATGGGAAGTATAAATACTGATACGATTTGATTGTCTGGAAAAAAAGATTTTTAACCAGAAAAAAATAACTTTGGTAAAATCCGCCCTTAATACTAATATTAAAATGCATTAAGCACGATTTTTAAATTCAACTACCCCTCCAAACTAAGCTATACTATGCTAAAGGGGTAAATGCTTGGTATTTTTCCAAATTTGATAAATAATATAAGTTAAACCATATACATAGTTAAGTCAATAGACATTGGCTGTAAGAAACATAACACACAAAAAAATTATTTACTTTATCATCATCATCAGCCTTTATCCGTCCACTGTTGAAATAGGCCTCCAAGTGGGAAGACGATCTCCGTGCTGTGGCCAGTCTGTGCTGGATGCGGGTGGCAAGGGATCGGCCATCTTAGCGTTCATTTAGGGACGCCTATGTTCTATTTACTTAACTGTATACAATTATTTTGTTTGTACATTAAATTAAATTATAAAACAAATGTACAGTATACATTATTGCATTTTTATATATTCAACGTAGGATAAAAATATGTAAAGTTATTTTCAAAAAGTATTCAAATCGGATTCCTTCATGAGTGTGGACAATATAGTTTTTGAATTTGGCTTCGACTGGATATTAAGTCAGGATATAAGAAATAGGGAAATTTCCATACGGAGTTTAGTGTAACGAACTTACAAAACTTTGCTTTAAAGTGTTAATAACAATCTGTTATTTTAATAATGGCCGAATTTAAAAAATTAAACATAATAATAAATAGAAATATTTTACTGTCTAATAATGCACTATTGAGGTATTTTTGTTATTCCATGAACAAACCGAATCATTTAAATGACTACGATAGAACTCGAACTCGTGACCGCCGAAATTTCTGGCCATTTTCACGGCACAGTAATAAAATTGTTTTTGTATGTATTCTTTCATCATTGTTATCGTAATAATCATCATCAAAATCACTAATGGCCATAAATGTGCTATCATTGGACTGAATCGTGAACATGGTGCAAATCATTGACATTCACGTTTTAGAGCACTTCAGAGGTCAAGAAATATCATTGTGGTATAATCTATGATGCATTTTATTATATAGCCTACTAAGTTACGGTTTACCTTGAAATTAGGTGAGGAGAGACAAACATTAGGCTTACGATTTCGTAAACTCATTTTCTTATTCCAAATATCTGAGATTTTACCTTGTAACATAGTAACCTGCAGTTGGTTTAGGTACCTCGAAATTACACGAGGAGACATGATCATTGTTTGCCAATCACGATTTCGTAAGGACACAATAGTAATCTACAATTGGTTAACCTCGAAATTATGCGAGGAAATATCATTTTACCATGTAGATGTGACACGTATTTTCGATGTGTATGTGTTCTCCAACTAGGGATGTCTTACAGGGTTATAAATACACATATAAAGCCAAAGGTTACTGGTGTTATACAAATAACCCTGTATACATAATGCTTATGCATACTTCGATGTTTTAACGATGATAGTGATGATGATCAACTAATTATGCACCTATAATCGTTTACCGGTAATTAGCTGGTAATCTTTACTGCATCTAGTCGTGACTGGTGATCAGGTGCTCCTCGCGTGACTGCCTTTAACTAGGGTGTTGACAACCTCTACTTTACTGATTACTTTGTGAAAATACTAGTTATAAAATGTTTATTATGATATTTATAAAAATGTGATAGATTTAGGCTAGAGGTGTCATATAAGGGAATGGAACAACAATGTTGTACTCTGAGGGACTGCGTACTATTTTTTATATCATAATTTTTTTTATAGCATAGGAGGACAAACGAGCAGTTAAAGTTTTAAACTACCGACGCCCATACACATCTGCACAAGCAGAGATTATGCAGATGTGTTGCCCCCTCCTTTTATAATAAGGATAAGAAAATTTAGGATGAGTAAAAATTTATGGGATAGGTAGATAGACGGGCCTACCGTTTCAACAAGGACTAAGTAGGATTTGTGCCCTAAGAATACAAATTCATATACAAAAATGCAATAACATATTTCTACAGTAAAAATAACGAATTAAGTACTCTTTTGTACATTCTATGGCTGAACCATAAAGTTAATTCCATAGAGTTGACACTATAAAATTGTAACATGTGTATTTAATTTTGACTTTATCTGTATTCAAGATGGCCGCCAGCAATAATTACATGTGTCAACTCCACTTATTCAACTCAATCTGAACATTATTCTAACCAGCTATGTATAATAACTACTGGTAGCTACGAGAACTTTACAAAACTACTAATGATAATTACTTATACTAATATAGTATTTACAAAATCTTTACCCCTGACATCATGTTTGTATTGCACCTGTACATTAGTTATAAATTAATGGCTGAATAAATAAACATTGTTTTATTGCTGTTGATGCCAGACGATATAATAAATAATTTAGACATCTATTAAGTACTTAAATAAAAGTCAACTATCACATTTTATTCGAACTGATGGATTTGTACAAACCACAATATTTACATCACTAGTCCGATTACACTTCGATATAATATCGTCCATGTCGATTTTAATGACAAAATCGATGAAATATCCGATTTCATAACATCACTATTCTCGTCGATATAATTTGTCCATGATCGATTTTGATTATAGAATCGATTTATTCGATTATCGATTTAATAATCGAGTACTCGCCGCTCGTAAGCGACATCTGGCGCGAGTGCACGCGCCGCCTCGTTTCATTTGGAGGCGTTCACAACCAGATTGGTCGCCGCTTCTTCACTTGCGCCTATGCTCATCGCTTTCTTCTTCAATATGCCCAGATCTGTAACGTTTTCGAGGAAACTCTTGTGCGCGGATAGGACTTTGGCGCTCTCCACGTCCTTTTTTAATTCTTCCATGTCCCTCTTCAGTTTTGCCCGCCTGTTCTGGAACCATGTGATGACCTGGGCGTTGGATAGCCCCAAGGAGCTGGCTATCTCATCTCGATCAGCCGGTGAAAGATACTTTTGGTAGAGGAATCGTTTCTCCAGCTCGAAGATTTGGTGGTTTGTGAACGCGGTTCTCGATTTCCGTTTCTTTTTGGGCTGCGGCCGCGAGTTGAACAGGTTCAAATGGTTTGACTGACCATCTGGAACAAGATGAAAATAAATGTTAAGGAATATTTCTTTGATAATACACAAACGTCGACCGATCATCAGCTGGTTTGCCTGTTTTTGCAATACTATTTTTTTTAAATACCTCTACATATTATATTTTTTTTTACATAAATCTAATCTGCCATCGATACTTTAGGCACAGGCAAAGTAACCCTTTAACCTCAGTCATAAGCCTATCGTTATCAGTCCACATTCGGTCTATGACATCAATAAAAAGCCCGCAGCGCTAAAATGTTGCAATAAACGCACACACAAACTTTTAACGAGCGCCATTATAGGGGCATTACTTTTTTGCTGCGAAATTTGCGATTTTTTCTTTCATGAAAATTATATTTTATAATATTATTATTTTTTTCATTTTGTTTTAGGTTATAGATGAAAATTTTATTTTACGCTAACGCTAACTGTTTAAAAAAATAGGAAAAGTATATAATTTTTGTGTTGTTTTTGTACAAATTAGTGTTTTAATCAATATGCAAGATGGACTATATATGTATGTTTCGAAAGTTTAACATTAACCAAGGTAAATTCATTAATATAAAATAGGAATACATTTAATTTAATGAATACATAAGATGGTAAGTCTCGCCGTCCGTAAATTTTACACTGCCTGTCCTGCCCTTCTTTCCGACACCGCAATGTTTCATTACGAATTAGATAAGATGGCGGTACCAATGCAGGACGCGCGGCTTCCCTCCCACCAGTAAAATATGCATAAATAAATACGGTAGGTGTAAAACTCATCATGATATCTATGTGTAGCAAATTACCCATCAAATAGAAACATACCATCACCACAATTATTAGGATATAGCAAAACCGCTTATTATTTCAAAATAGTCTATTGTCTGTGATAATTATTTTCACTTAGCACTATCTCCCGACTTCCCTTATCTTATGAGTTTCTAATAACCGGAAATGAACAATGGCGGTGCATCCGCTGGCTTCTTTAATATTATCTATGGTAATTGTTTTTTTAAATTAACTTGTTAGGGAGTTTTACGATTAACAGCTTACATTGTAATTTTTATGTGTGAACACTTTAGTAAATTGTTTAAAATGGTACTACAGGAATCTTTATTAAAAATAAATTTTGGATGTAATATTAAAACTGTTTAAAACAGTTCACCAGTCTTTAGACATTCATAAACAATGCTTAAAAATATCGAATTCCGTGAAACAAAAAAAGGTACTTTTTATCCAGTTTTAACCAGTTTAATAGCAAAAGCCATGATAGTTTAAAATCTTATAAGTACGCAATTCCGATACTAATATACCTACATCATAAATAAAATATCGATTTTTTGACACAGTATCGATTGCCGTGAATCACCGACGCCCTTTGCCCTACAAAGGAGTATTAATTCCGACCTCCACGATTTCACACAAGATGTGGTGTACCACAGATATTAAAATTACACTCACACTTTAGTTAACGACACTTTTATAATGTATTGTCATCTTGTTGGCATTTTAATTTTAAAGGGCAATTTAAGGTACTACTCGTAAGAAAATATTTTCGAGAAGTCATAACAAAGATACTTAAATTGATATAATTTATTTTTAACTCGAACTCTTTACATGATGTATCCCTACAGTCTTTATCCATATTATCAATTCAGAAAAAAAATAGTTTTAAAATATGTGTACGTTATAGTGTATGATCTTTGTCCGTACCACAAAAAAGTTGTTTTTTTTTAAAGAACGCGGCTTTGTTCCAACCGATGAGGTCACAAGGGAAATCATCATTTATTTAAAAATTAGCAACAATAATGGCGGCTTCAAATCGGCTTTATTAATGACAGGCTAATCGCATCCTTAGCGAATCAGCCTCAATTTCGTCTGTACTAAAAAAGAGACTAAGGCAAAGACATCGTTAAGCCCGCGTCAAAAATAACCAATCAGTCACGGTTTTAAGGCGATTATACACTGGCCGATCTAAAATTTTGCGACTTTGTGATTCGAAACTAATAAAAGACTTTAAAAAAAACCCCAATATAATAGCAAAAGAAGTGATAATTTTTTTTCTAAAGTTTACGCGAATGTCACTTAATAAAATGAAACAATTTTTACGGATTTAATCGCGGTTTATTAAGATTTTACATGCCCGACTTTTCAGATACTTTACAGCAACTGCTTCCTCCTTTCAAAAAGAATTGATAAACATCACGGCTGAAAAGATTTTGATAAAACAAACCAAGAACTGAATAAACCGCATCCAAATCGGATCACCCGTTTGAGAGCTACATAACAGTCTTACATAGAGTCAACTTAAAACACTATTTGTGCGTTGGGGCACAGAATAAATAATAATAGTAGTACTAGTAGTAGTTGGGTGTTAAATAGTGACCTAAAAACAGATATATCATAATATAGTTTTATATCTAGAGCGTCTATCTTTAGCCTGCGAGATACACAATGTATATTAAATTATTATATTATAATTTGTATCGTTTAAAAATAGTTTCAGTCTATGATAATAAAATGAACCCAATAATTCTCCTTATAATATTCGTCTCATTTTTTAAATTTAGAAGGTCTTACTTTTACCGTGTAAAGCAAGTTTTTTAGTCTTCGTCTTGTTTTTTAAATAAACATTGAACATGATAATTTTAACTAACGCAACATAGCTTCATATAGAATGTATTGGTTTAAGTTTAAGTAATAACTTGATTTGATTTAAGACATATATTATATTGCTGAAAGAGCCTGTTAGATCGTTTTTTTTTGGTTTATAGTCTTTGGTTTTTTAAATTACTCAGTTCTAATTATTAGTCAGTGTGTATGTTAAGAAATAAGTTTTACAGAAAGTATTTGTAGCCTCGCTCACATTATTTAGTACAGAAACATAGTTTTTATATTTGTTATGATGTTTTTTATAGCCTTTTAACCCTTATCAGGGTAATATTTTGCCATATTTTATCAATTCTATTATAAGAAAATATTTTATTTTTACAAAGACATACCGAGTTACGTTACGTATGTATAATGGTGTATACACGTCATTATAATCACACCTGACACGTGATTTAGTATTTGATTTTGATAACAATCCTAACATATTATTACGTCGAGAAAATGAGTTTTTTAGTGTATTAAGACCGCTCATTAGCATCAACCTGTCATGTTCTTAGCTTTTGTTGATAATTACCTATTGAAGTAAAAATTATTTGAAATTGCCATTAATGACTATTAAACACGGTAAACAATTTAAAATATTTTAAAGCACGTTAAACATTTTACCTTGGCTTTTTTAAAATACAACTAAAAAAAGTTTACTGACATCTGTCAAAATACCTACGTCGTACATTTTTTTTATTTACACAAAGGCACAAGAAACAAGCCTATCAACCATCACACAATTGTACGTGTTAAATATTATAGATACGAGTTATAAAACGATTACAATTTGAATGGTATTTCCAGCCATTTAAGCCCCATCACTAACTTGTCACGGAGTTAAATAATTAAATCTTCGATACCTTCACGTCGGGCCCTGATTGTGTTGGGCAAGCTTTTGACCCTGAACGAATTCACCGTCCCTTTCAAAGCGAACGATGACAGGACCTAAGGGAGTTCTGTGACGGAACGTGCGTAATCGATATCGGTTACTGAGCAGTGTTTTATCGATACGAAATGTCGACAAATAATCGATACGGCCATATGTGATGTCTGCCTTGTTCTAAATTCAAATATGATTTCGCGCTTTGGAAAGATTTGATTTTTCAATAGTTATGGCTGATATTGACCAGGTTTTGACTTATACAGTAAGTAAAATATTACAAAAGTTATTTAAGATTTTCTTAAATAAAAATAGTAATTTTAAGAATACAATAGAAATCTGTAAAATAGTTAAATTATATTAAATACTTCTTTTTATGGCCTAAGATTGTTTTTGAATTCCTACCTGTACCTGAGTAAGCCGGGTACTTTCAAAATGAGTTTCTTCACAATCGATCAAAAGATTTAATCATTAGGCGAGGTCAGATTGTGTCTTTATCAAGCGTGATACAGACCTGGTACATGAACAATGGAGTACGACAGCACCTTAACAAGAATAAATTGAATATCCTGCCACGTCGGCCACCTTGTTACTGGATGCCAAAGAATGCACCAGAAAAACTCTAAAAAGACTCTGGCCTATTGAAAGATTAGCGCAAAAAGCGTGGCGAAACGAGATTTACGTGTGTTCCTTTGCCTTTTCCGAATTGATTGATTAAAAAGTCATTTGGAGTTCGATTTTTAAACTTTGAATTTTGCCTTGCATTAATTTGGATGCGAGGTTTAGATTGAGAAAAAAAAATTGGGTATGTTACTGGTAATTGTACAGTTTTACTAATGTAGTATTTTGGTCTGTTTATTGGGTTAAAAAAACTCTAAATCTTATTACAAATAGCATATCCAGAAATTAATAAATAACAATAATCTTTATTGACTTAATGTCGATTGTCGTCTCAATATTACTTGTCACTTCAAATATGTTCTAAATTTAAACGCGAAACAATAGTCCTTCTACTTTTCTCATACGTGGCAAAAACATTACTTATTAAAATCTATTAACCTTGTCATCATTTAAGTCAATGCACTGTCAAAATTAGCTTGTATTTTTTATCTGTTCGGCATTATCAAAACAATCTCTCAAAGCCGATTCAGATGAACGGCTGGTTTCCTACCACGGCCTATTTGCACCGCATGAGTGTCGCGACTTAGTGACGGATGGACAGACAACACACTCGAGCCGATATAATGGGCCGTAACAATATTTCTGTTTTTGCTTCTTAATTAGGGATAAGTATCCGGTTAAGTTTTTTTATAATGTGATTTATTTGTGATATTATACAGAGTAATGACAACGGAGACAGAGTTTAATGTTGGTAGAATTTGCCCGCCAGCCATGACTTCCTGGCTTGAGAATTTATTTTGAAGCTTTTTAAACGTTGACGGAATTATTATATTTCCTGGGTAACCAAGAAGGGATAGTAAATTATTGATTAAAACATACATTAAATTTTTATTAAGCTTTTGAATTTACAAAGTTTTAGTCATTTTACAGTAATATTTCTCGTTAAAATGTATTACAAATACCTAATGCTGTTCCCGTAAACAGATTTTTTAAATCTGAAATGTACAATAAACTCACTACAAATTACATACTAAAATTATTCAATTTTATTTCGCGGAGCTCGATATTTCGACATTGACAAGCAAACAGTGAGCTCCGAGAAATAAAAGTGAAAAACATGGCAAATATCCCGATTTAATTAATAGTAGTGAAAATAAATGTTGTATATTAATTAAAAATATTATAAATATAATATATAGCTGCATTGGCTTAAGTTGTACCTATTTTACAGAAAAAAATAAGCCGCGACCACATTCTCACGGGTGTCAGTTCACACAGTGATGTTTCTTCAGTGGTACACGTAACGCCTTCTGGTTGCACGGCCGGTTGACCACTAGCACTACCACCAGATTGTTTTTATCGCACCATCGATTTGTGAATTACCATTCTTTTTTTATAAACCGTAAACGGTTGGGAATTCGATTTACTGGCCAGTAGCATTTGTAACGCTTGTGTTTTTTGTGGTGCGAAAAAAAGAATAAATAGTTGTGGTACGAACGTTCATATTTGAAAATAGAGTTTTATTTCAGTGCTGACACATTGTGTCAATGAATACTTTCAATCGAGCGGGAATATTTTAAATAGAGAAACATTTAATATACATACCTATGTATAAAGATATGGAATATTAAAATCATTGACATACTTACCTAAGTTTTAAACTTAGTAAATAAGTGATTACGTTATTTTGAAATTTCGAAGCACTTCGCCATTTCATAGTGGAACCATAAAAATAAGACAAAATATGTCGACTTATGAACTGCGAAATTTGACCCTCGTATGAGTCGAAATATAATAAATTCTAAATGACTTGTAGTTTTCTTCACGAAAACTAAAACATTATAATACAGAATTACGATTCATTTCAATTATTTGAACCAACATTCTACAACTAATTTGAATGTATTTATCGCGATTAATTATAGGCTTACGTCGTATTATAATTTGATAGACGAGGTCGGCACACACTTGCCAGCCCGAATGTCTTATTAGTGACTATTAGCAACACGAATAAGTCAAAGCGATTATTCACTAATTATAATAAAGTAATCAATAATTGCAGTAGGTCGGTACTTTATATTATGTAGAGTGCAAATCTAGCAGAAATTTGATTGTGATTAGGATTGAATTAAGTAAGTACGTACAACGTTTCCGATGGGACGCTAAACGTGAGTTTTGTTAAATATCGTGATTATTTTTAAAATGTCTTCAAAAACTTTTAGGAGACCGCTACATAACAGTCTTATTGATTAAAATAATTACTTGTATTAGTATATAATTCTTAAATGGTTTTTAAATAAATCTTTCAAAACGTTCCCTTCTGATAATATTTTCGCATGTAAAAATATGAAAAAAAAAAACAATTTTAGAACTTTCTTAATTTGCGCAAGGTAAATGGCGCCTAAATAATAACCGCGCATAAATTAAGGGCGCTATGAATTCCGGAATTCAAAAAAAAATTACGTTCGAAAAAGTATCAACAAAAAGGTAATGGCATAATACAACTTTAAAAAAAGCTGCACGCGTGATGTACCCCGGCAGTTAGTGCAGTGCCCGTGACAGAAACCGATGTTTATCGACACTGAAACTGCAGCCGACATCTTCCTACATACCACGCATATTCGCTTGTTTTAGATTTAAATTGTGTGCCGGGAAGATTCTGATAAACAGCATAATATTATGCTATAAACAATTTTAGATTAGCAGTTTTTACCGGTTTTTTATCATAGGTACATTTATCGTTCATTATGACTCGCTTTTTTGTAATATAACACACAGACAATAATATATTATTTAGAAAAAAAACCATAAAAGACTTCCAAAATTTAGTTTTTTTTATTAGTAGCACAGAATAAATAATACTTCTAGTAGATATAATTCAGAGAAAATCAATTCCCTATTTATTGTTGTATTAAAATAATTATATCTATATTAGGGATATTGTTAAGAACGTATCGAGCAAAAATGGCTAAATAGGCTGGTTAAATAAATAGCAAGTAAAATACTACTATGATAGACATCAAATATAGCTTGTTGTCATGAAAATAAAAGGCTTTACAATTATTCAGAACCCAATTTTTAAAATAATGTATAGTTTATTTGATATATACACATCTAAACTATGACAAAAATTGAAGAAAGCATGTCCGCGTTTAGTAAATATTCAACGTATAACAGACAATAAATAATTTTAAGTTCGGTTCAATCAATTTAGCAATATATACACTACAGTTTGTCACAAAACTGAACGCATTCTTATGCGTTTCAATTTTTTTACTACAACTATATTATTATCAGCTCAATTTTTCTAGACAACTGTAGTGCATCTTAAAACAGTTAATATTAGAGATAATTTTTTAGTATTGAGCGCTCTCTTTGATGCGAGTTGATAAATAATTTTAGTACCTCTCCAGACGCAAGTCAAAACAAACCATTTGAACCTCTTAGCTCACCACTTGACTCGCTTTTTATACCTTATTTATTGTTTTATGTTTTTACTGTCAGTTCGAATTTCAACGTTAATATACTCTATGGATGCCGCATGTTTTATAATACACATAAAATGTTAATCAGGTGACGATGCAATATGTGTTTTAAGTTATTTATAATTCACGATATCTATGCGATTTGAAATATTGTGATATGAATTGTAAATGAAGTGATATAAATAGTTCCCCACCATGGTTCAGGCCTTGTGGTGGCGATGGGGCTCAGAAGCGAGGTGCCCTGTTTGCTCATTAGATCCGGGGCACCTCACCAAAGGCGGCATAGGTGGCACTCGCCGGTTTTAGTGGGTAGAGCTGCGCCCACTTACCAGCTTTTGGACGCAGCGAGTCCCACATACCCGCCTGGGAAGACCCACTTCCCCGCGGAATGCCTCAGAGCATTTCCCGGTGTTAAAGAATAGAGTGATATAAATACTAATAATATAGTTGAAATACTTGATGGACACGAATAAACAAAACTCTTGAGAGTTCTTTAACACAGATAATAAATTATAACAGACATCAGAAAAGCTCTATTTTTCTACATCTTTGCGAAGTATTTCAACACCATAGAAATCTAAATAATAAGGTTTATTATTTAGATTTCTATGGTCAATACTCAACCCAGAATAGAACAAAGTATAAAAATATAGAGAATAGAGATCTACGAATATAATATATAATAATAGTATAAGTAACTACAATAGTAAATTAAATACTGGCTAGTTCATTGGCTGCTGGGCGGCCTAAAATTAGATTTCAATAAGCTTTTGAAAGATGTTTAAATTGTCAAACCAATTTTACCGATACTTTTTTCTACTTTCTTCTTCTTTACTTAAATACACCGCATTGGTGCATTTAAGAGGGCCATGCCACGGGCCTACGGCGACATATCGAACACCTTGAAAGATTATTCCTTTATCTCGACTAGTCTACTTGTGTCGGAGTCACTACTAGGTATCTATTTTCTTTGAATTCCCTTGTTATGAAGTTTTTCTTTAAAAAAACGTTCACACTTTTTAGTAAATAGCTTAATCGTTTGTTATTAGTCATAATATAATGACAATGCAATTTTCCAAATTTATTCATCAAACTGCATAAAATAAAATCCTGGCAGCTGTAATAAAAAAAGATTCTAAATTTAAAAATCTCCCGCGGAAAAACTGGTAGCATCTTATAAATCACCCGGCGGCAATACTGTGGCTGCCTCACGCCTCAGGGGATATAGATTACAGACACCCTCTGCACTTCCTTTGTCACATAATCGTCCAAATTGTTATTAGACGCAATAAAGACATATTGCGGCTTCTTTACTGGCTGAGAATGGGTATATTTATATGGAGCATAGATATAAAATTGAATTAGACAGAATTTTACAAAGTGTCGTGAAGAGGGTTATTGATAAATATGAAAATAAATTGATTTTATCATTAGTGATTTTATAATATACAGTCTTCGCCTTTTAATTCTAATATAGAAATAATATGAATTTAATAATGTTAAGAACATAATTATATTGAAAAATAATAAATTAAAAATCTATATAATTTGTTTGCGATCATAATATCTTATTTTGAAAAATTCTGTTTGTAATTCTTTATTATAATTAGGTAACTTTTCCACAAGAATCGTTATTTTTTATTACTTGGGTAACACAAACTTGCTCTTCAACTAAATATATATTATTATAATTGAAATACTTATGTACTTTCTATTTTCTGTTAATACAATCCTGTTTATCTAGTATCAGACATCCACGTCGGGATGAGAGATGATCTTTTAATAGTGACGTTTTGGTTGTATCGCGTGATTTGTGGCGGTTTTAATTTGGCGGCAGAAAGATACATCGGTGTTACATGCTTGAAAAATATACTGAATACGATCACAGTTTTAGAATTGATATCGAGTATACAGATTATAACTCCGAATGGATTTATTAGATATATTATTATTATGATAGGTACTTTTTATTATATAACACATTTTTGGTAAAGTTTATTCAGAAAATTATTTTGGATTTAGCAAAGGAATAGGGAGAAAACCTACACAGTACACTGTACAAGAATTCGGAAAGTAAATATGATCGCATGCTTTTCTAAAGTGCTTGTGGCAAAAAACCAGATACAGTCTTGTGCTTTAAAAAAAAATGAATTTTATAGCAATGATATAATTTTATAATATAATATATTATAAAGTTATATAAATAACGACTTATTTATTGTATAAAATTATGATCATTCACTACAATTTCATCATATTCAAAAATGTTTCCACAGCTGGCAACACAGAAATGTGGGACAATATAAATTATCTCTTCATCAATGTTCCTCAATCCCCATAACGTAGTGAAACGTTTAAAACTATAACAAATATGTCGTCGGCCACTAACTATATATTTGTGTGGTCCAAAACAAATGATTGCCATGTGTTGCCACTAAAACTCTACAACAAAACGCCCCACTGACAGATATATTTGTGACATTCTTGACAAAACTTTGTTCGGCTGTCAAAATGACTGCCATGCCATTTGAACTCGTATTGCCATCGTTCAAGGCATTGAGATTGGAGGATCGATTAGTAGATTGCTGTTTGATGAAATAGTGTTTCAATGAAATGACTAACAAGTAGTATAGTAATAAAAAATGATTTAACTTTTTTAAAATATATAACCAGCTGGAAATATGTCCAAACTGCTTTAAAAATTGATAACATCAAACAAGAACAAAAATCGGTTGACCAGTTTGTATAGTTTTTTTTCTTTTTATTACGTAAATAACATTGAATGGAAATCTACATTTTATGGATATTAAAGCTGTTTTTTTCATTTACGACTTTGATTCAATTATTTTTTTGTTATTTTTCATATTTATTTTGTAATTTACGTAAATTATAAATATAAATGTAGTTTTTTTATATGAATAGAAAAGAATAAAAAATTGGGCAATACTTGTTCAAGTATAGACCGAAAAATGTTGGGCAATGGCATGTGTGGTCCAATGTTTTGTCTAATTTTTTTTGTTGCGTCTCACTTTTGCTGTTTCAAGAACAATATATTTTATAAGTGCCCATGTTATAAGCTATATTGCCAAGGTGAAAGCTCTTTATGTTTATTGCTTTTTAACTGTCTTTACAGCTTGATATTAACGGCAAGTAAAACATTAACTTGGATAATTATTGTAAAATAATAAAATGTTTCATAGTTTTTCTAAGTGTTCGTTTTGTGTTTAGTGTATTACATGTGTATTACAATATTTTATTTTCATGAATTTCCTATTGCTAAGATTTTTTTATAGCATAGGAGGGCAAACGAGCAGTTTGACGACTACCAACGCCCACAAAACTCCGCACAACCAAAAGTTATGCAGATGCGTTGTCCTCCTTTTCCATATCCTCCCAATGGGCCACCGGAAACTCACAAACCGCACGAAACGCGTATGCTGTCACTTGACGCCGGTGTTATGTGAGCGAGAGGTACCACTCCGGTCGTACCGGCCCAATTCGGATGTGAAGCATGGCACATGAATAGTTAAATTTCAATTTCCATTTTTAGGGTTTCGTTCCTCAAAGTGACAAAACGGAATCCTTATAATCATGAAATTTATAAACCTAGGTCTCACAACTTACGTAAAGGAAAAAATCTGTAAACTTAATTTGTTATATTACCTGCATAAAAAATAGTTTTTCGGAAGACGGAATCAGCAGGTGCGTTGCCGGTTTTTCAGATATGAGTATGCTCTTTTCTTGAAGGTTTTCACTAAGCAAATCAACTTCACTTCGAAAAGTCGCACAAAAGACAGTAATAATATTAATAGGCTAAATGGAATTATCCATTTAATATTATTTGGGGGATGCTCTCAATTGATTCGGTGGCCCGCCCCGCCATGCCACTAACTGAGACATATTATGTGGTGCTACCAATTTATATTATGTTGCTTTGATAGATACTAATAATACTAAATTACTAGGTAAAGTTAAGAGGACGTTTGTGATTAGTTAAAACTTCGCCTGATGGGCAAATTTGTAACAATTCTAAAAATGTTTAGATATACATGTTTCTAGTTTTAATCGGTAATGATTGTCAATTTTTCTCTTTCGATGAACCCCAAGATTAGTTTCAATATAAAGAATACCTATATCTCAAGGTTTTAGTTGTTTTATATGATTTAAACGTAGTTGTGCCCTTTCATTGTTATGAAATTCACAATAATATAAATCCATATTGGCATTACATATTTTATCTTGAGCTAATAAATGCAAAAAAAAAAAAAAATTGGTGACAAACTGACCAATATGGCGTCGATAAATCAAAGCGCGAAAACTGAAAACAAATGGCGCCTTTCCATCCTCAAACCGCTTTAGGAAAACAGTGGGAAACAATCCAGAACAATCTAAACGTCAGCGGCGATTTAGATTTATTTATCCCATTTATTGTCTTCCCGACTGCGTCCCTAATGCACTGACTAATCGGGGATTATTGGGTCCAGACTATTTGTCTATATTGTCTCCCCACATTGGTTTGAGATTAGACATGCGTTTTGTCGGATTTTCACAAGTCTTTAAAAATGTAAAATTAAATTTAAATTATGCATCTTTAATGCATTTGGAAGTCTAAAATGTATAGCAGTATAAAATTTAAGTAGGTAAGGCATATGTAACGAATCAGTCGAATTTAGTCTTTTTTTGTGTGAAGTTAAATATTACAATAAGTATAGATAAGGTATAGATAATAACTAAAGGAATAAAAATAAGAGAGTTTACGTTTAGGTATGCTAAGTACCTATTAATAGCATTATAATTATTATTAAGTCAATATGGTGATTTTTATTTATTTGTTATTTTATTTATTTAGAGATGAGTGTCCCCAAAATCGAAGAAGTTTTGTTCTTTAAATAAACATGCTTGAAATAAAACTGTTTGTTTTACTTCAAAGATTCATTTTGAACACTTACCGCCTTATTCCAAAACGAAGACTAAATATAGTACCGAGTTTAATACCAGCTTTAAACCGTGGTCTAATATAAATGTTATTACAAAAACTAGTTTAACGCTAGTACCAGGACTATCTATGGTACTAAAGTTAGACCACCGTGACCCCTAGTTTAACTTCGGTACTAACCTCAAAACTTTAAATTATCAGATGTCTTACGCGTTGAATTTGCGTTTTTTCGTATTAATTGTATTGAAAGGTAATTAAATGAACTCGATGTAGACAAAATTATGGAATTAGACTAACATTTAAAATAATTATTCTGACATCCTTATATAATTTAACATTCTATTTCTGTAATTTTGTTGTATTGTATTTTGTCATTGATATACATACCTATTTTATATCATATGTAATAATTCTAATTAACTCTGATATTTTTCATGTATGTTTGGATTAAATAAACACTAACCTTTTCTTGAGAAGTCCAATTATCATCCCTTTTTTCTTTTGTTGATACATTTTACAACATAAGTAATGTTCGTGGCACACAAATTCACAACAAAAAATATTATACTATTCTTATGAACAACATACCGTCTATTTAGAATCAAAGAACAATAATGGCTGTATTGTAACTATTGGTAACTCGACTTACATTGCAATAACTAAACATTAAACAATAAACATTTCGATGACATTAGAACTACGCGCGCTTTGTATTTCATTCCCTTATACGCTAGCTATATAAACAACTTAACAGCGAAATATTACAATATTTGTGTGTAAGAAACAAGAATTTAAATCACACTACCTCAAAGTACAAAGTAGTAAAGATTTCAGATATTTTATATAACACAATAAATTTTATTATCAAAATATTGATGTATTTTCCACATTATATTTAATTATAAATTAGCGAGCTCTGCATAAAAAGGAACGGTGTACCGAACTAATCAAATATTGAACGAACAAAATGAATGATATGTTGCTCAATAATCTGTGGATACAATTAAACCAGGGACGATCTTTGGTACTACCTAGACCTCGGTTGGTCCTCGATTTGTAATAAGAATGAATTTTAGTCCATGGACTAACGTTAATACCGTAACAAACCTGGACTTTTCAGTCTTGGTTTAATCCTGGTACTAGATAAGTGTTTTGTAATAAGGCGGTTAAACTTTAGACAAAAATAATCTGAACGTAGGTAGGGACTTATTCTCGAATCGTTTGTTAACTGTAATCAAACAAAACAATTAACTTCAAACAATCAAACTACACGAAAGTCACGTAGTCGCAAATGTCACTTGATCCCTTAGCAAAAAGGGGATAAGGCATGAGTGCCAACCCTCCCGAATTCAATTTACAATTACACTGCTAACTGAATCGGATTTAAACTGAAAAGATTTTGTTTAAGCAATTTCACTGGAGGGGTGTTTAGAATTGAAGTAAAACTGTTTTTGAAATGTTTGTATTTTGATGTCTAACGCATTATTTTTTTATCATTTGCCCATATTCACAAGAAGTATTGTCCGTAAAAATTGTTTCACATTTCTTTCATTAAAATGACAAAGTGTGTACGTATAGGTAATTTTTACGCGCGAATGAAATAAAATTTTCATATCAAAAGAATTAAAAAAAATGTAGTGAGTCTAAAACAAGTTATCTAACTGAGGGCCCTCCAAAGAATAATGTTTCACGTGTTCGATATGTAGACCGTGGTTTGGCCCTCCCGAATGCATCGATCAGGTGATGATGACGAATGATGAAAGGGACACGTCGATCGCTTCATCTCCTTCTAACTTGAAGGTCGAGTCATTTCTTCTAACACAATATAAGATTCATTAATACCACTTTCACATTAAAAAAATTACTCATTAAATAAAATAATTGAGAGTAAGGAGAGTAAGAAATTGCAAGTTACATCAGCATAATATGTCAATATAACCTTGTTATTGATGAATATCGTAAACGTCAGAATAATTGTAAATAACTAGTGGCCCCTTTTTTCTTTCTACGCTGGGAAATGCTCTGAGGCATCCCGCGGAGGATTGGGTCTCCCCAGGCGGGTATTTTTTTTTTTTTTTCGGAAGGGCTAGACTTTTCGGCCTGATGGCCTTTAAGCTCAATCGGTACAGTAAGTGAGCAGATGGCTCACTTAAGAAATATTCGAAAGGGGGACGCCCACCTCCGCGCCCCGCAGGGGGCGCGGTTCATCGCGCGCGCTGCTCGGGAGAGCATCATTTGGACTAGTCAAATCCGATACGGTCGACGAATCTTTTACGGTTGAATTTAACCTATCATCATGAGGGCCGGCCCTCATCCCTCCCTCTGGAGATAGAGGCGGGTCATGCGCGGTGCCCAAGCAATCTAGCGGTAGCGTAGTGCTAGCGCTGTTTGCGCGGTCTGGGTTTGTGTCTACTCGTATCGGATTCGAACCTAAGCTTCCGCGATCGATCCGGATCGATGTGGTTTCCATGTGTAGGGTTCGACGTCGCTTACGACCCCGAGGCCCAAGCGGTGTGCAGGTGTACCTAGCACCGTGTGTGTGTCTGTGTATGCTGTGACGTTCGCGTCGCGCTTTTGCGTCGTGCATTAGTAGCTGAGAGATTTCGTCAGCTGGATCTGTTAAAACATGCTGAGGTAACCTATGTCTAATTGGAACTGAGCTATCTGGGGAATAGTTTGCCGCGCTCACGATGAGCGGGTTTGGGTGAAGGAGTGCCTTTTCAAAGTGACGTTCTGACGTCATTTTGAAGTGGCCCCTAATGGACTCTAATCTGAAGTCCCTGTGCAGGTCGATGTTTCTTACGTACCACGGGCAACCGGTTGCCATGCGTAAAAATTTATTTTGGACTATTTGTAGTGCATTAATTCGACTTTGTGGCACATGCGCGAATGCGACACAAGAGTATGACATAATGGGTCGGATACAAGTTTTATACAGGGTAAGCTTATGCCTGAGGGGCATTTTGCTGTTTTTGTTAATTAAGAAATATAAACGGCTCAAGACGAATTTGGCCTTTTTGGTGACTGACTCTATGTGTGGTCTAAATGACATCGACCTGTCAAGGGTGACCCCCAGGTATTTTACCTGATCTACTCTGGGTATTTCTATATTGTTTAACCTTATCGGTTTCATGGTACGATAAGGTCGTCTGTTTGTGACCCTTCTACGTGAGAATTTTATGGAGGCACTTTTTTCTGGGTTTATATCAATCCTCCATTTTGCGAACCATTCACCCAGCTCGGTGACGGCACGCTGGAGGTTGGTGGAAGCCCTTGCGGCTGAGGGGTGGGTGATATACAGAGCGGTATCGTCTGCAAAGAGAGCCCGTTTAACCGCCGGGTGTTCGGGGATGTCGGAGGTATACAAGTTGTACAAGGTCGGAGACAGCACGGAGCCCTGTGGGACTCCGGCCCTCAGAGGTCTCCGAGAGGACAGAGTGCCCTCTACTCTATATCTAAAATGCCGGCCCGAAAGGTAGTCGCGGATGATGATGACTAATCTGTCCGGTATTCCTAACTTGAATAGTTTGAATATGAGGCCTTCGTGCCAGATTTTATCAAAGGCTTTTGCTACATCAAAGAATACAGCGCACGTATCGTGTTTGTTTTTCTTATGGAAACCTCTGAGTATATCCTCCGTCATACGGTGGACTTGCCTCGGGCAGCAGTGGTTTTCGCGGAAGGCGAATTGCTCATCTATGAAAAGATTCTTTTCGCTAATGACGGTTTTCAACCGCCTAAGCAGAATTCTTTCGTAGATTTTTCCTAACGAGCTTATCAGGCTTATGGGACGATAGCTAGACGGTTCCGAGCGCGGTTTTACGGGCTTCGGTATTCCTATGACCGTAGCTTCTTTCCATATATCAGGGAACCTACAACCCTTGAGGAGGGCGTTTATAATGTTAACCAGGAGGATAACTAGGGCGGGCGGTAGTATTTTTAATACCTTGTTGGAAATCCCGTCCGGCCCGGGGGCCTTCTTGGCGTGAAGGCATTTTATAATGTCTTGGACCTCTTCTGCGTCCGTCGGAAGGATTGGATCTCCCTCCAGCGGCGCAGAGGCCCTTCTCGCCACCTCCCTAGTTACCTCCTCTACGTGGGGGCCTACGGGGGGAGTTGCGACTATTTGGCTCGGAGTGCACTGACTCTCGAGTGTATCGGCTAAACATTCCGCTTTGTCGGCGTCCTCTAGTGCAGGCGCGCGATTTAATCTTTTTAACGGAGGCATAGGTGCCTCCGTCTTTTTTTTCATTGAACGGGCGAGTGGCCAGTAGGCCACGTGCGAAGGTGAAATTTCACTCAGGAGGCGATCCCACCTCTCTGCTCTATTTTCTATGACCCGGGCTTTGACCTGTCGTTCGAGGTCACGGAGAGCTCGTCGATACTCGTCCGTCCGGTAGCGAGAGTACTATGTACGCTTTGCTGCATTTTTTGCGCGTATTAGGTCTTTAAGATCCTCCGGGAAGTTCCATCGGCCGTCATGGGCCTGTGAGATCTCCCTGGATGACTTTTCTATCATTGCTACCAGATGGTCGGTGAAGTCAAACCCAGGCGGGTATGTGGGACTCGCTGCGCTCGAAAGGTGGTAAGGTCGACGCAGCTCTACCCACTAAAACTCGGCGAGTGTGAATTGTGAATTATTTAAGTAAATATACGCAATTAAAGAAATTTGCGTTTATATCAGACTGTTTATACGTTACTAATGAACTGTGTACCACAAGTTGCTTAGCAACGAATAAACAGTCAAGAACAGTAATCGTTCTTTTTTTTAATTTAGAATACTGAGCGTTATATCTGTCAAAAAAAATCATATCCCGATCAATGAAAGTTACTATTTTTGAATATAGAATGAGCGTTACTTCCGTCAGAAAAAATCTGAGTTATCTCGTGTTAGAGTCGCGCTTAAAGAAGCTTTACTTCAAAAACATCATAAAACATGTCACATGTCAACATGCTAACAATCAAGGGAGCTTTTTCACCCAAATGTCAAAACTCTTCAAAAAGTCAAAAAGGATTTGCCAGTGTCAGCGTATCTTTGGTTGTGTTTACCAATAGAAAGGTGGAAGAAGTCCTCAATACAACCAGTTTAAGCCATACATTTTATAGACACTGACATTAACGTTTTATTTCTTGTGCTATAAATTTTCAAGGTCTAAATGGCAAAAAATAATTGTTAAATTGTGAAGACTTAGTGCGATGAGTGATATCCCAATAATCATTTAAGTACCAATAACCGTTTAGTGCTGATTGCCTTCTTTGTTCTAAGAAGTTATATCATAACCTGAACTAAACGACTGGACATCCTTAAAAACCGATACTTTTTTTTTTTTACGTCGGGAAAAGCTGTAAGGCATCCCGCGGGGGAGTGGGTCTCCCCAGGGGGGTATGTGGGACTCGATGCGCCCGAAAGGCGGTAAGATGGACGCAGCTATACCCACTAAAACCCGGCGAGTGCCACCAATACCGCCTTGGTGAGGTCCCAAATACAGATACCTACAAAATGTAATGGTGAGAAATAAATAAAATTTATATATGTATACATATAAAAATCTCGTGTCAAGTTTGTGGTCGCATTCCTCCGAAACGGCTCGATCGATTTTCAAGAAAATTATGTATATTTGCTAGGTGTGAGAATAGGTCGATTTCGATAGGTGATTAGGGTGTCCCTATACAGAAAAAAAAAACTTTTTAGCATTTTTTTTAACAAACAAAATATGTACTAGAAATAATTTATATGCCAGAACAGTGTTTTTTGGCTCTATGGAATGAAACTACTTATTACAGATTTTATGATGTTTTAAATTTTACTACAGTAAGTACCTACTACAGTTTTACAACAGTAAGTACTACAGTTTTACAACAGTAAGTTTTACAACAGTCAAAAGTATTGGGAACGTCGTCGCCTGTTAAAACTCAGACACAGTACATTCATAGACATGTACTGTGTTTCAAAGTACTTGATATTATAAATTCCAATTGTCTGCGTGAGTAGGAGTAGTAAGGATTACTTACTACTCCTACTCACGCAGACAATTTCTTCTAGCTGTGAAGTATGTAATGTGTAGTTTTTTTTTAAATTTATAATTAGATTCTTAGAATTTGGGATTAATCAGTGGATTCATGTTATTAAGAAAATGACATAGGTAATCTTTAATATAATAACATGTGTAAAAGCGTCTTAAAAATATACTCTTTAATGCCCGGTTCCTATATTTAACGGATCGTCATTGTATTAAAGTTACTATCCGTTTTTCTAGAACCGACGACGAGTCGTTAGTACCGTTCCACAATTTACTTTCTATACCTGACGTCGACGGACGTCAGTTAGTTATTTAAATACCGAGCCCTCTTCAAAAATGCTTCATTTTTATTAACAAATATATACTTACAGATGACAAATGTGTATATCTTTACCACGCAATTTTGAATGGTTGAATATAGTCGAATCATGAGCGGAGCCAGGCCAACGAGCTACCACATTCAAAAAAATCAGATTGGTATTGCATACCGCTTGCACATTAAGGAACAAATTGGGAGGGGTTATTCTGTGGTGCAGGACAACCCCTCTGTGGAGGGGAGGGAGGGACTGACTAGCCGTCGAGTCGCCCTGTTTGCTCAACAGATCCAGGGCACCTCACCAAAGGCGGCATTGGCGGCACTCGCCGGATTTTAGTGGGTAG
Organism: Helleia helle; assembly: GCA_963853865.1. Classification (NCBI taxonomy): domain Eukaryota; kingdom Metazoa; phylum Arthropoda; class Insecta; order Lepidoptera; family Lycaenidae; genus Helleia; species Helleia helle. The sequence continues at coordinate 5,737,396 of OY971436.1, forward strand.
AGTTGCATCCACCACCTTTCGGTCCCGCGAGTCCCACATACCCGCATGGGGAGACCCATTCCCCCGCGGGATGCCTCAGAGCATATTCCGGCGTTAAAGAAAAAAAAAAGGGTTAGGTTAGGTAAATTTTGAGGGTGTAGGTTACGGGTGTAGATCAGGTAGGTTCGTTACAAATCCCTACCATGGTTCAGGCATAGACGTGGTGTTGGGGCTCAGTAGCCTAGGGTGAGCCCAGCACCTTGGACGAAGTTAATTGAGCCGAGGGGGATTTTTGTACTCCTCTTATAGGAAGAGGGGACAGAAGAGCAGGGGGCAAGGGGCGAGGACGGGAACCTCACCCTATTGTATTGTCCCGAAGTTGGGAGGGGTTTTCTATGGTGTGGGACAACCCCTCTGTGGACGTGACGTCGGTGCCCTGTTTGCTCATTAGATCCGGGACACCTCTCCAAAGACTGCAGTGGTGGCACTCGCCGGGTTTTAGTGGGTAGAGCTGCGTTTACTTACCGGCCTTCTGGCGCAGCGAGTCCCACATACCCACGTGGGAAGACCCGCTCCCCCGCGGGTATTATATATTCTATCACGCCTTTTATCTTCTTCTGAATCACTGGAACTCGATTCAATATCGAACACTTCTATATCACTATTTGAACTCGATACAATATCGAACACTTCTCTATCACTATCTGAAGTCGTTATTTCAAAATTCCAGCGAAAACGGTGAATTAAACAACTTGCTCCTTACCCATACCGACCAAAATCAGGGGATAACCAAGTGACATTACCAATAGTAGTCTTTGACGTTTAAAAAATTTATAGGAACGCCTAAACTGTCATCTCGATACAATACGCTTACCGTCCGTTACCGGTTAACCTCCAATCCGTTAGTAAGAAGCTGTCAGTAAGTTGCCTGACAAGACGTTTTTTATAGGAACGGTTTTAGCTTACGCCTCGTATTATAATATATAACTACTATTCGTAACTAAAACGGATCGTTTCTTAAATATAGGAACCGGGCATAAATAAGCTACCATCGCCGTCGGTCTTTTTATAGAGAAAATATGTCGCGTAAAACTGATGCTATATATACCGATTAATCATCTTAGTATTGAAGTAAATTTATTTTTATGTATTTTTTTTTAATCGAACATTTAAAAAAAACTGATAAAATGCGCAAAAAAGTTGTTTTACACTGTATCGTTATTATAATAAATTAGAAAATGGAATAAAACGCCCAAAAGTAGTTTCATTGTATTATGGCGTTTTATAATAAACTAGAAAAATGGCATAAAACGACACCTATTTAGGCAGGATGGCGTTGGGGAAATTTCGTGAGCGTTTAGGAGGGGAAGGACTGGGGCGTTTTCTATTTCACGCTCCGTTCGGCGCTGATGACACCGCATTCCAGCGAGCAAATGGTTCGACAAATGAACAGAGGGCGCTGGTGACACGCCCCAAACGTCATAACTGTCACCCGGGCAGCCTTTGTGCGAATTGATTTAGCTTATCCCATATCTTATCCCTATCCACTGTTAAGTTGAATTGTGCGGAAATACACGTGCGATAAAGTCACGTTATTTTTCTTTTTATTTCGGATGGACCCAAGGTTGAAGTTTTTAATGGTAATTCATCCGTCAAAATGTCTAAATACTTTTAATTAAAATCATGGAGTATAGATGTAAGGATCATTTTGCATAGAGGGCAGGTTGAAAAGGTACCTGTAAACGCAAATTAGCCGCATACAATAGTCTCAAAAACAGTCCACAATGACGCTGGTGTAGGAAGTGGATGGATTGTTTGTTTATATAAGTGTGTGCGTGTGTGTGTGTATTGGCGCACACACGTTTCAAAATCCTTCCACTTGCTTTTGTGACGCCACGTGTAATTTGTCGTGACAACGCCTTAATTTGTCACTTTCCGACGGACACTTCTCATACATAGAGATGGTTCTCCTTACTTTCTATATTCCATGATTAAAATGCACTTCATGAAAGAAGAACTTTTTCTGTGCGCCATCTTGTATCAAATAATCTATATTATAACACTATTTTCAAAAGGTAGGCCACGTTAATAAAACAGTCTATCTGATTTCATGAAATTATTTGTGACGTCATAGTTCTAAAATGAACGGATATTTTTTATCCAATAAGAATAGAATTTATTGTGAGAAAAAAATGTATCGATTTTTTTTTCAAATACTTAACAGCGGTCTCACTAAAATCAAAACTGAAATTAATTATGTCTGTGCGTCGAAAGGACAATATAAAAAGTATTGTCCTCGTTGCAAGCGCGTGCTTCTGTTTATACTGTTCCGAGAACTCGATGTATGTAACATCGATCCAGTGTTTTTATCGATGGTAGTTACGTTATTATGGCAAGACATTAAGAAAATGTGAAATGCTTTTTATCGTAACTAGTTTTTTGTTTACTTTCATCGTATGTTTAATAAACAAATACTTTATTAATTTTACCTTGTTGCTTCTTTTTGCGCTTTCTTATTGTCCATCAGTTTACCAACAAGTTAATTTGGATTACTAAATTACGTATTTAATTATTTATGTACATATTAATAGACAATTAATTTGAAAAAAAAATACATTTTAGGATCGAGGTTTCCATTGGCTTTAGAAATAAATATATGAAACCTCTATGATAATTATGGGGTTGATGCTAATCCATCCAGCATTCTGCCAGTAATTTTACTGCAGTGGACTGTGGGTGTGGACACTGCGTATCTTTCAGAATGCTTTTGGGGCTACCGTGGCGCTCTAGCGTGGCAAGAATATAAATTTGCTGTTGCTCACACCGACGGTTTCAAAGCGGTTATACGCAAAAAACAGCTTTTATGCTGCAGCGTCTGCGAAATGCTAGAAACAGCATTCTGAAAGTTATTTCGGCTAGATTTGACTGCCCTGATGTTTATAAATGATAAACGAATGATAATTCGTTTATCATTTATAAACTAGAACACCGAAAGGAAGTGGTCGTTAGGTAATTTTTTATTTTTTAACATAATATGAACGGTATTTCTTTTTATAGCCTGACCAGAAATATATAAGCCCTGCGTGGTGTCGCCACTGTATCTTTTTTACGTCAACAAATAGTACATATAGTCCATACAGAAATTACTTCCGAAATTTTCCGCAATATGGCGAGGTTTTATTTTTCTCGTCAGGCTTAAATTTGTATGATCTTATCAAGCATCTTCCAATCAAATAAACTATTTATTCGTATAACATCTTATTTACATTAAATTTTATCTTATGTCCAATCTTTCATCCATTGCTAGATACAACTCGTACATAAGAATCGATTTAACACAATCGATTTAAATCCCAACGGGGTGCAACCCGTGACAAGTGGATCAGGTGGTATGACAATTTGAAATCGGAATGCAATCTGACAATTTTTTATAGCTTTCGTGACGGTTGCGTTCCAATGAGAGAAACTATACGGCCAGTATTTTTTGTAAGGAGGTTGTATATTATATTGTTTTCTTCAAAGTGCTGCCAGTGATAAGTTGTTAAGTAGATTGTTTTATAATACTTATATATTTCATTCATTGGGATAATATTGCGTTCGAAGGATTTTATCGTTATCAAATTTTTTTTTATTCACTTTGCAAAAAGTACAATAATTCGGTGATTTCTTCACCGAAATCGTGATGAGATGAGTTCACCAACCTACATTAGGCCAGCGCATCGGTGAATTATGACCCAACACCCTCCGCGCCTGTTTTCCAGGAGGTCGGTGCCCAGCAGTGGGACATAATAATAAAATGGTTGATATTATTATATTTATGTATTGTTATATTTTACAATAATTCAATTAATATGTGCAATAAAAGCCACTTCTGTTTACAATTATACATTTTACATAAAAAATTGGATTATTGAGTAGTTAAATTTTAATATTCACGTTTCGGATTCTTTTTAGCAACAAATTTAAGTAAGAAGTTTAATAAAACGCGATAATATACATACTGAAAAAGATTTTTATAATACTTATCATTAAAAAATAAACGGAACCAACAAATTTTCACGTAATCGAAAACTATTGAGGATTGAGAAATTTCTAGAAAGATGAAAGAGATATAGAGACTGATATCGTCCACATACAGTTGGATATTAATTATCCTGCTCGGATGTAGTTATTTTGAGTATGCACCCTTATGTATTCAGGGTGCCTTAAGTGGAGTAGGAGGAGGGGACGTCGCCACCCCTGCCTCCAGAGGAGAGTACCTCCAGGCACACCGTCGCTGGTGCGGACGTCTATAGTTCCCGCACCGGGCCAGCACGATGAGGAGTACCGTCGAGTTTTAGTGGGTAGAGCTGCGTCTCTTCTCTTCTCTTCTTCTCTCTCTCTTCCCCACGAGATACCTAAGAGCATTTCCCGGCGGAAAAAAAGTTGTTCTTAGTCTCGTTCGGATCATTTGTGTTATAATCGTCTGCACTTGGTCTTTCTCATCAACTCATTATAAATATAGGGTCTTATCATCTGATTCACTGAATTTAAACTGCTGTCCTGCTTATTTTTGCAAAGCACAGTAAAACTGTTTCAAGTTATTACGAGCTTTCCAAGATATTAAAATGACGTATCTACCTATGTAATTGTTCATATTAATTGGAGGTATTATCTAACTGTACAAATGATTATTTTATACGCACTTTATCGACAAATTATAAACTAATTTGGCAACTGACCTGACTTTTCCATCTTAACCAGAAATCAATAATTTGTACCGCTATACAACATTCTAATGACAACCACGCATTTGGTGTTGCATACAGTAAATAATTATATTTAATTGTATTAATTTCCTATTATTTTCTTTGTAAGGACATTATACGGTAGATAGTTTATTTAAATTATACTTTCTATTCACCATATAAGCTTAGTTCAACATTATTATTTTAATTCTATTATATAAAAGATGGTAGTAAATGGTAGTAAATAACTACCAAAAATAGCAAAATTAATGTAACAAGGGTGTATACAAGTGGAAATGTTGGATAACTGTTTTTTTTTGAAGAAATGCCGCGGAGCTAAGAACTTCAAAGGAACCTATAAGCATTTATTGATGTTTTGGTTGTATATAATTACTGTCTTAAATTCGTTCTATTTTTGTATGTCAGTTGCTAGGTAGCTACCTCATAATAAGTGGTTTATATTCAGAAAAATCCCAACCCAATATGTCATTGTATGTGTATTCTTTATTGTCCCTGGTTACTACTACAATTGTTATACCTCTGATGTCTTCTTTAATCCGAAAGTCAGTAAATCTATTTAGAAGAACATCGTTTCACAAAATTAAATTAGTGTCTTGAATTTTAAATTCTCAAGTGTTATCTATGAAATAAAAATATTTTGTTATAATGAATCAATTTTTACGGATTTTATCGCGGTTTGTTTTTTCTCTTTCCACCAGTGACCATGGTTGCTGTTAACTGTAAAGTATCGGAAACGTGGGGTATGTAAAAAACTTAATAAGCCGATGAAATCCGTAAGGCTAAGAACTCACGAAGCTGTTTTCACCCGCGTCCTACACGCAGGTGGTACTGCGGTTTTATTTCTAGACTCATGAGACTATTTGTGCGGTTCCGCAAAGTATCGTCCGCAAACGGGGTTGCTGGACGGGTGTCAAGTGATGAGTGGGTACTGCGGAGAGCGCGCGGATGCAACCGGCTGCGGGTTGTACTCCGGGTGACCGCGGCCCGCGGGATTCTACCACAATTCTACTAGTAGCCCGCCGTTGCAGCGGAATCCGCAAACAACCGCGTGCACCGTGGTGTAAAACGCGTCGATTATTTTAGTGAGATGGGCTTTAATTTTTTACATCTTTATATATATATTTCTTGTGTGCGTGTGTATGTCACTGAACTCCTTCCTCCTAGACGGCTGGACCGATTTTGTTGAAATTTTTTGGGTGAGTTCAAGGGGATTCGAGGATGGTTTAGATTCACAAAAAAAAATATTTTGTACAGGACAACGTCTGTCGGTGCCACTAGTCTTATATATAAAATTTCCATGTCACAATGTTAGTTACCGTACTCCTCCGAAACGGCTTTACCGATTTTTACCAAATTTTACATGCGTATTCAGTACGTCTGAAAATCGGCTACTATCAATTTTCCATACCCCTAAGCGATAAGGGTGGTCAACCCCTCAAATTTTAAAAATTAACGCGGGCGAAGCTGCGGGCAACAGCTAGTATTATATATATATATATATATATATATATATATATATATATATATATATATATATATATATATGTATACAGCAGTCGCGAGCCCGCTACCGCGACGGACGCGGGTGAAAACTGCTTCGTGTCTTCTTAGCCTATAGTTATTTCATTATGATGTGTGAAAAAAATCGCTTTATCGTTAGAAAAAAATAAATTTTGTTTTGAAACATGATAATGCCCAATGCTTATTGTGCCAATCCTATTTACTAGACAAAGATCTCATTTAATCTAGTCAACCAACTGCCAGTATAAACCTAGTACTTACCTACCTAGTACTTAACTAGTTAATTAATGGTTACTAAGTAGTTACTGTGTAATATTAGCTTGCAATAAAAGTGTCGTTGCCTATATTGTATAAACTGACTCGCATCTGCCTAACACCTGCGTATTTGCGACACTATAGAAATAACTTAGAGTTAAAAGATATATAAATAAAATAATTTATAACCAATTCGATTAATTGAAATAAAATCGATTTAAATATGTCAATTAACAATGCGTGTCGAATGCGAGAATCGATTTAGACAAATTGAATTAGGCTTGGTACACAAGTTTACTTTAAAACGAGTTTTAAAGTGACGTCACTTGGGTGATGGGTATTTAACACTATGGATGGATGCGAGCGAGGTCTAGTTGGTCAAAACCTTAAAAGTAAGAGACCAGGGTTCGGTATGTACCAGGGCATCATAATATCATTTATTATATCCCAATGTGTTTTTCTATATATGTGCATCTGACCATGTTAACATCGCTTGATACAGGTAGGTACACCATAACATGGTGTAAGCCTGCATTCCTGATGAGAGTCAACAGATTTTGAGGATGTATGATGACTATGTATACCTAAAATAAAGCTATACCGCAAGATTGCCTATTTCTACTAATATCTCAATATACAAGATTTGGTGTATGCTCAGCCTTCCAGTCGGCATCGTAAGCCAATCATATAAATTAATGGACATTTTAATAGTATTTATACCACCTGCGTTCAAATAGTAACTAACTTGCAAATTAATATTTATAAGTATTCTTATTTTTAATATGCTGCAAAAACTTTAACCATAGTCAAACTATAAATCCATAGGTAAAATTTTTTTCATCACTATACCTGTAAAGCAGCGTACATGCTGCTTTACAGGAGTGCAAATCTTAATAAATCGCGATGAAAAGTATGTAAGTAATATATTAAGTATATAAAAAAAATTACAACAAGAAAACATTTAATTAAACGATTATCCTTTTGATCACAGATACTAAATAAATATTGATTGTAATAGAAAAATGGCGGTATAAACATGTCACCCCTGCCGTTCGCGCCACCGCGCGCGGACAATCGCAGCTTTGTGGTGGCAACACTTTGTTATTCCATCATTTTCTGCGCCAATACACCGCTATATTGCTCTTTTTTTCTGATCACGCGGATTTATGGGTTAGTTTGTTTCTTATTGTGAACGCTGTATGTTATGCACAATGTAATTAAACATATTTGAACAAGTAAAGTTTTTTCGAGTTTGTGATATGTTACGAAAAATAAATATGAGTGTATAATTTTTTTTCCCATAAAGCTCGTTTTCCCGCCTTCCGGGCTGCAGATATTCAAAGAAAAAGTTGGCATTGTGCTTCGTATTTTTAATCAAATTAAAATTTATAATATCTTATATCTTTAATCTTATATCTTTAAATGAGCAATTCTTGTATATATATATAATTAGAATCTCGGAATCGGCTTCAACGATTTTCATGAAATTTAGTATATAGGGGGTTTCGGGGGCGATAAATCGATCTAGCTAGGAATCATTTTTAGAAAATGTCATTTTATTTAAAAAAAAAAAAAAAAACCGAGCAAAGCTCGGTCATCCGGATACTCAATATTTATAAGTTATGACCTATACCATTATATCATACTAAATTCTTAAAACCTCGTAAATACTGCAAAAAAATCACTAAAACCATCAATTTTGTCTATGCAAAAAGTAACTTCTGGCAACCGTACGTCAAATTAAATTTTACAAAGCACAATCCGTTATGCGCATCCAATCGCCCTCTAAGCATGACCTTATAAAACATTAGCAGATTAGGGGGCTGTTTCGACCAATATTATGCTAACGGTTTTAACAGATCGGTGAACTTACATCGCTCGGTCCCTTTCTCTTACACCACGTAATAACGATTCATACATTAACAGCAATGGATAAGTGTTAATTTTATGGGGGAAATAGATAATGTATTTTATCATGCGGAAAATTAAATAAAAGCAAGTGTTTGTTTAGATGTAAACTTTGTAATGGAGTTTAATCTATCGTATATTTTTCTATCATCAAAAGTGTTGCTATTAAAATACTTTTTTAAATTGTTATATTTATAAATAACAATGATAGCGAAAGAGTATTATATAATCAATTGCAATTTTTTAATTTTGCTATTAAGACTTTTACTATTAAGACCTTAATATTTAGGGTCAACAAATGTTTAACAAAGTCACTAAAAGGGTATGTTATGAAGTAAAACATTGCGTATTGATAGTTAAAAATATATTTTGTAAAAATTTATTTTTCTACAAAATAGTCGTTAATTATTTTACCAATCATCTTATCACTACACACTATGAAGGTAGGAACTAAAATCAAATCAGTTTCGGTCTAGAATTCAGCACCACGACCAACAAACAGGCTTTAGTATACATACACCAAAAATGTCGCGTCAGAAGTTGACATAAATTCCATATATTTTCCAATTAGAATGATATACAGCTTTAATCCTCGGTGTTGCGTGTTGAAAAAAATAAACAAAATTGCGTAATATCACGACATGAACAAATCACTACCACGGATTGGTCCTCATTAACCGCGGTTAAAACGCAAATTGAAATGAAATGGTCATTTTGTGTCACGTAGATTTATATCACTTATATTTCACACGATTTGGAATATTATTAAAAAAATACCCACAAAATGGGGTAATTTGAATGTGATTCTATTAACTGAAATTTAAACGCATGAAAACGACCATTTTTCTATATTTACGCGAATTTCGGTCGTTAATTGGCTAGTTTTAGAATTTTATAGCTTATAAATCGTTATAAAAGTAGTTTTATTTTAATTTACTGGAATTTAGTGTTACCGTGAGTACTATCATAATAGAGTTCTAGTGTTGTACTTACATACACGATTTTTCCAATTCTATGATGATCAAGAATGTTAAAAAGTAAATACTTTTTTTTAAACAATTTCAAATTAGTGCAATTCACTGCAAAATTTATGAAATATATAATCTAATACTTACAATCGCTTGTTTTAATTGTTGAAACAGTCAATTTGGATTTACATTCTAGTTAAAAAAAATCGTATCATCATCATCATCATCAGCCTCTATCCGTCCACTGCTGAACATAGGCCTCCCTCAAAGAACGCCAAGACGATCGATCCCTCGCTATTCGCATCCAACACGGACAAAAAAAATTAAAAAAATCGAATGTTATTACTATATTATTTTAAAGCGATGCTAACTACTTTGTTTACTTAAAACCTGAACGAACGTCTCATGTGAAAAAATCTTGTTAGCATTGAACATAGGACGTCTTGGCTTTATACAAATATGTTATACACGGTCAAAGAAAAAAGTCAAGATAACGAGTCGCCAGCTACCGTTCAAAGCAGCCGCCGAAGAAGTGGGGCGTGGAACGTCACGCACAAAACAAACGAACAAGAGAGACGCAAATACAAACATGTATGAGAAAAACGAGACAGCAGTAGCCTGGTGCTCACTAATTTAAAACTGGATAATAATTGATGTGCGTCCAAAACAAACAGACATGGCTGACAAAAAAGGATGGCTGTGTATGAAACCTCCTCCGAAGGCGCCAGGAAGCGTTCTTAAATTAAAAATGCAATCGCAACGGTGAGTCGACGTTGTTTGTTTTAGGTTGAATTGGTGATTAGTTTAAAAAAACTCATTTATTCATTCACGATGATTTTCATAAACCAAAAATAAAAGAGAGTGACTGAGTTAAATTGGACATCTAATGAATGATCGCTTAGCGAATTGAGTCCGTTAAATTCAAATTAGGTTTTTTTAGAATGGGAAGTACGGCAATGGAATTAATTGATGAACAGATTGTAACAATGTTTTTTTACTTGATTATATTTACTAAGCACTGAATATGTAGTGAAAACAATTTTTATTATAGACTTCTCCAATCAAGACTTCTCCAAAAAGACGAGAGGCTATCTCGTCTTAATGTGATGACGGGGACTTTGTACAGGTTTAGTGACTTTATTTAAAAATATGAATAAATAAAATAATATTTAATAATATAAATATTTTATTAAATTAAAAAAAATACATAGATTTATTGACTTTATTAAAAATAAAATAAATTTAAAAATGACTGAACATTTAAAAAAGTATACATAAAAAAGAACATCTAAAACGGAATACAAATAAAGATTGTTCAAAAGAAGACAGATAAAAAAGACTCTCAAAAAGCTTTAAAATCTTTGTATTGGCGCCAACTTTTCAAAATGTCGCATTTGACAAAGTGAAGCTAAATATTATGACTTACTGCTAAATGGGTCTTTTGATAACGGAAACTTTTTGGGCAAGCGTTTTTAAGTCTTGAAGTGCTGTGAAGTGCAAAAGCGTGCTGAACTATCTCTGTCTATGAATACCTACAGGGGATACTAGTTTTAATCATAAACTGTAAAGTAATATTAATAATGTTCTAGAATAAAATAATCCATTAAAATATATATAGCATTCTAGAATTTTTGGTTTGAAAACTTAGAATTAATTTCTTATATATTACCTTCTAAGTTACACATTTTGCAGCAAATTACCTGTAAGTAGTTTATGGAGTATAGACATAGAACAATAATAAAAAAATCTTATTAACATTCCACGTGCCGTAGTGATTAAGGCTTTATTAGTGACGAATAATTAATAACAAAACAATATGTACTAGTGTGTGATAATTCTCTTATGATAGAATGTAGCCTAAATTAAAAAAAAATATCCATCATAATTATGTAATTAAATTCGAATAAGTAATTTGAAAAAGACATGTAGGATATTTACTTACTCTTAATAATAGATTGAAAATGAAATATTATAATTAAAAAAAATGTATATTATTTTACAGGCTAATCCGTTTTGTCTGGTAAAAAAAGTAAAAAAAAGCAAAGAGGTCTAACTGTCACAAAAAAGAAACAATATTGTCTATGGTCCGTTTTAGGCGGGCAAATTGGTGTCATGTTTACAAAATATGTTAATAAATGTATTGTTTAGGAGCATTTTGTCACGTCTTTTAATATGGTTCCGACCACACATGTTGTGCAAGAGGAATGACACGTTTTTGTTCTTATTCGCCATCTGTCTGGCACTCGTAAAAAATACAAAAAAAAAAAACTTTTGACAATTGATTAGTTCCAAATTTGAACCATATTGTGACTTTGTACTATCTTGGAATACGATAGGTTCAAAAAAATTTGGCGGGAATAATTTGCAACAAATTTATTTATGAAAAGAAAAACAAAAAAAAAACGTTAGCGTTTTTTTTTTGTTTTTCTTTTTTTTTATGCGGGGAGGCGAATTACACACTCAAAGGCTTTTATTCAAGCATGTATGCTTGATCTGCTGCATATTTTCTCACGATGTTCTCCTGCACCGATAATATACAATTGAAAGGCAACTACAACATGATAAGCGCTATAACTCAGAAAACCACAGACTTTATTATATTATCTATACCAGCTTAAGTATAATGCAAGATCTGCTCTCGTTACCACAAATTGGTAACCCGAGAGCGTGACCCTTGGCCCCTTGCTTTAATGGGCATGTAAGTTACACAAGACCCCATTAAACATTTAAGAGGCCAAATGTGATTGTGATTTTATGTCTTAAAAATTAAAGGGGCTTGAGTGCCAACGTGCCTACCACTGAGCCACAGAGGTCGTCAATATAACGTATGGTTTGTTTCGCCGGTTCGTCTCATTGGGCTTGCCTTGCAACCGGTGGTAGACTCAATTGACCTTCAAAAAGACATTTTTTTTTATTCAAAATAGTACCAATAAAGTGGTACTATTTTGAATAAAAAAATGATTTTGATTTGATTTAGATTTTTTGTTTTTTTTTTTTATAGCACAGGAGGTCAAACGAGCAGTCGAAGCCTTTTGGTGACTATCGACGACCATACACATCTTTTTTTTTTCTTTAACGCCGGGAAATGCTCTGAGGCATCCTGCGGGAGAGTGGGTCTCACCACGCGGGTATGTGGGACTCGCTGCGCCCGACAGCTGGTAAGTGGGCGCAGCTCTACCCACTAAAACCCGGCGAGTGCCACCAATGCCGCCTTTGGTGAGGTGCCCCGGATCTAATAACAAACAGGGCACCTCGACGGCTAGTAAGTCACGCAAGGGACCGACGCCACCTCCACAAAGGGGTTGTCCCGCACCACAGAACAACCTCTCCCAACGTCGGGACAGTACAATGGGTTGAGGTTCCCATTCTCGCCCCTTGTCCCCTGCTCTTTTGTCCCCTCTTCTTATAAGAGGGGTACAAAGAGCCCCTCGGCTCAATTAGCTTCGCCTAAGGTGCTGGGCTCACCCTAGGCTACTGAGCCCTACGTCAAGGCCTGAACCATGGTGGGGACCATACACATCTGTACACAAAAGTTATGCAGATGTGTTGCCCTACTTTCCCCTATCCCCCAATGGGCGTGTTGGAAATTAAAGTACAAGGTATGAAGTAGAATATGATCGTTGAGATGGGAAACTTTCTATATAAATTCTAAACTTTCTATAGAAACGGATCAAATGGCAAATGATGATAAGACGTCACCCTTGAACTGGAGGGCTATTCTACGGCATAGTATCGTCACAGTATAACCAAATTCATAATTATTGTGTGTCATACTAGCAGTTTTGATTCGCCAAACTATGAGAGCAATATTTTTTTTTGGAACCAAAATAGCACTAAATAAGCACTAATTATTGCCTTACCTTTTGTAACAATTCAATACGCTATTTATTCAAATCGCATTGAACGCGTTCAGAAACGATTTCTATGGCACCTCTCTTTTAGGCATGGCTTGGCTAAAAAAAAAAAAAAAAAAAAATCTGCTCACATTGCCATGCTAGCTTAATCTTTACTTTTCAACAATTAAAAAAATGTGTGAAATACGCTAGTCAAATTCTTACTTGGTTGGAGTATAAGGTTAAGGACGAAATTATAATATGTGGGATCGATATACGTGTAATAGACCTGGCGAACAATTAGAGTAGCGAGTAGGGGGCGGGAGTTGGGAGGGAGTAATGACGGTGCCTCTACTTTATAATGAGAAACTTGATCCTAGCGCGTGTGGTACAAGGAGCAAACGATTAATATGCTTGTTTTTTCATTTTTTGTTACTGTGTAGCATGTTATAACATTTTAGTCAAACAGTTTAGTTAGTTAAAATTTAGTCTGCATTCTTATTGTCACTCGATTTATCTATTAATGATATTGGTATACATTTAAATTAATTATTACAAAAATAATAATTGAATAGCATGTTCATATTCACGGAATTATTTTATAATCTATACCTACAAATAAATAAAATTGAAGTGTCTGTTTGTAATTTCAAATTAACAGCTTTCCACTAAATGGATTAACTGAAGTACATAAAAAAATCAATTACTTATTTTTTTTGTCTGACTGATTTTGACAGTACTTTCACTGGCAGATAGCTGATTTATTTTTTTTATTTTTTTTATCGCAGGGAAATGCTTTTTACGCATGTAGCCAGGATCGCGGGTAGATCCTGACCCTATGTGGGACTCGCACCTGGGAGTGCCCGACCCGTAAACTAAAACCACTGCGAGCGCCTTCAGCTGATATAGTAAGGAGTAACTTAGGCTACAAAAATAATTATCATCACTCCTGATACGGCTGTAAATTTATGTTAACACTGGCGAAGCTGCGAGCAACAACTATCTTAGTAGTTTTATAAAAGGCAATACACGGTAGTTATTTGGGTTTGGCACAAAAAAGTGGACAGTAAGAGGTAGTGCCATGCTGCTTTGGGTCAGCACGACCGGTGTGGTACCTCTCGCTCACATAACACCGGTTTCGTGCGGTTTGTGAGTTTCCGGTGGCCCATTGGAGGGTATGGGGAAAAGGAGGGCAACGTATCTGTATAACTTTTAGATGTGCGGATGTCTATGGGCGTCGGTAGTCACCATATATCTCCGACTGCTCGGTTGCCTTGTGCCTTGCCTTGTGACATAAAGAAACATAAAAATGCTTGGATGACGATGACTTGCCAACCAGTAGTTACTCGGTAGGCTATCATTCAGTCATTCAGTCATAAAAAATCTGCCAAAATCCTTACTCGCTTTTTGCCCATCACATGTACCATCATATGTGTACTTTCCTTAAGCGCTACGCAAATCGTAAGGGCGATGGTTACCAAATACTTGGACCAAATTACCTTTGTTACCATGTGTAGCAAGAGTTAACATATTTGTTACATGTAATTAATTTGATTTGCCGGTAATTTTGTTAAAATCTCAATAAGATTTAAGTTCAAAAAGGTAAGGTTTCATAATCAAATAATACATTATTTTAGGTTTGTACATATATCAAAAGGAATTATTATGCGTTTCGTTACACAATTTTTTTTTAATTTTAAATATAGAACGTTATGAATCAGTACCTCTACCATGAGTTCGGACATGACATAACTATAGTAGCGCAACACGTATCGAAAACTATACCATATCTTAGTTTTTATTCGTGTTGCGTTTTTACGTAACTACTATAATTAGTTATGTCATTTACACTTGTAACAAAAACTCATGGTAGAGGTACAGACATCGAATATTTTATTGAAAGACACGCCCATTTAAAACAAAGCTAATGGCAAAATATGATACCTAATTGAATAAGACAATATCATATTATTGTTTAACATAAAACGACAAAGCCGGCTTGTACTCAAAGGAGATATTTAAAATTGACATTTAGCGTAATTACAGTGTAATGGAACGGTTCTCGTTATGGTATACAGGTTCTTATATTATTATAGACTTCTGTTTCTGCTAGCCTTGTCCATAATTATCTTATTTGTGGATAAACAGCTTGTTAAAGGTACGCGTCCATTGGCCCGCGCCGGACGCACGGCACGCAAAGGATTTTAGTTTGCTTTGCATAGAAAGTTATACAAGTGCGTCCACTAATCCACATCGTACAGGCTTCGATAATCTTGACACTCGATCCTGTTGAAATTTAGGATTAGGATCGAGAACTTGTCAATCGGTACTCTTGTACGCTACACTAGCGCACGATTTGACTCGATTACAGTGGATTTTATTCCACTGTTCTCGATCATAGTTCTCGATCCCAATCCTGAATTTCAATAGGATCGAGTGTCAAGAGTAAGCACTAAGCCAGCTTAAATCGCAGTCACTTTCTATACATACGTGCGTGCGGTGCGTACGATACGGACATGTGGACGAATCTTGAGCTGTTTAGGAACGCCAATACTTATTTTAAAGAATCTGTGACCGAATAAATGTCAACATCTTGCCAACATCTTTGACTTCTGAAACTGTCATGTTTTTTTTTTTCGAGAAAGAAGAAAATATTGGCAAATCCTTGAGGAAGCTAATATTGAAGAAGAAGAAGAAGAAAGAAGAAAATATTGGTATCAGTTGAATAATATTAACGCTTTTAAGATATAGGCCTGTATAAGATGGAGGCCACCACGTCTATTAGCTATTTTTTAAGAATTTAATTTTCCCCGCTCCCGCCATTTTTGGAAAGACTCCAACATTTGTCGTCGTCATATGATATGCCGTTAATAATTTATCTAAATTAAATCTAAGCAATGCTTGTTTAGTTGGTTCGACTCGAATTCGATTATTAGTTCAAACAACTTATGGTCTCATAACCGGTAATTACTAATTACATAAAATTTTCCCGCCATTTTGATAAAGACGAGACAGTGTAAATGCAGGTTTTATACCGTCTCATTAATAAATGTCAGCCCTAATAGCTTTAAATAGAACATACGAAGAGGAAAAAATATTTCGCTTAAAGTACCCTTTACAATAGTCTAAGAGTCTAGAGTATAAATATAATATATTATAGTTGAAGCTATGCCCCCTTTAACCGGTTGGGGGCCCTGAGCAGTAGGATAAAGGGGCCCCGACGAAAACAACAATTTAAAGATCTGGGAGCTTGATGTTTGGGCTAGAGAATAATAAACCTAGCAATAAGGGCAGTACTAGGTATTCTAATCAGCAATCGTTTTTGTAATATCACACAATCATATTCTGATGGGAATAATGGGGCCCCATGGATCGTGGGGCCCTGGGCACGTGCCCAGAGTGCCCAGTGGGAAAGACGGCCCTGAGCTGAAGAGTTTATTTGAACTCACTAATCGCTAAAGTACCTACTAGTGGAATTTGAAAAAATATTTTCTGGCAGCCCAATTTTTGAGGATTCTTATTATTTTAAAGGATATTTTTTGGGCAAGAAAACTCGCGGAAACAGCTAGTATATAAATATTTTTAAACAATGGCCATGCTAACCTTTTTTTTCGGAATGATTTATGCTGACGGCCTTTAGGCCCTAATGCTACATCGGATTAGTGTGAGCCGATTTGGCTCACTTATGGATTGTTAAAGTGGGGGGTTGCCCCCCGCCCACCGTGTAGTCATAGACCACACGGCCTCCTGGCGTCGGATGGGCCATGCTAACCACGACCTACGGTAAGGTATGGTAATTTTCTTAAGAAATTATTGTATTACGAATACTCATGAAGTAAATGTAGGAAATTTCTAAATAAGTATAACAACACAATCATTACAGATAATTAATTATCATTGCATTATTGTAAATAAAAAAAACATATCATTTTATTAAATTTAACAATACACTAAAACACAAATAAAATTTTTATTATACCATACGATCTCTAATACCATCCTCGCGTGATCGTGGGACGAGGTAATGATGATCATTATCAGTCAGCAGACACCTTTATCTAGGAGATCAGCCCCAGGCTCGCTCTAACTATATAATTGCGCTGCGGTTAATGTATGAAATTCAATAATTAACTGCTTGTCCGTCATGAGTGACGACATGGATTTAGCAAACGAGATCACGAGACAGGCTCCGGGATAGGAGGTCAATTTAAAAATAATATTTTTTATTGAAAACAAACAAGTACCTACCATAATATGTTACTAACATTTCAAACGTGTATTGACATCAAAATTAAATTTATCAAAAACAATACAACAATATAGTAAATTTTGATAGCTAGATAGAAATACCTACGTAAGTCTCATAATTTTTTATGTATTTTTTTATAAACAATTCACTTTTATGTATTTTGATAAATCTATTATAAATACTGTTATATTTATTTAACGAAAATATAGTCTTACCACATTACCGCTGAACCAGGTTGGACGTGGCATGACAGTAATTAATATTTTTTCTATATTTATAAGCTTGTAAATCTTGTAATCGTTATCAACAATGTTTGTTTGTCACACAACCATTGATAAGTATTTAAACAATAATTTATGTATTATTATAAACGATTAAAGAATAATTTACAATAACAACTATGTATTATTATAAACGATTAAAGAATAATTTACAAAAACAACTGTACGGAACCCGAATAGGGAAAACAACACTGTCTTGATCAGATTTATTACTACAATGATGTACGCATTAAAATTATTTATAACTATGGAAAAGCAATTTCAAGTACCTTGTATATTGTTTATTATCCCAACCGTAGTCTATAGTCTATGGATTGGTTCATTAATCAATATATTTTATGGTATTTGCTATTGATAAGTCGAAATTGTTTGACCTAGAACCGTATTTTAATATATAATGGTAGGTGTGAATGGATGGGAAATCTATTCCAAACGAGCCACTTGTAAGTTGTCAACGTCGCCCCAATGTTACAGTGGCTTGCTAAATCAATGAATGACTTTGGGCAAGATTAGCCAAAACTATCAAGATAGCCAATCTGAAGGTGAAAGATAGACCCTGAAGCAGCTTTGAGAAGAAATTAGCCGGATCGTAATACCCAAACAATTTCATTTGTTATCACAAATAAAAATTGCCGCTTTGCCGCGAAAATTATTTTTGACAGCCATTCTTTCCCTTTTTTATTCAACAATCGCGTATTGAGTCATTTGCCACTGTAACTAAGATTAGTTATTTATTTAAATATCACATAGCAATTGTATATTGATATAATTATACCTCGATGTGATTTATACATAATTAAAACACTTTGTAAATATCTTAGGTATTTATTGATAGCGAAATAAATGATAGTCAGGATTTATATAATCGACACTTAATTTTCCTTATAAGTGTAATATAAATTAATTAAAAGCATTTTAATGTAGTTAATTTATGGAAATGATTCTTTATCAATAATGATTTATTGTTTAAGTGAGATTTTATGTGTTTATTACTTTACAATATTGTATAACATTATCAGCTATCGCAGGCGTGGGTAGATTAAATACGAGTTTGACTTCAAATGCGATTATTGAGTATACGAATTACGAAAGCATTATCTGTGAATTAAAAAAAAATTACTCCACCTATATGAAAGAATTTGAAATAAAATTATATCATACTTAACTTTTTATCTTTGATTTAGACATTATAGTTTTATTGATTATTCAGTGAGTTGTTTTTTCTTAAATTACATACAACATTCTTATTTGGATCACTTTTATATAAACCTTTAACATAAATCAAAATATTTTTTACAGAAATCTATATTTCTTAACTCAATCACTATAGAGTTGATTAAATTTGAATATCATTATCGTTAGTATGCATTTTATCGACGTATAATAACGAAGAATTAGCATATTTATGTGCTAGTGGGCTGGCCTGATATTAATAGATGGCCCGATGTACCTAATATGTGTGTTCCAACTAGATGGAGTGACTGGCTTTGTCTAGATTAAAATCCCTCATCAAAAGTATGTAAAATACACTTTATTATTGGTATTTTAAAGTAGTTTTTATTTGTTACTGATAATTTAGCCGACCAGAAATATATGAACCCTGAGTGGTGTCGCCACTGTATCTTTTTTACGTCAACGCATAGTATCATCCCACCGAGCACATAACCAGTTATGTGCTCGGTGTATCATCCATACAGAAATTAGTTCCGAAATTTTCAATATGGCGAGGGTTTTTATTTTTCTGGTCAGGCTATACAAATGTATACTTTTGATAGTCTGAAAAATGAGAAACAAACACAGAACAATACTTTGATGAAATATGACTAAATGCTTTTAAAGGATCGTAATGTAAAGATTGTTTTATAAGTACCTTAGCCAAAGACAATGCCTCAAATTACCATAGGCATAATATAGAAGGACTGGGCATACCTACGAAAAAAAGGTGTAACCTACAACTCAAATCGGCACTTAACATGGCTACCATTGCTAGGGTTTTGACAGCAAAACCATAGATAATACTACTATGTAAAGGGCACTCAAGATGGCGGATCTGGCACTCATTTACAGCTGTAAGTTTAAAGAAAGGGGCAACTCCTCTTATTTCCTAACTTCATGCAAATTACAAATGAATTAAATTGCATCTACTGTTTAAAAAAATCCTCTATTCATAGAGTGATAATAATTTTTGATATTACGATTCACGCGTGCTCTATGAGACCGAATCAAAGGTCACATAATATGATTAGCACTAATTATCTTATTATAATTATAAATACCTGGGTAAAAGGCGGTAAGTGGCAAAATAATTGAGCTAAATATATCTACCATGGAAAAAAGTGGCAAATCACTTGTGTTACACATTTTTACAATGAAAAAAACTGGCAAAAAACCTAAAATATAAAAAAAAGTTTATATTTATTTCAACAAATTGGACATTCAGCAAATTGCCCGTTCAGTTTGTAAGCAGCAATAACAATGCAATTACAGTTGAATCGAGTTGTTATACAATGACCCGCCTTTTACAAGTAGGTATTCTAGTTTACATGTAACAATACGACATACTAACTAGTGTTTGTCATCGGCCATTGTACGATTCAATATAATAAGGTGATAAGTTGATAATTTTATGTCTTTGATCGTGTCAAGTAATCTGTATTCTAGTAATCCTTTTTTTAAATGTAGCAGTCAGATTATAATAACTTAATGTGACGTGAATGAATTTTAGTTCTTTATTGTCTTCTAGCGGAAGCAAGGTCGTTGCTGTGAAGGCATTAGAAAAATCGTAAATAAATATGTTTTTAGATACATAATTGATCAGCTAGGAACTAGTCCACATATTTTTTATTAACGTGTAGTTTTAGGACGAAACTTCGGTAACAATTTCTGAACGGGCTATATTTTAATCTGCGCATCGTGAGCATAAACAAAAGTTCCACAACGTAATTTAGTTTTTCTCTACACTAATAAAAACATCAATCTCGAGACCAAACGATTAGAACGTACCTCTAAAACCAATATCATATTATGCGTTTTACAATCCGGTTCCGAACCTTTGGGCTACAATAAATCGTTAATTTATTAAGGTTGTCGTAATGTACACTAGTTATTAAAGTGAATTTTGATTTCAGATCTTTGCATCTTTAGGGTCCAGTACCCAAAGTTTAAAACAGGAACTCTATTACCTACTGAGATTTCCCTGTCCGTCCGTCTGTCTTTCACCAGGCTGTTGTATCTCGTGTGGCAAGTGTTAACAAGCATATTTGAAAATTGATTAAAATGACCTAAAACTATACAATATAGGTTTCGTCGAATAAGAATATTTTCATGAATTTTCGTTTGATTCTAATTGGGTTTTAAATCCATTATATAAATTATAACATCACTTCCATGTTTTTCCTTCTATTTTCCTTTTTCACGCAAACACGAACTAACCGAGAGTAAATAACAAATGATTGGAGCTCATTAAAAAAATATATTTAATTTTGCGGCTTAATAAGCATACGAAAAGAGTGCCATAATAGAATCTATAGGTACTAATTTATTTAAGAGGTAATGTTTCTGAGTATGAATATAACGGCTTGTATAACTAAATGATAGCAACACATTTTACCCAGTCACAATAATTTTATTCCGCATAAAACATACTATGTGAATTGTGATCGAAGATTTCTAAACTTTTAGCTAAAACGCGCATTATTGTTTCAGAACATTAATTTATTGTTAAGTAAACGGAATTGTTTAAAACTGATTAGTTTTAGTCTGTTGTAATTTCTAATATACCAAACGGCGATTCCTCAGTGCAAGAAATATAAATTCAATAGATACTTAATATTTCCGCGGTTATAAAATAACACTTATTAGTGTTAAAGATAATGAGTCGGCCATCTTTGATGTTCGCACGGCTACAGAGCATCTCGTTAATAGCATTATAAATGGTTAATCCTAATGCGGTATTACGATACTTTATAGTTATTAGGAGGATTTGAATTGATAAGTTATTATTTTGTAATGAGGTTGAATATTATATATATCAGTGCCTATTTATGATCTGTGGTCGTTTTGCTATTTTTATTTTTGAAATTGGAATGACAGACGCCATTTTAAAAGCGATATTTTTACTATCTATAAGATAATTCCACGCGCTATAAATTATTGTATACATATTATTGTATTTTAACCAACGAATTAGAAAAGGTATGGAATACGAACTGCGCTAAAAAACGGTTCCTCGCAAACTACAATCAAGTGGGGGCCAAAAAAGTACAATCAATTTGTCTCTCATTCTGCTGCGCGTTCTGTGACAGTCTAGACGACCGTTGCGTTGACGAAAAAATCGTTTCCCAGAGACAAAAATGACCTCCTGTGTTGTAAAATGGTGTAAGAGACGAAAAGAAGG
The DNA here is from genome assembly GCA_963853865.1 of Helleia helle. NCBI lineage: Eukaryota > Metazoa > Arthropoda > Insecta > Lepidoptera > Lycaenidae > Helleia > Helleia helle. The sequence continues at coordinate 5,759,534 of OY971436.1, forward strand.
AAGTAAAAAGCAAACTGGGATAACTTATCACAGGTAAATTAATAATTTCGTATTTTATTCACGCTTAAATAACCTCCATATAATTTTTTGTGGTCAGTATTATGCAATCAGCAGGCAGCCGATTTTATATACTGAAGTGTTATATTAAATTTTACATTGAGTACCGAGGTTTTATATTTTTATTTTTATTCCTTATCTATGTTTTTATCAATTATTTACTTTTAGTTTCCCCATAAACGAGATTCGGCGTTTACAATGGATTGCAGCAGTCCGCTTAGAAAGAAGAAAAGATGACTGGTTACCGACTAACGCCAGTAGAGTGTCTTCTATACATTTTAGAGGTTCTTCTCAGTACTCATGAAACAATTAATTGACGTTCAAAAAGATACTTTAATGGTTCTATTTAAAAAAAAATATGTTAATTTCTTACTAAAGAGAAATACAACTATTTTGACTTGTGATTTTTATTTTATGCCCCATTCCCATTTTTCAAACATTATTGACATTTTAATAATAAAAAACAAGGTTACAACAGACTGTCAACTACTCTAAGGCTTAAAAAATATACGAAATATCGACAGATTCTGTATAGTGAGTAAATAATGACTTACTCTCAATTTGATAATAATTATTGGTTAAAAACAGTCATTTTATTACTCGTCATATTCAGACAAAATAAATGTAGGTTTCCACATTAATTCATATAATCAATGACTTTACAATAAAATTTATAAATGTCAGACTATAATGCATAATATCATCCTTCCACATCTCAACTGACATTGTCAGTGTACATGTCGCGTAATAGTCTTTCTTTTTCTTTCTTTGATATTTCAGTTTCATTCTATCACTATCCTCCTCAATTAAATTGCGCCATACATGGATAGGTGGACGAATTCATGTGCACATATTAAATTTAGCAAAGTATTTTGTATTGCACGTGTGCAAATCGTGTTAGTATTATCAGTTTAGTAGTGTGAGTTTGGAACCATATTTTTCCGAGCTTTGTAAGAGAGTTATGTTTCCATACCTTTACTAATTCGTTGATTTTAACTACCTACATTCAAATGGTCAATATATTATATTTAAAATTTTAAAAATTGCCATATAATCCTGATAATATCTAATGATAATTGATCTGATAAGAGAATTTGGAAAAAATAGAAATGTGGTGGATAAAAGTGGAATGATATAAAGCCTAACTGTGAACTCTAAGAATTTGGTCAGTCATCTTTAACATCCTTCTCATCATCTCAAAACCTCTTCCAAGGCCATCGAGCATATAACCGAATGTAATGTGAGCCATAAAATTCCGAAACCTGTCAGTGATTTGTCATGAACGTTATAGCAATATAACCAACCTGTGATCTGTATGTACGTCCCATCGGCCAATCATCCATCAATTGCCATTAGTCGGGCTATCAGAGCGCAGAACTGGCGCAGCGTCGCAGCACAATTTTGATTGAATTTGTTTTCATACAAAACACAATAACATTATCGTTCTATTCTAGTTATATGATCGATGTTCAAGGCAAAAAAAGGCGATGTTCAAAGTGTCGTGTACACTTCAAAAATAACTTTTTATATTTTATTGTCGTTTCATCACGACAACAAGTCTTGTGATAATTGGACAAAAAAACTGAATATTTGAAGAGTAAATCCATAAAAAGTATTTTATTCTGCGGTCCTCTTTTCCGCCTTTTTAACGATTTAGAGGTTTTTTTTTTATGTTAGTTGGATAGGCAAACTGGCAAACGTACCATCTGATGGTAAGTGGTCACGTCGCCCATAAACATAAACTAGTATACCTGGAACGAGCCCAGGCAAATCATTTATGTGTTGCCTATCCTGAGACATAAGATGTTAAGTCTCGGTGCCAGTAATTACACTGCCTGTCTTGCCCTTCTCTCCGAAACACAGCAAAGCTGCTTCACGGGAGAAACAAGCAAGATGGTGGTACCCATGCAACCGGGAGCGTGGCACAGCGCTTCCCTCCCACAGGTGTTGATGTTAATGATTATTTCACTAGGTATAAGAACGATCTGGACAAACTTCGGACTGATCAAAATACGCTCAGCGCTTTTATAATATAATGATCATTGTCATATTTATCACGCCAAAATGTCCTTTTTAACAAATGAAATCTTGGCGATCAAAACGTAGAAAATTTCACCGAAATCCGTTCAGCGTTTAAGCGTGACATGCAGGGCATTTATCTTATTGAATGAGTTCATTCAAATATAGCGGGTTCGATTTTGGACGGTGTAAAATGGAAAGTGGGAGCCGACCCGTCTCGGGGTCCGGTTAGTTTAATAGCCGCGGCGTTTTACAAAGGAGCGTCTTACGGATTAGACGGGTTCAAAATTTCTGTTCACTCTGATATAACTTGGAACATGTCAAAACAGAAGGGAATATGATATGATGAGGTTTTATTACGATAAGGTATTCCTGGATCCTGAATTACTAGTGACGTAGACCTCTGTGTTTCAGTGGTTAGCGCGTTGGCGCTAAATGCCGGAGGTAGCGGGTTCGAATCCCGCCAATGAAAAAAAGTTTTCTGTGTTCCTGGGTCATGGATGTGTATTAAATATAAGTATTATGTAATAAAAATCTTAAATATATACAGTATAGTCTAACAGTATTAAATATATTTCCGTTGTCTGGTACCCGTAACACAAGTTCTTCGAGAACTTACCACGGGACCAGATTGACGTGGTGTAAAAGACTCCATAGATATTATTATTAATAATACATATGAACTAGAAAAAGTTTAGTAACTAATCTATGTTTACGACTAGTTACGAGTATGGGTAGAGTAGGTAGCTCTACTACCTACTCTACCCATACTCTAATTAATAGTAGTGGAGCTCTTCATTTTTAGTAGGATCTAATGGTCTATATAGGACTGCCACAACTTTACTGGGACGTCACACTACTCCAGGGAGGTGTCATAACCGAATTATAACCACATCGCTATTGTGATTGATAACGCTTCTCAATAATTTATTTGCAAAACCATTGGATAGTAATCGGTATAGCACGTTTTATGATTAAATTGGTTTAATTGACATCTCTTTCTTTATGTTTATCACAGAATCGTGCGAAAATAAGGTTCAACATATTATGATTTTACAAAGTTTTGTTTCGTTACTTGTTTCATGTTCTACCGTTAATTTTGCCGTCGGCGTTTGGTTCTCGTCGTAGGAGAATCATGAATTAATATTTTTGAAGAACAACCAGTTTCAACTCGGTAAATTTTACCGCGAGAAATATATAATAATAAATTTATGTATGGCTCTAGGATCTTTTACCAGTTATACGTGTTGGATATAGAGGCCTATGTTCAGCAGTGGACGAAAAGAGGATGATGGTGATAATACTACGTTATCACTCAATGAATTCGAATGATCATCCGTCACAATACTGTTAAGCTAAATTACGAGCGAAGCTGCGATCTAGTTTTTGAATAGGTAGAGATAAAGATTTTACAAAAGTCCTTCTGGATACGCCGCGGGCAGAGGCTAATTCCAATACAGACAATAAAAATAATTTAACACGTTTGGCTCATTTCGCATATACCTTTGCCTTGCCGCCCTACGCCATTTTGTTTTAGAAATTACTTCGGTGATAAATTTATCTGTGAATAAAGATTTCAAATACAGAATTAAATATAAGTACATTGTACGTTAAAAATAGAATTAATGTTGAGTAAAAGGCATGGAGTGAAAAAGGTAGGCCGATCCCTAGTGCCCGTCTTGGCGTTCATTGATAGAGGCCTATGGACGGTACTGGACGGAAAATCCTTGATGATGATAATGAGGTATAACTAAAATAATTCGCCATGCAACTGTGTTTAAAGTTTAAATTGAGGTTGATAAAATTTTTGTATAAGTACTTAATTAAGTACATTTTTGTCATTTTAATTATTATTGCAATAATAAAGGTTTAAAAAAAACAATACCCTTAAACAAAACATAAAAATCTTCTATTTGCTTCCTTAAAACAATTTCTTTGTATGGGATACAAAGAAGAAAAAAGAAAAAAGGGATTACGATGAGGAATAATTTTATTTATTATTTCAGAAAAAAATTTTACATTTCTTTTTTTTGGGCCTTTTTTCATAGAAGTCTTTCACCAAATATTGAAATTGGATCAAATTGACCCCCTATAAATATTACCCCATTTAATCCATTTCAAATCCCATTACTAAATACAATTATTTTAATTACTTCAGGAATAACTGTAACTGTAACTCTATTTTAAGACCTCTTGAAATATACGGCAATTAGTTAATTTCACCAGGAAATCAGCATTATCTAAGACAGCAGGTATAACTTATAAGTACCAGGGTGACCAGGATGCCATAAACAAGCAGGACTTTATTAACCAGTAGCCGGTTACTGGATGTTGCCAATAATAGCTTTCCACTTGTCGTGATTTAGAGGAGAAAACGAGAAAGTGTGATTTATAATTGGCTGCAAATAAATGTATAGGAAATCTTATATTGTCAATGTCAAACGTTAGTAGTAACGTCAGGTAAATGCACGTGGTATTATTAAAACCTTTTATTTAAGAATCTTTGACATAATGGCAATGTCTTGAACACTTCTGCTGGCGTGGGGCAAAGGACTTGTATCCGGCTCTTACTAAATAAAAAAAACTGCTAGCCTGCATGTTTGAAAATGTCTAACAATTAAATATTTAAAAAATACAAACGTCAACTTCGCCCGAGAAAGCGGAGTTCGGGCGGTCGCTGTCCTGCGCCTACTTGTTTTGCGTGGAGTAGTATTAATCCTACTCATATTATAAACGCTAATGTTGGTACGTATGGAGGTTAGTTACTCTTTCAGGCAAAAACTAATGAAAGGATTTTAATGAAACTTTACACAGTTGACGACCTCTGTGGCTCAGTGGTAAGCGCGTTGGTGCTCAAGCCGGAGGTTGCGCGTTCGAATCCCGCCAGGGAACAAAAATATTATCTGTGTTCCTGTGTCATGGTGTATTATATAATAAAAATCTTAAATATATGTATAGTATTGAAGTATTAAATTTATTTCCGTTGTCTGGTACCCGTAACACAAGTTCTTCGAAAACTTACCACGGGACCAGATTGACGTGGTGTGAAAGCGTCCATAGATATTATCATTATTATTATTACACATCAGAATAACGCAAAGATATTTTATGAATTGTCCAAAATCTAATACTGTGCAGACGAAGTCGCGGTCATCAGCTAATAGTGATATAAACAGTTTCATACTTTATTAAATTTCATCATCATCATCATCGGCCTCCGTGTACTGCTGAACATAGGCCTCCCTTAATGAACTCCAAGACGGCCGATCCCTTGCACTCGCATCAAACACGGACCGGCCACCTACTTGCTCAACAGATACAGGGGAGGTGCCCCAAATCATCGCCGGGATTTATTGGGTAGAGCTGCGTCCGACTTACCATCTTTCGGGCGCAACGAGTCCCACATACCCGCCTGGGGAGACCCACTCCCTCGCGGGATGTCCCAGAGCATTTCCCGGCGTAAAATGGGGGAAATAGCCTTTGATGCACTCTATCGAGCACATTACAGGAATAGAGCGGGAATGTTATGTGTTTTGTATGAAAACAAATTTCGCCAAATTTGTACTGATTGGCCGAATGATGGACGATTAATCGACGTGACATACACACTGGTTGGTTGAATTGCTATTACATCACTGACAAATCACAGATCAGTTTCGCATTTTTATGGCTCACACTACTCTATATGGTCGATGGTGAACTCACTGTTGTTAGTAGTATTAGTCGTCTGCCAATTTTATTAAAAATTTAGTTTTTCAATGCAAGTATACTGAGTCCTCTCGTGACGTTGCTGTAAAGTATCCGAAACGTTGGGTATGTAAAATACATATGAAACCTTTTTTCAACTACACAAATTCGCGTTAACAAAAAAATAATACATGTGCCAATTTGCCAAGTAACATAAAAATTATAACAAACATAAAACAAGAAATGTTTAAAAACGTACATATCACATAAATCCCAATCTGGCTGTATAGAATGATATTACCTTCGCCTTCGAATATTGTCAATAAAAAAAAACATTTGAATGATGTTCCTAGTTATTAAAAGATATATGCAGACGAGCATTGCTTAATAGCTCTCAATTAGTTCCGTGCCGACCACCGACGGTGAACGTATGCTGGACCGGTCTTGATTCGCATAAAAAACGATATATTATGTTTTTATTAGATAAAATTATGAAAAAAATGTAGTTATTGTTGTAAAAAATATGTTCAGAAAAGTAGGATAGTAAGATATATTTTAGGATGACAATTATTGCATTTTTTATGTTCTATGGTGTTCTATGACTTCAATAACTTCTATAACCGTAAAATTAAAAAACATGAAGATGAATAAATTATTACAACATATACTAAAAAATAACGTAAAATAAGTCAAAAGACGTTTCATACGCGCCTGAATAAAACCTCTTTCTCATTCAAAAATAGAACACGCAACAGAAAAGAGGTTTCATATAATAAAACCTTTTTTGATATGTGGTCCTATGGAGTATGGTATAGATTGAGCCATTTCAACAGCGATCCCCTATCTAGATCGGCCATCTTGTTGTACACTTATTTTGATACCACAACCACTTATTATGAATTAGAAGCGCTTTGCCGGCACTTAAGAGGCTGTGAGTTTCATTTTTAACCTGTCCTCGAAATGGAATTAAATATTTTTAATTTAATAATTGTTAAGTTATTCTTTATGCCTTTATAAGGCAACACCACAGGGCAACACAATATACGTAGGCTATATTATATAAAATAATAACATTATCAAGCTAAGAACTATTAGAAGACCAAATTTAAAGATTCCTCTGGTATTTAAAATATAATAATCTTAGAGGTTGTTTGAATTCACCAATCTCTAAAACTTAAAAAAAAATGATATTAAATAACCTCATATTGTTGTGGATACAAACATTTATTATGAGAAGTTTTTTTTTCAATTTTGGAACAGGTATAACCGCGAGGCAAGACTACTAATCACATTATCCAATAGAAAGTTCAATTAATTTTATGTATCATTATTTACATTTCTAATTAAAATTTATTTCAGTACAATTTTACAACACAATAAATGCCGACATTAATTTACCATTAATTAGGAGAATTTGTAATTTACGACCGTTCCGTTTTACGCTTCAAAATCGAAGTGAAACCTTGCAAGCTAGACTTACGTTCCGTTTTACGCTAAAATCGAAGTTAAATATTGCAAGTCTGCAACATATTGTAAAAGTATTTTAAACTATATTATAATCCATTTTTTCTTTATTCCGTACCGGTTTCGAACCTTGTCCTTTTATAGGGATTTGACGTCTTGAGAAGGCGGAGCGAATTAGTAGGAAATCGGTCTTAGCGTCAACACACAGACGGACAATAAAACCTGCCTTTATCGCTTGAGTTATACGCCTTTTTAAGTTATTGAGTTTTTAGAGATCCGTAAAAAATACTTACTTAGCCTTGCTGTCTTCTTACTCCTTAGTCTAAAAACGTTCCTACTTTATGGAAATACGTTCTCAAAGGAAACCTTTAAGCCCTAGCTAGGTATCCTAGGTTTCGTGTATAGCCAAGATCAAGAATTTAATATCAATGCGAGATATTATGAAATGATTTTTTTAAATTCAATGTCGTACCTACTTACAAAAATAAAACCGCCAATAAGAAAGAAGACATAACAATTAGAAATAGTGTAATATCCTACACGAAAAACAGGTAGCTGTCCGAATAAAACTATTCTATCCAGAATCTAGACTATTGTTCGGATAAAAGTATTTTATACGGAACATAGGTAGATTGTTGTTCGGATAAAAGTATTTTATCCGTAACAGACTGTTGTTCGGATAAAGATATTTTATCCGAAACATAGACAGTTGTTCGGATAAAAATATATTGCATGTAAGTGTATTCGAATAAGAATATAGTGAATTCGGATAAAATAACCAGGATGTAAACCTTAACACGAGCCAGCCACACAAAGCGCCCGCCCACCGGTTTTTAAAGCTTTTATTCACAACACTCGTAATGTAAAATAAATCATATGAAGGAGAATGCAGTGAACGATGGAGAATGTTACTAAATTTTCTTTCTTTAGATCTGTTTCTTTTTATACGTTAACCTATGTGAAAAATCTTTACAGAAATTCATATAAACGTAATACAAATACGTTTAAACAAACGTCAATTAAAATTTACATTTGTAATTTTTATTATTAAAAAAAAGAACTATTCGAAGTTATCCATTTTAGCAAATTACTTCATCAAAAATCAAAATCAATCAAAATCAAAATCTCGCATCCAACACTTACTTAAATTACCTACTTATCTCTATTTTAATATGACCAACATAATCCATATTATAAAGCCTACCTATATATCTCTAATGTGTCTAACATAAGTACAATGCCACACAACCTAAAGGCTTACTAATTACCAGCGGTGAAATTAATCAATCCTGCGCAGTGTAGCCTAATATAAACGTTGTAGTGTCGGCGCGCTTTGATCTCGCCGCGCACTCCAATTAGCGCAGGCCGCCGCCTTTGGCGTCCGCCGCCCGTGTCCCGTCCCGTTCGCACGCCCTCTCGCTCGCACACCCTCTCGTTCACGGCTTGCGAGATGTAATCTCCGAACCTCAATGTTTTTATCACTTATGCGTTTGTGATTTTCATAAGAACCTTTTTTATGGGATAATTGTTATTAGTAATATACTAGTAACCTATATTTGGGTATAAAATACAAAGTACAAAAAAGCTTTATTCACATAGTATTAGAGGTAGTGCCATGCTGCTTTGCAGTCGAATTAAGCTGGCCGGGGTGGTACCTTTCGCTCACATAACACCGGCGTCAATTGACAGCTATGCTGTCGCGTTTCTTTCGGTTTGTGAGTAGGGGAGGGAAAATGAGGATAACGCATCTGCATAATCTCTGGCTGTGCGGATGTGTATGGGCGTCGATAGTCGCCAAAAGGCTTCGACTTCTCGGTTGCCCTCCTGTGCTATAAAAAAGTATTTCTCTACTACCGGTTCCGAAGTTAGTCCACTAAGAATAACCGGCGAAGCAAACTCATTGAAACTAAAATACAAAATATTTAAGCTTACTTTATTATTGTCTTCTAATACATATGGGAATGTGGGTGGAAGCCACAAAGGGAGATCTCCGACCGAGCGAGATGGTATGCTCGGTGAGGCCGAAGCCCACTTGCTATCAATTCAGCTGTTGTATGTATAGCAACGAGCTGTGGAACTTCGATAGCGTGATTCAGGAGTGTGGCGCTGATTGGTCCGCCACATACATATTTAAACTATATTTTAAAATATATTATCATAATAATAAATAATAATAGTTATCAATATTAAAATTATATTTATTAAAAAAAATAAAAGACACTTTCTAAACGCAATCCCTAAACGAAAACAAGTTGGTCCTAAAAATCAGATATTTAAAAATGATCAGAATACAGTTAGCAGAAAAGCATTTTACAAAACGGCCAATCAAAAGTAGATTTGAATTTACGAGAACAGATAACGTAATTGTCCGACCATTCATCAATTTGACTCGTGTAAATAGAACAATACACACGCAAAGAAACACGGCACTTTAAAAATACAGATAGTTGCAAAATGAAACATCATTTAGAATTAACATCGTTCTTTACACTATTATACTAGACAACCTATCCAACAAGACATTCAGACAATCCTGAAATATAGACCTCCGAGAGATTTTTTTTTTCGGATGGATCTATGCTAACGGCCCGAAGGCCCTAATGCTACATCGGATTAGTGTGAGCCCATTTGGCTCACTTTTGGTTTGTAAAAGTGGGGGGTTGCCCCCCGCCAACCGTGCAGTCTGCGACCACACGGCCTGGCGTCGGTTGTGACCTCCGAGAGATATAAAAAATATGGTAAATATCTTGTTTTAAATATGAGAAGTGTTAAATTGTAATCTCTCATGTTATTTTTGAATTGTTTTCTAGTTTCGTTTAAAATTTGAGTTCAAGTTTATTTATTTTTAGGTTTTATTATATAATCACATAACACCAGCGTCAAGTGACAGCTATGCTGCGTGTTTCGGGCGTTTTGTGAGTTTCTGGTGGCCCATTGATAGGGAAAAGGAGGGCAACGCATCTGCATAACTTTTGGCTATGAGGATGTCTATGGGCGTCGGTCACCATGGCTCCGACTGCTCGGTTGCCTCCTTGTGACATAAAAAAATACAATGGTGTTATAACTAGATACTATTTTAGTTTGCTTCTAATCTATACAAAGAAACGAAATAAAAGTGTTTGCAATTTCAAATTAGACTAAAAAGCTTTTCACTAAATGCATAAGAAAGTGTGTACTTAAGGAACTTACATCAAGAATCCATTGTTTTAATTTTTGTCTGTCTAAGTATCTGTTTGTTCCGGTTAATCTCTGAAACGGCTAAACCAATTTTACGGGACATTCACTGTCAGGTAGCTGATGTTTGGAGTAACTTAGTCTAATTTTTGGATAAAAATAGGGTTCCGCGAAAATAACGATACAGGTTCAAATCTAAGCTAATGCGAGTGAAGCTGCGGGCAACAGCAAGTATAGGTATTTATATAAGAAGAACGTGGTAGTGTGTTCAGTGTAAGTTGTAACCTTACATATAACAATAAATGACGAAAGACTGAATATAAATACACGTAATCATACTTAATTGTATAAGCCTGACCAGAAAAATAAAAACCCTCGCCATATTGCGGAAAATTTCGGAACTAATTTCTGTATGGACTTTACTATGTGCTTACGTAAAAAGATACAGTAGCGACATCAATGCAGGGTTCACATATTTATTTTTATTTTAACAATGTTAGTATTATCTACTACAATAACGATTTCATAATTGTTCTACTTCACTTTGACGTCATCATCATTATTAATATCAACCAGTATTTGCTGGACATAGAACTTTTTCAATAATCATCATCATCATCACCTCTATCATTCCACCATCAATTTTAATTAAAAAAAGCATTGTATCATTGTATCACTACATTTGAAACAACGTTCAAAAATTCAATTTTCTGGCGGGAATAGTTTTTAATTTCCTCACACCCGCTATCATAACTACCTACTACGTGACCGCGGCGTCTTTGATACCTTTTCGCCCACCTTTTTTAAATTTATTTTTGTTACTGGTAACACTGGCTACCGGGTAAAGGGTATTATGCAAAATATTTTTAATTTATAATGGCTTGTGGGATTTTAAATTAAATGTGAATGCTTGTCTTATTAGCGCATGTGAAGATATATTGGTGGTCTTTTCATAATAGTGGACAGGAATTATTAATGTATAGGGGCTATCCATAAATTACGTCACACGAATATAATGATATTTGGACCCCTCCCCCGTCCTTGTCACGGATGGTCACATTTATAAGACCCCCCCCCCTAGTGTGACGTCACATATTTTGCAATTTTTACATAAATAAATTGATAAATCAAAACAGCTGTTCCGAAATTAGTTTTATTTTTGCTTTAAATTATTTTTTACGTTCGTTTTTTAATTAGTTCACAGTACCTAGTCTTATGTGACGTCACAAAATCTGGGAGCCCTCCCACCCCCTTGTCACATAATTTCACACTTCGTCGGACCCCCCCCCCACCCTTAACCTGTGACGTAATTTATGAACGGCCCCTAAATGTCATACGAGTTGTATATTCAATTAATTATGCATAAATTATAGTTATATATGTATTTCCAATCTCGCATCAACCTTTGTTGGGCTCGTTTATCGACGCCAATCCGACGCCAGGAGGCCGTGTGTTCGATGACTACACGGTTGGCTGGGGGCAACCCCCCACTTATAGCAAACCATAAGTGAGCCAAATCGGCTCACACTAATCCGATGAAGCATTAGGGCCTTTGGGCCATTAATAGATCATTCCGAAAATAAAAAAAAATGATTATCGACGTCAAGATCCATAGAGCGACTGGTGGTACAGGCCCTTTATATAAGTGGCTTTTACGTTTATAGAATAGAATAGAAATATCAATATATGAGATTGACGTACGCTTTCGACGGGTTGACGTTCGTTCGTTTTGACAACATTGCCGAACTAGGAACAAGTATAGTATGGAATTGACATTCGCGTATACCCGAAAGGGACAGGCATATTTTACAGGGATACCACATTCATTATAACAAGTCTACTTATTTTCTTGAAACAAGTGAATTAAAAATAATAAAAAAGTGGTAGGTAAAGGTTGATAGATAACTATAAGCATTAGCCCTAACCAAACATTTATTGTAATTTTAGACAGCTGCATTTTTCCGGATTATCGAAAATATTATGTAATGACTAATAACAAACCGCTAAAAACATAAATAATAAAAAAGAAGGCTATATACGTCTTAATATGTATGATCTATAGTATAGCCTTTAAGGATAGCAATAAACATATTTGTTTTTATTGTGTTTATTTCGAAAATTCCAGTCACCCTTTCTATATAATACTACATTCTTGGGTAATCTGCCTATAAAAAAACTGGTATCTCCATACCTACATAAGCCGACCAAATTAAAAAGTAGTACAAAATGGCGGCATATTTGACAAACTGTTCGCGAGTGAGAATGTTTGTATGGCATTCAAATTTAGTCGATAATTTTTTGTTGGGCACATCCTTGTTGTGCCCAACAAACAAAGAGTGATATTCTGACAAAGACAAAAGAAAGTGTCTATGTCTCTGTCACTCTTGGATTTTTCGTATGTTGTTATCTCGTTCCAATACGGTATTATTATTAGCTTGTCAAATCTATTGATACTTGATCTTAGTTGCCGAAAGCTAACGTTACATTCAATTCAATCAATGTAAGAATGTAACGTAGAGTATACTCTATAAATGTAAAGGCCACTTGTCTAGAGGGCCATGGCAGAGTGGAAGATCGCCCAGGAGGTGGACGGACCAATGGGAGGAGGGAGGCACGAGTGCCCGATATGAACAGCCGTCACAGGGTTGTGTGGAGGAGGAGGAAGTGCCAGGGAATGCCAGGCCCATTGGGGGGGTCAGGGAAAAGGAGGGCGGCGCATCTGCGTGGAGCGGATGTGTATGGGCGTCGGCGCCGTGAGGCTCCGACTGCTCGTTTGCCCCCTGGTGACGTAAAAAAATGATAAAACATCATCATCATCATCATCCGCCTCTATCCGTTGTTTTATAAATGCTTAATATCTAATATTGTATTAAATGATTATAGTTATATCATATTTTGTTAATGCACCTGCTTTAATAATGAGATAAGATTACAATTTTTTTATATGTGTAACATCTTTTAGAGCGTCTTGACAGTAAATCTCGAATGCCGTGACGGCAAAAGATAAGCGTCATTCCATCTTTCTTTAAAGACTTTTAGCTACAAATTCTGATATTAACATAGGTCTTTTACATGGCATCCCCTGACAGCCAAAATACTCTAACGGACTGACAAACGTCCTCTACAAAACTCGGAACCATTTGAAAACACAAAAAAAAAACCATTAAATTCGGTCCAGCCGTTGCAGAGATTAGCCGGACCAAACAATCAGACGAAAATTAAAAAAATGTTTTTTGATGTAATTACCGTACCTAATATACTTTCATATGCACAATATCAATACAATCAATTTTATTAATTTGTATAGAAATAGAGCGATAACTTTTGATATAAATAAGTATATAAAAAAAACTTTTTTTTATTAATAAAAAGAATTTATACCCCGTGTCGAAATTCGCAATGATTGCAGAAAAGCGAGATGTTTTTGTCTGTGGTACAAATGGTGTAATGTGAATTAGTGTTGCGCGGCGCGACCGCAGCCAATCTGGTACTAGGAAGCGGTGGATAATTTTAATGACAAATCTAGCCTAAATGACAAGATTTTAGAACTTGCCTATCATCAGCATGAACATAACGGACAGGCAGTTTTGGCAGAACGGAGAAGGTATGCCTGTAACTCGCTAAAAGCACCCCGGTGTTCCTCGACAGATATGAGCGGGGTAAGGGGTACTCCTGCATTCTCCAGATATCTTGCTTCCAGTCCTGATCTGTCAAAGGCAGATCCTTTCATACCTAGGTAACACTGAAAATGTTTATAAAATGAAAAACGGCTTAATGTAGAAAGTTGCCAATACTTTTATTGTTTTTCGAAGTAATCTCCGTTTCTTTCTACACATCGTCGGATTCGATGTAACCACTGAGAAAAGCAGTGGGCCCATTCTTCCTTAGGAGTCTCTTCTATGGAATTTTCGTACGCTTTCACTGCATCTTTAGGGCTCGTAAAGCGAATACCTCGAATTTTATCTTTAGTTCTTGGGAATAAATGAAAGTCGCAGGGCGCCAGGTCAGGACTGTAAGGCGGATGACTCATTATCTCGACACCTGCCATAGTCAAATATTCAACAGTCCGTTTTGCGGAGTGCGCTGAAGCATGGTCGTGGTGAAGGAGGATCCTGCTTCGTGGGCGCTGCTGTCGATTTTTTTCCAAGACAACAGACAAACAGCGATTGACATTTGACATACCAGTCTGCAGTAACTGTCCATCCATCTTCTAGCACAACTGTCGCGAACTGACCTTTCCGACCAAAGAATGAGGCAATCATCTTTTTTCCTTGACTTCTTCCTTTCTTTACCTTAGTTGGCCGATCCTCGAAAGGAAACACCCACTGAGCTGATTGTCTTTTGGTTTCGGGTTCGTAGCAATATATCCAGCTTTCATCACCTGTGATGATGTCAAATACAGCATTTGAGATACCGCCGTTGAACTTATCTAACATTTGGCAACACCAGTCCATGCGGAGGCGTTTCTGGTCGTCGGTTAAAGTATGGGGAATCCATCTGGTACAAAGCTTCCTGACGCCTAAATGTTCGTGTAATATTTTTTGAACTTGACTCTTACCAACCTAGGCTTGCCCGTATCTGCTGATAGGTCACTCTCTTATCTTCCTCTATCATGCGCCGCACAGCACTGATATTATCTTCAGTAGTCGCTGTTAAAGGACGTCCCTCACGCGGATCATCACTGAGATTGCTACGTCCACGCTTAAACTCGTTAAACCAATTGTAAATAGTGGCACGAGATGGGGCTTCATTAAAAATTTCACGTGTAACAAGAGTTTTAGATTTGCCGCCAATTCACAAAAACAAATGACAAATGAATGCAATATACTACATTAGGTTACCAAAGAGTTCTAAAATTGAAATTCAAAAAAAGTTTTCATTTTCAATGTTTCTAACTGGCCAGTTCTAATATTTCATACGTTATTATACAAATTAATATTTAATACTTTATAGAAAACCTAAAACTAAAAACCTTAAAAAATATAATATAATAACTTAAGTATATTAATAAAAAGGAGTCCCTTTAGGCAAGGTCCTGAAGATACTGGCAGCGTTCCCCCTTTGAATTGCTAGACTAATTCTTTGTCCGAGGTAGCTGCCAGCTCTTCGGTCTACTGTGAAGTCGACTAACCTTTTTGTTATTTCCTTAAAGAGCCTTAAAGTGCTAGGACCCCACGGACCAAGGGTCTCGACGCCGAATGGGACAAAATCATATTCGGAGCCTAGACCCCTGTATTTGCATATTTTAGCTTTTTCAGCCGCTTCACAAGCCGCACCAGCTCTGTTGTTGGTTCCATGTAGACGGGAAGGGGCCAGCGTGCCTGAACAGGTTGCATCCCACACCAGCACCCGGCCCATCTTCCATGGAATCAAACTCATACCATCCGGTCTCTTGCCATCGTCTCTTGCAATACCAGTCGGCTCAAGTAGACTTGGCATAAATAAGATATCGTCACAGAATGATATTTAAATTAAGAATCAAATTTATGAAGATTCCAGCAGACGGATTCCAAGAAGCAGAGATTGGTACAGAGATATTGGTATTAGAATGATGCATAAGATACTATAGGACATAAATAAGATATCATCACAGAATGATATTTTAATTAAGAATCTAATTTCTGGAAATTTCCAGCAAATCGATTGTGAACATGGCGGTGGTATTCGCTATACGCTGTTAATATCCGTAGGATGTTTTGCTTTGTACGTTGATGTTCAATTATAGAACCACTATGTATGAAAGCTTACGAGGGATTGGAGGGTATCGGTTCTCCTGGCAAGTGATTATTAACAGAGAACCTACACCGGGGGGATTGCTATGGTGTTATCGGTCTTACAAAATATATAAGTAGGCTCCTTTTTTCGATATGGTTTAAGAAATAAGCCAGTTTGAGATATTTCATAAAAATTGGTGTAAAAATTATGTGACTTTGTCCGTTTATTCCTTGTGTAGAGAGACGAGACATTGAGGATATCTGCATGGCAAGAATTTGAAGGTATTCTATATATATACTTTTGCTTTCCAGCTCGCTTGATGAGGAGACCCGTGCCACGGCCGTAGTGAATATAATCGCCTCTACTATGCTTGCGTATGTATATGCGAATAGTAAAATAAATATAACTTTTAATTTATCCTTTTTTCTAACAGGGTAATTACTAAGTCTATTTTATCAAGGCACAGTGAGCTATAATTATAATATGTTTTTAGAATATTCTAGTAAATTGTTATTCGTCTCCATCAAACAACGTCTCATTTGTAATATTAGGTACTATATAATGTGTAGATGCGGATAAGTATTTTTTTTTTCATATTTAGCATAATTATGGATATGAAATATGTTTAAAAAAGGATATAATATACGAGTAAAAAATTCATATACATAAGTAGACATCATAGTAATAAACTACATTTAAATACATATCTATTCATTATATATCAAAGGTCACCCGCCATTACTTCTCCACCAATCAGAGCGCTGTGTCACACGTGCTATGTAAACACGAGTTAATTATGTGAGTGTGTGTGTACCTGTGCATGCGCGAGTAGACCGTGTTCGTATATGTGTGCATGCGTTTGCGTACCTGTTGTGTATGCGTGTGTAAGTATACGTGTATGATATGTGTGTAGTGTGTGTTATCAAGTGTAGCCAATGGGTTTGTTAATAGATTCCCTTATCATTTGCAAACGATTTGTTTTATGGCGAAGTTATCGGAGATTATGTACTAGCCCGTGGCTTCGCCCGCATTAGAATTATCGAAACAATACAAGTTTCCGAGGTTTCAGCTATCCTAAAATGGATAAATCTCCTCTTCAATATGCCTTCAACTTCCTAAATAACTAAGCTAAATGCAAAAGGATTATTTCAAATCCGACAACTAGTTCCGGCGATTAGTGAGTTCAAACAAACAAGCAAACAAATGCTTCGTTGCATAAGCGTCCATAGATAAATAAAAAATAAATATTTTATTTTCCGAAATTCTTTCGGAATCACAGCAAATCTGTTTTGCGCAAATAAATAAGCAGGATGGTGGTTCCATGCAGACATGCGTGATACCGATACTTGTCTGCTCAAATAGTAGGTACCTAATGCTTTATAGTTCTTTCTCTTGATAAATAATTTCTCAAATACATTAAAGAACTATTGTCTGTATATCGGTCACTTATTGAAAGAAAAACATCATTGTCCTTTAGAAATGCAACGCATCTTTTGTGCAAGCTTTCTTTTAGGGAAACCATCTGTTGGGAATCTTACACAAATGTAAAACTTATTATTTAGAATTAAAGTACAATTTCGTATGCACTATGTGGCCTATATACAGGATTTCTCTGGAATCGTGAGTGCGATGAAAAGATGCGATTTTTTTTTTTCGATCGACACAAAAGATCTTTTTGCCAATTCCAAATTTTTAACAATAAAGAGGTTGTAATGAGTTTAATTAAGTCTCAATAATGTTTTGTATCTGTATTATTAGCGCTTATTAAAAATGCTATCAATGATTTAATTGTCCCGCCATTTTGAAAATTATCCAACATGTGTTGCTTTGTTTGGTACCAAAATGATCTGGAGTAATCCTGGGGAAAGCAAGGTGATGCAAAATAAAGTGTAGGTACATTAAACCATTTAAAACAGGATATTTGAAAATGATAAAACGTATATTTCGTTCAAAATAATAATAATTCTAATAAGTATGTAGTGAAAATTGTATAGTAAAACCTACTTACATAATTTTAGTACTAAGTTAAGTATTGGAAAGCTGTCTATTTATTAAAGACATAATTATCATCAATATTCACAAGGGGCCATCCATAAATTACGTCACACGAATTTCATGATATTTGGACCCCTTCCCCGTCCTTGTCACAGATGGTCACATTTATAAGACCCCCCCCCCCCTAGTGTGACGTAACATATTTTGCAATTTTTACATAAATAAATTGATAAATCAAAACAGCTGTTCCGAAATTAGTTTTATTTTGGTTTAAATTGTTTTTAATTTCGTTTTTTTAATTAGTTCATAGTACCTAGTCTTATGTGACGTCACAAAATCTGGGAGCCCTCCCATCCCCTTGTCACATAATGTCACACTTCGTCGGACGCCCCTCTACCTCTTAACGTGTGACGTAATTTATGGACGGCCCCCAAGTAGGATTTTTCCATGAACGCCGAGACGGCCTAATGCCTACGGTGGTGGACTAAGCCACGTCACAACTAACAACTAGCATATCGACACTTTGACAGGCTTAGAACGAACTAGTTACACTATTTTAACCTAGTCCCGAATTTGAACCTAGTTTGAACTTGAATTATTTTGCTAGAAGTAACAAATGAAGATGAAATAATTAGGATAATGATGAAATAATATTTAAGTAAATTTGTTAATTTTTCATCGTCTGAAGAAGAAGAATTTTTTAGTCACTACTCGTCCATGATTGGTCCACACATTTATCAAAATATTTGCCCCTGGAATTCGAACCCGCGATCCATTTAAGCCCCTTCCCACCACACATTTCTAAATTCGGTAAAGGGGCTGGACTTAGCCCCTCCCTAATCTAAAAACACATAAGGGTCCAAAAACTCAAAAAGCACATAATTACTCCAAACGGTTGGCAATCGATAAAAAATCGATTGTTCATCAATTAACTTATCTAAATCAATATCTGGAATCGTTTTGGAAAGGTGTTAAGCTTAATGGGTGGGTTTTTGAATTTCATTCGATGTTTTTTGGCTGTGTAAAGAACACCTTGCAATTTTGTTATGATTAGATTAAAAAAGAAAAAAGTAAGGTTTATAAACTAGAATGAAGTAATCATTCTTTTCTATGTACTTACATATGTCTACAGATAGGTAAACTTTCACACAAGACTTTTAGTAAGAGAACAAAGTAGCCCATAAGCATATGAGTTCACTTTAGTGAACTTTTAATAAAACTAACTCTTAATTTAGCCTTAGTAACTTATCCCTACTTTGCCTTTTTCTGAGAAAAAAAAGCTAGCTTAAGTAGTTTAGTATCTTTTAATATCAGTTACAACACTTTTTATTCTGTAGGTACTTATAAAGGCATTTGAAAGAAGTAACCACGAAACCAGTGCATATGAAAACAAAAACTGCACAAACAGTAAAATGACGTCACCACAAACAACTCTATATAATTACGCTAAACAATAAATATTTATATAGAGCTGTGAATAATTCATGAGTGAACAGGACTCACATCTCACTACAATTTGGGAAATAACAGGTTTTTTGTGCGCCGGCGGTTTATTTATAAAAACAGACCTCTAATTCCGCCGGGGTGTCCAAATGTGGGGTCATTAAATAATGGACCCCGCCGGTGGTATTGATGATACGTGCACTAGCTTATAGTGCAACCTTTGAGCTATTAAGTTGGTTGAATATCATATTAGGAAGGCCGGGTGGAGGACCGTACAAGGTGACGGGTTCGAATCCTGATAAGAATGTACGATTAGGTGAGAATCATGGACGGATGGTGTAGGTATACAATGTCGATTTAAAATAGGTACCTATTTCGAATATCGAAATTAAATTAACAAATGGTAACGTGTGTTCTTACGAGGCTGCCACTGGAACGGGTTAACGTTAGGAGTGTAATCGTAATTTTGAAAGAAAACATTAACCAATGTATGGCTTATCAAGTGGTAAAACTGTTATAGGTCGTAGGTTTGAAAACAGAAGTAGATTCTTATATTATTTAAATGTTATAACTGAAAATGTCTTTAGGGTAGATTAGATCTGCCAGATATGCTTGATACTTTTTAAATGGTTAAGTTTTAATATATTCATATTATAGAGCTGAAAATGGCACGTGCCTCTTGCATTCTACCATCAGCTCTATATCAATCTAATAATGATATTAGAATATCAGTCTTTCGTTTAGGATTTACAACATCCATATGAGTTTTAGAATTTAGCCGTTACTTTATTAATAATATTAAGTTAATCAATATATGAAAAGTATTTTTTAATATGTCTATCTTACCTATATCTTGCTGGTAAACAAGTTTGAAAAAATTTGATTTAGTACTTATAAAAGTTAATTGGTAGGATTAATAACTTATTATTGGTTATATGTATTATAGACTCAAAATAGGAAAGAATATGTATAAATACCATACATTAATGTGTTTAAATATACCTAGTTCCGTGTAAACTGTAAAGCATACGTTGGTATATATGCTGTACAGTCTTAAATTAAATTAATTACAATTAAAATAATACATAATCGATAAAAAAATGTTCATACATATTTCAAAAATACTGATTGTTGCTATTGTTAGTAGATAAACTAAAAAAACGTTTTGAAAAAGCGTGCACCCTTTTCTGTCGAATGAGTTATGTACCCCTTGAACTTATAAAGATGAAAAGAAGATAGGAAGGTGCTCCAAATAATATAATTAAATTAATAGATGTCACCAGCTGTCTCATATATCCTACTGTGTGTGAGCGAGATGGAGGATATATTAACTTGAGGGTAGTTAAAAGTGATTCAAATGATGATGGGTAAATAATCTTTACAAATATTTTAATGTAAGGCTTAATGGAGGTCATAGGTTTGTGTCCCGTTAAAATATTTGGGGCGAAATATGACTAACACTTCGAACTAAGTTAACATGGTGTGAATTGTTAATATTACTTATAATAAATAATTAATATTCGCATAGCATTCGCATCAGTATCTTCAAATATCGAATATACCTATCCTATAAAACCTCTTTTCTGTATTTCAACTTCTTTGTCTTATGTTTTAATTAATATTTTCACATGTTTATGTAGAACAAATAGACGCAGTAGGTACACAATTGAATATCCTCCATCTTTCAAGCACCCCATCGATAACTAATTTAATAAAACTAGGCACAATTAGTCAGCGTTTTTTGAAATTAGAACTGAAAAGAATGGCGGGTGCGGCTTTTAACCGCGCTTTTTTTCTTTTTTTCATAATAGGGGTAATATAACGTGCCGAGACTGACACCTTGGGACCCCACAGGCAGCCATTTGTGGCATAAAACATAATAATTGAATGGGTTTGGGATACAGATTATGAATTCTGGAGATTGGCGCGAAATAAATATTGTTTAATTAATGTGCCAGTTGGTTTAATTAAGATGGCAGATGTATATAGTTTAAAATTGAATATTAATAAACTTTTCAGAATTCTCTAAAATTACATTAGTTCTTTAAACATTGCAATTATCTCGGATATTACAAAAATAAAATGAAACATTCTGAATTTAAAATATAAGTTTTTATTATCTATGATTATTGTTAAATTCCACTGGCATATCTTACACATAGGGATATTTATAGAAGAGGGGGCAGACGGACAGACGGTTCACCTGGTTGTAAGTGATCAGAGACATGCATAGACACTACACCAGAGGATTAGCAATGCGTTGCTGACGATTACCATTTACCATCAGTTACCATCATCCTGCTTGCTTCTACTATGAAACAGCTGGTTTTAGGAAAAGAAACAGGAAATGCCTAGTAGAGTACAGGTGCCGAGGCTAACCAACGCTTGAGTGAGTTGCCTGGCTAAGTCCCAGGTGGAAAAAGTGCGTGCGTACAAAGTACACATGTCAGAAGTAAACACAACCGACGCCAGGAGGCCGTGTGGTCGCAGACTGCACGGTAGGCGGGGGGCAACCCCCCAATCAAAAGTGAGCCGAATGGGCTCACACCAATCCGTTGAAGCATTAGGGCCTTCGGGCCATTAGCATAGATCCATCCGAAAAAAAAAAAAAAAAAAAGTCAGAAGTAAAACTTATTGAGCAAGCTAATTTTTAAATCTCGTTTATATTTATAATAATCTAAAGCTTTAAATTTCCGAGACTTGCGATGCGACGTTCGCTCTATCTCTCTCTCTCTCTCGATCTTTCTCACTCTCTCTCTCTTCTTGGACAAACACGTTGCACATTCTCGTGTCGTTTCATCCGTAAAAATTTTACCCTCATGCGCGCAAAGGAGTTTCACCCATCTGCATCCAGCTTTTATTGAACAATTCATGGGCGACGTTGACCACTTATGAAATAAGTTTGCCTGTACTAACATTACACACTTTATACTCCCATTAGGTACCTACCTAGAATTATAGTTTCAAGAACTAGTTCTTGTTTAACGACGTTTAAACATTAGCGCACTCTTGTTGACACGTAGGTACTAGAAACTAGTCGATGACCATTTATTATTAACGTCAGGTGTATGTCATCATGTGATGTACAATGTAAGTATGTTACTCTTTTTCTGAAGAGGCCTTTTTGAAGTTTTTGTTTTTGAACTGAGGCAGCGCGCACGAAAAAGTGTCCCGTTCCCCCTGAGCCTGTCAAACGATAGACAGGCCCAAGCGTTAGCTTGGAAACCATTATTTATAACAAATGTTAATTCGCGACAACGTGTTTTGTGGTTTTGTGTTTATTTCTACAATTTAATAAGATGTAATTGATTTCCTCCATAATTTTCAGTCTAATTTCATTTTGTTCACTTCAATTACCACCTGTTCTTTCTCAAAATAGCGGCAAAAATGTATCGTCCCAGAAAGACAAGGCATTTGTAAGCAATGCTGGTGCATAAAGCTCTGTGAAATAAAAATTATATCCATGGTATATATCTCTATAGTTTTAATGGCAACATCATTTTAATAACATCCTTCAGAGTGTGATGTAACCCCTTTTCAATTGTTATCGAAATCGGATAAGCGACATTAATGTGAAAAAGTATCAAACAGAAAGACATAAATGATATATAGCCGCCTTCCTTAATAATGCGGCTGTCAAATGCAAAAATAAATAATTATTCAATAGCAACTGGCAACACCGGCGACATTTATTTAACGTCGGGAAATGCTCTGAGGCATCCCGCTGGGGAGTGGGTCTCTCCACGCGGGTATGTGGGACTCGCTGCGCCCGAAAGGTGGACGCAGCTCTACCCACTAAAACCCAGCGAGTGCCACCAATGCCACCTTTGGTGAGGTGCCCCGGATTTGTTGAGCAAACAGGGCACCTCGACGGCTAGTCAGTCCCTCAGGAGGCCGACGCCACCTCAGAGGGGTTGTCCCACACCACAGAACAACAGTGCAATGGGGTAAGGTTCCAATCCTCGCCCTTTGTCCCGGTGCTCTTTTGCCCCCTCTTCTTATAAGAGGGGTACAAAGAGCACCTCTCCGGGCTCAATTCGCTTCGCCCAAGGTGCTGGGCACACCCTAGGCTACTGAGCCCCACCGCCACGATAAGGTCTGAACCACGGTGGGGAAACTAACTGACATACTCTACAATATATATTTTGTAACACAAACATAATATTTGTATTTGGTTATCCACAGTACGATCGTGCTATTCTGCGATTGTATTTTAATTATTATGTTAAAATGGTAACTAGACAATTAAAATATATCACATGAATAATTTAACTCAAAATGGTTAAAACTATTTGCCCAACAATTACGTTTTATATTTCTTGCTTATTAACATTTTCAATTTTAAGTTATAATTAATAGTTATTTTGAAGGTTTTAATGTTGTTCCTTTTTTTAAGACAAGCAAACAAACCACATGGTAGGTAAGTGGCCTAAACTAGTACCTAGAAGTCGGTCGTCTTGGCAAGCGCATATAGGCTAACGATGATGATGAAACTGGTAGGTACTATTCTTTTAGTCTTATCTAGGCACAGGTTACTAATCTGTGCAGTAATTTTATTTTCAGTACCCACATCGCATCACTACTGTTTGACGGCAGACCTGAAGGATGGTAGTTCCATGTAGACGGGAGCGCGACATAAGGTCCTCCGGTAAATTCATAAGTATCAAAACTATTTAAAACGGGATATTCGCGGTTGTGTTGTTGTGTTTTTATGTATTTTAAATAGTATAAATAAGGAAAATGATACCATAATTTAAAATATAGTAGTAGTATAAGTTTTATAAGTATTATTAAGATAGAAGATATGATCTTAAATTATATATAGATTTTCGAAATTTATTTATCAACAATTTTAAGGTTACATTACTATGTAGTCGTCCGTATTCAAATGCACCTTCCTGTAGGTTTATATAACATTAGAATGGTAATCACTTCCAACAATAATCTCTAATGCATCGTAGGGGGTGTAAAAAATATTATTTCCGTTTAGAATGCAAGAAATGACTTCCTCAATCAAGATGGAGTGCCAATGACAAATGACTAGATTATCCCGTAGCATATGGAGCATAGACTATTCCCGCCTTTCCTTTTGACGTATGTTCGAATTTGGAATAGCCATTGTTAATGGCGGTGATGTCTTCTTTTGTGCCAGCTACAATGGATTTTTTGCAACCGTGTAAATTACATTTATATAGTCAATTAAGGTTTTTTGAAGGGACGCTCGGATGACTTTGTGTTACTTTGTGGGATTTTAAAGGCTCATTAAGATGTTCTGTTATATCAAGTGGTTAATTTTGTGTGAAAGTTTTTGCGAATTTTTTATTTACGATATGAAACTATGGTACTGTGGGCATGATTTTTACTTTTTAAAGTAAATACATATGGATTCCATTACTTTAAGTAGGAGACACAAGTTATCATGGTCACAAATTATACTTTATTACTTTTTAGAAAAAAACAATGTTGTAATTATGTAGTAATGGTAAAAATTGTATCACCATTACCAACATTTTTCCTCATTCTGGACACTATTAATAAACAACAGCAAAAATAATAAATACAAAATACCCAAGGGTCAGTTTATTACTTTGTTAGTTCACTAACGTAATAATTACCAGAAATCATTGATGACAATAAAAAATACAGATACACAATATAATGAAAGGGCATGGTGTGGCGCACGCAGATGCGCCATTCAAGTATCTTTCAATTATTGCGCCGCACCGTAATCATAACATAATCACCTATTCCGACACTCCGATATTATCAATGTTAACATACCTTTGTCTTCGCTAACCATCGATTCGTCATTCGTATTGCAACACTGAGGATACTGGCTGACACGATGTCTCTTTTGCCGTTTCTTTTTTTTTTTACATTCGGAATGTCAACTTTGACATTCCGAATGTCGGATGATATTATTTAATCGGAATAGGCTGTATGGAATGTAGTTCTTTGCCTTTCCCCATTAGGGATAAATATTTAAAAAAATATATTTTATTCGGAAACTCATCTCCATTGTTTATAACCTAGTGATGTTAGTATTGAAATGTATATTGTTAAAAATTAATGGAGACAAAAACAAAAAAAAACTACGAAAATATTAGGACTGTTCCTATACGTAGGTAATACAACTTTTATGTCCTGAAACCTATGTTTGTTTGACCTGAAGATTATACCTATTAAAACCTTAAATAATTTTAGCTCAATATATGGCTGGTTGAGTGGTTAAGCTGCTGGAAACGCAGTGGTCGCGGGTTCGAATCCCGCCGGGTGCAGATAATTTGTATGACAAATATGTATTATAGATATCTGTACCGGGTCATGGACGCGTATATATTATGTTTTTATATAAATCTACGTTACGTTTATTAGTTATTACGTTTTATATAAATACGTAGTAATAAGGTTAAAAGATTCAAGAGAGAGTTCAATTTTCATACAATAATTGGTAAGGCAAATTTGTAAGATTTTACCATGACCGTGGCAAATGTACTAACCGCGAAGTAAACAGAAGAAGAAGCCATGCTTATTGGTAATAGATAATAATGATTTCAAATAGGTACCTACATATTTATAAAGATTTGGAATACAATTGGTAACTAGCAACGTCCCGCGGTTTCACCCGCGTACTTCCCATTCCTGTGGGAGTACAGGAATCAATAGCCTAGGTACCTATATGTTATCCTGATGAAAAGTGATTGTAAAGTTTCATTAAAATCCATTCAGTAGTTTTTGCGTGAAAGAGCTAAACCATTTAGTTAAAAAAAATTAGAATAGAAATATTAAGAATTATTTTAAATTTTTTTTAAAGGTCGTGAATAAAACGTTGTTGTGAATAAAGCATTGACAAATTTTGTAGATTTCATAAAAATTTCAACAT
Organism: Helleia helle; assembly: GCA_963853865.1. Taxonomy (NCBI): domain Eukaryota; kingdom Metazoa; phylum Arthropoda; class Insecta; order Lepidoptera; family Lycaenidae; genus Helleia; species Helleia helle. The sequence continues at coordinate 5,785,971 of OY971436.1, forward strand.
AAGCCGAAAAGCGGGGCATCCATCTTGATCTTCAACGAATGATGTCTTTTCAGCTGATAATGGTGAAAGGTGCCTTATTACTCGTTTTTAAACGATCAAAGGTCAAAGTTTTTAAATTTTTTACTTATTCTAGTCAAAATACAGGCCAATAATCGAGTTATTCACCAGTGTAAATGAATCATTGTGGTTCTAGATACCTGGAGACCAAATCTCGCAACAGTCATCAAAATCATATTAGTAATACTAAAAACACGAAATTACCATTTACGTATTAGCGTCGGTCAAATGTTGACCATTTGACCTTCGAAATATTATAATAATCGGTTCAAGTGGGTACCTACTGGTGGTAAGTCAACGGTACCTGAGTCATCGATTAGTGCCAGCGTTTGCCATTTGCTGTGTCGCGACCCGGTACAGGGCCACGAAGAAAAAATATCGATCGATCTTGTTTCAAACAAATACTTTTTGCGGAGCTTTTTTAGCCGCTTTTAAGCCTACCGACTATCACTTTATGCTCTGAGTCATCCCGCGGGGGAGTGGGTATGTGGGACTCGCTGCGCCCGAAAGGTGGTAAGGTGGACGGAGCTCTACCCACTAAAACCCGGCGAGTGCCACCAATGCCGCCTTTGGTGAGGTGCCCCGGATCTGTTAAGCTAACAGGGCACCTCGACGGCTAGTCAGTCCTGCAAGGGACCGACGCTTCCACAGAGGGGTTGTCCCTCACTACAGAACTTGTAACCTCCTTGCTTAAGTTAACTGGAGACATTAGAGTCCATTTTAAATTCATTTAAAGGGATAAAAGAAATCGTACCTAATAATCATCATCATCACCTTTTCCCGTTCATGATTGGAGATCAATGAACACCAAAACGACCAATTCTAATCATATCATATAAATGTAATTTGTGAGTTTCTTTGTTACTTATCGCACGAAAGCTGTACAGATTCGCATAAAACTTTGGACATAGATAAACCACGATCCGGAATGGGGCATATACTTTTGTGCCGCTTCTTGTGGGATAACTTAATATTACTTTTTAAAACATTATTTCAACTAATATCTTGTTTACATAAATAGGTATTATACATACATATAGGTGTATGAACGAAGCCGCGTTCAATGGCTATGTTCTGTATGTATGTTATATCTTGTAACTAGTTTTTTCTGCTATTTTCTTTATTACTTTAACCATGTTTGACTAGCTATTGTTCACAAGATCTATCTTATTTTATAGATCTATATTATGATCATAGCATTTACAAAATTACAAACAATACACTGATATTAGAAGACCGGTTTGTGTAAGTGACATCGAGGTAACGGGTTCGAATCCCGCCAAGTCATACAATTAATATTGATGTCTGTGTGTTATATGTAGATAGGTACCTATATATGTATTTATATTTGCTACCCTTTTTTCATTCCTAATATAATAATTCAATTCTTAATCATGACACAAGTTCTTACAAACTTACAACGGGACCAGGTTGACGTGGTGTGGCTGTTGTTAAAAAAAATAATGACTTAATTATTATGTTATCAATGGCAAAACCATTAATGAATGTACCTACAGCATATTATTATCTCATTTTAATATTTCATTAAAATCGGTTGAGTAGTTAAGCTTAAAAGATCGCGGACAAGCAATGTAACAATAATTTGAATAAGAAAGGTAGGTAGTCAAGGTAATTAGTAAGAGGTAGTGCCATGCTGCTTTGCAGCCGAATTGGGCCGGCACGACCGGAGTGGTACCTCTCGCTCACATAACCCCGGCGTCAAGTGACATCTATGCTGTCGCCTTTCGTGCGGCTTGTGTTTCCGGTGGCCCATTGGGGGGGTTAAGGAGGGCAACGCAGATAACTTTTGGTTGTGCGAATGTGGATGGGCACCGGTAGTCACCATAAGGCTCCGACTGCTCGGTTGCCTCTTTATGATATAAAAAAAGCTTTGCAACTTTTCACTGGATAGGAAAATAATATGGTGTTCTTGAAAATGACAAATAACTCCAATTAGAATTAGTTTCAATGGAGTATTAGTTTTCTTCCTAAAGAAAATGTGTATGTTTATGACCGTAGAAAACCTAATCAATTTGTAACCGCATACTAAAATATTAATAAAGTATTGTTACATTTATGTATTATTTTACCGCATGATATAAATAAACAATAAAAATTATACCATATTTGATTGTTATCCTATATTTTCTCACTCCAGTAGGTACCTACCTAGGTACCTATAACGATTTTTAATATGAGGTAGGTACCTAGAAAATTACCTACCTCAGATTTTAGTTCTTTTTTGAATCCAAGTAAAATAAACTACCTTTCAAATGTTTATATTTTATCAATATAAGAAATCGTTTTCAAGCTTCTTACAAACTAACAATGTATATATTAATATTTATAATTTAATATACCTAAATACTTAAAAATATTCTTTTTATGATTTCATTTTTAGATTTAAAGAAATTTCTGTAGCCTATAAAGTGATGAGAGAAGGTAAGCTAGGACTAAAGTACCTAGGTACCTCCCTACTTAATTCTAACTTAAGTAAAGAAGTTAACGAAACTTAAGTAAGTTAACGAAGTCAGGTAGATACCTAGGTACCTACCTACTTGATTTCGAGTTGTTTGATCAATATAGGTATACCTAATATAATTCTATTCATATTCAAATTTAAGATATAGATATTTTGGAATATACGTAAATAGGTTATATTCAAAGGTATCTTATAAGCGACTTACCTCCGCTGTCAGCACTGTTGGCTTCGAAGGTTTTGCTGGTCATGTGGAATAACGCGTCCAGGGGTGTGTGGGGTGCATTCGACCCTTGCTGGGAGGCTCGTCTGGGCTCCGAGCAGCAGTCTGAAGCTGAAGAAGACCTTTCCGATGCCGAGTCACAGCATTCAGCCGGTATCATTTCCCTCGGCCTCAGCAATCCTAAAGCAGCTAACCTCCAGCGCTCTCCGTCCAACAGCGCAGCACCGGCTAAGCGCTGCAACCGCTGGAGTCTCTCGAACCCAGAAGCATCCCATGGCCGAACAATACGCGGTGGCGTGCGAGGGCTGTGCGACAAAATGTCCAAAATGGAGAAACTCTTCACTCCTTCCCCACGTCTTTCTTCCACTGGCTCTGAGGCCATCTTCAGTCTCTTCAGTGGCCTGAAATAGTCTTGGGGCGACGGTGACCGGGATGGCGCCGGCGACGGGCGGCCCACGCTGATATCGTCCTCGGAGCAGCTGTGTCCTGACATCGACTCCTCTTCCATCGTTAGTTCACATCCATCACAAAAGTCACAGTCGGATGTATCACAGTTAACACAAAATACGGCTGACGGATCGGCGCGCCTCGCTCAACTGACATGGTGTATGACAGCCCAAGCGCGGGCGGTCGAGAGGGGCGGGGCCTGCAGCGTCCCAACCAATCGCGTGCGTCCGTTTTATTGCGTTTCGTTTGCGATTGGTCGGTTCGCGTACGCTAACCGAGCAGGGCTGTCACACTCGGCGCTCCAATAAAACTTTTTAATCCGGTGAAGGATTGGGGCGAGATTGTGTGATTAATTTAGTTGCTGGCGTGGGGTGGGGGGAGGGAGGGGGCCCATTTAATTACCGGGATGAAGACGCGAGACTAACTACGGGACTATTATTTATCGAGGATAGGACGTTTGTCACTGAAGAAATTGCTACTTTAGTTCATTTATAGTTCATCGGTTAATGGTGTATATAATAGTGGATATCGCCATTAATGACACTTAAGGTGGCGTGGAATTACCAGTTATCGATTATTTCATTAATTTTCATACAAATAGAATTTATTTCTACTTTGCTCGCGTGTCATTAAGTTGTCAGTGGTATTTTGTTGTTAAATGGATGTTTTTTTTTTGCAGAATAAAAATTATATCTTTATAAGGAACTTTCGCATATTATAATGATTGGGTTTCTGGTTCTTATCAAAAAATACGAATGAGTAGGTAATACAATAAAATACTACATATTCAATGTTATTAGGTACCTAACAGTTTCGTCGGTAGGTAGGTAAGTACCTAAAATAGTTTATTAGGTGAAGGTACCTAACTTACCTAGCTTTAGCCCAATTTTTATTAATGTTACATTAAAAAATAATGAGAAAATGCCTAATAATGAGATGATAGATAGTAATAATACTATTTACTTATTTGGAGAATAAGCTATCTTACCTAATAGGTATCCATCTAATACCTAGGAGTACCAACCTAAGTAAAATAGGTAGGTACCTAATTTAAGTAGTTCATACCTACTAAGAATTTAATAGGTACTTAGGTATACCTAGTTTATTACCTACAAATAGGTACACAAATTAAAAGAATATTCTCGTATCTAGGTATAGCGAAGAGGTAAATACTAAATAGGTAAATTTAAGAAATACCTTCACCTACACCGAATATAAAAACGTGAATAATTATAAAATATACCTACTTAAATAAATAAATATAACATTGTAGGTAGATACCTACTAGGTTATCCAATACTTTAGGTAACATAGAACTAAGGTAATTTAACATATTTTTTATGATATATTTATAATTTCTGATATTTATTTAATTAGGTTTAATTATGTTCAAAATTGTAAAAAAGAATATTACATAGGTAAAGATAAATTAAACATAATATTAAACCTATCTAAGGGGCCATCCATAAAGTACGACACCCCTCCCCCCGTCCTTGTCACAGGTTGTCACATTTTTATAACCCCCCCCCCCCTCCTGATGTGACGTCACACATTTTTTAAATTTATGTATATACCTATTTAAAAATAATCGAGAGAAAACAGCTATTTTCATTTTTTACTTATTTTTATTAAATAATAATCTAATAAAATCAACATAAAGTCCAACATTTTTCCAACATTGTTCCAACAACAAACGACTAGTTAGAAAATAATAAACGATTAATTATATTAATTAAAGATAAAAAACTTAATTATCGAGTGTCCATGGACTATGGATCCACCCTTTTATATCAGCTATTACTGGTAAATCAGGCACTTCATTTTCGTTCTGAATTTGAACGTCAGGAACATCCTTAGTGTCGACATCATTCTCTTCCATCCATAAAGCATCGTCATCATTCATTAAACAGAGAATTTCTCTATTAGATAATGAGTGATGAGAATGCTAAATTATTAATAAACATAGATCAAGTTCGTAAATTTTTAAAATTTTCAATTCACATCCAAACTTTGCGTTTTAGTATTTTAAATTTTAACATGTGACGTCACAAAACTATTGACCCCCCCATGCCTCTTGTCACACGATGTCACACTTCGGTGATACCCTCCCTCCCCATTAACGTGTGACGTACTTTATGGATGGCTCCTAAGTTTATTTTAACCATTGGTCGATTTTACTTAGAACCCGACTTTACTTGGGGTCCAACATATAACAAAAATTAAGTAGGTAGGTATATATCTGAAATTATAAAAGATTTTCAAATAGCATGGTTATTGTCACCATTTAAATCGAGGTATTTGATCTCGCCCCCACCATGGTTCAGGACTTGTAGTGGCGGTGGGGCTCAATAGCCTAAAGTGTGCCCAGCACCTTGGGAGAAGCTAATTGAGCCGAGGGGGCTTTTTGTACCCCTCTTATAAGAAAAGGGGACAAAAGATCAGGGGGCAAGGGGTGAGGATGGGATCCTCACCCCATTGTACTGTCCCGACGTTGGGAGGGGTTGTTCTGTGGTGCGGGACAACCCCTCTGTGGAGGTGGCGTCGGTCCCTTGAGGGACTGACTAGCCGTCGAGGTGCCCTGTTAGCTTAACAGATCCGGGGCACCTCACCAAAGGCGGCATTGGTGGCACTCGCCGGGTTATAGTGGGTAGAGCTGCGTCCATTTATCATCTTTCGGGCGCAGCGAGTCCTACACCCGCGTGGGGAGACCCACTCTCCAGGCGGGATGCCTCAGAGCATTTCCCGGCGTAAAAGAAAAAAAAATTGATCTTGTGAACAACACATTCATAGATAATGTCGAAATATCGAGCTCCGCGAAATAAAAGTGAAAAACATGGTAAATATACCGTTTTAAATAATTTTAGTAGGCAATGTGAGTTGTAGATAAAATAATTATATTATTGTAAAGTTTTATTAAAATTGATACAATAGTTTTTGTGCGAAAGAGTAACAAATATTCATACCTACATACAAAGTTTCGCGTTTATAACCTAATACCTACCTACACGTAACTCAAAAATTATTGGCCTAATTTCGATTTTATTTTTAACAATTTGTCACCTGTAAAATAGAAAAACAAAGTTGATATTGACAAAGTCGATAGAGATCTAAAAATAAGTTTTTTATGTTTCATAAATTTTTCTTTCTTTCTTTCTTTCTAAATAATAACAAATTAACGTTCTCCGCATTAGGAATCATAGGTAACTAGTAGGTACCTATTCCTACATTTATCCTCTGAGACTTCCCCTTGGAACCGGTGGTAGAGTCAATAGACATTCAAATACTTTGTCGGTATTTTTTTTAATTTAAAATTTCCAAAGTAGCCGTAGGCATTATTTGTATGGTATGGTCCTGCCACACTGCTGTTATGAAATGTTTACAAGCGTTTACCGGTGGGAGGGAAGCGCTGTGCCGCGCTCCCGGCTGCATGGGTACCACCATCTTGCTTGTTTCTCCCGTGAAACAGCTTTGATGTGTTTCGGAGAGAACTAGCCACTAGGGCAAGACAGGCAGTGTAATTACTGGCACCGAGACTTAACATCTTATGTCTCAGGATAGGTAACACATAAATAAGTTGCCTGGGCTCGTTCCAGGTAAACTAGTTTATGTTCATGGGCGACGTGGACCACTTACCATCAGATGGCACGTTTGCCAGTTTGCCTATCCAACTAACATAAAAAAATTAAAAAATAAACTCTGTTTGTCTGTCGGTCAGTCAAAACGTTTTGTCATTTTCTGGAAACTTAAAATCTGTTGTTGCGTACAACTGTTATAAAATCCCAAGCGTGGTTCTACAATATAAAGAGCTTGTCATTACAAATTCGATAAGGTCCAAAGACCATAATGGACTTATTTGGTCACATTTTGAACTCTATTTTTATACTAATAAAGTCCACTACATCAATCTTACACGGTAGGTGAGCACAGATTAGACGAGATTAAGCTGTCAACATATTTTTTTCTAGATTTTTCGGTAAAGATGTTGTTGATCTTTAAGCTTGAGGTCAAGTACATGCCAGTTGTTTCACGTGGCTTTGAATGGATTTAAATTGTATATATTTGGCGTAGATTTTCAGACATTCGATAAAATAGTTCATGTGAGTGTAATAGTACCACACAAACAGTTATTTACAACCAAAGTTATTTTACAGACAAAAATATTATGTTCGGTAACGGTCATATATCTGTGACTGTTTTTGAAAGGCCCACCAATTATTCCCTTCACTGCTACTCCTTTGTAGGATCGACAGCGGTAGCCAAATGACCCTTGATACGATCTCAGGGAGCCCGAGGGATACGTTAAAACTGCCTTGGGACCCGCAACGAATTTAATCAAAGAATAAAAAAAATAATTCAGAGAGAATAGGATTTAAATTACCTACCCAACTAAGGTACTATAAGAAAAATCGTTGCTTAGAAGTAAGTATATCTATCTACACGTGTTAGTGTAAGAAACAAGGAAAAAATCATCATCAACTATATTATGTCACTGAAAATATTTAAAAGTAATATTAAAATTCCCAGAATTGATATTGCAATTGAAAATGGCCAATTTTCAAATTGAATCAAATATTTTATGTCATCCCAAAAAGTTGAAAAGGTTCATCAAAAAGTGAGACTCAATATAAAAAAAATCCGTTGTTATAAAAAGAACCAAATACTAAGTGTTTTTTATGTCATATGTACCTAAACAAGCAGTCGGAGCCATGGTGACTACCGACGCTCATAGGTACCTACACATCCGCACAACTAGAGGTTATGCAGATGCGTTGCCCTCCTTTTCCCTATCCCCCCAATGGGCCACCGGAAACTCACAAACTGCACGAAACTCGACAGCATACCTGTCTCATGACGCCGGTGTTATGTGAGTGAGAGGTACCACCCCGTTCGTGCCGGCCCAGTTCGGCTGCAATGCAGCATGGCAATACCTATTAAAAGCTTTAGTTTAAGAAGAGACTAGTTTAGTAATTTATATATAAGAACTAGTGGCACCGACAGACGTTGTCCTGTACAAAATATATTTTTTTGTGAATCTAAACCACCCTCGAATCCAGTGTGGATTTTTCAGGAGTTCAGTGACATACACACGCACACAAGAAATATATATAAAATAAAGATAAAGATAAAGATAGTCCTAGGAGACGTCTTAGCGAATAGTCTAAAACTAATCTATTTCTGAAGTTAGACCAAAATTGGAAAGAGCGTGCAAAATTAAAATCGTTTAGTGAGATATTAAATTATATATACATATTCATTCTCTACTCAACTAATCGTAGAGTCTACATCCTGAGGATGCCTCGATGTCGAGGCGAAACGTGAGTAGATTGTTTGGTGGTGGTCTTTTACTGTGGTTGTGGTGCATGTGGGGTGGTGGTGCATTCGAGTGTACGCATATGCAGTGTGGGAAAGGAGGGCGGTGCTATATGCATGCATATGCGTGCACTCACACATTTGCTGTAAAGACTGCGTGTTTCGCGGGATAATTACTAATTAATCTTTATATATATAATTCTTCTGTGCGTGTGTATGTCACTGAACTCCTCCTCAGCGGCTGGACCGATCTTGATGATTTTTTTTGTGTGTGTTCAAGTGGATTCGAGAATGGTTTAGATTCATAAAAAAAAATTGTACAGGACAACGTCTGTCGGGGCCACTAGTATAATATAATTTAATATCTTATATAATGGATTTCCGCAAAGTAACGCCTGATTCTATTAAATCGTTTAGTGTCTCAGTTGAAGAGATCATAGACAAACTAATGTAACACGATTTTTTTATATAAAGAGAGTGGCATCTGCTTTATTTTTTTCCCGTTTCATTTAAACATGTAGGAAAGAAATGACTTCTGTGTTGTCGACGGGCGGCCATCTTGTATTTATTTACGTTCACGGTCTGTGGGTTTTTGGGGGAAGTTGAATAATTTGACTATTTTGGGTTGGTGTTTAATGGTAATTTGTTTTGCTTTTAATAATCAACGCGTACACCTTTAGACATGTCTTTTAAAAACGTAATTTCAAATTTTGGTCTGAGATCTTGTTTATCTTTGGTTATAGATGAGTAAAATTACAAAATACACATAATGCAGGTAGGTAAATACCTACTCATAGATGATCAATGATCAACAATTGACGACAAAATTGACCACATTCTATAAAGTTTGTCTGCTTATACGAGAATTTCTATGCAACACTTATTTATTATGGAAAAAATATTTTCTATAGCATAGGAGGGCCTATGCTATAGAAAATATTTTCCGAGCAGTCGAAGCCTTTTGGCGGCTATCGGTGCCCATACACATCCACACAAACGAAGATTATGCAGATGTGTTGCCCTCCTTTTCCCTATCCCTCTCCCAATGGGTCACCGGAAACTCACAAACCGCATGGAACGCGACAGCACAGCTGTCACTTCACGCCAGTATGATGTGTGAGGTACCACCATTGATCTGTCTGGTATCTATCTAAATAGTTCAGGAAATTAGCGCGCTAAAATAAACAAGGAAACTTTTTATTAAATTAGGTAAGTACCTACTGCTTTTTTATTAAATTAGGTAAGTACTGCTTTTTTATTAAATTAGGTAAGTAGGTACTGCTTTTTTACAAACATTATTTTTTTTACGTACATAGCATACCGGTGGGAGGGAAGCGCTGTGCCGCGCTCCCGGCTGCATGGGTACCACCATCTTGCTTATTTCTCCCGTGAAACAGCTTTGCTGTGTTTCGGAGAGAAGGGCAAGAGAGGCAGTGTAATTACTGGCACCGAGACTTAACATCTTATGTCTCAGGATAGGCAACACATAAATGAGTTGGCTGGGCTCGTTCCAGGTATACTAGGTTATGTTCATGGGTGACGTCAACCACTTAACATCAGGTGGTACGTTTGCCAGTTTGCCTATCCAACTAACATATAAAAAAAAAAAAGGAGTTTATGTGTAAGTTTTGATTTCATACATCTTCAATTATGCGCGTTTTTCATCTCTAATTATTGTGAAAATAAATAATGTGGCATGTTTTCTTAGTTTTACGATTATGAAAAATTTAAGTGTACCTACCTATCCATTACAAACAAACAAAAATAAGTTAATATTTTTTTTATAAAGTACTTACCTACAGTATTCTTCAGAGGGTGGGGTATAATGTATATATTATGGTGCCTATTTCAAAAAACAAACATAACAGACTAAACATTACATTTATGTTTTTATTTTATTTATTTATTTTATAATATTTTATCTACTCATACATAGCAATACAAATAAAAACAGTAGTTTTATTAGTGCGTATAATAATACATATCATTTATGTCCATAAAACGCGTGTAAAAAAAAACAATTTACCAAGCGTATTTTCCGTGAATTATAAAAACCAACACCCAATTATTTTCTAAAATTACTGAACGCACCGGATATCGACACGATTGGCCAATGCGTTGAGCGGGAAAATGAGCAATATGGCCGCCGGTTCCGGTCGTAAATAATATAGTAATAATACAGAATATCAAATAATACCTACATCGTTTTTTGGATTATAACGGATATAGAGATAATTTTTTTTTTCGTCTTAGTTAGGCAAACTGGCAAACGTACCACCTGATGGTAAGTGGTCGACGTCGCCCATGAACATAAACTAGTATACCTGGAACGAGCCCAGGCAACTCATTTAAGTCTCGGTGCCAGTAATTACACTGCCTGTCCTGCCCTTCTTTCCGAAACACAGGAAAACTGTTTCACGGGAGAAACAAGCAAGATGGTGGTACCCATGCAGCCGGGAGCGCGGCACAGCGCTTCCCTCCCACCGGTAATGTAATTATAATTATATTTCATACATAGTTATAATTTATAATAACATTTTCGTTCGTTCGTTCGTTCGTTGGATAGGACAACTGGTAGACATATCGAGCGATGTGCAATTTCGTGGTCATTGAAACTCGGCGTGCTCAGTAGGGCGAAGCAGTATTTCATGCCTTCACACCGCCTTCAATTATACAAGGCGCAGATCCGGCCTCACATGGAATACTGCTCTCACCTCTGGGCTGGAGCGTCCCAATATCAGCTCCTTCCATTTGAACGTGTCCAACACCGGGCGGCTCAAATCGTCGATAGCAAGGTTCTCTCCAATCGGCTTGATTCTTTGGCGCTGCGTAGAGATGTCGGATCGCTGTGCATCTTCTACCGCATCTACCTCGGGTGTTTTGAGGAATTGTTCGGCCTAATACATGGAGCAGAATTCCACCACCGGACAAATTACAAATTTCACCCTCAACATCTCGATGTTCGGAAATTCACAACAACTCGATTCTTCCTGCATTTCCTGCCTTGCACAAAAAATATATGGAATCAGCTGCCACCTATGGTGTTTCCGATTCGATACGACTTAGGGACCTTCAAGAAAAGAGCAGAGCAAAAAGACACCACCTGAAGATGTCAGCGACGCCCATGAACATAATCGAGTTCACTTTGGACTATCCCAGGCTACACATTATTCATACGTTGTCTACGTTCATATCTTACCACACAACGTTCATACGTTGTGTGGTAAGATACAAGATGGTAAGTGGCCCCGGATTTAATGAGCAAACAGGGCACCACGACGGCTAGTCTGTCCAAGGGACCGACGCCACCTCCACAGAGGGGTTGTCCCACACCACAGAACAACCCCTCCCAACGTTGGGACAGTACAATGGGGTGAGGTTCCCGCCCTCGCGCCTTGCCCCTGCTCTTTTATCCCCTCTTCTTATAAGAGGGGTACAAAGAGCCCTCTTGGCTCAATTAGCTTCGCCCAAGGAGCTAGGCTCACCCTAGGTTACTGAGCCCCGCCGCCACGTCTAGGCCTGAACCATGGTGGGGGACGTTTCGGATACTTTAGGAGGACTAAAAAACATTAATTTATTTCATAAATTAAAATTATGTAAAGCTTGTTTGTATGGCCTTATTTTACGTGCTAACCGACTTTGAAGCTGCAGACAATTTTTTTTACGCTCATTAACTCCATTATTCATGGGCAATACTGACTCTTTCCGTCAATCCCCAAACCAACATAAAAGCAGGGGCGTAGCTACCGCCGTATCTACCATGTCAATTATACGGAGCCCCCGGGCCACGGGGGCCCCCAAGGTGCGTGAGCAAAAATTAATAAAAACTTGTCACTATTGTCCGTAGAGGCAGAAACTTTAGAAGAACTAAAGTCATCATCAGCTATAAATGATTTAATAAATCAGTTTGCCGAAAAAAGGCAAGGAGAGTGTATATTTAATTTGAATTGTATGTATGTTGGAAAACTGACAGATTTCTTTTGTGGGCCCCCAAACAAATTTCTATACGGGGCCCCGCCAAAGCACGCTACGCAACTGCATAAAAAAACTAAGCTATGACAAACAAACAACACAAACAAATCTACGTACATTTGTGCAGATGACTGGAAAGCGCATAATCTACCACCAGTACGGTACCACTTCCCGGGACCACGCCCATATCCTCCATCGCTATTATTGCTTCCTACCAGGAAAACATAACTTCCAATACATTAGATACGAAGTTGCTAATCGACTCGTAAAGAGGAGGTTCTGTTTTCTCTGCTGACTATCACTGATTCCTTATTTAGAGACATTCATCATCATCAATATTTATCCGTCCACTGCTGAACATAGGCCTCCTTCAATGAACGCCAAGACGACCCATCCCTTGCCACTCGCATCCAACACGTACCGAACACTTACGGACATTACGTAGCGTTCTTATAAAATTAGCTAATTGCAAATATATTGCATCACTGAAATACACAAAAACTAATTTGATGTAATATAAAGAAACGAAAGCAGTCGCAGTTGGATTTAAAATACATATATACAGTCAAACATAGTAAGTATCTACCTCCTCCTTTTTTGAAGTCGTTTAAAAAATCTTTTTACATTTGAGAGCACAATTATTGAGGAAGGTTCCACGGTATCATCAAGATACATAGCTAATTTCAATGGAATTATAATAAACTAACTGTTCCCCCGGCTTTACTCGCCCTAAAATATTCCTACCCTACCTCAATAATTACAAAAAGTATGCAGATCGATTTTTTGAATACAATTATAATATATAATAACTAGCTGTTGCTCGCAGCTTCGCCCGCGTTAACTTAGATTTACAGCCGTACCGGGATTGATGATGATTATTTTTATATCCTAAGTTACTCTTTATAACATCAGCTATCTGTAAGTGAAAGTCCCATCAAAATCGGCCCAGCCGTTTTAGAGATTAGCCGGAACAAATAGACAGACAGACAGACAAAAATTGTAAAAACGTCTATTTTGGTATATGTACCGTGTATACATTCATATGCATTCAATAAAAAGCGGTTATTTTGATATTACAAACAGACACTCCAATTTTATTTATCTGTATAGATAGTTCCAGAGATTAGCAAAAAAAAAACTCTTCAGCTTTATTAAATTAATAATAATAATATTCTACTAAACTTTTTTTTTATATAGAAGAGGGAGCAAACGGACAGTCGGTTCACCTGATGGTAAGTGAATAGCGACATCCACAGACACCCGCTATACCAGAGGATCAGCCAGGTGCGTTGCTGGCCTTTTAGATGTGAGTATGCTCTTTTCTTGAAGGTCCCTAAGTCGTATCGGTTCGGAAGCATCATAGGCGGCAGCTTATTCCATATATTTGTGGTGCGAGACAGGAAATGCCGTAAAAAACGAGATTTTGTGGATTTCCGGACATCAAGATGGTGTGGGTGAAATTGGGAATTTTTACGCGATGTCCGGTGGTGGAATTCTGCCGCAGGTATTAATCCGAACAATTCCTCAGAATACTCCCCGTGGTAGATGCGGTAGAAGATGCAGAGCGATCCGACATCTCTACGCAGCGCCAAAGCGTCAAGCCGATTGGAGATAACATTGTCATCGACGATTCGAGCCGCCCGGCGTTGGACGCGGTCAAATGGGAGGAGCTGATATTGGGGCGCTCCAGCCCAGAGGTGAGAGCAGTATTACATGTGAGGCCGGTTCTGCGCCTTGTATAATTGAAGGCGGTGTGAAGGCATGAAATACTGCTTCGCCCTACTGAGCACGCCGAGCTTCTTAGAGGCTAGTTTAGCCTTTCCTTCCAAATGACCACGAAACTGCACATCTCTCGATATGTCGACGCCAAGTATCCCAATGCTGGCGGCGGCAGTTAGGGGAGTGCCTTCAAATCGTAGAGGAACGACGAAGGGTGATTTTTTGGCGGTAAACGCGCAAACTTGTGTCTTGTTGGGGTTAAATTGGACCAGGTTAATTCGTCCCCATTCCGAGACTTTGGTCAACAGAGACTCGATTTCAGACACAAGTTTGTTCCGACACTCATCGACTTGTTCCCGAAACTATTGTTAATATAGACTTCTATAAACCATTTTAATCGATTTCAAAAAGTTTTTAATACAAGATCTTATTTATTGAACACCAAAGAGTGGCAGTAATTCTATTAAATATATTAAATCCTATATATATAATAAATTAAAGTCCTGTTTGTGTCGAATAAATGTTTCGTTCTTTCTAATTATTTTAGTAATGACATTTATCTTATTTATCCAACACCAAACCCGTAATATTTATCACCGAAACCATTCCCAAATCGTAATAGGTTCGATTATGTCACAAGGTGTCGTTCGTAATGGGTGGGCCATTTCGGCCCGCGGCGGTAATAGGCCCAAATGACCCCTAATGGTGGATGTCTCACTTCCTCTAATAGATTACAATATTTGGGAATTAATTTTTGTTCCGTTCATGTCATTTATTTTTACAAAATATTTGTGACTATGGATACAATACTTGTAAAACATATTGGTTGTAGGTCGATTAACGGACGATAGTTTTACGTGATAGCATCAAAAAGTATTATTGGAATTAATTACTTTTTGCCGTTGATTGAAGTGAACAAAATGAAATTAGACTGAAAACTAAGGAGGAAACATCTTATTAAATTGTAGAAATAAACACAAAATACATCGTCGCGTTTTAACATTTGTTATAAATAATGATTTCCAAGCCAACGTTTGACAGCGGAACGGGATGCCTTTTCGTGCGCGCTGCCGATGTTTATCAATTTATAAGACGTTATCAAGTCAAAATATTGTTTTGTAATGTTTTCCCGAATTTCAATTACTTATCTATTAATTAAATACTACAACTACTTACTGATTTTATTGCGGTTTATTGAGATTTTTAATTTATAACATGAGCTAAGTAGGTACTTAGGTTCAGTCGCGTGAACAAGGCATTCGTAGAAAATTAAATATCTAGTTACGCGAAATATCCCGTTTTAAATAGTTTCAATACTTCAACTTATAATGAAAAATTTTGATCGTCGATGAACCGCAAGAAAAGACAAAATTCATCAACAACAGCCGGAGGTAATTTCCTCCTGATTGTCAAGTGTCAAGTGGGCCTGGTAATTACCGCGATGGTCACGACAGTAACGGCCCACCCGCATGTGTCAGAACTCAGAATATTAAGATGTGCAGGACCGCGCCCGGAATTATGACATATCTTCCCGTTACAGTGTTTGGATTCAACCCTCGTTGTGTACGAGAAATAGAAATGTCAGTGTCACTTACCATCAGACTCATCCCCGTGTTATCTTATCCAACTTAAAAAATATAGTTTATCAATTACAACTAAAGAGTGTATAAACTGTATATGGACTTGGGGATATGAGAGGCATTTTTTATTTAAAGCTTTATCTGTATGTAAATATAGCCACAAAATTTTGTTAAAATCAATGGGGTTTTTTTTACGCCGGGAAAATGCTTTGAGGCATCCCGCGGGGGACTGGGTCTCCCCAGGCGGGTATGTGGGACCCACTGCGCCTGAAAGGTGGTAAGTGGACGCAGTTCTACCCATTAAAACCTGGCGCGTGCCAACAATGCCGCCTTTGGTGAGGTGCTCCAGATCTGTTGAGCAAATAGGGGACCTCGTAGGCTAGTCAGTCCCACAAGGGACCGACGCCACCTCCACAGAGGGGCTGTCCCGCACCACAGAACAACCCCTCGACCCAACGTCGGAACATCACAATGGGGTGAGGTTTCCATCCTCGCCCCTTGTCTCCTGCTCTTTTGTCCCCTCATAAGAGGGGTACAAACCCCCCCCCCCCGGCTCAATTTGCTTCGCCCAAGGTGCTGGGCTCTCCCTAGGCTACCGAGCACCACCGCCACGACAAGGCTTGAACCTTGGGTGGGGAAAATCAATCGGGTAGTTACTAACTACTAACTAAATTACGCAACTTTCGTGCGTTAAACATTCACAAGTGGTTATTAGTTAATTATTTTCCTATTTATTGCGTGTAAAAAAATGGATAAATTATGTTATATAAAACACCGATTTTTTTAAAATCTCTATTAAATTCGAAACTAAAACGAGAAAACAATAATGTCAAAAAAGCATTGCATCATGAAGTTATTCTATATTATGTCTATGCATTGCATGGATGTAAAAAAATTAAAATCTTAAGCCAGTATCTAAAGCACAGACCATAACGACCCACCGCCATTTCGTGTGTCGGAGCACTAGACACCCTAATGCCAATATGGCTTCCGTTCCGCAGGGCCTTAAATATGGGGTACACCATTGTTATTTGTATGGGAAATTGCCTGCACATATTACCCTAATTGTTTCTATAATTCTATTTTCAAAATTGCTCTCGAATTATTGATGAAAATCAAAATCATCATCACACTTGGAATATATCTAAAACAAAGTCCGTCCGTTGGGCTTTTTTTTAATGTTAGTTGGCTAGGCAAACTGGCAAACGTACCACCTGATGTTAAGTGGTCGACGTCGCCCATGAACATGAACTAGTATACCTGGAACGAGCCCAGGCAAATCATTTATGTGTTGCCTATCCTGAGACATAAGATGTTAAGTCTCGGTGCCAGTAATTACACTGCCTGTCTTGCCCTTCTCTCCGAAACACAGCAAAGCTGTTTCGCGGGAGAAATAAGCAAGATGGTAGTACCCATGCAGCCGGGAGCGCGGCACAGCGCTTCCCTCCCACCGGTGAAGGTGGGCTTGATAAGGAATATAAAAAAATCGCTCAAGCGCGAGTCGAACTCGTGTACCGAGGGTTCTTTACCTACCCTTTATTAGCTTTATACCGCCAAAGTCGTGCTCAACAAATTGGAAAGTGCATAGTGTAACGATCGCTCTAGTCTTTACTGTAAAATGTTCTGCGCACACGAGCATCACATTGCAATAAATATTCTCTTTTATTTTCTTTTATACGATAGCATAATTTTATTTATTAACCTTATTTGAGCCTTGAGGTGCCTTTCGCGGCGGTGGGGCTTAAGCTCGGAGTGCAAGCCCTAGGTGAACCAATCAGATCAGCACCTCCGGAGGAATGCGTACCGGGAGCGAAACGTGAGCAGGAGGCTCTAACACTTCGCTCCCAACCTCCTAACGGGCGTATAGGGTATACCTGGAGGAATGCGTACCGAGACTGAAACGTGAGCAGGTGGCTCTACACTTCACTCGCAACGCAGGAGGCCGGGGCTGGACGGAAACCTCTTTAAAAAACCACCTGGAGGAATGCGTACCGAGACTGAAACGTGAGCAGGTGGCTCTACACTTCACTCGCAACGCAGGAGGCCGGGGCTGGACGGAAACCTCTTTAAAAAACCACCTGGAGGAATGCGTACCGAGACTGAAACGTGAGCAGGTGGCTCTACACTTCACTCGCAACGCAGGAGGCCGGGGCTGGACGGAAACCTCTTTAAAAAACCACCTGGAGGAATGCGTACCGAGACTGAAACGTGAGCAGGTGGCTCTACACTTCACTCGCAACGCAGGAGGCCGGGGCTGGACGGAAACCTCTTTAAAAAACCACCTGGAGGAATGCGTACCGAGACTGAAACGTGAGCAGGTGGCTCTACACTTCACTCGCAACGCAGGAGGCCGGGGCTGGACGGAAACCTCTTTAAAAAACCACCTGGAGGAATGCGTACCGAGACTGAAACGTGAGCAGGTGGCTCTACACTTCACTCGCAACGCAGGAGGCCGGGGCTGGACGGAAACCTCTTTAAAAAACCACCTGGAGGAAGCGTACCGAGACTGAAACGTGAGCAGGTGGCTCTACACTTCACTCGCAACGCAGGAGGCCGGGGCTGGACGGAAACCTCTTTAAAAAACCACCTGGAGGTATGCGTACCGAGACTGAAACGTGAGCAGGTGGCTCTACACTTGACTCGCAACGCAGGAGGCCGGGGCTGGACGGAAACCTCTTTAAAAAACCAGAGGAGACGAGGAACAAAAGCCTCTCGAGAAAATTACCCCGAATCAAATGCCTGTTGTTGCACGGCGACAGGATGCATGGCCTATGGTGTCAGCCAAGGTAGATAGGTAGGTAAGGTACAGCAACAAATACGACACCGACTCCAAAAGTAACAATAATGACGTGGTAAACGCAAAGTTTGTACATTAGTAGAAAATTAAGTTGATTATATGTTGTAAGCACAAACATTAAAGAAACTGTTATTTTATTACTTTTTAGTTTAGTATTTTTGAAGTCGGTTTTATATATAGAATTTTTGTGCTTACAACTTGTAAGCACAAAAATTCTAGAAACACAGTTATTAACCGACTT
The DNA here is from genome assembly GCA_963853865.1 of Helleia helle. Taxonomy (NCBI): domain Eukaryota; kingdom Metazoa; phylum Arthropoda; class Insecta; order Lepidoptera; family Lycaenidae; genus Helleia; species Helleia helle. The sequence goes on from OY971436.1 coordinate 5,804,796, forward strand.
CAAAAAGAAAAGGAGGTTCTCAATTCGTCTGTGTTTTTTTTTTGTATGTATGTGACACGATATCTCCGCCGTTTGTGAATGGATTTCGATGGTTATTTTTTTGTTTGAAAGCTGGTGTTTCCAATTTGGTCCCATATTAATTTTATTAAGATCTGACAAGCTGTTTTTTAGTTATTCCCAATAATGCCTATTTGGTTGGTTTTGTTTACCTTGATGATATGATTATTTTATTACGTGTCGATGTAACAATTGTATAGGATGCTATGGTAGCACAACATAGTATGTCGCGGTCATCGTAATCATCATCATCATCATCCTTTATCCATCCACTGCTGAACTGCCTCCTTCAATGAACGCCAAGACGACGAATTTCGGAATCACTAAAAATTAAGGAATAAAAGCATTTTACAAAAAATTTAAACCGACTTCAAAAATACTAAACGAAAAAGTAATAAAATAACAGTTTATTTAATGTTTGTGCTTACATAATATAATCAACTTAATATTCTAATGTACAAACTTTGCGTTTACCACGTCATTATAGTTACTTTTGGAGTCGGTGTCAGCCAAGGTAGGTAGGTAGGTAATGTACAGCAACAAATACGACACCGACTCCAAAAGTAACTATAATGACGTGGTAAACGCAAAGTTTGTACATTAGTAGAAGATTAAGTTGATTATATGTTGTAAGCACAAACATTAAAGAAACTGTTATTTTATTACTTTTTAGTTTAGTATTTTTGAAGTCGGTTTTAATTTTTTGTAAAATGTTTTTATTTCTTAATTTTTAGTGATTCCGAAATTCGTCGTCTTGGCGTTCATTGAAGGAGGCATGTTCAGCAGTGGATGGATAAAGGATGATGATGATGATGATGGTGATGGTGATGATGATGATGATTACGATGACCGCGACATACTATGGTGTGCTACCAAAGCATCCTATACAATTGTTACATCGACACGTAATAAAAAAATCATATCATCAAGGTAAACAAAACCAACCAAATAGGCATTATTGGGAATAACTAAAAAACGGCTTGTCAGATCTTAATAAAATTAATATGGGACCAAATTGGAAACACCAGCTTTCAAACAAAAAAATAAACATCGAAATCCATTCACAAACGGCGGAGATATCGTGTCACATACATACAAAAAAAAAAAAAAAAACATACAGACGAATTGAAAACCTCCTTTTTTTTTTGAAGTCGGTTAAAAATAGAGACGCATCTAATTTCAATTATGTAGGTAGGTAAAGACCTGCCATAGTTGTTATATTATCTGTAGATCTCTTATTTTCCTTTTGCGCCGGGAAGTGCTCTTAAGCGTCCCGCAGGGAAAGAAGGACTGCCCAGGCGGGTGTGTGGAATTCGCTGCGTCTGAAAGTTGGTAAGGTGGACAGCTCTTCCCACTAGAACCCTGCGAGTGCCACCAATGCCGCCTTTGGTGAGGTGCCCCGGATCTGTTGAGCAACAGGGCATCTCGACGGTAAGTCAGTTCCCCAAGAGAAAGACGCCACCTCCAGAGAGGGGTTGTCCCGCACCACAGAACGACCTCTCCCAACGTCGGGACAGTGCAATAGGGTGAGGTTCCCATTTACGCCCCCTGACCTTTTGTCCCCTCTTCTTATAGAGGGGGGAAAGAGCAGCAGGTTTAATTGGCTTCGCCCAAGTTGCTGGGTTCACCTTAGGCTACTGAGCACCACCGCCACGACAAGGCTTGAAAGCGCGAATAGTATATTTTAGCTACTTTCATAGCATTATGTCTTATAGCATACTTTTATGGGGAAATGCGGCCGACATAAACAACATTTTTGTGCTGCAGAAGCGGGCTATTCGTGCAATTTACAAGTTGCCTCATCTTTGAGAGAAAAATTTAAAGAAATAGGAATTCTGACTGTCGCCTCTCAATACATCTTAGAAAATTTACTTATGTCCGGAAAAACATAAGTGAATTTTGTAAGAAAAGTGATATTCATAGTAGGAATACACGTAATAGACACAGGTTACATGCACTAATGATTAGACTTTCGAAAGTAAGCAATTCTTTTAAAGGCAACTGTATACGCTTTTACAATAGGATCCCAGAAAACGTTCAAAAGCTCTCCATAAAAAAATTCAAAAAAGTTGTTAAAGAGCGTTTGTATGGTAAAGCATATTATAAAGTAAAAGATTTCATGGAAGATACCACACCCTGGGAATAAGGCGTTCCTCCCGGACATTTCAAGATAAGATGTTAAAATTGTTATATAATATATATTATTTGAAAAGATTAGTTCCACTGAGTTTGTTTCGCCGGTTCTTCTCAGTGGGCTTACCTTGGAACCGGTGGTAGATTCAATTGACGTTCAAAAAGATACTGTATTAGTACTATTTTGTTTTTTTTTTTTTTTTAATTTTTGATTTTTACCATGGTGGGGTTGTCTATATAATATCTACCATTACAAACGGTATCTAATGGTGATCAGCTCCTTCGCTAGTAGTCCGAGATTAGTAAGGTTATTGTAAGGTACTAATTTCGCAGATAAACAGTGTTAAAACAGTAGACCACAACTTGTACTAAGGACGTTCATCAATTAAATCCGAGCTCCATATTCGTTGATGCGTTGACACCATCAATGAGTTGATTCGTTGACACGTCGATGCGTTGATTCGTTGACATCGTTGACAACGACAATGGAGGTACATTTCGACGACAATAATGAAGCCATCGGACATGGCTAATCACTTGTATTGTGGCCCTGCAGATGTTACGTGTAGAGTGACTATTATTAATGTAAAATTATGGAAACTCTCTTAATTACGAAAACTTATAAATTTGTAAAACAATACGAATAAGTAGGATAAATTTTATGATAAGTTTCGTTTTTTAGGATGTTTGAGGTAAAAGATACAGAATTTTCTTTTATATATACTTATATTACATTACATTTATAAATAGGTTATAGTACCTGCTTCTTATTGCATGATGTAGTTGTTCATTCAATATTGCTCTTATTTCAGTAAAAATGTTTTTTTGTTTGAATTTATTCACAAATTATGTTTTATAATTATTATTTATCTCTCTCTCTCTATTTAAGAGTCTTGCTCTTGTCGGTAGAGCATTCGCCAATCCTTCCTTCTCTTTGCCAATACCTTCACCTCCTGATACGACACGACCTGTATCTTCTCCTTTATTTATTCAATATTGAGGCTATATTTTGTGTACATAAAGAATAAGTATCTTACTTATATGGAGTGAATAAGAAATACGATACATCATAGTGTAGTATATATACACTATATGAAATACGATACATCATAGTGTAGTGTATATACGCTATATGAAATACGATACATCATAGTGTAGTGTATATACACTATATGAAATACGATACATCATAGTGTAGTATATATACACTATATGAAATACGATACATTATAGTGGTAGTGTATTTGTTATTTCTTCTGTCTATCAAAGAGCTTCGAAGAAAAGGCTTTTCATAATTGCTTTTAGATTTAGTGTTAGCTTTGTTGTATTCAGTGAGTTTTTGGCACCGAGTTGTATAGTTGGCATCGAGTTGTGTACCTAGTTGGCACCGAGTTTTACCGAGTTTTACCGAGTACACATAAGTAAAACACCTGGGCTTTTTTTTTGACGCTGGGGAATGTTTGTTCGCATACCACCGGGACCTGGCTGGATTATGTCGGTTTCTGTGTCCGAAGAGATGGTAAGGCTCTACCGACACTAAACCCCAGCGTTGTTCTCTGGCGCGGGAGGACGTTCGTACTAGGCTAGACTCAGATGAATTTATTTTATTTTTATGGGCGACGCTCACCATCAGGTGGCTCTTCGACCCTTCCAAAACATGCGCCAAAACACACATATTTTTGTAGGCTGTGAGTAAGGCAGATCCGTCACGCTCGGAGGTGAAATGATCGGCTGAACTCGGGACCGCTGAGTGTGCCCGAGCGAGAAATATACAGTCAGCTGCTCATCACTGCTGAGTGCTGTGTATAGCTGTGTTTTCACTTCTATCCGCAGTCCCTATGACTGGTAATGTATTTTACTTTAAATTGTAATGAGTCTTTTGAATTAATTATTCACGTTAGGAACACGGTCTAGTTAAAGAGATGTGTATATTGGCACCAAAAAATATTTAGTCACCTTTATGTTCTGTTTTGTACAAAATCCATAACATACATACATAAAACTTATGGTGCCCCTTGCGGACGATATGGGTCCGTGTAATTATGTGTGACCGATGTACCGCCATTCATCCCGTGATAGATGGACCTGGTATCATGATGTAGGCATTACGTCATTAATGATATTGTCATTAGAATCTGTCATTTTAGGGGTTCGTTCCTCAAAATGACACAACGGAACCTTTATAGAATAATTTCGTTGTCCACCCCGTTGGATACCCAATAGACATAGATTCATGAAATTTGGTAAGAAGATGGGTCTGTACCTAATCTTACATAGGAAACAATCTAAAAACGGATCTAAAAAAAAATTAAAAAAAAAAAAAGGATGTCTTAAATATACGCAATCACACTATTTTAAAATCGTCCTTGGATCGGGACTTCATACGCGTTCATGTTCATGGGCGACGTTGACCACAAACAGGTGACTCGTCTGCTAGCTTCATCATCATTATCAGCCCTTATCCGTCCACTGCTGAACATAGGCCTCCTTCAATGAATTCCAAGACGACCGGTCCCTTGCCCCTCGCTAGTATGCTCATGTAAGCTAAAATATACTAAGTTATGACTGAAGAAGTCCAAATGTTTTGCATAAAGATGTACAAAGTTTATTTATTAAAGGAAAACATAAAAAAGTTTTTAACCTGGTCGAAAAAATCTTTGTCCTCCTCTCATTTGACCGGTTTTTAAACTGGACATAACTGTTTCAATATGAATCATATGTTTATCTTTATTGCAAACCAATCATACAAAAAAAAATATAAAAAGAAATCAATATACCTTTTAGCGCCTCAGTATTTATACTTCAAAAGTTTTTTTCTGCATTTTACCTCTATATTTGATGGGTGAGGTCCCACTTTTAGAGTTAGGTTCATAAAAGTGACATTTCAAAAGCAACTGTCATCGATTGTCACCTTGTGTGCTTTATGAAATATTTTATTCTGGTAAATGATAGATTGTATTATCTGTGGTATTATACAAATATTTTATTGAATAGGGAATACCCTATAAAATTGAGTTTTAATTGTTGCACTTACCTTTTATCCCCGGACGCAAAGACAGGGGGATAAGTTTGACCGCTGTGTGTGTGTCCGTGGTACCGTAGCTCTGAAACGGATGAACGATTTGACTGTGGTTATATTATTTGAAAGCAGGTTTTAATAATAATTATAATTAATATAATATTATGTATATTGTATGTTGCAGGGAAATGAGGATATCAGTGATTTCACAAAATCTCTAGGGATACCTCAAAATTCCAGATGTTGAATATTCTTATTTACGACGTCTTCTTACTAAGCAAATCTAGTGATATGGAAAAATACTAATTTAAAATCTAAGATATTATATTATATTAATTAGCAATTATCCCGCGAAACTCGCAGTTTTTACAGCAAATGTGTGAGTGCACGCATATGCATGCATATAGCACCGCCCTCCTTTCCTACACTGCATATGCGTACACTCGCATGCACCACCACCTCACATGCACCACAACCACAGTAAAAGACCACCACCAAACAATCTACGTACGTTTCGCCCCGACACCAAGGCATTAACTTAACGATTATCTACTAGTCATACCCCCAAATATTCAAACGAATTTCAAATGTAAGACGTACTTAAACTCATGCTACAACGTGTCAGATTCAAAGAAAAAAGAGGGACAACACGAGTTTAAGTACGTCTTAAATTTGAGATTCGTTTGAGTATTTGGGGGTTAGAGTCAACATCCTGAGGATGCCTCGGTGTCGGGGCGAAACGTACGTAGATTGTTTGGTGGTGGTCTTTTACTGTGGTTGTGGTGCATGTGAGGTGGTGGTGCATGCGAGTGTACGCATATGCAGTGTGGAAAAGGAGGTGCTATATTCATGCATAATATGCTGCACGGATATTGCTGTAAAGACTGCGGGTTTCACGGGATAATCACTAATTAATATATTATAATTTAATATCTTATATAATGGATTTCCGCAAAGTAACGCCTGTTTCTATTAATTATTAATATAAAATCAGTGATATTATGTCGTGTCACAAAACTAAATCTCGTGAAATGTCAGAAAAGTGGATAGTCCTTAATACAAATCGAGCTATGCATCTATCTCATTTCATACAAATTTTGTTTAGTTGATTATTTTGTGTTTATTTGACCTTACAATGATTGAAGAAGTTATACCTACCTTGAACCTTGAACCTTGATGGGGTTCATAGTCGCCTGTTAAAATGATGTCATTGTCATCTTCTTCTGTTGAAGGAATAAGCATGGTGGTGGTACCTGTACACATTGGCGCACAACATTTTTTTTCTATTTATTGTTCTGATGATCTCCGTGCAGTCTTCAAAAGGATCAGTCGTCTTGACGTTCATGGAGAGAGACCTTTACAGGCGTAATACTATTCTATATTTACTAATACACGTTAATTTGACTTCAATTCCTTTAGGCGTTATCGTACAACATAAACATATGATTTATTCTCCAACTGGACATACAGACAGACATCAATGCTAATAGCTAAGAGGCTCTTATCTGTACTTGCCTCAAATTGTAATTTATACATCTTCTGTGTATAGATGCTATTACAACATTTTCGTTTAACGACTAGCTATGGCACGCGACTTCTGCGCACGATTAGATTTGGGACCATACACAATATCTTTATAAAATATAGCCCATGTGTTATTCTGATATATAAGTAGTAGGATTACTCCCCACCTTGCCGTAGCGGTAGGGTGTGCTCAGCACCTTGGGCGAAGCTAATTGAACCGAGGGGGCTCTTTGTACCGCTGTTATAAGAAGAGGGGGCAAAAGAGCAGCGGGCAAGGGATGAGGACGGGGACCTCACCCCATTGTACTGTCCCAACGTTGGGGGGGCTTGTTCTGTGGTGCGGGACAACCCCTCCGTGTAGGTGGCGTCGGTCCCTTGAGGGGCTGACTAGCCGTCGAGGTGTCCTGTTAGCTAAACAGATCCGGAGCATCTCACCAAAGGCGGCATTGGTGGCACTCGCCGGGTTTTAGTGGGTAGAGCTGCGGGTCCACCTTATCACCTTTCGTGCGCAGCGAGTCCAACATACCCGCCCGGGGAGACCCACTCCCCCTCGGGATACCTCAGAGCATTTCCCGGCGATAAAGAAAAATAAAGACTCCATTCTCGACGTTTCGGATACTTTAAAATAACTATCACGGGAGGGCTATTGTATTTTTTTTCTTTAACGCCGGGAAATACTCTGAGGCATCTCGCTTGGGAGTGGGTCTCCCCACGCGGGTATATGTGGGACTCGCTGCGCCCGAAAGCTGGTAAGTGGACGCAGCTCTACCTACTAAAACCCGGCGAGTGCCACCAATGCCGCCTTTGGTGAGGTGCCCCTGATCTAATAAACAAACAGGGCACCTCGACGGCTAGTCAGTCCCCCAAGGGACCGACGCCACCTACACCGAAGGGTTGTCCCGCACCACAGAACAACCCCTCCCAACGTTGGGACAGTACAATGGGGTGAGGTTCCCATCCTCACCCCTTGCCCCCCTGCTGTTTTGTTCCCTCTTCTTATAAGAGGGTACAAAGAGCCCCCTCGGTTCAATTAACTTCGCCCAAGGTGCATCGGTTCACCATAGGCTACTGAGCCCCACCGCCACGACAAGGTTCAGGCCATGGTGGGGAGGACTATTGTATTCTCTCGTGATGGGTGCTTTGAAGTTGTTTCATTATAATTTAACTAACCATTGTTACAATGAAGTTCTGGCATGTATGGCATTAGCTTATGGTTTTAGCCGCGAAATCGGGCGATTAGCGGTGGCTGTGTCGCTCCTCTCATTACAGCGGCCCCAATTATGCCGCGGTACACATCTCAAATGCGCCGCCCGCTTTCATCTCGCCGCGGTAAGGGTGGGAACATATTGCATAGGCGGAAGCGGAATTTTGATTATGGACACTAAAAAAAGTTAAATTGTAAATTATTTTTTACGGTTTTAACTGTAGTGAAAATATTAGCTAAGGATAAAATTCGCGAGGACTATTATGAATGAAGACTGCTAACTATCAAAATTTAGTGTCATACCACGTCACGTTTTACTTCTGAAGCTTTATTAAAAGTATCTGCAAGGATTTTTTATGAAAAATATATTTACTCCCAAATTATTAATGCAAATAAAACTCGTAATGTGAAACTTACATCACACTGCCTCTTTAAGTAAAGACACCTTCCGTCCCAGAAACTAGAGATGATTTACGGACAGAAATGGGACATTACATTTAATCTAAAATAAAATAGTTTTGAATCGAAACTAGAATCCTTTTCTGTTAATGTGAAGTCATTTATCGTTTTACATTTATTCAATGCTTAATTATAACTTGCCGAAGTTAAATTTTCGAGATTAATTGCCTACGAATACATTGTACGCTTACTAATTAAATGTGAAAAACCATGCTTATCTATACTAATATTATAAAGCTGAAGAGTTTGTTTGTTTGTTTGAACGCGCTAATCTCAGGAACTACTTACTGGTCCGATTTGAAAAGTTCTTTCAGTGTTAGACATCCCATTTATCGAGGAAGGCTACATCATCATACACAACATCACGCTGTGACTTATAGGGGTTGAGAAACGCGGGCGAAGCTGCAGGCAACAGCTAGTTTAAAATAAATAATTATTCAACATCAAAAAACTTTTTATATTAGAACAAATAGAAAAAAATGGCTGCATGACATTTCAGTGTGTTTGACGATTAGGTAAACAAATATTGCTTGATTTATATAAATAATAATAATATGTTGGGACAACTCACACACGGCCATCTGATCTCAAACTAGGCAGAGCCTGTTCTTATGGAAACCAGACAACTGATAAATACTTGTATATTTCTAAATACATACATATTATAGATATATTACACCCAGACACAGAACAAATGATCATGCTAATCATACAAACATTTGTCCTGGGTGGGAATCGATCCCACGACCTTCTGGTTTAGCAGTCAGGGTCACTAACCACTAGACCAACAGGCCAGTCAATGAATCAAACGTCATATAAACGTCAAATAGCGACTCGTAACGGTGTCGCGAGAGAACGTCATATAAACGTCAAATAGCGTGTCATAACGGTGTCGCGTGTCCAGAGATTTTAACTCATCTAAAAATTACACTTAAATATAGGTACCAAAAATACTTGTCCACATACCAAAAATATTTCAAGCTAAAATCGCTCGCGCTTATAAACCTATCAACTCGCACTCAGATCGCACCTTTATAATGTCAATAACATATCAAATCCCGAACCAATAATAAAATCCACCTTAAATTAACTGTATATGGTTCTAAATGACCTAACCAGGTTTTTTGACTGCCAGATAATATGTTTGTGAAACACATAGTAATTGTTTTTATTCATTTATTACCGTCCATATAAGTTGAAAGGTGATTTTAATGTTAGCGGATCACTCTTCGCATTCTATATTGTACTAATTTTATTACTATTCGGCTTAATTTTATAAGGCAGGTATTGGGTTATCTTGAGATAAATTAAATACATTCTTAGTTTAACAATGATTTTGTCAATTAATAAGTAATTGAGAGGATTTTTTTTATATATTCATATAGATTTTTATTCATTTAGAAAAAAATATGATAGATAGGTGAACGCGCTAGAGTTATTGAAATGTGACGAAACTTCAAAAAATCCATATCCTAATATGAGAAAGAGATACTTTTTTTAATAAGTTTGCATCTAAGTAGGTTATCTTCGAAACTACGCCTCAATATAATTTTTTTTTTCACATTCGCAATTATAATACATAGATAGATGAAATGGCACTTGTTTTTACCTCTTATCCAGTTCTCATATACAATTGTGTAATAAAAAATATTGCTGTGTGCTGTGTGAAGTTAATTATGAGAAACTTCTATACAATGCCACACTAGACGAGACCACACAGACGGAGAGACTGTATATTAAGATGGATGTTCTATTAGCACTTTTTGTGGTTTCCGAAAAGATTTTATACCCTGTGCCATAGGTAGAGGTGTATTTTTATAACGCAAAATGGAATTATAGTGACATCCACGTGATATCAGAGATTATTAATATAAATCCTCTTTGCGTTTATCTGTGGGAGTTGTGCCGCCATCTTATTTCGTCTGTCAGGCCATTTTTTACTTTTTTAGAAGTGTGGTGGATAGGCCAGACGCTTCAAAGAGTATATAAACACTACGTTCCTTGCTCTGTGGACGCTTTTTTGGATCAACGACATCCACACACACCGGATGGTTTGGAGGTGCCTTTCAAATGAATATGATTCTGAAGATTTCTAATTTGGTTAAAAAATACCACAGGTTGAAAAATAAGTTGGACATATAAAACTACTGGTACCGAGAGCTTATATGTATTTCAGAGTAGGCAATGCATATAAACTCTCTTCCGAATGTGGAAAGAAAATAGGATTTGGAGCAGCGATCACCTTGAGTATGACTTTTCTTGATATACCTTGAGCATAAACAAATTGGCAGATAAGCCACATGACGATAAGTAGTCGGCGTCGCCCATGAACATAAACTAGTTTACCTAGAACTAGCCCAGACAACACATCTATGTTTTACCTATCCTGAGAGATAAAATATTAAGTTTAGGTACCAGTAATTACACTGCCCGTCTTGCCCTTCTTTGTCTTGTAACAATCTGGATGGTGGTACCCAAGCAGAGGCAAGCGGCACAGCAAAACCTTACCTGAACCCTCACTGAACCGGTAGGTAACTGACTATCAATTAAATATTTTATAAAAATAACATGTATATAAGACAACAGAAAGCCATCACAATTCACAAGGCTATAATTATACCAAATCCAAAAATACTTCCCTACGCCCCGTATCATCAAGTGAGCCCATTTGTAAGATTTATCCACATCATTGTCCTCGACCAATTTAAGATGATCCGTCAGTTTCACCATAATCCTCTTATTACGCAATTAGGTATTTTGTTTCCTTCCTTCATTTTCCTTTTGTGTAAAGTTATTATATCAGAAATATTTTTAATTATTAAAATCCTTACATATAAATCATGTACAAAAAAGGAGTTAATGAACAAAAATATATCTATGGACGCTTTCGCACCACGTCAATCTGGTCTCGTGGTAAGTTCTTGAAGAACTTGTGTTACGGGTACCAGACAACGGAAATATATTTAATACTTTTATGCTATACACATATTTAAGATTTTTATTATATAATACACACATTTAATACACATCCATGATCAAGTAACACAGAAAATATTTTTGTTCCCAGGCGGGATTCGAACCCGCAACCTCCGGCTTGAGCGAACACGCTTACCACTGAGCCACAGAGGTCGTCAGTAATAATATAGATAATATCATAATAATATGTCAATCATTAAAATCAATAAAAATAATGAAAAAAACTACATAGTTACCAATTTTAACAGGCTTTATTTAAATTTTTACATTAACTTCCTTAGCATATTTTACAGCAATTATGGTCACGGGGAGGGGTAATGAGGTTCAAGAGTGGAGGCCATGTTTATGTAGGCGAAATGCTGGTCGGCCATTAATCAGGAGGCATGATGATCTACGTGCAGTGGCCGGTCCGTGTTGGCGTTCATTGAGGGAGGCCTATTTTCAGCCGTGGATGGATAGAGGCTGATGATGATGACGATGATGATGATCACGGGAGGACTGTATGAAAAGCTGTTTCAAATTATGAGTGAAATTCTCGTAGTATACATTAGTAGGTAAACAATATTCAAATTGTATTTTTTTATATTGTAAAAATAACATCAGAGATTTTACTATTTTTAGTCAATCTTATTGTTTTCTAATGTTTACGCGAATTCCACTCATTATAATGAAACACTTTTTACGGATTTTATCGCGGTTTATTAAGATTTTTACAAGCCCGACGTTTCGGATACTTTACAGCAACCATGGTCACGGGAGGACTGACATGGTCCTCCCGTGACCATGGTTGCTGTAAAGTTTCAGTACTCCCGTGACCATGGTTGCTGTAAAGTATCCGAAACCGCGATAAAATCCGTAAAAAGTGTTTCATTATCATTTAGTCAATCTTACCGAACTCATCATAGTAAACAACCAGGTAATTATAACCTATTTGACATGTGCTACAACACGCATATCTTCCCGCCAGCAGATTTCTCTGACAATATAGTAAGAGGTAGTGCCATGTCATGTAGCGGCGTAAAGTGACAGCTATGCTGTCGCGTTTTGTGCGGTTTGTGAGATTCCGGTGACCTATTGGAGGACGATATAGAGAAAAGGAAAGCAATGCAGCTTTTTATGAGCGTCGGTAGTCGCCCTAAGGCTGCGACTGCTTGTTTACCTCCTTATGCCATAAAAATATATCTACCGGAATTCCCCTTAACCACCTAAAATATTCTTCCATAACCACTTTGCAACTTCTCCACTAGTCAGGGCTGTTCTTCTCTTAGTTGTTGTCCTCTTAGTCTTCACCAAACATCTCGCTAAATCATTCCCCCACCTATCACTACAATTATATGCAATTAAAAGCCTCGTAATTTTCAAAAAACATTTTGTAAATGACTAAATCATGTATGTAATGACCGAAACTCGAATTCGTTCATATTTCAAAACACTTAATAGATAATGGCAAAATGACTGACATATTACTAAATAACTTAATCTACCCTCATTACAACAGAACTTTGATTATCTATCAACATTAACGATTTTTCGGAGAACACCAAGTTTTTTGCACACATATTCATGTATAACACACCTTGTATTCATACATTTAGAAGCCACGGGTTTGTATGTGAAAGTTTGTGGCTTTGGGCTCGCAACGGGCGTGGGAGGTCAAATTATTCTGGTCGGTGTTATCAAATTGCTCCCATTAAGCTTTAATATTAACTACAATTTCGTATTACATGGTATCAGTACATATATAATGGTAGTTTTGTCATTATAATAAATGACATAATATGGTATTTTTATTGTAGAATGTAGTGCGATATGGATTTTCGGCATAATAAATTGGAATGGGTTAGGAGATGCCCTTCACCGGTTTGATTGTGACCTCATTGTCGATTTATTTCCTAGCCACATTTGTTTTTCTTTTACGCCGGGAAATACTCTGAGGCATCCTGCTGGGGAAGGCGACTCCTCAGGACAACCTTGTCTCCTTGCTCTTTTGTCCCCTCTTCTTTTAAGAGAGGTACAAAGAGCAGCTCCCTTTGTTCAATTCGCTTCGCCCAAGATGCTGGGCTCACTCCATCGCCACGACACGGCTTGAACCTTGGTGGGGTACCTAGCCACAGTGATATTGTCAACATCCCAGCTTTCTTCATACAACGACAGATCCGAATTGTAGATCTCGATTCGTCTCGAACTCGAACGATTCGATCTCGAACGTCTCTCAGGTTTGCTTGCTGATTTTGTGCTCATCTGTTTATTGTGTTCATATTTTTTTTATCGAAACACCTAAACTTTGTTCCAAATCAAATGTCAAAGTGTAGTATAACTGGCGCCAAGATCTACATCTTTTTTTACTTTTATCTTTTTTTTACTTGGACAAATAAAACATTTAAATTTCATGAAGCTTTTTGTGCATGAATAGAATTATCTATTGTTTTGATGAACCGGTGGGAGGGAAGCGCTGTGCCGCGCTCCCGGCTGCATGGGTACCACCATCTTGCTTGTTTCTCCCGTGAAACAGCTTTGCTGTGTTTCCGAGAGAAGGGCAAGACAGGCAGTGTAATTACTGGCACCGAGACTTAACATCTTATGTCTCAAGATAGGCACCTGACCAAAGGCGGCATTAGTGACACTCGCCATGTTTTAGTGGGTAGAGCGGCGTGTACAAACACACGCCGCTCTACCGTGTGTGTGTGTGTGTGTGTGTGTGTTTGTGTGTATACGAATGTTGTAATATGTATATGTAATAATAGTGCTGTTGGTGTACCTAATAAATAAATAAATGTGCGTCACTTTTACATCTCCCATTTGTCTTGAGAATATTCATCTTATTATTATAATAGATAATATTATTCTTCAGTCGGTATTATTTGATCAAAACGTTAATCACAACTCGCAAGTCTGTCCGAGACGCGGCCATAATAGTTTTCGTCGTAAATCAGGACGGCCACGCTTGGCCTCCCGCCTGAACTATCGCCGGCAACTGCTCCAACACCAACAATGTATAAGTTACTATAAATGTATCACAATGTAAGTATTCTTACCTAATTATGTAAATGGAGAATCGGGTTATGAGTAACTAATACTTTAAATATATTATTTTTTAAATTTTTACATCGACCAATAAAAGGATAGAGTGATATGTGTGCTATAAAATTCCGAAACTGGTCAGTCATATTTTGTCACTAACGTTATAGCAATTCAACCAACCAGTGATCTGTATGTATCAGAGCGCAGAACCGGAGCGGTGTCGCAGCACAAAGGCGGAAATTGTTTTCATACAAAACACATAATTACGGCTCTTTTCCGGTTATATGCTCGATGAATTGTTACGATTGTTATGATATTAATATTAATATCGATTTTGTGTCATGATTTTTAGTAGTTTGAATTATTTATATTAATATCTTTTTTGTGGGTGTTGGTAGTTGTAGGTTTGTCTATTGTCAGTTTGGTATAAAAGGACGCCGATGGCGGTGTTGCGGGGCCAACCAAACCAAAAGTGAGCCAAATGGGCTCACACTAATCCGATGTAGCATTAGGGCCTTCGGGCCGTTAGCATAGATCCATCCGAAAAAAAAATGTTGCGGGGCATTCTACCAGTATACTTTGAAAAGGACGTTACTCTGCCGGATTATATTGCGATCAAGGAGACTAAGCTGTGTTAATCGAACATCAGTGCTGAGGAGTGGTTTCATATTGTAGACCTGTCAAATAAAGTATTTGTGAATGGAATACCGCATTTTATTGCACGATGATTATAATTTATAAATCAGACGTATATATACAGTACATATAAACGAACATTATAGGTCTCTGAAACTACTAGACTGATTATTTTGATTATTTTATATATATATTTGATCTTGACAGGTCGTAAACTATATTACATACCGCGCGATGGGTGTCCAGAAAAATCCATCCAATCCAGAAAAAAAAAATTGACATTTTTTAACATCCTAACAGTAACTGGAAATCATTTATATGACAGGACTACCATTATCGGATCAGCTGGTGCCTAGTAGAGTATATAATATAAAGCTAAGTAGTTTCTTCAGCGGTGTATGTGAGGATATCAACTGCGTTATTTTGAAGACTTCTCACTCGTGCATACTATCTTTTAATATAATAAAACTAAAGAATGTTTTCGCTTGTTTGAACGCGATCATCGCAATTAGCAGTCAGATATATAAAAAAAAATATCGCCAAGCCAATCGTTTAGAATGGTTTTGGGCCATTTTCTCAGAGCAAACATTTTGCTTATCTTTATAATTTTCACGGCGGCTGAGATGTATCTTAACCTCTAATTGAGTATATTAAGTAATTTAGGTATTAAAGTTTATTCAATATAAAATCACAGTTCAATCACTAGATTTTTCAAAGAAACATATATTATTTCGTGCGTTTCAGAAAGGTTGTTTATCTCTGTAACGTAGTTGGCAGCCAGACGGTCGTACTTCATCGTTATCTCGATCAGCTAATACTGGAACTCTTGGTGGTTATGCTTTCCTGGTACCTTATCTTGCTACGCCAGAGTGTATTTGTTTTTCTGTTCCGTAACCAAAATAAAAAAAAAACACTATTTGGCATTGCAAACAAAAAATCTGATAATAAATTATCATAATAATCATCTGCTATAATAAAATAGTTATTATCCTTATGGATAATAATAATAATCCGCTCATAATCGCCATGATGAGAAAGACGCATTCGTTAATAGTCTGTGTAAATCTAAATCCGAATTTTAGCCTACCCATTTTCCAACAGCAACAGACAATCAATGACAGCACTACCTCCGCAAGTTCTTAATAATCCAAGATCATGATCAGGATTCTGGAGCCAGGATCTGTTGAGGAGTTTGTTTAACTTGACGCTAATTTATATAATTAATTTGATATAAAACGCATCCTGATAAAATTGTGCAACAGTTTTGAATATTGTTCATTAACCCCTTTTACCTTTTCTTTTAAGTTTTATGTGAATAGTAAATTTAGAAAACAGGTACCTACATCGTATAAAGAGAAAACATGTCATTAGAAAATAAATAGAAAAAAAGGAAGCTGAAATCACCTACAAAATTTACTACATACACTTTTTAGTTTTTACGAAGATACGATATCAAGCGAATCATATAACATGTTTGATTCAAACACATATTTTTAATTTCGAAATAATACCTTGATTAAGTACATTACAAACAAAGTCACGTGCAACACTTAGCGTGATATAAATTACGCATTACGAGGTTTTCGAGTTCCGATTACGGTCTTGTACTAAATTAATTACTGTGACATTTATTTTGGTGCCATCTAATTACTAATTAGTGGCGAGCACTCGTGCATTACCAACTTATGGGCAATTAGTCATTTAATCGCACGCATTACCAAACCGACCTAAATCCGATCAGAATAAAGTTCCAAATTCAAAATGATGACCAACTTTTACGTAATTAGTCTCTAAGTTGATCATTACTGTAATAAACCGTAATAACCAGGAATAAAGTTTGAAATTCTCGATATTTGTTTTGATTCTAATTGTAGGTTAATTGCGATTGGATTAAGCGTTAAATTATATTAACAATTATAAAGTGATGATAATTTGTGTGTTGCTATAATAACTATGTGTTTAAGTAAAATAAGACTAAAAATAATATAAAGAATAAAGTCCCCGTGCCGGCCCAAAATCCATAAAAAACCATTACTCAATAAATAGCTTTAAATAGTTGTATTATATAATAAAAATCTTAAATATATTATCTATAGTATAAAAGTATTAAATATATTTCCGTTGTCTGGTACCCGTTATTATTTAAGGGTGGGGACACCAGCAAGGCCAGACGGGTGATCAGTCCTCATTAACGGTACCATTTCACCTGGTACCCGTAATACAAGTTCTTCGAGAACTTACCACAGGACCACGTGGTGTAAAAGCGTCCGTAGTTATTATTATTAAAAAAAAGCTTTTCAAATTTCAAATTAGCGCCTCAACCTGGCCTGAACAATATATGTTTATTTATCAAACGATCTCTTCAACTGGAAGAGCTTGGGGGAGGCTTTTGCCCAGCTGTGAGATGTAACATAGGCTGGTAAAAAATGTATTTGAATAGTGTAATTATGAAAGAATATTACTTATGTCAGTTTGTCCATTGTTTGATCAGTGGCAAATTGTTTAGAGGCCGGAGGAATGTTTAAGTATAGACAGACTAAAAGTTATTTTAAATTATATATATATATATATATATATATATATATATATATATATATATATATATATATATATTATTTTTAAAAATCATTACACACTATAAAACTAATGTTGATATTTACACTACAATGTAAAAATATAAAATAAAGTTTAATTCAATAAATTACACTTATTGAACAATGAACATTAACGAATATATTAAAACAAAAAAATGTAAATACTATCAATTATGTATATCTAATATATAAAATTTTCTCTAATATATTAAATTTCCATGTCACAATGTTAGTTACCGTACTCCTCCGAAACGGCTTTACCGATTTTTACCAAATTTTATATGCGTATTCAGTAGGTCTGAGAATCGGCTACTATCTATTTTTCATACCCCTAAGTGATAAGGGTGGTCAACCCCTCAAATTTTAAAAGTTAACGCGGGCGAAGCTGCGGGCAACAGCTAGTATTATATAAAATAAAATGTTGAAATCAATGATATTAATCATTGATTTCAACATAAATATCTGTTGAAAGTAGGTATGCACAGTACCTAATTATTTATAAGTGCCAACGTACCGTGAAAAGAAATCCGCTAATGGTAAACGATGGCTGTTTGTTGTTCTTATTTAGATAAATAGAGACACATGTGATGTCGTGCCTAATTGATTTATCTCCTGATGCTTCGTCAAATAATTAATGTAATTGCCGTTTAAAAAGAAAGGGACAGACATGCAAGATGGAAATGAGGCAAAGTAATTAGGGACAGCGCCACTTGAAATAAGCGGCGAAAAGCGGAACTAAAGTAAGTTTTACAAAGTTGTGTTGTACGTACTGTTTATTACAACTAGCTGTTGCCCGCAGCTTCGCCCGCGTTAACTTACTCAACTTAATTACTGTTAGTCACAGCATGATGTTATATAGCCTATAACCTTCCTCGATAAATGGGCTATCTAACACTGAAAGATTTTTTCAAATCGGACCAGTAGTTCCTGAGATTAGCGCGTTCAAACAAACAAACAAACTGTGTAGCTTTATAATATTAGTATAGATTATAATTATATATGTATCGTAAAAACATTATTTAGATTTCTACTTACTTTGTAAGTAATGCAAAGTCAATGATTCCAATGATACGTGACTAGTTTTAGAAGCGATAATTTACAAAGCTATCACATTACATTCCTTTCAAAAACTGCTCAAGCTTAGCAAAAATATACTAGTCGAGTTTAAATATACTAGTCGAGTTTAAATATACTAGTCGAGTTTAAATATCTTGTAGATTTTTATAGCTTAGGATGGTAAACGAGCAGTCGAAGCCTTTTGGCGACTATCGACGTCCATAAACATCCGCACATGCAGATGCATTGCCTCCTTTTCCCTATCGCCCATGGGCCACCGGAAACTCACAAACCGCACGAAACGCGAAAGCATAGCTGTCACTTGACGCCGGTGTTATGTGAGCGAGAGGTACCACCCCGGCCGTGCCGACCCAATTCGGCTGCAAAGCTGCATGGCACTAGCTCTTACTTAGATTTTACTGTGATTGTTACATTGTTTTTAAAAGATATTGATATGTTTCTAAGGATACAATCAATATAGTATACCTACATAATATTATCTTTTGTTTAATTTAAATATAAATAGCATACATTAATTCAATACGGCTAATGGTATATCTTATAATAATAATGCCGTTTACATATCTAAGACAGTCTGTAATAGCCCCTGTTGGCACCTTGCCACAGACTAATAAATGGCGCGGCGGGTCTTCCACTTCGTTACACGTCATGCGAAACTAACTACCTCTAGTCTGATTACCTATTTATATAAGGCTTTAATTAAATTTCTCTACATAGTTACTCTTGAAACTTTGTATTTGAATTAATAATTGTCATCATATGTATTTATGCACTGGGGAAATTGAACTTAACGTTATGAAGTAAAAACTAGTAGGATCGTTGTGATTGGAAACTATATATATACCTATAAAGAACACATCAAGAAAGTACCTAGAAACCAGAGCACTACTGTGCCTATCACCTATATAATACATACTACTTATATAATAATGCTCTGTTGTGACTCTCTTTCTATTTGGGAAGGGCACTTATGTATGTGCGCGATCTCTTAGTTTTTTTTTTAACTTTACTTTTTAAAACGGACAAGACAAGGGAAGACATGTTATCTATGGCACGTAGACCTAACTAACTAGCGACTGAGCCTGTACCGTACTCTTAATTATAGTATTGTACTCTATATCATGTAGGTAGGCGTACTCTATAATCTATAATACCAATAGAGGGCGCTAAAATAATCTTTTTAACACAATGTTTATTATACTAGTACCAGCATCTAACAAATAACCGGATAGAGTAGGAATGTGACCCATAAAATTCCTAAACTGATCCGTGACTTGTCACTGACATAATAACAATTCAACCAACGTGTATGTATGTCCTATCGGCCAATCATCCATCAACGGCCATCAGTCGCCAATCAGAGCGCAGAACCGACGCAGCGTCGCGTCACAAATTTGGCGGACTTTGTTTTCACACAAAACACATAACATTACCGCTTTATTCTGGTTATATGCTCGATGAATGCCAGTCACCCATATATGTTGCATACCTATTGTCGTAACCACCCGTGGCGGGAAGAGGAGGACTATGATTGAAATTGATTAAAAATGAACTTCTGATCTACGGTAACTTAGAGTTAGAATGTTCAGAGTCCTATAATTATTTAAAAATTGGTAGGTAGGTATGTGACGCAAAAATTACCAAAAATACCCATTAATGTTCAATAAATGATACTCTTTTTATAAGTCCGTACCCTTTATTTACCTCCTCTGAAATCAGATATATACTCTACCTATGTCTTCTGATAAAAGTTGGCAACCCTCACCGCAATGCTCCGTGACGAGTCCTGGACGGCGATGGTCTTCTTCTCCGAAGCAGTAATGTCCGAAAAGGAGGCCGACGAGCAGGTGAGAGAGGAGGCCACCGACGGGGCCTCGGCCCGTTGGCGACGAACCGATGCCTCGGCTGTGCTTGTGGCGGTATTCAGGATGGGAATCTAGCATGACGTCATGGGGACTGCTTACGCGGAGTAGTCTGGCCTTCGCAGGGGCCGACCTATCGCTGATGTGCTCCTGTTGCCTGCAGATCCGGGTTCCTCAAAAAGCGGATGAAGACGCTCGCAGTAGTTTTAGTTTACGGGTAGGGCACTCCCAGGTGCGAGTCCCACTTAGGGTCAGGATCTACCCGAGATCCTAACTACATACAAAAGCATTACCCTGCGAGAAAAAAAGGCAACACGTCGCTGAGTTGTGAGTCATTCTAATACCATAAACCAATCAGAGTTGTGATTGAGAGATATTTGAGATAGTGTTGAGCGACGCTCACAATCTACCGTCTAACTCGTCTATTCATCTAGACTTGTTTGTCTATCTTTTCTCACAAGAAAAAAAATCAGTGAAAATGTAAACAAGTAGGTACATCTGTAGGGATTTGCGTGTTACTAGTTAGATGGAGATGAAAATATACTGATTTGACATTGGCTTGAAAGGTGTTTTCTTTATCTAGTTCCTCATTAAATAAGAATGATATGAATAACAACATTTTTCTTTCTTTCTTTCATTTGACTTTCAAAAAGATACTTTATTGGTACTATTTTGAATAAAAAAAAATATTCTATTTAATAAATAGTGAGGTTTAAAATTTTACTTTGAATATCCCTATCGTTAAGTCTTTTTTTAATAAAAATAAATAATGTGAACCACCTGACATCTCTACTTAAGATATTAAAACTTTTTATTTGAATAAATGCCACCTAGCGTAGAGTAGCTATACTACCATTACAGCTATTGAACTCAATAATTATTGGTTCAAAAATAGGCATATAATCCTATAAAGTTATAGAGGTATACTAAAATTCTTACTTCTATTTTATTATGAATAATATGTAGATGCGATGTTAGCCAAGAATTTATTTTGTACGATCTCATGCGTATTTGAAATGGTCGTATATATTTTAAGTCGATTGACATTTTGACGTTAGACGTTACGAAAATAGTTGAGAAGTTGTCGATCGCTGTTACTGTCACAGTGGAATGAAGAAATCTGGTTTGTTGAATATTACAAGTGATTGTATTCAAGTGATTCGCGGCGATATAAATTAGTTTCGTAAACCAGAATGCCGCCGAGTAGTTTAAGAGTGGTATACGCGTTCGCTAGAGAAATGCATCCGAAAACGACAGATGTGTTTATTCAATACGGCACAGCCGGATTCCGTACCAAGTAAGTTCAATTATTATTTTAAAATTATCAATTAAAAGGGATAAGTGTTAAAAAAGGAAATATCGCCAATATCCTAAACATTCGAAATTTATGGAAATTATGTGTCACGTAGGCAAGTTTTGCGTACGTCGATGTGTGCATTAAATCCTTGCAAGTTCGCCTTCTATGGGGCGATGCTTGTGACTCATTTTAAGAATAATTTATAACGGGATGTATCACTATTGTCGCACTTCGCAGTCATTGACTCTTTAGACTGTTATCTGTAATACTATGGTGTGTAAAACAATTGCTATGTAATAGTGAACCATGAATAAGTGATTCATGATTCAATTTTTCCGTTTGGGAGTAAATTCCATTTCATTTGAACTACGATAAAAATAATAACACATACTGAATTGGTAGATAGTTTTATAAAATATGTTCGTGTTTGTTTATTATGCAATAGGCCAATAGGCCTTGGAAACATTCACCAAACTGCATCTGACAATATAAAAAATAATTCAATATTGGACACAACAATGACCCAAGTCCTATAGTATCAGTTTCAATACTAATAATTAGAGAAATAAAATAGTAAAATATAATATACTTTATATTATTGAAACATTAATAATATCATAATACTCTCTGTTATTGAATACAAAATTATAGTATTTAAATATATTCACACAAAACAAAAGTGAAAACAATTATTCAAACTAAATGAAAGTAAAAGTGGTTATTCTGCATTATTGAGATTGTTGACATATTAAACAAGAACTATACTTTATTCATTTATATAAAAACATTCTATGTTCAAATATTCAAATATAAAAAAAAGAGTTAAGGAATAGGTACTTTGGCCAGTAGCCAAACACTTTGAGCTTTCAAATTTATGTTAGCTTCTTATCATAATACTTTTATTTGTTGGATGTTTATATTTAGCACAGTCAATAAACTCCATAGGTCAATATATTATATATTTTCTGCCACTTTACGTCATTATTTTAAATTTAAATCAATTTAATAACATTTTATACTGAAGATTGGTATTTACTACTGAACCGAGTGGGCCTGTATGTGGGCTTATATTTACTGTAAATATAACCTTACAGCTTACTGCCACGTCACAATGTGATAGTACATAAAAACCAGCCTCAAAAGATTTTATAGTAGGAGAGAGTCTGCAACTTATAACAGGCTTATGATAACAGATGATAACTGACATGACTTCCTTAACTCTCCTATAAATCATTCTCATCATCAAATTCAAAATACCTTTCTTTAACAGGTCACAAACTTATAAAACTTGAAACATGTGAAATGATATAAGTTTTATCTATCTATCTATGTGTTTAAGTCAATAAAAAGTGTTGAAATTAAAATCATCATCATAATCATCTGTTATGTGTTCCTCTGCCAGGCCTAGGTCTCCTCTCAAACTGATACCAGAATATCTTTGCTGTAAAATAACAATAATATTAACCCTTATATGTCCCACTGCTGTCTCCTCGAAATCAGCCGAGGAGGGTGTTATTTAAGAGTGGGGACACCAGCAAGGCCAGACGGGTGATCAGTCCTCATCTCCGGGACCATTTCACCCAAAAAGGGGAGGGTGTTGTATAGTTCACCAATGTGCTCCACAATGCGGGTTGGTAAACTTCACTCACCTTCAAAGACTTAAGTCCGCCAGGCATGTAAGTTTCCTAACAGATCAAACCCGAACCTCTCACTTAAGAGGCCGAGCCCATAGGCCATATCCACTAGTGACTAGACAATTGACACTCACTCTCGCTCGCTGTAGAGTATTTTAAATTATTAGAATGTAAAAATCTCAGTAATTCACAAAATACTTAATATTAAAGATATCACAACTGTGATTTAATCAATTCTTGTGTGAAATGTAAATGACACATCTTATATTATCTATGTGTACTATATAATATAACTTGAGTTCTAGTTGTTAATCTTATCAAAACATTGATTAGACAGACACAGAGGGTTAGTGATAAGTACAGAGTACTATTTACTAAGTGATTATAAATTATTTACAATGAGTAATCATTATCAAGTTTTGTGGTCCACAACACTGAATATGGGCCTCTTTTAAAACATACAAAAATCACTCGCATCAAACTTAGATTAACTAAATCATCATCAGCCTTTATCTGTCCACTGCTGAACATAGGCCTCCTTCAATGAACGCCAAGACTGATCCCTCACCACTTACATCAAACACAGACTGGCCACAGCACTGAGATCGTCTTCCCACCTTGTTAATGATCGACCAATACTTTGTCTACCTAAATGCGGGCTCCGCTCTGGAATCTTACAGGGCCTTTCGACCATCCATCCTCCTGAGTGTAAATTGATTTATAAATTTCTGTGACACACAATAAAAAATTCTATAATGCTGTTCACATTTGCTGAATGAATAAGGTTTGATAGGTATATGCATTTCTTTATGTTAGATAATTATGACATGATTTCCCTTTTTTTACTACTTTGAGATGCACATTCATGTCTCAATTTAAAATTACACTATCTTCCACTTAATCTTCATTTCAAAAAGTAGAATTCAGGAAACCTAACTAGGTATGGAAGTAAGAGGTAGTGCCACGCTGTTTTGCACCCAAATTGGCCTGGCACGACCGGAGTGGTACCTCTCGCTCAAATAACACCGGCGTCAAGTGACAGCTATGCTGTCGCATTTCGTGCGGTTTGCCCGTTGGGAATAGAGAAAAAGAGGGCAATGCATCCACATAACTTTTAGCTGTGCGGATTATTTTGGGCGATGGTAGTCACCATTTTTAATGGATGGTAGTCTTATTTTGAAAAACCTATTTTAGAGTGTACCAGTCAAGCTCGCACCCAGGTACTTCAAGGTCAAGTACAGACTTGACCTTGAAGTATCTGGACCTTGGTACAGACCAACTATTCTGGTAGTCATTCAAAGCCATCCCTAATTAGTTAATTCCACTTGTAACACTTCTTCTTCTACTTGCACTTGTCTGGTTTTTCTTGACGTGTCTGAGTAGGTCAGTCTGGTGTGAACCTGACCTTTGCTGACACTAATTACATCTAACACAGTAGGTTAAGGTGATGAATTAATGTTATTCAGTCGTGAAGAAGCCACACGAGGTTGTATATTGTTAATATGGGATTATTGCTTACAATTCTTGACGTAGGTAATTCTTGTCGAATATTGTTTGTTAAGTTGGGTATTCTTAAACTATTCTTTAATGAGGTTCATTTAACAAACGTTAATATTCCCAAAATGCCACCCGATTAACTACAACAAGGTCTCCTTAGTACATTAGATAGACCCAAACACGTAGTACAAACAAGTTTGTAGTGAAAAAAAGTACAATTAAAAAAAAGGTCGCACTATCGCCTAATTGAGTCTACTGCTGGTTCCAAAGCTAGTCCACTGAGAAGAGAAACTCAGGGAAACTAATCTTGTCAATATTTTACAGTAGCTCGTGCCCGCAGCTTCGCCCGCGCTAATTTAGATTTACAGCCGTATCCGGATTGATCATAATTATTTTATAACCTAGTATGTCACTTAGTGTTGTCTTTTTTTTAACGCTGGAAAATGCTCTGAGGCATCCGCGAGTGGGTCTTCCCAGGCGGGCGCAGCGAGTGTGAGACTCGCTGCGCCAAACCAACAACCAACAACTTTACCCACTAAAACCCGGCGAGCGCCACCAATGTCGCCTTTGATGAGGTGCCCCGGATCAGTTGAGCAAACAGGGCACCTCGACGGCTAGTCAGTCCCTCAAGGGATCGACACCACCTTGACAGAGGGGTTGTCCCGCACCACAGAACAACCCCTTCCAACGTCGGGACAGTACAATGGGGTGAGGTTCCCATCCTCGCCCCTTGTCCCTCTGCTCTTTTGTCCTCTCTTTTTATAAGATGGGTACAAAAAGCAGCTCCCTCCGCTCAATTTGCTTCGACCACAATATGAAAACAGCTGCCATCTACGGCATTTCTGAACCGATACGACTTAGGGACCTTCAAGTAAAGATCATACTCATATTTGAACGCGCTCTGTTATCACTTACCATCATGTGAACAGACTGTTCGTTTGCCCCCTCTTCTATATAAAATAAAACATTGAGCCTTGACATTCGCCAGTTCTATCCTGTGTCCAGTAGGAATGTATGTAACGTTGATAATTGTGTCATGATGATGATGATTAACAAAGGATATTGCTGTGTAAAACCCCTGAATGACACAGAGTCAGGCCTCCTTGACACCCGTCGGATGGGTCCCAAATGACACGACCCGTCTAAACCAAGCTACACTAAAGATGTTGATTGTGTTATTCATGCATATTCATATAAGGTTGTAAGTATGTGTTGGGTGGCAAGTTTCCTTTTGAAATGTTAGTTCACTTATCATGTGGTTCACCTTCATTAATTCTATCCACTCTGGCAATTATAAATATATTTTTAGATAGGTACTTAAACTTTTAGTAGGGCTGTTTTCGGTTTTAAGGTTATACAAGTCGCTCATCTTTCCGTTCAAACGCAGAACAGTAATTACTACAATGTTTGACGTTGACTAAGGATAATATAAATTGATCTCGTCGTTATCTATATCTGTATGTACCCAAAATCGTAAAAAAATATGCATTTAAAAATACAAGCTTCTAAACTTTCGTATTTCAACACTGATTTTAGCCCACTTTGGGCGAAAATAAATTGTATACGGGAGCACGAAAGCTCAAAAATAAAGCGCGTGCAGACATAGTTTAGTTATTCAAAAGTAGAAATTTTATTTTAAAACTATACACGTAAAAGTTTTTGTAAAATAACCACAAATAACTGTTTTGCTAAAAGGATATTTTAGTAATGAATCTTAGTGCATTTCATTCTTGCTCACATGTTCGCGCACTATGTCAGGTGAGATAGCAATCATTTAGTTGAGAGTGCCGTCGACTTGTTCAACCAAAATATTAAATTATTGTAAAGATTAAGTGACGAAGTGTTGGTCGGCCATTAACCAGGTGGGAAGACGATCTCCGTGCGGTGGCCGGTCCGTGCTGGATGCGAGTGGCAACGGATCGGCCGTCTTGGCGTTCATTGAGGGAGGATGTTCAACAGTGGACGCATAGAGGCTGATGATGATGAAAGTTTGAGTGTATTTAGAAACAAATTAATTTTGAAAAATGCAATAGTATTTATTAAAATTTTCAAGGAGGACAGAATTAGCAGTGAAGTTGATAAATACTGTATTCAAATAGGCAACTCGTAGACGACTGAGCTAAAATAAAGGTTTTTCCCGCGTGGGCAAACCTTTATTTTGGCTGCTGCTACCATACATACAATATTGGCTACACATTCGTCAAAGCGTTTGTATTTACTCAACTCCACAAATACAGAAATTGAACAAACATAAACTCGAATCAAGAAACGATCTCATGCAATTTACCAATTTATACAACTGGTGGAACGTCGCCACTCTCCACTTAGAATGCAATGTTCCAACCCAGATCTGACACGATCGCTTTTGCGTTGCCTATTATGAGACCGCAAGATTGACGTAGTCCTTCCGTCCTTTAAGTTTTTCTCATTGCTTCCAAAGCACATACCCTTCGATACTAAAATACAAACAGTACCTCTACCATGAGTTTTGTAACAAGCGTAAATGACATAACTATAGTAGTTACATAAAACGCAACACGAATAGAAAACTATATCATACCTTAGTTTTCTATTCGTGTTGCGTTTTTACGTTAACTGCTTATATACGTAACGTAACGTTAACGTAAAACGCAACACGAATAGAAAACTATACCATACCTTAGTTTTCTATTCATGTTGCGTTTTACGTAAGGGGCCATCCATAAATTACGTCACACGAATTTCATGATATTTGGACCTCTCCCCCGTCCTTGTAACAGATGGTCACATTTATGAGACCCCCCCCCTCTCTAGTGTGACGTCACATATTTTGAAATTTTTACATAAATTGAAAAATTAAAACAGCTGTTCCGAAATTATTTTTATTTTGTTTTAAATTGTTTTTTAATTTTATTTTTTTATTAGTTCACAGTAGTCTTATGTGACGTCACAAAATCTCGGAGCCCTCCCACCCCTTGTCACATAATGTCACACTTCGTCGGACCCCCCCCTTAACGTGTGACGTAATTTATGGACGGCCCCTAACTACTATAGTTATGTCATTTACGCTTGTAACAAAACTCATGGTTGATGTACTGAACAGAACATCCTTGATGTTTTAGGTAAAGTTACACCGGTGGTCGGTGGAAGAGATATTAATAGTTTTTTTTTATGTTAGTTGGATAGGCAAACTGGAAAACGTGCCACCTGATGGTAAGTGGTCGACGTCGCCCATGAACATTAATACGTTTACCTGGAACGAGCCCAGGCAACTCTCATTTATATGTTGCCTATCCTGAGACATAAGATGTTGAGTCTCGGTGCCAGGTATTACACTGCCTGTCTTGCCCTTCTCTCCGAAACACAGCAAAGCTGTTTCACGGGAGAAACAAGCAAGATGGTGGTACCCATGCAGCCGGGAGCGCGGCATAGCGCTTCCCTCGCACATAGATAATGCGGATTAAAGTTAGTGTCACTATACTGGCTTCTCAGTAGCCTAAGGTGACCTCAGATCCTTGGGCGAAGCCAATTGAACCGAGGGGGGCGTTCTTTGTACCCCTATTATAAGAAGAGGGGACTTAAGGCGAGGATGGTAACCTCACCCCATTGCACTGTCCCGATGTTAGGAGCTATAATCAGAAATATGGTATTGACCACACGTGCTTGTTTCAGAGCCAGTCTCCTGGAGCATGTGGTGTACCGTATGGGACTGCTCGCCGTCATACGTTCGCGGGTGAAAAATGGTAAGTCGTTCTCCCAGTTATATAACAGTGGTAAGTCATCACTATAGTGGTTGATTTTCACTTTTTTATGTCCGTAGACATCAGCACAACCAAAAGTTATGCGGATGCGTTGCCCTCTTTTTCCCTCTCCCCTAATGGGCCACCAGAAACTCACAAACCACAGGAAACGCGACATCATAGCTGTCACTTGACGCCGGATTATGCGAGCGAGAGGTACCACTCTGGTCGTGCCGGCCCAATTCGGCTGCAAAGCGGCATGGCACTACCTCTTACAAAACTCTTTTTTTTGTTCTGCAGCGGAAATTTGCAGCCCAAACCATAGCTAAGACCGGGGTTGGTTTTAAACCTAGCCGTGTGTGAGGTTCGCACTTGGGCAGTGTCGTTACCCACTAAAACTGCTGCAAGCGCCCTCAGCCGCCTTTTGAGGGTCCCGGATCTTGCAACAACACAGGACCCTCGGCGACAGGCTGGCCCCGGCGAGAGACCAGACTCCTCCTCAAAATGGGGGACTGCTCGGCCGTTCGTTTTCACGATACTTTTGGCAGTCCCCGACGACGTCGTGCCTATCTGGACCCAGGTTAACCCCAACCTCGGCCCGACACGAGCACAGGGGCGTTACTGGAGGCGCATTAAGTAGCGCCTCCTACGTACCCCTGTTCGTCGCCTGCGGGGGGAGGCCTCGTCGGCGGCCTCCTCTCTCACCCGCTCGTCGGCCTCCTACCTCTTACAAAACTTGGCATGGCACTTCGTAAATGCTACCACTATTATTTCCACCAGAGATTTTTTTTGGAAACTGGTAAAGTTTCTATCGATTTTTTTTTCTTTCGAAATATATATTTTTCATATATTTCTATAATGCTTTATTTTTAATTAAAACAAGTTTTATTAAATCCATTACGCATAGTTTACTTGAATATTTTTTTACTCAGTATAGATATTATATACGCAAAGGTTAAGCTTGTTGATGTGGCAGTGGGCTGGTCAATCAGGAAAGCGGTTGGTTTAATATTTAATAAGGTTCAAGAGTGGAGGCCGCTTCGGGTAGACGAAGTGTTGGTCGGCCATTAACTAGGTGGAAGACGATCTCCGTACAGTGGCCGGTCCGTGTTGATGCGAGTGGTAAGGGATCGGTCGTCTTGGCGTTTTTTTTATGTTAGTTGGATAGGTAAACTGACAAACGTGCCACCTGATGGTAAGTGTTGGACGACGCCCATGAACATAAACTAGTTTACCTGGAACGAGCCCAGGCAACTCATCTATGTGTTGCATATAAGATGTTAAGTCTCGGTGCCAGTAATTACACTGCCTGTCTTGCCCTTCTCTCCGAAACACAGCAAAGCTGTTTCACGGGAGAAACAAGCAAGATGGTGGTACCCATAGAACTATATCAAGATAGAAGTAAAGAGTTCCGTAATTTGTATGGGGACCGAGCGTGTAACATTTTGCGTAGGTACGATGACGTCACGAGTGTAATTTAGTGATGTGAAACACATAAGCCGCGCGAAAACAATTCAAAAGCATCGATTCACAGATCGATTATAACATGGCACCGATTTCCGATCAGTAGTATTGTTAAAATAAACTATTTTATGATAGCGTGCTATGGACGATAAACTATATTTTTATACATTGAGTAGCTATATTATAGACTATTATAACGTGTAATCATTTAATAGCTTGTTTTTATTATTATTGATAATTAAAATGTTGATTTGATCAGATAATATAGATAGGGCGCCGGCCGTCCACTGGCGCCCTTATTAGAGGGATTGTAATTTCTAATAAACCAATCAATTTCTTTAAAGTTCTTCTGATTCAACTTTTGGTCTTTGTCACATAGTGTTATTTTGCTTATTTTTAGCTTAATCATCTAAACGGCAAACGGTGGCCACTTTTTTTATTTAAGTAATGAATCCAAAAATACGGAATATAAAACTATATCACATAAATCAATAATTGGAGAATGAATAGGCCTACAAATAATCACTGGTGGATTGTAGAAAAATTAACTGGTTTATTACAAAACACAATGCATTTATTTTAGGAGTATTTTAGGAGTATTTTCTTTTAGCGCGTTAGGGAAAAATGATGAGTCACGAAAAACCGACCCCCTGAAGTTAGCTATTTATATATGGCTATTATATATAGCAACATTATTTTATATAACAATATTCACATAATGACAGTATAGACGTCAAAATAAGATATAGCTTTTAACTACACAATAAGAATAAAGGTTACAGTGTAAATGAAATTGTACTATGTATTTTTCTTTAAGGAATATTACTTCTAACGCGTGTACATAAGACGTACACACACACTTTTTTATATAAGGATCATTCGGAAAACTGAAATAAACTTGTAATATAGAAGTAGCCATAACCAGTTAGAAAACAATACATAAACAGTTTCTCAATATTTGCTTTGCATTAAAAAATGCTAAAAATAAAGGTTTATTTATTTTTATTTTATATTTTACATACATTACATTATAGCTACATAATAATATAAAATGAAATTATCATTTCCTCTGCTTTCAAAACAGATTTTAATCGAGTAAGAAAATCGCAGTGTAGGTACAGCACTTTTGACAGAAAAAATGAGAAATCGTCTTCAACTGACCTGAAAGTTTTAATAGCATATTTTACATCGCTGGTTTAGAACACCCACCAAGTCTGGCTCGTCAAATAAAAGCCGCACTGGAAAACTAGCGTTAGTCATAATCGCCCGCTACTGTTTTGATGAAAATAGTAAAATAAATGGTTTTTTAAATTAATAACAGATTTTTACGACAAATAGTACTTACTGGTGAAAGGAAATACCTCCATTAACAGCTCCAATTTTACTGGTAGTGTTTGAACAATTAAGTATTGAACAACGAGTCATTTTGTTTTTAAATCCTTACGTCGCATGCTGACCGCGATCGGGAGTATACTAAATTTCGCGGCGAGCAATGAAGCCGTCGCGTCGTCTTTTTGCCACGCGAGGTACATACACTCTTTACTTCTATCTCGATATATTTCTGTGGTGGTACCCATGCAGCCGGGAGCGCGGCACAGCGCTTCCCTCCCACCGGCGTCCTTCCCTGGCGTTCTTTGAGGGAGGCCTATGTTCAGCAGTGGACGGATAGGGGCTGATGATGATGATAGATATACACGAGACCGGCCGTCTTAGCGTTCATTGAAAGGCAAAAAATGATGTTAGATATTATAGGAGTCTCCAATAGGACGACGAACTCTAAAATCGACGTGACGTACATCGACAACCTTTGTGGAGTAATGAACGGAAATGGTTCCCCTTTTTTCTTTTTTTTTCTTTTTCTTTAACGCCGGGAAATGCTCTGAGGAATCCCGCGGGGGAGTGGGTCTAACCACGCGGGTATGTGGGACTCGCTGCGTCCGAAAGCTGGTAAGTGGACGCAGCTCTACCGACTAAAACCTGGCGAGTGCCACCAATGCCGCCTTTGGTGAGGTGCTCCGGATCTAATAAACAAACAGGGCACCTCGACGGCTAGTCAGTCCCCCAAGGGACCGACGCCACCTCCACAGAAGGGTTGTCCCGAACCACAGAACAACCCCTCCCAACGTCGGACAGTACAATGGGGTAAGGTTCCCATCCTCACCCCTTGCCCCCTGCTCTTTTGTCCCCTCTTATTATAAGAGGGGTACAAAGAGCCCTCTCGTCTCAATTAGCTTCGCCCAAGGTGCTGGGCACACCCTAGGCTACTAAGCCCCACCGCCACGCCAAGGCTTGAATCATGGTGGGGACGGAAATGGTTCCCTAGCCTATATCTAGGTCATATTTTAATATTCACCAGCTTTTGCCAAGTAATGTAAAACAATATTAATTGTATTGTAATGAGCGATGACCTCATTTACCTACTACAGCTAGGTAGTGCCAAAATTGATAGCGACGCTCTGATAACGAACAGCGATCGATGTGCCCGTGTGCCGGTTACTTGGTTTATGGTTCCGATGAATTGTAGTGAACTCGTGCGTCAGAATCCATAAAACGTATAAAACTATTTTTATTGGTTTCACCTGTATGTACGTATGTAACCGATTCCTTTAGACTTGATTTTGACCCACTACAAACGGCCAGCTGGCCTTGCATGCGCGCACGACAAAATTTTGTCGACCCCTTTTCTCGTATTATCTCTTTGTAGCTAACATGCGTTTTCATTATTAAGAACAAGATAAAGTAGTTTAAACGTAAATAAATAAAACCGGGTGCCTATTGTTTGTATACCGTGGCGTTACTCTATTATAATTATATAATTTCGGTATACGAAGAGTGTTCTTGTAGTAGCACTCTTCGTATTACGTAGTATTATTACCCTAACGAGTAATCGAGAAAATACTCGATGTAGACATTATCTCTCTCTAGTCAAGAGATATCTCGTTGAACGCATGCTAGCCCAGCAGATTTCCTTAAAACTTTGTAGATTCATCGAGAACCGATGACAATATCATAATTTATTAAGTTTGTTCCAATATCATCAGGATAATCAAGATAGCACATGCATAAGGCGCGCAAGTTATCTACATCACCATTCACCACCCACCCCACGTCATCATCAGCTGCAGACGGCTGTTAAATCACCTCTCTGAATTCAGCTCAGCAATGCAATTAGAACGCCATTTTTTTACAGTTGGTTTTTTATTTCGCGATTTTGGGTTTCCAGTAGTAGACGATATCGTGATCATGATAGCTACCGAAAATCCTCCGGATGCTTCCAGAAGTCGTTCAATTGAGTTGCAAGATCTTGAACAAACATTTACATTCGTTACGGAAGCGAAACAAATAAAATTGAAAATACCGAGAAGTTCGGCTTCCCACTGAATGTATCGGGTTTCCTATACATGTGTACCATTGACGTGTGCATGATTCAATGTTCCACTTGTAAGGTGTAGGTTTGATTTTACTTACCATTCCCGTGGGAGTACAGGCATAAATTATAGGTTATTCTGATGTATTCTGATAAGCAATTGTAAATTTTCATTAAAATCCATTCAGTAGTTTTTGCGCGAAAGAGTAACAAACATACATTCTTACAAACTTTCGCGTTTATAATACTAGTAGGATATACAATTAAATGTGTCAAATACACTTATTAATTCCGTGAATCAGCGTTATGTATTTCGGAGGGAAGGGCAAGGCAGGCAGTGTAATTATGTACTGGGACATCTTATGTCTTATGTCGATGTCCCGACGACCTCTGTAGCTCAGTGGTAAGCGCGTTGGAGCTCAAGCCGGAGGTTGCGGGTTCGAATCCCGCCAGGGAACAAAAATATTTTCTGTGTTCTGGGTCATGGATGTGTATTAAATATGTGTATTATAATCTTAAATATATGTATAGTATAAAATTATTAAATATATTTCCGTTGTCTAGTGCCCGTAACACAAGTTCTTCGAGTACTTAGCACGGGGCCAGATTGACGTGGGGTGAAAGCGTCCATAGATATTATAAGCGTCCATAGATATTATGTCTCATGATCGGACAACACATAAATGAGTTGCCTGCGATTGTTCCAGGTAAACTAGTTTATGTTTATGGGCGACGTCGACCACTTACCATCAGGTGACTCCTCTGCCAGATTGCCTATCCAAATATGTAACATTAAAAAGAACAAGACTTCTTTTATCATCTAAAAATTTTATATTACTGACATCAATATTGCAGCAATTGCATTGAAATTGATCGTTATGCTATTTTTGAAAGGAAATCCATGGAATATCATGTGCCATTATAATTTTGTGGCAAACACAAAATCCGTAAAATATAAATAGCATTTTAGTTCAACAAGAAAACTGCGCTAACCCAAATGATAAATAGACCGTGAACATGTAGTAACTCATGTCTGCTCTTGTGTCGTGTGACTTATAGATTTGTGGAAACGGTCACTCGATTGCTGGTTTTGTATGTAACTAGATCTAGCTCAGGATTCGGTAAAATGGATGGATAGTCCGTCCTTTCTTTTTGGCCATTTTCATCAAAATTAACCCTCATGTCCCCAGCAGCTCGGGTCTCCTCAAAATCAGCCAAATAGGGTGTTGACTTTTGAGCCATGACCTTGCCGGCTCCATGCGGGCTGGTGAACTTCACACACCCTTAAACACTATCTTATCTCACATGCAGGTTTCCTCTCGTTGTGTTCCTTCACCAGTCCTTTTATGCAATGCTGGTTGTGTGTGTAACTAGATCTAGAGGATTCGGTAAAATGGGTGGATAGGGAAAGAAATGCTGAGTAGTAGAGTTGTATGACAATTTATAAACTAGCTACTGCCCGCTTCTTCGTCCGCGCAGGATTAGATTTTAGACAATTTACATATGTATGTTTAAAAATATAGCCCATGTGTTATTCTGATGCATAAGCTATATCAGGGCTTATTTTAACTGTGACGTTGGGAATTTGTTATATTTTCCAATGCCCTCCCCCTGATCAAAAGTACCTACCATAATAGTTGTAGTTTTAGCCTAGCAACAAGTTATGAACTTTCGGGTGGCCCATTGGGGGGGATAGGGAAAAGAAGGCCAACGCATCTGCATAATCTCTGGTTGTGCGGATGCGTATGGGCGTCGATAGTCGCCAAAAGGATTCGACTGCTCGTTTGCCCTTCTTTAAAAAAACATACATGTAACAATTACTAAAACTACCAATTTCCAGGTCGCACGATTGGCATGATGATCACCGCGTCACACAACCTGGAGCCCGACAACGGCGTGAAGCTCATCGACCCCGACGGTGAGATGCTGGAGCAGAGCTGGGAGGAGCTGGCCACGAGACTCGCGAACGTCAGGTGGGTTATGTGACCCCAAGCGATGTTGGCCGGAGTGACTAGTGATATTAGATACGAGTGGCGTTACTTTGTATACAAATGGTAGAATTGCGTACTTATATCTAAGTTCACACCGGTCACGTTAAATTGTTCCATAATAATAATATATAATAATAATATCAACCCTTATATGTCCCACTGCTGGGCACGGGTCTCCTCCTCGAAATCAGGCGAGGAGGGTTTTGGGCCATAATTCACCGGTGCGCTGGCCCAATGCGGGTTGGTGAACTTCACACACCTTCAAAGACTTAATCTCATCTGGTATGCAGGTTTCCTCACGATGTTTCCTTCACCGGTGAGCAAGCGATGGTCAGGTGCATGTAGAAATTTAGAAAAATCCATTTCTAGGCATCACAGGGGGGGGGGGGTCAGGATCGAACCCGGACCTCTCGGCTCTCACTCAAGAGGCTGAGCCCATACCCATTAGGCCATCGTCGCTCACAAATTGTTCCATAACGATACCAACGGAACTTCCTTTACGGCCATCGTCTGCTCCATACATCGAGCATGTAACCGAATAGAGTGGTTATGTGAGCCATAAAATTCCGTAACCGGTCAGTGATTTGTCACTGACGTAATAGCAATTCAACCAACCAGTGATTTATGTGTACGTCCCAGCGGCCAATGGCCATCAGTCGGCCAATCAGAGCGCAGAACCAGCGCAGCGTCGCAGCACAAATCTGGTGGAATTTATTTGCATACAGAACACATAACTTTACTGCTCTATTCCGGTTATATGCTCGATGGATCCATATCATCAAAATCCATTAATTTATTTTCCTTTTGGCCATTTTCATCAAAATTAACCCTCATGTCCCCAGCAGCTCGGGTCTTTTCAAAATCAGCCAAACAGGGTGTTGACTTTTGAGCCATGACCTTGCCGGCTCCATGCGGGCTTTAACACACACCCTTTAACACTATCTTATCTCACATGCAGGTTTCCTCACGATGTGTTCCTTCACCGGTCCTTTTATTCAAGGCTCACATTCTCATATGTTGAATGTATATAAACACTGCACATTCCACTCTCCAAGCTTTGTCATTGACCGAGATTGTCACTCATTAGTGCTCGATTGATATAATTGTGGAATATATGTTTTTATTTAATATTACCAAAGCTTATGTTTAGCTCATCGAGCATATAACCGGAATAGAACGGTAATAGTATGTGTTTTCTATGAAAAAAAATGTGCTGCGACGCTGCGCCGGTTCTGCGCTCTGATTGGACGACTTATGGCCACTGATGGATGATTGACCGATGGGACGTACATACAGATTACTGGTTGGTTGAATTGCTATTACATCAGTGACAAGTCACTGACCAGTTTCGTAATTTTATGGCTCACATTACTACTCTATCCGGTTATATGCTAGATGGTCTAGCTTTACCGCTAGGATATCCTCATACGTGTCAGAACAGGCGAAGCATAACTGAATTCCTTTGGCTATCCCGGGTTTATGTTAGTTTGTTTGTGGGCTACGGTCAACGTAGCGGTTTTTCACGGTCTCCTAGTTTGTCTATTCTTGACGCTGGTGTTATGTATTACCCGGGTCGTGCCGGCCCAATTCGGCTGCAATGCAGCATGGCACTACCTCCTACAGAACGAAAGGTTTATAACTTACGTAAGTTGACAAATGTATACTATAGAAGATATATAGAAGTTATTTCTTTTTCTTGTGAAGATATTTTGTTTGTTTCAGTGACAACGACCTGGAGTCTACCACGGAGCAGGTGATCAAAGAGGTCAACGCCGATATGGGACTGAAGGCCAGTGTGTTTATCGGAATGGACACCAGGTGTGTATAGCTATGTCTAGTGTGTACAATGTACATGTACTTACGACTAAACTGATTGTACTTCTAATAAGAACATTTATGTGCGTACTTTTTTTTTCTCTTTAACGCCGGGAAATGCTCTGAGGCATCCCGCTGGTGTATGGACGCAGCTCTACCCACTAAACCCCGGCGAGTGTCACCAATGCCGCCGTTGGTAAGGTTCCCCCGATCTAATGAGCAAACAGGGCACCTCGACGGCTAGTCATTCACACGCCATCTCCACAGAGGGGTCGTCCCGCACCACAAAACAATGAGGTGAGGTTCCCATCCTCGCCCCTTGTCCCCTCTTATAAGAAGGGTACAAAGAGCTCCCTCGGCTCAATTAGCTTCGCCCAAAGTGCTGGACTCACCTAAGCTACTGAGACCCACCGCCACATCAAGGCCTTGAACCATAGTGGGGATTTAAGTGCGTCCTGTTGGCAGTTAAAACGACTCGAATGCCGTGACAGCAAATGCGACGCTGTCATGCGCGCACGAACTTTATTACATCTATCGTTATAGATTTTTTTAAGAATTATCAATTCAAATAGAACCCACGACCTTCTGGCTTAGCAGTACGGGTCACTAACCACTAGACAAGCCAGTCGATTATATATATACAAATATAAAGATACATAGTTTAGATGTGTACTAATGTAGCGGGTACCCGATTACATTTTAGGGGTGTAATATGAAGGCATCCCCAGGTACACGAGCCCCCGGCTGGCGGCGGCGGCGGTTCACGGGGTAATGGCGCTGAAGGGCACCGCCAAGGAGTTTGGTATCGTCACCACACCGATGCTGCACTACTGCGTGCGCTGCAGGAACGACAACACGTACGGCACGCCCACTGAGGAAGGTGAGGGTTCCATCAGGGGATGAGATTAGACTGACTGGCTCCTATGACATTGCCTTTTCCAACGGTGGTAGCCGGCAGGGATGTACCGCGTGTCCGTGTGTATGGGTACCACAATCTTATATCTTTCGTCAAACAGCTTTGCTGTGCTGAGAGAAGGGCAAGACAGGCAGTGTAATTACTGGCACTGAGACTTAACATCTTATGTCTCAGGATAGGCAACACATAGATGAGTTGCCTGGGCTCGTTCCAGGTAAACTAGTTTATGTTCATGGGCGACGTCGACCACTTAACATCAGGTGGTACGTTTGCCAGTTTGCCTATCCAACTAACATAAAAAAATTACAGGCATCGAGCATATTACAGAGTAATATGAGTCATACAAATCCGAAACTGGTCAGTGATTTGTCACTGACGCTATAAGCAATTCAAACAACCAGTGATCATACGTCCCATCGGCCAATCATCCATCTATGGCCATCAGTCGACCAATCAGAGCGCAGAACCGGCGCAGCATCGCAGCACACATTTGGCGTAATTTTTTTTATACAAAACACAACATTACCGCTCTATTTCGGTTATATGCTCGATGACAACAGAGGCAGAGGTCTATTTAGCAAAAGTGAGCTTGTCTTTTTATTTAATCTGGCAAGTTGCTTTTTTTTAAACTTAATACATTCTACATTTGGATCTCTTATTGTTAAGCCTCGATCTTACTCTAATTAATAGTATTCGGCCATAATGCCATATACCAGCAGATCCTTATCATACATGTCCATCTTACATCACCGGAGTCCCGGTACATGCGGCTATCAGAGAACAATAGTAGACCTTCCTGACCTTTTCGACATCACTAGACATACTATTCTATCTCCTATTCTCGCTCTTCTAGTTCTCTATCTCACACTTTTTTTCTCTTCTCTCTCTCCCCCTCTTCTACTTCTTAGTGTAAATCATAAATTTATTTCAGGATACTATGAGAAAATAGTCGGAGCTTTCAAGAGCGTTCGACAGAAGTTGCCGGTGAAAGGCGACTACAACACCACGCTTTATGTGGACGGCGCCAACGGAGTGGGGGGCAAGAAGCTGAACATCATCAGGAAGACCCTGGACGGGGAACTGGATCTGGTGCTCCACAACCTGGGCGGAAATGGGGGGAAGTTGAATTTGAATGTAAGTATCTAGTCTAGTAGACACGGCTGATCAACCACTAGATGGGACGACGATCTCGGCGAGTGGGGGATCGGTCTTGGCGTTTTGAGTTTGTTTCGCCGGTTCTTCTCAGTTGGCTCGCCTTGGAACCGGTGGTAGACTCGATGGAGGTTCAAAAAGATACTTTATTGGTACTATTTTGAATACGAATAATTGACAGTAACACTATCTATAGTCAAGAAACTTGATAGAACCGTAGATTTTATAATTATTAAGGCGCTGCTCCACTATGGCGCACGGACGTATGTTAAGCTTCGCTTTGCAAGAAAATGTCGATTATTGTGTAGCGTGTCCGTGGGTTCAGTGGATCACATAATATATTATCTGGCAAAGCGAAGCTTGACAAACGTGCGTAGCCTCTTCGTGTGCCGCGGTGGAGCAACGCCTTTATTTCGTAAATCATTTATTTGTTTGATTTAAATTTTCAAGAGATATAATACATTTTCCTTTAATTCAAATACTATTGAAGACATAAATCTAATTATCTATTGTATCAAAACTCAATAAAATAACACTTGATGCAATTAGAAACTTATTTATTTCGTATATGTACTACTTTTATAATTATATTAATTATTGTATCTAATTGTCGATTTTGTACAACATTTTTCCATCCTGTGACGGTTTTCATGATTAACAGTTATGAAAATTTCAACTAAAACTTGTGTACCTACCGTGTAAGTTGTTTGTCACCTTAGTTGTCTGTTTATATTTTTTAGAGTGTGAGTTAGATAGACAAACTGGCAGAGTAGGTAAGGTGGCGCACCTCATGGATTGATTAGCAGTCAGTTTGTTCGTTTCGCTTTCACGCCTAAAAAACTAAACTAATTTTAAAATTTGTTTCCCTGATAGAAAGCTACATTATCTGTGAGTGTCATAGGCTATACTTTATCCCCGTTTTCCCGCGGGAATGGGAGCTACGTGGGTGAAACCGCGGGGAACCACTAGTAAGATATAAAATAATTACATCTGCCTGTTTTTCCTTTTTCTTATAGCATAAGAGGGCAAACGAGCAGTCGTAGACTTTTGGGGACTATCGACGTCATACACATCCGTACAACCAGAGATTATGCAGATGCGTTGCCCTCCTTTTCCCTATCTCCCCCAATCCGGCCCAAAAAAGGGCCACCGGAAACTCGCAAACAGCGAAACGCGACAGCATAGCTGTCACTTGACATCGGTGCTATGTGAGCGAGAGGTACCACCTCGCTCGTGCCGGCCCAATTCAGCTGCAAAGCATGGCACTACCTCTTGCTAATCCTATCTTGATATTAATCCTTACCGAAACACAGCCAAGCTGTTTCACAGAAGTTATAAGCAGGATGTCGTAACACTCGTAACCTTGTCGCTGAGGTGAGTCTGTTTTAAAAAGCGACTGAAGAGTTCGCAGTGGTTTAGTTTACGGGTTGGGCACTCCCAGGTGCCCGTCCCACATAGGTTCAGGATCTACCCAAAGATCCTGGCTACATCCATAAAGGATTTCCCTGCGATATATAAAAAAAACAAAGTACACATGTCAGAAGTGAAACTTATTCGGCAAACTAATTTTTAAATCTCGTTTATATTTATACTAATCTAAAGCTTTAAATTTCCGAGACTTCGCTCTATCTCTCTCTCTCTCTCTCTCTCTCTCTCTCTCGATCTTTCTCACTCCATGGCTATGTGCTTCATGCTACGTTCGCCCTTTCTCACTCTCTCTCAGTCGGTCTCAATCACTCTCTCCCTCTTCTTAGACAAAAACGTTGCACATTTTCGTGACGTTTCATCCGTAAAAAATTTACCCTCATGCGCGCAAAGAAGTTTCACTTCAAAAATGGTGTAATTTTGGACTTACATAATATACTAACGTCATATTCCAGTGCGGCGCGGACTACGTGAAGGTGTCCCAGAAGCCGGCGACGGGCTTCGAACACCCGCCCATGCAGCGGGTCGCGTCGCTGGACGGAGACGGCGACCGGCTAGTTTACTACTACCTGGACCACAAGTGAGCTATTGGTTTCTATCTTTAAGAAAATTTGACTTATTGTAGTTCAAACGTTTTACAAGTAACGCGATATTTTCGTTGTCAGTACTGCTTTTAATGATGGAGGCCGGACCCTTTTCGTCATCGAGCATATAACCGGAATACAATGGTAATGTTAATATGTGCTTTGTATGAAAACAAATTCCACCAAATTTGTGCTCCGAAGCTGCGCCGGTTCGGCGCTTCTGATTGGTGACCATTGATGGATGATTGGCCGATAGGACGTACATATTAATCACCGGTTGGTTGAATTGTTATTACGTCAGTGACAAACTATCTAGATACGGTTATATGCTAGATGCTTTTAGGGTACCAGCCAGGCGTCGAATACCGTCGGCCTCAATTCGATTTGACTTCATGGTGAATGGCATCCGCGGGGTTATTGGGTAGAAGTTTCCGACTGAAAACGCAGAAAAGGCTAAGTCGCACATAACCGTCAGTTTCCATCCAAAACCGAGTGTTATTAGGCGTATGCAGAGAATTTAGCACTCATTATAATTAAACAACGTTTTTTAATTATATCGCAGTTTATTATTCCCGAAGCTTGCTTGTGTTTTATTGATATGGAAAGGTTCACCTGTGTGATACCAAAAATTTCGTTTCCAGTGAGAACATGAAGCTGTTGGACGGAGACAGGATAGCGACGCTCCTCGCCAGCTACGTGACGGAGCTGCTGACCGCCAGCGGAGCGACGGGGCTACGCCTCGGGCTCGTGCAGACCGCCTACGCCAACGGCGCCTCCACCAACTATATCACTCAGACTCTGGTGAGTGTATATGATCAAATTGCTCTCGGATCCTCCTCTCGGACCTCTATGGGAGGGTCAATGTTGTACCGCCCGCTCGTCTGCATATCTAGGTTTCTTGTTTATTTCTTACGTGAAACTGCTTTATCATCATCAGCCTTTGTCCGTCCACTGCTGAACATAGGTCTCCTTCAATGAACGCCAAGACGTTTGTTCGTCTCGAAATTGCTTACTTGTGTTTTATTATTAGGTGTATATCAATCGTGTTTTTCAGTTTTGCGTAGGTCGATATTTTTAAGAGTTCATTCAGGGCCTTGGTTTGTGTCATGAAGCCAATTTTTTTATGACATAGCCATAGTATTTGTGATTGGAACTGACCTCTGCGTCTGTATTTCAACCCGCGACCTGTATTTCCATTTCCCAGAAAGTTCCCGTGACGTGCGTGAAGACGGGCGTGAAGCACCTGCATCACGCGGCGCTGGCGTACGACGTGGGCGTGTACTTTGAGGCGAACGGCCACGGGACGGTCGTGTACAGCGCGCGGGCCAAGAGCGTAGTCGCGGATATAGCGGAGAACGGGTGAGTGGGTTCCTCGATTTTTTTCGAGAAGAGAAGAAGAATGGTTGATTATGCTTGAGGAAGGGTAAAGAGTAATTGAGTGAGATGTAGTATTGAAAAAAAATAAGTTAGAGACCTCCTCGATTTTTTTCGAGGAGACAAAAAACAAATAAATGTGTATGACGAAAGGTTAAGAGCGCAGTAGTGTACTCAGCCGAAAATGTGTAAGTTGTGTGCTCCTTTCCGCCTGCCTGATTGAAGACAGATTTTTGGACTAGAGAAGAATAAACTTAGTAATAAGGGCAGTACTAGGTAATCTTATCATCAATAATTTGTTAACCAGTTGGAAAGACGGCCCTGCAATCCCCTTCACCGGCCACTCTATTTCCAGCGACCCTGAACAGCGCAAGGCCGCGTCGCTCCTGCTGAACATAATCGACATGACCAACGAGACGGTGGGCGACGCCATCTCGGACCTGTTCCTGGTGGAGGTGGCTCTGTGCGCGCGCGGGCAGGGGGCGCCGCAGTGGTTCGCCGCCTACCACGACCTGCCGTGCAGACAGCTCAAGGTCACGGTTCAGGTGAGACACTAACATCCCTACGGTAGCCAGGGGAACCCGCGCAGGGGTGCCGCAGTGGCTTGCCGCCTACTACGACCTGCTGTGCAGACAACTCAAGGTCACGGTGCAGGTGAGACACATCCCACCAGTAACCAAGATTTAGGGAAATTGTTATGCCATCATCCTGTTAGCACCCATGATCAATAACGCCACGTAGTTTTTATTATAACTCTTAGCATATAGATACACATTTCTCTTGCTATTATATTATCGTTTGTCATCATATGATGTATAAAATTTCAGGACAGAAACGTCATATCAACCACAGACGCGGAGCGCCAGTGCACCTCGCCCGAGGGTCTGCAGACCAAGATAGACGAGCTGGTAGCCAAGTACACCAGCGGACGGGCCTTCGTCAGACCCTCGGGTACTGAGGACGTGGTGAGGGTATACGCTGAGGCCGACACACAGGAGGTATGTAAGGTTTTGTTGAGAATGTGTGGTATTGAAAATAGCGCCATCTAGTGTTGGATAGACGAAACTTTACGATTTCAAAAGTGAAATCAAATTATGTATATTGTTTTCATAGACCACAATGCCTATAGAAAAGATTGTAGCCGGGTAAGAAGTCGTAAGATGAGGGTATGGGCTTGGCCTCTCGAATGAGAGGTCTGGGTTTGATCCTGAGCCGGTGACTTCAGTTTTTCTAAATTTCTCCATGCACCTGAAAATGATATCAATTGCTCACCGGCGAA
This sequence comes from Helleia helle, assembly GCA_963853865.1. Classification (NCBI taxonomy): domain Eukaryota; kingdom Metazoa; phylum Arthropoda; class Insecta; order Lepidoptera; family Lycaenidae; genus Helleia; species Helleia helle. The sequence goes on from OY971436.1 coordinate 5,848,872, forward strand.
GGAAAACATTGTGAGGAAACCTGCATGTCTGATGAGATTAAACGTCTTTGATGGTGAAGTTCACCCCGCATTGGTGAAATATGGCCTGACATCTTCCTCGTCTGATTTCGAGGAGGAGACTCGAACCCACCTTAGGATGGTTGATGATTATAATCATTGTCAACAGGCCGCTGACAGATTGGCAGCTGAGGTAGCTCAAGCCGTCTTCGATCTAGCCGGAGGAGCGGGGGACAGACCCGTGCTACCCGAATAGAACTAAGGCATAGCTCAATCAAGTAAAAATGTAAATAAGTACTCGACGGAGTTGTACAAAGACAAAGGTAGATCAAGTCAAAAATGTTGAGATCCTTTGTGTAACAAGGGATTTTTTATGCCATCACTGGTGGAATCTCTATTAAATATCATTATTATGGTTATTTTCTATTAAAACTGTTTAAAACGTGATATTTTATTTTGTGGAGCTCGATGTTTCTGAATCGTCAACAGATGACTTGTTCGTGCGAAGTAAATTTCAAATTTAAACAGTTTTAACTCAAATATGTAATATATGCATGTAATAGCGAGATAATAAAACTTGTGGTTGCGTCCTTAACTTTAACTTGGACGATCTGAAGTGCTTGTATTACGTTAATTGCGTTAAGCGCATGCTCAAAACGTATAAAACTAACCTTAATGACAAATTAAAATTACTCCTATACCAAGAAACTAAACTGGATATTTATCTCCATAGTTGGACACAAGACCGTTAAAACCGATAACCGTTAATTAACGAAGTTAATACTTTATTAACGGATCAACTTTAAGTTAACTTATAAATCGTTAATGGACTCATTAACTTCTGTCAATCAGTTACGGTTACCGTTTATCGTGAATAAAGTACATATTATTGGTTAATAGAACACACTTTAACAGTCAATGAAGTTAACTTTTTTATTAACGGATAAAATATTAATGGAACGATTACCTATTTGATTCATGAAGACCAATAATAATGTTTAAGTACCTAATAGGCATTTCTCTTTATTTTGATAGTAAGTTTCTACTGGTTATCTTTCAAAAGGTCATTCTGAAGTATATGTAATATAATAATATATATTTTAATGTATATATTTAAAAGCGGTAAAAATGAATAATCATTTTAATTGAAAAAAAATATTTTTGTATTAACTGTGTTATGATATAAAATAAATGGCTCACTGAAATTATAAGTACTATTATAGTTTAGGTGAGATAGTTAAAGTATGCAAAAATAATGTATGTGTGTTGGGTACATCGAGTATATAATGAGAATTATAGAGTGGTAATGTTATGTGTTTTGTATGAAAACAAATTGCGACAAATTTGTATTTGGCCCGATGGGTCGTACATACAGATCACTGATTGGTTGAATTGATATTACGTCAGTGACAAATCACTGACCAGTTTCGTAATTGTATGGCTCACATAACTACTCAATTGGGTTATATACTCGATGGTACTAACTGATTTACTCACAATATCATAATATTGACTTTTTTTATTACTTACTTTCTTTTACTTTTTTTTTTTTTTTTTTCGGAGGGATCTATGCTAATGGCCCGAAGGCCCTAATGCTTCATCGGATTAGTGTGAGCCCATTCGGCTCACTTTTGATTTATAAAGTGGGGGGTTGCCCCCCGCCTACCGTGCAGTCTGCGACCACACGGCCTCCTGGCGTCGGTTGTGTCTTCATTTACTTGTGAAAATAATTATGTAAGAAACTTAATAATGACAAACTATCTAATTAAAAACTTTAATTTATGACATTTATGACGTGAATCGTGAAAGTTGAAGTAAAATTTTTGCTCAAAAGAACCAAAAGCTCCAATCCATTTAATATATCATGTTAGTTGACGACACTTATCTAAATGGTACCAACACTTCACGTCTCATCGTGACATAGGTGTCGTTGACCACGTACCATCAGGTAGCCCGACTACTGTACGCCTATCTCAATATAAAAAGTATCGTTAATAAATCATTATTAGAAATGTTTTATAAGATATCATTATTTTAATATAATCATGCAATATTATAATATAAGTCATTTTATATGAAATTGGTATTTACTAGTCGTACGAGTTTATATAGTACAATGAATAACTAGTCTTTTGTTTACTGCTCCCGTGTGTTCAACGTGCGAATTATTGGTTGAATAAAAATAACATAAAGTTAAAGAATTTTAATTAGAAGTTTCAGTAGAATCTTTATATATGTCTGTTTCTAACAGATAATATAGCGCATAATTTTCCGGTAAATCTATTGCGAATTAAAAAAAAACAATATTTAGATTTCTTTTTTTAATTTCATCATAAACATTAGTTAGATAAAAGTTACATCTAAATTGAATTTATTATTTAATAACCAAATTTCGCCAATGGCTTTAAACAAATATATGGCTAAGAATTTAGGAACATTAAATATTTTATATTATTACTTTGAATTATAAAAATGCTAAAAATTATAAAACTTTATAATGGGTTATTTATGTTCATTATTTTAAATACAAACCCTCATAATCTATTAAACTTAGTATAGAGTTAATTCTCGAGCTTTTCATAAAATACCTTAGTCGACAACTTACTTGAATTGAGTCAAATATGTCCAAATGACGTTATTATAGATTTTGAAAGAAAATCTTATCCATTTTTTGACGATTGATCTCCCAATAGTATCTTATTTATTGTTTTCATAAAATAGAAAAAAAACATATTCAAATATTTTTTCATTAAATTTAAAGTCAACATAACCATGACATTAAAATTATGTTTTAGTTTATACTTCCTTTTGTGAATATAACTATTGTAATGATTCAAGTCTTATATCATTATTATAAAATATTAATGATAGCAAATATATTAAATTAATGATAAACTGCTATAAGAATATATAATAATCACTATAATTTTTGTCATAGTTTAAATATTGTATTACTGCATGCCTTCTTGTGACACTAAGTAAACAGAATATTTTATAAAAAATGTGTACGTAAAATAAAACATTTTTTGTATCCATTACAAGTAAAACATACCTTTAGTTTACTTTTGGTAAGTATTTCATAGTATATATCTATTTTATTGAATAAAATTATTGTAATAACATATATGTACAGGATTGTTAGTAAAACACCAGTAAACTCGCAAGATCTAGCTAACATCATTTCAACGTTTGTTTTACGACTTTGGACATAATCTTTTTTCTAGGTTTTGTTCTGTTCTACAACAAATGTTTTTTATGATGTTAGCTATCTAGTCCTGCAAGGTTGCTGTGTTTTACAAATAATCCTGTATAGTATTAGTATACAGCGCACATAGTTCAAACATTATTACTCATCGAGCATATAACCGGAATAGAGGGGTAATGTTGTGTTTGGTATGAAAACAAATTCAGACAAATTTGTGTTGCGACGTTGCGCCGGTTCTTCCCTCTGATTGGCCGGCTGACGGCCATTGATGACGTACACACAGATTACTGGTTGGTAGAATTGCTATTACGTCGGTGACAAATCACTGACCAGTCTCGGAATTTCATGAATCCTATCCGGTTATATGCTCGATGTTATTACTTAATATTTAACACTGCCTTTAATGCAAAGCCTTAATAGTTCGAATATCGAACTATTAATTTATTATATTTTATTAATATTAAAAAATCATGCATATTTATGTAAATAATTGTGGCTTGTAAAGCGAAGTGTGTGCAGCTATATAGATAAAAAATAGATTTTAAAATAAGAACAAACTTTGTTTCTCGATGCCTTATCGTTTGTGATAAAGATATGGTTGTATGGTTTGCTTAGAAATTTTTGTCGTTGCTACAATGTACAGTTGGAAAAAATGAAGTAATATAACATTTCTTCTGGGTATTTTCAATTAATATAGTAGATTATAAACATGAATAAATTTAACTAACTATAAATTATTTTGTAAAAGTTGTAGGATGGGTGAATTTCAGAATTATACACATCAAATTAAAATATTATTTTACACATCGTGTTAAAATATATTAATAAAGAACACTCGAAATGACTAAAAAAGAAAAAGAAAAAAAAAATTGGCGTATCACCTCATTATGGTTATCAAAGACTACTGTCTTCTTAAATTATTTTAGATATTTTATGTAAATACACAGCCAGTGTTAAGAATAAGTAGGAAAATATTCTGAAATTCACCTTTAAAATGACAAATGTACAAAATAGCAACAAATATTAGAGACGTCCATATTAAAGTTTTACATCCGATTTTTATTTTAGCGGTTGTCTGCGTTATAAATTGATTTCTTGTTGTATTAATAAACATTAATTGTTATAAAATTATTTGGTTGTTTAATTTCTCTCTTTAGCTATTAAACAGTTTCAAGTTAAAAGATTCTTCTATTAAAAAAAGATCCTAACAGATCTTTTTAGATTAATATTAATTGAACTAAAAAGCCAGTCAGCGTTATCCATGAACGTCAACAAGTTCTGAGTTTAGCTCAAGTAACCAGAGTAAAAAAGTATCCGGAGACGTAAGAGTGCTCATTGTCAGCTCATTGTCATAACCATAAAGTTAATATTTCCGCTAGGTATATTACACTGCCCATCTTGCCGTTCTTTCTGAAACAGACAAGCTGTCTGGTAGGAATGGCCGATACAAATCGTATATAGATATTGAAACGTATATTACATCAATATATAAATATCCGATATCGGTGCGTTTAAAACTGTATATTTTTTAAAACACTATATTTCTGCATCGTTGCAATACGTCTCGGTTCGATATCTCGCTTGATATTCAAGATTTATAGATATAGGATATCAAATCATATCGCATCGCAATATGGGCTATGCAGATGCGCTGGGCCGACTGATAACTGGTGAGTGAGTGAAGTGGCAATAATCGAATATTCGTAGGATTCTTAACATTATGAACAAGAGAACTAACGTTATATGAATATTTTCTTGTGTAATTTGGCAAATTTGTATTAGATCACAGAAGTTAAACAAGAGACTTTATTATTTTAAGAATATCAAGCTTTTTCGGTAATTTTGCAATTTTATACTTGACCTTTGTCCTTGAACTCGTAGCTTCGCTCCGGTGATCCTTTTCTCTTATATTTATATATTATTATTGTAATGAATTAATATCTTCCATACAAATACATACCTAAATAAATATTATAACAAAAAATATATATATAACATCCCATGTCTTAAGTACAAAATATGCTCTTGCTCATCACACAAACATTTTGCACAACACCCAAAGTACCTACCATTACCATATTCAGACAGATTTAAAAAATAACAAATTGCAACAATATCATATTAATCGATAAACAGTTTCAAAACACATCGTTTTATAGGTTCATTGTTACCAAATGCGGACCGATACACCAATATATAGTTTCAAAAAATATATAGTTTCAGTATCCGATATCGAATATCAATATATAGTTTCGATTCGATATTGCAAAAACCCGATATCACCCACCACTACTGTCTGGCGCTAGTTAATAAATAAAAACGTTGGTGGTACCCATTCAAACAAGAGCGGCATAGCGCATCCCCCCCACCGGGGAATTTCTTTCAAAAAGGTTATTTTTAATGGGTGTGGAAACAAGGTTTAACCACAGAGTATAATTAGCCAGAGAGCTACATTTGACGCCAGACATGAGCCTCTGTAGACAAGTGGATTTTTATAGTTATGGAATAGAATAGAAACATCAATGTATGAGATTGACGTTCGCTTTCGACAACATTGGTGGGTTAGCCAAGATACCATTCTACAATCGTAAACGCCAGTAGATAACTAATAAATATATGGAAATGACATTTAAGTGATTTATCGATGTAAAATGTCATTTCCATACATTAATTAGTTTTCTACTAGCGTTTACGATTGTAGAATGGCATCTTGGCTAACCCACGGTGTCAAATGTTTTTATTCCATAAACGTAAAAGCCACTTGTCTAGAAGGGCAGGGATATAACGTCATGTAGTTGTGAAAAATTTAATGCATTTTTGTGATGTTTGAGGACTCACTTCACGGAATGCTTATCTTGAGATATTATGTTGAGATTAATCTATCTGCCTGATAATTTTTTCACTGGTATCTGTTATGGAACTATAACGCGATAGAATAAAATACTTATCTATGCTAACAAGTTATCTTTGGATCATAGCGGTTTACTGAACTTGCCGTCGTTACAGGCTTTCAGTACTTAGATATATAAAAGAGTTAGCAAACCAATCAGCAAAAAACATAAAATAATGCATCAAAAAAATATTTTGTATCATTTTTACAATAGGGATGTTGACTAATATTTTATATTGATTTTATTTGATATATATAACCTATATAAACCCAAAAAGTACTTTTAGGAAGAAATATGTCCAATTTTATTTAAAAAAGACGTAAATAAAAATAGTTTTTAAAATTCCCGCTAAAACGTTCAAGCTATTATGTGACCATAAATACGTCACAAACCAATAAACCATAGATTAAAAATTGGTCTCCGGTACGCTACGACGTAGCGCAGTGGAGACCAATTTTTAATCTATGCAATAAACATATCTCCTACACGGTAGGATTCTTTGTCTACGACATACCTACTCGCGCTCTGTCAAAATTGCAGTTCGCCGGTCATACAACTTGCTTATAACTTGGTTATGACAGTAAAGACAGTTTGTTTACTCGTCAGTGACGTCATCGGGCATTCGCAGTCACGTGATAATGAGTGAATATAATAATAATATATATAATAATATCAACCCTTATACATAATAGGACTCCCTATCGCCCGGTGTCATCTTGACGTCGACGTTCTAGTTTGGGTATAACAGTCCAAGTGTGAGTCCCGCATAGGGTCAGAAACCTACATCGGTTCTGGCTACATGCATTTCCCTGCATCAGAATAAAAGCAACTCATTCATGTACTAGGTAATGCCTATCCCGAGACATAAGATGTTAAGTCTCGGTGGCAGTAATTACACTGCCTGTCTTACCCTTCTCTCTGAAACACAGCACAGTTATTTCACGGGAGAAACAAGCAAGATGTACACCATCCTGCTTGTTCCTGTCCCCCCTGCAGACGGGAGGCACAGCGCAACCTTCCCACAGTTAGAAATAGATGAAGCTCAGTTGCAATCATTGAAATATTAAGAACAGTGCAATACATTACATGTAGGTACCTATAGGTATAGTAAAAGAAACATCCATTATTCTCAAACGTAAATCATTGTCGGCCTGTATACAATAGACCCCAAACGTTGGTTCAGGCCTTGTCGTGGCGGTGGGGCTCAGTAGCCTAAGGTGAACCCAGCACCTTGGGCGAAGTGAATTGAGCCGAGGGGGCTCTTTGTACCCCTCTTATAAGAGGGGACAAAAGAGCAAGGGGCGAGGACGGGAACCTTACCCCATTGTACTGTCCCGACGCTTGGAGGGGTTGTTCTGTGGTGCGGGACAACCTCTCTGTGGAGGTGGCGTCGGTCCCCTGAGGGACTGACGAGCAGTCGAGGTGCACTGTTTACTCAATCGATCCGGGGCACCTTACCAAAGGCAGCATTGGTGGCACTTGCCGGGTTTTAGTAGGGAGAGCTGCGTCCACTTACCAGCTTTCGGGCGCAGCGTGTCCCACATACCCGCTTGGGGAGACCCACTGCCCCGCGGGATGCTTCAGAAAATGAGAAAGATGGCGTTAAAGAAAAAAAGACCCCAAACGTCATCATGATCACTGCCCAAAGATCGTCATATAAATCCGTGTCTCGAATTCAGTTTAAGTAAGTACATAAAAATTATTACTTTTTAACGCGGTCGTTTTCCTAAGAGACATTAAAGACTGGACCAAACATAGCTACACGCAACTGAAGGAAGCCGCAGACAATTTTGCAAACTGACCTCCGAACTTCATTATGAAGATGGCATCTAATGATGATGATTTTCCTAATGAAACCATTTTTATCTTTTTTTTCGCGGAGTTAAATCGACAGTCCGGCCGTCTACCTGCGACTTACGTGACATTCTTGTCTGCGTGACATATCTCTCCGCAAAATTAAAATTAAAAACATCGACAATATCGTGTTTGAAATTAAGACAGGTGTAATGAAACAGTCACATAAAATATTAATGATTTTATTTATAACAAAGCCATCATACGTATAATACAATTGTCTTAACTTAAATCACACATACATGAACTGATGAGATAGACCTTTTAAGTGTTACGGAAGTGATCCCTATACCTTTGCCTAAGGAATGACTTAGTGACACCCAAATAAGCATGGTGTAGAAGTAAGAAGTATTTCTTAGGAGAAAAAAATTAAATAGTGTCCATTTTTAGCTGTAAATAATAGTTCAAAAACCGTTTAAAATGGCGCTAGTATAGATAAAGGATATGGTATGAAGTAGCAGTTTTAGACAAATTGAATGTGTACGTATAATATGTAAATGTGTGTGTGCGCCTATTTCTTGAAATGCACACATATAAAAATTGTCCCTCTTGCTACTCTGGCGCCACCATTATTTGACGATTTTGGACACTTCATACACAGATGTGGGTCTTACTTCTACACTCCATACTTTGAGTGTTACGGAAGAGATCCTTCCCTAGATCTTTGTCTATGGGATGACCTTAGCGACACCCACATAGGTCTAAACCATGTCAACTTAACGCCTTAACAAGAAAATTTGAAATCTAGATTTATATTTTTTGGAATGTCAATTTTGTGATGTTTTTACATTTTTTTTTTCTTTCATCGACCCTAATTACAAAATAATGCGATTTAATGTTATTGCCACAAATACTTGATTTTTTGTCTTGTTATAATTTTACACCTAGTACCACACTAAACAATCGCCATAAAATTGTAACTTCTACAAAAACGCTGGTTTTTAAGAGTGTTCAGGGCCAATGAGTGTCAATTTAGGCAGCATTCATAATTTCTACTAATAGTACAACGAGACAGTTTCTTAGTTACTCAACCGCGCGTAAACGGTTAGACGAATTTGGATAAAATGCAAATAAAAAGACCATAATATATCTTACTAGGCTAATCGAGACTGTATTACTTTTCGGTGGTATAATTTGCAATATTTGTATATTGATAACCAAAGAAATTCAATAACGCTATGTAGAAAATCTCAACAACTTCGCCTATAGTATATTTATATTTCTAATGCTACACCCAACCCGACGCGCGACGCCATAAGGCCGACTTTTACAAACTAAAAGTGAGCCAAATGGGCTCACACTAATCAGATGTAGCATTAGGGCCTTCGGGCCGTTAGCATAGATCAATCCGGAAAAAAATGCCACACAAGCGAGTTTATAATATATTATGTATGTATAAGAAATTGTGAATGCTGCGAATAAGCTGCTGACAATAATTATATGTATCGCCATATTTTAACCACCATATTAAATTATTTACTAACGGAGCTGGACTCAGTGTCCTGAGTCAAATAAGATTATTAGTAAATCTTGCAAACTTATCATTATACTTATTCAACGACTTAGAATTCATTTCAATAGCTAATTACTATTAATAATAAATATTATAGGTAACGTGAATTCCAATCATTTAAACAGTATTGGAAGTGAACTCAATCGCTTTGGTTTTGCTTTATTGTTTCGTCTATGGACATTTTTTCGTTGAAACTATGGAGGGTAAAGACAAGGAGGAACATCTCTATGTATCAAGTGTGCGTAAAAACTTCTCAAGTCATTACAACAACTATGCTCATTTTTCCTTTATTGGACGCCAGCGCTCTGCGCTATTGCGGTAGGTACTGGATATAGATACACAATAAAATGATAAATTATTAAAAAAAAATCACACTAATAAAATTACGCTTTCAGTTTACAGTATTTTGGTTACATTATTTACTAAAACATTTTAGATTACGTTTTAGTCATTACAACAACTATATTCATATCGTAGTTTTTACGTTATTCGGAGCGGGACACTTTTTCATCAATCGCCCTGAGATGGTTCTCCTTGTCCTACCATACTTGAAACGAATGCATATTTTTATGGAAGATTTAGATATATGAAAGATATAAACAATCATAAGCTAACTACTAGTCTTACATAGAGCAAAAAATAAAAGGTACCTAGATTCTAGAATTTAGGGTATACTGAATTGAGAAAAATCAACATAGAGGAAAGAAAGAGACAAGAAACGTTTACTATGTGTAAGACAGAAATAAGATGGCTATTTCTGAACTATATGCAACAAAACGCATACTGATTATTCTAGATAGAGAAAAAGTTATTACTAAGGAAATATATTTTTGAAGTAAAACTTCTGTGAGCGCGACTAGAGCAACTCAGTTATTTTTGACGGAAGAAACGCTCAGCATCAGCATCAAAAATACTAACTTGCATTGGTCATGACTCATGAGTATATGCCATAAACTCCACGTTTCTTGACTTATATGCCAATTAGTGGCAAAGATCATAATAAATTTGGAATAATTATTTCCAATTTTCTCAAATGGATGAATTTTGAACAGTAAAGTACTTAAATAAAAATTCAAAGATTTTATTAAACAAGCTTTAAAATCGCACAGTAATATTTTTTGAAAATATCCGGGTAAAATTGTTTCTTTATAACTGTTGTAATAAATAAATAAATTATGTATAAATTTTGTGACGTTCAATTCAGTGTTCTGTGTTCATTGTATGAAGTTTTACACGCACGCACACACACTTGTTACACAAATGTTGGAGACTTTAATAACATTTTACAATATTCAGTTATCATTTCTATGGGTGTTGTTTAAAACGTAGCCATTATGTTTCTTAAAATAAGAAATAATAAAATATGATGATATGATATGAGTGACTGCTATGCTGTCGCGTTTCGTGCGGTTTGTGAGTTTCCGGTGGCCCATTGGGGGGGTTAGGGAAAAGGAGGGCAACGCATCTGCATAATCTTTGGTTGTGCGGATGTGTTTGGGCGTCAGTAGTCGCCAAACGGCTTCGACTGCTCATTGGCCTACTATGCCATAACAAAAAAAATAAAAAATGATAATAGTCCAGGTTCCACGGTACCATTTTTGTACTTGATTACTATCAAGCTATTCCGTGAGTAGCTACTCATTTTAATTCTGGTAGCTAACAGAGGTAGCAAGGATAAAAAAAAATATGTATTATGCGTTTCAAATAAGAATAGGAACGTCAATGACCTCTATCTGTCAAATATCACTTGAAAAGTACGGTTTGCACAAAAACTTATTTTCATAATTAATAGTTTTAAATCGAATTGAAATAAAAACGTTTATTATTTATGAATTATTAAAAAATTGAAGTCATAATAAAGAAAATAAGGACGACGGTCGCCATCTTGCCGTTATTAGTGTGCTCCATCGTGAGGACCTGAAGGAAATATAAGTTTGACTCGTGAAATGTGCGCTACCATTTTGCAAACACTGCAAAATGCAAGTAAAGTGACCAAGCGAGTTCATTTGGCTACGGGGATAAATAAAAACACGTTAACACGTATCCGAAACGCACTCGGACAAAAATGCAGAGATCAGCGGAATTAAAGAGCTAGATTCTGATTGATTTTTTTTCACTTAAAATCTGTAAATAAATTTATTTAAAATAAAACTTTTTTGCCCACCGTACCTAACTGGTTTGAAATTTGAATTGACAGCTATGACGTAACAATATGGCGCTAAGTCCGCATTTCCATATTCTCATTTGAAACGCATAGTATGTATTACGTATACGTGTAAAATGTGTATACATTTATGTATTTGAATATCCAAGGTACACATAACACAGACCAGCTACAAAAATATGTCCATTAGGTCTAAAAACTGAAACTATCTCGATCTCTTTCTAATTCACTTAGAATAACAGAAAGTGAAAACTGGCAATAAAATCTGTACAAAAAGTCACACCTCAGATAATTTGTCTACTATATTTTAGCTATAATAAGTATTGTGTGAAGTTAACCTTTTTAAATGAATCGAAATTCGAAATTCCACAGCTCAAAATAAGTAAATTGTATCATATAAACATATTATGGAAAATAAGCCTGGTTGTGTATCGAGTCTATGATTGGTAAAGTTTGCTCATAGGGTGTCATAGTGGTGTGTTATGTCAATTTTGCTAACACGACGTCAATATCTATATTCTATGGATTTTCTGTAAAGAAATTTTACTATTTGTTTTTACGTGAACGAACACACCCACCCATTTTACATACACAGTACCTACACATTAAAGAAAAACGTGAGCCGAAATATTTTTTAAAATATTTGAACCCTACTTCTGAGTTACTATGTGAAAACTAGAGGGTGTAGCGGGGTCTTATCAAATATAATATTTGGGGGGTCTAAAAATTAAAAAAAGATGGGCAACATAGTATAGGTACATTCCCATAATATGTTTTAAGATTGTTACTGTAACCAAAATGCTTTTATAATTTCTGTATTTGCTAATCAGTACATATTTGAAAGGAAAATCATTATTAAGCTAATATATACCCTAATAATTAAAATAATAAAAAACTGACTAAATTCCATAGCAAAATTGTCATCAAATTTATCACATGACAAATAACGGATAACCTTATCTATGAGATACCTAAGGAATCCAACACTTGTGTATATTACATAAATATTTATTTACATCAATGATATTGACAAAATATGGTAACTTACAAAATTTTAAATACTCTATAACAATACATTCACAATATCCGCATTCCGCTTATTATATTTGAAAAGAAGGCACAAATTCATTTGCACTAATGTGTTTACGATCAAAGATCTGTATCTTATATCTACAGCCAGATTAAATTGCAATCGAAATGCTATATAAATACTATTGATACTAGAGGTTGGAGACCCATCAATAAATTATGCTACACAATTTACATTAATTTAACCCACCTCTGTTCTTGTCACTCCCTTTAGTGATGTATACACATATATTACGTATTTTGCAATTTCACATAGAAAATATTAAATCAAAACAGTAGTTCTAAACTTTACTTCCATTCAAATTATATTTTAATTTCTGTGGTCTTTAATGAACAATTGAAATGTGTGTCACACAATGTCACACATTGTCAACGCTTCCCCCTTCTTGTGATGTGAAATTATTCATGGATGGCCCCTTATCATCCAAGAAGCTACATATCCTATATGTATACATTTAGCGGAAGACATTTAATCCTATACTAAGGTACTTCCGCCTCTTATTTCTAATGACTGAAGCCTTATTTTCTGTTAAGACTTAACAGATTGGTCTACTTGTTTTGAAGCTTACATGCCAACTATGGTCTTAATAGCCTTTTTTATATTTGTCATTATTTTTATAATACATATTTGATTTAAGTATATATTATATATACTATATACTTTTTTAGCTGCATTTTCATGAGGAATGTTTCTTTATTATTTAAATAACTGGCTATTATTAAGCATAAAGGCTTTATTTAAGGCATCATCATTATATACTTGTTTGATGGATTTCTTTGTAACTTCGAGAGAAACATCATTGTCGTAGCGTAAAGGAGTATGTGCCTATTAATTGCATTTGTTTTATTTATTGTATATAAGGCTTTTATCACACATCAAAGGTTGAATAATAAACTATACAAGTAGTGGGCCTAAATACGGTGCTTGGTCACAATAAAAACAATCTGGCACTCTTGTTTCTTGTAACTCTACTATATTAGAACTAATTTCATTGGCTACATAATAATAACGACACCTTCTTGGACCTACTTCTTCTATTAACGTATCATAAGGTGGAGCTAGGATATCAAAAAACGCAGCCGGCATACTAAGAGCTTCTATTTCATGATAGTTTGATATGGTTGGGGTTAACACACATGTTTCTGAATTGGCTTTACATACACTATGTTGGGATATTTCAGCGAATAGTCTTCTGCGTTTGTGAATGCCCTGGGCAATACGAGCGGCTTCGTGTTTAGCGCGCGCTGCAAAGTCTAAAGTACTTACTGCTTCTTTCAGGGGATACTCGGAGAAACTTCGTATACGCACCGCACCAGAGATCACTTTTAATAGTCCGTGCATATGCGGGTGGTCATGTAAGGGCATTTTAAATCCCGGTTTCAGTACAAATATACTCATGTTGACAACGTTGTTTTGATACACTTCTATGTACGTGCAAGGAGCTTTGTTTGGTTTGTTCCATGTCGCCGGGTTACATAACTTCTGGTCGAACCCTAGGTCTTCTGCTTTTAGCATATCCATCATAGATTTTAACTTATTCAAGTTAGTCAAAATATCATTCTTATTCTTGTCATCGAAAGTGTGCAATGCTTGTCGGTATGTGGAGATTATTGGAGGTATATTAACGATTTCCATATTTGATTTTCTTTCATCTTTCTTATCCATATGAAAATTACGTACAATTTTACACGATATTATTTTTCTTCTGAGAGAAACTGAATATAATCGACACGATAACAAAGCAAGACTGTCCATAAACGTCATTTTCATTTGTCAAACTCAATTGTCATTATTTGTCACTATGAATTATCATTATTTATGATTTATTTTAAATAATTTTACATCAAGGAACATAAAAGAACGAATTAGATAATTGTATTTTTATATTCCCAATAACATATTATGAAAATGCAATAGTGTATAATGTGTAAATATAGTTAAGAGACAATAAAAATGTAGCGTTCGTACCGCCATCTATTGTGGAATAGTTTAAAGTGAATGAGTAGCTAAAAAAAATCCGTCAGAGGACTCTCCAAAGTCCATACTTCGGACTATGAAAAGACATGATGGCACAGTGATCTGGCAAAAAAAAATCTCACTCATTATCATCAATCGGCCCGTATTAATTTCATATGAATCTTATCTTATCCAAAATCTAGCTAAATGCCAGAACAGCCTATGGCCGATGGAACAAGAGGATTCTCGAGTACCTACGGTGCGTTTAGGACGAAGGAGCGTGGGTCACTCTCGAACTAAATGGAAAGAAATTGACCTTCGAGCAATCAGCCAATAGCCATTGATGAGATCATCCTTGGTTGGAATCGGTGTTCTTTTGCGAGGACTTGTGGTTTATCAAATCTAATATAATGGCGAGATTTGTCAAGACTATGGTTACAGATGGCAGACTTAGTGTAGCGACGGTGTTTTAAATCAGCTATAATACGTTCTTCAAAAGAATACCATGATCATAACCCACAAGTCCTCGTAAAATAACACCGATTCCAACCAATGATGATCCGTGAGGCTATTGAAATTAAAAAACAGCCTAATTTCAATAGAGAACATAGATGGCTGGCTCTTACCACCTGCTTGGGATCCCATTATTAATATTGTCAAATCAAAATCCAAGCATAATATGTCACAGCTTAAAGATACAGTTAGTACTTTCTGCGTAGATGGACTAAACAAAAATATTGATGTAGGTATCATAGGCTAGTTTCGAATAACTTTGTAAAATTAGGACGTTAATAATAACAGTCCTCCCGTGACCATGGTTGCTCCCTTATACTTGGTTACCACAATCCTGCTTGTGTCTCCCGTCAAACAGCATTGCTTGTGTCGGAGAGAAGAGCAGGAAGTTTGCATTGCGTCGCCGGAAATTTTTCAGCATTAAGGCAAAACTTTTAGTAAAAAATACCTGTGGTCTACCGTGGTCTACTAGTTTTTACCGACCTGTTTTTCAGCTATTAAAAGTAGAAAATAGTTAAGAGCCATTATTCAGTGACTTCAGAAAACATTTCGATTTTCTTAGCGGACACTAAAACCTGAACACAATAAAATCAATATAAAAGGTTTAAGTAAGCACGTTCATTGATATAATATGCACAGATGCACAAAATTTTGTCTATTTATTTTATATTAAAAAAAAAAACGAATATAAAAAAATAAAACGTGATTCAAATGAAAATAAATAAATATACGAGTATTTGTAGACATAAGAATAATATTTCCTTGGTTTAAGTAAATCATGCAATGATCTGGTGCTGTCTCCTGATTTCACTGGAAAAAAATTCATACTCCTGAAATCTTATTAAAAGTCGTAGCGGGTCCAACGAGAGTAATAGTCCCTTGGGCTCCTGAGATCGTATCAAAGAGATCATATTTTGCTTACCGCTGTCGATCCTAGCTACACAGGAGAAGCAGCGGTGCATGGGAACGAAAGGTGAGCATATCGCATTAAAATACGCTTTATAATAAATTTTATTATTAAAATTGTTATTTTCACCAGAAAAAAAATTGATTTTTTAATCTGTTTTTCTGTAGGTAACTTAACATGTTCTACGTTTCCTGTCCTGCCTGTGCTCCTGTCCACCCTGTCCTGTCATCCTGTCTATAAAGGGGAAGATATACCCGTTTCTTTTCATTTCTCGTAAATATGGAATTAGTTGACAATGTTGGAACATTGAGCACTGCGAAAAAGTGAAAAACATGGTAAATATCTTTATAAAAAGTTTTTTTTATGTCATAAAGAGGCAACCGAACAGTCGGAAGCTCATGGTGACTACCGACGCCCATAGACATCTTCCGCAAAACCAAAAGTTATACAGATGCGTTGCTCTTCTTTACGCCGGATGGGCCACCGGTAACTCACAAACTGCACGAAACGTAACAGCATAGCTGTCACTTGACGCCGGTGTTATGTGAGCGAGAGGTACCACTCTGGTCGTGCCGGCCCAATTCGGATGCAAAGCACTGTCTGTTTTATTACAATACGCACTAATACATCGATGTTGGTAAATAAATGGAGGTCGGGTTGGATGTGTGGTCGGTACCACTTAAATAAATAAGTCGCTGTAGCTAACAGTTAAATCGGTTTTACTGCCTTTCCGCGTGAATCGAGTAAACATATAAATTCGTCAATTCGATCGGTTTAACGCGTTACACCGAAAAGTAATTGTTTTACGTTTAATCTATTGGTTTTTGTCTAAATATTCTGGTGTGGCTTCGGAAGATATAGATTAGGTTGGAATAAGAGAATGGTAGTTGAGAATTAGTTAATCTTGTCTCAGGATAGGCAACACATAGATGAGTTGCCTGGGCTCGTTCTAGGTAAACTAGTTTATGTTCATGGGCGACGTCGACCACTTACCATCAGGTGGGTCGTTTGCCAGTTTGCCTATCCAATAAACATTTTAAAAAAAATAGTTGTAAGTTTTCGGATAGTAAATATACATAAACTACTGAGTCAATTTAGTGTTCTTCGACCATTAACCAGGTGGGAAGACAATCTTCGTGCGATGGCCGGTCTGTGTTGGCAAGAGGTCGGCCGTAGTTCATTGAGTAGAGGCCTTGTTCGGGAAGACGACGTCGAACTCAGCAGATGAGACAACTATCCTAGTTGGGGCCAAGGATTAGCTTTGTGTTAATGGAAAAGGCTGATGATAATGATGGACCCAAAGATATCGTAATTGTTAAAAGATAAAATAATGACAATGATTTTTGTGACGCAAAACTAAGACCTGAATCATCGAAATCAATCTTCAAAATAGAGAAAAGAGAAAAAATTCAGCAGATATATTTTCACAGCTATTATATTTGTCAAATTCCGACTCTGTATGGATAAAATTTTACCTACTTGCTTCGAGTGAAATAAAACTTGCTTGGAATAAATCTTGCTAATTTCAATATAATATTATAGTTCACGAATCCTTTGTTATTTTTATGTTAGTTGGATAGGCAAACTAGCAAACATACCACCTGATGTTAAGTGGTCGAGGTCGCCCATGAACATAAACTATATAGTATACCTGGAACGAGCCCAGGCAACTCATCTATGTGTTGCCTATCCTGAGACATAAGATGTTAAGTCTCGGTGCCAGTAATTACACTGCCTGTCTTGCCCTTCTCCCCGAAACACAGCAAAGCTGTTTCACGGGAGAAATAAGCAAGATTGTGGTACCCATGCAGCCGGGAGCGCGGCACAGCGCTTCCCTCCCACCGGTAAAAATATATTGTTTTATTTTTATTTATTTATTGGTTTACGTACAACTGATAACACAAATACAATTTGTTTTATAAGTACATAGTTTTTTACTGTTAATAGTGTATCAATCACTAATAATCAATATACGTAGATACTAATACTTTCAAGAAAGAGCTTACGTTTTTAATAAATATTATAGGTATTTCTGTTAATTAATGTACCTAAAATAACCTTTCTGAAACCATAATAGCGGTAACATATTATCATGGAAACCTCTAGAATGTAAAAGTTCAAATCGATAAGTCTTAATAAATCTACATTCGATGTTCAAGAAAAAGTAATAGTAAATATTATGTAATGTTTATTTATATAAATGGAATCAATATAATCAAATTTCTATCTCTTTATAGAGTAATAGATCTCTTTCATGTTGGTGCGTGATTTACGCCATCTTCTCCGAAGGGCGTGCTAAGGGGCGTTGACTACCGTCTTCTGTTGTTCGTCTGTTTGTTTGTCAGGTGTGCCGCGCTGGGTGGGCTTCCAGGAAAGGTTCCAGTGGAATGAAGAATGTTATCACGTGGAAAATATCCTAATAATATATTTTAACAAGCAGAGCAGTCACTTCGAAATGTAAGAAAGATAATATTAGCTTGTCTTATATTTTTAACTTTAATTATTGGACCCAGATTCCGAGTGGCTAATATTAAAAAGTAAGTTCTCTTTTAGATAAAATAGATTTATTAGATATTCTTATATCATATGCCAGATGACAACCATTTGCATCATTCATATACGAGGCTTCTTAACAAAATAACCTCCTTTCCTAATTTGAGTTAAAACCTGGCCAGCAGCCAAAGATAATTTGTTGTACATAATAATTATTGGCATATAAGAGGATCTTATAAGAATTAGGTATATCCCGCTAAAATATGACGATAATATGCAATATATTATAAACTAAAATAGGCATACGTTTTAAGTATTTAGTTTTTTTATATAGCACAAAACATATATGTAGGTAAGCTTAATTCCAGCAACTCTATATCCTATTTGAGAAATGAAAATGCAGCTGTCAAAGTGACGTTGATTTAAAAACAGAACTAGAATATTTTGCCACCTAATTTCCCACTCGTTGCTCGCTTTTAATATAGAATTGATTGGCGTCTTGTATGCCATGACGTTAAAACTATAATTACTAACACCGCCATTATTTATTTCTTATTTTATTTTCGGTTTGTCCGACATCTGCAATTAGCTCGAGTTTCTCTTGCGCCAGGTTTGTGGGAATGGGTTGATGGAAGAAATAACAAGTACACAATAGAATACATTAGTGTGTGTATGTTTGTGTAGTGTATTATAAACCTGTGGTATAAACTATGTATGTTATAATATAGTGTATATGATGTAAACAATTTTTTTCCTGTGCACGTGTTTGTCACTTAGCTTCTTAACAGCTGGATCGATTTTGAAGAAATTTTGTTAATGTAATTGATTTGAATCGTAGAATGCATGTTTATACTTTTTTCTGTATTCATTGCAATTTGCAAAGTTCTATGTATTGAAATGTAATTATTTTTATAAAATATTGTTAAATATTTATTAGGTTTTAAAAATATTATATTATATTTTTTATTATATTAGCTTTATAATAAATATTGTTTAATATTTATTATAAAGCTATCACAGCCAAGGTTGACCGGTACCGCACGCTGCACGGTGGCACTGCTGGCTTTAGCTGGTATGCGATCATGGATTTCCGATTTTTGTCGCCGTCATCATAGCCATTATCAACATAAACCCGGTGAGTGCCACCAATGCCGCCTTTGGTAAGGTGCTCCAGATCTGCTGAGGAAGCGCCCAAGGAACCGACACCACCTTCACAAAAGGGTTGTCCCGCACCACTGATCAACCTCTCCCAACGTCGGGACAGTCCAATTGGGTGAGTTTCCCATCCTCCCTTGTTCTCCCTGCTCTTTTACTGAGCCCCACTGCCACCACAAAGCTTAAGCCGTTGTGGAGACTCCACTACTGGCCTGTTTGAATTCACTCGAAGTTGATCGAACCTTGACTGCTCTGCGCTGCTCCTCCGATCCACGTAATACCGGCCACTGACATGAAATAGTTGTTTTATGTAGTTTTTTGGCTTAGATTTTTTTTTATAGCATAGGAGGGCAAACAAACAGTCGAAGCCGTTTGGCGACTATCGACGCCCATACACATCCGCACAACCTGAGATTATGCAGATGCGTTGCCCTCCTTTTCCCTATGGGCCACCGGAAACTCACAAACCGCACGAAACGCGACAGCATAGCTGTCACTTGACGCCGGTGTTATGTGAGCGAGACCCCGGTCGTGCCGGCCCAATTCGGTTGCAAAGCAGCATGGCACTACCTCTTGTCGAAATAATAAGTAATATCTCCAATTTTACTTTACACTTTATTAATTTTTTGGAGTGAGACTGATAATGCATAACACCATCCATGGTGGCAAGTGTAAATTTCAAACAATTTAGCTTTTAGTGAAAAAGTGTACCAACGTTAAAATTAAAACTGTATTCGTATTATGAATTGGACCAATGTATTTAATTTGACGTCTGTAAATAGCGTTTTGGCATTCATTGAAAAAATGGTGATGATGATTTAGCAGTGGTAAAAGGATGATGATGATGATGATGTTGTTGTGTATATGACTTATTATAATGAAACAATTTTTACGGATTTTATCGTAGTTTATTAAGATTTTTACAAGCCCGACGTTTCCGATAAAATCAGTAAAAATTGTTTCATTATAATGAGTGAAATTCGCGCAAACATTAGAAAACAATGTGTATATGACTTGTTGTATTTTTTACGGGCAAGAGACCTACATGTTGTGACGTCACTATACATGAATTTCATTCATTAAAATGAAACAATTCTTTACGGATTTCATTGCCGTTTATTAACTCGCATGACCATGATCGCTGTAAAGTATCCGAAACGCCGAGAATTTTATCTCAGTAAACCTATGATAGACATCCGCCAGAGAACTATAGTTACCGATATCACGCGAAGAATAAGCTCTTTGAAGTGGCAGTGGGCTGGTCACACACTCAGGAGAACGGATGGCTGATGGGCCAATAAGGTTCAAGAGTGGAGGCCACGTTTAGGAAGACGAAGTGTTGGTCGACCATTATCCAGATGGGAAGACGATCTCTGTGCTTTGGCCGGTCCGTGTTGGATGCGATCGGATCGGCCGACTTGGCGTTCATTGTAGGAGGCCTATGTTCAGCAGTGGATGGATAGAGGCTGGTGATGATGATAATGAAGATGAAACCGATGATGAAATCTATAAAATATTGTTTTATTTTATTTTAGTGGTACCTAATCAAGTTAGGCTACGTGGCCAGCCTGTCGCTGAGGTGATCCTGTTGAATCTCAAAAACTCAAAAAGCGGCTGAAGGAAGGGGAAGGGTTGGAATGGTTTTAGTTTACGGGAGGGCGCTCTCAGGAGTCCCACATAGGGTCAGGATCTACCCGGGATCCTGGCTACATACGTAAAAAGCATTTCCCAGCGATAACATCATCATCCTGTTACCAGCTTCCATTACTAGCTTAATTCCACGAAAACGAACCCAAATTGCCACCAAAGTAGTACACGTGGTCTCAAAACGTACAGACAAGATGTATATTTTAATATATATTATGTAAACACATCACCGATTCATATCAAAGGGAGGATAATAAATAAATAACAAGAAAATTATAGTATGGGGGATAGGTAATCTTGACGTTCATGAAGAGAGGCCTATGTCTAACATTGGACGTAAAGGTGATTATGATGATGACGATAATGATAATTTACGAAACCATAGACATCGTAGGAAAAGTGAGGTCTGAAATTCTAGATTGTTCCGTGGAAATGTTTCATTTCACCGGTGGGAGGGAAGCGCTGTGCCGCGCTCCCGGCTGCATGGGTACCACCATCTTGCTTGTTTCTCCCGTCAAACAGCTTTGCTGTGTTTCGGAGAGAAGGGCAAGACAGGCAGTGTAATTACTGGCACCGAGACTTAACATCTTACGTCTCAGGATAGGCAACACATAAATGAGTTGCCTGTGCTCGTTCCAGGTAAACTTGTTTATGTTCATGGGCGACGTCGACCACATACCATCAGGTGGCATGTTTGCCAGTTTGCCTAACCAACTAACATAAAAAAAAACCTTGGCAGTGTTGTAGCTTATACATATACCAGAATAACATATTGTATTATGCTACATTTTACAATACAGTATAATATAGAGATGTGTTACATTAACGTATCTTTATTATTTTATTAAATAATTCAGTTTTTTTAAATCTCATTTTAGCAAGGAAATACATAAGCTACCTTTTTGAGCTTCACGCGAAGCTGGAGGCACCAGCTAGTACAAATACAAACCTTTAATAATTGGGTTCTCAAAGGACCAGAAAAAAAAAAGGATTGTGTGGTTTTACGAAACCATGGTAAAAGTGAAACTTTTTTTCACATTATAGACATTTAACTAATTTTTTTTGGAATAATATTACATTTAAATAAAAATCGCTTTATCAATCTTAATTTTATACTTGGGAAACTTGGCGGCCGACCGTCACGCGACATGCAACACACAGACGAAAAAGTTTGAGACGATGTAATAAAAGTTTCACTTTAAAAGTAAAAAGATTTTTGACAATCCGTTTTGTAAATGTAGTTTCGGAGATCAGCGCGCCCAAACAAACTCTTCAGTTTTATTATACAATTCGTTTAGTTTTGGCAGTGACAATAGAAGCGTGAGCGCAGACAGTATATTATGAGGGTTTATTGCGCGGGGAAACTGCTACATTCGAATAGAGACAGGGCTGACTGACTATTTTCAATTCCTAACACAATCATCATCATCAGCCTTTATCCACTGCTGAACATAGGCCTCCTTCAATGAACGTCAAGACGACCGATCCCTTGCCACTCGCATCCAAGACGGACCGACCGCTGCATGGAAACTGTCTTCCCCATAGATTTAGTTTTTTTTTCTACGCAAAAAGATCCACGAAGCGTGGGAGCGAGAAATTCAAATCAAATACAAACCACCCGAGAGAAAAAGAGACAGTGAATGAAGCACGATATGACGTCACTGTTTTTGCGAGAAATAAGAGGCCATAGCGGCCCAGTCGCGGTGTATTTGCCACTGCTGCCACTGCTGAACATAGGCCTCCTTCAATGAACGTCAAGACGACCGATCCCTTGCCACTCGCATCCAAGACTGACCGGCCGCTGCATGGAAACTGTCTTCCCCATAGATTTAGTTTTTTTTTCTACGCAAAAAGATCCACGAAGCGTGGGAGCGAGAAATTCAAATCAAATACAAACCACCCGAGAGAAAAAGAGACAGTGAATAAAGCACGATATGACGTCACTGTTTTTGCGAGAAGTAAGAGGCCATAGCGGCCCAGTCGCCGTGTATTTTATGATTTTTCTATTATCTATTCGTGCGATAAAAAAATGAAAACATTAAATGTGCAACTATGGTGTCATGTTCTGTGAGTGAAAGAGACGTTACAAGACGTCATAACCCAAAATATACACTACACTCACACATGTATATACAATTTTCTGTCACGTCCCCGAGCCATCATTGTGTATCTTGTACATCATAAATCCATGGTTTTCCCACCTGGTTAATGGTCGACCAACACTTCGTCGACAAACGCGGCCTCCACTCTTGAACCTTAACCAGCCAACTGCCACTACAACATACTTAACAAAATATGAGAGATCAAATAAGTAATATAAGCTAAATTTTTTTTATACTATGTACATAGTATAAAAAAAAACTTATAATTGGCTAAAATTACCATTAGATTTGTTTAACATATAATTATTTCAAGTCACAATTTTCAATGTTGCTAATTACCTAATTTAACAAAACTCTGAATTTAAGAAAGGTCGCCAGGAGTCAAATTATTTATTTTTTAAACGACTTCAAAAAGGAGGAGGTTATAGAACCTCCTCCTTTTTGAAGTCGTTTAAAATATACAGCCGGACATAGGTCCGGCTGTATATTTTATTCTTTTACATTGGGCTCAACACTTATTTCAATTAGGGGGCAAACGGACAGTCACGTCACCTAGTGGTACGTCACCTGCCTGGTGGTTATCACTGACACCCATAGACACCCCCCTTACACTAGACGGTTTGCGGGTGAGTAGCCATCATTAGAAATATGCTCTTTTTTAAGGCCGATGAAAGAACGGATGATGATGATTATTTTGACAGCCTGATCCTTGCAAAGATTTATCGTAATAATAGCAGCGCCCAGCGGATTCGTCCGCATACTTCCAATTCCGTGGGAGTAGATAAATTATAGCCTGCGTTATTCTGATATTATACTTAGCTATATTATTGTAGTTTCATTAAAATCTGTAGTTTTTGCGTGAAAGAGTAACAAACATCCATACTTACAAACTTTCTAATATTAGTAGGATAGTAGGATTGCAACAGGCAGCAAGATAAACAGATAGGTACAGTTATTGTCTAGGTTGTAATATTAGGTTTACAGATTTCGGTGACTTTTAATTTGCATAACATGAATGTACCTATACGCGAGCCTTACATGTCCACTCCTGAACACGGGTCTGGTACTCTGCTACTCTACTAAAATCATGCGAGAGGGTGTTGGGCTATAGTTCACCTATGTGCTGGTCCAATGCGGAATGAAGGTATGTACTTCACGGACCCTAAGACTTATCAGGCATGCAGGTTTCCCATCGAGCATATAACCGGAATAGAGCGGACATGTTGTGTTTTGTATAAAAACAAATTCCGACAAAGTGCTGCGATACTGCGCCTGTTCTGCGCTCTGATTTATCGACTGATGGCCATTGATGGATGGTTGCCCGATGGGACACACAGATCACTGGTTGGTTGAATTGTTATTACGTCAGTGACAAATCACTGACCAGTTTCGGAATTTTATGGCTCACATTCCTCTTCTATCCGGTTATATGCTCGATGAAGCTTCCTCATCATGTTTTGTTTCCCCAGTGATGTGGGAGCATCGTTTTTTCAGGTGCACGAGGAAACTTAGAAATATCCATTTTAGGTGCACCTTTCTCACTACCCACGAGATCTATACCCTTAACTTTTTTTTTCTCTAACGCCGGTAAATGCTCTGAGGCATCCCGCGGGGGAGTGGGTCTCCCCACGTGGGTATGTAGGACTCGCTGCGCCGGAAAGTTGGTACGGTGGACGCAGCTCTACCCACTAAAACCCGGCAAGTGCCACCAATGCCTTTGGTGAGGTGCCCCGGATCCGTTGAGCAAACTGGGCACTTTGACGGCTAGTCAGTCCCTCAGGAGACCGACGCCACCTCCACAGAGGGCTTGTCCCGCACCACAGAACACCGCCTCCCAACGTCGGGACAGTATAATGGGGTGAGGTTCCCGTCCTTGCCCCATTTCCCACTGCTCTTTTGCTCCCTCTTATAAGAGGGGTACAAAGAGCCTATTGGGCTTAATTAGCTTCGCCCAAGGTGCTCACCCTAGGCTACTGAGCCCTACCGCCATGACATGGTTCGAACCATGGTGGGGACGAGATCTATACCCTCTAGATCATAATCGAATTTAACACATAAAATTTAATAATATGAAATCTCGACAGCCCTAGCGCTGGAAATAGTCCACATTCGCGAATATCAGCATCAAACAATCACTATTATGTGAACTACAAAGCTGAAATGACTCGAAAATTGTATATCATTTAAATAAACGTAAACAGTCCGTCTGTCTGTAGTCTTAAATGTTTAAACCCGCGTGGGTTGAGCTATATCATTCGAGATTGTTTTTCTCGTAAGTATCTATAACAGAAATAGTCATAATCCTGTGGTATCTATACATATAATCATACAGTCATGATACAAATTTTAAAAAATACAAATAATTGCCCAGAGTCATCACCGCAATGCTCGATGACAACGAGGCCTGCGAGACAGTAATGGCCCAGAAGGAGGCTGACGAGCGGGTGAGAGAGGAGGCAGCCGACGAGACCTCCACCCATGGGTGACGAACAGGGATGCGTGCGCCTCCAGTAACGCCCCTGTGTTCGTGTCGGGCTCAGGATGTGAACCTGGGCCCAGTATGACACGACGTCGCGTGGCAGCCGGACGGTCCCCCTTTACGAGGAGTAGCCAGCCTGTCGCTGAGGTGCTCCTGTTGTCTAATTTAAAACCACTGCGAAGCGGCTGAAGGCGCTCGCAGTGGCTTTAGTCTGGGTATACACAGCCCAAGTGTCCCACATCAGTCAGGTCAGGAACCACTTAGGCTCCAGGTACCAGGTATCTATATGAATAAAGCATTTCCCTGGGTCAAAAAAAAGCTTCATCCATGTTAAGGCGCGCCTCTCCCAATAAACGGCATTTTGAATTATGTTTTATTTAGAAACTAAGACGATTTAAGTTTTGAAAAAAATATATAAACCAATTTTATTTGAGTAATATTAGGTTCTGTACAATAAAACTTATACCATAATAAACCTTGTAAAAAATGTGATTTAAAACGGTCGTCAAAACGTATTTTTTTAGAAATCCCTCCCTTCAATTAAATAAATATGTGTTTTCACTCGCTGCGAAAGCGCCCGACGCGGTTTTGAGCTCCATACTAAATCCCCCGCCTTAACACAAATTCAGCTATATCCGGATTTGTGATGGTCATTTTATACCCTCTAGCACTCAGCGATAAAATAACATTACACCGACTCCCAAAAGTAACTATAATGACGTGGCAAACGCAAAGATTGTAAATTAGTAGAAGGTTAAGGTTACACAAGTCGCTCATGTTTCCATACAAACGCAGAACAGTAATTACTACAATGTTTGACGTTGACCATGAAAAACTAAGGATAATATAAATTGATCTCGTCGTTATCTATGTGTGTATGTACCCAAAATCGTAAAAAAATTATACATTAAAAAAATACAAGCTTCTAAACTCTCGTATTTCAACACTGATTTTAGCCCAACTTTGGGGGTAAATAAATATTATACCGAGCACGAAAGCTCAAAAATAAAGCCCGTACAGATTTAGTTTAGTTATTCAAAAGATAAAATAAATTTATTTTGAAAAGATACACTAATTAGTTTTTCTATAATAACTGTTTTGCTAAAAGGACATTTTCGGAATGAATCATTGTGCATTTCATTCTAGCACGCACGTTCGCGCACTATGTCAGGTGAGATAGCAATCATTTTGTTAGAGTTCACGCCACCGACTAGTTCAACCTTAAGTTGATTATATTATGTTGCAGGCACAAAAATTAAAGACACATATTTTTTTTACTTTTTTGTTTTTCGAAGTCGGTTTTAATTTCATTAAAAAACTAGCTGTTGCCCGCAGCTTCGCCCGCGTTAACTTAGATTTACAGCCGTAACCGGATTGATGATGATTATTTTTATATCCTAAGTTACTCCCTATAACATCAGCTATCTGTCAGTGAAAGTCCCGTCAAAATCGGCCCAGCCGTTTCAGAGATTAGCCGGAACAAACAGAAAGATAGACAAAAATTTTAAAAAAGGCTATTTTGGTAATGTCCTGTGTATACATTCATATGCATTCAATAAAAAGCGGTTATTTTGATATTACAAACAGACACTCCAATTGTATTTATCTGTATGGATATTTCTTATCGGATGAGTAAATACTATCGTATATTACATTCTTCATAGACAACAAACATTACTTCTGTTACATTAGTATAGACCATAGATTATTGTAGTCAACGAACATTTTAAACAACTTTTCATTATCTTTCAACTATCAAGACTCGATTTAATCAAGTATCAAGATCGCGCCCACAGCTATACGGAAGTTGGTACAGTGGCGGGCGGCTGACAGCGGATCAGCGCAGCATCCGGTACACCTCTGTTTACCTCTGCCGTTTATAACGCCATTGTACTGAGCGCTTCTGAATGCACAGAGTGGACGGTTTTTTACAGAGTTGTTTTTTTTCGGAGTTGAAGTTAGTGTCAGTGTTGGTTTTCCTTTTCAGAGTTTATTTTTTCAGTTGTTTCATATTGCTACTGGGAATTACATCTATTAGAAATTGTAAGTTTAAATTAAAAAGTATTAGGTATATTTGACCCCTTATATGTCCCACTGCCGGGCACGGGTCACCTCCTCGAAATCAGGCGAGGAGGGTTTTGGGCCATAGTTCACCATGCGCTGGCCCAATGCGGGTTGGTGAACTTCACACACCTTCAAAGACTTTTAATCTCATCAGGCATGCAGGTTTCCGCACGATGTTTCCTTCACCGGTGAGCAAGCGATGGTCAGGTGCAGGTAGAAATTTTGAAACAATCATTTCTAGGCATCACAGGGGGGGGGGGGGGTCAGGATCGAACCCGGACCTTACTCAAGATGCCGAGCCCATACCCACTAGGCCATCGTCGCTCACTTATTTATTATATTAGGTATATTTAGAAACACGATTCTTACACGTGCTTTGCGTTTAAGAATCGGAAAATCTTGCTTGTTTCTCCCGTGATACAGCTTTGCTGTGTTTCGGAGAGAAGGGTAAGACAGGCAGTGTAATTACTGGCACTGAGACTTAACATCTTCTGTCTCAGGATAGGCAACACATAGATGAGTTGCCTGGGCTCGTTCAAGATATACTAGTTTATGCTCATGGGCGACGTCGACCACTTACCATCAGGTGGAACGTTTGCCAGTTTGCCTATCCAACTAATTAAAAAAAAAGAAACGGTTAAATACAGTAATATAACCAGCCTTAATATAAAAAATTGAAGAATAGGCTGGCGCAAACTTGAGGCATACCTTGCTGCTTTGGTAACTGTGACGTATCTTATAAAAAGAAGATAACAGGAGAAAGTAATATTAGTTTCTGTCTAAAAAGAGCCAATGCTAAATTAATTACATCTGTATAAATATTATATAGGATATTTTTAATGGATGAAGTTACAAATTAAATCGATTTTAATTACCTTCCTCAGAAGTATAGCTATTTGTCCAGAAGCATAAGCTATACTTGTATAACTAAAACAGGAGTAATTAAAATTTCGGCCAAATAACTGATTACTAGTTTTAACTTACAAAAAACATACTGTATAAATAGATACGTTGTCTCTGTGAGTCGTTGGTCTGTGTTTCATTAGAATCAAAGCTGGCGTGCTTCCAGGCAAAGACAAAGGCGTATGTTTGATTGTCTTGTCCAACTCCTTTTGAGTTAATAAAAAACTTACTTCTGACAATTGTTTTGAATCCGCTTTTTATAGAAGTGTGGGCAAACTCGGTATACCAGTAAGTGATAACAACAGCTCATCATCATCATCAGCCTCTATCCGTCCACTGCTGAACATCTAAACCTCCTTCAATGAACGCCAAGACGACCGATCCCTCGCCACTCGCATCCAACACTGGCCACTGCACAGAGATCGTCTTCCCACCTGGTTAATGGCCGACCAACACTTCGTCTACCTAAACGCGGCCTCTAATCTCGAACCTTATTGGGTAATCCAAGATGAAGTTGTTCAAGTCTTCTAGCAACGTTGACCACATACCATCTATTACCATCGGATAGCATATCTTTTTTTTTCTTTAACGCCGGGAAATGCTCTGAGGCATCCCGCGGACGAGTGGATCTCCCCAGGCAGTTATGTGGGACTCGCTGCGCCCGAAAGGTGATAAGGTGGATGCAGCTCTACCCACTAAAACCCGGCGAGTGCCACCAATGCCGCCTTTGGTGAGGTGCCCCGGATCTGTAGAGCAAACACCTTGACAGCCAGTCAGTCCCTCAGAGGACCGACGCCACCTCCACAGGGGGGTTGTCCCGCACCACAGAACAACCCCTCCCAATGTCGGGACAGTACAATTGGGTGAGGTTCCCGCCCTCGCCCCTTGCCCCCTCTTTTTATTAGAGGGGTGCCCTTGGCTATTGAGCAGCACCTTGAACCATGGTGGGGCGGGTAGCACATCTGCCGGTTTGATAAAAAAAAATCTCTGATCTCTCCGTCCCTATATCATCGTCCAAAACCGCGATATAATCTGTTAAAAGTAGTTATATTATGTAATCAGCTGAAATAATCACACCAGAGCTAATATTGTCAGATCATAACGTGGGTTTATTTTACAACATAATTAACTAGTTCTGAGAACATACACGTCCGCCATTAAATTTTTTTCCCTGTTTTTTGTCATGGCAATGTTTATGTTCCGTCTCTGGAAGAGGCAGGTTTTGTAATAGGTGTTTAAGTTTCAAGGCAAGGCAGTTTAAAAAGCAATAAACGTTCTGAAATGTGATAGGGTTAACAGGTCTGTACTATTTTGGGGATTTGGTGGTTTATGTTTGTGTTTTTGTGTCTATGATCCTTAATGTTGGTAAGACATGGTCTATGGCTATTTGTATGTATGATATCCGTTTAAGGATTCATTTGAAATAAATTAATAAATATAAAAAAAAAAACAAAATAAACGGTGGACAAATAGAATATGTGGATGAATACATATATTTGGGACATCTAATATCTACAAAAGATACAATGCAAAAAGAAATAGATAGGAGGATAGAAAACATGATATCATACGTGAGCCTTTGATATCATACCTAGTTTCCTCGATGTTGCTATTGTTGATAGAAGCCCAGTTTAAACTAAATTGAACCTGTGATAAAAACAATTGTTAAAAAAATCTGATTAGAAGGATATGATTTCATTAAAGGTACCGGTTAGTATTACAATTTAAACTCAATTTTCACTAAAAAAAATGTTATGGAGATGGGGAGGGGGGATGAAATTTAACACTTAAATATTCTTTACACTATACAGCCAGATTGATAAGAGCTCACCACACTTTCGACTATAATATTCTTTACACTTCTGTACATACAACAGATAAAAAAAGAAACCCACCATACTCTCGGCTATACAATCACATGTTGGCGCACGTGTGGCATTGTTATAGTACGGGATAATTCGGGACGCTTTGTGGTCTAATTGACTTCCACACCGTTTATGAGTAATGGATGATGGCTACTTGATTGAGTCTTTGTGATTAAGTATTTTTAGGTATTTTCAAAGAAAATGTTTTTTGAAGTAATTTTGAGGCAATAGAATATAGTTGAATTCAATAATTATACTCAGCTTTGAGGTTTATCCTTAGAGTAAACATTATATTTAGAGCGCGCGTCAATAAGTACGAACTGTAAGCACGGGTATGAACATAGACAAAACCATTGTCTTGGAAACGTTCAATCAGTGTCGAAACAATTCGCACTTTTCATCATATTTGTTTTTATGTTAAAATTGTGAAATATCAAGTGCCAATTTGTAAAAATGATTCCTGAAAGCAAAATAAAAGAAAGCAATAACATTTCTGTTTTGGCGTTTATTGATAGTGGTGCTTATGTTTAGCAGTGGATGTATAGAGGCTGATGGTGATGATGATGAATGTCCTAATTTAAAATATAGATATTTTTTAATGTATTACGCATGGAACGTCACTCTCACAGCGCTTTACTATAGATTAATATCTATCATCATCTGCTTACGATCGACACAATGAAGCGGCGTGACAGCAGCACTCTATATATTAAGTATACTCTTAGTTAGGTTTATCACACTATTGTAATGTGGTCGTGAATTGAAACAAGGATTGAGGAAAGGTCGACCTCTAGATGGGACGATACCCGTTGGATGCAAGTGAAGTTTACGTCCTTAAAAAGTTGCCTATTAGTAACTGGTTGATGATGACTGGTGAAGTATTTATACGGCATGCATCCTCTCATAGGTGTAACTACAGCTTGGCAAAAAAGACTATGACGTGGTGACAGGTGGAACTAAATATTTTACTAAATGGAAACCTATGGTGTTAACAGGTGTTAACAATACTTGGCCAACAAATACTAGATTTTGAGTAAAGCAGAATCACATTTATTTTTAACGATTTGATTAAATTATCTTGCTGATTTTCAGTATTATGATGAGACCTAAGTGAAAGTGGCGCCCTCATTTTTTCCATACTCTTTTTTGCCAAGCTGTACTTTAATAGGTATGAACTAAACTTACTTTATATATTAAAGTTATAAACTTATTCTATTATTTGACGACCTGTGGCTCAATGATTAGCGCGTTGGCGCTCAAGCCGGAGCAATAACATAATCAGAATGATAAAAAAAAATATCAAAAACCATAAGCAATCGTGTATACAATCTTAAAATTAACTTCTCCATAAACGATTTGAATTTGGAAACCCGAAAATATTACAAAACTCCTTCCTCATTACCTTTTCGTAATCTATGCTACAACAATATTTAAGACAATATATTTAACACATGTGCTTTGTTTGTTTGTGAAGACGTGTGCGTGTCACTAAAAAGTTTTTATTGTTTTACGAGCAATAAAACGGACAATTTTAAATTCTGAATGTTGCGGCGGTTGTAATTGCCAGTAATTAAAAATATTCGAATATACCAATCTGTATTCTGTTCTATGTACAGCCGCCATTAAACCATAGACAATAAAGTAAGAACAATAACTTTAAACGTGAAAGAATCATTGCGCGGATGAAATAATTTACGTTACAATTTCGGAAATGAAAGACATTAGGTTTTATTTTTTTTTCGTAATGATCATCAGCTCGTGTTTTGCATACTGGAGGTTACTTTCACGAAATGAACCCAGGACCTTCGCAAGGTAACCAAGATAGATTACTAAATGGTTCGTTATCTATTTGTAAATTCATCTTTCCGAATGTGATACCAATAAAGGATTTTTCCTATTATAATATAACTAGATTTGCGCTATCATCGCTTTTCTTTAAAAAAAAGTTCCTATAAGTAGGTATATATTTATTTATATATTATATATCCCAACAATTGATAAGACGACAAAATTTAGTAGTAAAACAACCAATATGATATTTATCAGGGACAATGCACATACAAAAAAGATTATCATAAAAATTCAAAAGGTATCCTTTCTTCTTCATTTATCTTCATTTCTGGCTTTGTCTATGGTTCAGCTTTATTAAAATTCCGAGTAAATGCGAGCAAAGCCGCGTGATTGTATTTAACGAGTGCAGTAGCACAAACGGCTGTAGAAAAACAAAACAAATAATTAACTTTAAGCTGACATGTAAACAATTGTATGTGGGATTGTGTTTTTTGTAATCTTGTAATACACGTGTGGGATATGGCTTATAACGGCTTAAAATCGAGAGGTTTAAGTTCGATTAAAACTGTTTCAAAATCAATAGAAGACACTGCGAAAAGATTTTCAGACTTAAAGTTGTTATTTAAAGTTGTCAGTTCTTGGTTGATTCTCGGTTGCGCTTATATATTCTTAGAACCAGCAGTGACCTTAAAGAATGTCCTCCTCGACTTAATTCGAGGTAACCCGAGTCAAAAAATCAATAAATATTTATGAGCACCATGTAAATCTCGTCTCGTGTGTGGTAATAGGCAGGAATCTATTCTTCTTATAAGTGGAGTACAAAGAGCAGCTCCAAGGTGCTGGGTTCACCTTCGGCTACTGAACCCCACTGCCATGACATGGCTTGATCATGGGCTTGAACCCCCCCCTCAATCCCCACCATGGGGTGGGTATGGGGGGGGGGTTCTTTGGTGATGGTTTTTACTAGGTCGGTCCATCTTATCGATGCCCTATCGCGTGCTCGAGTGCCGTCGAACCAAATCAATTTTTTTTTATTCAAAATAATATCGGCCATAATAACCGACGAAACAAACTCAGTGGAACTATATAATCTTTTCAAATAATATGACGTATTCTATTACATCTTTAACATCTTATCCTGAAATGCCTGGGAGGAACGCCTTATTCCCAGGGTGTGGTATCTTCCATGAAATCTTTTACTTTATAATATCCTTTACCACACAGACGCTCCTTAACAACTTTTTTTATTTTGTTAATAGATAGCTTTTGAACGTTTTCTGGGATCCTATTGTAAAAGCGTATACAGTTGCCTTTAAAAGAATTGCTTACTTTTGTGAGTCCAATCACTGGTACATCTAACCTGTGTCTATGACGTCTGCTCCATTTATACAAGTACAACTACAAAAGTCGTCGAGATCGAAGTCACGGGCTCCAACTCGTAAACCTTATGACAGCTTATCTCCTAAAATAGTCAAAATATTTGTTAATATGAAGGATCATTTCTACGCATTAGCTTTGTTTGTTTGATTGTGTGCAATGATTGATTGATGGCGTTCCCGACGTTTAGGAGAGGAAGGAATAAATAAACCTCTATAGACGCCATGTTTGTTAATCTACATATTTAATGCTCTATAAAAATATATGAAGTGAGTTCGCGCGGGTGATTTGAGGGTTCTGTGGTTTTTTATATTTATATGTTGTATATTGGGTGGCAGGTTGTAGATAAACACAGACTTCATGATTAGAGATGCTTCGACGATAGAGTCATGATTAGATGACATATGAAATTGTAGACAACACAATATAATTAACCCTTGTAGTCTCATAACACGATTATTCTTAGCACAGCATTTACCCTTTAATGACATAAAACCAAAGATTCACTCTGACATTGGCAAATCCTCACGGGAGCCATTATACAAGAA
Organism: Helleia helle; assembly: GCA_963853865.1. Classification (NCBI taxonomy): domain Eukaryota; kingdom Metazoa; phylum Arthropoda; class Insecta; order Lepidoptera; family Lycaenidae; genus Helleia; species Helleia helle. The sequence continues at coordinate 5,883,386 of OY971436.1, forward strand.
GAAGAAGACACAATATAATGTCGATGAATTGAAGTACCTGCTCAAATCATAGATTCTTACCGTGCAGTCGGCATGAGGGGGATACCGATAAATAATAACCACCAATAAACATGTTTTTCGAACATATTTTAGCTTGGGTTGTAGTTTGATTCGGCCTAATTGTGGGTGACACTGGGTAGTTGGGTACATGAAATTAAAAAAAAAAAATTGGCGGATTTTTGGCGCCAAATTATATGTGGCGGGTACTTTTTGCCAGTTACCAAATACACAATTTTGGCGGGAAAATTAGACACGTGGCACACATTGCACATTCCGGTTTTTGTCATGAACTAAGGAATTCTAAATTGTTATATTATTTTTCGTTGAAGTATAATAAAAAATCGATATCGCTTCCTTCACGTGGAATGTAAAATTTATAGAATGTTCGCGAAATACTTACGAAGACGAAATAGTTTTATGATATTGTTAGCGAGACTTGTTTTAGTTGACCTACTATTTAGTGTATAATGTCTAGATTGTTATTAGCAAGTAATAATAAGTGTATTATATTATTATTACACTAGCAGCGCCCCGAGGTTTCACTCGTACTTCCCATTCCCGTGGGAGTGCATGGATATATTATAGCCTATATGTTATTCTGATGTATAAGCTATGTTATTGTAAAGTTTTATTCAAATCCATTCGGTTGTTTTTGCGTGCGTTACAAACATACATCCATACATTCTTACAAGCTTTCGCGTTTATAATATATATTTTTTTCGGTGTTAACTGCCTATATCAACAGACACCAGCTATAGCGAAGGGAACACACTCTACGTTGCCGGCTGAGTCCCTTTTCTCGGAGGTATCTGAGTAGCACTGGTTTTGTAATACGGTGGCAGCTTGAGACAAGTTCTGGTTTAAGTAAAGTTTACTTAATTTTGAGGAGTTTCTATTTAAAAGATATATTTTTCTTTTTGAAGTCAATAACTTTGCCAGTGAAGCAAAAGTTTTTGAATATGAAGATTTCGATGAAACCTATATAATCAATAGTTTCAGACTACTTATATCATCATCATTATTCCGATACGTTCACTGTTAACATATAATAAACGTCAAGACTGCCGATCTCACCACTTGTTTAAATCCGTATATGGAGGTAGTTTCTCGTTCCTAACCCGACCACGTAGTCCAGTGCTCTAAAATGGAGCACCACAAATAAAAAGCTGAGCAAGAAATCAGCAGTGTCTCAGTGTACAGGGTGAGTCGAAAAATATAACTATTATTAGTGTATGTTTGTTTGTGTCCTTTTTTCGATTGATCGAAAGTTTACTGATGGTATGAGATGAATGTCACCTACGAATATATTCGATTTAATCTCGGATTAAACTGTTTTTAACACGCTTTTATTAGTTTCACCTGTATGTTGCTTGCTTGTTTGTTTGTTTGTAACCGACTTCTTTGGACGCTATTTTGACCCACTTCTAACGACCAGATTTCGTTCAAACTTTGTAGATTTATCGAGGACCGATGACAATACAATAATTTGATAAATTTGTTCCAATATTCTGATCAGGATAATCAGGATAGCACATGCTAGGTAGGCATAAGGCGCGCAAGTTACTTCCATCACTTGTATGGTTTTTAGTCTCTCACTCATTTCTAAAGTGATTGCCATTAGTTGAGTACTTTAAATTAATAAAATCTTTAATTAAAAAAATCGACACTAAAAATTAAAAAATAAATTATAGTTAAAAAAACTAAAAAGAACGCTTTTTAGCGTGTTTTTTTGATTTTTAAACTATATTTTTTATATCGCAGAGAAATCCTATATGGATGTAGCCAGGATCTTCGGGTAGATCCTGACCCTATGTGGGACTTACAGCACAGGGTGTGCCCTACCCTAAATTAAAACCACTGCGAGCGCCTTCAGTCGCATTTTGAGGGTCCCGGATCTGCAGGCAACAGGATCATCTCAGTGATAGGTTTATCCCAGCGAAGGCCAGACTACTCCTCGTAAGGGGAGACTGCCCGGCCGCTACTAAGCAGTCTCCGCGACGTCGTGCCATACTGGTCTCAGGTTCCCATCCTGAAGTTCGACACGAGAAATTTGGATTAACCTATATTTGACTAGATTTAGACAATATTATGGGTTATTTGCGCGAGTCTAATCTTGATGGTAGTATTTATAGTTTTCCTTCTTTTCCAAATGTTTCCAAAAATCTGTGGCAGGAAATATAAGCAAGCATGTGACATAAGGGGTAAACTGTCATCGGTGGTAACTGAAATTGTGAAACATGATCCGTATCCACCATTGCAAATGCTAACGTATATGTCTAGAACTGGTCTAGATCAAAAGTATATGCCAACTGTCATTATAATTAGTTCCACGTATCTAATGTTGATTTATATCTGTTGCTAACGGGGCAACTTTCTAATGCTATGTGGAGGTGGCAAAGAATATTTTCGTTTACTTAACTATTGGCGGATCATCGAGCATAGAACCGGAATAGAGCGGTAATTTTATATGAAAACAAATTCTGCCAAATTTGAGCTAGATACAGATCATTGGTTAGTTGAATTGCTTTTAAGTACGTTAGTGACAAATCACTGACCAGTTTCGGAGAGCCAGTTTTATAGCTCACATATCCGGTTATATGCTTGATGGATAATACTAACGTTTGTAAAATAGTTATTCAATAAATAAATAAATTGGTTTAATAAATCAAACAAAAAAAATGGCGTCGCGTCGTCGGCTGCCATGGGACGCCTGCTACATGTGAATCACCTATGTTAATATTAATCTTTATATATATATTTCTTGTGTGCGTGTGTATGTCACTGAACTCCTCCTAGACGGTTGGACCGATTTTGATAAAAATTTTTGTGTGAGTTCAAGGGGATTCGAGGATGGTTTAGATTCACAAAAAAAATATTTTGTACAGGACAACGTCTGTCGGTGCCACTAGTAATTAATAAAAGTCTATAGTAAAAGAGGAAATACAATAAGGAAATGACAGCGTCATAACAACGTTTGCCCTCTCGGCATTTGAGTCGATTTTACTTTAAATGCGCCCAATAAGATATTTTCCATAAAAAGATCTGTCCCAGATAGCTTTTGACAGCTGTATAAAAGCTGTACAATGGAAATTTTGAAGGGCTTAGGCTGTACAAGTTGGCTGTATTATGGCTGTATATCCGGATATACAGCACTTATATCCGCAATTTGGGCCCCAAATTATACAGCTTTAAGTGTAGATCTAGCTGTCTAACAGCTGTATAATAGCTGCGTAATAGCTGACTTAGAGCATAATTAGATACCATTATACAGCTACTGTTCTCAAATCTTACCTATTTTATTCTTATATACAGCCTCAGGCTTGTAAACGTCTGAATATAAGAATAAAATTATCTTTGTGGTTAAATTTCCTTCCATATATACTTATTTTTAAAAGACAATTTATTCATCGGATCAATAAGTGACACACTGGCCATATTTTAATTTGTGAAATGACAAACATTATTTTGCTGTATGGTAAGTACCCATTCTTAAGTTATGGTCGTTATTTTGCATGCGGCTGCTACTTCTTCGTGAATATGTATACTAATAGTAAGCCAAAAACTCATGCGCTCTCGAAATAATAGATAATAACGAAAGTGTAAGTGTAATAAGCCAAATTCAGACTAGCTTTATTAGTCCGCAGTGCCTTAAATAGTAAAGAAATTAACTTTTGTATTGTGTACAAGTAAAATTATGTGTAAATATCGCCGAATTTTTCAAAAATATAGATATAAATATGTTATAAATTATGTTACCATAATTTTTAGGTTATGGTTTAATGGCGTCTTCAATTATACAGCTGTTGCCCTTCTAGTACTCCACTATAAAGCTTTTGGCGTAACAAAGCCGTAATTTAAGTATATACAACAGCCTAAAGAGTAATGATGGATGTACCTTAGAGTTTAATTGCTATAGTAGCTGCTTAAAAGAGTACGTTTAGTAAATATTACAGCAATTCAGGGTTCTATTGAAAGCAATGAAACCCATTCTGTATATCCAATGTACACTGGAGATTACATTAACTTTTGCACTTTAGATTTACAGCCGTCGTTATGACGCAATCATAATTAATTTATTAATTAGGTTTAATATGTAGGTGTATTTACAGCACATTTAATATTTAAGGTTTTGTACCGACACACTGCTGTTTGAATTTTTTTATTTAATTATAATGTTTATTCATTTCAGGTACTTCATTATTCAGGTACCTAGCTAGATACTGACAAGTTATTGTCAAACCAAAAACAAATTCTGGATAAAGAAGAGGGAGAAAAAAGAAGATGAGAAAAACTTATAATTATTGTTTTCTAATGTTTACGCGAATTTCACTCATTATAATAAAACAATTTTTTTACGGATTTTATCGCGGTTTATTAAGATTTTTACAAGCCCGACGTTTCGGATACTTTACAGCAACCATGGTCCTCCCGTGACCATTATAATAATTAGTATTAGGTAGAAACAAAATTTTGTGACTGATCGTGTCATTATCGAAATCAATAACTAAAAGTATAACGCATTTTTTTTATTTTTTATACAGTACTTATGTAAGACTGGCCACAATATATATAATTAACTATGCAAAAATGTCATTTCCAGTTTGATTTAGACATTAAAATATTCGATAAGCTGCATAGTTCTCTATTTAAACACTATTAACGTAAAAGTCATCTACTGTAACACCGAGGGCTGTACAATAGATAAAATTTACGCTTATCGCGTTAGATTTACAATAGAGTAAGACTAAAATCTTATGCAGCAGACATCATATTATTACACTCTTATACAGAAATTTGCTTTCTAAGGGTTTCCTAGATAACCATTGAACAGCTATTATCCAGCCTTATATGATGACTGTACTATAGAGTAATTATACACCAATATCCAGAAGGTAGCAATATTCAATGCTCTTGTACAGCATTAAATTTAGGCAATACAAAAGTAGATTTCTAGAGCACTATTCAGCCGATATACTGCTCTAGTCTTATAAAGTTGCTGATAGTGGTTTATTACACCATACGCTGTATTTAAGAGTTTTTCGGTGCTCTTTACAAGCTAAAAGTAATAATTTCGGCTTTATACAGCCTTAAAGCAGCTGTACTGTATTAAATAATACAATTTACCCTCTACTACAGCCTTAAGTATATTTTGACGCTTTTGTACATCGTTTATAAAGCTTCTAGCTGTTATTGCACTGGTTAAAAGATCTTTTTTCAGCTTAAATGTTTATTGGGGTGTATTTATGTATTCGATATTAAACAATCACGCTGTATAAACAAAAGTACCTAACCAATAGCCAATAATAAACCGTCCGGTCAGGTGTGACTGCGTCCGGTCAAGCGGCGAGGGGGCGATATTCCGGAGGTCGGGGGGTGCCGGGACTGCCGGGGGGTGCTGCGAGGGGGTGGAGACGACAATCGCCTCTAATGAGTCCCGCTCTAATAATAATTATCTACCTACACTTTCTGTTCCGACATTGCGACAATTCTTTCGTTAGGGTTGTCAGAATGATAAAAATATTTAATGAGGCTGCTTAATGCAGGTTACTTAACTAAAAGGGCAGGTTAAACCAAAAAATTAATTGTACAGAGATTTCCTTGTATACTATTATAATACCTCTTATAATTATAATTGGAAAATTTAGAAACGCACCAGCGACTAGCGAGAGATTAAGTTAGTTATAAAAGTATATTAAAGTTTACGGCTTTACTCTATGTTTTATCTTCTTTTCATAAATTTATACAATTTAAAATTCACTACTCTATCCGGTTATATTATACTCAATGAATCGGGTAGAGTAGTGTAGAATGAGCACAGAACCGGCGCAGCGTTGCATCACAAAGGCGGAATTTATTTTACTACAAAACATATAACATTACCGCTCTATCCGGTTCTATGCTCGATGATCCAGAATATGCTCGATGATATTAGCCAATAGCTAAGTAAATAAATTTAAAAATCGGTAATCACTCTTGACAACCCTACTTTTCAATAATAGGAAATTTGTTTTCCGGTTCGGTAGCGGGCTCCAATTACGTGATTAACGAATTATTTCCACTTTTTTCCCCCTCCCCCTCGCGCCCATTGCCTCCTCCCCTCGCCCCCTTACGGTTTCCGCCTATTGAATCTCTTTGATTAGCCGTCTTTCCCGTTTGACTGCAAATTGATCTCGGGCTGTCACGTAATCGGCCGGTAATCGATTGGATCTTTTCTTTAAGAGAAGTTCTTTTTGATTCGCGCTCACTTTTGGACCTTTCACGTCTAGTCTTTTATTCGTCGTGCTTTAGATCTATGTTTATACAGTCTTAAAATTTTATCTCGTGGAAAAGGCATTTTTTTCTAAGGTTTACACGAGTTGAAATTATTATAATTAAACTTTGATTTTATCGCGGTTTATTGAAGAAAGTCGTTTTACTTGGACAGGAAAACGAGCGGGAGGCCACCTGATGAACATAAACAACTTGACCTTTTTTCATTTTACGCCGGGAAATGCTCTGAGGCATCCCGCCTGGGGAGTGGGTCTCCCCAGGTGGGTATGTGGGACTCGCTGCGCCCAAAAGATGGTAAATGGACGCAGCTCTACCCACTAAAACCCGGCGAGTGCCACCAATGCCGCCTTGGTGAGGTGCTCCGGATCTGATAAGCTAACAGGGCACCTCGACGGCTAGTCAGTCCCGCAAAGAACCGACGCCACCACCACAGAGGGGTTATTCCGCACCATAGAACAACCTCTCCCAACGTCGGGACAGTACAATGGGGTGAGGTTCCCATCCTCACCCCTTGCCTCCTGCTCTTTAGTCCCCTCTTCTTATAAGAGGGGTACAAAAAGCCCCCTCGGCTCAATTGGCTTCGCCCAAGGTGCTGGGATCACCCTAGGCTACTGAGCCCCACCGCCACGTCAAGGCCTGAACCATGGTTGGGATAAACAACTTTACCTGAGACAAGCCCAGACAACTCATTAAGTGTTGCCTATCCTGGTACCGGCTACGTAAGGTAAGTCTCGGTGCCAGTAATTACACTGCCCTTCTTTGAGAAACAGCAAATTCACGTAAGAAACAATCAGGATGGAGGTAGCTGTGCAGACGAGAGCGAGGCACAAGAGCATCCCACCGGTAAATCCGTACACCATCCGTCAAATCGCTATTTAGATTATTTAATAAATAATCTTATTATTCTCGGAATAAAATAATAATAATAATACTTAATAATAATAAAAATTAAAATTACTACATTAAGGCGAGGATGCAGACCACTACTTACCCCTCTGGGTGATGAGGTGTGGGGCGCCGCGTATGTGGTGGACGCGAGACTTTACGGCATTATGACAATGCGGGAATTTTGAATTTTATTACGTATGTCACTCGCCGGAACTATATAGAGCTGTTGATACTTACTATCATTTAATTTTATACCGATTTTGGTATTAATCTATACAGATAAAAAATTGGAGTGCCTGATTGTAATATTAAAATAACCGCTTTTTATTGAATGGATATATATCAAGGGCTTCATAACAAAGGAGCGTATACAAAAGTACAGTTTTACAGGAAAGACAAAATAATGAATAAAACAAAACTAGTTGATTGTATAAGGCTGATATTTGGCATTCTTTTTCGACATAACTTACCGTCTGGTAAGACTTTTCAGATTATAGCACGCATAGTTTTTGATAAACGGTAAGTACGCCTCTTTCTTTCAACGCAATTTTGACAACATCTACTATATAGTAAAAAAATTGATACTAATTTTGGGGCGTACAAAAGAGAATATTGTTTTATTGTGATGAATAAGTTAATTTCTTATTAAAGTACTGTATTCAATTTATAACTATTTTACAAACATTAAGACACTTACTCCAGAGCTGTAATTATTTTATTAAAATCTAATATAATTTCTGTACGCCCTTTTGTTACCACTAAAAATATGTTGAATATCTTAAAACAACAGGCGTAGAAACAAGACATTAATTCAGGGTTAGCTTTGATTCCATAATTTTAAGAACTTTCTAATTGTGTATAACTTTCATACTTAAACCACTCAGTCTCTAAGCTATTAAAAAGTATATTATTGTTAAAACACAACGTTATTTGTTTTAATTTATTAAAAGCAACATCAGCCTCATTTGCTTTTAATATCACTTTTTTACTTGTTAGTAGTACTTAATAGTTTTCGTTTCATTGGCAGCTCCTGAAAACGATACGAAAATGAAACTAAAAAACAAGGTACTTATGAATATGTAATAGTTGGTGGATAACGTTTTTGTAAAACCTATTTGATGTCAATAATTTAGTTTCATCTTCGTGTACGTATGCCATCAAGTTTGCATCATCATCTTTATTGTCACACTCTGGGATAACGTGGCTGTGTGGCGATGGAACACGTTGATTTGTGAAACCCTTTTTGTGTAGATGTCGTAAAATAGAGTCTGTCCAGTCCTTTTGCCATTTTCCAGTAGCCCATAATAATAATAATAATATGCTGGGACAACTCACACACGCCCATCTGATCCCAAACTAGATCTGCCTTGATGATACAATGAAAAAATGATGAACAAATAATAAATACTGATATATTTTTAAATACATATTATAGATAAATTACACCCAGACACAGAACAAATTATCATGTTCATTACACAAACATTTGTCCGGTGTGGGGATCGAATCCACGACCTTCTGGTTTAGCAATCAGGATCACTAACAGGACTAACAGGCCATCTTTGCTACAAATTCCGTGGAGCCCATCTATGCCAGATTCACCTAGAAATTTGAAAACTTTGCCGTTATTGCATCAGAATCTGATGTTTTCCTAATTTTAAGGGAGTTGAGAGCAGCATATACATTGGATCGCAGAGTTTTAGACTCCAGCAGTTCTAAATTATCCCAATCACATACATAGGGTACACTACGTCAACCATCGTATTGCTTTTGTACAAATCTTCACAATAGCTTCTTTCAGCGATTTATTCTTATAGATGAAGAGACCATTAATGTTATCAGCCGTGTTTTAGGCTTAAATTCTTTAGTAAGTAAATAAACTTTCCTAAATAGGTCTGCAATTTGGTACTTTAAGAAGTGTTTTTCAATTTCTGAGCAAGTACTTACTGTATATTTGTCTTTATCAATTCTGAACCATTTAGCAATGGTTTGGCATAACACTTTTCATACTCTTTGCCTACCTCTGAATCTTTTAGTCCTTTGACTTTTAATTCCTTTCGTCTACGCTTCAGTTACAAGGTTTAGTCTGAGATCAGGTATATCATTCCTATTCTTCTGTATATTCACTAAGGTGTCACTGATTAGGAGCTTCAAGCTGTTACAATTAGAGTCAGCAGTCTCGAAATTCAAGGTTTCTGCGTACTTCAGTTTGTTTTCCATTGTACCAAAGTGAATTTTCTGAATGCGGTATTTCATCTGAAGTGTTAAACTTCAAGCTGAAATAGGAATGCCAGTTGCTAATTTTATTTTAAAATATAGGGAGTATTTTCCCAACAACACTTATTGTAAATGTAAAATTTTGATTGTATGTCTGTTTCCGTTCAATAGAATCCTCATAAACGACACCTCATTTACGAAAATCACTAAAGCCGTTCAGTCAGCAGGAGGGGCTATAAACGTACTTACCTACACAAATTCACCCGAATAACATTACCCTCCTTTCTTTTGGCACAGTCGGTTAAAAAGGAATCTGTTTTATTACCTAATAGTAGCAAAAATATAAATTCAAAAAATATCGGTTACCGGTATTAAAATTAACTGCTTCATATACATCCTGATTCCGTGTTATGGTATGTTATATAAAAAAACAGTTAACTTTAATATAATATAAGAGTATATATATAATAAAATACTTTTTCATAAATCTCTTTTTGACTGATCTCCTTCTCGATGTTGAAATTGAGATCTTACTCTTCGTTTTATTGTTTTTGTTTGCCATTTTTGTTTAAAACACGTAAAGAAAAATTTGACACAGATCCGACCGTGACAGCGGCTAAACCGCGACTGCGGGGATGCGGGCGGCACGGTATTGCATCGGCCCGCCCGAAACAGTTGTTGTTTTTATGGTTTTTTAAGTTTTGGTACCGAAAAAGTAAAATAAATTAAATTTGAATAAACATAGGTTACGTAGGTTGAAATGAAGAAAATTATGATATAAATTTGAAATTTAAAAGAAATATTTTTTCCTACAAATGTGTACAGGCTTTGCTTAAATTTATGCTATGTTTGGGATTTTTTATGATCGAGTCAAGTTAATCTAATCGTGTAATGAACTTACAAGGGTTCTAGGTAATATCCTTGAATATAACATATCTTTTTTCCAGGCTGATAAATTACGCGGGAATAATTTTCCTAATTTTTTTTGCCAATCGCTTCTCACTGTGTATTTGCCAATATACCGCCTTAAAATAAATAATCGTAATAAATGAGTAAAATCAAAAAAGAAATAAAGAGAAAAAAAAAAGAAATTGAAACAATTGAACATAAAATGGACAACAAAGATACATTAAAAATAATACTCACTAATGAAGGCTCTTGAACCTTATTGCCGCGTTGATCCGTTCTCCTGAGTATGCCACCACTGCCACGAGGCCAGTGGTGGCATAGGTAGGCTTCGTTTAGGTAAACGAAGTGTTGGTCGGCCATTAACCTGGTGGGAAGACGATCTCCGTGCGGTGACCAGTCCGTGCTGGATGCGAGTGGCAAGGTATCGGCCTTGGCGTTCATTGAGGGAGGCCTATGTTCAGCAGCGGACGGATAGAGGCTGATGATGATGATGATGATGAAGTACAGCAAAAATAATGAGTTCCGTATTTCAGCGTATTTTAAATCCAAACCCTAAGAGGGTAAAATAGAGGATACAAGTTTTAAATAAAAGGCAGCATTGATTGACTGACGAATCAACGCACAGGCCAAGCCTATGTTCAACAGTGGACAGATAGATGCTGATGATGATGATGAATGAAAGCGCGTCTCACAAGAAGGTAAGTTCGATTTTCAAGACCACCTATAATACTATATTAGTGTCTCTACGTAACAAATGTAAAGGAAGTTCATAAGAAGAACGTCTTACCTGTTATAGTCCGTATATACTTATATACGTCAGCGTAATAAGCATATTGTCTGCTGTAGTCTGTATGTAACAATACTACTTAATTTTAAATATACTATATTGTTCTGTACGTCCGTACGTGTGCCTGTGCGTTTTTCGGCGAGGTGCCCATTAGCCTCGATCCGAATGCCCCTGATAGCCCACTTGAGCCCCGCTTGCCCAATTCAACGCCACTTCTGATGTACAGGTGGTGACACAACGTTTAACGTTTATGTGTATAATATTAATGAATATATATTAGAATTAAATTAAAAGAAATTATTATAAGAATAATTATTTGTAATGTTTACGCAAATTTCACTCATTATAATGAATATTTTAAAAACAAACAAGGTACATGTAAAAATCTTGACAAATCGCGGCAAAATCCGTAAAAAGTTGTTTCATTATAATACATAATGATTTCACTAGTCATAAAAAAGTAGTGTAATGTATCATTGTACGTCACTGACAAATCACTGACCAGTTTCGCATTACTACTCTATCCGGTTATAGGCTCGATGCCATCTTATAACTTAAACTTTGGATACAATTTTTGTATATTGTATTATAATGTTTACGCGAATTTCATTTATAAAACTTTTTAGCTTAAATCAGTTGTTGATTATTTTTTAATTTAAATAGCCTTTTTAATTTTATCCTAGGGTGGAATTGGTGTTCTTTTTTTTACCATCAAGATTTTACCGTGTGAGCGACTCGACTACTAGCAATATTAAAGACTAGCTGTTGTCCGCAGCTTCACCTGCCTCAATATAAATTGATATGCGGACTGATGATAATTTTAACAGCCTATATCAGTCAGTGATAGTATTATAGTCTAAGAGATTCCTAAATCGGATGAGTTTCGAACTCACAAGATTGCCTCCTTATTTTTACGTTTAAATAAAAGTTTTATTACCATGTTCTTTGTATTTTTTTCCTCCTTTTTAAAAAGCTTTTCCCTATCATGCAGGATATAGGCAAGCAACCATTATTATTTTTATTATGGCAGTATAACAATTGTCTATTTCCTCTATAACTTGGGGTGGTATATGGCATTTTTGGAAGGCAAGGCAATCTTTAGAACTAGTGTTAAATAAATGCATTGATTATAAGAGCCAACAGGTTAAGTCAAATGTAACATAAAAAATATTATGTATAACACTTGTCGTCTCGACTGTACATTGCTAATTCTTTTGGCAACGGTAACCCTCTTGGCGAGTTTTTCCTCCTTGTGGCGTCGTTATGATAAATCATTCTCAATCGTATGTATTATTGGTATGTCTTGTGCGTAAGTGATGTTCGATGGCTGGGAGTAGGTTAGAGGACGTGGGTTCGAATCCCATCGATTAATTTGGGTGATTATTATATATTCAAAGAATAAAAGTTCTTTAGAATCACATAATTTGATAAACGTGATTGTTTTTAGATGAATTTTAGATAACATCTGGTTTTGCACAACTTTTATGTCCGGTATACACGTCAACGATAATATGTCGTAGCGATTTGACGACTCAGACGGTTGCAGTTTTATTGAACGTGTGTACGAAAATGTTATGTTAAATAGCATACGCGGATAAAACCGCGGGGCGCTGCTAATATATTATAGGTTTAAATCTGTAAAACAAAATAATACAAAATATTATATTTAATTAATAGTTTGAATTTAGTCAATAACAATTCCTTAAGGAATTACGCATTTATCTGGCACATATCCTATCTCCTAATCCAGGTAATCTATCTCTCCAACTTTCCTTACCTCTAGCCGTTCTGAGTCCGGTCACTCCAGATCGTAGAAGCAATCCTCGGGTGTGAAAGGAACCCCTCAACACTGCTACCACTACTGAGATAGCAAGAACAGTTACAGCCATCACTCCTGAGAACTGGAGGACTGGATGCTTCCTCATGACATGGTTTTACTCAATGTGCTGAATTGGAACGTGCTAAGACAAGGTTTCAAAGGTTCCCCACCATGGTTCAAACCTTGTCGTAACAATGGGCAACCCAGCACCTCGGGCGAAGCTGATTGAGCCGAGGGAACTGCTCTTTGTACCCCTATAATAAGAAGAGTGGACAAAAGAGTAGGAGGGGACATGGGGCGAGGATGCTAACCTCACCCCATTGTACTGTCCCGACGTTAGGAGTTGTTCTGTGGTGCGGGACAACCTCTCCGTGGAGGTGGCGTCAGTCCCTTGAGGGACTTGTAAGTAAACGCGGGCGAAGCTGCGGGCACCAGCTAGTCATGACATAAATTTTGCTGCCATTAATTTGTCTCAAGCGCTGTAAAATGACATTCCTTATCTGTTATCGATGTTTCGCCACCGACTCCTGTGCAGCGTCACAGGCGAACATAAATATCAGGTGAAGTGCTTATACAACTTACACTTTGAGTACGTTCCTAATTTCGACAGGCGATAGGGAGGGGATTAATTTCATCGATGTTCAATACCTATTTAGAGTACGAGTAAATGGTTTAATTTGTTTGAATTTCTTATTTTAATCCTATGAAAATACTTACAAACTCAATAAAATTCATTTTATCTTTTTTTTTTGCGAAGTTTAAATAATTGGTTCACTAAAATGTTTTGGTACAATTAAACTCAGATTAGGCTGATAAAGTACATAAAAATAGACATTTTCACTTTAACTGGAAAGTTTTTAGACATATTTTTCCTAGCCGAAGTCTGATATTTTTTAAGGAACTTTTACGATTTTAGTACCGAAATCCCAAAAGCTTCCCTGTAGGTACATAAAATTCATATGACATTTTTATTGTTTAAATATGTACCTACTTACTTCAATTTTCAATTGCAAAGAAATATTTGTTCGAATATAAAAAGCTAAAACTTTCCAAAATAGTATTATTATTATAAAACTAGCTGTTGCCTGCAGCTTCGCCTGCGTTTACTTAGATTTACAGACGTATCCGGATTGATGATGTTTATTTTTATAACCTAAGTTGCTCCTTATAACATCAGCTATCTACCAGCGAGTCCCGACAAAATCCCGATTAGCCGGAACAAATAGACAGACAGACAGACAGACAGACAGACAGACAGACAAAAATTGTAAAAAAAAAAAATTGGTATATTATGTACTGTGTTTACATGCGTATGCATTCAGTAAAAAGCGGTTATTTTAATATTACAAACAGACACTTAAATTTTATTTAGCTGTATGTTTGTAGATAGTTTTTTTTGTTATGATAATACTAGTAAATAAGATAACGTTATAGCAACTTATACACACCAATAGTTGATAAATCATAAACATCATCGATATCGATAAAATAATCATATTTTATTCAGACATCTCTAGCACGCAACCCTTAAGTGGCGGGCAACCCATTGGTTATCTGCTGTCTGTTTACAACACAAGTACTTTACGTGCGGGTACACGTATTTTTGGACGCACTTTTGTTGGGAAACATTCAATACTTCATAGGATAGGATTCAACGAACGTCAAGACAGCCACTGGATTCTAAAGAGTGGTTATACGGAGATTGTTGTCCTATTTAGTTTGAGGCCGATCTTCTTCCCGATCTAAGCAATTGGTACATCTCGCTGTTCATTATCAGCCTTCATCTATCAATGAACACCAATACCCAGCCGCTCTAAGACGTTTAGTTCTGGATTAAAGAGTGATTGATGTTAGATACATTTAAAGTTAGAGTAATCCTTATGTATATTCATCTGGTGGATCTTATCTATATCTATACTAATATTATTATAAAGCTGAAGATTTTGTTTGTTTCTTTGTTTGAACGCGCTAATCTCAGGAACTACTGGTCCGATTTGAAAAATTCTTTCAGTGTTAGACAGCTTATTTATCGAGGAAGGCTATAGGCGAAGCTGCAGGCAGCTATGCTAAATAAATTATGGGTTAGTATGTATAATAACAATAATAATATGGTCGCTTTCACACCACGTCAATCTGGTCCCGTGGTAAGTTCTCGAAGGACTTAACCGGTGGGAGGGAAGCGCTGTGCCGAGCTCCCGGCTGCATGGGTGCACCATCTTGCTTGTTTCTCCCGTGAAACAGCTTTGCTGTGTTTCGGCGAGAAGAGCAAGACAGGCAGTGTAATTACTGGCACCGAGACTTAACATCTTAGGCCTCAGGATAGTCAACACATAGATGAGTTGCCCGGGCTCGTTTCAGGTAAACTAGTTTATGTTCATTGGCGACGTCGACCACTTACCATCAGGTGGTACGTTTGCCAGTTTGCGTAACCAAATAACATTAAAAAAAAACTTCTGTTACGACTTACGGGTACCAGACAACGGAAGTATTAGTACCTATATTTAATAATTTTATATATAGGTACCTACTACACATATATTTAAGCATTATACAGCATATTACATATATATTGATTATTATCATATTATTATTACTTTTACGGATTTTATCGCAGTAGGTGGACATTTTTCAACTTATCCCCTATACAAGACGGTCCTTCTTACTTCTATACTCTATGGTTGTTTGGCGACTCACCGACAAGCAACATTAGCGCAGTCTAGTCTTGGACTAGTGCCTAGTTCTTAGGCCTGGGTACTTGCATTTTGGATTACCATTGTTCAGAATGTTCTAAAATACCGATTTTCTACTGAAACTACTAAATCATCGTTTTTGTTGCTTTAAATCTACAAAAAAATTGAAATCTACTACCTATAAATGGTCACACCGGTGCCTACGCTAAGCTAACTCGGACCACTTGTTTCAAGTCTCGATTCCACTTGGCTGCTCTGTTTTATAGGTGATCTTCTTATCTTATTAGGAGCTATCTGCTATTGCTATATTATGTTACCTAAGATCTAATGTTGCTAGAATTTGGAAAGGTCTTTTAAACCTCACTATGTCTGCCTAAAAAGCCTGAAACTGCCTGAAGCATAGAACACCTAAAATTAGTTCTCGTTTTGGCCAAGGTGTCATCCATAATATTTACTCATCATAGCTTTCATGAATTCTTTCTGATCTTCACACACCGTTTGGTTGTTTTTCTCTTCATTTAAGAGCCTTGCTCTTATCGGTGAAGTAATCGCCAATTCTTCCTTGTCACCAATTGCTTCACCTTTTGATCTGATTTTTATTGTTTTGGACTCTATATAAGTTCTCCTCGGTCTACTTTTTCCAATTTCCATTCGCTAGCCAATCATATTGACTCTTGTATCTTCTTCTCCTTTCCTCCGATTGTAAAGACCACAAAAAACACATTGTTGTCTTCATGTCTTGTCATTCAAGTCTTCATTCTATATTTAAAAGTTGATAGTTCTATAAATACCAATAATATCCATTGTACCAAATCGATTTATCGAGTTTTATTGCACAAGTGGTTCAATTCGATTCGCTAGAGAGCCCAATATACCTAGTTGCGTAAGAGATTCGATTGTACTAATGTTTTGAGTACTCAATCTATGTCTAGACCCAAATAGTCTGTTGTAGATTGTTGTTAATGGATTGGGTTAGTCTTTAATAGCCTTTTAGTCTATGGTTTATTTTATGAGCATTTTATTTTTGAATAGCTTTGTAAGAAAGAAGCTAGGACGGTATACTTTTTATCAACGAGACTTACCATCCTAAATCTAACGCGAGCGTGAGTTGATTGGTTCTAATGTTTATGGTTATAGACTACGTGGAACATTTACCACCAGGTAATTCGTATGTCCGTTTGCTCCAAGTAACATAATAAACTTGACTTTATGCCAGTTATCCAAATATATAAAATATATAATATATAAAAAGATCCTTAAAACAATGTAGGTGACTAGTCAAAGGTAACAAGATTTTTCCTGGAGTTCTTTAAGTCCTAAAGATTTATTGATTTTTTCTTATTTTTCGAGGACGAAAATCTTAAAAAAGATCGTCGGAAAAAATAATCCTTAAAACAATCTCGAAGACCACAAGATATTTCCTGGAGTTCTTTAAGTCCTATGGATTTACACACAAATACATAAACCTCATTTTTTTTCTTTTTTTTTCGAAGAGTAAAATCTTCAAAAAGATCGTCCGAACTCCGCTGGGGCATAAAGTTGGGATATGTGGCGATTTTTACCAACTAAAAACCTCCTCAGTGATATTCCTAAGCGCATGTTAGGAAGTTTGGGATCTCAGTAAGAACAACACTAGAACAAATACCCCTCTAAACTAGCTCCTAAACATCATAAAAACTGCCCTTAGATTTGAAGCAGCGACCTACGTAATGAGATCACCACGGTCACAGATACAATAAAGGTATACAATAAAATATCTTGTACCGCTGATCGTGGGAGTAAAATCCAATCAAAGACTCTTTATATAAACACCTTCAATTCAATACAGACCCTATCACTATAACATAGGATCTAAAATCAAATAGAACGTTTATAAGTAGCCCATTCACGGCATATTTGTCCATCTTATGCCCTTAATATACGGCATATTTTGGTATAAGTGGAAGATAGGGCTTTAGGGTGGAGTGGCGATATTGATTCGTTCATTATGGATCATTAGTTATCAATTAACAGTGGGAAAGGTTCTTAACTTTGGTAAGACATGTTGTTAGGAGTTTAGAGATTACAGGACTGGTAGGAGATATCTATACAGATAAATAAAATTGGAGTGTCTGTTTGTAATATTAAAATAACCGCTTTTTATTGATTGCATATCACGTACATTTTATATACACGTACATATTGTACACGGGACATATACCAAAATAACCTTTTTTACAATTTTTGTCTGTCTGTCTGTTTGTTCCGGCTAATCTCTGAAACGGCTGAGCCGATTCTGATGGAACTTTCACTGGCAGTTAGCTGATGTTATAGGGAGTAACTTAGGATATAAAAATAATCATCATTAATGCGGATACGGCTGTAAATCTAAGTTAACGCGGGCGAAGCTGCGGGCAACAGTTAGTAAGACAATATGTTAAGAAGACATTTGATTACTGTGTTTCTTGTCATAGGCATCTTTCTAGTTTGTTGTTCGATTCCTTTAATGTTTAGGGTCTATAAGATAGAAATAGAATAACTCATGATCATCATCAGCCTCTATCCGTCAACTGCTGAAAATAAGCCTTTTTCAAGAAACCCCAAGAGGAACGATCCCTTGCCACCCGCATCTAACTCGGACCGGCCACCACACGGAGATTGTCTTCCCACTTTTTTTTGTTGATATAACAGGGAAATCCTATATGGATGTAGCCATCGTCATCTTCGGGTAGATCCTGAGCCTATGTGGAACCTGCATCTGGGTATCAGGGTACTCTCCTACCCTAAAGTAATACCAATGCGTGCACCTACAGCCGCTTTGTGTGGGTTTTGGGTATGTAGGCAACAGAAGCACCTCATCGACAGACTGGCCCCATCGAAGGCCAGATTACTCCTCGTAAGGAGGGACTGCCTAGCCGCTACTAAGCAGTCGCGATGTCGTGTCATACTTGGCCCAGGACCCCATCCTGAAGCCCGACACGAGCACAGGGGCGTTACTGAAGGCGCATTAAATAGTGCCTCTTAGGCACTCCTGTTCGTCAGTCATCTTCCCACCTGCTTAATGGCCGTCCAACACATATTTTACCTAAACGCAGCTTCCACTCTATAGAATATAAAGCGATTGGTAATCTAAAGTTCGAATTGTAAGCCGCTAGCTTAAAAAATCAAGTCAGTTTGTGGACTGTCGATGGACTGTAAATAGTCAAAAAACGTGCGCTCGCGAAATGTAGGTACAATGTTCGTTTTTTTTAGACACAAAGTTTAAAACTCTATGTTTTTTTAAACAATATATTTCCGAACGTTTAAAAAATGCTTTTTTTAAATTTGTAAATAGGTTTAAAGCATATACATATTTTATAGCCTAAGAACTGATCCAAGTGTTTAGAATATTACCGTTGAAATAGTGACGATACATTGGCGCAGTGGTAAGCGCGTTGGCGCTCAAGCCAGAGGTTGCGGGTTCGAATGCCGCCAGGGAACAAAAATATTTTCTGTGTTCCTGGGTCATTGATGTGTATTAAATATGTGTATTATATAATATAAATCTTAAATATATGTATAGTATAAAAGTATTAAATATATTTCCGTTGTCTGGTACCCGTAACACAAGTTCTACGAGAACTTACCACGGGACCAGATTGACGTGGTGTGAAAGCGTCCATAGATATTATTATTGGAGATATTTGATTGATATTTATGATTTATTACACGCGACTTCGTCTGCGCAGGATTAGATTTTGGACAATTCACATAATATTTTTATAAATTATAGCATATTATGTATTATTCTAATATATAAGCAATGTTATTGTAAAGTTTCATTAAAATCCATTCAGTAGTATTTTTCCGTGAAAGAGTAACAAACATACATCCATACATATTCGTACAAACTATCGTGTTTATAATATTAGCACAGTGTAAACTTTGCTTATACTGTGATATTAGTAAGATTTAAGGGTAGGTAGAAATCAGTCATACTAATAAATTGAACGAAAGTGTATGTTTGGATCATAAAAATAATAATATAGAAGGACTGGGCATACCTACGAAAAAAGGTACTACCTACTATTCAAATCGGCACTTAACATGGCTACCATTGCTAGGGTTTTGACAGCAAAACCACAAACTATGTATATAGAGAATACTTCTATGAACAGGGCACTCAAGATGGCGGATCAGGCACTCACTTACAGCTGTCAGTTTAAAGAAAGGGGCATCTCCTCTTATTTCCTAACTTCATGGTTTGGATGCGCTTATATCCGATATTACAAATATAATTTTTATTTATTTGAAAATCAAATTATTTAATATTACTATTTATTTTAGAGTATTTGAATATTCGTGCGAGTGAAACAGTAACAGTCCGTAATGCACGTAAGGTTTTAATGTACCCTGTATAATAGACTACAGATGAAACCAATACTAAGACGACGAACTTTAATGGCGGTACAGCCCCTCTTGTCAAGTGATTCTGATGGAATTTGCAAGTCTGTGCACACACCCATCCATCAACGGTGGAATAGGGGGATTGTTTTATTGTTTGTTAAGAGGAATTTAATAGAATAGTCTTTTTATAGGCTTCTTAGATTAATTCTGTAAAAAACTGTCGTTGTGGGCGTCCAGCAGAGATAAAACATTTCCCCACCATGGTTCAGGCCGTGTCGTGGCGGTGGGGCTCAGTAACCTAGGATGAGCCGCTGCACCTTGGGCGAAGCGAATTGGGCCGAGGGGGCTCTTTGTACCCCCCTTATAAGAAGAGGGGACAGAAGAGCAGGGGGCAAGTGGTGAGGATGGGAAACTCACCCCATTGTACTGTCCAGACGTTGGGAGGGGTTGTTCTGTGGTGCGGGACAACCCCTTTGTGGAGGTGGCGTCGGTCCCTTTCGGGACTGACTAGCCGTCGAGGTGCCCTGTTTGTTTATTTGATCCGGGACACCTCACCAAAGGCGGCATTGGTGGCACTCGCCAGGTTTTATTGGGTAGAGCTGCGTCCACTTACCAGCTGTCGGGCGCAGCGAGTCCCATATACCCGCGTGGGGAGACCCACTCCCCCGCGGGATGCCTCAGAGCATTTCCCGGCGTTAAAAAAAAAAAGAGATAAAACATTTATTAAAATTCATAATTAATCATCTATAACAAAATATAGAATCTAGCAGTGACTTTCCATTCCCGTGGGAATCATCATCATCAGCCTCCGTCCGTACACTGCTGAACATAGGTCTTCCTCAAGAAACGCCAAGACGACGGGCCACCGCACGAAGATCGTCTTCTCACCTGGTTAATGGCTGATCAACACTCTGTTGACCTAAACGTGGCCTCCACTCTTGAACCTTATTGCCCCATCGGCCTGGGACAGGGATAGGCTATAATATGATATTCTGATGATAGCTTGTGTGGTCTTGTTGTACCATTTAGTAGTTTTTGCATGATGTCTCATGTGACTCATACTATGTAGTCGAGAGCGCGGCCCCTTGTCACGACAAGACAGCGTCAGGGCGCTTACGGCCACCTTCTGCATGACACAGATTCTTTGGGTATCTATGTCAAAGAGCTCGGCGGGAGCTGGAGCCCTGCTGCCACCAATGTGGCGCTGAGGACGACTTGGCCCAGCACACCTTTGAGCTTTGCTCAAGAGGGGTTAGAGAGCCGAGAGCGCAACGATCTGGTGGAGGCACTAGAAGAAAATGACCTCTTGCTGCCAAACGTCGTATGCTTTGAGGACAATGGGACGCCCAACACCAACCAGAGCAGCCCAACAATAAAAATACACATTTAGTCAATTATTAACATTAACCAGCTATGAGCACCGGGAGTGAATCACTAGGATCCACACCCCTTGACAGGGATTAAATCTGACAATTTAACGATGACAAAATAAGAGGAGCCTAGAACCACCTACTTGAGCGCGCGTGACCACCATCCACCGCACAAACACTTTACCAGCATCAAGTGTTAAGTATAGGGATGCCGCCCACTGAGTTTCTTGCCGGTTCTTCTCAGGATAGGGCTAGGGTTCGAACCGGTGGTAACATGTCACTCTCCCTCCATCATCTCGATGGCTCCTCTTAGGCTAAACAGTATTAAAATCATCATAGGCGCTACGCGCACCTCCTTCCACCTCTTTTACGGCGAAGACGCGGGTGCACGCCAATTGATTTTTCACATGAAAAATTAAGAAAACTTTCAAAGAACTTTTGTGTGAGTAGTTATTATGTAAAAAATAAATGAATTCATTTAGAATAGGTACCACACATTGGCAACAAGGCTCTTCTTTTTCTATAAATTAGATTTTTTTTATTTTTTATTGTAAAGATAAGTTCCATTGATATTCTTTCGTCGGTTCTTCTCAGTGGGCTAGGTTTGGGAGCTGTAGTAGAAAAAACGTTTTTTTATATAGAGGGGGCAAACGGATAGTCGGTCCACCTAATCGTAAGTGAAAAGCGACATCCACAGACACCCGAGGATTAGCAGGTGCGTTGCCGGCCTTTCAGATATGAGTATGCTCTTTTCTTGAAGGTCCCTAAGTCGTATCGGTTCGGAAACACCGTAGGTGGTTCAATAAGATACTTCGTAAAGTTGTATGTTTATTTGAATATTTGATTTAGCCTTGACTGTTTGACCTTCGTAATAGGAACAGTCTTCTAATTAAGCCTATCTCTGTCTGAATGTGAGTCCTTTACAAATTAAATAACGACTCAAGCGATTTTAATAAAATTTGGCATAACAAAAACTTTACATAACTGACTGAACGTCATTCTAATGTTAGTAAACTATTTTTTTTATTCTTTAACATGGCAATCTGTTAACAATAAGCTTCTGGCCGATCATCTTAGCAATTTAAGTCACTAGAACTGTGCCTATTTATTGGAAGGCTATCACTTTATATGGCGGAATCTATCGAGGAGGGTAAGAACGCTGTCTTTTTAATCGTTTGTGCTGTAGTGATCCGCATCCACTCTTTTTACAGCTACTGCATTCTTGTGTCAAGAATACACAATAAAATATTATTATTATCAATTTTTAATTTCTTATGGGCGTGTTGTAAATCTAAGACCATAGGCCTCATTCAATGAACGCCCAGATTACTTACAGCAGCTAGTTAATGTTAAGTTTAGCAAGCTTATTACCTACTATTAAGTATTACCCTTTACCCCATCCGGGGTACGAACATTACTTAATAGTCGCACATTAGACACGCCTGCGGCTCTCAAACTATTCGAACAACTCAAACTATCCGTTTTAATTTAATAATACTCAACTTACCACATTCAAAAGATGTGTAGGTAATATTATGTTAAATAGACAAAAGTTACCAAATAGAAATTCTGATAATTTATCCTTCATTCGTGATTTTTCGTATTCGGTTAATAGCATTTCAAAAAAAAAAAAAAAAAGAAATGAGTTGTCAACTTTATTGCCTCCTAATTACTGTTTATTGGGATTGATGATTATTATTATTATCATAATTATGATTGTTTTATCGTCCACAAATGGATATATTATACCTTTTTTACTAACGCCTAGACTCCTTCACTAATTGCGTACAACATGTACTGTTTGATTTAGTTTTTTTACAAAATTTCAGAGACATAGCTTGTATAATATCATAATATATCTTCTACTAGCTGTTGGACGCAGCTTCGCCCGCGTTAACTTACTTAACTCTTATAAGTCACAGCGTAATGTTATATAGCCTATAGCCTTTCTCTATAAAAGGACTATCTAACACTGAAATAATTTTTCAAATCGGATTAGTAGTTCCTGAGATTAGCGCGTTCAAAAAAATTAAACTCGTCGTCGGATCGGTCGTCTTGGCGTTCTTTGCAGGAGGCCTATGTTCAACGGTGGATGGATAAGGGCTGATGATGATTATAAACTCTAAATAACCTGTAAAAATCTAATATAATTTACTTCTATAAAATACAAAATGATTTTTTCAAATTTTTTTAACAGTCGAAAAACATTTAACAGTTTGAAAAGCGCTGGGATTACGCGGATTTTTTACCGATCACCCTGTAACACGATACTTAAATTGAGTAAAAACAAACAAGGCGGCTCATCACACATTATCGGAGTCATCGAGTCGTAAATCGTTTAGTTCAACTTTAGAACATTACTATCGTAGAGCTAATTTTTTACTTTTCTTAATTCTGATGTTTTAATGGACTGGGCAGATGTTTTACTCTTATATATTTTGTGTGGAGTTAAGTAAATGATCCAGAAATAATAATTTTCAAACAAATTTCGCTCTGGTTCCTGGTGTAGGAAAACATTCTGCATACCTGATGAAAAGTCTTAGTGTGTGAAGTTGACCATCCTGTATTGGTCTTTATTTAAACTTGAGTTTAAATCAAGTTGAGTTGAAGCCCGTGCCCAGCTATGAGGATGATTTTTTTTTCTTTAACGCCGGGAAATGCTCTGTGGCATCCCGCGGGGGAGTGGGTCTCCCCACGCGGGTATGTGGGCATGTGGGCTGGGCACCTCGACGGCTAGTCAGTCCCCCAAGGGACCGACCTCCACAGAGAGGTTGTCCCGCACCACAGAACAACCCCTTCCAACGTCAGGACAGTACAATGGGGTGAGGTTCCCGTCCTCACCCCTTGCCTCTTGCTCTTTTGTCCCCTCTTCTTATAAGAGGGGTACAAAGAGCCCCCTCTGCTCAATTAGCTTCTTTTTTTTATGTTAGTTGGATAGGCAAACTGGCAAACGTGCCACCTGATGGAAAGTGGTCGACGTCGCCCATGAACATAAACTAGTTTACCTGGAACGAGCCCAGGCAACTTATTTATGTGTTGCCTATCCTGAGACATAAGATGTTAAGTCTCGGTGCCAGTAATTACACTGCCTGTCTTGCCCTTCTCTCCGAAACACAGCAAAGCTGTTTCACGGGAGAAACAAGCAAGATGGTGGTACCCATGCAGCCGGGAGCGCGGCACAGCGCTTCCCTCCCACCGGTAAAGTAGGCGAAGTAGGTAGCTTCGCCCAAGGTGCTGGGCTCACCCTAGCCCCACCGCCACGACAAGGCCTGAGCCATTATGGGGAGGATGATGATGAAACTAAACGTTTACAAAATTTTATAAAATCAGGTGGTGCTCGGATAGAAAAGTCAAGGTCCTTTATGACATGGTTTTCACGACAAAATTAGGTACCTCTTATTTATATCATTACCTAGCCAGGTTAAATAAAAAACATAATACAGTTCATATACTGCTGTCCCGTGATAATGATGATGATGATGATCATGATAATAATCTCATAAAAATAAATAGAATTTTTAAAAGGAAAATCTCAAAGCAATCTTCGCTTCCGGAGTTAATATATTAATTAGCATAACCTTTAGGGCTAGATTCGCTTGCAAGTTCCATACTATATGCATACAAAGTATGCGCGTAAATACATATATTGCTACACCATTATGTTCTCTAGTTAAAATAGAATTCGGCACGAATAAAGTTTGATGTAGGTAAACAAAGTGTTATTTTTGATGTTTTAAAATATATGAGCCCATTGAGGACGCGTTCAATGAATGGGAATGGTCAGGGGTGAGTTGTTTGTACGGATGTGGTTCAGTAGAGGGTATTTTTAACCGACTCCGACAAAAAGAAAGAGGTTCCTAATTGTGACACGATTACTCCGCCGTTTGTGCATGGATTTCGATGGTTATTTTTTTGTTTGAAAGCTGGTGTTTCCAATTTGGTCCCATATTAATTTTATTAAGATCTGACAAGCCGTTTTTAAGTTATTCCCAATAATGCCTATTTGGTTGGTTTTGCTTACCTTGATGATATGATCATTTTATTACGTGTCGATGTAACAATTGTATAGGATGCTTTGGTAGCACACCATAGTATGTCGCGGTCATCGTAATCATCATCATCATCACCATCACCATCATCATCATCATCATCATCCTTTATCCATCCACTGCTGAACAGGCCTCCTTCAATAAACGCCAAGACGACGAATTTCGGAATCACTAAAAATTAAGAAATAAAAACATTTTACAAAAAATTAAAACCGACTTCAAAAATACTAAACCAAAAAGTAATAAAATAACAGTTTCTTTAATTTTTTGTGCTTACAACTTATAATCAACTTAATATTCTACTAATGTACAAACTTTGCGTTTACCACGTCATTATAGTTACTTTTGGAGTCGGTGTCAGCCAAGGTAGGTAGGTAGGTTATGTACAGCAACAAATATTGTACATAATTGTACATTAGTAGAATATTAAGTTGATTATAAGTTGTAAGCACAAAAATTAAAGAAACTGTTATTTTATTACTTTTTAGTTTAGTATTTTTGAAGTCGGTTTTAATTTTTTGTAAAATGTTTTTATTTCTTAATTTTTAGTGATTCCGAAATTCGTCGTCTTGGCGTTTATTGAAGGAGGCCTGTTCAGCAGTGGATGGATAAAGGATGATGATGATGATGATGATGATGATTACGATGACCGCGACATACTATGGTGTGCTACCAAAGCATCCTATATAATTGTTACATCGACACGTAATAAAATGATTATATCATGAAGGTAAACAAAACCAACCAAATAGGCATTATTGGGAATAACTAAAAAACGGCTTGTCAGATCTTAATAAAATTAATATGGGACCAAATTGGAAACACCAGCTTTCAAACAAAAAAATAACCATCGAAATCCATGCACAAACGGCGGAGTAATCGTGTCACATACAAAAAAAAAAGCATACAGACGAATTGAGAACCTCCTCTTTTTTTTTGAAGTTGGTTAAAAAGAGCATGACATTTTGAAAAATTCGCATACGTACGGTACGGTGGACGCAGCTATACCCGCTAGAACCCGGTGAGTGAGTCAGTTCTTTAAAGGACCGACCACCTCCACAGAGGGGTCGTCCCGCACCACAGAACAACCCCTCTCAACATTGGGACAGTACAATGGGGTGAGGTTCCCATCCTCGCTCTTTGTCCCCCCCCCCTCTCCCTGCTCTTTATTCCCCTCTAGTAGGGGTACAAAGAGCAGCTCCCTCGGTTCAATTAGCTTCTCCCAAGGCTTGAACCTTGATGGGGAAATCGCACTCGTCCTGGGTTTTTGGTATTTGATCCAAAATTATTATATTATATCCAAAATTATTATATACGTGGGTAACACTGAAAATGTTTAGAACTGGCCAGTTAGAAACATTGAAAATGAAAACTTTTTTGAATTTCAATTTTAGAACTCTTTGGTAACCTAATGTAGTATATTGCATTCATTTGTCATTTGTTTTTGTGAATTGGCGGCAAATCTAAAACTCTTGTTACACGTGAAAATGAACATAACGCGAGAAAATTTTCGGTCAATGATTTATTATGACTTTCGTTGTGGGCTTACTCAACAATAAAGCTATGATAGGCTGCGATTAGCATTTTTTAATGAAGCCCCATCTCGTGCCACTATTTACAATTGGTTTAACGAGTTTAAGCGTGGACGTAGCAATCTCAGTGATGATCCGCGTGAGGGACGTCCTTTAACAGCGACTACTGAAGATAACATCAGTGCTTTGCGACGCATGATAGAGGAAGATAAGAGAGTGACCTATCAGCAGATACGGGCAAGCCTAGGCATTGGTATGAGTCAAGTTCAAAAAATATTACACGAACATTTAGGCGTCAGGAAGCTTTGTACCAGATGGATTCCCCATACTTTAACCGACGACCAGAAACGCCTCCGCATGGACTGGTGTCGCCAAATGTTAGATAAGTTCAACGGCGGTAACTCAAATGCTGTATTTGATATCATCACAGGTGATGAAAGCTGGATATATTACTACGAACCCGAAACCAAAAGACAATCAGCTCAGTGGGTGTTTCCTTTCGAGGATCGGCCAACTAAGGTAGAGAAAGGAAGAAGTCAAGGAAAAAAGATGATTGCCTCATTCTTTGGTCGGAAAGGTCAGTTCGCGACAGTTGTGCTAGAAGATGGAAGGACAGTTACTGCAGACTGGTATGTCCATCGCTGTTTGTCTGTTGTCTTGGAAAAAATTCGACAGCAGCGCCCTCGAAGCAGGATCCTCCTTCACCACGACAATGCTTCAGCGCACTCCGCAAAACGGACTGTTGAATATTTGACTATGGCAGGTATCGAGATAATGAGTCATCCGCCTTACAGTCCTGACCTGGCGCCCTGCGACTTTCATTTATTCCCAAGAACTAAAGATAAAATTCGAGGTATTCGCTTTACGAGCCCTGAAGATGCGGTGAAAGCGTACGAAAATGCCATAGAAGAGAGAGATGTGTAGAATGAAACGGAGATTAATTCGAAAAACAATAAAAGTATTGGCAACTTTCTACATTAAGCCGTTTTTCATTTTCTAAACATTTTCAGTGTTACCTAGGTATCATGCTGTTATGTGATAAAAATATCTCATGTGTGTTACAATCAGGTATGTTACTGCGCACTATCACTACCAACAACAAACCGACAGAACCCCAATTTTGACATGGAACACTGGAAAATATGTAAAAATAGTGTTAACGGTTTGTCGGGAACCATTTTATGGGATATTAGCAGGAGGAAGTGTACCACCTTTTATCTGGAGTTTTACGACGAGAGGTTTATATCCATAATTACGTGCTAGTTGCGTACGTACACGCACACACGTATACGTAAGTACGTACGTGTGGATACGCAGTGCGTGCGGACATCTTGAAGTTATAGATGACCCTTATTGGCCCATCGGCCAGTCCTAAAAAGCTCGATGGATTCCAGCCACCGGAGCAAGCTGGGTTTCGAAGAGGATTTGGCACCATAGACAACATTCACACTATAAGGCAAGTTGTACAGAAGTCCCATGAGTACAGCCAGCCCCTGTGCCTTGATGATGAGAAAGCTTTTGACTCGGTTGAAACCTGGGGTGATCTGTAAGCTCTGCATTGATGACAGGTCGATTGGTGATACGTTGAGGTGTTGAGACTTTAAGAGGATACGACCCGTTATCCATATATATCCGTTCTGGTTCCGGGAGATCAAACAAGACAATCCAACTGTATCGAGGAGTGCGACAAGGGGATGTTGTTTCACCGAAACTTTTCACTAATGCTTCGGAGAACGTCATTAACTACACAATTTATAATTTTTATATAACATGGATTTCAATTGATAGAGTTAGAACATCAAAGTTATCCTGTAATCACTTTCGTCTTCAATCGATTTCTAATGTTAACGCGAATTCCACTTATTATGGACTTTATCGCTTTTTATCAACTTTCTTTCTTTACAGCAACTACTTATCAAAGATTTAATCCATAAAAAATAAGCATTAATCTATCATCATAACTTGCTATCTCGACTAATAGGTCCAAAGAATAGTCTTAGATTTTATAGGAGTATAAGGGCGCGGGTTCACCGCGGAGTGGCTACGCACGTTTGTTAAGTTTCCTTTTTTTTTCGCATGGATCTATGCTAACGGCCCGAAGGCCCTAATGCTACATCGAATTAGTGTGAGCCAAATTTTCTCACTTTTGGTTTGTAAAAGTGGGGGGTTGCCCCCCGCCAACCGTGCAGTCTGCAACCACACTGCCTCCTGGCGTCGGGTTGGTGGTAAGTTTCGCTTTGCAAGAAAATGTATGTAATTAATTCCACTGCAACCCGCGAACACGCTATGCTAGTTGACATTTTCTTGCATTTGACATTTTAACACACGTGCTCATCGTGCGCGGTGGAGCCGCGCCTTAAGAATATTGTCTAATGTTTGTAGTCAATTAGGCTATGGAGCTAAATACCTGGTTGTAATATAGTCAAAACAGGCGCCATCACCGACAATACTACCAACTCCTTCCGGAAACTGCTGGATATAGGGTTCTTTCAACTGCCACTTACATTCAACTAGTGCTGGCTTTACGGAGATCATCGTCCCAGCCTGTTGGAGATAAAAGAAGAAGATTAATTATATATAATAATATCAAGCCTTATATGTCCCACGGCTGGGCACGGGTCTCCTCCACGAATGCGAGGAGGGTGTTGGGCCATAGTTCACGGATATGCTAGCCCGATGCGGGTTGGTGAACTTCACACCTCCAAAGATTTTTAATTCTCATGCATGCAGGTTTCTTCACGATGTTTCCTTCACCGCTGAGCAAGCAATGGTCCCATGTTCAGGTGCACGGAGAAATATTGAAAATATTCAGTCAGGATCGAACCCGGACCTCTCCTTCAAGGGAGCATCAGAGGGCATCGCTCAGCCATGATCATTATATAAACCCCTATAATAAGATTCGTATGTTACTCTCATCGTAATAGCGCGTAAAGTTATTCGTTCAACGAGCTTAGAGAAAATTGCTCACATGCAAAATTTAACTTTTATTCTATTTATTAGCACTATATCATTATTAGATATAGGCGACGGTGACCACTTTAAATAAAAAAGCAATAGACCACCAACAGACGTATCGGTAATGTTTTTGGAGCCGGGGTCCGGGTGAGGCGGGGTGGTCGCCGTCTAGACGAACAACCCTTACTACGGGCGGGAATGATACGAGAATGGTGCGAGAACGGTGCGAGTATAATATGAGAATGGTCTGAAATATTTGAATTAATAAAAGAAACTTGCACACACACAAAATTAAAATATTATTAGTAAACATTATCATAAAAAATGTGGACACAAAGGCGAATTTACCACTAAAATTTTTTCAAGAAAACATCATTTTTAAAACAGACTTATTTATATTATATTCGAATATGCATAATATATTACAAAAAGAAAATCTAAAACAAACAGCCTATAGTTTTTCTCAATATATGGGTTATTAAAGGATAAAAGATTTTATCAAATCTGTCTTGTTGTTCTGGAGATATGCACGTGTATACATACAAACGTCTGAGCTTTTTATATGCGTAGGTATTATAGACACATAGTACAAATTGATATTTTAATTTTTTACATTCCTCACGTGTTGACTTTGAAACGACAGAATTGTAAAATTTCTAATAAACGTTAAGCTTGAAAAAAAAATTATAATGAGTAAAATTCTACAACTTATTATAATATATACTTCTAACGTTCTAACGTTTGTGATCCGTAGTAGGGGTTGATTTACGCAATGATCTAATATTTTCGGCGTCGTCTCCGTTCGAGATGTTTTGCCAATTAGTTAAGTGGCGTGCCAAAATTACTAATTTGTGGCCCGAGGACCGTACTTATGTTACCCCTTTAAAAGTTCTTCACTTTTACTTTTTAAGCATATTTCGAACAGTTCAATAGATTTGAGCGAAGTTTTGACCTGTTTCGGTTCGTGTTTTGGTTTCACTGGTTGGTCATGATCTTATTGATGATCTTAGTATTGCATAAATTATCATCGTCATCATCATCATTATCAGCTTTTTGTCGTCTTTTCAATTTCAGTAAACGTTACAAACGTACTCGTCCAGACCTCAATATATTTTTAAATAGATTTTCACAGACATTGAATGACATATTAATATTACAATTGAATACAATTCAAAAAACTATAAATGTTTACTAAAAGCATCGAGCATAATATAACCGGATAGAGTAGTAACGTGAGCCATAAGAAACTGGTCTGTGATTTGTCACTGACGTAATAGCTTTTCAATCAACCAGTGATCTGTATTTACAAGGCTGTAATTTTTCGGTCCATAACCGGAATAAACCAACCACATGAAAGAAAAGAAGCCGAAATGCTGATTAATTCTAGAAATCTCAAGAGCCGTACAGGATAGTTACCATAATCTGAATATAGAGAAAATATAATTATCAATGTGTTATTCTTATACCGCTAAATAGTGAAACGAATCTAGAAAATTAACCGTTGTTATTCTGCATTACAAAACAAACTATGGCTCTTCGATCATAATAATCATCCCTTATTTATGTATTTGGACACACAGTAGTTGGTACATTACAGGTCTTAAAGGTCCCTTAAGGTTACACAAGTCGCTCATATTTCCATACAAACGCAGAACATTAATTATTACAGTAATAAACAGTTTATGCTTTTGGCAGGGCCCTTGGCCTTTTTTGGCCCTAACTACCATCAAAGATTTTAAATCGAAACAGTGGGTCAGGATAGTTTAGCTGATGGCTCGTCTAAGAACAATTGTTGAACAATTCTTAGAGCAGTTATCAGCTAACCGTAGTCTAAACTGCCATACTAATTCTATGGCTCGTACAGTTACGTACAGAAGTGTACGTATTTTCACGGACTTGATGCGATACAGAATAAGAGGCTTCCATAAATTAGGTACGTCACACCGTAAGAGGAGGGGGTCGATGAAATGTGACATTGTGTGACAAAGGATGGGAGGAGCCCTAAATTTTGTGTCGTTACATTTCACTATCGAATCTAAATTGTAATATATCTTAGCAATGTGGCGGAAATTTTGAAGTACGATTTTTTTTTGCATTGGAGGCAAACGCGCAGTCGAAGTTTTAGAAATTAGAATACCGACGCCGATGCACATTATGCAATAGCTGCCACTTGACACCTATGTTATGTAAGCGAGAGGTATTTTCTATTTCATCGATTCAAAATGGAAACTTGCAAAATATGTGACGTTATACTAGTTAGAGGATGTCACAAATGTGTCAAACTGACAAAGACAGAGGGAGGTCAATTATAAAATTAGTGTGACGTGTTATAGATGGCCACTAAGATAATTAATTGAACTTTCATTACGACAATAAAAACGATTTGAAGTCATGACCCTAGCGATTGCCATTAAACACCATTTGCAAAACATTAAACACCTCATGAGAACCGCCGATACGTACCAAATGTGATGCGTAAACATCGTGATGGGAATGATGGGTAGCATCATTATATATTTGCATTATTGCTTATAAATGCTTCACACGTCGTTATTGAAATAGACATAACATAATAAAAACCCCAGATTCTCTCTGAAGATTCCGAGAAACGTGTTTTTATGTAATACTAGCTGTTTACCCGCAGCTTCGCCTGTAATGTCTTCGATTTAGAGCCAAATCCGTATTGATTATGATTATTTTTATAGCCTAAATTACTCTTTATGACTTCAGCTATCTGCCAGTGAAAGTCCCGTCAAAATCGGCCCAGCCCTTTCAGAGATTAGTCGGAACAAACAGACAAGAGAGACATAAATTTTAAAGATGCAGGTAAACTACTTACCGTGTATATTCTTACATGTGCATTTTTGCTTTGTATTTACAAACAGACACTTCGATTTCATTTATTTTTATAGTCAACAACAAATAAACAGTATTCAGATTTTCCTTTATCTACGTTATGAGACCTAGCTTCTCACCAAATTTCATGCTTCTATGTCAATAGGATTTGGTTACCCGACCTTATAGGATTTGGTTTAACATACCGACAGACAAACGGAGTGATCCTTTAAGGATTCCGTTTTGTCATTTTGATCAACGGAAAAAAAGTAATCAATGTTGACGTCTTGAGTATTATCCGGTTGCTGACTTGAGGATGTTGTTTCTGTATATTAAACAACTAGCTGTTACCTGCAGCTTCGCCCGCGCTAACTTAGATTTACAGCCGTACCCGTATTGATGATGACACTTGGCGGGATTCAAACCCGCGACCGCTGCGTAGTGTCCAGTAGCCTGACCACTCATCCAACCGGTCATCTGTAAAACGTAGGTACATATTAACATTTTATAATAATAATAGGTATATAATAATATCAATCATTAACCCTTATATGTCCCACTGCTGGGCATGGGTCTACTCCTCAAAAGTTTTGGGCATAGTTTACCAATGCGCTGGCAAAATGCGGGTTGTTGAACTTCACACACCTTCAAAGACTTTTAATCTTATCAGGCCTCACGATGCCTTCACCGGTGAGCAAGTGAAGGTCTCATGTTCAGGTGCCAGGTGCCAGCAGGTTCAGGTAGAAATTTAGAAAACCCCATTTATAGGCTTCACAGGATCAGGATCGAACCCGGACCTCTCGGCTCTCAGAGCTCTCTCGAGAGCCCATACCCACTAGGCCATCGTCGGTCACACACACATTTTAAGTTACAAAAAATCGTTTTCATAAAATATTGAATACTTTCATAGAGGTACAATTTAAAACAACTTCATATAAGATTCCTTAAATAACGATAGATTCTTAAAATAACGATAGATTCTTAAAATAATGATAGATTCTTAAAATAATGATTGAACAATGAGAAGCCCCTCGTTAATTAAATGATCACGGATGTGAACTAAATGCGTCATTATTTTGAGAAAGTGTTGGAATTACCGACAATTACCGATTATCGGCACTAGAGATGTAAACACTGCATTACCGCTCGTCCTCTCATTAGGATTGGCTAGGGATGTTCCGATACTATCGATAAGTATTTATAATAATATAATATTTAACTAAAAATTACATTTGCTTAGATGTACGTCATTTTACACGGATTTAGATAATATTTATAATCATGAAAATCTTTATAACTTTGAACAACGGTAGAATTAATGAGTAGGTAATCCTTGGAATGGTTGGTTTTTTATAATCGTAACATGTCCTTAAGTTTATTTAGTCTTATAAATAATAAAAGATGAATAAAATACAATTACTAATAAGTTTTAATAGTTTTTAGGCAAGTATAGTAATAGTTTGTTGTGCACGAGTGAGATGTCAAATATTTAAGTGTCTGGTAAATAGTATATATATATTAGATAAGTTTAGTAAATTTATTGTATTTACATTTTTTTTTAAATAAATAATTACTAACACAAATGTTCTGCATTTTCCGTAATTCTATCTTAGGATCTCTGCATGAAGATTATATGTTTTATTTGACGACCTTTCAATGGTTAGCGCGTTGGCGCTCAAGCCGCAGGTTGCGAGTTCGAATCCCGCCAGGGAACAAAAAAGTGTTCTGTGTGTTCTGTGTGTAAATAGATGTGTATTAAATATGTGTATTATATAATAAAAATCTTAAATATATTTCCGTTGTCTGGTACCCGTAACACAAGTTCTTGGAGAACTTACCACGGGACCAGATTGACGTGGTGTAAAAAGCGTCCATAGATATTATTATTATTATTATTTCTTAAAAAATGAAATTTTGTCATCGATGTCGATATACCGATATTCTGTCCCATCCCCAGCCCGCGATGCATTTACTGTCCGCTCATGTTACCGTCGCACGTGCGCCGGAAACGTCGTCAGGTAAACAAACCCGCCGCGGGGAGAGGCCATCACGGCTCACGCATGTCTGTCTGTTTATCACATTATTATAATTATCAACCAGTACATTTGTACTTAATAAACTACCAACCACATTCGTATGTTGAGATATTTATCACATTATAGTAATCAATAGCTAACCGTGCTACACTAAACGTTTTAAATCTCTCCTTACTTATCTATACAGATAAATAAAATTAATAATCACCGTATGGCTCCGACTGTTCGGTTGCCTCCTTATAACATAAAAAAAGATTACATTAAAAAAACAATTTTTAATTTTTTGTCTTTCTGTCTATTTGTTCCGACTTCCGACTAATCGCTAAAGCGGCTGGGTCGATTTTGGCGGGACTTTCATTGGGAGATAGCTAATATTATAAGGAGTGACTTAGGCTATAAAAATAATCATCATCATTCCGGATACGGCAGTAAATTTAAATTAACGCGGGTGTATTCTATCCTTAACAATATAATATTCTTACTAATATTATAAATGTGAAAGCGTGGATCTTGTTTACGCTTTCACGCGAAAACTACTTAACCGATCATCATGAAACTTTGTACACATATTCTTAGAGGTATTAGAAGGAACACAGGACCCTCGGCGACAGGCTGGCCCCGGCGAGAGGCCAGACTCCTCCTCGAAAGGGGGGACTGCTCGGCCGTTCGTTTTCACGATACTTTTAGCAGTCCCCAACGACGTCGTGCCTATCTGGACCCAGGTTAACCCCAACCTCGGCCCGACACGAGCACAGGGGCGTTACTGGAGGCGCATTAAGTAGCGCCTCCTACGCACCCCTGTTCGTCGCCTGCGGGGGGAGGCCTCGTCGGCGGCCTCCTCTCTCACCCGCTCATCGGCCTCCTTCTGGGACATTACTGCCTCACAGAAGGAGACCATCGCCGTCCAGGAGAATCTTTCTATACCTACATATATAGAAGTAATATTCGTTAGTTGTGAATGTAGAGATAAACCTTCGAAACTACTTATCCTTATTCCTTATATAGTTATCACTTGAATGTTATATATAGGTTTTAAAATACCGTCTTGAATTGAAAATTGAGTTGAATTGTCCACTAACATACCCTCTATGTTAGTGGATGGAAAAAAGTTGGAAAAAAAGACACTGATGATTATAATCATAATGATAATGACATTGATAATGATGATGATATTGATGATGATAATGATGCACCATAAAGCGGTGAACGTGAGCAATCATATTCTATGAATGCAAAAGATGTGAATTGTCAACAGTTCGCCGTGCGTCTTAGAAAATTCTTCGTCCGGAAGGCGGCGCTCGGCATTTTCATAACGCCGCCATTCATATGGTGATGAGCGGCGCTAATATGAAAATGATGTTTTTACGACACAGTGGAAAGTTAGTACGTCAGCTTGTAGCCTACCGTTTTCCCATTTTCTTAGTTTTATCTCAAGTAAGAAACTTATTTTCTTTGTGAATAGATGTTTTAGATGGGTTCATGAAGCCTCGTTTTAAAAATAATTAAACACCTCTATCGGAAATGACAATATATAGGTCCGGTCACAGTGGCCAAAAATTAAATTACTTATATTATTCACATGAACATTTATTTTGTTTTGTAGGTACAGTACAGCTTGGCAAAAAAGAGTATGACGTGGTGACAGGTGGATTAGTTCCATATTTTACTAAATGGAAACCTATGATGTTGACAAAACTTGGCCGACAAATACTAGATTTTGAGTAAAGCTTAGTGTTTCACATTTATTTTTAACGATTTGATTAAATTATCTTGCTGATTTTCCATATTATGATGAGACCTAAGTGAAAGTGGCGCCCTCATTTTTTCCATACTCTTTTTTGCCAAGCTGTACCTACCGTTTTGCGATTTCCGTTTTCTTAGTTCTATTTTTTAAACGTAAGTCACCTTTCTTTTCTTATGGTTTCCAATTTTTCCATTTAGTTGTTCTATGGTTCATTCTATTCTAAGATAAACTCTAAATCATGGGTGACATTAATTAATTTAATTAATTCAATTCATCTTACTTACAAAATATCAATTTAATATTAATGAGTAAAAGCCGTCTCCACATTAACCAACCTGACCAGGCAATTTCCCGCCATTCTTCACTTTTGCCGTCGAGGGCCATTCCCGACTGCCGCGGGCCGGCGCTGATTACTCGAGAACTCTTACAACATTCGAGAAGCTTCGAGAAGTAGGAAGTATTCTTTGGACTGATTTTAAAACGAGACTTTACTTGAAAGGTAGTATTCAAGTTTATTTAATATGACTTTAATCGGTCGTGTTATAAAAATGGCCAAGATTGAGCGGAGTAGAGTACATCTTATTCGATTTAAATTTCTTGTTTTTTTTTTAATAATTAATAATAATTATTTAGTTTGACTATTGATTTTAAAGATACTTTTAAATGTTGTTGAGAAAAATTGGTAACCCACAAATACTCAAACGAATCTCAAGACGTACTTAAACTCATGCTACAACGCTTTTTTATGTTAGTTGGATAGGCAAACTGGCAAACGTGCCACCTGATGGTAAGTGGTCGACGTCGCTCATGAACATAAACTAGTTTACCTGGAACGAGTCCAGGCAACTCATCTATGTGTTGCCTATCCTGAGACATAAGATGTTAAGTCTCGGTGCCAGTAATTACACTGCCTGTCTTGCCCTTCTCTCCGAAACACAGCAAAGCTGTTTTACGGGCGGAACAAGCAACGTGTCAGATTCAAAGAAAAAAGAGGGACAGCACGAGTTTAAGTACGTCTTAAATTTGAGATTCGTTTGAGTATTTGGGATATGTCTTGAGAAATGATGACATCATCATCATTATCCTTCCGTATTCTGCTGGTCGTAGGCCTCTATCAATTAACGCTGAGACACCCGATCGAACTCGCATTCAACTAAGAATAGCCACTGCATAATCAATACCTGTGGACGGAACGGAATTTTCCGTTTCTTTTCTTTATTTTATTTTTTGTTCAAGTTTTAGTTATTGTAAGTGTTTATATTACTTTTTTCTGTCAGTTCAATTTTAATTTAACAATTTACCTTCATATGAATGTACGATAAAATGACTAAATAGGAAGAACATTAAAAAGTTGTTACATCACTTACAAACATACCAGTATGGGTTTATTGGCTCTATTTTATGCAGTTTTAATGCCGCTCATTCTCTGTTTTCTTTCGAAAACCTACAACCTCTATGTAGTTTTCGTCCGTATTCGCCCGCGTGGAGTTAGAAAAAGTAGCTTATGTATTTCTTAGCTAGAATCAGACAAAAAACAAACAAATATGTGGTCTTTTTCCTTTCTAA
The DNA here is from genome assembly GCA_963853865.1 of Helleia helle. NCBI lineage: Eukaryota > Metazoa > Arthropoda > Insecta > Lepidoptera > Lycaenidae > Helleia > Helleia helle. The sequence continues at coordinate 5,921,457 of OY971436.1, forward strand.
TGTTATAAAAATATGCAAATGTATCACATCTCTATATTATACTATATTAAAAGTCTTGTTGTCACCAGTACATTTTGTGCGTTTGACAATTACGTCGTTTTGAAAATTTCAACTAGCTTAATTATGAATAACTAATAATAAGGCAAATGTAATTGCTTCCCTACCATGGTTCAGGCCTTGTCGTGGCGGTGGGGCTCAGTAACCTAGGGTGAGCGGTGCACCTTGGGCGAAGCTAATTGGGCCGAGGGGGCTATTTGTACCCCTCTTATAAGCAGAGGGGACAGAAGAGCAGGGGGCACGCGTGAGGATGGGAACCTCACCCCATTGTACTGTCCCGAGCGGGACAACCCCTCTGTGGAGGTGGCGTCGGTCCCATGCGGGACTGACTAGCCGTCGAGGTGCCCTGTTTGTTTTCTAGATCCGGGGCACCTCACCAAAGGCGGCATTGGTGGCACTCGCCGGGTTTTAGTGGGTAGAGCTGCGTCCATTTACCAGCTGTCGGGCGCAGCGAGTCCCACATACCCGCGTGGGGAGACCCACTCCCCCGCGGGAGGCCTCAGAGCATTTCCCGGCGTAAAAGAAAAAAAAATGTAATTGCTTATGTAACCTCTCTCTCTCTCTCTCTCTCTCTGTAAAGTTGGTTTAGGGACAATAGTTTAACGTGACAAAATCATAACAAAACGCAAGCGTACAATGAGCGTAACGGGACAAGGAGTGTTACGGGACATTTTCGTTCATCGATTTATTCGACATTATCACATCAAAATCCATTCAGTAATTTTGTCGTGATTGAGGAACAAACATCCAAAGATTCTCATTATTAACATTAGTGATATTTACAGTGGATTCAATCCGAATTGGTAAAGCCCATTAACATTTATATCAGCAACAGTCTTTATTCAGCCTCTTCAAAGTAGATTCATATTTAGAATAGAATAGAATAGAATAAACTTTATTCAGCGAAACGGCCAAGAAGACTTAACTTATAAGTCGAACCCTGTCAACAGGAATTATTTATTTAAACGTCAGTGTTCTGTTGTGGTATCTCTAGTCTCTACCTTCCCCTAAGTTACTTTCGTTACCAAGTATCTACTATAAATATAGAGCATTTTAATGCAGCATGTGTTTGGATTTAATGCTATTTAATAATGCTTTGCTGTTTCGCTTAGGGCAGGACAGGCAGTAATTACTGGCACTGAGTCTTACCAGTTACCATCTTACGTCTCAGGATAGGCAACGCATGAGACCCAGGTACGTCGTCTGCCATTTTTATATATTTTTTTATGTCATAAGGAGGCAACTGAGCAGTCTGACTCTTATGGTGACTAACCGACGCTCCTAAACATTCGTACAGCTAAAAGTTATGCAGATGCGTTGTCCTCCTTTTTCCTATCCCCTCCCCCAATGGAAACTCACAAATCGCACTAAACACGACAGGAAATCTGTATGCAAGAGGCTGCAAAGCAGTATGCAGCACCTCTTAAATAACTTTACCTATCTCCTCTTCCTTACATCGTATTCCTCACTATTGAGGGTCGGGACATACCCTCTGTATTATATCTTGCCTATCCGACTAGCATAAAAGGGTGTTTAATGAATTGTTTAAATAACGGTAGTGAATCTTTATTAAACATTTACAACTAGTCACAAAATTTGTATTTACAAACGTGCAAATAACTACAAATAACATCTTAACATATTATGTACAATAAAATTATCATTAAAGTAACAAACATCTAAGCGAGCTTAGATAATTAACTTAATTCATTCTTTGGTTTACCATTTTTATATTCTTTGGTTTACCATTTTTATATTGTTTGGTTTATTCATTTATATTCTTTGGTTTACCATTTTTATATTCTTTGGTTGGTTTTTTCGATCTGTGGTTTTCTTTTTTACATTCTTTGGTTTCTTTCTTTGCTCTCGTTTTTAGGTAGTTTGAAAAGCAATGAAAACTATGACTGTTTTTTTTCACTTTTCAGTATTTCTATGCAGTAAATCAAAAACATTATATTTACAAGAATATCTACAACAATTGATTCATCTGAAGAATTTTGCCTAATTTGCAGTAGAGAGTATTTAGTTAATTTCTTTTAAACTTATTGACAAAGTTATTTTTCTAATTTTCTATTTCTATATTACTGGCCATACTTTCATTGCTGTTCTCGTTTATATCGATATGAGGTTTTCTTTTTTCTTTCACATCTTTATCTTTAGTGGAAGTTTCTGGTTCTTTCATGTCCACGCTCGTTTCACCCAGGCTCCTATCAAGATCGCATGGTACGGGTATCCCAAAACCAGCGTGTCCAGGATAGTACATATAGGACAGGGGTATGTTACCGTAGTTCACCCCTAAATGTGGACCGTAGAGGGACTGCAGGACGGCCTGGTTATAGGACTCTTGTAATAGGGCCTTGTATTCGGGATTCTTGACGAAATCCACGCCGTAAACCCCTGCGAAGTGCTTCAATATCGGCGAACTTTCCAGAAGCGTAGGTGGCGGGAATAGTGGGTTTAAAGCCTTTCCTATCATTGGGGTTTGATACTGTTTCAGTTCTGGAATATTCGGTGCGCCATTGTTGTTGACTAGCACTTTCACCGCAACTTTTCTCGCGTGGTTTGCCGCAGCTGCAGCGGCCGCTAGCATCCCGCTTTCCTGCATTTGTAATTGCTTTCTTTTCGTCTTGTATCTGCGATTCTGGAACCAGATCTTCACCTGGGTCTCTGTCAGCTTCAAACTCACTGCCAGGTCGGCTCGTTCTGGTCCTGATAAGTACCTCTGCTGGCTGAATCTCCTCTCTAGCTCATAGACTTGGGCGTGGGAGAAGGCGGCTCTCGATCGTTTCTTTCTTCCGCTGTTCTGTGTGTATTCCGCTGGGGCGTAGGTTGGAGAATGGATCATTCGTTCTGTGGTGGGAGGGGTGGTGCATTTCCTCTCGTAGTGGAGGAACGGTTTGTACCCGAGGTCAGAGTTGGGTGAGGAGTTGCGTCGGATTGGTGACCCGGTGGTTGAAGAGCGGGAGTCGTAGTCATCTGTAACAAGGATTTTGTTGTTTAGTCTAGTATGAAATCAAAGCCTAACCTTAAATATTTTTTTTACATTTTAACCAACAATTGCACCACGTTAAGCTAGTCTCGTGCTAAGTTCGTCAGAACTTGTGTTACGGGTACTAGGAACGGACTTAAAAATATATACGTCCATGACCCGGTGTAGACATCTATAATCATCATACAAACACTTAGCGAGATTGGAACCCGCGACCGTTGCGTAAAGTGTCCAGTAGACTGACCACTCGACCAGCCGACCGTCATTTGATATTTCTTTTTAAAAGTAAGTATAAATAAAGTTATAAGTACCTACTAAGTACTAATATTATAAACGCGAAAGTATGTATGGATGTTTGTTACTCTTTCACACTAAATGGAATTTAATTAATATATGAATTTACAATAATATAGCTTAGTTATCAGAATAACACCTAGATTATAATTTATCCCTGTACTCTCAATGAAATGGAAAGAACGTGAGCGAAACCGCGGGCCGCTGCTAGTCGTCAATGTAAGCCAGGCTTATGTATGTTGAAAACGAATGAGAACATTAAAAAAAACTAAAGAGAGGTGTCAAAGGACAGACGGATGGAACGAAGTTCCTTTCGATTAATTAGTAAAGGAATTGTAATAAAAAAAGAGCATATGCATACACACACGCATATATATGTATATATATTATATGTGTGTGTGTAAGAGAGAGAGAGGTATTTTTTTTTAATTTTTTTTTTAATAGGTATGCTAAAGTTATTGTTTCGCGAATTCCACTCATTATAATGAAACAACTTTTACGGATTTTATCGCTGTTTATTAAGGCGAGAGTACTCCCGTGACAATACACTTTTTATAAACCGCGATAAAATCCGTAAAAAATAATTATTTATAGGTAGATACTAAAGTTTCTTAAAAAAGAGAAATGCATAAAAGCTAGAAACCAAAATGACAACAGCTTAGACAATCACAAACGCTACATTTTTTAATTAAAAGTTATCGTTCAAAAAAGTACAAAGAACAAAAAAGCTTTCCAACTCGTGTCATGATTAAGCTGCGTTCACACTGCGGCGAATCAATTACGACACACAAAGGTTACAATGGATCCATTACGCAAATTGTCCCATCATTAGTGAACCAAAAGAGCTTGGTAACAACGTTTTCGCGTGCGTTAGTTGTAAACTTTTGGTTTTCTGTAATTTGAACCAAATGTTGACTATTCCTTTTGTTGTGTGCTGATGAAATTTGGCTCATTTTAACCAAATGTTGACTATCACTTTTATCATTATGTGTAACTGAACCTACATATTGTTGTAAGTCATTGCTTGTTTTTCCAGTGGAACAGCTAATTAGTGTGTCAGAGAGAAGGCTAGGACAGACAGTGAAATTACTGTCACAGTGACTTAACATAGGTATGTCTCATTATAGACAACACATGAGATGTCTGGGTTAGTCTCAGGTTAACTAGTTTATATTCATGACGCTGACCACTCACCATATGGTCCGTCTGTCCGTTTGTCCGTCCAACTATCATTAAAAAAGAGGTAAGTAATGATTGCCTTTAGGTAATGTTGACATTTCTGTTTATTATTATTATGTAATCGAATTAATGGCTAAAATCGAAATAAATATGCCATTGTCAGTAAGCTAGTCATCTAGTAAATAACTGATGATCGATATATATTAGTAGGTAATGCATGTATAATTTCTTATTGAACAACATGATTAATATTATGACGCACAAGCATAAAGCATGAAATCGGCTTTTGGAATAATTGGTGTAATAACTTTACTAAACTATTCCAAATAGACCAAAACCGTATTATATTATCATTAAGAATAACTTGAGTCATGATATATTGTTACTTAATGACTTATGTAAGACTAAGCTGATTTGAAAACTCCAACCAGAATATAATATAGATTATAATCATTATTATTCTAAATTTGAAGTCAGAGCCATGTGAAACTAGTTACGTTTAATTCTACCATAGACAAACATACAAACCACCGAACTTATTCGTTTTTTTTTTAAATATTTATCTCATCTTAACTTCATTTCATTTTAACAAAATGAAGCCAATGAAGTTGAAATATTGATGATATTTGGCTCCCAAATAGCTTAACTTTCTACTTATGTAAATGCCCTTTTCGTCTATGCAATGAAGGGCACGTGTCAAGCCAGTAATTACTTGATTGAATGCCCTAGTGCTTTTCATCACTTAATATAATGAGCGAGTGACGTCGCGGCCCGGCACCATGTGAACGCGCCATTAGACACGCATTGTGTGTGACAATTATGTAGATTTGATTTTTTATGGCCAATCCTTTAGGCAAAGGTGTTTTGGCGTAAAGCCACTTTTTATATAAATATTATATTATTTATTGCTCTAAGTATGTATCGAAATCCTTATAAAAAACTAGCCCTTATCAAAGTTTTCTCCTAACTTAAAATATTAAATAGGCTACTGAAATTAATAGCCTATACCCATACCCATACCTATACTATTACTACCCCGTCATAGAATTAGCAAATACAAAATAATTTGTCAAATACGATTGACAGTTTTAAAGATAACAGTTCAAAAACTCGTCGGAATGGTTAACGAAATGCTGACTGGTCTCTGCGAGCCGCGATGCTTGATGACGAGTCCTGGACGGCGATGGACTCCTTCTGCGAGACAGTAATGTCCCAGACGAAGGCCGACGAGCGGGTGAGAGAGGCCGCCGATGAGGACTCCCCCGTAGGCGACGAATGAGAGATGGACTACCGAAAACTGACAAACCGCACGAAACGTGACATCATCGCTGTCACTGGCCGCCGGTGTTATGTGAGCGAGAGGTACCACCCCGGTCGTGTCGGCCCAATTTGACTGCTATTAAACAGCATGACACTATCTAATCTATATTTTCTTATCTGAGAGCGGGTGAAACAGCGACAGGTGAAACAGTTTATATCTTCGTTCCTATCCAACAAGGATCGCCTTTGCCGCGATCGTCTTCCCAACAAGCCCCTTATCCGTATTGACTTGTGTCATAATTTCTGGACTTTCCGTATTTAATTGGTATTGCTTACCCCCCTATAGCCCCCTTTATCCTAAAACGTCAAACGAGACCAATTGACGATGGAAATTGGAGGGGGTTTTTAAGTTTTACCCCACAACCTTGTCAGAATCGCTCGATCATCATCATCGGCCTCTATCCGTCTACTTCTGAACATAGGCCTCCCTTAATGAACGCCTGGACGGCCGATTCCTTGCCACTCGCATCCATTTTACAACGTGCTCCCGGCATGTCTTATAAGATTGTCTTTAGTCCTCTGCTTCTCCGTAAGATGCTCACCTGATAGGGTCCATAATTGCTATGTAGGTACCTATATTTATATCAATTCGAATAACATTGCCATCTTATGTACATTTGTTTTGCAATAAAGTATTGAGTATCTCAAGTTTGTAAAATCGCAATGAATTAGCATAAAGGAAAGCATTAAACAATAATTCTAATGCCGGACATGCGCCAGAGGAGACTTATCGTCCTGAGCTGGGTGAGGCTCTCCATACACCCGCGAGCTTATAACTAAAGGACGTAAATGACAAAATAGTTTTTGTTATTTTAGACTCATCCACGAAGAAAGTCCAATCTCTTTTTAAAGAGAGGTATGTTTGATATTTTTTTCTCTGTTACAAAAGTTATCTAATCATGTATTGAAAAAAAATTTGAGGAGGTTAGGTACTTATATTTAACTTTATTTAATTTTTGATGGAAAATCTGCCGTCTTCCAGGCAACAATCATAACCAGGCCGTACAATAAAAGTGGTTATAAAAGAAGTGACGAAACTTCTGTCATTCTTTTTTGCCCCTTTCTACATTTATAGCCCTCTCAATTAAGGCCAATCCACTACTCGAAAATTGGGCTTAGCCTACTAGTACTCAAATATTTTCTAATTAGTTATTATTGCACGGAAATCATACAGAAAAAGTATATTTGTACTGAAAAATTTCATGTAATGATTATAATAATACAGCGCCCTGCGGTTTCGCCCGCGTACTTCCCATTCCCGTGGAAGTCCTTCCAGTAGTTTTTGCGTGAAAGACTAACAAACATACATCCATACAATCTTACAAACTTTCGCGTTTATAATATTAGTAGGATAGCCGTCTTCTACTTTCTAGTGTTATAAAAAGATTATTATGGTGCGGAGGATATTTTACAGTGACCGTGTTTCTCCCGTGACCATGGTTGCTGTAAAGTATCCGATTGACGTAAAAATCTTAATAAACCGCGATAAAATCAGTAAAACCTGTTTCATTAGCTCACTGCTGAGTGAATGTCCTAATTAGCAGCTTGATGACGAATCATCATGTGGCACTGAAGTACCTACAGGAAATACGATGCAATAGAATGATCATCTGTGTTAATTGATGATCTTCTTGCTAATTTGCTTGACGAGGTAGATACAAACTATATCAAGTTATGCCGTTGATGATGATGATGATAAAAATTGGCACTGCAAGCTCATGATCAGCTGCAGATAACGGATTGATGATGATGAGGTCAAATTTACATTGCTGAAGCATTCTTGTGGTTATTATCCTATTAAAGTGTGCAAACTGATCTTTATGGTTTTTATGATTAATTAAATTCATTGTGCACAAAATATGACATTACTTCTTTTCTTATTTTTACATATGATCGTCTTTGCGACATTCTGCCAAATTTTATTATTTTTTCCCGCAGCTTCGCCCGCGTTAATTTAGATATACAGCCGTACCCGGATTGATGATGATTATTTTTATAGCCTAAGTGACTTCTTATAACATCAGCTATCTGCCGGCGAAAGTCCCATCAAAATCGGCACAGCCGTTTCAGAGATTAGCCGGAACAAACAGACAGACAGATAGACGCACAGACAGACAAAAATTATAAAAAAGGCTATTTTGGTATATTATGTACCGTGTATACATCCATATGCATTGATTAAAAAGCGGTTATTTTAATATTACAAACAGACACTCCAATTTTATTTATCTGTATAGATTGATCACTTTAAGATCTTTTTACCATAGATTAAAAATTGGTCTCCGCTACGCTACGCATCAGACCAATTTTTTATCTATGCTTTTTACGTTAAATTGATTTGAATCATTGAAAATATTTGACGTTTAATTCTGATATTAAAATGGACTAATAAAAAAATAATAGTTTATTCTTTTTTATGTAAAAATATATTATAATCAATTAAATGATTGCCACAAAAAAGTTATTCATAAAAATTCAACTATAAACTAAAATTAATTTAAATGTGTGATGTGACGTACCTGACAATTCTGTGACTGGAAAATGATTCTTCCGTGTCATGTCAAGCGCACCGTCATCAGCGTAATCACGAAAATTACTACAATCATCATAATATTTCATATTTCTCTCATCTTTCTTGTATTCATCCTTGTAGCTGGCCGGTTTCAAAAAGTTCATCTTTCCGAACGCACTCGACGAACAAAACATTCCATTTTCAAATTCGCACCTCGTTTCGTTTTCGCGCGTCAAAATGTCATTTATTGAAAATGGCGTCGATAAACTTAAATTTGTTTTTTCACAGTCTTGCAAATTGCTGAAATCCTTCAGTTTGGGCTCCATATTTATTTTCACTTGCACGTATTTAAATTCTTAGGAACGCTGCAAGTCGCCTCACCGCAAAGCGCTCCTCAAACGAATAAACTTTTAGTGATATGCCCGCCTGTTTCCGAAGTCTAAGCCTTAGAGAGGGACGGGTATATGGCTATTTGTGTCTACTGGGCATGTGAGGGAGAGGGATGGCGACGTTTTAGGGCGGTCGTTTTGTAAAAAAGCTCAAGAAGTAGCATAAGTGGTGGGGATCGTTGAGTTTTTCTTGAAGATGTTTACGTGTATTCGATTTGATCGCTCTCGACTCTGCTAAGCGGGTGATGGCAATGTTTTAAATTGGTCGATGCATGGATTTATAGTATTATTGGTCGATGCATGGATGTATAGTAATTCTTTAAATATTTTATATAAAATAATTCGCATTTTTTTATGATACATATAATTGATTTTTATCTAGTTTGAATCAATATCATATACCTACTTAAATTATTATTAATATTACATCCAATAATAAACAAAAAGTGGTCATATACTTTTGTATAGATTTAGTAAGTAGGTACCTAGTGTTATTTATTAGAAATGCTCAAACTAAAATTGTTGATTTGAATACTCTTTGGTGTCTTTAATTATAATTCTCTAACATAAGCATAAATATTATTATTAAATGATAAGAAACGCTTTAGTAAAGAAATATTAGTCAACTTATTACCTATTATTAGTAAGAGACAGTACCGCATGCATTGCAGCTGAACTGGGTCGGCACGACCTCTCACTCATAAAATAAATTAAACTTCATATAAACGTCTAATAGCGTCTCGTAATGGGGTCGCGAGAGAACATCATATAAATATCAAATAGCGTCTCCTAACGGTGTCGCGAGTCCAGAGATTCTATCTCATCTAAAAATATGCGTACCGTGCTAGAAGAAGTTTACACTTAAAAACTTATAGTTAACTAGCTGTTGGACGCAGATTCGCCCGCGTTAAATCACTTAACTCCTATTAGTCACAGCGTAATTTTATATAGCCTATAGCCTTCCTCGATGAATGGGCTATCTAACACTGAAATAATTTTTAAAATCGGACCAGTAGTAGTAGTTCCTGAGATTAGCGCGTTGAAACAAACTCTTCAGCTTTATAATATTAGTACCTATAGATTTAAAAGAAAAACCACTTAAGTTTATTTTTTAATCAAATTTCGCATTATATTAAGTCAATAATAGGTCATTATACTACATATAAGAGCTAGTCACACATATAATATGAGTTAAAAATAGCTGAGTCGCGTCTCAGATAGGTATGTCTTTATATACAAAAGGTAGGATTTAAAATTTTCAATATAACGTTTATCGGAGGGTGGGTTGCGCTGTGCCGCGCTCCCGGCTGCATGGGTACCACCACCTTGCTTATTTCTCCCGTGAAACAGCTTTGCTGTGTTTCAGAGAGAAGGGCAAGACAGGCAGTGTAATTACTGGCACCGAGACTTAACATCTTATGTCTCAAGATAGACACATAAATAATAATAAATAAATGAGCCGACTGGACTAGTTCTAGGGAGGTACCTATGTCGTTTATGTTCATGGGCGACGCTGACCACTTACTATTGGGTGGTACGTCTGCCAGTTTGCATATCCAAGTAATTTTGGTATGTACTTAAGTCTGTATTTTTGTAAGCTGGTACCTGGTTACAACTCGCCGTAGTACCTACATAATGTACCTACCTACTTCCTATTATTATTTTTGTTTGTTGTTATTGCTATTATTATTATTATTAATATGTTTAAGGCTATAATATAAGTAGTCTATTATATAAGTAGTATATAATATATAATATACTACTTATATAATAGACTATATATAGACTAATACAGGGATATATCCCTGTATACACTACCAAATTTATCTGTCGTCATAACAGGTAGTAATCCTTTCCGGTTTTTTAATTTGTTATTTGTAGTAAAGAAATATATTATTACAGCTCTATAATTTTAATAATCAATTAATCAATTAATATGAAATGTATTTGCAAGTGTTTTGTCATAAAATTCAATAAACAAAGAAACGTACACAGCCAATCTAAAACAACACTATATTTAACTATCACGTACAAAGCTAACTTCCTCGGGCGTCTACCGTTAACACGTCGTCAGTAAGTACCCGAGAAGTGTCTAGCTGTCCCTTTCACACGTACCACCTAGGCCCTTAACCGTTACTTCCGTCCCACTCACTCATTAGTTCCCTATTTAAATAGACCAATCAGGTGCTTTCACGGATTGCGGTCGGCCAATAAAAAAAGTGTGCGAGTGGAAATGTCATCATAAATTTTCTTTATTAATGTAAAAGGTGATTCCTGGTTATATAGGAGGTGTTTTTTGTTTGTTTGTTTTGTTTGATCGGAGGTGTTTGTTGGATTGTTTAGTGGTTTTATTGTTTTATTGTTTTATTTTGTTATTATTAACAGAATATGTCTTATTAAAAAAATAATGGAAAAGATTTCTTTGCTCTAATTTTTTTATGGCCTAGCTGAATAAGGTAGGTATGTAATAGGAAATACTTTTTTCTTTTACGCCGGGATATGCTCTGAGGCAACCCGCTGGGGAGTAGGTCTCCCCAGCGGGTAGATATGTTGGACTCGCTGCGCCCGAGTGCCACCAATGCCGCCTTTGGTTAGGTGCCCCAGATCTATTGAGCAAACAGGTAGGGACTGAGTAGCGTCAGTCCCCCAAGGGATCGATGCCACCTTCACAGAGGGGTAGTCCCGAACCACAGACCAACCCCTCCCAACGTCGGGACAGTGCAATGGGGTGAGGTTCCCATCCTCGCCCCTTGTCCCCCTGCTCTTTTGTTTCCTCTTCTTAGGTCGGTATAAGAGGAGTACAAAGAGCACCTCCCTCGGCTCAATCTGCTTCGCCCAAGGTGCTGAGCTCACCCTAGGGTACCTACTGAGCCCCACCGCCAAGACAAGGCTTCAATCGTGGTGGGGTAACAAAGACTTGACTTAATCTAGACAACTTATAGGCAATGTTCAAGAAATTTACCCTGAGCGAGTTGGCGAGTATAGAGCCTATTTATAGAAGGCACTGGAATAGGCAATGCCATAAAGGGCAACGCATAGATTGCGGGTGTCCTTTTTTTCTTTTTTTTTCTTTGCCACCGGGAAATGCTCTTAGGCAAACCGCGGGGGACGGGGGAATCCCCAGGAGTGTATGTGGGACTCGCTGCGCCCGAAAAATGATAAGGTGGACGCACCTCTACCCACTAAAACCCGGCGAGTGCCACCAATGCCGCCTTTGGTGAGGTGCCCCGGATCTAATGAGAAAACAGGACACCTCGACGGCTAGTCAGTCCATAAAGAGATCGACGCCAAGTCCACAGAGGGGTTGTCCCGCACCGCATAACAACCCCTCCCAACATAGGGACAGTGCAATGGGGTGAGGTTCCCATCCTTGCCCCTTGTCACCTCCTACTCTTTTGTCCTCTCTTCTTATAAGAAGGGTAATAAAAGCAGCCCCCTCGGTTCACTTGGCTTCGCCCAAGCTGTGCTGGATTCACTTTAGGATACTGAGCCCACCGCCACGACAAGGCTTGAACCATGGTGGGGGCAGGTGGTGTCCTATGTTAATCAGATCCGGGACACCCCTACGTCTGGAAGCAACTCGAAGTGGTTTGCGGTATACCGGCGCGAGGGTCGGGCAGCGCCGGGAGTTCCACATTTCCCCGAGACGACCCATCCCCGGGTGCAAGGTATTTCTACTGCGACAAAAACGTCTTGAGATCTCGTTTATGGTTACGAGTGACGTTGACACTTTATCATTAGGTGGTAAGTTTGAAAGTCACGTAAGTATAGCTAGTTTCGAGTAATTTTTTTTGAGTTTGAACCAATTTTGATGCGGTTTTGTTAATTTGAAAGCACGTTTTCTAGCGGTAGTTCTTACTTCTTATACATAAAATATAATAATTATTATTATTATCAACCCTTATATGTCCCACTGCTGGGCACGGGTCTCCTCCTCGAAATCAGGCGAGGAAGGGTTTTGGACCATAGTTCACCGATGTGCTGGCCCAATGCGGGTTGGTCAACTTCACAAACCTTCAAAGACTTTTAATCTCATCAGGCATGCAGGTTTCCTCACGACGTTTCCTTCACCGGTGAACAAGCGACGGTCTCATGTCTAGGCATCACAGGGGAGGGGGGGGTCAGGATCGAACCCGGACCTCTCGGCTCTCACTCAAGAGGCCGAGCCCGTGCCCACTAGGCCATCCTCGCTCACCTTCTTAATGTGTAACATGTTTTATCAAAATCTGTTCAGTCGTGTCAAGGTTACCAGCTCTTTTGTTAATAATATCTATGGACGCTTTCACACCACGTCAATCTGGTCCCGTGGTAAGTTCTCGAAGAACTTGTGTTACGGGTACCAGACAACGGAAATATATTTAATACTTTTATACTATATATATATTTAAGATTTTTATTATATAATACACATATTTAATACACATCCATGACTCAAGAACATAGAAAATATTTTTGTTCCCTGGCGGGATTCGAACCCGCAACCTCCGGCTTGAGCGCCAACGCGCTTACCACTGAGCCACAGAGTCGTCTCTTTTGATAATGCGTTGGGGCTTTTAAAATAAAATCTTTTATTAATATTATTTTGTTATTTATTATAATATGTAGTAAGGCAGGTTTTCTAGTGGTTTTAGACGTGTGTTGTCAAAATCTGTGCAGCCATTTCAAGGTTATCTGTTCATTGCGCTGGTTTTTTTTAAGTAGTTTTTTTACTTTTTTTTTACTTTTATTATTACAATACTTACTATGTAGTAGCCACATATGATGAACAGTTTTATATTTCATTAGGATTATTGGAGATGAGCGGTTATCGGGTTACACAAGTGGACCATAGACCCAGGACGGCTTAGACATGGCGATGTTATATTAGAAATAATTATGAATTATTTTATACACATGATTTTAATCAATTTTCAAAAGTTCAAAATTCAACAAACTTTAAATATTACAGCCCTTTTTTTTCTTTAACGCCGGGAAATGCTCTGAGGCATCCCGCGGGGGAGTCTGTCTCCCCACGCGGGTATGTGGGACTCGCAGCGCCCGAAAGCTGGTAGGTAAGTGAACGCAGCTCTACCCACTAAAACCCGGCCAGTGCCACCAATGCCGCCTTTGGTAGCTGCCCCGGATCTGATGAGCAACAGGGGACCTCGACGGCTAGTAAGTCCCCCAAAGAACCGACAACACCTCCACAGAAGGGTTGACGCGCACCACAGAAGAACCCCTCCCAACGCCGGGACAGTACAATGGGGGTAGGTTCCCAACCTGATCCTTGTCCTCCTCTGCTCTTTTGTCCTCTCTTCTTATAAGAGGGATACAAAGAGCAGCTCCCTCAGTTCTATTAGCTTCGCCCAAGGTGCTGGGTCCGCCTTAAGCTACTGAGCCCCATCGCCACGACAAGGCTTGAACCATGGTGGGGATAAGAACTGTTATGTAACTATAGGTATTAGCTTTTAGAATTTAGAGGCATCAAAATAAAAAAGTTAAAATAATCAATTAAGAATATGATATAATGTTCGTCGGTCTGTGGCTGTATTAAGTGGTGGTGTAGTGGCTGTGAGTGTTTGCGGTGTGGGGGCCGGGGGGCGAGGGGCTGCAGCTATTATATTGACCATCTCTTCCATCAATCTCTTTATACCATTGTTTTATCGATTTTGAGGTTGGTTAGGTTTTTTGTTATTTGTTCCAGATGTTATCGTGAGTGAACGATGTGATATTGGAAAGTCAACGAATTCAATCAACAACAATAACAACAACAAATGAGCTAAGTCGGTATTATGCCAGTGTTGAGTCCACCCCACCATGGTTCAGGCCTTGACGTGGCGGTGGGGCTCACTAGCCTAGGGTGAGCCCAGCACCTTGGGCGAAGCCAATTGAGCCGAGGGGGCTCTTTGTACCCCTGTTATAAGAAGAGGTGACAAAAGAGCAGGGGGCAAGGGGTGAGGATGGGAACCTCACCCCATTGTACTGTCCCGTCGTTAGGAGGGGTTGTTCTGTGGTGCGGGACAACCCCTGTGGCGTCGGTCCCTTGCGGGCACCTCGATGGCTATAGCCATCGAGGTGCCCTGTTAGCTTAACAGATCCGGGGCACCTCACCAAAGGCGGCATTGGTGGCACTGGCCGGGTTTTAGTGGTAGAACTGCGTCCTTCTTACCATCTTTCGGCCGCAGCGAATCCCACATACTCGCCTGGGGTGTCGCCACTCCCCCGCGGGATGCCTCAGAGCATTCACTGGCGTGAAATAGCAATTCTTATGTCAATATATTGATGTATTTCCCGGCGTAAAAGAAAAAAAAGAAGCTCAAAGTATATTTTACTTTACAGGAATTCAGAAGCGTATTTTTCCTATGGACACGGGTTACCTCGAAATTAGGTCGCTGTTATGTGACTTACGGTGGATTGACGACAACAAAGTACATCTCATAAGTCATTATGGATGCTAAATATAATATGCCTTTTACACGAAATAAATTTAATAAAAATCTTTTAGCAAATGATGTTTAAAAAATTAGGTATCTATAGTAAGTTCCTTTGATTTTATATTTGCGGTTCTTGGGGTAGATTTGGAAGCAGTAGTGCACTCAAATTGATGTTCAATAACATACTTTTTAAAGTTATACCTAAGATGAATTTAGTAAGAGGTAATGCCATGCTGCTTCGAAGCAGAATTGAGCCGGCACGACCGCAGTGTTACTTCTCGCTCACATAATAAATACCGGCGTAAAGTGACATCTATACTGTCGCGTTTCGTGTGGTCTGTGAGGGGAATCTGCACAATCCGTGGTTGTGCGGATGTGTATGAGCGTCGATAGTCGCCAAATTTGCCCCCCCCCTCCTCAAGTAGGTACTACGTTCCTTCTCAAATTTGCCGCCCCCAAAAATCTGCCGCTAGGCTTCAGCCTACTGAGCCTGCTAGTAAATCCGCCACTGGGGACGATAGAATTTATGGATATTTGATCTTAAAAAAACTTGAACGAATATTATAGTCATTAAAACGATTTTTTATCATATTCCCTCAAGTGCTTGACATTTTCTGTATGTTACTAATTATTATCCTCATAAAAATTATATTATGATTAGTCATTAGAGCAGTCATTGGCGACGAAATAAATACCATAATAATCATGCATGAATTAAATACCTAAAATAATTATTAGTTAGTTACATATTATTAGATCACAAAAATAGCGTAAACACAATTAGCACGACACAAAATATCGAGTATAGATGGTGCTTTATATGGAGTTATAAAGTGACATCTATATTTATAAAAATTAAACAAGTTGTTATTTACTAGATGGCGCTGCACGAAGGTATTTTCATTTTAGTTTTACTTTCCGATACAAGAGGTCATGCATATAATTAGAAAAATAGGAATTATGTTTGTAGTAAATACACTGAATACGAAACAAAAATATTCGTGTATTAAGTTAATAATTTCCTTATCTTACGCCGAATGTATTTTGTTGTTATACATAAAATATATGTGTTGCTTATAGTGAAACAATTATACGGATTTTATCGCGGTTTATTAAATTTTTTACCAGCACGACCTTTCGAATACTTTACAGCAACCATAGTCACGGGAGGACTGAGGTGACAGAAGAACTTAATAAACCGCAATAAAATCCGCAAAATTGTTTCATTATAATGAGTGAAATTCGCGTAAACATTAGAAAACAATAAATATAAAGTTCCTTTTTTAAAACAGAGAATTATACTATTCCTCAATAGAGGGCGCTAATACTACTTTACATTTAGTTTATTACTATCTGCTAGACATGATAATGTATACGCTAGTAATATTATAGTATCAATGGCTTTAGATGTATATTTAAAGTATTATCGATCAAATCATCAATATAGAAACATATTTTTTTTATATCCCATAATATAAAGGAGTTAACTACCTCAGCTATTTTTACTCATCTCTATAATCGAAACCAGTGTCGACACTAAAAAGGTCTGCAGACTGCCCCCAATTACAGCAAGACTGTGTAATGGTGTAATGGACCAACACGGACCATTCACCACAGAGATCGTCTTCCCACCTGGTCAATTGCCGACCAACACTCCGTCTACCTAAACGTGGCCTCCACTCTTGAACCTTATTGCCCCATCGGCCATCCGTTCTCCTGAGTGTGTGACCAGCCCACTGCCTCTCCTATCAGCCCCTATCCGTCCACTGGTGAGCATAGGCCACCTTCAATGAACACCAAGACGATCAATCCCCTGCCACTCGCATAAAGGTATTTTATAGGTATTATAATTATTCAAGTAGGATATTGATATTTTTTGTGAATCTTTTAGGATCCATCCGTTGTCAGACTGTCCGTTCGTCTTTCTATACTATAGGGTAGGTACTTCCCATTGGCGTAAAATCATGAAATATGGTAAGAAGCTAAGTCTAATCAGCATCATAAAGGAAAAATCTGAAAGCCGTTATTTTTTTGTTAGATTCCTTTATACACCTCTTTCGTAACCCTTAGCGCGCAAGTTTCGCATTTTTTTTTCAATTTGCGTTTAAAAATGTAAACACTCTTCGTTTGATAGTCGATTTACTTCTTTTTGAGGTAGGAGACACCTCAGGGAGGGACGAACGCACGATACTTCGAAACAGGGTTCAGCTAGTAATAAATATCAGTACACACGATGGGTTCCGTCATAATCCATTCATTGTGAACCGCCCGACATTAACCACATGCCTGTGTAACCGACACCTAAATTACTGTTATTCACGTCCCAAATCCCAGTGTATTCTGAGACCAATATTGATCCTGTGTTTATGTTCGGGAGTGATTTGAAATCGAGCGAGTAAAATAAATGACCTTGGTTCACAGCATGTCTCTCCAATCGAGGATGTAGTCTCTTCCCCTTCAAGCGGCTGAAGGCAGTTCGCCGTGGTTTCAATGCGGTATATCGACGCTGGATAGCGGGAGAGCCCCACATATCCCCGGGGACGACCCATCCCCGGGTGAATGCGCAAAGCATTTCCATTGCGTCTCTTCTTAATTTTTATGTTCTCCCGTCTGCATGGGTCCACCATCCTTGTCTTCATGTATCTCCCGTGAAACAGCTTAGCTGTGTTTCAAAATGACAGAACAGATAGTGTAATTACTGGCATAGAGACTTATGCATGATTAAGTTGCCTATTTTTTTTTGCAATTGGCTTCGCCCAAGGAGTTCACATTAGGCTACTGAGCCCCACCGCATACCCAAGGCTTGAACCTTGGTGGGGTTGATTGATTAAGTTGCCTCGGTTTATCCCAGATGGAGTCGTTTATATTTATGGGCGACGTTGACCACTAACATGAGGTGGCATGTCTGCCAGTTTGCTTTCCTAAATAACAGCGACCTTTTGAAGCGACCCACAACCGAACACATGAAATCGAGAGTATTAGGTCACTTCTGTGTATTAGCTGATAGACTGTCAGACGGGCAAGATGTAAGTGGGTGTGATCTATGAGTTCATCCGTTGTAGCCCACTCGTTCATGTGTTGCCTATCCTGGGACATAAGATGTTAAGTCTCGGTGCCAGTAATTACACTGCCTGTCTTACCCTTCTCTCCGAAACACAGATATCTATTATATTTCAGACGAAGTAAGCAGGATAGGAACCATGACTTTTATAGAAGAGGGGGCAAACAGACTCTCGGTTCACCTGATGGTAAGTGAAAGCGACATCCACAGACAACTACTACACCAGAGAATTAGCAGGTGCGTTGCCGGCCTTTCAAATATGAGTATTCTCTTTTCTTGAAGTTCCTCGTATCGGTTCGGAAATACAATGTTCGTGCTTCGCACAACAACGCAAATGCCGTTAAATCGAGTTGCTGTGGATTTTCAGATATCGATGTGGTGTGGGTGAAATTTGGAATTTTGACGCGATGTCCAGTAGTGGAATTCTGCTGCAAGTTGCCTTAAATAAAAAAATATCTCTTCAAATTAAAAGGTAATTTCGAAGACCAGCGAATTTAAAGAAAATTCTTCGACTTTATTGCATTAGAATAAATTGAGTAGCTCACCCTCCTCCCCCACCTGTTAAGAAAGGTATATAGCAGCAGAATAATGGGAATAATGGTGAACACCATCAAGAATGACATCATCAATCCTCGAGTGGTATGACGCGCGATGACGTCACAGCGACGTCACCAAGTACCACAATGTCAATGTGAAGTGACTCGGCCCTCGAGGGTTCACAGTCGGAGACGGTGAGTCATCAGCATTTTAAACATTGGCACATCAAACATCGTTTTATATTATTAGATTCTATAGCATGGATGGAAGGGAAATGCTTAATATGAGCATGGCATTGTAAATACTGGCATTTAAATATCTTGCATAAGGGTAGTCATAGCAATGTTATTACTGGCATCTAAATATCTTGGCATAAGGGTAGCCATGGCAATGTAATGACTGGGATCTAAATATTTTGGATAAGGGTAGCCATGGCAATGTGATTTCTGGCATCTAAATATCTTGCATAAGGGTAGCCATGGCAATGTAATTATTGGCATCTAAATATCTTGGATAAGGGTAGTCATGGCAATGTGATTTCTGGCATCTAAATATCTTGCATAAGGGTAGCCATGGCAATGTAATTATTGGCATCTAAATATCTTGGATAAGGGTAGTCATGGCAATGTGATTTCTGGCATCTAAATATCTTGCATAAGGGTAGCCATGGCAATGTAATTACTGGCGTCAAAATTTATTGCATAAGGGTAGCCAAGGCAATGTACTTATTGGCATCTAAATATTATCTTGTATAAGGATAGCGGAAGTTCTTGCCGTGACGCACTCCCATGTCTCGGGTAGGAGGTCTCGGCGAGAGGTTCCCGACAAGGACAAGACTCGTTAATGCCGAGTGGGGGAGGACCTGGCAAGGCAGCTGGCAAAAGCCTACGGCTGCTCTGCGTCCAGTCCTCGAGCGGTGGATGCGCCGTAAGCTCAAACCCCTCACCCTCCGTCTACACAGGTGCTCACCGGGCATGGTTGCTTTGGTGAGTACCTGTGCTGTGGTGCCCAGAGGAGCCTTAATTCTACTTCAAAATAAGTGTGGCGGCACAAAATAAATACTAATATTTTTTGGTGGCAGTGAGTTAGTAATAATAGTTCAATCAAAATCAAAATGTGATATAATACCTTATGTTTATAATCTTATATTACTAAACGTGTGTGCTACTGGCATCGATATATATGTACTAATATATCAGTGGCTGGTGATATTCCATATTCAAATAAAATGCCCCATTCTTATCAATCGACTGACAAATATGGGATAACATGTGACGCGAAATAAAAACCGTGACGCCGGCGCCAACCCGCCAATAAATAACATTGGCATTTTGTCAATACGCCGCCCTAGCCCGCCCTGTTGTGAAAAAAAAAAAACATAAGTGGTCTGTGATATTAATTTTTAAAAATGGAACACTTTTTAAAATGCTCGATAAAAAACGTTTCTCCTTTGGAATGTTTCAGTTTTGTATTTTCTTTACCTTGTAAAATAAGTGTATAATTTTTTGTTTCTGTTAATATTTTCATTGTATGTCGTAGTAACGTATTATAAGGCTGTCATAGTTAATGATTTATATATTAAGGCCTCTTTATAAATTAGAATTAAAAAAAAGAGAAATAAAAAGGTTAATAAATAAGAGAAGTTACGCTAAAATACCACTTTTGTTCAGTTTGCTCTTCAAAATACGGAGGGCACAATTTCAGAAAGTCGTAAATTTTTTATTAGACGTGTAAGAATCACCATATAATTTTTACTACCGGTATGAGAGATGCGCCCAGTGTTGCCAGATGATCTGGGATTCTCCCCAAATCTCCTCCGAAATCCCCCCAAACTGGTAGTATTTTGAGGAAATAACTAATTGAAAAAAAAAATTATTCAAAAACAATCAAAAATTTTTTTCATTAATTCAGCGATTGCTTCCATGACTAGATCAGCATCTCAAATTGCGTCTGCGCCTTGAAATATCACAAAGGCGCAGACACAGAAGTTTCAATCACTAAATGTGTTTTATCAATGTTTTACACAGTTATTGTTGTGCTAGTGAATGGTTCGATTGCGTTCAGTTATAAAAACTTGTAAATTTTCCCTCTCGCAGAACCCCCCCAAAGGATTTGTCCCTCCAAAATCCCCCCGTGGTCTGAAAAAAACCTCAAATTTGGGGAGAATTCCCCCCATCTGGCATCTTTGGATGCGATTGTGACGCGCTCTGCTGGCTTCAGGCGAGGTTTCACCTTTCCTGTGCTTTTTCAATTGCCAGCCCTGAAGATCTTCGTAATTCAAATTAGTTTTTATATGTATTAGAATTATTGTTTGACGTTTTTAACTTGATGTTTTTAGACGATCTCCGTGTAGTGGCCGGTCCGTGTTGGATGCGAGTAGCGGTATCGGCCGTCTTGACGTTCATTGAGGGAGGCCTATGTTCAGCAGTGGACGGATAGAGATAAATAAGACAGTTTACTGATGAAGATACAGCGCGAATAGTATATTTTAGCTACTTCCATAGCATTATGTCTTATGGCATACTTTTATGGGGAAATGCGGCCGACATAAACAACATTTTTGTGCTGCAGAAGCGGGCTATTCGTGCAATTTACAAGTTGCCTCCCTATTCATCTTTGAGAGAAAAATTTAAAGAAATAGGAATTCTGACTGTCGCCTCTCAATACATCTTAGAAAATTTACTGTATGTCCGAAAAAACATAAATGAATTTTGTAAGAAAAGTGATATTCATAGTAGGAATACACGTAATAGACACAGGTTACATGCACTAATGATTAGACTTTCGAAAGTAAGCAATTCTTTTAAAGGCAACTGTATACGCTTTTACAATAGGATCCCAGAAAACTCTCCATAAAAAAAAATCAATAAAGTTGTTAAAGAGCGTTTGTGTGGTAAAGGATATTATAAAGTAAAAGATTTCATGGAAGATACCATACCCTGGGAATAAGGCGTTCCTCTCGGGCATTTCAGGATAAGATGTAAAAATTGTTATAGAATATATTATATTATTTGAAAAGATTAGTTCCAATGAGTTTGTTTCGCCGGTTCTTCTCAGTGGGCTTGCCTTGGAACCGGTGGTAGATTCAATTGACGTTTTAAAAGATACTGTATTAGGTAACTTACTATTTTGAATTAAAAAAAAATGATTTTGATTTTTGATTTTAGAGGCTGATGATGATGATGATGATGTTTCCAGGAATACAAATAAATTACTTACATCAGCTGCACTTGCATTTTAATATTTCTCATAAATTTTTCAATTTCCAAAGTTTAAAAATTTCTAATACAATCCAAAAATGTATCAGCTAAAACATTATTGTTGTACAAATACAATACAAATAATAATAATATCAAACCTTTTAATGTGTCCCACTGCTGGGCACGGGTCTCCTCCTCGGAATCAGAAAGTAGGGGTTTAGGCCATAGTTCACCGATGCGCTGGCCCAATGCGGGTTGGTGAACTTCACACACCTTCAGACTTTTAATCTCATCAGGCATGCAGGTTTCCTCACGATGTTTCCTTCACTGAGCAAGCGATGGTCTTATGTTCAGGTGCACGTAGAAATTTAGAAAAACTCATTTCTAGGCATCACAGGGGGGTCAGATTCGAACCCGGACCTCTCGGCTCTTACTCAGGAGTCAGGAGGCCGAGCGCATACCCACTAGTGACTAGACCACCGTCGCTCGTAATACACTTGTTGCTTGGCTTATTAACCAAGCAATAATTTTTACTTTTTTTTAACTATAATAATAGTCTTTGAGCATATATGCTCAATCATTCAAATAGTGTTCTAAATAAGGAAGCCGATGGCTTAAAGTTTTAGGTATAGAAACTGTTTTAGATGAGGTCATGGCTCTGAAACTAAAAAAAAAACGAGAAAATTATCAAAATGACCATAAAAATATTTCCGGTCCGTTTCAGGGTAATAAATAAAATCAAAATAAGTATCATATTAAATAGAACCCAAACATGAAATGCCCCAAGTGTCAATGATACGAATAATATGACAAAAAGTGTGGGTCAAATGTCACAAAAAGTGAAAGAGCGCGTAAAATTTGTCAGTGACTTATTGCGACCATACCGGGCGCAGGCAAGACGGCGCCGGGGGCAAAAACATGTGCAAAATTATACGCTCTATTTGTATATAAATGGTTTGTATGAGAAAGGTTTTTATGTTAGTTGTGGGTCGACGTCACCCAAAAACATAATAAACTAGTTTACCTGGAACTAGCCCAGGAAACTTGCCTACCCTTTTTTTTCTATAACGCCGGGAAATGCTCTAAAGCATGTCTCCCTACGCGGACTCGCGGCGCCCGAAAGATGGGAAGTGGACGCAGCTCAACCCACTAGAAACCGGCGCGTTTGGAAGCGGCCACTAATGCTGCCTTTGGTGAGGTGCCCCGGATCTGTGAGCAAACGGGGCACCTCGACGGTTAGTCAGTCCCTCGGGGAACCGACGCCACCTCCACAGAGCGGTTGTCCCGCACCACAGAACAACCCCTCTCACTCCCGTCGTGACAGTACAATGGTGTGAGTGTCCCGTCCTCGCCCCCTTGCCCCCTGCTCTTTTGTCCCTTCTTCTTATAAGAGGGGCACAAAGAGCCCCCTCGGCTCAATTCGTTTCGCCCAAGGTGCTGGGCTCACCCTACGCTACTGAGCCCCACCGCCACGTCAAGGCCTGAATCATGGTGGGTAAAGTTGCATATCCTGAGACATGAGATGTTAAGTCTCGATGCCAGTAATTACACTGCCTGTCCTGCCCTTCTCTCAAATACAGCAAAGCTGTTTCTCGGGAGAAAAAAACAGGATGGTGGTATACATGCAGAAATAAGAGATTATCGTAAAGTTTAGCACAGTTATGGACATTTTTGTATGCGAGTGGCAAGGTATCGGCCATCTTGGCGTTCATTGAAGGAGGCCTATGTTCAGCAGTGGACGGATAGAGGCTGATGATGAGGATGATGATTATTATAGGCATAGATAGATTGAAGGTTTCTTTAAATTCAAACGCCAAGATGGCCGATACCTCGCCACTCGCATCCAACACGGACCGGCCATTGCACGGAGATCGTCTTCCCACCTGGTCAATGGCCGACCAACACTTCGTCTATCTAAACGTGGCCTCCACTCTAGAACCTTATTGCCCCATCGGCCATCCGTTCTTCTGAGTGTGTGACCAGCCCACTACCACTTCAACGAGCTGATTCTTTGCGTGATATCGGTTACCTTAGTTCTCTGACGGATGTCTTCGTTTCGAATCCTATCTGTCAAAGAAACACCCAGCATAGCACGCTCCACAGCACGTTGAGCTACGGATTCCCCCGTTGATTATATGTATTAGTAGAAGTTTTGACAAAATATAATTTCTATAACAATTAAACATTAATTGAGGTAAATTATGTTAGTTAAGAGAGAAGAATTTTATTCGTTCTGAAACTAAAAACTTTCAAAAGTGTCTGATGAGTTTTTACAGTACTCAAGAGTATTTTACAAAAGTTTGGTAGATGTCAACGCCACTTGAACGAGTTAACTCGCGAAGCCCTATTGTGTTAGCTTTATTGCTTTCTTAACAAAATATAAATAAATACCTATATGCCCCATAATTAAACTTAACAAGTCAAATATGTATATCATATATTTATAAATTACTAGCTGTTGGCCGCAGCTTCGCCTGCGTTAACGTAGACATGTATGAATTTTCATACATGTACAACGTGTATGAAATACAGTCATACTCTGACACACAAATAATGTGGTTTTCTATTGGTAAAACACCTTTCAAAATTGGTTCAGTGGATCCAGAGATTACCCTACAAGCTCACAGACTTTACCTCTTTATAATATTAGTAGGTATAGATACATACATACATACATACACGATACAGTTAAAATACAAAAATATATTGCACTTTAATAATTTAAATGGCAGGTGTCGGAAGAAATGAAGAAGATGGATCTTAAGCAGATAAGCCCGAAATAAGCGCCTTCTACCAGTTAATTGGGACTTAAAATCTAATATATAAAATTCTCGTGTCACGGTGTACGTAATTGAACTCCTCCGAAACGGCTCGACCGTTTCTCATGAAATTTTCTGTGCATATCGGGTAGGTCTGAGAATCGGTCAACATCTATTTTCCATACCCCTAAATGTTAATATATTTTTTTTTATTTTTTCGACAAAAGTTAACGCGGGCGAAGCTGTGGGCAACAGCTAGCGTATATCTATATAATTGCGATTTTTACATTGTAAAAGGCTGATTTAATTTTTTAGAGGTTGTGCTTGCTATGCTGCTTTGCAGCCAAATTGGACCGACACGACCGGGGTTGTATCTCTCGCTCACATATAGCACCGGCGTCAAATGACAGCTATGCTGTCGCGTTTCGTGCGGTGTGTGAGTTTCCGGTGGCCCATTGGGGGAGGGAGGCATCTGCATAATCTCTGGTCGTGCGGATGTGTGCGTCGACAGTCGCCAAAAGGCTTCGACTGCTCGTTTGCTCTCTTATGATATAAAAAAGCTATTAAAGATATTTTATAATAATGTAAGAGTTATAATATAAAAAATATGGATTTTATGTATTTAATATTAGTAGAAAAAGCGAACTGGTAAGCGATGAACGTCGCCCATATAAACTTTCTCTTTGAACCAGCTCAGGCGACTCATTAATAATTGATGTCCTGAGAAGTAAACTAAATCTCTGTCGTAGAAATTACACTGTCTATTCTGCCATTCTCTCAAGAACAAAGCAAAGTTGTTTGACTGAAGAAACAATCAGGATGGTGGTACCCATGCATACCCCATAACAAAATCTTCCACCAGTGTTCTTTCTCATTGTATTCTTGATCTCATGTCTCTTCGTTTTATCTTCTTCATGTAAAAAGTAACTTAAATTAGTCAAAACAATTTCCTATAAATTGTATTTTTAAATATTTTATAAACTCATGTAATACGTAGAAGTGTGATTCATCAGTGATTTAGTTAACTTTTGAACCGCCGTCGTCGGCTCCGACAACTAATTTAATGAAACAGAATGAGAACATTAAACTGTGCACATGTACCGGGCTGATAACACTCCGATCTGATCGTACACTGCGGGACAGGAAAACTGGATACATCACATATATTCTTTAAATAATTGTTACAGTTACATAAATAAGCATTCCGTTGAACAGAATTTCTCTTTTTAACCGACTTCAAAAAGGAGGAAGTTATCAATTCGTCGGAATCTTTTTTTTTTTATTTTTTTTTATGTATGTTACCTGATTACTCGAAGATGGCTAGACCGATTTGAAAAATTGTTTTTTTGTTCTAAAGGGTATACTTCCCAAATGGTCCCATGATAAGGAAACCAGGATCTGATGATGGCATCCCAGAGAAATCGAGGGGAGCTTTCGAAAATCATAGGGGCGACTAGTGCGTTTGATATTTTTTTTATAAAGTGTTTTGAAGGACTACTATTTAATGAAGGTCTAGAGTCGATCTGATGCTGGAGCCGTAAGACAGCAAATCTGCCGTGATTGCTTTGAATTACATGTATATAAAGTTTTACACAATTCCATTTCGGTTTTTTCATATTTTGTTATGTAATGATTTAAACACTTTCTACGTTCATCTCATTAATACAGCGCTATCTAATCTGAGTAACGCGTTTAATAGTTCTACCCATATTTCAGACAAATAAAATCAGTTATCGAATTTTGCAATCACTAAAAATTAAGAAATAAAAATTTTTTAAACAAAAATTAAAACCGACTTCAAAATTTAAAAAAAACTAAAAAGTAATAAAATAATTTGCTTAATCTTTGTGCCTACAATTTATAATCAACTTGTTCTTCTACTAATATACAATCTTTGCATTTACCAAGTCATTATTGTTACTTTTGGAGTCGGTGTCAGCCAAGGTAGGTAGGGAGGTAGGTACATCAACGAATACGACACCGGCTTCAAAAGTAACAATAATGACTTGGTAAATGCAAAGATTGTATATTAGTAGAAGAACAAGTTGATTATAAATTATAGGCACAAAGATTAAGCAAATTATTTTATTACTTTTTAGTTTTTTTTAAATTTTGAAGTCGGTTTTAATTTTTGTTTAATTGGACACAATAGATAGACATCAGGAAAGACATATCATTATTTTTATATACAAATATGTATTTGTTTTTAAAAGCCGTTATAAGGCTACAGTATTAGTTATTGTCTATCATATTTTCTACTGGTTTTTCTTTTTCGGTAGAAGGATAGAAAATGCTAAGGTCCACTTTTCATCTATATCATCTCACGTCACAGGGTAGGCAACGTATGAATAACCTGCTTTTTTTATATCGCAAGGAAATCCTTATGGATGCAGTCAGAATCTTCGGGTAGATCCTGACCCAATGTGGGACTCGCACCTGGGAGTGCCCACCCTAAGAACAAAAACTGCCAGCGCGTTCAGCCGCATTTTTGAGGATCCCGGATATGTAGGCAACAGACAGGATGACCGCAGTGACATTAATGATCTATCTGAGCTAGGTCTGAGAGAACCCGTTTATATTCACGACCACCAGGTAGGTTTTCAGTCAATTTGCTACACTACACGGGTTTGTGATGCTCATCCTGTGTGGAGCTTTCACGCGTCACGTCACGACATGCGCTGAAGTCAGCGTGCCATAATGCCACGCCAGACATAAAATGGTATTCTTACGCATGGCAACCGGTTGCCCGTGGTACGTAAGAAACATCGACCTGCACAGGGACTTCAGATTAGAGTCCGTTAGGGGCCACTTCAAAATGACGTCAGAACGTCATATTGAAAAGGCACTCCTTCACCCAAACCCACTCATCGTGAGCGCGGCAAACTATTCCCCAGATACCTCAGTTCCAATTAGACATAGGTTACCTAAGGATGTTTTACCCCTACACATGGAAACCACATCGATCCGGATTGACCGTGAAAGCTTAGGTTCGAATCTGATATGAGTAGACGCAAACCCAGACATTGCATTGCTTGGGCACCGCGCATGACCCGCCTCCCTCTCCAGAGGGAGGGATGAGGGCCGGCCCTCATGATGATAGGTTAAATTAAACCGTAAAATATTCGTCGACCGTATCGGATTTGACTAGTCCAAATCCTGCTCTCCCGAGCAGCCGGTGTGCCGCGGTACCGGCTGCATGGGTACCACCATCTTGCTTGTTTTTCCCGTGAAACAGCTTTGCTGTGTTTCGGAGAGAAGGGAAAGACAGGCAGTGTAATTACTGGCACCGAGACTTAACATCTTATGTCTCAAGATAGGCAACACATAGATGAGTTGCCTGGGCTCGATCCAGGTATACCTACTAGTTTATGTTCATGGGCGATGTCGACCACTTACCATCAGGTGGTACGTTTGCCAGTTTGCCTATCCAAATTACATAAAAAAAACAGCGCGTGCGATGAATTACGCCCCTAGCGGGGCGCGGAGGGGGGCTTCCCCCTATCGACTATTTCTTAAGTGAGCCATCTGCTCACCTACTGTACTGATTGAGCTTAAAGACCGAAAAGTCTAGGCCTTCCGAAAAAAAAGACATAAAATGAGGCTTATAACAGGCTGATGGTGCGCATTGTCCGATCCAGTTTTGATGTCATGCAATGCAGTGAACGCAGGCATTAATGATGGCTGAATCAATTTTCGTGTCCCTCTAGCTAGTGTCGTGTAGCTAGCGTGCTCCGAAATACATAAGTTGATTTTCTATGGTTTATACCTACCGTTTTTCTCATAGGCTGATACTGATGACGGATCCAGTTTTCATGTCCCGTGGTGTAGCGTGCAACAGGAGTCCGCCGTCCAAATAAAAGCTAACGGGCGGCTGTACGGGGGCGCTGTAATGGAGTACAGGGCTACGAGGAAATGGATCCGACTATGAATATATTATTTGGGTTATTCCACCGAATGACAAAACGGACCCTGCCATCAGATAACGTGGCACTAGTCTAGTGTTAATTACAATCCAGCTTACGTTTCTTAGGATTCCATGCGATACTCCATTGTCTGTCTGTCTGTCTGTCTGTTTGTCAAAACAAAACCAATAGGTATTTTCCATTGATATAGAATCATGAAATTCAGCAAGAGCTATGTCTCACACCTTAACTGAACGGAGAAGATAGACTCAAATCCAAATCGTTGATTTGTGGTTGCATTACATAAAAATAACTACGGAATATAATTTATGAAATCCTCTGAGCGCGAGTCTCCGAAAAAAAATATATACTTATTACACTTTCTGTTTGTTTTGTTTTCTTTTTTCTGCCGCGGCCGCAATGTTTGTGCTTTTATTTTTAAAACTGACGCCATTTGCAATAACGTCATCGTATTCTATATTATACACTTGAGATATTCTCAAGTCCTGCTTTCCCGAGCAGCGCGCGCGATGAACCGCGCCCCCTGCGGGGCGCGAAGGGGGGCGTCCCTCTTTCGAATATTTCTTAAGTGAGCCATCTGCTCACTGACTCTACCGATTGAGCTTAAATCCATCAGGCCGAAAAGTCTAGCCCTTCCGAAAAAAAAGAGATATTCTCTAATTATTACTTTATTATTCCTGCTTAAGAGATTCGCGTTACAGGTAGACATACTTAGCGTTACAGCTAGTGGTCAAACTTACCCACCTCCCCTCTTTCTCCGTTGTGCTTTATTCCTTTATAATGTATTCCGTGTATACTTAAAATATTTATCATTCATCTCTACAAATCATTTGATATGTAAAATAATATTCCCACTTAAAAAACTTAATATATCAATCACCCTGTCCCTGTACAGTGGTGGTATCGGACTAGCGGACCAGATCACCTTCCACACGGCGATAACCTTAAAAGCACCACCAATATTAATATATCAAACACCCACGTGCTTGTCCATCACACACACACACACACACACACACACACACACACACACACACACACACACACATACACACACAATAATTAATATCGCTTTCTTTCTATTAGTCATAGATTTTAATATCATACGCTCAATATTTCGTAGGTATCTGTTACAAGGGGAGGGATATGCCGCGTCCCGACCTTTCCAGACAGCAAAGCTGCTTAAAACGGGGCAAACAAGCAGGATCGTTTTCTCAGCTAATTACACAATCCTAAATAATATCGCTGAGTAGCCGTCCTCGTTTCTAAAACATGTTTATTCCTCTTTGCGCGCATAGCAGAGCTATCTTGAAGAAGATGATGCAAAGACTAGACAGATCGGGTTTAGGCTTCGTTGTAGGCACAATGTTTTAAAACACAAGATCTGTATATTTAATCTCTATCAATAAAAGGGGGTTAATCCAAGTTTTTGATTAATAAAAATCCATCTAAAAACCCACTCCGTAACAGTACCCATGCAGCCGGGAGCGTGGCACACCGCATCCTTCCCACCGGTGTTACAGAATGTTCAAAAGATTAGAACCACTGAGTTTGTTTCGCCGGTTCTTCTCAGTGTGATCGCCTTGGAACCGGTGGTAGATTATGTATGTATAACCAAATAAATAAATAAAAAAAGCAATAGATGTTCGAAATTTGAAATTAAAAAAAAACTTGAACTGTATGTTTTCTATTATAGGCCAGATTGAAAATCGTTTGCTAGACGAGCGACGTCTTCGTGTTCTTCACGCATTCCCTTGGGAGGAATCGAACCCCCTTCTATTGTTATTGAGGGGATCTCTACGGGATTTTAACCTTACAGCAATGACTCCTGTACACTGAAGACCGAATGATTCTGTTGGAATTGGATTCTGGGTTGAATACCGTTTATTAGACAAAAATTGGGGATTCAAAACCCCTCCCCCACCGCAAAATTACCTCTACACCGATCATATCAAATATTGCGCAGTGTTTTTGCACAAACTCCCAAACATCAATAAATAATCTAAATCGTGTTCAGGAGTTATTGTTATTGTACCAAATTTGACGTTCGGTTATTGAACAGAGCTACAGACTATATAGGTCAGGTATCATTATATCAAACTAGCTGTTCCCCGCAGTTTTGCCCGCTTTAACTAGCCGCTGTTTGTGGATTCTTCTGTTAGATTGGTGCGGTCAATTTATTACACTACATCTGACACTCCGAAATTCAACTATGGCACAAAGTATTTTCGACATTGATATACTTATAGTGGTTAATTTAATAGCAATGATATTCGACGTCATCATCATCACCCTTAATCCGTCCACTCATGAACATGAATCCTTCAATGAACGCCAAGACGGCCGATTCCTTGCCACACATCTAACACGCACCGGCCAACGCACGGTGATTGTCTTCCCACCTGGTTAATGGTTGACCAACACTTCATATACCTAAACGCAGATCTAGACATCTGCCAGAGAACTAAGTTACTGATATCACGCGAAGAATAAGGTTAATAAGGTCTCATAATTCATCTCATAGGCGTCTCATAATTCATCTCCTAGGCGTCTCATAATTCATCTTCTAGGCGTCTCATAATTCATCTCCTAGGCGTCTCATAATTCCTCTCCTAGGCGTCTCATAATTCATCTTCTAGGCGTCTCATAATTCATCTCCTAGGCGTCTCATAATTCCTCTCCTAGGAGTCTCATAATTCAGATCCTAGGCGTAAAAGGTAGACAGCTGGTAGAGACTAGAGTGGTAACATTCCGCACAGGTTACGCGTTCGAATCCCGCCACGTGCAAATAAATTGTAAGATGAATTTGATGCCATACACCGAATCATGGACGTGTATATGTACCTAGTTATATAAATTTATTAAGTTTATTTTAGTTCTTAATATCAGTAACAAAAGCTTTCGATTTTACCATTGGATTAAGTGAACGAGGTGTAACCGCACTCACAAAATACTTATTTCCTCATGACTAATATTAAACACTAAAGTTCGGAAGATTAACATAACAGCTCATATAATTTTTAAACGCCAATAAAGTTCCAAAAAAGGTCAATTTAAAAAGGCCGCACGCCAAAGCTTTTAAGGGCAGGTGTT
The DNA here is from genome assembly GCA_963853865.1 of Helleia helle. Taxonomy (NCBI): domain Eukaryota; kingdom Metazoa; phylum Arthropoda; class Insecta; order Lepidoptera; family Lycaenidae; genus Helleia; species Helleia helle. Next base: position 5,953,183 of record OY971436.1, read on the forward strand.
GGCCTTTCCCAGGCCACAGGTCTGCACGTGCACAGCAATATGGCCTTATCTGGCGCCGGCGTAGGGCGCACAGAATACCAAAAAAACAACCACTTTGTAACTTATGAAAAGTTACACAAAAATATTTTATGAGCTATAGGATACTTGCGGATCCGACAGACATTGTGGTCAAAATATTAGTGGACCTAATTGTGAATCTAAACCATCCTCGAATCCACTTGAACTAATAATTTCATGAAAATCGGTCCAGCCGTGTAGGACTTCAGTGACATATGCACAGAAAAATTACATATATAAATAACTAGCTGTTGCCTGCAGCTTCGCCCGCGGTACTCAACTCCTATATGTCAAAGCGTGATGTTATATAGCATAAAGCCTTCCTCGATAAATAGGCTGTCTAACACTGAAAGAATTTTTCAAATCGGACCAGTAGTTCCTGAGATTAGCGCGTTCAAACAAACAAACAAACTCTTCAGCTTTATAATATTAGTATAGATTTATTTCTCACTTTTGAGTGCCTATTCGTGGTTTTGAAGTCGGTTTAATTTTTTATATTAAACAAATATAAATGGATTGTCAAAATTGTTAAATTTATGACTCATCGGCTTTAAACCGTTTACTGGTTTTGTAATATAACCAGTCAAAAATATATATGCTCCTCACTAATTTCCAATTATTAAGGTTACACAAGTCGCTCATATTTCCATACAAACGCAGAACAGTAATTACTACAATGTTTGACGTTGACCATAAAAAACTAACTATAATATAAATTGATCTCGTCGTTATCTATGTGTCTATGTAACCAAAATCGTAAAAAAATATACATTTAAAAAATACAAGCTTCTAAACTTTCGTATTTCAACACTGATTTTAGCCCATTTTTGGGCGTAAATAAATAGTATACCGAGCACGAAAGCTCAAAAATAAAGCCCATATAGATATAGTTTAGTTATTCAAAAGATAAAATAAATTTATTTTGAAAAGATACACTTATTAGTTTTTCTATAACAACTGTTTTGCTAAAAGGACATTTTCGGAATGAATCATTGTGCATTTCATTCTAGCACACATGTTCGCGCACTATGTCAGGTGAGATAGCAATCATTTTGTTGGAGTTCGCGCCATCGACTAGTTCAACATTAAAAAAAGAAAATAAAAATAAGTAAAAAATATGTCTACATTATCCAAAGTATTCAATATATTGTATTATGTAGAAAGTTTAAACATAAACACAAAGTAACACATCATCATCATCAGCCTCTATCCAACATAGGCATACATATATATATGAACATAGGCCTCCTCAAAGAACGCCACGACGGTCGATTCCTTGCCACCCGCATCCAACACGGACCAGCCACCGCACGGAGATAGTTACCTGATTACATGTAAAACGTACATATTCTGTTTCGATGTTACACGTGACAGGGCAACATACACACTGCAACCAGGGCTGCAACAACCAGCACTCTGATGAAACTAATTTGACTGAAAAACCACCCCACCACAGACCCACTATCTTGCTTGTTTCTCCCGTGAAACGGCTTCGCTGTGTTTCGGAGAGGAGGGCAAGGTAGTGTAATTACCATCTTATGTCTCACCAGGCAACACATAGATGAGTTGCCTGGGCTCGTTCCAGGTAAACTAGTTTATGTTCATGGGCGACGTCGACCACTTACCATCAGGTGGCACGTTTGCCAGTTTTCCTATCTAACTAACATAAAAAAGACCCTACTGTATTTCCGAATCTTTCTCTTCGTATTGGAGAAAGCTAGACTTTTAAGAAAACAGCATACTCATATTTGAAATTTGGTAATCCTTTGGTATAGCGGATGTCTTTAGATATCGAGGATCACTTACAGCCAGAGCCAACTGCCTATTTATCCCCTCTCTTATAAAAGAGAGGAGGCCTCTAGTCTCCTCTTATCATACAAGAGAAAGGACTGGAGATGCAGAAGGCACTGCTATTGATATCTCAAAAGCTGCATTGTTGCTTGAGGAGGGTTCTACTCACTCTCAGAAGTTCACTTTCCATAATCAGAAGTGACAGGACTTTGTAAAGTAAAAAGTAAAAAAAATCAAAAGTATCTTATTTTCTATTATACTACCTGTTGCCTGCTTCACCTGCGTTAACATTGAAACATACCCGGACTGATGTTAATTATTTTTATAGTCTAAGACACTCACAAATAATGTGTCTTTCTATTGGTAAAAGAACTTTCAAAATTGGTTCAGTGGATCCAGATATTACCCCCTACAAACTCACAAACTTTACCTCGTTATAATATTAGCATAGATTATATTTGCAAAGCTAGTCCCCTGACAAAGGACAAGAGCCCCAAAGTGTGTAAGCAAAATTTTTAAAACATATCCAGAATCCCATGATCCCATCAATTTTTTTTACGCCAGGATGGGGCCCCGTCAGAAAAAGTTACGCTATTGAAGTATATATAGGATTAACTCTAGAGAGTAGTCGAGACCATGGAATAAAAATCTAGTTATAATTTTAAATGATATATCACTCCTATATGTTATTACTAGCTGCTGCCCGCAGCTTCGCCCACGTTAACTTACTCAACTTAATTACTGTTCGTCACAGCGTGATGTTATATAGCCTTACTCGATAAATGGGCTATTTAGCAGTGAAATAATTTTTCAAATCGGACCAGTTGTTCCTGAGATTAGCGAGTTCAAACAAACAAACTCTTTAGCTTTACCTATAATATTGAAACAATATAGTTGTAAAGTATCCAGAACGTCGGTCATCTAAAAACATAAACCGCGACAAAATCCGTATTTGTTACATTATAAGTGTAATTCGTGTGAACATTATATAGCAATAATTATATCATATGTATTTCAAGTTCGAAAATTATTTGTACCGCTCGCGCTTGGCCGTTTGGTACAGCGTCATCCCCTCACTTCGCCGGATGGTAGCAATTCAGATAAAACGCTTACAAATTGGACCGTAAAAACATACAGCATGGTTTTTATAATGAAATAGGGTGGGAATTTTATTATAGTTACCATGACATGGGCGTGGTGGCGAGGGTTTTGTAGGTATCAACTATCAACAATAATAGTTGATGTGGTGGTACCTCTTGCTCACATAACACCGACGTCAAGTAACAGCTATGCTGTCGCATATCGTGCGGTTTGTGAGTTTCCGGTGGCCCATTGGGGGATAGGGAAAAGGAGGGTAACCCTTTGGTTGTGCGAATGTGTACGAGCGTCGGTACCATAAGGCTCCGATTGCTCGTTAATGACTTAATAAATGATTCTGTAGGTATACCGGGTAGAGGGATGATTTTGTGCCGCGCTCCCGTATTTGTACCACCATCTTGCTTGTTTCCCCCGTGGAACAGCTTTGCTGTGTTTCGGAGGGAAGGGCAAGACAGACAGACTTGTCTTAGGATGAAAAACATGTATGAGTTGCTTGAGATAGCTTCAGGCTAACCTGCTTATGTTGATGCGAAGCTGCCAACTTACCATCATGTGGTTCGTCTGCCGTTTGCCTATAAAACCAACATTAAAACCTCAACCAACCCACAAAAAAACCTTAAATACTTGTCTAGGCAATCATTTAGTGATTCTAGAATTAAATTTGCGATTTTCTCGGACCTTAAGCTAATCAAGTGGACTTTAGAAGGAATAACATGCTAAAGTAAAAATGCTTACGAAGTTTTGCTAACAATTACAAGAAGCAATTTGCGTTTAAATTTTTTTTCAAAGGTAATAAGCAAATGAACGCTTTATTTGAAATCTTGACAAATTTCACGATTGATGGTGTTTGGGTTTTCCAAACAACAACGAAGCGATCAAATAAGATCCGTTGAGTAATTTTTAAAGAACCCAATCCTAGAAATATCTCAAACCAGGTGTCCTCCGCGATTCCGATCGGTCTACTTTTGAAACAAAAATTCTTTCCCCTAAAATATATTGCCAATAACTTTTAAGAAAAAAAAGACCTGACTTTAGTTACAGAGATTAGCGCGTTTAAACAAACAAACAAATTCTTTAGTTTTATTGTATCTCATCATCATCATCATCAGCCTCTATCTGTCCACTGCTGAACATAACTCTCCCTCAATGAATTTATTGTATTTATTTGTATCAAATTTAGAAACTTATTAGCCATGAAGGTAGAAAAGCGAGAACTAGTCATATAAAAGTCGTTTGTAAGTACATATACTGCGTTGACCACCTTTATGTTCATCTTTGTTTGCCTATTTTAGGGAGACAAAAATGCTTTGATATTTGAAAATATATAGACTTTTAAACCAATTAGATTATTATGATTTACATCAACCCTATATAAACCTACTGCGATAAATGAACACAAAGAAACCGAACGAACTTTGGGCTTAATAAAAATGAACCAGAGGATTTTTTTAATAATTGTTACGTTGAGAATTTGCTATAGGTACAAATATAGAAAATAAAAATAATCAGTCTTGTAAGTTTATTAAAAGAAAAAAGAAAATAACAGTAAACATATATATCTATGTGCATACTTTCAAGTACGGCTTCTTAATTCTAATACATAACAAAATAATACTTTGGCAACCAGTCTATCTAAAAAAAGACAATAAAAATACTTTTGTGGAAGAGTTGCTTCCAAAATCTCCGGCTTAAAAAAGTGACGTGACGTATTTCTAAAATAAATTTTTTGGCAGTACCTTTGTCACTTGAATTATTTCTAGAATTAAAAAAAAACATCCTCAGAATCAAATTTAGAACATATTCATAAGTAATATCCTGAAATAATAATTGCACGTCTATTTGAATATGAACAAAAACTATAATTTATTATAATGATTCTGGGGCTGTTCTTTTCATTTAAAAATAGAAATATTTTTCTTTGGTTTTTTCTTACTGAATTATACATAATCGTTGTACATAACTCTGTTATAATATTGTTAAAGTTTAGTATATAGGAATTTGTTTGTTTATATATCATAATATTTATTTCCTAATGTAATATTATCTTGAAAATAATTTGTACTGTATTGCTATTGTTCATAATATACCAAATATCTTTTCAAACTGCAAACATTCCATGAATTAATTTTTTTGTGAAAATAACTTTTGTGTAGTGAGCGTTTTTCTACAGAAACATACTATTGCTCGCTAGACAAGGAAAAAAAATCAAATAAAAAAATGCATGTTAATCAGAATATGAACAAAATGTGCAATGATTCTGGGAATGTGGATTGCTTTTTAATAGATCCTTTTATAACTATCAACAAACATAGTTTGGGGTGTAATATTTTTTTACCTCCGGTTCCCCATATATATCTTTTCTGCCTTCCGAATATAAGTCAGTGATATCCGAAGAGCTGGCTATAGTTTCGTCTATTTGTTTCACATAATACTTATCGTCATATGTGAAACTGTCATCGAAGTAGTTCGTCGATGTTGCGTCGTCTCCCCCAATTTCCGTCTTAAAGGGTTCATATACAATTTGCTCAGGTCTAGTTTCTGGTTTGTACAATTTTCGGCCAGTTTTATTCGGTTTTGCATCTGTGGAAGTGGATACTTCTGGTGATTTGATCCGTTTGCTCTTGTATCTTCGGTTTTGGAACCATATTTTGACCTGAGTGGGAGAGAGACTTAGGGTTTTTGCTAGCTGTTCCCTTTCTGGCGCTGTCAAATACCTCTGAGCCCTGAATCTCACTTCCAGCGCGTGTACTTGGGTCTGTGAAAAGAGTATTCTAGGCTTTCGTTTCGCGCTTTTGTCTTTTTTGTCTGTTTTTGAGGGGCATGATGGAGTTTCTGTGGACAAAAGTATTATATTAGAGAAATAAAGTTTTGTGTTTTCATAGAAAATATGATCTTCTTAGTAAGCCTTTGTCTAGATAACCTGAATATACATCTAGTGTGTAACAGATTTGAATTACTACCACTACCTAATGAATGGATCTAAGTCTACCATTGAGGCTTTAGTCGAGGGTAGCGTATAATAGTACAGACAACACTCCAATTTTTATGAGCAAGTTTAGTATTCAATTTATAAATTAAAAATAAATGACACAATGTAAGCGGAATTTCAAGGAAATCATAGGATGATTATAAACGCGAAAGCTTGTAAGAATATGTATGTAAGTTTGTTTACTCTTTCTCGAAAAAACTAGTAAATGAATTTTAATGAAACGTTACAATAACATAGCTTCTACATTAGCATATACATACACATAGCGTCTATAATTTATCCCTGTACTCCCACGGGAATGGGAATACAGAAAGCAAGAACATTACATAGGACAAAAATTGAAGGAATAATTAACTTTACTGACATATTTTATTTATTATTGCAAGTTAATTAATAAAACTTGTCAAAAGTGAAACAAATCCATATGTGTAATATTATATCACATATAAATATGTATCTAAAATAATAATAATTTTAATAATGAAATAAGCACTAATTAATAATTATTATAATAATATTAATAATACTAATTGTACTCACTTGTATTTCTCCTCGTGTTAACTTGGTAAGTGTGTAATGTGTCTGGATGTTGGTATGGACTACATTTAGGTTCTTCTATATCCTTGTTAGGTCTCTTGACTTCTATAATACCTAGTGGTCCGGGCAAGACTTCTCTCTCCGTATTCTCCATTTTTTGATGATCGGGGTGATTAACTACCGAATACTCGTGATTCTGTTGATAAATACTTTGACAATATTGATTATAATTATAATATTCGTCGACTTTTGTGTCGTATATTTCTGGATTCCAGTAGCCGTCGATATTGCCATGCACCGGAATATTGGGGTATACTTGGGGGAAGTATTCTGGATATTGGTTCTGTTGATATACTGGTTCGTAGTCGCGTCTCTCCCTCTCCGGTTTCCACACATCTTTGTCATATTGCGTATGACTTATATTCAAAATGTCTTTCACGTAAAACGGTGTTGGATTCTCGTCGATTCTCAAACGGCTCTTTTCGTAAAAACAGTTCTTCGTTTCCATTTTCTTATCATCAAAGTTATAATACTCATTTTTAAAGTCATATTCGTTTTTATACGACGTGGACACTTCGTTGTGTTGTTCGAAGTTCATTTTGCACTTGGGCTGTAGGTTTCGTTACGGGTGATGGAAGACTGAAGGTGTTCCGTTGAGGCCAATCCACGTTGGCTTAGCCATGGGCGGGGCATGGTGTTGTTTTATCTCCCTCTATCTCATGTTCTCTATTTCACTCACACTTCAGGGCAGTTCCCGGTAGAGTAAATAAACGAATGATTTCATTTGTTTGTACGCCTAATGATTTTGTGATTAGGGCATTTTTTATTTGATGCGTTTACTTTACTCGAACTATTTATTGTTATTGATATGGAAGGTGATATTTGAGTGGGTAAATATTTTAGGTAACGGGTTCAAATCCAGTAAGGGTAATATGGGAATTTTATTTACATTTTTTTAAATTTAATTTTCCTTACCTGAGGATATGATGATTTGGTTAATGTGGTGTACGTGTTTATAAACCTTTTTTGTTTATTCAAATAATAAGTGTTCATTATACAAATATATATATATATATTGGGTTAAGTTTTAATTGAAAATACTTAATTATAGGTACACAAGATGGTCTGTAAGCAAAACAAAATATAGATTTGAAAATATTGTTTGATAGATGGCTTTTCAGTGTTGACGTTCTTACAATTTTAATTTGCTGTCAAATACTCAAAAGATTAGTACCACAGAGTTTGTTTAGCCGGTTTTTCTCAGTAGTAAACACAATTTGGCGTTCAATGAGATATTTTGCGAAGTATGTTGAATATGTACCTCATTGTACTTTGAATGGTCTTAAATTTAAACATCAGTCATGATCGGCGCTATTCAATTAAATAAAATCAGTTTTTATTATAATTTTCATAATGGTCAATGGCTATGTGATCTAAATGGATTGCCGCAGACGGGACGTTATCTATTAAATAAACACTCCTTGTTTAAACGTTGCTTGAAACTTGAAAGAGATCATCAAGTATATAATCGGATAGAGTAATGTGGGCACAACCGACGGCAGGAGGCCGTGTGGTCGCAGACTGCACGGTTAGCGGGGGGCAACCCCCCACTTTTATAAACTAAAAGTGAGCCAAATGGGCTCACACTAATCCGATGTAGCATTAGGGCCTTCGGGCCGTTAGCATAGATCCATCCGAAAAAAAAAAGTAATGTGGGCCATACAATTCAGAAATTGATCAGTGATTTGTCACTGATGGAACAGCAATTCAACCAAACAGTGATCGCTCAGTGAGTGACTCGTTGCGCCCGAAAGCTGGTAAGTGGACGCAGCTCTACCGACTAAAACCCGGCGAGTGCCACCAATGCCGCCTTTGGTGGGACCCCGGATCTGTTGACCCGCCTGGGGAATCCCCCGTCCCCCGCGGGATTTTTAAGATTATTCCCGTTAAAAAAACTGTGCTTGTTTATAAAGTTATATGTATTCTCATAACACTTTCCATACTTAACACATCAAAAACCCCGAGGCGTATATTATTAGTATTATTTATTAAGGTTTGTTAGCCATTGTTGTAAACACGCTGTCAACACTCTGTCGGTATAAGTGTATCGTATAAACTTATAGAGAAGTTGTATTTCCTTTGGTAAAGGCTATATAATATATTATTATTAGAATTTTTATATAATTTTTATTAGAATTTGCTGCGTTTGTAGAAGGCTGGGTGGAAGGATGCGCTGTGCCACGCTCCCGGCTGCATGGGTAACATCTTGCTTGTTTCTTCCGTGAAACAGCTTTGGTGTTTCGGAGTAGGGCAAGACAGTCCCCACCATGGTTCAGGCCTTGACGTGGCGGTGGGGCTCAGTAGCTTAGGGTGAGCCCAGCACCTTGGGCGAAGCTAATTGAACCAAGGGGGCTCTTTGTACCCCTCTTATGAGAAGAGGGGTCCACAGCCATGCCGCCTGCGAGACGTGCACCTCAACGGCGGGCGCTCTACTGGTGGTTGGCCGAGATAGCGACTCTCGGAGCCGCCTGCAACGGGGCAAGGAAGCTGCATATCCGGAGCAGATGGAGACGCCCCCAGGACGTCAACAGGGACGACAGGCTATGCAGGGTCTACGCAGAAAAGCGTAAGATCCTGCAGCAGGCCATTTACCGAGCCAAGGAGGAGGCTTAGTTGGAGCTGGTTGAGGGTCTCAACGGAGACCCCTGGGGCTGACCGTATAAATTGGCGCGGAACAAGCCGCCTGCAGGCAGCTATACTCTGGAGTCTGCCGGAGTATGACGACGTACGATGCACCCATCTGGGAGGGTCACCTTACCGCGAGGAATAAGGCCCAGCTACGCTCTGCGCAGCGGGTCGTCGCGGTAGGAGTGATCCGGGGATACCGTACAGTATCGTGGGCGGCAGCCAATGCTCTGGCCGGTGACCCCCCTTGGGAGCTCGTGGCGGAGCTTCTTGCTGAGATGCACTCCTATGTCTTGGATAGGAGGTCGCTCGGTGAGAGCCTTACGCTGGACGGGATCCTGCGGGTTCGCCGCTTAATGCGAAGGTGAGGCGAGGACCTGGCGCAGCAGCCGTACGGCAAAAGCCTTACGGTTGCTCTGCGTCCGGTCCTTGAGCGGTGAATGCGCCGTTAGCGCAAACCCCTCACCTTTCGTCTGACACAGGTGCTCACCGGGCATGGTTGCTTTGGTGAGTAGCTGTGCCGGACGGCTCGCAGGGAGCCGTTGACAGTGTGTTACGATTGTGGCGCGGCGGTGGACTCGATCCAGCACATCCTCGAGGTGTGCCCGAGATAAGCGGCGCTGCATCATGATCTGACATCGGTCATCGGAGGGGACTTAATTGTCTCTGCTGAGCGTCATCACCACGATGCTCGGTGTCGACGAGTCCTGAACGGCGATGGTCTCCTTCTGCGAGGTGGTAATGTCCCAGAAGGAGGCCGACGAGCGGGTGAGAGAGGAGGCCGCCGACGAAGCCTCTCCCCGTGGGCGACAAATAGGGTTGCGTAGGAGGCGCTACTTAATGCGCCTCGAGTAACGCCCCTGTGCTCGTGTCGGGTTTAGGATAGGAACCTGGGCCCAGTATGACACGACGTTGCGGGGACTGCTTAGTAGCGGCCGGACAGTCCCCACTTAAGAGGAGTAGTCTGGCCTTCGCCGGGGCCAGGCTGTCGCTGAGGTGATTCTGTTGATTATAGACCCGCGAATAAGGCCCAGCTACGCTCTGCGCAGCGGGTCGTCGCGGTAGGAGTGATCCGGGGATACCGTACAGTATCGTGGGCGGCAGCCAATGCTCTGGCCGGTGACCCCCCTTGGGAGCTCGTGGCGGAGCTTCTTGCTGAGATGCACTCCTATGTCTTGGATAGGAGGTCGCTCGGTGAGAGCCTTACGCTGGACGGGATCCTGCGGGTTCGCCGCTTAATGCGAAGGTGAGGCGAGGACCTGGCGCAGCAGCCGTACGGCAAAAGCCTTACGGTTGCTCTGCGTCCGGTCCTTGAGCGGTGAATGCGCCGTTAGCGCAAACCCCTCACCTTTCGTCTGACACAGGTGCTCACCGGGCATGGTTGCTTTGGTGAGTAGCTGTGCCGGACGGCTCGCAGGGAGCCGTTGACAGTGTGTCACGATTGTGGCGCGGCGGTGGACTCGATCCAGCACATCCTCGAGGTGTGCCCGAGATAAGCGGCGCTGCATCATGATCTGACATCGGTCATCGGAGGGGACTTAATTGTCTCTGCTGAGCGTCATCACCACGATGCTCGGTGTCGACGAGTCCTGAACGGCGATGGTCTCCTTCTGCGAGGTGGTAATGTCCCAGAAGGAGGCCGACGAGCGGGTGAGAGAGGAGGCCGCCGACGAAGCCTCTCCCCGTGGGCGACAAATAGGGTTGCGTAGGAGGCGCTACTTAATGCGCCTCGAGTAACGCCCCTGTGCTCGTGTCGGGTTTAGGATAGGAACCTGGGCCCAGTATGACACGACGTTGCGGGGACTGCTTAGTAGCGGCCGGACAGTCCCCACTTAAGAGGAGTAGTCTGGCCTTCGCCGGGGCCAGGCTGTCGCTGAGGTGATTCTGTTGATTATAGACCCGGGACCCTCAAATGCGGTTGAAGGCGCTCGCAGTGGTTTTAGTTTACGGGTAGGGCACTCCCAGGTGCGAGTCCTACATAGGGTCAGGATCTACCCGAGATCCTGGCTAGATGCGTAAGCATTTCCCTGCGATAAAAAATGCAGTATAATTACTGGCACCGATACTTGACATCTTATGTCTCAGGATAGGCAACACATAAATGAGTTGACTAGACTAGTTCAGGGTAAACTAGCTCATGTTCACAGGTGACGTTGACCACTTACAATCAGGTGGCACGTCCGTCCGTTTGCCTATCCAAATAAAAAAGGTAAAAATATGTTACTAGCTCTTTAAACTTAGATCTAAATATGCAAATAAATTGTTTGAATAGCCCCACTATAATTAGAGTTGGTCAGCCATTACGGCCGGTGCGTGTATGCGAGTGGCAAGTTCATTGAAGGAGGCCTATGTTCAGCAGTGAACGGATAAAGGCTGATGATGATGATGAAAGGCTTCAAGTGGCTTGAATCGAGTTAAAACACCGTTCATTATCACGAGGTTGTATCCGTCCAATCAGATATAAGGTACAAACATTGAGAAGTATTTCTGTAGAGAATATTAAGAGGCAGTGCCATGCTACATTGCAGCCGAATTGGGCCGGCACGACCGGGGTAGTACGTCTTGCTCACATATATAACAAGTGACAGCTATGAGTTTCCGGATGGGGGGCTAGGGTAAAGGAGGGCAACACATCTACATAACCTCTGGTTTGCGGATATATGAGCGTCGGCAGTCGCCTTAAGGCTCCGACTGCTTCTTAGCCTCCTTGTAACATAAAAAAGCATAAGGTAATATAGCTTGCAACATTATCGTTCCGTACTATCTAATCATGGTTTTAGTCACATGGAACCATATAGAAATGTGGTTTTATAGTCATTGCATGGAACATTCGACCCAGTACCTAACAGCTAGACCGCTCGCTGGGCTCCTACCCATGGGTCGAAATACGACCTCATTCCGCAATAAATTTGACCCATCACAATTGCTGTAAGTGACATTACAGCGCTATTGTTTAAAAGATATAGGTACCAGATGTTTGGCTGAATTTCTTCATTTTAGAATTCTCAATCATTTCTCAATGTATATTTAACGTTGTGTGATTGTTCATTGTTGATATTTGTGAGCGACGACGGACTAGTGGGTATGGACTCGGCCAATTGTGTGAGAGGTCCGGGTTCGATTCTGATCCCTGTGCCTTGAAATATGTTTTTATAAATTTCTACTTGCACCTAAATTTGAGACCATCGCTTACTCACCGGTGAAGGAAACATGCCTGATGAGATTAAAAGTCTTTGTAAGTTCACCAACCCACATTGGGCCAGCGCTTCGGTAAACTACCTAATGAACTATGGCCCAACACCCAGCATCGAGGAGGAGACCCGTGCCCAGCAGTGTGATATTAGGGGTTGATGATAATGATGATAGTTCACATTCTTTATTAGCCCCTGCGTCTTCACCGACCGCATTTTTTTATCTTTATTGAAATTTTAAAAGGGGGTTTTAGCCAACCCCATCGTACCTTGTAAGTATATACAATGTACCTTATTACATTAACAGCTTAACCAATTTATAAATGTATAAAAACAATAAAAAGAAACATTCGTCAAGAGAATCACTGATAGGCATAATATAACGCAAATTTAAAAAAATCCTTTATTAAATGCGAAAATATTTTTTCGAATTCGACCCTCTCAGTTTTTAATTTAGCGTTAAATCAAACATAGCCATACATTTATTTTATTGGTAGATTTACGATTAGCACTTATATTCGTCCACAACACATTTCTTCACCGCCATGATCCCAGTCTTTGCACCAAGGAACCCATGGTCGTCTCAGTCGACGGGTCGACTGATCATCTGAACCATCATTGTCAGTCTCTATCCGTCCACTTCTAGAGGCCTCTATCAATGAACGCTAAGACAGCCAATCCTCTCGCATCCATGTTAGTTATCTACTCTTCCTACAATACGAAACTTTTGTACAAATCGAGGATTATCAACATTATAAAAATCGGATTTCATTTATATTGATTCAAAACAATGAATTTGTTTCATTAAAATCGGATCAGTTTTATTCCAGTAATAAGACTATTTTGCCCAGACAGAAATATCTTAGACAACGAAAGTATATTAAAAAAACCTCTTGAAATAAGAAGGTCCTTTCAAGAAGTTTGTAATACTAGACTAGTACTTTCACTAACAACATGCCATTTCGCTAAGACTTATTATTAATTATATTGATGATTAATATGTAATAATAATTAATAAATAACATAATTTCGACTCCTTTTTTCCAAGTTTTTTTTATATTATAGGAGGGCTTCCTGACCTTTTTTGCTTCTTGCCAAAAAAAAATTGACTTGGGGTATAATAATAATCCTTGGTTTAGTAACGAATTACAGTTTTAGTAAAATCTTCACCTGCCTTAGGATCTTACAAAAGTCAGCTACTTCTTAAACTTGAGGGAAGTGTTTTCAACGGATTTGTTTTTATCCGTTCAACACTTTTGCAACATTGTTCAAATCGTACTGTGACTGGAACTGAATCATTATCGTCAGCCTCTATCTGTACACTACCTGTACCCTCAATGAACGCCAAGACGGCCGATCCCTGACCACTCGCATCCAACAAAGACCGGCCACCGCACGGAGATCGTCTTCCCACCTGGTTAATGGTCGACAAACACTTCGTCTACCTAAATGCGGCCTCCACTCTTGAACCTTATTGGCCCATCGGCTATCCTTTCTCAGCCTTGTCCTGGCGGTGGGGTTCAGTAACCTAAGGTGTATCCAGCACCTTGGGCGAAGCCAATTGAACCGAGGGAGCTGCTCTGTGTACTTCTCTTATAAGAAGAGGGGACAAAATAGCAGGGGGGACAAGGGGCGAGGATAGGAACTTTACCTCATTCCACTGTCCCGATGTTGTCGGGAGGGGTAGTTCTGCGATGCAGGACAACCCCTCTGTGGAGGTCACGTTACGGGGACTGACTAGCCGTCCAGGGCGACAACAGGGCATGTAGCCTGGCGGGCAAGGCGCCTGGGGAGTCCCCCCTCCTCGCAGGATGCAAAAAAGAGTGTGAGTACCTACAAAAATTGATTAGATAAAACTTAATAAGCTTTCTCAAGTTCTCAATTTTGGAACGAAGTTCCATTTTTTTTTAATTTACAGCAAAAAATAACGCAATAACTAACACCTCATAAAAATAATAGATCGTAAAGTCGCATTAACGTGTAACGCTAAAATAACTGCCCGACAGCTAACCAATAAACTTAACTGTTAATGTCATACTTTTGACTGAAGTGTTAACTTTTTGTATGTAATGCATGTCAGTTTTACCCTAACACGCTAGTTGGTTAAAATAGCCCATGAATCACATTTTTTATTAAAAAATAGAAAATGAAATTTGATATCAGATATAATTGAGTTACGCAATTTTTATATTTATTTATAAGTATAGAGCTGCATCAATAATATATATTTTTAATAAATTAATAATTTCTGTATGCGTTATCTTTCTTTGAGATAGAAATTTATATTATATTATAATTATATTCAAGCTAACCTAACCGTAGTATTTATTGCACATAATATAAATATTATTAAATGAATAAAAAGGATTGTGTGGTTTTATGAAACCACGGTAAAAACACAAGTAAAAGTGAAACTTTTTTTCACATAATAGCCATTTAACTAAAAATGTTTGGAAGTATAAAAATCGCTTTATCAATCTTAATTTTATACTTGGAAAACTTGGCGGCCGACCGTCACGCGACATGCAACACACAGACGAAAAAGTTTGAGACGATGGAATAAAAGTTTCACTTTAAAAATATTTTAACATCATATTTAATATTATAAACGCGAAAGTTTGTAAGAATGTCTGGATGTATGTTTGTTACTCTTTCACGCAAAAACTGCTGAATGGATTTTAATGAAACTTTACATTATCATAGTTTATATATCAGAATAACATATTATTATAGGCTATAATTTATCCCCTTACTCCCACGGGAATGGGAAGTACGTGGGTGAAGCCGCGCGACACTGCTAGATTAAAAAATAAACAATATTATGGCGCAGTTAAGTAAGGCTAGGTAAGGAATTCATTCCCCACCATCGTTCAGGCTTTGACGTGGCGGTGGGGCTCAGTAGCCTAGGGTGAGCCCAGCACCTTGGGCGAAGCTTATTAAACCGAGGGGGCTCTTTGTACCACTCTTATAAGAAGAGGGGACAAAAGAGCAGGGGCGAGGACGGGAACCTCACCCCACTGCACTGTCCCGACGTTGGGAGGGGTTGTTTTGTGGTGCGGGACAAACCCTCTGTGGAGGTGGCGTCGGTCCCATGGGGGACTGGCTGAGGTGTTCTGTTTGCTCATTAGATCCGGGGCACCTCACCAATAGCGGCATTGGTGGCACTTGCTGGGTTTTAGTGGGTAGAGCTGCGTCCATTTACCAGCTTTCAGGCGCAGCGAGTCCCACATACCCGCCTGGAGAGACCCACTCCCCAGCGGGATGCCTCAGAGCATTTCACGGCGTAAAAGAAAAAAAAAAGGTAAGGAATTTGATACTGTTCGTCCATAGATTAATTTTAATTCACACAATAAAATACTTGGCCTATTTAAAAGATTGAGATTCCATTGATGTCGTCGGGATTTCTGTTTGGATGTGGTCGATGTGGACCAAACACACAGTGTGCAAAGTTTCGTTGTTTCAAGGACACACATTTGCGTTTATATTTTCATAAAAACTAAATTTATTTTAATGAATAATTGGCCTTTTGTCTAATTTATAGCCAATAAAGAATCTAAATGTGCAATGAAAATATTTGTAACATGAATAATTATTATTTATTTTCTGAAATATTAAAATAGTGCTTCATCAGCCCAAACGTGTCCAACATTTTGTTCGAGTTCAGGGTGGATAACCCGGGCCAGTATGGCACGACATCGCGGGAACTGCTTAATGGCGGTCGGTCAGTCCTCCCTTACGAGGAGTCTGGCCTTCGCCGGGGCCAGCCTGTCCCTGGGGCTGATGCCTGCAAATCCGGGACCCTCAAAAAGTGGAGTTTAGTTCGAGTAGTGCACTCGACACTCAACAACACATAGGGTCAGGAACCTACCACGGCCACATACGATTTTTTCCTGCGTTATAAAAAAAACCAAAGGCTGAAATTCTGAGGGCGGGTGGAACAGCTTATGTCTTCGTTCCTATCCAAGAAGGACCGCCTTTGCTGAGATCGTCTTGCCATCAAGCCCCTTATCCGTATTTACTTGTTTAATAATTTCTCTCCTCTGCTACCAGTATCTTTAAAAACTTTTTTTAATAAAAAAAACATGAGGTTGGCGTTCATATAAAATACTTTCCAGAGGATGAAGACAAGATAAATGACTTATAAATAATTAGTAAATGATGGCCAGTATTTGGCCTTATTTTCATGAATTCTTTAGCCATGTAAACAGTACAGAAATATATTGTTTTCTAATGTTTACGCGAATTTCACTCATTATAATAAAACAATTTTTTTACGGATTTTATCGCGGTTTATTAAGATTTTTACAAGCCCGACGTTTCTGTAAAGTATCCGAAACGTCGGGCTTGTAAAAATCTTAGTACAGAAATAGTTAAAAGTAGACAATAGCAAAGTATATTAACACGTGGACTGAAAGAGGCTGATGATGATGATGGAAGCACAAATCTACAAACTTCAGCCTATCTGGTTGATTGTGTCTCTCAGTGATAACGTGACAACTGGTGAAAGGTTTTTTAAATCTTATGTGCAATTCAGAGATAATCTCCTACATCCAAATTGCAATAATAGTTTAGTTTTAGTAGACAAATATTTAATTTTATCTATTACAGTGGCATCTAGTGTTGAGTAGCACCAACTATTTATAAAATACGTTTCGTAGGCAGTTCTAAGAATAGCCTATAGATGGCAGGCAAAACAATACAATATACTAAGTATAAGTAGTTTTAATATTGATATAAAGATGGCGCTGACAAGGTTTTAGTAAAGTTCAACTTATGTCTGCCCTCTATATGGAAGTTATGAAATTATTTTAATATGCTGTTTTTTTCTTTAAAGTAGATACTAAGACCTACCACTAGAATGCGCTGGAAATGTTACTTCAAATATTTAACCCCCGACGCAAAAAGAGGGGGTCCCTCTGTGTGCGTTTGTAAGTCTACTTGAAACAATAAATAGGGACATTGCAAACTCATAGCGCTTCCATACTTAACTATTTAACTAATGTAGAAACTATTCAATACGGTAACTAAATAGATTTGCAACAAAAATTTTATCGTATCGAAGCAATTCGTTGGAAGTACTAGAAAATTACTAGATAGTCAAACCCAACCCAACGCCAGGAGGCCGTGTGGTCGCAGACTGCACGGTTAGCGGGGGGCAACCCCCCACTTTAACAAACCAATAGTGAGCCAAATGGACTCACACAAATTCGACGAAGCATTAGGGCCTTTAGCATAGATCCCTCCGAAAAAAAAAGATCGGCGGCCATAAGCGGTATTCCGCCGCGACATTGTAGCGCCATTGTCATCTCCCATTTCAACGAGCAAACATCAAATTTCTATAATTATTACCTTTTTTTGTTGAATGGGTATGATCTTATACATACCACCGGGCCCGGGGGAGCCCGGGGGCTATGTGGGACTCTCTGCGCCCGAAGAGATGGTAAAGTGGGCGCAGACTCTACCCACTAAAACCCAGCGGTGTTCACCTCGTTTTCTGGGTGACCCGGCGAGGGAGCTGTTGGCGTCCGCATCGGGCCACAACGGTGTGCCATCCGGCACTCTTTCATATAATTAATATCTATGTATAATAATTATATAGATACGTATCTATATTATAAGTGTTGCTCTATCGAATTTGATAGAGCAACACTTATAATATACGATCGAATTGTCAAGAGGTAGTGCCATGCTGCTTTACAGCCGAATTGGGCGGCATGACCGGGGTGGTACCCTCGCTCACATAGCAACGGCGTCAAGTGACAGCTATGCTGTCGCGTTTCGTGAAGTGTGAGTTTCCGGTGGTCAATTAGGAGGATAGGGAAAAGGACGGCATTAAGCATTTGCATAACTTCTGGATGTGCGGATGTCTATGGGCGTCGGTAATCACCAAACTCTCGGCTCCGACTGCTCGGTTGACTCCTTGTCACATAAAAAAAATTGATAGCTCTAGGCAAAGTTATATTTTAGAATTTTTGAATATTTGCCTTTTTGCGTTGATTTTTTAAATATTATTTTTTATTTAATTTTTGTTTTATTATAATGAGTGGAAACGTAAACATTAGAGAAAAATACGATTTAATAAGTATAATGTAGAATTCCATCAAACGTCTGTTGCATAGGTAAGACCGGTGGTGGTAGTCGACGTGAAAAGATGACCAGATGACTATTTTCTGTTCCTGGGTCACAGTTTATGCAGCAATAAAATCAATATTTAAATACATTAATGCTGATTTATCGCGATTTAGTAAGATTTTTACATTACTTATGTAAAAAGTTTTTTCAAATTTGAAAAGTACATTCTTTATATAAAACTGTTTAGAACAGGTTTTTACCAAGTTTTTCACTTTTGTTGGACCGATTTTGTTTTTTTTTTGTGTATATCCAAGTGAATTCGATAATGGTTTAGATTCACATTTCAGCCTACGACAAAATGTTCTTTTATATGCCGGTTATTGCTCACCGCTGAGAATAGGCTCAATTATATAAAACAAATTTTAGCCCGACCGCTGACTTCTAACCATTTGTAAATATTTCGTCGTGTACTTGATTATCAAACCGCTGACTCACCAATCGCAAAGTCGGATCGGAATCGAGTCACTCGAGTGAGATAATCAAATAATTCGATTGTCATAATTGCCCTACCCGTGGGTGGTCGGATTCATGTACAAAAAAATGTCACGATTCTTTAATTAATCGATTATGAATGTTATGATTAGAATGTAATTAGCTATCAACTTTGCGTGTAGTTTCAAATGTACATGAGGGTCGGTAGAAGAACGTTCTTATAAAAATCAGATTGCTGTATTTCGGAAAGACATAGCTGTGTTTCGGGTAGAATGAAATTGCTGTGTTTTGGAAAGACGTTGCTGTGTTTCGGGTAGAATGAAATTTGCTGTGTTTCGGAAAGACATAGCTGTGTTTCGGGTACAATAAAATTGCTGTGTTTCGGAAAGACATAGCTGTGTTTCGGGTAGAATGAAATTGCTGTGTTTTGGAGAGACGTTGCTGTGTTTCGGATAGAAAGACAGAACAAGAAGATTCTCATGTCTCAGAATACATAACGCACGAGTAGCCCCGACTTGACACTATAATATATTAAATGGCTGCAAGCATAATCAAGATTTTTATAGAAATAGGTTTGCACACACAAACTGCCTCTCACCCCAAACGCATATACAGTCTCCATTCCGTCACGGGTAAAAATACAGTAAAAAGTAAAAACACCATCTTGCTTATCTTCCATGAAACAGCTTTGTTGTGTTTCGGGGAGAAGGGCAAGACAGGCAGTGTAATTACTGGCACCGAGACTTAACATCTTATGTCTCAGGATAGGCAACGCAAGTTTTTTGTTCATGGTTGGAAAACTAATCTCACCCGCTCGTCAGCCTCCTTCTGGGACATTACTACCTCGCAGAAGGAGACCGTCGCCATCCAGGACTCGTCACCGAGCATCGCGATCGACGACGATCGGCAAAGATAAGTCCCCTCCCATAACTGATGTCAGATCGCGACGCGACTCATCTCGGGGTGTGCTGAGCCGATCCCACCGCCGAGCTACAATCGTGACACACTGTCACCGGCTCCTTATGCACCGGCACAGGAACTCACCAAAGAAACCACGCCCGGTAAGCACCTGTGTCAGACAGAAGGGGTGTGGTTTGCGCTTGCAGCTTAGTAAGTGATAGTACCACGCTACTTTGCAGCCGACTGGGGCTGGCACGACCGGGGTACTTACATCTCGCTTACATAATACCGGCGTCAAGTGGCAGTTATGCTGTCGCGTTTCGTGCGGCTTATGAGTTACCGGTGGCCTACCCAGCGACTCTTGCCCTAGTCGGCTATCCCGTCCAAGGTGTGTGGTATGTCCGTTTCCTTAACCAACTAACATAAATAAAAATGTTTTGTTTGACCTTATTTTGCCATGTTTATGTTTCTTAAAAAGAAATCAATCAGTTTCTAAATTATAGGCAACCTTATTTACCCGTAGTCACAATTTATCAATAATGTCTTAAGCCCTCGTTAAAAATATAAAAAGTCATTATTGTCAGACACAAAAATCAAAGATAATGAAAAATTTCAAAATATGAGATGATTCTCCGAAAACTCCTGAAGCTGTCATCAGAATACCCTCTCATCCGCGGTATGATGACTTACGCCGTCATCTGGCCCGCCTCCAGCTTGTGCCAGGAGTATATAGAAAATGGCACCACTTTGAGAAACGCGGACTGGTCGAGGGCGTTGCGTTTTGGAGTTTTTGGTACACTTTTCATGGCCCCAGTATATTATACCTGGACGAAGTACAGCGGTAGATTTTTTAAAGGTAATTTCCAGAAATTTGGCAATATTCCATAAACCTTGCAGTGTATAGTAAATCAGATTTTTTATGTTAGTTGGATAGGCAAACTAGCAGACTTGCCACCTGATAGTAAGTGGTCGACGTCGCCCATGAACATAACTTAGTTCACCAGGCATTTATGTGTTGTCTATTCTCATGCTCTTGCAGAGACTCAATGCGGTCCAGTGCACGAATTTCTTACAACCTTGTACATAATGGTTCTACTTGGCTAAACTTGGCGCGGCCTGGAGAAAAAGATTGGCTCTATAGTAGTTTTTTATCTATACTATAATATTATAAAGATGAAGAGTTTGTTTGTTTGAACGCGCTAATCTCAAGAACTATTAGTCCGATTTGAAAAAATATTTCAGTGTTAGATAGTCCATTTATCGAGGAAGGCTATAGACGATATAACACCACGCTGTGACTAACAGGAGTGAAGTTAAGCAAGTTAACGCGGGCGAAGCTGCGGGCAACAGCTAGTAAAGTAATAATTGGATTGCGTTCGCGTTTGTACTCACGCGCAGCTATTCCCTTTACATTTCGCTCAGCGCTCAACTTATGTGCCCCCACTTGAACATAATTACATATATCGATTTCTGCACATTAACACCTGACTCTCTTACAGGTAAGAGTCTCAAAACGGCCTTGTCCAGAGCCTGGATAGAACAAGTTACCTACACCCCGTTGGCGTTATCATATGTCTTCTTTGTCATGAGTTTCTTGGAGGGGAAACCGTACGAGATATGCGTGGAGGAGGTTAAAGAGAAGTTCTGGCCCACCTACAAAAGGGGGCTGGTCTACTGGCCTTGTGTCCAGACGGTTAACTTCTGGTTCGTGTCAGAGAAGAACATGATGTTGATTGTTGGCCTGGCCAGCTTTATTTGGACTGTGTATTTGGCCCATGTCATGAGTGAACGTAAAAACTAGAATACGAACAAGTGTTGATGTGGAGTATTAAATGAAGTTTTGTGAACTTTGCTTCTTTTAAATGTCCTTTGTCAGTAGTAGTTTTTTTTATGTTAGTTGGATAGGCAAACTGGCAAACGTACCACCTGATGGTAAGTGGTCGACGTCGCCCATGAACATAAACTAGTATACCTGGAACGAGCACAGGCAACTCATTTATGTGTTGCTTATCCTGAGACATAAGATGTTAAGTCTCGATGCCAGTAATTACACTGCCTGTCTTGCCCTTCTCTCTGAAACACAGCAAAGCTGTTTCACGGGAGAAACAAGCAAGATGGTGGTACCCATGCAGCCGGGAGCGCGGCACAGCGCTTCCCTCCCACCGGTGTATTAAACCGAACTAAAGTTAGGTATATAATATCACGCGAAAGATAAGCTGAAGTGGCAAGGGACTAGTCAGTCAGGAGATCAGTCAGGAGGAGTCAGGATATCGATGGGCCAATAAGTCATGAGTGGAGGCCACGGTAGACGAAGCTACCATTAACCAAGTGGGAAGACGATTTCCGTGTCGGATGCGATTGACAAGGGATCGGTCGTCTTAGTGTTCATCGAAGGAGGCCTATGTTCAGCAGTGGACGGAAAGAGCTTGATGATGATGATCAGTGCATTGAAGATTTAGGCAGACTGGCCATAGATATAAACTTTGACAAAAATAATATTAGGTCTTTACCTATGAAATTGCCGTTCTGTATGAAAAAATTTAAACGTTTTTTTTTCATGTATTTTTTATTTGTATTAATCGAAGTAATCACCCATGCAATCAATGCATCTTTGCTAACGCAGTGGCAGTGATGGCCTTCTTAAAGAAATCAGCTGGACGGAGGCAACAAATTCTTCAAAGGCATTTAGTACTGCCTCTCGGGTATTGAATTTTTTTCCCCCTAAGAAGTTATCCAAATTCTGGAAAAAGTAGTAGTCTGTAGGCGCAAGGTCTGGTGAGTAGATCGGATGACGGAGAGCTTCCAACCCCAGTTCTTGCAACTTGGAGACCGTCTGCTGTGCCGTTGAAGATGTGCCAGATTCTCCATCATTGTGTTCAGTTCTTCACAGTACACATCTGCAGTAATGCTCACTCCGTTTGTAAGAAGCTGTGATGAATCACACCGGCGCTAGACCACCAAACAGTGACCATAACTTTTCTAGGGGTAAGTTTTCGTTTAGGGCATTGTTTAGGTTGGTTCTGAACCAACTTGCTGAGCGCTTGTGGTTATCAAACAGAATCAATTTTTCATCGCAGGTAACAATGCGGTTCAAAATTCCTTCATTTGTGTGTGTGTTGAGCAGTGCAAGGCACGTCTCGACGCGTACTTCGCGCTGGTGATCATTGAGTTCGTGGGGCACCCATTTGTCAAGCATTTTTACTTTGCCAATTTGACGCAAATGGACCAATATTGTTTTGACGCTAACGTCGAAAGCTGCTGCAAATTCAGCCGTAGATTGTGTATCATCAGCTTCCACAATCGCCTTTAATTCGTCAGTCTTCAGACGACCGCGAGATTCAATTTTCAGGTCGAAATTTCCAGAACGGAAGCGAGCAAACCAATAAGGCAACCAATAAGCAAAACAGGAAGTGCGTTGGTTTGTAGTTAGCTCCGTTGTAAACGTCGTTGATGTTGCGTGCCGCTTGTGCCGCGTTGCTGCCACGACGGTACTCATATTACATAATTACTCGAATTTTAACGTATCCATGATGACGAAAAATATTGAAATGCGATGAAAATGTAACACTAATCAATAAACAAATGACTACTTTTGGAAAAAGAATTCCATGTTTTTAAAATAAAATTAATTTGAAATTAGAATTCTTAGCCAAACAAAAATTATTTTGATTTGAAATGGCCAGTACTGCAAACGGCAATTTCCGGGTAAACGGGTAAATTATTTAATTATTATAAATATTATTATTTATATCTCAATGCTTTACTATTCTTACTGAAACAGCAAAGTTACTCCACAGATGCATGAAATAAATATTTGGACAACTCTGGCCATAAGGTGGTGAGATGACTCCTAAGATGGTAAATAGTCTTCCGGTGGGAGGGAAGCGATGTGCCGCGCTCCCGGCTGTATGGGTACCACCATCTTGCTTGTTTCTCCCGTGAAACAGCTTTGCTGTGTTTCGGAGAGAAGGCAGTGTAATTACTGGCACCGAGACTTAACATCTTATGTATCAGGATAGGCAACACATAGATGAGTTGCCTGGGCTCGTTCCAAGTAAACTAGTTTATGTTCATGGGCGACGTCGACCACTTACCATCAGGTGGCACGTTTGCCAGTTTGCCTATCCAACTAACATAAAAAAAGTAGTCTGCTGTCCAGAAGTTTTTAAAAATGGTAGCAACACGATATTTGCTATCATTTGTAGTCGACTTTCATATTGTGATATTTCCAGAAGATCAAAGGACTCCAATAAGCCGTCTGATCACCAACCTCCAAAGTATCCCCCAGGTAAGCCTGGGGTGATAAAGGTGAGTAAAACAGTTATGAAGTCTTTGAATCCTGTTCCTTTTTATTTAATAGAGAATGGATGAGTAGGATAGATTACCCTACTCTGTTCTCTAAGATAAGACCAATATAATAATATCTATAGACGCTTTCACACCACATCAATCTGGTCCCGTGGTAAGTTCTCGAAGAACTTGTGTTACGGGTACCAGACAACGGAAATATATTTAATACTTTTATACTATACATATATTTAAGATTTTTATTATATAATACACATATTTAATACACATCCATGACCCAGGAACACAGATACTATTTTTGTTCCTTGGCGGGATTCGAACCCGCAACCTCCGGCTTGAGCGCCAATGCGCTAACCACTGAGCCACAGAGGTCGTCACAATTTCATTTGTCACAAAGTTAACCTTCAAATGTCTTTATCTTTACCGTAATAAGTAGCCGATTATTTAGAAAGTATAATAATTAATTTACTATAAAAATATAAAAGAACAAAAACGAATCTACTAATTATTAAACTAATCCTAGAGGTATCTTTATTATACATAGAAACTTCTTTAATTCGTTCTGGTACAAAAAATTAAAATCACAGTAAACCTGGTCAAAGAATCGATAAAAAATATCAATATTAAAATCGACGTATCGACCGAAACGCGTTGACAAAACATGATTAATGACCGCAATAAAAACATTCCCTCACAAAATTAATCCTCATTATTAATTCTAATATCTTTTTATGTTTTCTCAAGGGTAAAAAATGAAGAATGTTGACTTTTTGTGAATCGATTAGCCACACTCGACGATTATAAATCGTTTAATATTTTATCGACTTACGTTCAACTCTACGATTCTAATCTTGAATTATAACATTCTAATTTCAAATTATGTTTATTAATAATAATGGTGTTATTGTTATTTATTAATTTCATCAGTTATTCCTTTATTGTTTGTTGTAAGAATAAATGATAACAATAAATTATTAATGTAATAATAGATTATATTATTAATTGAAAATAATTTTAGGATTTTTTCTGATTTATAATATTTTGTTCTGGCATTTACTAATAGTTTGTTATAACTCTTGCCAGATTTTTTTTTCTTTTAAGCTGGGAAATGCTCTAAGGCATCCCGCGCGTGAGTCGGTCTCCCCAGGCGGGTATGTGGGACTAGTTGCGCCCGAAATCTAGTAAGTGGACCCACTAAAACTCGGCGAGTGCCACCAATGTCGTCTATGGTGAAGTCAAGTCAAGAACAACTCCTCCCAACGTCGGGATAGTATAATGGGGTGAGTTTCCCGTGCTCGCCCCTTGCACTTTTGTCCCCTCTTCTTATAGGACTATCTATCTTTGTACCCACAAAGAGCCCCCTCGGCTCAATTAGCTTCGCCCAAGGTGCAGCGGCTAACTCTAGGCTACTGAGCCCCACCGCCACGTCAAGGCCTGAACTATGGCGGGGTTGCTAGAATATAATATGTTAAGTTATTTATTCTGTCAGAAAAGAGAATTGCAGTAATGAATACCTACAAAATGGGAAAAAAATGAAATAGTGTTCATTTTAGCCACAATGGCGCTGATTTATAGGGTAAGTAGCAGTGGTAATCGAAATGGATTTAAAACTTTTTTCGACGGACATTTTTAATATACAGATGGTACTACAGACTTACTTATATAATCCATGGTTTTGGAGTGGAAGTAAAAAAAAAATCATGAACTGGCCGAAATGATGAATATTTTTTATGCTAGTTCGATAGGCAAACTGGACATGCCACCTGATGGTAAGACATCGACGTCACCGATGAACATAACCTAGTTTACCCTGTAACTGTTATTCCATGGTTAACCAAGTTAACCCTGTAACTGACCAGGCAATTTATTAACTCATTTATGTGTTTATGATTTTAAGATAACATCGTTATTTTCATTACAAAAATTATTTAAAACGGGATATTTACCATGTTTTTCATTTTTAACCGACTTCAAAAAGAAGGAGGTTATCAATTCGTCGGTTTTTTTTTTTTTTTTTTTTTTATGTATGTTACCTGATTATGGCTAGACCGATTTGAAAAATTCTTTTTTTGTTCTAAAGGGTATACTTCCCAAATGGTCCCATGATAAGGAAACCAGGATCTGATGGTGGCATCCCAGAGAAATCGAGGGGAACTTTCGAAAATCGTAGGGGCGCCTAGTGCGTTTGATATATTTTTTATAAAGTGTTTTGAAGTACTTCAATTTAATGAAAGTCTGGAGTCGATCTGATGCTGGAGCCGAAAGACAATCGAGGGAACTCCTCAACTATTTACATCAGTAACCTTGTGTTTGGGCTTGATTAATTTGTAATGATGAGAAATTTACACCTAGATGGGTTGTGACTGTCATTAGGGGTCTGATGATGAAGACAAAGGACAGTTAAGGGAACTCCTCAATAGTTTACAGTAGCTACCTTGTGTTTGGACTTAATTAATTTAAATTGATGAGAACTTTATACCCATATGGGTTATAAGCGCCATTACAGGTGTGATGATGGAGACCATACACAGTCGAGGGGAATCCTCGACGATTTACAGCTTTAATTGGGCTTACTTCATACGGTAAATAATATTATGCCAAAATCATGTAATTTTATTACTTGTCGTTGTTAAATGAACAAAAAACAACTGTGGCTTGGAAGCGCATCATAGTTTTTCAAGGTCATCATAATATCCATTCTATATCTATATGGTGATGTTCTATACCTATTTATAATGGAATTATTTAACGAATAGCAGCAAATCTGCCGTGATTGCTTTCAATTACATGTATATAAAGTTTTACCCAATTCAATTTCGGTTTTTTCATTTGTTATGTAATGATTTAAACCCTTTCTACGTTCATCTAATTAATACAGCGCTATCTAATCTGAGCAACGCGTTTAATAGTTCTACCCATATTTCAGACAAATAAAATCAGTTATCGAATTTTGAAATAACTAAAAATTAAGAAATAAAAAAATTTTAAACAAAAATTAAAACCGACTTCAAAATTGAAAAAAACTAAAAAGTAATAAAATAATTTCCTTAATCTTTGTGCCTACAATTTATAATAATCAACTTGTTCTTCTACTAATATACAATCTTTGCATTTACCACGTCATTATTGTTACTTTTGAAGCCGGTGTCGTATTCGTTGATGTACCTACCTGATACCTCCGTACCTACCTTGGCTGACACCGACTCCAAAAGTAACAATAATGACGTGGTAAATGCAAAGATTGTATATTAGTAGAAGAACAAGTTGATTATAAATTGTAGGCACAAAGATTAAGGAAATTATTTTATTACTTTTTAGTTTTTTCAATTTTGAAGTCGGTTTTAATTTTTGTTTAATTATTAAACGACTTCGAAAAGGAGGAGGTTATATTATGTTCGTGTGTATAATTTTTTTTATTTTTTTTTTTCGCGGACCTCGATATTTTGACATTACGTATACGAATGTCTTTGTGAATATCCCGTTTTAAATAATCATTCATGTGTTGCCTATCCTGAGACATAAGATGTCAAGTCTCTGTCCAGTAATTTTTAAATTACACTGCCTGTCTTGCCCTTCTCTCCGAAACACAGCAAAGCTGTTTCACGGGAGAAACAAGCAAGATGGTGGTACCCCATGCAGCCGGGAGGGCGGCACAGGTCATCCCTCCCACCGGTAACCCCCCACCATCCCACTTGTTTCTTCCGTGATTATTTCAAGCCTAATGGTGTCTCGGAAAGAAGGAGAGGCAGTGTGATCACTGGTTCAGAGCCTTACCATCTGACGTCTCAGGGTAGGCTAGACGTGAATAAGTTATTAGGCTAGCCTAGAAAGACTTACCATTAGGCGGTTCATATGCCCTCCGCCATGGTTCAAGCCATTGTAGTGGTGATGGGCTTAGTAGCCTAAGGTGAACCCAGCACTTTGGACAAAGCAAATTGAACCGAGGGGGCTTTGTTATAAGAAGACAAAAGAGCAGGGGGACAAGGGGCGAGGAGTCCCGACGTTGGGAGGGGTTGTTCTGTGCGGGACAACCCCTCTTTGGAAGTGGCGTCGGTCCCTTGGGGGACTGACTAGCCATCGATTATCTGTTAAAAAAATCCGGACACCTAACCAAAGGTTGCATTGGTGGTACTCGCCTGGTTTTAGTGGGTAGAGCTGCGGTCGACCTTGCCATCTTTTTGGCAAGTCCCACATCCCCGCCTGGGGAGTCCCGCCTCCCCGCGGGATGCCTAAGAGCATTTCCCGGGGAAAAATAAAATTCGCAAAAGAAAAAAAAAACTGTTCTTATGCTCATGTTTGTCCATGTAACATAAAAAATGACGGGATGACCTTGTAGTTGAACTACGAATGCAATTAGCGTTCTCAGCGGTCATTAAAAGGCCTATATGAATACTGGTCGATAATAGATGGTATCATCATCATCATCATCATCATCAGCCTCTATCAGTCCACTGCTGAACATAGGCCTCCCTCAATGAACGCCAAGATGGCCGATCCCTTGCCACTCGCATCCAACACGGACCGGCCATTGTTGTACATTTTTCTTTTTATAATAATATTTATTCGTTATGTAAATATAGTTAAGCAATAATTCTTCCTTACATGCCTATAAAGGCTATAAAATTCTTAATTTAGATATCCAGTACATTTTTTGTGAGCGTTATGAATAAATAAACTTTAATTCCTACCTTGCTTTTACAATGAAGCATTTCTGTTCGGACTGTTTATGTATGTTAGTTGGATAGGCAATCTGCCCAAATTAGTGAGTGGTCAACGGCACCCATGAACGTAAAACTAGTTCACTCGGAACCTTTTTTTGTTTTCGCTTGGGGATGCGTTGAGGCTATTATGAAATAAAAGATTTTATTGAAGATACCAAACCTTGGGAATAAGACATTCACTGTGTTAGGTTTTGCATGGACATGATGTACCTATTTATAAACTATTTGTTTTATTTTGTTGACAAAAGAGCAACCATCAAGTTTTTTTCTCGTTTTTCTTGGGGTCAGCATTCCAAACGAGTTTTTTTTACTACACCGTTTTATTGACTTCTTTTTTGACGTATTTCAAGTGTACAAGTTGTTACCTACGAAATAAAGATATTTTAATTTAATTTGATTTAATACCAGTACCTCAAGGATTATGAGGGACTCTCTGCGCCTGAAAAGATGAAGAGTGGACGTAACTCTACCCAGTAAACGCCAGTGGTGTTCTCCTCGTCGGCGGTTCCCCCTAACGGCCGCGCACGGCGGTCGCACCGCTGCCGCTCACTCCTGCATGAAGAGGCGCCAGTGAACTCTCTTTCCCGCTCCGCCTTCTCCTTCTGCAACATCTTGTACGCAGAAAAATTGAACTCCTCTTTCACTTGGGTCTAGCCAAACATAATATTGTTATCCTGAGACATAAGATATTAAGCCCCGTGTCAGTAATTACACTGCCTGTCCCTTTTTTTCTAAACCAGAAAATACATAGGTTTGGTTAAAGAAACAGGCAAAATAGGAGCCATACAGACTAGCGGCACAGGGTATCCATCTCCCCGGTACCATGAAGAGGTTTTCTACCTTTTTTTGACGAGGGGAAAAATCATAAAGATCATCCAGTCTTAAAGGGCCTAAGGTATCTAGAGATTTTAACACAATAACAAAAAATCTTATTACAGAGTCTATAGAAAAATATATTATTCTTTAAATCCAGCTTAATCAAACTAACCACATCTCATCAGGCAATCCAAGCTCGTTTAACTTGTACAAAAAACACTAATGATTCAAATTCGCCCGCAAAGGTTCTATACATTATTAATGCCACTCATATTTGGACTAGCGTCGTTTTTCACAAGTATGACAGGTGGGCTCCGTCCAAATTGGTTGTCAATTATAACTCGAGCTTCAACAATTGTCATGTCTCGATGACGAAGGTCATCACATATGATCATCACTAATAATGTGATCGTTTTAAAAATTATATCTGAGGTTGACAACGTTTGGTTTATTCGGTATATTTAACCCGAAGTTGAAAGGATTGGCTACCTATATAGTTAAACTAGCTGTCCCGACAGACGTAGTCCTGTCTTAATTATGAATATTGAATTCGAATTGGTATAATTAATAAAAAATGTTAAACAAAAAAGTGTTTTATTCTAATGCTATACGACAATTATTTCTAATCTAGCCTTATCTAAAATTTTATATGGTGTTTAAGTATTCTTAAATTTTCTTATTTTCCGCGCAATATTCTAAATATTTTCTTTCATAAGATCCTTCTCCTGACAATAACAAACACATCAAAAAAAGATTTAGCGAAATCGGTCCAGTCGTTCACGCGTGATGGCGTGACCAAGGGAAATAGGGATTCATTTTTATATATACGTAGATATAGATATAGGTAACTATATCTAACTATATAGTAATAGACCTTATCGATAGTTTTTTTTTTCTTTTGCGCCGGGAAATGCTCTTAGGCATCCCGCGGGGAAAGGAGGACTCACAAGGCGAGAATATGGACCTCGCTGTGCCCGAAAGATGGTAATGTGGACGCAGCTCTACCCACTAAAACCCGGCGAGTGCCACCAATGCCGCCTTTGGTGAGGTGTCCCGGATCTGTTTAGCAAACACGACACCTCGACGGTCAGTCAGTCAGTCAGTCCCTTCTTCTTATAACTTCTTAGTTAATCAAAGCTGAAAGAGTTATGATATTAGCAGTCTATATATGTAAGTACGCACATCCTATCATAGCGCCTAAACCACTTATCCGATCCTCATAAATTAGGCGTCACACGATTCATTATTAAGGCCCGGGTAACATAGGCCATGTTTTCCCGACTTTAAAAATGGGGCTAAGTTTTTAGTATTTTTTTATGTTAGTTGGATAGGCAAACTGGCAAACGTGCCACCTGATGGTAAGTGGCCGACGTCGCCCATGAACATAAACCAGTCCACCCGGAACGAGCCCAGGCAACTCATCTATGTGTTGCCTATCCTGAGACATAAGGTATTAAGTCTCGGTGCCAGTAATTACACTGCCTGTCTTGCCCTTCTCTCCGAAACACAGCAAAGCTGTTTCACGGGAGAAACAAGCAAGATGGTGGTACCCATGCAGCCGGGAGCGCGGCACAACGCTTCCCTCCCACCGGTTAAAAGTAGTCGGTATTTTTTTTAATTTTAAACCACTGACGCAAATGACGGGTGTTATAACTTATGGTTATGTGTGTCTGTATGTGGCATCTCAATTGGTGAACCAATTAAGATGCGAATTAAGGTTCTTCAATAATCGTTCCATCAAACACAAAAAGATTTTTATAAATCCTTCTGAGTTCTGGTGATTAGAAGATAAACGCGATTATACAAATTCTTCACGTTTTTAATACGCAGGATTATTGGTTTAGTTCGAATACAAATATCCGCCTGATTCCTTTGTGATCATTTTTTTTCAGTTTCTTTGAAATAAGTTTCTATATGTTATACATCGTTGGGGAGCTAAGAAAACGGCAAGTTTTTAAAATAAAAGTTCCGCAACATTATTTGTTTTTACGGCATTTTAATGGAAGAAAATTTAAAAAATATGAAATGATATCGTTTATCGTCTGGCATTTTTAAAAGTGGACCGATAATTGTTATTTTAATAGATAAATAACCAGTGTTTAATCGTTTTAATAATTCAGAAAAAATGATTTAAGTTGAGATACTTCTTTAAAAAAAAGCAAGTTGCATTTTTGACTTATTTTGAAAATCTATAAAAAAACATGATAACTCATAAATTGTTATCTTTTTTATAATGCATATGGGGTTAAAATTATTGCAAAATATAGTCCCCCCCTATCACCTCCTAACGGGAATAGGTACGTCCAATTACTAATAATCCAGTATATTATAATAGAAACGACGTTTTATACAATCATCATCACTATCAGTTTTATCCCTTCCACTGTTGCACTTAGGCCTCAATGAACGTCAAAACGACAAATACCCCACCACCGCCACACTCGCATCCAACTATATGTAAAATAGTGTGACATCGTTTGTGAATATAAAAGTTTATATAAAATGGCAAATCTCCAAAACCATTAGACCGATTATCGTAAAAATTGTCACGTACTTTATGCAACTTGTAGCAACTCGCCACTAGATGGCGTTGCACCAAGGTCCACGACCGATATTTTTTTCGTAGCAACACAAAATCGTCGGGTTCAATTAGTATATAACCAAATTTTATACCTATATATCTTGAAAGTAAATTTTTGTACGCACGGAGCTAGAAGTGCATACAACTAATAATATTTGTGTTCTATATAATAATATATTAAATTTTAGTATAATAAATCATTCTATTTATGTTTTTTTATGCCATAAGGAGGCAACCGAGCAGTCGGAGCCTTATGGTGACTACCGACGCCCATAGACATTCGCACAACTAAAAGTTATGCAATTGCGTTGCCCTCCTTTTCCCCATCCTCCCAATGGGCCACCGGAAACTCACAATCCGCACGAAATGCGACAGCACAGCTGTCATTTGACGTCGGTGTTATGTGAACGAGAGGTACCACCACCCCGGTCCAGCCGCCCCAATTCGACTGCAAAGCACTTCTTACTAAATGTACTTTTATAATATTATAAATATCTAACTATCAATTTTTTATTTAAGATCGAAATTCGCCCTTTTAGTATCTACTAATTCAAACTTCTACATACAGAGTCACAGAAACTATAAGAAAAATGTTTCCAACCCCATCTCACCAATTTTATAATGTGCGAGTTGAGATGTCAGAGTCACAGAACATAAAAAACCGCATCAAAATCGGACAAGTAGTCTTGGAGATGAGCGGCAAAATAGGTTTGCACACACAAACTGCCTCTCACCCCAAACGCATATACATATACAGTCTCCGTTCCGTCGCGGGTAAAAAGCGAGCATTTTAACGATTCTTGTACTATAATCATTGTATATTTTGACAATAAAAAGTTATGGGCATGTCACAAGATGTACGTATGTTTGCAATTCATTCTTCCAAAAGCTTTACAACTTTAACGTATTTTGTCGCGGTTTATTAAGATTTTTACAAGCCCGACGTTTCGGATACTTTACAGCAACCATAGTTACTTACGGGTGTATTTTGTAAATTTGCTATGATGTTTCGACTGGCCTAAAATTGAAATGAAATCTTTTTGATAAACAGTCTGAATTTCTCTCCTTCTCATGGCCATCGAGTAAAAACAGATTTTCTCGTCTCAATAGATGGTTAGATTAGAACATTCTAACAAACAAATGCGTGTGTGTAATAGGGTGCGCAATAAAGAATATTTCATTCATTCATTCATTCACTCATTCACTCATTCATTCAATCATTTAGTCAGTCATTTGTTCGTTCATTCATTAAAAATATTCAGCTTTATTTTATATTAGTATAGATAATATGAGAAACCGTCAGAAGAAAAGAATACAGACTAGAATGTAGGCCCTAGTTGCATACATATCAGAGGCGCAAAACAGCCGATCATGGTAACTATATTATTACTCTGACTCAGTCCTTCGTTTTGACCAACTTCAAAAAAGAGAGGAGGCACTCAATTCGACTACGGGAACCCTATACCCTAGGTCTGTCACGAGGCTATATCTCATGAACCGTGATAGTTAGACAGTTGACATTATAATGAAACAATTTTTACGGATTTTATCGCGGTTTATTAAGATTTTTACAAGCCCGACGTTTCGGATACTTTACAGCAACCATGGTCACGGGAGGACTGAGGTGACAGATGTCCTAATGTTACAAAGTTATTCGAAACTACCCTATGATACATCATTATTTTAATAAGTCCTCTCTACGCAGAAAGTGCTAACTGCATCTTTAATCTGTGGCATATTATGCTTGGTTTTTGATTTAATTATTTTAATAATGGGATCCCAAGCAGGTGGTAAGAGCCAGCCATCTTCTCTATTGAAATTTGGATGTTTTTTAATTTCAATAGCCTCGCGGATCATCCTGGGTTGGAATCGGTGTTCTTTTGCGAGTATCTGTGGTTTATCAAATCTAATATAATGGCGAGCTTTGTCTAGACTATGTTCACAGATTGCAGACTTAGTGTAGCGACGGTGTTTTAAGTCAGCTATATGTTCTTTAACGCGAGTTTTAATTGATCTTTTGGTTTGGCCTATATAAGAGAGGCCACAATCACAATCAAGCTTGTATACTCCTGCATCTTGTAAGGGTATATGACACTTGACAGATGGTAAGAATTGACCTATCTTTTTAGGCGGCTTGAAATAAGTTTTTATAGAAGCTCGCTTTAGGATGAAGCCAATCTTGTCAGTGACGCCTTTCATAAACGGTAGCACAGCAGGTACTCGCTCGACGGTGGCTGGTTTCACACGTTCACTGTGACGGAGACGCGGTACCCGAAGCTTGTTGTCACGCAGTACTTGCTTGACATGTTGAAGTTCGGTCTCCAGGTGCTGCTCATCACAGATCCCTTGTGCTCTCTGTAACAAAGATTTACCCACGGTAGCTAACTGTGTTGGATGGTGGTGTGATTCGCCGTTTAAATACCTATCCGTATGGGTATGTTTCCTATACACTGTGTGGCTTAAGGTGTTATTGGGATTACGGATAACTAATACATCTAAGAAAGCTAAAGAATTATTTGCCTCCAATTCCATTGTGAATTGAATTTTAGTATTGATGGAATTGAGATGGTTTAAGAATATGGTTACTTTATCAGATGGCAATATTGTGAAAGTATCATCTACATACCGCTTGTAGAACCTGGGTGTTATTGGTGAGGTATGCAGAGCAGTCTCCTCGAAGTCCTCCATGAATATGTCGGCAACAACGGGGGATACTGGTGAGCCCATAGCTACGCCATCTACTTGCTGGTAGAACTGGTTATTCCACAACATGTAGCCAGATGTCAGGCAATGTTTTAGAAGTTCAGCATATTCTATTGGCATGTCATTCTCTCTTAGCTTTCTTGATACAATATTAATGCAATCTTCCACCGGTAAGCATGTAAAGAGTGATTGCACATCAAAACTAACCATAGTTTCATTGTTGCTGAGATGTAGGTGTTTGATCTCATTAACAAAGTGGTATGAATCCCGTGTATGTGCTCTGGTTTGTCCACGCAGCGGCGAAAGTACATGGGCAACATGTTTAGCCAGTCTGTAGGTTGGTGAGTCGATCTGGCTTACAATTGGACGTAGTGGAGCATTAGCCTTGTGTATTTTTGGCAGCCCATACATACATTAGTTGACATTATTACAGTTGATATATTTCTGTTGCCGCTATAACAACTGAAAAAAAAATAACTCCCATACAATGACGTTTTTTCTCGATAACTATTAATAACGGCAAATGAACGGTAGACGCTTGAATATTCACAGAATATTTAGTTACATTATTACCTTTTTTGTTAAAGTTTATGTTGTATATATAATGGTACGGAACCCTTCGTGCGCGAGCTAAACTCGCACTTGGCCGTTTTTTTATGTGAAAAGATTTTTTACGTGAACCGGCCGACACCAATTCCAGAAGTTGCGTGGTAGACGCGTAGAATGTATATGATTAGAAAAATAGATTAAAAGTTGTAGATACAAGAATACCCATTTTTTTCCTTTTAGCTTATTTAGACCGACCGACTTTAAAAAAAAAACTTTTTTTTAAGTCGGTTTATTATAGTATAAATTATGCTTATTTAAAGTTATATCATGTATCATAACATAATATATCAAAATTGTATTTAAGTCACTTGGACGTTGCGGTTTGAATCCGTCTTGAAAATCCGAAAAGAAAATCGTAGAAGTGTTTCGTCGTATTTCAAGTTTTTTAATTTAAAATTATCTAGTAACACTGACGAGCTGACCACGGGACATAGTTAACGTGTTGTTCATATTCAGTATGTGTAAAAAAGCCTGACATTATGATACATTATCGTCACATATCTCTCTCAATCGTAAAAAAGCTATGAGAAATATTTCGTTCCAAAAATCTTTTACAACGATATTTCACGCTGATCATAAGATGTCAAGAATTAAATCAATTAAATGCAAGTTTTGTTACAATAAATAATGGCCCAGCAGGTGACGAAAGGTTTTCTAACAAAAACTCAACTCTCTGGTCGTTGTTATCTTCTAACAAAATATTATTTTTCTATGAAGTAGCGTAACATCGGTTAAGAATTTAGAGAGATGATACAACTAATAGGTATACGATTTTTAAATGTATGATCGCTGATGGGTTTAGCATTCAGACGATAGACTATTTCTTTTATAAAGTTCATTCGAGCTTTGGAAAATCAAAGTTACTAAGTTTTTGTAAATAGTAATGAAAAACATCCTAGATTGGTTATAGCAGAAGTGTTTCGTTTATTATATTTACAATTCAATAAATGAAGTATCTATTTTTTTATATTGTTATAATATAATTTTAAAGGATAAATATTTTATAAATTATAAGATGAGCCGTAAAATTTACTAGGCCTTAATTCTCTATATCTAAATGAGCCCGCGTATTTATGTATTAATTCAGTGGATGCCGCGAAGTGGGCTGATGGAACTTTTACTAGACAAGACGATCTTTGTAAGGCTAGTAAAATTTGAATGTGGAGGGATCTGGGGTGTGTGTTAGCGTTTGTTGAATGAGACCTATGACCAAGAGTAAAGTGGAACAGGCTGACGATGATTACCTTTATAATTATAGTCCAAACCAAAATAAACAAACTTGTTTTTAAATTATGGTAAACGCCACTCTATATAAATCCGGGGTCAGGTAAACATTTTTTACCAATTTTTTTGGTGGCACCCGGATCGTTAAGTGAAAAGGTCCGCGGCGTTTTTGAGGTCCAACCGTTCGGTAGCCCCAACACTATCTATACTAATTAATCTCAGTTTCACCGGCGAATTTATTTACAAACCCCACTGTCTTAATTAACTGTTTTATGGTCCCTAGTGTGACAATACGGTTGATTGTAGGTCAATGGCATAAAGTGCTTGTTTTATGGGGGTTTTTTGACATGCCTTGGGTTCGGATCTCGTTAGGGCTTGATGATGTATAGGAATTACTGTATTCTTTCTGTATATACGTTGGATAGGCGAACGGTCAGATGTGCTCACTCGTTGCACTAGACAGGTTCCCTCATGACCTAATATTACAAACATACACTCCAATTTTATTTTTCTGTATAGATATAAATAAGGTACAACATCTGATATGTATGTTACCATATCTCTAAGTGGCAGTGCCATGCATTGCAGCCGAACTGGGCCGGCACGACCGCGGTGGTACCTCTCGCTCAATTGACAATTATGCCGTCGCGTTTCGTGCGGTTTGTGAGTTTGCGGTGGCCCATTGGGGGGGGGGGGGGGATGGGAAATGGAGGGCGGCGTAGATGCGTAGCCTTGGTTGTGTGGATGTGTATGGGCGTCTGCTCGTTTGCCCCCTGATCACATAAAAAAAACCATTTTTTTTGAAAATTTTGAATGTTGATATTAATTATATTAGTCAGATAAGTAAGAAAATATTTTAATTATAATGAAACTACTTTTTATTTATTTAATTCGTTGCAATCCAGACGTTTCGGATACTTTACAGCATCGTTTCTTTAATGATTGATAGGCTTGCGTTTGGCCACTGTCTCACCTAATAGAAAGTGATGACGTGGCCGACGATGGAGCACGCTTGCCTAGAAGGTACCTGTTCACTCTTGTTTTGAATAACCCCAAGTTGTAAGTATATAACACAGATGCTGGTAACGAATTCCATAGTTTGGCAGTACGTATGATAAATGTGGAATCGAATTTTAGTACGTACTGGTGGAATATCAACCATGTAACGGTGTCGGGTCTCGGAGCGTCTGGTAGTCCGCTGATAGGAAGGTGATGGTCACGGTCACGGGAGGAATGTATAAAAATCTATTTTTATTATAATATTTCCTCAATTATCTTAATAATGGAATATATAAGTGTGAAGTTTGTTGGATCGTTTGGCACACATGGAGCGGTAGAACGTTTTATGGGTGAAATTCGCATAAAGATTAGATGAGACATAAGATATTCTCGGTGCCAGTATTTACACGACTTGTCCTGTTCTCTCCGAAATACAACAAAGTTGTTTCACGGGAGGAGCAAACAAGGTGGTACCCATACAGCCGGGAGCGCGGTACAGCGTATCCCTCCCACCGGTAGACTCTCCCACTCGTGGTACGTAGCCAATGTCACCGATCACTAACGTGTCCCAGTCCTAATGCTTCCTTCGTACTTACCTATCCTGAGACGGAAGTTCTTGGTGCATTACACTGTTCTTCCTGCATTTCCTTCCCACTAAATCCCGGCGAGTGCCAGAAATGCCGCCTTCAGTGAGGAGCCCCGGATCTGTTGAAGAACAGGCCACCTCGACTGCTAGTTAGTCCCCCAAGGGACCACCGCCCACCTCCACAGAGGTTTGTCCCGCACCACAGATCAACCCCTCCTAACGTCGGGATAGTGCAATGGGGTGAGGTTCCCATCCTCACCCCTTGCCCCCTGCTCTTTTGTTCCCTCTTCTTATAAGAGGGGTACAAAGAGCCCCCTCGGCTCATTTGGCTTCACCCAAGGTGCTGGGCTCACCCTAGGCTACTGAGGCCCACCGCCACGTCAAGGCCTGAACCATGGTGGGGTGGACTCAACACTGGCATAATACCGACTTAACTCATTTCCTACTCTTTCGTCCCGTCTTCTTATAAGAGGGGTACAAAGGGCAGCCACGGTTCACTTGGTTTCGCCCAAGGTGCTAGGTTCACCTTATGTTACTGAGCCCAATCGCCACGACAAGGCTTGAACCATAGTGGGTTTCGAAAGCAACCATGAAGTATACTTATTCAAGAAAAAGAGCGCCCCGCACAAAGCCACAAAAAAACTAAGTTTATCTTTATTACAATCTCGTCTTCAAACAAAGCGGCTCCCAAGTAAAATAAAGTTATCTCAAAAAAAAGGGACCGACCACAAAAAAAAAAATTTTTTACGCCGGTGTAACATTACTAATTTAATTAGGGATATATTTTATTATGACATCTAAATCTTAGTTCATTATTAAAGGGTCTATAATTAAGATTTTTTGGGGGCGGGAAACGATTACTACCTGACAAATAACATGACTTTTGGGACCAATTCTCTTACGGTCCAAAACATTTTGCTGCGTTAATCTCGTTCGTAAAGTTAAGATGTTAAATGTTAAAACTTATTTTGTTAAAAGCACCAAGATTGAATGGACAAATGATATTGTTTTTAAGGTCCTTTTGTTTGAGGGATATGTAATTAAAATAAAAATTATTGTGATTGGTTTTTAGCAAATTGCGAATTGGTTTTTAATTGGAAATAACTTCTATGGTTTCTTGTGAATTTCGTTAATTGAGTTGCTTGGGTGGTTGGTGTTCGTTAAATGAGTTTATGGTCCTTGTTAAAATTGATTGACATAACATTTTGATGGACTGACTTTTTAATTTATTTTTTATTTCTTATTCCAGTAATATGATGACTTGTATATTTAAAAATACTTAAAAACTTAGCTTTCTGCGTAGATGTGACTAACAAAAATATTGATGTATCATGGGGTAGTTTCGAATAACTTTGTAACATTAGGACGTATGACACCTCAGTCCTCCCGTGACCATGGTTGCTGTAAAGTATCCGAAACGTCGGGCTTGTAAAAATCCTAATAAACCGCGATAAAATCCGTAAAAATTATTTCATTATTAAAACTTAATAAGATAAATAGAATACTTGCAGGAATTTGAGACTATTTTATTTGGCACCTATGGCATATTATATGTTAACCTAACCTAACCTAACCTAACCCTAAAAATTTGCGCCAAATAAAAAAAAGAAGAATAAGAAGAAAAAAAAATGCAGTTGACACAGGTGAAACACTATTGTCGTTTTTATTTAATATCGGCTATCTGCAGATAAGTATGCTTCTAATAATTCTAGCAGTAAATGTCAGGGCTGTAAAAAAAGAAATACAATATATTATATACTAGTGGCACCGACAGACGTGGTCCTGTACAATATTTTTTTTGTGTAT
The DNA here is from genome assembly GCA_963853865.1 of Helleia helle. Classification (NCBI taxonomy): domain Eukaryota; kingdom Metazoa; phylum Arthropoda; class Insecta; order Lepidoptera; family Lycaenidae; genus Helleia; species Helleia helle. The sequence continues at coordinate 5,993,348 of OY971436.1, forward strand.
CTTAACCATTCTTGCATTCTTGAGTCCACTTGAACACACACAAAAAAAATCATCAAGATTCCGCTTAGGAGTTCAGTGACATACATACGTACCGAACAATAATATAATACAGATATATAAATATAGGTATCCACGCTAGAACGAGAAGACGCCTGATGTACCTGCTGACTGTTTCCCAAATCCCGGTCTTTTTAGGTTCAGTTGTAAAAATGTATTTGTATGTAACATGTTGCTTTTGTAAATAAATAAATAGAATAAAATAAATATTTATTCTAAATCAACTTATAAGATAGATTTTATTAAAATCTATTTTATAAGTCTTTGCTGACATACAGAAATCCTTTTTTTTTCTTTAACGCCGGGAAATGCTCTGAGGCATCCCGCGGGGGAGTAGGCCTCCCCACGCGGGTATGTGGGTCTCGCTGCGCCCGAAAGCTGTTGAGTGGACGCGGCTCTAGCCACTAAAAATAGCGAGTGCCACCAGGCCGCCTTTGGTGAAGTGTTCCGGATCTAATAAGCAAACAGGGCACCTCGATGGGTAGTCAGTTCCTTAGGGGACCGACGCCACCTTCACAGGGGTCGTCCCGCACCACAGAACAACCCCTCCCAACGTCGGGACAGTACAATGGAGTGAGGTTCCCGTCCTCGCCCCTTGCTCTCTGCTCTTTTGTCGCCTCTTCTTATAAGAGTGGTACAAAAAGCCCCCTCGACTCAATTCTGAGCCCCACCGCCACGACAAGGTTTAAACCATGGTATACACATACAGAACCCTAATTGATTGTACGACTTCATCTTGTTTATTTTTTATTAGCTATCAAACTCTAGTATCGAGTGCATTTAATATTCTCAACATAGTCTTGAATGTTGATCGATTACGAACGAAATAAAAGTCTGGACCGGTCATTAACACGCTCGTAAACTCTGACGTGTCAGTTGTCAGCGTGTCACCCGCGTGTCACACGTCACCCCGCCCGTTACTAGTGTGTCACCCGCCCGTTGCCAGTGTGTCACCCGCGTGTCATAAACGAGTCGCTACTAGTTTAACGATCGGTAATGAAGTGATGATTTTTATGTGTTCTTTCGTGTTTTATTGTCTGAGTTCAGTCATTTGGTTGCTCGGTTTTGTGTTTTTTTTATTTTACTGTCACTACTTATTATAGATATTTAAACTCCGAACGATATTCTAATTTTATGTTTATTTTATAATCATAGATAAGATGATTTAAGAGGTAGTGCCATTGCTGTATTGCAGCCGAACTGGGCCGGCATGACCGGGGTGCCTCTCGTTCTCATAACACCGGCGTCAAGTGACAGTTATGCTGTAGTGTATACGTGTTTCGTTTGGTTTGTGAGTTTTCGGTGACCTCTGGTTGTGCGAATGGGCGTCAGTAGTCACCATAAGGCTCCGACTGCTCCTTCGCCTCCTTATGACATAAGGAACCAACGACTACCCAGCTTAACACTTCGGACCCTAACTTCGGTATTGAAGGGATAAACATCGTGGTGTCGTGTGTGTGTCGATGATCACTGATCACTTACCATCAGGTGACCGTTTGCCTCCCTTCTATAAAGAACCTAATGACTGCTAAAAGTCACCCATAAACCCGCATACACCTGCTAACCCATGCAAGAAAGTAAGTGCTAGATCCAAACGCTAATTTAATACTTTGATACAAAATAAAGCACCAAGTAATGCTGCTCATTTTGTATTTCTAAACATAGATATTTTGTTGGAAGTAAGAATGAAAATGGCTTAATTAAAACATTATTCCTCAAAAAAAAAAGTACATATAATAATTAGTAGCATTTTTTTTAAATATTATATTTAATACTAAAACCATCATTTTAACCTATGTCATACTTTGCCTACAGCTTCGTCTGGGTTAACTAACTTCGATTTTCACGTATCTGTAACGACAGACTTACAACCTATCTACGACATTCGGCCATAAGCTGGTCATATATTTAACAATAGATGATTTTCGAAGATTAACTCCAAACTAAACTCAATAACGTATCATTATAACATCGTCGAAGTTAACACCGTCGAAGTCGTAAACGCAAACCATAGACAAGTTTAACTTCGCATTTGACACATGTCAGTTGGTTTTTTATGTCTATGGAAATAATGGGCTGGTTGTTTAAGAGCAGTAAAGTGGCCTGAAGGAAGCGGTTTATAATGTCGTTGGACGAGGCGCCACTTTTTGTCAAAACGGAAGAGTATTTTAAGATTTAAGCTGTTAGTCGTAATAGATATTTGTGGCTGGGTTTATATGGTGGTGTACTGTTAAAGCCATTTACTAATTTTATTATGAAATATTGATAATTTTATTTCGGTTTGGTCTCGTGAAGAATTATAATTCGGAGCCAATATCGTAAAAATAAAATGTGATTTCGTTTTTTGCATGGTAAATTTTGAGTACCATCTAATTTCTAAACATTTTAAGTAGTGAAGATGTAAATTTAAAATTTTACGATTTTATTTCTTTATTGTATGTATAGATAGTACCCGGATGACCGAGCTTTGCTCGGTAATTTTTTTTTTTTAAATAAAATGACATTTTCTAAAAATGATTCCTAGCTAGATCGATTTATCGCCCCCGAAACCCCCTATATACTAAATTTCATGAAAATCGTTGGAACCGATTCCGAGATTCCAATTGCTCATTTAAAGATATAAGATTTATACGATATTTCTTGTATTTATGAACAATGATATCACGTGAATAGGTGAATAAAAGGCATTACCTTGTGCTACGACTTACGGTTATCAAATAATTTTTAGAAGTCTTTTTATTTAGACATTTATTACCTACACAATAGATTTACCATTTGAAATAGACTTCTTCAAACGATTGATAATGTTTGACGAACTCTGTGGCTCAATGGTTAGCGCGTTGGCGCTCAAGCTGTGAGTAGTGAGTTCGAACCCCGCCAAGGAACAAAAAGTTTTCTGTGTTCCTGAGTCATGGATGTATATTAAATATGAGTATTATATAACAAAAATCTTGAATATATGTATAGTATCAAAATATTAAATAGGTATATTTCCATTGTCTGGTATCTTTAACATAAGTTCTTCGAGAACTTACCACAGGACCAGATTGACGTGATGTAAAGGCGTCCATAGATATTATTAGTATTAACTTTTATGTAATGGAATAACTCTTAGTTCTAATGTAAGCGATAAAATTATATCAATATAATTTAGAAGTTAATACCACGTGAACTATAAACAATATTTGTGCTTGTACAAAATTATATTAATTTACATCTACCAAATTTGAGTAAAGAGAAAAAAAAGCCATTTTTATACAGAACCCAAAATACATATTATAACGAGCGTCATGTAAGCCTAACGCCAATAAAAAAAGAAAACATTAAAGTAAATAAACAATAAAAAAGCGGCACTTTTGAGATGGGTGTTAATGGGAGTTAATTACCGCGGTGATGGCGGAAACCGCGATTAGTGGGCTTTTAGCCCCACAAGTGGGGTTGACTCATTGATTAACTTGGTTGGTTCTTAATTAAGTTATCGTAACTTATGTTATAGGTATTAAGGACAGTAATACATATTTAGGAAATTCAATAAATATATCTTGAAATCAATCATCATCTTGACGGCCGGTCGAGTGATTAGTCTGGACACTTGTGGTCGCGGGTTCGAATTCCACCAGCTTTTTAGAAAATTATTATCAGCAAAAAGACAAAGCAGAAATAGAAATAGAATTAAACATTGTGTATCATCATTGTTATAACAATTTACGTCTGTGACAAGGACTGATGGAGTAGGTAAAGGAGAAAATATTTTTTATAATGAAATATTTTTATAAGCACACGATATTTTTTACACAATGCAACAAAAACAACGTTTTTTATTCTCCCGACGGGAATCTACTCCGAAGCCTTAGAAGAATAGTTCCACGAAAGGAAAGAAATTTAACAATTATCGCACTTCTCGGTGGCCCATTGGGAGGATAGGGAAAGGGAGGCCAACGCATCTGTATAAATTTTGGTTGTGCGGATGTCTATGGGTGTCGATAGTCACCATAATGTCTCCGAATGCTCTTTTGCCTTCTTATGAAATGAAAAAAAACTTGCAATGTTCTTATTCAAGCTACACGAAATTGTTTATTAACTAACGCTTATCTTATTGAAAAATCGCAATAATAATTTTTGGCTGGCGGATTATATTATGTAGGTACTTTATATATTCGTTGATCTATCCTGTGGGTGCCTAATTTTTTTCGAATGAAAATTTTAATATCTAACATGTTTAAATAATATTTTTCGTTGGAGTGTTCGAAGGGGGCGTGCGTAAACCCGTAAACCTTCCCGTTTTTGGACGTATATTCAACCCTTGGAAAAAAAAAATTAGCCCTATAGTTCCGGGAGTGGGTCTTTTAGGTCCTCTTTTTAAATCTTTTTTCAAATTTATCATATCTCAAATAGTTTTTGAGTTATAACCAAATAATCAAACCCATTTCTCAGTTTCAAATTGTTTATAACTTTTATACATGCGACCCTGAATCGAACGACACGTCAATCATTTTAAGAAACAGGGATTTTTTTCTTGACCTAAAAGGAACGTTGACTAGATTACTTTTCAGGCTTTTTACAAGTGAATGTACATAGATGTATTACTCATTAACTACAGTTAGTTCCCGTAACACAAGCTCTCATGGTCTCACCGTGGGACTGTATTGACGTGGTGTGATTGATCATACATATTTATTTATAACTGACGACTCAAGATTGTTCTTTTATCTAGATTCTTTTGACATTTTTAGATTAAATCTAGATTAAATACGTCCCGCCCGCAGCTTCGCCCGCGTTAATATCCGGATTTAATGGTGATTATTTTTAGCATAAGTTACTCTTTATAATATCAGATACCTATGTAAAGTTCCTCAAAATAGACCCAGCCGTTTCAGAGAATAGCGGGGACAATCAGAAAAAAAAAATTAAAAATTGATTTTTTGATGCGAGACTCGCTGCGCCCAAAAGATGGCAAGGTCGTAGCTCTACCCACTAAAACTCGGCGAATGGCACCAATGCCGCCTTTGATGAGGCGGTGCTGGGTTCACCTTAGGCTACAGAAGGGAAATCAAATAGGCCTAGGACAATAGTTCTGGAGATATTTTTATAGGTAACGTTGGCCACATACCTTTAGTTCTTTTTACTTCGTAGCTATTCCCTCGTATAAGCCCTCACACTTAATAAAGGTAAGAAGTGTTCACTGCTGGAACAATCTCGTTAAGCCGTTTCCTTTTTACCATCATCTACTAATTACGCTAGTCTTAACATCTAATTAGAAATGTTTAAAGCATAAAGGTTCTTACACACTACATATTTATTTTCAGCGATAATGGTTGCTGTAACTATTCCAATACGTTTATAGTTTTATCCTAAATTTACCAATGAGAGGTCCCCTTTCGAATAATTCTTTGGTGAGCCATCAGCTCACCTACCGTTCCGATTGAGATTAAAGGCCATCAGGCATAAAAGCCTTCTTCTTCCTCTTAGTTCCCTCACTGCTGAGGAGCATTACCACATGATCTTCCACTGGACATAGTCATGGGTCAAGTGGACTGCCCGGTGCAAATTGCCCCCTACTTTGATCTTCACTGCATTGGACCATCTCACGGGTGTTCTAAAAAAGTCTAGCCCTTCCGAAAAAAAGTGAGAGGCGAGGTGCCGTACCCGTCTACAAACCTGCACATTATTTTCGCCTATCAGCTTTGCCGTGTTTTGGAAAAAAGGGCACAGGGTCATCGTACGTCTCAGGATAGCCAATGTGTTGCTGGACTAGACACGTGTGAACTAGTGTTCACAGGCGACGTTGACCTCATACCATCAAGTAGTTTTGCCTATCATTAATATACACAAAACACTCTAATGCTACTTACATGGAAGAAAGGTACACCAGATAAATAGGAGTTATAAAAATCACATCTTAACATATTTTCGGGGCCCGGGGCCCTACATAGATACGGGCCCTATGTAGGTGGGGCCCCCTTAGTTGCCCAAATTGCGCACTCTAAGGTAAACTCTAAGTTGCGCGGTAGTTAAGTCATCACTCGTCTCCAATTCTGTCTCCATCTCTAATTACTTTCTTAACCATCTCTAATTGGATATGTAAGTTAAAATGTCGTAAGGTGTGTACACACTATCAATTTAATTGATTTTACGATTAAAATGAAGGTTTTTTGCTATCAAACTTTGTGTAGTGCCGTGTTCAATTCTTGAAATGCTCCTGGGTGTTATTTGGATAGTTTCATCTAGAGTCGTGAAAAGAATATCTCGTGAAAAGCGTTGGTTTTTAAGATTTTTATTAAGGTTTCCTAACATTGTGGTGACTGCTCACTTGTCATAAACCATCGAGCATATAACCGGATAGAACAGTAATGTAAGCTATAAAATTCCGAAACTGGTCAGTGATTTGTCACTAACGTAATAGCAATTCAACCAACCATGTATCGGTCCTGTCGGTCATTCATTCATCAATGGCCATCAGTTGCAGTTGCAGCACAAATTTGGCAGAATTTGTTTTCATACAAAACACAACATTACCGTTCTATTACGGTTATATAGTCGATGACCTTAAGTATAGATATAACCAAAATCGATAATTTTAATCTATTTATCAATTAATTTTCAACGCATATATTAAAACTTGGCCGCCCGGGATGTCCGACAGATATCTCAATTCATGTTAATTTAAAATCCATTAACAAAAGTCTACAACGAAAGATGGAATACCATAAAAATACAGCGTCAAACCGTCTGTCGTCACGACATTCCAATCGATTTTACCAAAGCGCGCCAATACATTCATATTAATAAACAGTCCAGTGTCCAGTCCCCCTAACTCCTCTAACGAGCGGCGGGTGTGCACGGGTGTGCGGGGGGCGGGGCGCGCGTCACGAGGCAGTTAATCCGGCTGATGTCTCAATACCTCCCAGCGTGGCTATTATTTCTGCCCACACGGATCCTACTGCGGGTATAGTGTGGAGTGCACTTTGTTCAACGGGACAAGTGGTGTAAGTTTCGACGTAATAAAAATCGGTTTCCATAATCTTTTATTTTAATCATATTAAAACTACATTTACATTGTATTTTGTTTAATCAGCTTCGTCCGTATTAACTTAAATTTAATGCTTTTTTTTAACATCAGTTGCCAATGAAAGTATGGTCAAAATCAGCTCAGCCGTTTCAGAGATTAGCCGCAACAAACAGACAGAAAAATAATACACCGTATATACTTTCATATGCGTTTAGTGAAAAGCTTTTAATTTGAAGTAACAGACAAGACACTTCAATTTTATTTATTAGTATAGATACTTCCCAACAACTAAACCAACCTCAGCGTTTCCTCAAAGACCTGTGTACAATATTAGATATGGATAATGGAACATCATGGGAATGGATTAAGCGAATCCATTCCCATGATGTTCCAAAAAATACACACAAAAGATGCAGCCATAAATTAAAAAAGAACCTTCCTCTTTTACATGTAATAGCGGCTATACACTCTCGCCCGAGGCCTCTCGGTCCACCTATAATATGTAAAAGACAGGTCGTGGCGGGCGAGCGCTACCATCTACACTCTTACGCTCGCCCTGTTTTAGACTGTCTTAGGGAGAGTGTAAGGCCACTATGGTAAACATCGATCGAACAATTTAACTATTCTTAGTATTTCTTAGGACCACTAATCCTACACACACATCTTAGGGGAGATGGGTAGGGCAGGCAATGTAATTACAGGCACTAACTACTCAGCCGCCCGCGCATCAAAACAAAATATAACGCACACGTCCGCGCGCGCTCTCCGTAAAAAATGGCGTCTAAGTTGTCAATGACTGGGCATAGATCAAATTTGCCGGAACGTCCATAGATAGAGAAAATTTTAATAGATAAAAATTGGTTTAAACGGCGCAAGATTGCCGGGTAGCCATAGTTACGATGGCGCGAATCTGGACAATTATTTAGGTTGATCTCTTCACCTGGGCAGCTGAGTGGCAACGCATTCCCTGTTTCCAGGTGACCTCGGTCATGTTCATCATTTTTTTTGTGTTAAAGAAACTAAACTCGGCAAATGTTGTTCTGTCCTTATCCAAAATGTTTAGCATTCATTTTTTTATATAAACCTTGTCCTGAAGATCATCACGAATTATCTAATTTGGTCTAATGGTTCTGAAGTTATGTGTATACATTTCGGCGATTCATTTTCTAATTCATTTTTCAAATATAGAAGATAGGTAATAGCGATTTCATTGTAAAGTTTCAGTTAACAGTCAATCATCGCTTAAAAAGCCGTTTCTCTATTCGTTTATTCGTCTAGGTACGTACTACGTACTGCTTCGCCAGTCATGCAGCTTGTTCAAAGATCACACAAACATACACACGACATTAAACCTTAACTGTTTAGAATTCAGTTAAAATTGCCTTTAACTAGATTGTAATATAATATAGTCAAATAGACGTATATCATAGGTTTGTTTCGATGAAATTTAATCTTTATTCCTTTTCTTTAGAGTTCAGTTTTATTGGATGTAGAGTTGTAGTTATAACTTTAGGTAATAAGAGATGGGTTTTCAGATTATATGGTTGAGTTTCTTTGAACGAGACTAAATTGGCGTAAGCGAGGTGATATAGGTCTCTGTAAATGCGTAGTTAAGGTTTACTTTGGTGTAAACAATTCCAGATATAGACCATTTGTTAGTAACTGCTAATATATCGCCCTTTTTGTTTTAATATAGGCAAAAAGACTCTTAGGAGTTAGGACGCTTACGCACTGCATCCGATCCGAATCCGTACAAATAAACGTTTAGATAATTGTCTCACCCCGTTGCTACTTCATCATCATCATCATCATCAGCCTCTATCCGTCCGTCGTTGCTACCTATAAAAACTATAGCTTCTTCGATCTTTTTTTAGGAGGAAACTGATCAGTCGGAGCCTTATGGTGACTACCGACGTTAATAGACATCCGCACAAACGAAAGTTGTGCAGATGCGTTGCCCTCCTTTTCCTTATCCCCCCAATAGGCTACCGGAAACTCACAAACCGCACGAAATGTAACACAAGTTCTTCGAGAACCAGCGGTTTCAACGTGTAGTGTAAGTGTCTCTTGTATGAATGACCAATCCAGGGTTCAAACCCCGTGTAAATTTTCCGGTGCGGACGTCCACAGCTCTCGCGCCGGGTCACCTAGACGACGAGGAAAAAACAGCTGGTGTTTAGTGGGTAGAATCTGCGTCCACCTTATCATCTTCTAGGTAGCAAAGAGTCCCACATTACCTCTGGGGCCCCCTGGACCCGGTGGTATGCCTAACCAAAAAAAAATATATTTATTAAAAATATCAATTTATTAAAAATGTTAAAACACTACATACCGGGTGTATTTTGAACGCTTGCAAAAACGAAGAGGTATGATAGTGTTGGCATAGCCTGACATGATACAAGTGAAAAAAAAAGCGTTTTTTTTTTAAACGGCAATGTTAAGGAATGGCGGGAAGCATCGGGACGCGCGGTTGTGTTTTTTTGGTTTCCCGTTAATTAATTGTTATTTTGTGTTTTGTCCATTCAGAGTGGTTTTCTATAGTGTTTGTTTTAAAAACTTGATCTTTATATATTGTGATTGGTTGGCGAATCTTATGGAGTACAGTTCTGGAGTGGTTTTCGTAGTAGGGCTGTTCTGGCGGTTCTCTATAGTGTTTGTTTTAAAAACTTAAACTGTGTAATATATAATGTGATTGATTGGCGAATATTAGTGGACTGCCATGTGTGGAGGGAATCGGGAATGATAGTTGATTGATGGGGGCTAGAGGGGCTAAGCCGCGCTCCTTGGGGTTTCCCGCCATTTCTCCGTATTACAGACCGAATAATTGTATTTTGTATGGCTAATAGCCTAGTAGCTACCTATTATTTTCATTTAAAGGCATTACCTTTAAATGAAAATAATAATAACGGCAATGTTATTGGTTTATGGTTCACGCCGGCCAGCGGACTGCATCAGCTGACAGAGTTCGCTGTTCGAGTTGTATACATACATTGCGGGTTTGCAAAATACATAAGTCCTAAAATTTTCTTAAAAAAACGTTTCTGAGATAAATGGTTATATGAATTATATAGTATATAAATAGTATATTATTAGGGTTAAATCATCGCAAGTGTTCAAAATACACCCGGTATATTTGTTTGAGAGGTAAACCTTTCTGCTTTAGTTTCCAAAATGAGGTGAGTCACAATTGTAAATTTCCTTTCTTCAGTATTCTTTAGAATACTTGAGATGATAACAGAGATGTGTCATTGTAACCTTACCCTCTAGTCAACTTCGAAATCTAAAATACAGAACCCTCATTCCCCGACGTGGACGGTCAGGTATCTGCCCAATAAATTCGGCTACTGGTTAATTGAAACATAAAAGAGATGTTATCGCCAAAGGATGCCGCCATTTAATATATGGGACGGAATTTTTGGTTTCCGCCTTGTTGTTTTTTAGATGGTAAGGTTCTACAATATTGGTATGGGTCGCGCTGATGATAATGATGATTATAGGGGATTAAACGTGTTTTGTACACAGAGGTAGGAGTTTTAATATGACCTAGCTATAATATATTACTTTAATACTATACATATATTTAAGATCTTTATTATACACAACACATATTTGATACACATCCATGACCCAGGAACATAGAAAACTTTTTGTTCCCTGGTGGGATTCGAACCCGCTACCTCCGGCTTGAGCGCCAACGAGCTAACCAAAGGTAACCAAGGTTCTCAATTCGTCGGATTCTTTTTTTATTATATTTTTTTTATTATAACCACGTATACGTAAGTTTCACCTGAAATCCTACGAAGCCAAAGACAACTTCGACGTAATCATTGTCTATTCACAGAAACAAGTCTTTTTTGTTTCCTTTTCATATAATATTGGTCGATTTAAAATCAAAACCAAGTTCTACCAAAGTCAACTGCAGTTTAACCAAAACAATTAATGCATCATCATCATCAGACTCTCCCCGTCGACCGCTGAATATAGATTTCCTTCAATGAAAGTCTTCGTTTATCTATATTCTATAGTCTACACTAATAAACGTGGGTAACACTGAAAATGTTTAGAACTGGCCAGTTAGAAACATTGAAAATGAAAACTTTTTTTGAATTTCAATTTTAGAACTCTTTGGTAACCTAATGTAGTATATTGCATTTATTTGTCATTTGTTTTTGTGAATTGGCGGCAAATCTAAAACTCTTGTTACACGTGAAAATGAACATAACGCGAGAAAATTTTCAGTCAATGATTTATTATGACTTTCGTAGTGGGCTTACTCAACAACAAAGCTATGATAGGCTGCGATTAGCATTTTTTAATGAAGCCCCATCTCGTGCCACTATTTACAATTGGTTTAACGAGTTTAAGCGTGGACGTAGCAATCTCAGTGATGATCCGCGTGAGGGACGTCCTTTAACAGCGACTACTGAAGATAACATCAGTGCTGTGCGACGCATGATAGAGGAAGATAAGAGAGTGACCTATCAGCAGATACGGGCAAGCCTAGGCATTGGTATGAGTCAAGTTCAAAAAATATTACACGAACATTTAGGCGTCAGGAAGCTTTGTACCAGATGGATTCCCCATACTTTAACCGACGACCAGAAACGCCTAAGCATGGACTGGTGTCGCCAAATGTTAGATAAGTTCAACGGCGGTAACTCAAATGCTGTATTTGACATCATCACAGGTGATGAAAGCTGAATATATTGCTACGAACCCGAAACCAAAAGACAATCAGCTCAGTGGGTGTTTCCTTTCGAGGATCGGCCAACTAAGGTAAGGAAAGGAAGAAGTCAAGGGAAAAAGATGATTGCCTCATTCTTTGGTCGGAAAGGTCAGTTCGCGACAGTTGTGCTAGAAGATGGAAGGACAGTTACTGCAGACTGGTATGTCAATCGCTGTTTGTCTGTTGTCTTGGAAAAAATTCGACAGCAGCGCCCTCGAAGCAGGATCCTCCTTCACCACGACAATGCTTCAGCGCACTCCGCAAAACGGACTGTTGAATATTTAAATATGGCAAGTGTCGAGATAATGAGTCATCCGCCTTACAGTCCTGACCTGGCGCCCTGCGACTTTCATTTATTCCCAAGAACTAAAGATAAAATTCGAGGTATTCGCTTTACGAGCCCTGAAGATGCGGTGAAAGCGTACGAAAATGCCATAGAAGAGACTCCTAAGGAAGAATGGGCCCACTGCTTTTCTCAGTGGTTCCATCGAATGCGACGATGTGTAGAATGAAACGGAGATTAATTCGAAAAACAATAAAAGTATTGGCAACTTTCTACATTAAGCCGTTTTTCATTTTCTAAACATTTTCAGTGTTACCTAGGTAATAAAAATATACTATATTTTGTAAGTTTGAATGTAGGAATGTAAATTGAACTGATTTGAATTGTTCAGTCAGTCATAACTTTCACCATCGGTCACTGTGACATAGGTTGTAAAATATTATGTCTTGATACGTAAATAAAATTATCACGGGCATCTTTTATATTTCTAGGCACTATTACATCAATTATGGATTAACCCTAAAACATAAATCAGCTATTCACAGTGTTTTATATATTTTAACAAAACGTTATTTTTTATGTCATAAGGAGGAAACCGAGCAGTGAACCTTATAGTGACTACCGACGCCCATATACTCCCGCACAACCAAAAGTTATGCACATGCGTCCTCCTTTTCCCTATCCCCCAATGGGATACTGGAAACTCACAAAGGGTAAGAAAGGCGACAGCATAGCTGCTGTCACTTGACGCCGGTGTTATGTGAGCGAGAGGTAGAATAGAATAGAATATAATATAATAGAATAGAAAATAGAATAGAATATACTAGACTAGAACAGAATATAATAGAATAGAACAGAATAGAATAGAATAGAATAGAAGAAGAATTATTTAGGTAGATAATTAACAGGTAGGTATTAGGTATTAGATACCACCCCGGTCGTACTGGCGCAAGTCGGCTGCATAGTAGCGTGGCACTACCTTATGCGAATAACATGCCTACATAATGAAACATTTTTTTATTGATTTTATCTTGGTTCATTAAGATTTTGACATACCCGAAGTTTCGGATACTTTATAGCAACTATGGTCACTTGTTTCGTTACGACTGAAACGCGCCAACATTAGGAAAGCGCCAACATTAGGAAAGCGCCAACATTAGAAACGCGCCAACATTATAAACGCGCCAACATCAGAAAACAACATTTAGGATTGAAGTTTGACCCAAAGCTGTTGTTATCACATTATGTTATCTAATTTAGTTTTACCGAACCCTGAATACCTCAAAGGACACCGCTACATAGTTATGGCGCGTGACAATTCCTGGATTTCGGTAATTGGACCCTTATTTTATATTGTATTTTAATTAGCTCATATTTATTGATAATCGTCAAAATATCCTGTGACATAAACATGTTTGACATATCAATGATTCTTGGAATTGTTTTATTTTAATTGTGTCTAAACTGGTTCTTGCGACTGCTTGTATTACCAATTGAATATGTCATGGTTGTTACCAAACAAATAATAGAAAGGTGTAAAACATATATCCGCAATTTCATTAAGTTGAATAAAAATCAGACCAACTCTCATTTATAATGTTACTTTATTGTTACTTTTTTTTATATTTTTTTCAATTTCAAATCGTATCCTATGTTAATGCTAATACCTTCAAGAATATGTGTACAAAGTTTCATGATGATCGGTTTAGTAGTTTTCGCGTGAAAGCGTAACAAACAAACTTACATTCACATTTGTAATATTAGTAGGATGTATGTATGTTATGTACTTGTTTTGGCCGCGTCCTCACTCGAGCCTATCTATCCTACGGAAACCTAATATTATTGGATTAAAAGTATATTAACTATATTATATTTTAAATATAAATTCATCTAAACTCTCTCTTTTATTATAATGAAACAATTACGGATTTTATCGCGGTTTATTAAGATTTTTACAAGCCCGACGTTTCGGATACTTTACAGCAACCATGGTCACGGGAGGACTGAGGTGTCAGACGTCCTAATGTTACAAAGTTATTCGAAACTACCCTATGATACATCAATATTTTGGTTAGTCCTATCTACGCAGAAAGTGCTAACTGTATCTTTAATCTGTGACATATTATGCTTGGATTTTGATTTGATAATTTTTTTTACGGGCTAGGCCCACCACTCGTTCCCACCGCTGCTACTCCTGTATAGCCAGGATCGACAGCGGTAACCACTAAATGACCCTTTGATACGATCTCAGGGAGCCCGAGGGATACGTTAAAACTGCCTTGGGACCCGCAACGAATTTAATCAGAAGTATTCAGGAGGAGTAGGAAAAACTTCCAGTTTCCCTCCCCGGTTAAAGCGGGAGACAGTACAAGAATGCAATGACTAACAAAAGTCAAGAAAAAGAGCTGTCTTTTTCTTGACTTGCCAGGGGAAGCCCAGCTGCAATGCACCACGGAGTTTTATGTCGGAGTGTTATATACAAATATCAGCATAGTATGATTAATATACATGTATATCAACTATGAGTTATTATGTATAACTTAGTGATAATCTTATTTATTAATTAATTATTATATTTATAACATAATTGATTTGATTTGATAATATTAATAATGGGATCCCAAGCGGGTGGTAAGAGCCAGCCATCTTCTCTATTGAAATTAAGATGTTTTTTAATTTCAATAGCCTCACGCATCATCCTGGTTTGGAATCGGTGTTCTTTTGCGAGGACTTGTGGTTTATCAAACCTAATATAATGGCGAGCTTTGTCAAGACTATGTTCAAAGATGGCCGACTTAGTGTAGCGACGATGTTTTAAATCAGCTAGGTATATCTTCTTTGACGGGAGATTTCTCTTTTAAATTTATTAAGTAAAATAACAGTAATTAAAGTAAAAATTAATTGCAGAGCGATGATGGTCTTGAGAGTCTAGACTCTAGACTCTAGAGGGTGGGCTCGGCCTCTTGAGTGAAAGGTCCGGGTTCGATTCTGACCCCTGTGATGCCTTGAAATGGGTTTTTCTAAATTTCTCCGTGTATCTGAACATGAGACCATCGCTTGCTCACCGGTGAAGGAAACATCGTGAGCCTGCATGCCAGAGCATCGGTGAACTAGTCTGATTGCGAGCAGTGGGACATATAAAGTTTGATATTATTAATATACAGTAAAAAATAACTAGAAATATAAAATAGCAAATGAATTGGATGGATATGCAACTGGCATTCATGCAACCTGAATGATGATGATGATGGTCAATGGGCCGACGGAGGATCGTGTACTGGAATGACTCCGTACTATTTCCGGAGTGAGATGGGTGCGAGTACCGGGATCAGCCGTTTTGGCTTTCATTAAAAGAGGCCAATGTCCAAGCAGCCGTGGACTTGATGGTAATTGTCATAATAAAATTAATTTCAGGCAATATTTTTAGGATTTTGATGGTGTCGGTGCGAATGTTTCGCACTTTGACTGTGTTATAAGTATTAAGTAAGTCCTTATTCTGGTGTGTATTGTGCATGTGCATTTCATGCCTTCACACCACCTTCAATTATACAAGGCGCAGATCCGGCCTCACATGGAATACTGCTCTCACCTCTGGGCTGGAGCGCCCCAATATCAGCTCCTCCCATTTGACCGCGTCCAACGCCGGGCGGTTCGAATCGTAGATGATAATGTTATCTCCAATCGGCTTGATTCCTTGGCGCTGCGTAGAGATGTCGGATCGCTCTGCATCTTCTACCGCATCTACCACGGGGAGTGTTCTGAGGAATTGTTCGGATTAATACCTGCGGCAGAATTCCACCACCGGACATCGCGTAAGAATTCCAAATTTCACCCACACCATCTTGATGTCCGGAAATCCACAACATCTAGATTTTTACGGCATTTCCTGCCTCGCACCACAAATATATGGAATCAGCTGCCACTTACGGTGTTTCCGAACCGATACGACTTAGGGACCTTCAAGAAAAGAACATACTCACATCTAAAAGGCCGGCAACGCACCCGCTGATCTCCTGGTATAGCGGGTGTCAGTGGATGTCGCTATTCACTTTCCATCAGGTGAACCGACTGTCCGTTTGCCCCCTCTTCTAAAAAAAAATGTGAGTCTTCGCAAATGCAGTATGGTAAAGGAGGTAATTTTGCATGCATATGCGTGTGCATATACCGCTCTAATATGGACTACGTGCGGCTACTACTTCAAATATATAAAATATACTGATAATTATAATAGGCAATACATGTCTCCCCACATCGGTTCAAGCCTTGTCGTGGCGGTGGGGCTCAGTAGCCTAAGGTGTACCCAGCACCTTGGGCGATGGGCCAAGTGATGGGGGACCTCACCCCATTGCACTGCCCCGACGTTGAGCGGGGTTGTTCTGTGGTGCGGGACAACTCCTCTGAGGAGGTAGCGTCGGTCCCTTGAGAACTGACGAGGTGCCCTGTATGCTCAATATATCCGAGGCACCTCACCACCAATGCCACCTTGAATTGGTGGCACTCGCCGGGTTTTAGTGAGTAGAGCTGCGTCCACTTACTATCTTTCGGGTGTAGCGAGTCCCACATACCCGCCTGGGGAGTCCCCCTTCCCCAGCGGGATGCCTCAGAGCATTTCCCGGCGTAAAAAAGGCAATACATGTCCATCTTCGAAGCTTCTTTCATATTTGTCGATTAGTTAAGAGGATAAGAGCTAGATCTGCAGGTGCAACCTTTTCAATAAACAACCTTTAACACAACTTTACGCTAAGCCTGCGACAATATGCGTAAAACACTTTTTTAAAATAACCGCAGTCCAGAATGTAAAATTAAGACCGCATAAAAAGAAAATATGCGGACGACGCATGCCGCATTACTCGAATTAACTTACGAATAATTGGATTTATGGTGTTTGTGCCGGTTGGGGTTTGGGCCGCTAATTATGCAGGGCATTTCACGATTCTGCCGGTTTGGGCCTCCTGTGTGGCTAATTGTGCCGTGGCATTTGTATTTATTGGTATCTTTGCGATAAGGTGATTCTGATATTTTATCTGTAATCTCCATGCGTATTCTAGTTGGATGCGAGTGGATCGGTTTTGGCGTTCATTAGGCTGTTTCTTTGACTTTTTTATTCTTTTTATGTTAATTGGATAGGCAATTGGCTTACCTGATGGTAAGTGGTCGACGTCACCCATGAAAATATAGGATAAAAACTATAAACGTGTTGGAATATTTACAACTACTTATCGCCCCCACCCCAAGAAAAAGGTCTCAATACTAATAAATTGCCTGTCCGTTTATAGATATATACGCTAGGGATAGTTTTTGTAGATACGGGCAGACATAATATTATGTACATGAACAAACGAGATCAAACGATCAAACGATACTAATATAAGTTTGCCAGCCATAGATAATAGTTCATCTATGCCATAGACAATCTATGCCTTTTCTATCCCGCGGCAAGATACCTCGATATTTATGCAGGCAGCAAATATCAAGGCATCTTGCTTTACATAACACCGTAATAGCTTTAATGTATGTCTTGCTTATAATGCCTTACAAAAGTGGGAACTATACCTATATTATATTATGCTTAGGTATTGCTAGATTGCAAAAGCCATTTTGATGTTGATTTATTTAAAACCTTATTTCAAGCACGTAGTTCTCATATTTTTCGGTATTATCTTACATATCCCTTGCATTGTCTATAGTAAACAAATGAATTAAACATTTTAAATTGAGATTTTTATTTTCGGTATGAAAACTATTTAGAACGGAATATTTAAAAAGCTCACTTTTATTTCGCGAAGCTTGATCTTTAGGAACTATCTACGAACATTCAAGGGACTATTGGAGTCTAGAATAGTCTTCAATAGTGAAAATAACCCTTAAAATAACATTATTATATTTCCAAAAACACGGACTCTCACGTAATTGCCTCTAGCGTGAGAATAATCGATATTTTGGGACGTCATAAATCGATTCCCCGTCGAATTATTTTAAGGCCATTCAAATGCCATTTATAAAATATGTATGGTAATATCGTGACGGTACAAGGGAAAAAGGGGCAAAAAACTGGAAGCGCCATCTCGTTATTTGAGAAGACAATAGCGCCGCTGTTGTCACATCCAGCGCGGACCATGCAAATGGTCATAAATAAATAAAAATAATATGAACGACGTCTTATTTCGGAGCGTGGGCTCTGTGGTGTGCCACTGGATGGGGTAAGATTTTAAAATAAATTGGTTTATTATAATGTCACAACTTTTTAGGGATTTTATTTTTGTTAACATTTCTGCCGACGTTTCGGATACTTTACAGCACCCATGGTCACGAGAGGATCATGGTTGCTGTGTAGTGAAATTCGTTCTGATGAGATTTGTAGATGTGTAGGCTGAGACTGTACATTGCTTACCCAATACCCTGTAGTCAACATTCGGCCAGTCTTGTCTTTTTTCAATAAAAATAAATTGTAATACATATGCTGCATATTTTCAAAGCCAGCATAATATTGAACACGTTTTTTTTAAACTTAAAGTTGTTGAATTGCAATTGATGTAAAAGAAATGAGATTGTAATACCCACTTACTCATCATCATGTCAATTGGCTGCAGACATCGAACCAAATAAAAAAAACGGGTATTCCTATTTTAAACAGTCAAAACACATTAATTGTTTGGTTTCGTTGAATGCTATTTAAATATACATTATCATGTTTGTAAATGCTACTGCTGTTATCATGATAGGTTTTATATATGAACTTAGTCTACATAGTACTTACTAGTTTTAATTAAATTCAAACAAATGATTATTATGATCGAGATAGATTCTCTTTTTCTCTTAAATTTACAGTCGAATTGAGAAAGAAGAAATTGTATTGTCAATAATATGATCGGTTGACAATAAATTGAGCACATCCAGGGTGTATATGAGCGTTGGTAACGAGTTCTGTGCTGTCCAAACATGGGCCCTCTGTCCGCCCGGCACCATGTTGGATTTGTAACTAATGTCGCCATCTTGGTTATAAAGACGTATATTTGCAAAACGCGCGCCATTTAATAACAGAATACAGATTATATATAGCTTTCAAAATTAGAAAAAGATGTATTTAAAAAAGGAAAAATAACAGTTGTTGAATATTTGCTAGAATAAATAGAAAAAATGTTTAACTTATTATTATCACTAATTGCTGAGTATTATAATTAAGTTTTAGCTAGTTTGTATATTTTTTAGATTCATAATATTTAGTCGATTGCGTATATTCGCAGTGTCAAAATTCGGCCGAATTCGCGATTGTAGCTTTCATTTGTCTATAGTATAATAAATAGCTTGTACTATTGTAGAAATGGGTGAACTGGCAACGTCTAATACCAGATGGTCAACATCGCCTATAGTTTCTTGTAAAAACAAACTAGATTGTTGTCACACTTTTCTAGTTTCTATTTTTTTTAATATTATAAATAAATTAATAACAAAGGCGATTCATATTCAAATAACGCCTCATATACGTGTAGTTCAAATACAAATAAACGAGGGGGTGTGTTTAATTTTCCGGGTGAAATTGGAAAAATATTCCCATTTTCACAATGGCGGCGGCGGGCGGCAATTTGAATATAGATTAGAACATGTGAAGCCGACGACTCTAATATGTTTTGTAGTGATGTGTGGATGTTTTATCGATATAAAAAGTCGTAGGTATTTCATAGGCCATTCATGCGGAATGGTTTTCAGAAATATAACAGAGACTGAAGAGTGAAGCGCATCTTTTATGTAAATATTAGAGCATACATTTGTAACGTTTTCACAATTTGATAAAACTAATTATCTACTAACTATTATATAAGGTCTGATATATATGTTTTATCTAATACTAGCGGTTGCCTGCAGCTTCGCCCGCCTTAACACAGATATCATTCATCCATATGCATTTAATAAAAAGCGGTTATTTTAACAGACACTTCAATTTCATTTATCTGTATAGATGTATAAATTGAATTGACATCAAGAAAAAATCCTATAGGCTTTTTCCTATGTCCCCGTCGCGGGGACTGCTTAGTAGCGGCCGGGTAGTCCCCCCTTACGAGGAGTAGTCTGGCCTTCGCCGGGGCTAGCCTGTCGCTGAGGTGATCCTGTCTGTTGCCTGCATATCCGGGACCCTCAAAAAGCGGCTGAAGGCGCTCGCAGTGGTTTTAGTTAGGGTGGGCACTCCCAGGTGCGAGTCCTACATTGGGTCAGGATCTACCCGAAGATCCTGGCTGCATCCATAAGGATTTCCCTGCAAAAAAAAAAAAAAAAAATATACCATGTTATAATAGCATGTGGATTGTGGATATTAAGCCATATCGGGGGATCCACCGTGCGCGCGTTAGGTCCAGGCTATAAGGCACCCTTAAGTGTTCGGGGTGCCTTAAGCGGAGTAGGAGGCGGGGACTCCACCCCCTGCCTCCAGAGGAGAGTGCCTTCAGGCATAACGTCGCCGGTGCGGACCATTGAATAGTTCCCGCGCCGGGCCAGTACGACGAGGAGAACACCGCTGGGGTTTAGTGGGTAGTGTCTGCGTCCAATTACCATCACCATCTCTTCGGGCGCAGAGAGTCCCACATAACCCCCGGGCTCCCCCGGGCCCGGTGGTATGCATAAGAGCATTCCCCAGCGGCAAAAAAAAAAAAAAAAAAAAAAAAAAAAATTAAGCCATAGATATCGACTAAATATTCGTTTTATAAATACAATATTATATATCTAAAGATTACGCGACTTTTACTCATTGAAACAACTTTTAATGGATTGTATTACGATTCATTATTTTTATATACCCGATTTCGTATACTTTACAGCTGCATGATCAGGAATGATCCGTAAAAGTAGTACCTATAAAAATACTATCCATATTAATATAAAATATAAATGTTATCGATATACACATGAAGCCCATCACTACCCCAGTAAAGTGTTGCCAGGTAACGCGTTTATGCATAGATCTACGTAATGGATTTCCTGTCCCCGCCTACCCGTTCTGGTATTTTTATTGGGGGAATAATATGGCTGACGCTTATATTTATGTTTACATAAGTATATACTTTAACTGATTTTAGATGTGACCTTTTTAATGCAACTCTAGTCTCTAGGCGTTTATAGAATAATGTCTAATAGAAACATTAGCTTACATATAATTTGATTATTCTATGTTAGGTGGATAGGCAAACTGGCAGACGTGCCACCTGATGGTAAGTGGTCGACGTCGCCCATGAATATAAACTAGTTTACACTGGAACTAGCCTAGA
The DNA here is from genome assembly GCA_963853865.1 of Helleia helle. Classification (NCBI taxonomy): domain Eukaryota; kingdom Metazoa; phylum Arthropoda; class Insecta; order Lepidoptera; family Lycaenidae; genus Helleia; species Helleia helle. The sequence goes on from OY971436.1 coordinate 6,014,680, forward strand.
CAACTCATTTATGTGTTGCCTATCCTGAGACATAACATGTTAAGTCTCGGTGCCAGTAATTACCTTACCTGTCTTGCCCATCTATCCGAAACAGCACAGCCGTTTCACGACAGAAACAAGCAAGATGTTGGTACCTACGCAGACGGGGACGCGGCACAATGCATTCCCCCACCGGTAAATTTCATTAATTATAATTCAACGAATATTACATACATTGATGGTTTTATTGCATATAAAATATATAAAAGCCACTTGCCTAGATGGGCAGGTGAGGTTGGGGGAGTCGTCGAGCTGTCTGGAGGGTCCCCACTATGGGTACCACAGACCTATCGTGCTCATTTTTTTCAAGCTGTTAAGGGAAGAAGGGCTGGAAAGGCACTAATACTAACTTTGCTTCAAGGTGTGCAATGTACGAATTACTTAAGCTTAATAAACATGTATCGTTTTACAAATTTTATTTATTTTATATGTAAGTAGATATAATTTATTTACAATTTAATTTAAACTTTACTATTATCTGTCTAAATAACGTAAAAGTTTTCACTTATTTCAATATTTCAATGATGCGGGCATGTGCTTTGCTACGTCACAAGCTTTCAAATGCAACTTTTGTCATCATACATGATGTATTTGTGATCATGTGTGATTTTCTTCCAACATGATGTTGTTTGAAAAGCTTAAAAGAAGTAATGCGTAAGATACGCGTCTTTTTATATCAGTTGATGAGTTATAGTTGATAAGGTAGACAGGCTGATGAGTCATGTGATTGCAAGTTCTTAACGTGGAACTTAAATGAGTTCGCCCCGGCTTATCACGCCATTCTTTGACGTAAGTAGGCTGCGGTGCTGTCTTGGCCTTCTTTCTTACGCTAAGTTGTATCACAGAAGAAATGAACAGAATTCCACTGAATTCTTATTAAAAACTCCATCTCTATTATCTTTTCTTTAAACGCTACTACTGAATCCCATAACAATACATTTAGTCCCACTTCATTAAATGAGCGAAACCGCGGGCCATAGCTTGTCAAACATAAGTAGTGGATTCACTTTAGCGTAACAAATAACACCTTTTAAATTGGGTTTAGCCACTTTTGTTATCTGAACTACATCCGCCAGTTAAGTGCTTTGACAATTCCGCCACTAACCGTTTAACTTAACCGCGTTAAGTTATTATAGAACTTTTAGATTTCAATCAAAAAGTTTAACTTTAAAAATGCTACAATAGAATAGCTGATGACTTTGAAACTGCTGAACTGTTTTTTTTTATGTCATCAGGGGGCAAACGAGCAGTCGGAGCCTCACGCCGCCGACGCCCATACACATCCGCACAACCAAGGCCACGCAGATGCGCCACCCTCCTTTTCCCAATCCCCCCCAATGGGCCACCGAAAACTCACAAACCGCACGAAACGCGACAGCATAGCTGTCACTTGACGCCGGTGTTGTGTGAGCGAGAGGTACCACCCCGGTCATGCCGGCAAAGTTCGGCTGCAATGCAGCATGGCACTACCTCTTACTATTTTGGTATAATATTATATTAATTAAGAATCACCCCAAAAAAAAAACGCTTTCAATTAAAAAAAAAGCGCTTTTAAATAGGATTACCCGTTTCAGAAATACAGTGCCACAGACAAATAAATACACTTTGTGGTTAGTCGTACGGGCCCTGTACTTTTTTTTGATGACTCAGATCTTGTGGTACCAGCATATCCAAAGAGATAGTTCCAGTGCCAGCAATAATGACACAAACACAGCAAAGCTGCTTCAATGTCAATTGATATTACGTGTAGCATGAATTGAACTCAAGACAAAAATTAACGAAATTTTACTTTTTTATTTTACCTTTTAATTATCTCAATAATGTTTAGCACTAATATTATAGGTAATATGTAAAAAAATATAATAATATGCAAAATTTCAACACTAGGTTGTGTGAAAAAACGTATCCCACATGCGAATATTCCTTAGCGCCACCCCATCAGCGACGTGTGAGCCGCTCAGTTAATCCTTGATAAACAAGCCCCTTTGTAAACGCCGACTTTTTCTACCGCTCTTAACTACAGTTAGCGTGACTACTTCAAAATTCACGGTGTGGTTTTTGAAAATACAAATTATTTGTTTTACTGCATATTGATTATATAATAAACGTTAAAGTGATTCTGCCTGTGTGTATGTTACCTTTCTGCGATAAATTGCTGAATAGATTTCAATGGAATTTAATAAAATGATTATATGAGGTAGGCCACAGATTATTTATCATTAGCTCAGATTTGAATATCGAAGTGAAATTATATTTTGATGATGATTATATTTGGTGCCTGTTTTTTTTATTTGCCACGCTGAGCAGGCGGATTGGCAAATGGCAATCGCAGAGGATGATGGATTTGCTTACAGAATAAACACACTCTGGAGAACGGATGACCGATAGGCCAATGAGGTTCAAGAATGGAGGCTGCGTTTAGTTAGTAGACGAAGTGTTGGTCGGCCATTAACCAGGTGGGAAGACGATCTCCGTGCAGTGAGCGGAACGAAATTATTATTATTATTATTACTTCTCTATCCGGCTATAATAATATGCTCTATGGTGTACAAACATTTATTACTAACAACTTTTTACGTTCACTGCTGGTCTTAGGCCTCCTTAAACGAACGCTAAGACGAAGAAATCGTTTCATTTAACTCACACCAAAATCCCTTCTTAGAAAAAGATACAGTTTTGATATGACGTATTAACAGACCGACAGATTTGACTATACAGTGAAGTTATGTGTAATCACCTCGCTTTGTTTCAAGTATGTCAATGTAGATTATTAAATTAAGAACTCATTAATTAGGTTAAATTATAATGAACGTATCTATATTTTTCGTCATTTAAACGATTTTAAGATTGTTATATAGTTTCTCAGCTCAAACTACATCGGTCGTGGTACAATGTCAAAGTTAAGTCAACATCTTTAGCGCCACTTCCCTTTGATCGAGCCGACAGTTACCGTCAATATTTACCGACATGGATGTCAATAGTTTTAAATAGATTTTACCTAATTTTGGTTACATTAACTGTTTAACGCTCATAGTTCTTTTAATAATAATATTTATTTATTGATTTTTATACCTTAAGACAAGAGAAATGGAGGTTATTTATAAGTTCATCGTATAGTTATACTACTTTCGTTACTACTATACTTTACTCGTTAGTTATATTATCACCATCATCATCAGTACGGATAGGGATAGGGAACGGATAGGGATCCGTTCACTGCTGAACATAGGACGGTCGATTCTAGTTATAGTGCCCTGCTGTTTTGCATCCGAATTGGTCCGGCACGAAAGGGACACTCACTCACATAGCACCGTCGTCATGTGACAGCTATGCTGTCGCGTTTTGTGCGGTTTGTGAGTTTCCGGTGGACTATTGGGGGGATAGGGAAAAGGAGGGCAACTCATCTGCGTCACTTTCGATTGTGCGGATGTCTATGGGCGTTGGTAGTCACTATAAGGCTCCGAATAAAAATACTATGCTCGAAATTAATGTTTACTTTAAGAATAAGCGCAATAAAACCCATATTAATATTGAATTACGAGCGGAAATCCACTTCTCACTACTAAATTCGCACAAACAAACAGACAAGGTGTTCAAATATTTGTTTTGGGAATAAAAGCCAATCGCATCGCATTTGAGTCAGCTGTATTTGTGATGGGTGTGCGTTTCCCAAATTATTATTGGGATCGACGTTTGTTTTATGATTTTGGGTTTAGGTTTAATGGTTTCATTCACCGGTGGGAGGGAAGCTCTGGGCCGCACCCGTCTTCTCCACAATTATTGCCACTTTTTTTTTTTTACGCCGGGAAATGCTCTGAGGCATCCCGCCTGGGGAGTGGGTCTCCCCAAGTGGGTATGTGGGACTCGCTGCGCCCGAAAGATGGTAAATGGACGCAGCTCTACCCACTAAAACCCGGCGAGTGCCACCAGTGCCGCCTTGGTAAGGTGCCCCGGATCTGTTAAGCTAACAGGGCACCTCGACGGCTAGTCAGTCTTGCAAGGGACCGACGCCACCTCCACAAAGGGATTGTCCAGCACCACAGAACAACCCCTCCCAACGTCGGGACAGTACAGTGGGGTGAGGTTCCCATCCTTACCCCTTGCCCCCTGCTCTTTTGTCCCCTCTTCTTATAAGAGGAGTACAAAGAGCCCCCTTGGCTCAATTAGCTTCGCCCAAGGTGTTGGGCTCACCCTAGGCTATTGAGCCCCACCGCCACGTCAAGGCCTGAACCATGGTGGGGACAATTATTGCCACTTAGATTTTGCCATCTTATGTGTCATGATAGACAATGAATTCGGGTAAACTCATATACGTCTATGGGCGACGTTAACCATTTACCATCATGTGGCCCATCTGTCAGTTTGTCTATCCAAACAGCATAAACGCAATACGCAAAACTGCAATAAAGGCAAGTAAGTACACACAAGATTGTTCGGCGTGAAAATGTACTAATAATTCATAACGTGTAGACACGGAGAGTATTGTATGGATCACTATGGGAGCTTGTTTATATATTCGGCGAATACGACGGTGCCGTGAGTGCACACACACGTTCACCTTCCAAATCCAGACAAGTTGCTTACTTAAAAACAAGCAGAACGCTGACAATGCAACAAAACTACAACAAACACAACAACAACGACAACAAACACAACAAATGCCGATAATGGTACACGTCACAACGTCATCTTTTCTAGCCCTAAAAGTTATTAAGTTATTGGCTGCATTTAGTGTAATCCCCTATGCGCCTTTAAAATATCGACACATGTAATGAATATGATGAAAAGAATGTAAAATATATTTTAGTTTCCCTTCAAAAAAAAAAGCAGGAGACAATTCTAGATTTCAATGAATTAAATAGGCCTGAAACGAATAAATTAGCAAATAGTATACCAAATTACAATTACCAATTACCTCGAGAATACTAACTATTCTATATATTACTAGCTGTTGCCTGCAGCTTCGCCTGCGTTACTCAACTCCTATAAGTCACAGCGTGATGATATATAGACTATAGCCTTCCTCGGTAAATAAGCTGTCTAAAACTGAAAGAATTTTTCAAATCGGACCAGAAGTTATAGATATTATTAGAGCGTTCAAACAAACAAACAAACTCTTCAGCTTTATAATTATATTAGTATAGATTATCCTTTCTTTCTCCTTTTATTTAAAGGGACTTTTATCCTACATATTTCAGTACAATATCTTATTTTATATTTCTAAGGCCCAACGAAGATATTTTATCTACTCCATATTTCTATTTTTAATCTCTCATAGGCAAAGAAATGATAAAACCGAAAAATTAAAATATCTTTATTGCATAACATTAAGATAAAAACTTTATTTTACCGCCCAAACTTCACAGAATAATACCTTAATTAACAGGGCAATTATTTATAATTATAAGATCTTGATATGCGTTAACATAATAATCAATTAAGTTTATTAGGGAAACAGACATATTCACACTTACAATTCTTATGCCCTTTGAATCCTGTGCCGTTAAAAAAGTAACGCTCGAGTGACTTTACACTTTTTTTGAACATGGCGTCGTGTACAAAAATGCTGTTAAAATGTTTATCGCAATTCTTATATCTATTTTTAATAAGTAATACATTAATTAATTTCAACCTATTAAGTATTAATATGTACTTCAATTGTCGAGCGACGATGGTGTAGTGAGCATGGGCTCGCCCTCTTCAGTGAAAGGTCCGGGTTCGATGCTGACCCCTGTGGTGCCTTCAAATAGGATTTTCTATATGTATACGTGCACCTGAACATGAGATTATCACTTGCTCATTGGTGAAGGAAACATCGTGAGGAAACCTGCATGCCTGATGAGATTAAAAGTCTTTGAAGGTGTGAAGTTCACCAACCTACATTGGGCCAGCGCGTCGGTGAACTATGGCCCAACTGCGAACACCCTCCTGCCTGATTTCGAGGAGGAGACCCGTGCCCAGCAGTGGGACATATAAGGGTTGAACATAGACAAAAATTAAAAAAAAACCCATTTCTCTGATTTTCACCGGTTCATTAGAAACCGTTTTTAAAGTATAAAAGGACGAAGGATATATTAAACGATTATTTAAAGCAAGTGTACCAGTGTAATTTAGCTAGTATAAATAGAACAAGCTGTTTCCCGCAGCTTGGCTTGCTTCCCTACCCATGGTAGGACCATGGTAGGTTCAGGCTTTGTCGTGGCGGTGGGGTTCAGTAGCCCAGAGTGAGCCCAGCACCTTGAGCGAAATGAATTGAGTCAAGGAGGCTCTTTGAACCCCTCTTATAAGAAGAGGGGGCAAAAGAGCAGGGCGCAAGGGCGAGGTTTTATTGGGTAGAGATGCGTCCACTTACCATATTTCGGGCGCAGCGAGTCCCACATACCCACCTGGGGAGCCCCACTCCCCGCGGAATGCCTCAGAGCATTTCTCGGCTTTAAAGAAAAAAAAGCTTGATGTATCCTAATATTTGTTAGATGCGTTTGTTTGTTTGGATGCGCAAATCTCCTGACCGAATCGAGTTTGAATCTTTTGGCATTCGATTCGCCAAATATTGGGGAATGTTATAGGCAATTTCATTAAGAGGATAGTTATTGCAGGGCAAATCACTGGAAACATCTAGTCATCTATATATTTTAAGCCTTAATTATATTTACTATTTGATTGTACTCCGTGGGAGGCACTTAACATCAGGTAGCCTGCACTCGTTTGTCCCCTTATGTAATGAAATCCCTAAGTCCCTTGTACGTAAATATGATATGTGTTTAATTGTTTTAAAAGTGCTACATAATAACTCTATATACCCAGCTGTTGCACAGAGTAATATTAACAGATACTAATGTTAAATAATTTATTTAGGTTGGCTATCTAAGAATTAAATAATAATAATAATAATAATATAATAATAATATCTATGGACGCTTTTACACCACGTCAATCTGGTCCCGTGCTAAGTTCACGAAGAACTTGTGTTACGGGTACCAGATAACGGAAATATGTTTAATACTTTTATACAATACATATATTTAAGATTTTTATTATATAATACACATATTTAATATTTAATACACATCCATGACCCAGGATTTACTTTTTTGTTCCCTGGCGGGATTCAAACCCGCAACCTCCGGCTTGAGCGCCAACGCGCTTACCACTGAGCCACAGAGGTCGTCTAGAGGTCGTCGCGGACAACAACTAGTATTTTTATAAATATTATTAAATAGATGTATAATATTTATAAAAATACTAGTTGTTGTCCGCAGCTTTGCCTGCATTAATGTAGAAATACAGCCGTTCCCGGACTGATGTTAATTATTTTTATAGCCAATGACATTCATAATTTTTTTTTTTGGTAAAAGATCTTTCAATATCGGTTCATTGGATCCAGATATTACCCCCTACAATCTCACATACTTTACCTCTTTATAATATTAGTATAGATAAACGAGATATTATTTAAGATTGCATTAACTATTTAAAATTTCTATCAATTTGTAATTTTTCTTACATGAGAATAAATTTACTTCTTTCGCCACTTCTCAATGAACAGGCGTGTAATGTGTCTTTTTACGGTGCAATTGCAAAAAATGCAAAACCGATGCTTATAATTTTTCTCACTAGTCGTTGAAAGAAAGGAATTTATCCTCTATCTAGATAGATTTACCAGTGGGAGGGAAACGCTGTGCCGCGCTCCCGGCTGCATGGGTACCACCATCTTGCTTGTTTCTCCCGTGGAAGAAACAGGTTTGCTGTGTTATGGAGAGAGGGGCAAGACAGACAGTGTAATTACTGGCACAGAGACAATATGAGACACAGAGACTGGCACAACATCTTATGTCTCAGGATAGACAATACATAAATGAGTTGCCTGGGCTAGTTCCAGGTTTCAGGATCCAGTTTATTTACATGGGCGACGTCGACCACTTACCATCAGGTGGCACGTCTGCCAGTTTGCCTATCCAACTAACATCCCCACTATGGTTCAGGCCTTGACGTGGCGGTGGGGCTCAGCAGCCAAGGGTGAGCCCAGCACCTTGGGCGAAGCTAATTGAGCCGAGGGGGCCCTTTGTACCCCTCTTATAAGAAGAGGGGACAAAAGAGCAAGGGGCAAGGGACGAGGACGGAAACCTCACCCCATTGTACTGTCCCGACGTTGGGAGGGGTTGTTCAGTGGTGCGGGACAACCCCGCTGTGGAGGTGGCGTCGGTCCCCTGAGGGACTGACTAGCCGTCGAGGTTAGCTCAACAGATCCGGGGCACCTCACCAGAGGCGGCATTGGTTGCACTCGCCGGGTTTTAGTGGGTAGAGCTGCGTCCCCTTACCAGATTCCGGCGCAGCGAGTCCCACATACCCGCCTGGGGAGACCCACTCCCCCGCGGGATGCCTCACAGCATTTCCCGGCCTTAAAGAAAAAAAAACAATGATAAATTATAATACAGAATCATTACTCTGTGCTGTTTATTTTCCCATCGATCAGACCCTGGCGCTTAATCGCTTCTCAAATATTTGACCTCGGCTCAAATTTGAGATTTGGCACCGGACTTCGTTTTTTGATACATGGGGGAGTTTTTTTACATATGAAACAGGCGCTTAAGCTGTTTTTGGGGCTTTTTTGTGACAAAGCCATCTAAACTTTATTAGAAAACCCCCAAAAATATATCTTAACGTCTGTTTAAGAGCACATTAAATTGACCAGCTTCACCATCAAAATTTACTTATCAATATTATACTTATATTTTTTTTTTCTAAAAGAATTTTATTCATCAGAGCATTGATATTTTCTTATATGAATATATCTCGTAGTAAATTCAATTAATTTTATTATTAACTTTATTTTATTTTATTATTATTATTAATAATTTTATTATTATCAGCAGTTTTGTATTGTATAGCCTTACAAGTATATAAACCCTGCGTGGTGTCGCCACAGTATCTTTTATACTAATTATAACCTGACTAGAAAAATAATAACCTACTAAAACCGTAGACAGAGAATACTATAGACTGCTGCCAGCCGTGGCGACATGAGATAGATAAATTGAAGTGACGTCTGAAATGGGGGTTGCTATACAAAAACCTTTTGCCTACTTTAAAGCAAAACGCTAAATATAAAAAAAACATGACAAGCTAAAACATTACACATATTATTATGTTTTTATTGGTATTTTTTTTTTGTTTTGACAAATTATTTTATACTGTGCGCGAATGTTTGAGATTCTTTATTGCGTATTTAATTTAAACTGATACGAGGGCATACTTTTAGCTCCGGTAGACCCTATGATCTTTTATAAAAATGTATATTAGAACTCTAATGTATTAGAACTCTAATGTATTAGAACTGGATAGGTATCTATACATCTATACAGAAAAATAAAATTGGAGTGTCTGTTTGTAATATTAAAATAACAGCTTTTCATTGAATACATATGGATGTGTACACGGTACATATACCAAAATAGCCTTTTTTACAATATTTGTCTGTCTGTTTGTTCCGGCTAATCTCTGAAACGGCTGGGCAGATTTGATGGGACTTTCATTGGCAGATAGCTGATGTTATAAGGAGTAACGTAGGCTATAAAAATAATCATCACCAATCCGCGTACGGCTGTAAATCTAAGTTAACGCGGGCGAAGCTGCGGGCAACAGCTAGTAAATAATAAAATAAAGTCGATAAATATGAAACAAGAAAAATTTTCATATTAGCATAAACATCTGGACTTTTGACATAAAATTCTCAAAAGTCTTACTATAAAAATAAGAGTACTGGCTTTCCAGTACTCTTAGTAAAAGGAGGAAAGGAAGAAAATAAGAGTATAGAAAATTAGTGATAAAAATAATTAAAATGCACGTCCATTTAACTATTTTTATCACTAATTTTCTATATATAAAAATAGTTAAAATAGATGTGATTTATTTACATACTATAGGTTAAAAATTGGCATAAAAAATTAAACAAAAACGATATTTATAAGAACACGTATTTTTTTTATTTTTTTTACACAGAAACGTACGTAACGGCACAGTTACTGCATCAAATTTCACATAAGTTGGTTGCTCTTCCATTGTTTTTGTGAATGGGTTTATTTATCTCTTCAGTAGCTCCAAGCTGAAATATGAAAAAAAAACTATTTTGTTTCCTTAATTTACGACTATTTTTTATAATAATAACATCTTTGTTGTGGACAATAAAATATTTTTCTTTCTTTCTTTAAAGAATGGAAGTCAAAATGATTCAATTCAGCATGAATATAGACTTATCCCATCAACATAAGAGAAAGTAATTTGTCCAAAAACCACATACTTACATAGTTAAATATTTATTTACTTAATATTCACCTTAACAACTGGAAAAGCATCAGGGTGTATGTAAGTATACCTTCCTTTTTTAAGATATGTTTTGTATCAAAGTGCAAACAGCAAATCTTTGAACACTTCTTTGGAATCCAGTCATTTCGACCAGAGGCTTTAATCCATTTCTTCCGAATGTCAGGATTAACTGAAACTGTGATGTAAGATTAAATTATGAGTAAAAATTATTTATAATTGAGAAATTGGTAACTTATTGTATTAATAGTAGATACAAATGAATATTTACATAATTTAAACTTTGTTTAATTTGAAATAAAACCTGCATTTTTGTAATTAATGCAAATATTCCTTCCCCCTTCCCCTTTTCTTCTTAAATATACTCTCTAGCGAGAAGGCAGGTGATGGGATGAATAAAGAATATCCTTTTTATCCCTTCCCACCCTCTGTTCCTCACTTTCCAGGTGTTAACTATTTTCAGGGATAATTTTTCTTCCTCCCCCCTTTTTCCTAAAATATGAGTTTGCGGCAAAGGGGAGTAGAGGGAAGAGGGATTGATAGAGAGGGAACTCCATTCCTCTCCTACAACCTCTTTTTTACGTCACCTGTCCTGCGGAGTCCAGCCTCAATTTTGTAAAAATATTTAAACTTAATTAAATTGAATCCTTAACCTATTGTAGAAAATTTAAAATGACGCAATTATTATCTAAAATACTATTATAATCATTTATATATTAAGTTAAGTAAGTAAGAATATTGTATAAAAAATAAACCTAATTTATATTTCTATAATATTTTTCTTATTTAAAAAAACCTCCAAAAGTTATTTAAAACTATTACGATTTAAATAAAAATATCTCACTTTTAATTAAAGGATAGCTTTTGGAGATAAATTCAATCAAACAACACAATTCAAAATATTAATAACATACATTACTGGGAAAAGGAAAACATAATACTAGCAATTTTAACATTAAAGACGTCACAAAATCAATATTAATTATTACCTTTTTCTCAATTTAACTTATGAATTATAAACCAATGAAAGTATATATACATAAAGACTGATCACACATATCGTTATTCAACCACTATTAACCACAATATGAAATAAAATATGAACTTACGCGTGAAAAGTCAATTTTGGAATTTTCCGGTCACTATTACTTTTACAATTTATAACACTGCACCTAACCATTGTTAGGGTATTCCAGAATGTTTTTATTACCTTCTGTTTTTTAATTACCAATGAATTCTTTTAATTACATTAGAAAATACTAAAATAGCACTTCACAACTCACTAGGCGTTGTAAACAAATTACAAATGTCAAAATTTGTGTAGCAACATATGTTGTTTGACCTTGAAAAAATCAGCATGCACTGAGAGATGCCAATAGTATAGTCTTGTCCTTGTTTTCCCTTAATTATGGTAATAAGCACATCTCTTTTATGTGGGAAGGAGTAAGCATTATCCAGCAGTCTATAGTATTCTCTGTCTACGACTAAAACTAATTTCTGTATGAACTGTACTATGTGTTGACGTAAAAAAGATACAGTGGCGACACCACGTAAGGTTTATATCACTTGTAATGTTATACAATTATAATATAATTATATTTCTGGTTATATTTTCTGGTTTATATTTCAGGCTGGTCAGGTCAGTCTGAAATGTTTCGCAATATAGCGAGGGTTTTTATTTTTCTGATCAGGATATAGTTGAGTTATAAAAACGGACAGACAAATGACAGTATCTCTGTCACTCTTTATCTCTAAAAAAATATTATTTTAATAGCCTATATCCGTCCAGATAATAAACATGGATATATAAATCTTATTTATCGGATATATACGGATATATCGCCTTGCCAAATTTTATCGAAATCCTATCACGGGTTAGGCGTGAGCGTAACAGACAGTTTTAAGCTAAGATTTAAATCGTTCTCTCCTTTTTAGCATATATGACGTATTCAAGTACTTAATTAAATTTTAGGTTTCAGCGAATTCTTAGGTGACCTTAATTATCTTTACACTAGACTGATTTTTGTATCTGGTGCATCTTTTGTGTGCGGCGAGTGTGAAAATTACAATGGCTTCTTTGGGCAAGAAAACAATGGATATTTTGAAATTTATCATTAACTGGAAAGTCGAAAGAGGCTTGGGTTCGAGCCTTTTTTTTCTTTAACGCCGGGAAATGCTCTGAGTCATCCCGCGGGGAGTGGGTCTCCCCATGCGGGTATGTGGGACTCGCTGCCCCCGAAAGCTGGTAAGTGGACGCAGCTCTACCCACTAAAACCCGGCGAGTGCCAACAATGCCGCCTTTGGTGAGGTACCAGGCACCTCAACGGCTAGTCAGTCCCCCAAGGAACCGACGCCACCTCCACAGGTGGGTTGTCCCGCACCAGAGAATAATTCTCATAACGTCGGGACAGTGCAACGGGGTGAGGATCCCATCCTCGCCCCTTATCCCCCTGCTTTTTTGTCTCCTCTTCTTATAAGAGGGGTACAAAGAGCAGCTCCCTCGGCACAATTTCCTACCTTTCAACGGAAGACCAGTGCTGGAATGGTAATTCCAGCAAACACTGAGTTGAGGCCGTTTTGTGTAACTACAAGGTTTATATTATGTTATATTTTTAATTGTGTCTTAAGTAGTTTCACGAATAAATTTTTCTTTCTTTCTTTCTTCCTTTTATACTATACATATTATATTTAACATTTTTATTATATAATACACATATTTAATACACATCCATGACCCAGGAACATAGAAAAAGTTTTATTTCGTGGCGGGATTCAATCCCGCTACCTCCGGCTTGAGCGTCAACGCGCTAACCGTTGAGCCACAGAGGTCGTCTATACTGTGGCCCTTACACTCCTCGCCTTTACACTCCTCGATTCCGAGGTTCTCCATGCCCAGAATTGGACTTGGCCTATGATACGGTGAAATCTACTAGGAACACAGTAATCGACCGTAGGTTAGCTTGTTAATGTCAAAGTAAGATGATTGATGAAATGTGCATCCTAGTATTTTTAGGGTTCAACTGGTAAATAGAAAAAAAATCAAAGAATTGTACTAAACATGATACCTAAAAGAAATATTGTTGCACCTTTTCACGTTCAGCCTAGATTTCTAGTTTGTCAAGATGTATGCGCAGAAGTTAAGGGCTTAAAATAAAGTGCCACTTTTTTTTATCAAGTCCCGTGGTAAGTTCTCGAAGAACTTGTGTTACGAGCCACTTGGCACTTAGGTCATAGAATACGTAAAACAGTATTGTATATTCTATTAGTATGACAACAATTCATGCTTTCAAACTTAACAGTAGTTTACCAATTAACACAAAATCTTGGTAAATAATTTACTATAAGTAATTAACCTGCCTCGGGAATTACTGTATCTCATGTTGAAAACAGCATGCAAATCCATTTGGTCGTTTTTGAGTTTATCGCGTACAGACAGACGCGGCCGAGGACTTCGTTCTATATTATGTAATGGTGATAAGGATTAATACTGTATTTGTGTATAATTCGATTTTTTTTTAGTATTAAAATGGATATAGTATGTTATCCTTAAGAGATACTACACATGCCATCACGGACTTTCCAGTAGACCTATATTATATATATCGTATATATCGTAACATACACAATTCCACAGCGCTTTCATTAAAAGCTCCCAGGCGGCTTATTTTTTGACAGTCCCGGGGTTTTACCCACATAGTTCCTGTTCCCGTGGAATTTCCGGGCTAAAATTCATATGTCCTTTCTTGGGTCTCAAACAGTCTTTGTACCAAATTTCTTCGTGAAACAGATACTGTATACAGACAGGCAGACTTTCGCATTTATAATATTAGTATATATATTACTAAATGAATTCTATTGCCAAAGTCGTTTAAGTGTAAATAAACCTTCTTTTGGCCATAATGTTTAGAAACCATAACATTCAAGACTAAAATATTTAAATGTTAGACTCAAAAAAAAAAAAAACTCCAACAAAACCTAGCATAAAACGCCTGAACAAACAGACAAATAGCGGTCAAACTTATAACCCCACATCCTTTTTTACGCCGGGCGTTAAAAATATATCATCATCATCCTTAGCCTTTATCCGTCCACTGCTGAACATAGGCCTTCCTCAGAGAACGCCAAGATGATCGATCTCTTGCCTCGCATCCAACACGAACCGGCCACTGTACGGAGATCGTCTTCCCACCTGGTTAATGGCCGACCAACACTTCACCACCACAACACTCACACTTGACCGGTGATTAGTAATTATCAAATTACAATTAACATAAATTATTCCACAATCAAATTTCACTTATTCATTGTTCATTTTACATATCGTTTTAATTATCGTAAAGAAGTATGAACTAATTAACCGCACACGCACGCCTTTGAACTCGCTGAACGGATATATATTATACTAGTGGCACTGACAGACGTTGTCCTGTACAAAATATTTTTTTTGTGAATCTAAACCATCCTCGAATCCCCTTGAACTCACACAAAAAATTTCATCAAAATCGGTCCAGCCGTCTAGGAGGAGTTCAGTGACATACACACGCACACAAGAAACATATATAAAGATAGCTTAAAAAGGAGTATAGAAGTATGTAGTTCGTACTACTAGCCCTATATGATCGTGTTGCACCAATATTGACATTAAGTTTTATAGTTTACACATATATTAGTTACACACATAATAATATTATGTGAGCGACGATGGTCTAATGGGTACGGGTTCGGTCTTTTGAGTGAGAGGTCCGGGTTTGATCCTGACCCTGTGGTGCCTTCAAATGGGCTTTAGAGGGATCAGTGCCCAGCAGTGGGACATAATATAAGTGTTGATATTATTATATTATAGGTATAATATACTTTATCGGTGAGAGGGAAGCACTGTGCCGCGCTTCCGGCTGCATGGGTACCACCATCTTACTTGTTTCTCCCGTGAAACGGCTCTGCTGTGTTTCGGAGAGAAGGGCAAGACAGGCAGTGTAATTACTGGCACCGAGACTTAACATCTTATATCTCAGGATAGGCAACACATAAATGAGTTGCCTGGGCTCGTTCCAGGTATACTAGTTTATGTTCATGGGCGACGTCGACCACTTACCATCAGGTGGTACGTTTGCCAGTTTGCCTATGCAACTAACATTAAAAAAAACCTATATTATACACATATTATAGTTAGAGACACATCACAGAAAATTGCAGTCTCATGATCTTATATCGGCATTATTCGATGCTATATGTACAATAAATTGTTATAAGTATAAATAAAAAACGCCATGAACATTAACAAGATATAAAATATTGTAAAGATATTGAAAACTATAACATTACTGAACAACGTTCAGAACTATTAAAATATATCTATCAAACAATACAACAAGCATAAACAATAATTGTATGAACGCACACGCGATACAACCGACAACGAATCGTAAAGTATGACTTGGGGCGAATATGACGAACAGGGGCGAGGGAGGAAGTGGGGCGTATATCATAGGGTGTAAGATATCACACTTCGCCCCATGTTACACCTTCGAACATTTTTCGTCACGTAAGTTTTATCGTACACTTATCAGCAGCTGTTATCGAAAGTGAAATTTTCGAACGCTGTTGGAAATTTTATGAAATAAAATGGTAATGTATGTTATTTAAGGAATACTTATTACTTATTGACTATACCCAAGCTAAAACTATAGAAGAGGAAGACGGCTAAATTTTTTATATTATTGACTAGATGTTGCCCACAGCTTCGCCTGCGTTAATTCTATAGATAAGTTATTTCTTTTTTTAGTACTTAGTAGGTAGTTCACATTACCATCTTTCGGGCGCAGCGAGTAACCGCCTGGGGAGACCCACTCCCCCGCGGGTTGCCTCAGAGCATTTCCCAGCGTAAAAGAAAAAAAAGGTCCTCTAAGCTTAGTAGTAATACTAAACAGTTCAGATTTTTTTATTGGTTTGTTTCTTAACTACTTACTAAAATAAGTGAAACCGCTTAACGCAACTAGCTTTAAAAATCACAATGGATAAACTTTTTGTGTTTTATCAATTGACTTGTTTAATAATAATAAAACGGTGGTTTTAAATACGTGCTTCAAAAAGTATCTTTGTAAATATTATAATGTTTACTAGCCCACAACATTTACATAATATTCTTTTAACAAAATAACCCTCACACCTTTAGCTAGGCTTTGGGGGTATTCACAATATTTAGATAATGTCTTTTACCGTCAATAAAATTATACTGAGGATCTCTAAATGATCATTGTCTCAAGATGGCGGTATTTTATACATTTTTGAGCTAAGGTTATTTCTTATTTTGTCGGCCATCTTGGTTACGTAAATAGAAGAAGAAGATTTTATTTAGCTTTACGGCATTTGCAAGCTTTATTTTTTTATTATTATTGTTAGGGTATTTATATAAAATTCCTGCACCTGATTTCTAAACCCGACCCCATTACTTACATTAACGCTTTCAACCGATAATATAAAATAAGATAAAAAAGATAGAATAAATACTATTCTTATAAATTAACTAAAAAGAAGAAATATAGTTCTATTTAGTTATTTTAAATAGTTGTTATTTACTGTATGTACTTCTAGTAATTATGCTTAATCGTGTAAACAATTTTTGATACTAGTTTTGTCCTTTTGTATCTCATTAGTTTCGAATATTTAATATTGGGGTTGCTTAATCTCCACCTTTTCTACCTGCGGGGTGCGGGAATATCTATAAAAATATCTTTCCTCGATAGCTCGTGAGTCCAGAAAATATATAAAGAAGATAATCCGGTTCGTTTTAACATAAATATAGAACAAAATATAGAATTAATACAGAAAAATAAAAAAGAGTGGACTGTATTTTTGCGGTTGTTATAAAATTAACTTGCATTCGCTTTATATGGGACAGATGTAAGGTCGATGAACATGAGGAAGGCATAGGACATGTGCGACTGACCTGGTACTCTTGTTTTTCTCCCACGGATGCCAGCAGCTCTCGTACCCCCTCGTATAACCTTCTTACAGTCTGTTAACTAACTGTTAACATGCGGGAATAACACACACACACATGATCGCGTTATATAGGTGATAGGCCTATAGTTTTTTTTATAGTTTAACAGTTAGCGAAAACTCCGCTATACTGGTTGGCGGCTTGCGGAACGGAGGCGGAGTGTCACACATATATGAAAGGAGGGAAGTTGACAGGTGACAAGCATAATGCAAGTTTTATTTAACTACCCTCGATTTAGGATTATAATTTGAAACTCAAAAAATATTATTAATTTATTTTTTATCTGTAAAAATAAATAAAATTATAGTGACTGTTTGTTATTTCAAATAAACAACTTTTCAGTGAGTGCAAATTGAAAGTAGATACTGCACTTACGTAAAAAAACACTTTTTTTATTTTTCTCTGTCTCGTTTCTTTGTCTGTCTGTTTGTTCTGGCTAATCTCTGAAACGGCTGGACCGATTTTGACCGGGCCTAATAAGAAAGACGGGCCGTATATTAGCCACTATCAAGACAAGAAGGGTACGACTATGTCGATGCTCTATTTTCTAATGTGATTTAAAAATAAATCATAAATTACTTATCTTAGGCATGTAAAACTGTAATATAAACGCATCTCCCGTGTCACGCGCTATTGGTTTAATAAATATGCTCACGGATAAAGATGTCGATGTTTTTTGTCATCACTTGCCGAAACTCATGAGATTAGCCCAGGTAGTTATTCAGAATAATGATAATAATTAATTAATGTAATACATAATTTTTGTCTAATATAGCATCGTCTTGGATTTCGTCTGTTATGGTGTTATATTTCGTTTGTATAATAAAAAAATATAAAAAATAATAATATAACAAACGTAAGTTTAATATTTGAGTTAGCGACACGATCATACACAAAACTTTCAAAGTTTAGACCATGGTCGATGGAAAATATCCCAATACATTAATCTGTTGACAATCTTCTATATCCAAAGTATTCCTTATTGGCATAATTTGGTCGTATAAATGCCGGGGACAGCATTATGGGGCGTCCTGTCCGTTTATAGGCCCTAGATATACAGCTCATTGTTGTATGAATATTTTAGATATTGTGCCGTGAGTTAGGTTACTTCTATGTTGATTTGTTAATTTTATTAGCAATATGGTCGGATAGCAAAGGATGGGAGTATAAAATCTAGTTTTTGTCCGGCTCGAAGGACCAAGTATTTTTTTTCTTTACCTGATATTATACTACGGTAAATTAGACTAATAATAATAATAATAAAACGTTTATTCACGCTCCCACACACACATCGATATATAGAAAACTTATAGACCAAATTAAAATGAATTTTGCACATAAATATCAAATAAAATATAACTATGTAGATACTAAAAATTAAACTTATAAACTAGGAACATAGTAGGTATGCAACTTAAAACCAAATAACACAAATTGAACAATAATAGGTACCTAATAATATGTAACAATCTACGAAAAAAATAAATTAATTAATAAACAATAATAATAATAAAAAATAAACAAAAAAGAAAGAAAGAAAGCGGCGATCTGCATACCGATGTTGATGGGAGAAATGAAAAGGATAAGAAAGAAATGAAAAGGCTAATCGTAGTGATTTTTTTAAATTAATTTTACCCATTACTAGCTAGCGGGTGTCACTCGGTAATAATGTAGTTTTAATTATACTGGACTTTTTTCTAAATCGGGCGAGTTTTTCGAAGATTATCATTCTACATCCGGTATTTTTTGGTAACGTAGGGAAATGCCATTCGCATGTAGCCAGATTACCAGGATAGGTTGCGGACTCTATGTGGGACTCGCACTTGGGAGTGCAATACCAAACTAAAATACCTTCGAGCGCCTTCAGCCGCTTTTTGAGGGTCCCGGATCAGCAGGCAACAGGATCACCGTTGCGACAGGCTGGCCTCGGTGAAGGCAAACTACTACTCGTATGTGGTGACTGCCCGGCCGCCACTAAGCAGTTCCCACGACGCCGTGTCTAACTGAGCCAGGGTCCTATCCTGAACCCGACTCGAGGACATGGGCGTTATTGGAGTACCTATACTATGTATAACCGTATAAAAGATACTGTGGCAACACCAATGCAGGGTTTATATATTTCTCCTCACCATGGTTCAGGCCTTGACGTGGTGGTGGGGCTCAGTAGCCTAGGGTAAGCCCAGCACCTTAGGCGAAGCGAATTAGCCGAGGGGTTCTTTGTATCCCTCTTATAAGAATAGGGGACAAAAAAGCAAAGGGCGAGGATGGAAATTTCACTCCATTGTACTGACCCGAGGTTGGGAGGGGTTGTTCTATGGTGCAGGAAAACCCCTATGTGGAGGTGGCGTCGGTCCCTTGAGAGACTGACTAACCGTCGAGGTGCCCTGTTTGCTCAACAGATCCGGGGCACCTCACCAGGGGCGGCATTGGTGGCACTTGCCGGATTGGTAGAGCTGCGTCCACTTCCTATCGGGAGTAGCGAGTCCCACATACCCGCCTGGGGAGATTCACTCTCCCACGGGATGCCTGAGAGCATTTCCCGGCGTGAAATAAAAGAAAAAAATGTGTTTATTATATTCTGGTCAGCTTAAATACATAGAAAAATAAGAAAAATTACATCTAATGCCTTGCCTTGTCACGGTGTTTATATAGATAACCTTGCCCCACCTGTTTCTAGTTCGTCCTTTAGACACCCGCCTGATATCTCTTTATGACTTTTACTAGTATATTATAATTTATTATCGTCATAAAATTATCAGGCGCAAGGAAAAGGCATAAAAGTAAGAACGTACGGCGATAACACAGACCAATACATAAAATTATTATTATTATATATTATTATTATATTATTATTATTTATTATAAACATTAGGATCAGCTTTCTATGGCGGATTCATAAAAGTTTTTAAGCCTGATAGTAAGTTGTTGGGACACATGGGATTGCTATGCGATATCTTTCCTGCGACGTTAGGTAACGCTAGTTTGTTTCTTCTTTCCGTAACACAACAAAGTAGTTTTTCGGAAGTAATAAGACAGATGGAGGTATCCATGCAGACGCGCCGCATCCCTCCCACCAGTAATAAAGGAGGTAGAAAGAATGGAGTGGTTTATAAACCTTCTTGGATATAGGAGTAACAGCCATGCTGCTAGTAAGTGTGAGTGCCATGCTGCTAGTAAGTGTGAGTGCCATGCTGCTAGTAAGTGTGAGTGCCATGCTGCTAGTAAGTGTAACTGCCATCAAGACATAAAACTGAATAAGTGGACTTATGTATAAACGATGAAAGGACGAATGCAAGAAAGCAATAGAACATATACATAAAAATATACTACCGTTTTTCCTTACATCTTAAATAAAGCAATTTGACTAGGCAAATGCTGGAGAATGGTTTTCAATGAGTATAAAGAGTTTTCCATTTGGAGGGCTGCAATTGGAGATCAGAGATAGCCTGATAGTCGATCGCGAGGGAAATCAGACTGATGGAATGCAAATTTAACGATACACAAGGAACAGAGCCACTGGATATACACGAACTTTTTGGTAGGTACAGAACGTGCATAAACAAAATGAATATAAAACACTCAAATATAGTATCGAAATGATTTTTTTTCATGATGTTTAATAAACAATAAACATACACACATAGGTATTTATTTATTTATTTAAAAATAAATATATACAAAGTTTACCCGGTAAATTATTAAATTTCAATTCGTTCCGTTAAAACTAATTCACGAATGTCTTTTCCAGTATATTCGGGGTAACGTCACAATAAGCGTCAAATTAGATTTCGCTATTTGAAAGTCTCCTTAAGGTTCTTAAACGAAATGAAGTGTTTGAGCGTTCACTTGCTTACGAATACGTATACGTGTAAGTTTACATTTCTCTTTTCTCATTCCCGTTACCGTTTTCTTTCTCGTTCTCGTTCCCGTTTTCGTTATCGTTCTCGTTACGCGCTTTTTAGAATCATTAAAGAAATGTATACAGCTCAACATATTATTTAAGACGAGGAGGTATGTTCTGTTAGTTGTTGTACAACTCCGTACAACACTGTCACAGTATATGCACAACCATTAATAAATTAAGGAATCTCAAAATACTAATTTCTTTTGAAGCAATCCAAAAAATTGATTTGTTATATACATTGGCCCGGTGGCCCATTTGGGGGGGGGGGGGGAGGGATAGGGAAAAGAAGGGCAACGCATCTACCTAACCGACCGACATAGACATCCGTACATCCAAAAGATGTACGGATGTCTATGGGCGTCGGTATATAGTCACCATAAGGCTCCGACTTATTGGTTGCCTCCTTATGATATAAAAAAATACCTTGGCATCGAACCCAATGTCTTTCTTTCTCAAAAGATGGATACTTCTGTATGCATGAGCCATATGTACTTAATTAATTAAAAACAAATTCAAGTTTTAAACAGAAAGTTGAATTATCAAAGGTCGGCTGTTTATGGGTCTTGGGTAATTAAGCAATTAAGATAAAAAAATAGAGCTCGCCGTAATCGGGCCCGGAAACTTCTGTGGCGATAAAAATAATAAAATATGTAAATAACAAAAACCTCCAGTTTATTATTTTTAAATTGCACCCCTACTGTGGTTTGAATACTCGAAAGCTCAAAAATCTCGAATACTCGAAAGTAAAGTCAAAAAATGTTATTCAACATCTTTACAGACTACAGAGTTTCCAATGGAACGAATGCCTTTTTCTGTTGACTTAGGCTGTATAAAACCATCATTTACAAAATGAAAGTCAATAGAAGTCGCTAAACCAAATTCCTCCTTCGATTTGCAATAAAATGTTTGCAAGTCATTAAAAATAAAATTTTACTGGCAGCTGATTCTATGGCACTTATTGCAATATCTTTAATATTCATTTGTATTATCCTCGACTTAGCTCTGACTTAGATAAAGTTATAATTTCATAAAAACTACTTAATTTAAGAGATTTTAAAGAAAAAAAATATATAAATTAACAAGTTTATACTTAGTGTAATAGTTTGCATGATTTGATTTTTTTTTGTATTTAAACTAATTATTACTGTTACCATACTACTGTATAAAACTGTTTATCAGTTTCGAGTTTCCATAGTACGGGAACCGATACTGAGTTCTGGGGTTAAATAAATTCCAATTAAGAAAGGCGTCAAACTTTGGTCACTTATCACATACCGGGAATAGGCGATACGGAAGTCAATATAAATAGTTAAAACTTTTATGTACCTATTTATTTGTTATAAAAATGTAGTAAAACTTTTTGTTTATTGATAATATTATATAGCTAGCTTTGTTCAGACTCACGTTCCTCACCATGGTTCAGGCCTTGACGTGGCGGTGGGGCTCAGTAGCCTAGGGTGAGCCCAGCACCTTGAGCGAAGCTAATTTAGCCGAGGGGGTTCTTTGTAACCCGCTTATAAGAACAGGAACAAAAGAGCAGGGGGCAAGGGGTGAGGACGGGAACCTCACTCCATTGTACTGTCCCAACGTTGGGAGGGGTTCTCCTGTGGTGCGTGACAACCCCTCGGTGGAGGTGGTGTTGGTCCCTTGGGAGACTGCCCTGTTTGCTCATTAGATCCGGGGTACCTCACCAAAGGTGGCATTGGTGGAACTCGCCGGGTTTTAGTGGGTAGAGCTGCGTCCACATGCATTTAAAAACTTTATTAGGGAATTAAGGCTACTTTGAGGTACTAATAAGTTAGTGTCAGGCGGACGTTTTTGATACCTCAGTCCGCTCACGCCCGCTGTAAAGTATCGTTACGAAACGTAGGGAACGTGATAATCTTGATAAACCTCGTTAAATTCCATAAAAGTTGTCCTTCAATACTCTCCTTTCTTTATTTTTAACAAATAAGAAGAAAGGCGCTGTCACTTTTTCAGCTAAGGGATCCTGCGATCACTTACAATCTCGTGATCATTTAAATATCATCATCATCAACAGCCTTTATCGGTCCATCCCTTAAATGAAAACTAAGACGGCCGATCCCTCGCCACCCGCATCTAACACGGACCGGCCACCACACGGAGATCATCTTCCCACTTGGTTAATGGTCGACGGACACTTAATCTACCTAAACTACCCATTTGAATATACTTAGACGAATTTGATACAAATATTTATCATACAACAATAACAAATACCGTGAAACAGCTTTGCTGTGTTTCGGAGAGAAGGGCAAGACAGGCAGTGTAATTGCTGGCACCGAGACTTAACATCTTATGTCTCAAGATAGGCAACACATAAATAAGTTGCCTGGGCTCGTTCCAGGTAGTTTATGTTCATGGGCGACGTCGACCACTTACCATCAGGTGGTACGTTTGCCAGTTTGCCTATCCAACTAACATAAAAAAAAAAAAATACAAAAGTCATTTACCGGTGGAAGGCATGCACTGTGCCGCGCTCTCGTCTGATGGGGTACCACCATCCTACTTATTTCTTCCGTCAAACAGAAAATCTTGGCTCTGTTTTAAAAATAAGGGCAGTCAGAGTGAGCGGGTGAGAGAGTAGGCCGCTACGAGGTTTCCCCCCGGGCGGCGAACGGGGGTGCGTAGGAGGCGCTACGTGTTCGTGTCGGGCTCAGGATACGGATCTGGGTCTGTATGGCACGAAGTCGCGGGCACTGCTTAGTAGCGGCCGCGCAGTCCTCCCTTACGAGGAGTAGTCTGGCCTTCGCCGGGGCCAGCCTGTCGCTGAGGTGATCCTGTTGTCTGCACATCTGGGACCCTAAAAAAGCGGCTACTTTAGTTAGGATGGGCACTCCCAGGTGCGAGTCCCACATTGGGTCAGGATCTACTTGAAAATCCAGGCAGCAATAAGGATTTCCCTGCGATATCAAGAATTAGTCAAGAATTAGGTTAGTCAGAGTAATTACTGGCACCTAATCTTACATCTCAGGACAGGCAACACATAAACGAGTTGGCTGGGCTAATCTCAGGTTAACTTGCCTTCAGTTTGACGCCTGCTCGTTTGCCTATCCAAGTAAAATAAAATAATTGACGGAACACAAACAGATGACCTTAACAACGAGGCCAATTAAATTATAACCAAGTGTGGATTCTCAGAAAAAACGATATCGTTAAATTCTTAGTACCATAAAATAACATTCCTAATACAATATTCCTTTACAAGAAATTCCTTTTATACAATATACAAAAAATAACGAAATACATACAGACACATCCCATTTACGTCCTTAATTAATGTTCAATTAGCGGACGAAGTCGGGTGCGAACATATGTTTTTTATATTTATTATGGTAATATTTAACATACAATACACATAAAATATTGTTTTGTATTTGATAAACGGTTAGAGGTAGAGGCTATTTTATTATACTTTTGTTACTTGGACAGGCAAACGGGTAAAAGGACGTGGTGGGTTAGCCAAGATACCATTCTATAATCGTTAACGCTAGTAGAAAACTAATAAATGTATAGAAATGGCCTGCAGGATGATAATGTGGACGCAGCTCTACCTACAAAAACCCGGCGGTATTTTCCTCATCGTGCTGGCAGTGTGCGGGAAATACGGTCGTCCGCACCGGCGACGGTGTGCCTGGAGGCAGGGGTGGTGACGTCCGCAACATGGTTCAAGCTTTGTCATGGCGGTGGGGCTCAGTAGCCTAAGGTGAACCCAGCACCTTGGGCAAAGCCAATTGAACCGAGGGAGCTGCTCTTTGGGGAGGAACAAGTTCTGTGGTGCGGGACAACCCCTCTGTGGAGGTGGCGTCGGTCCCTTGCGGGACTGACTAGCCGTCAAGGTACCCTGTTTGCTCAACAGATCCGGGGCATCTCACCAAAGGCCGCATTGGTGGCACACCCGGGTTTTAGTGGGTAAAGCTGCGTCCACCTTACCACCTTTCGAGCGCTGCGAGTCCCACATGGGGCGACCCACTCCCCCGTGGGATGCCTCAGAGCATTTCTCGACGTAAAAAAAATGGGTGGTGACGTCCCCTTCTTCTACTGCGCTTAAGGCACTCTGAATACATAAGGGTGCCTTATACCACAAACCTGACGCACGCGCGGCGTATCCCGCGGTCGGTCGCACAAGTCCCTCATGGCAGGAAAATCTCTACGGGAAGAGCTGCCAGTGCGCTCCCTCTTCTGCAGAAGGAGAGGACCGCCTGCTATGCAGTCTCTACTTCGAAACAAGTGACGTCTTTCCCTCCACTCAACATTAGTAAACCTGAGACTAGCCCAGGCATCTCATTCATGTCTTATCAACCCTCAGATTTGGTATGGTAAGTCTCGATGTCAGTAATTACACAGCCTGCCTTGTTTTTCTTTCAGCAACGCGCTTTCACGGAAGACATGCAGGATGGTGCGAGGCATATCCTTACCACCTACCGTATACTGATTGAGGATAATTATTTCTATAGCCTTCACTCAATATTAACGTGATATTCGTTGGAATCGTGAAATAATTTTTTGTTTTAATATATGAAAATAATAATATTAACCCTTAACTGCTGGGCACGGCTCTCCTCCTCAAAATTAGGAGAGGAGGGTGTTGGGCCATAGTTCACATATGCGCTGGCCCAATGCTTTAGTGAACTTCACACACCTTCAAAGACTCTGGTTCCCTCACGATGTTTCCTTCACCGGCGAGCAAGCGATGGTATTTCAGGTGCACGGAGAAATTTAGGAAAACCCATTTCATCGAACCCAGACCTCTCACTCAAGAGGCCGAGCCCATACCCACTAGACACCGTCACTCACTGGTTATTGGTTACGGGTAAATCTTTACAGAAAATACAATAAAAAACCTTTTGTTTTATTGTATTTTCAGTTTATGGTATTATCTTAAATTACAACTCAAATATGAATTCTGTTAGTAAAGATCTATATTTTCCTCCCCTCCTTATCATAGCTCAGCTAGTTATCTAAACCATTTTCATAGCCAAGCTAATACGGAGTAGATAATTTAGCAACATTGTTAGCGAGTGACGGGCGTTTGTTTGATTTCGCTTTGGTCAATTAATGTGTTACCGTGAAATGCTGTAAAACGAGTCGAGGCGGCCCGCCCAGTACAGTCGCGAACACAAGTGGCAAGTTAATGATCATCATACCCAGTACAGTTGAGGGCACAAATGTTCCAATCCAGTCTAAAGTGTTCAAGGCTAAGTACAATCGTGAAACGTGTTGAAATGACGCAATTTTGTGTTCTAAATTATATTTTATAAATAAATTGTCGGAATCGTTTCAAGTAGAATGTAGATAGAAAGTCTTAGAGTTCATTGAAAAGGCGAAAAATCTAGAGAAAGGGTCGATGTAGATAGTGAGTATGTAAGAGTGAAATAAAAAACGCTTAGTAAAGCTGAGAAGTTGGTTATAAAAATCTGATTGATGAAAGTAATTTATTATAATAATGGAAATAATTTATTTGCATCTCACGATAGACACGCGCGGAAAAGAGAGAAGGAGGAGGATAGACTGGAAAAAAAAACGGAAATAAATTAAAGCCATCTAACCACCACATCACAATACACAAATATTGTTGCATTGTACGACTGAGAGTTGATTACAGCCTATCTTTTTCTACACTGTCTTAAATTTTCCTTGCAATCAAATTAGCTTGTAAAGTCTAAATACTGCAAATATATTGATTTTCCGTAAATATTAAACGTTTTAAATAGTTTAAATTTGTCTACGCGATTATACGTCTTTGTGGTACTGAAAGATAGTAAAACCGGCGTCTGAAGTGGCTTTACGAGCGTACCGGGTACGAGGCAAGTGTTCGCTGTACCGTACTTTGTACCACGTTCTCTTTAACTGTGGGCGGGGCTACGAAGAACTGAACTGGTTGATACTGTGGCT
Source organism: Helleia helle (assembly GCA_963853865.1). Taxonomy (NCBI): domain Eukaryota; kingdom Metazoa; phylum Arthropoda; class Insecta; order Lepidoptera; family Lycaenidae; genus Helleia; species Helleia helle. The sequence goes on from OY971436.1 coordinate 6,041,859, forward strand.
TCGCTTACTTGGTTGATTAATGTACTCTCTACTTTCTGACGTGAAAATATATTGTACTTATGGTTAAAGTAAGAATAAGATAAGCAGGATGATCTTGGTATTAATCAAGACTAGTAAATACTTGCTTGTTCCCCATCATTGTGAACCCAGCAACTTAGGCGAAGCCAATTGACCCGAGGGAACTGCTCTTTGTAGCCCTCTTATAAGAAGAGCAGGGGCGGACAAGGGGCGAGAATGGGAACCTCGCCACATTACACTGTTTCGACGTTGGGAGGGGTTGTCCTGTATTGCAGGATAGAGGGTTTGGAAGTAACATCGGTCCCTTGGGGGACTGACTAGCCGTCGAGGTGTCCTGTTGCTCAACATATCTGGGGCGCCTCATCAAAGGCGGCATTGGTCGCCCTCGCCGGGTTTTAGTGTGTAGAGCTGAGTCTGCTTACCATCTATCGGGTGCAATGAGTCCTAAAACTGGGGAGTCCCCCTCCCCCGCAGGATGCCTAAGAACATTTTCCGGTGCAAAATAAAAAGCGGTCTTGCTTGTTCGGTCTTGGATGGATGACCGTCTTGCATATGCACTTCTAGTCTTGGTGATTTCCATTCCTTCTTGGTGTTGGTCTTAAATTAGGTCTTTGTTTCTTCTAGTTAGAGTCTTACGTAAAACCAATACTCATTCTGCCCATTACTAATGTGTGAAACTTACCTAAAAAAAAACTATCCTAAGAAAATCTTTCTTTACGTGAGAACTTATTATTATAGTAAGACTAATATAGGACACGAGGTTTCAGTTGCAGATGATTTTGTTAATATTTAATCACTTAAAACGTAACATTAAAATAATAGCTAGTTTTATCTCTCACACTTAACAACTAAACCAAACAAAATTATCTATTTAAATCTATCCATTAAGTTTTATGGGGCGAAAAGTAGATTTAGAAGCATTTAGCATCCCTCATGGGGATATTTATCGAGTTAGGGCGGCGCTAGCACCGCCTACGCCCTAAATTATAGTCACCCTCGTTTCTATTTTTGTCTATGGTTATGTTTATTATAAAAAAACGGGAAGACAGTTGTGGTGAAGAGGTTTTATTCTGATGGGCGTAGTTCAGTTTTTTAGAATCTTTTAAGGTTATTAGATCCTATATTTTATTAAGATTTATGTAAGTCAATCTTGTACTGTTTCTTGTTACCTTTTTTTTTCTTTAACGCCGGGAAATGCTCTGAGGCATCCCGCGATGGAGCGGGTATGTGGGACTTGCTGCGCCCGAAAGCTGGTAAGTGAACGCAGCTCCACCCACTAAAACCCGGCGAGTGCCACCAATGCCGCCTTTGGTGAGGTGTCCCGGATCTAATAAACAAACAGGGCACCTCGACGGCTAGTCAGTCCCCCAAGGGACTGACACCACCTACACAGAGGGGTTGTCCCGCACTACTGAACAACCCCTCCTAAGGTCGGAACAGTACAATGGGGTGAGGTTCCCGTCCTTGTCCCTTGTCCCCTGCTCTTCTTATAAGAGGGGTACAAAGAGCCCCCTTGGCTCAATTCGCCCAAGGTGCAGCGGCTCACCCTAGGCTACTGAGCCTTTCAAGTCAAGGCCTGAAGCATGGTGGGGGTTTTTGCTACCTAATTGGGGAGGGAAATAAAACTTCTATACCCGGAAATAGCCCAGGCAACTCATTCATGTATTGCCTATTATGAGACATAAGATTTAAGTCTCTGTACCTGTAACACTGCTTGCCCTTCTCTCCGAAACTGAACAAAGTTGTTTCACGGGAGAAACAATCAAGACAGTACGCATGCACCGGGAGCGCGGCACAGATTTATTCGAACAACTAAAGACTTAGCATCCCAAAATAAAATAAAACAGATAATTATCCCGAAAAAGTGGTAGGGATACTTTATATGAATTATTAGACTTCCCAAAAGCCCCACCATGGTTCAGGCTTTGACGTGGCGGTGGGGCTCAGTAGCCTAGGGTGAGCCCAGTACCTTGGGTGAAGCGAATTGAGCCTAGGGGGCTTTTTGTACCCCTCTTGTAAGAAAAGGGGACAAAATAGCAAGAGCGAGGATGGAAATCTCACCCCATTGTACTGTCCCGACGTTGGGAGGGGTTGTTATGTGGTGGGGGACAACCCCTCTGTGTAGGTGTCGTCGGTCCCCTGAGGGACTGACTAGCCGTCGAGGTGCCCTATTTGCTCAACAGATCAGAGGTACCTCACCAAAGGTGGCATTGGTGCCACTCGCCGGGTCCACTTACCAGCTTTCAGGCGCAGCGAGTCCCACTCCCCCGCGGGATACCTCATAGCATTTCCCGGCGTTGAAGAAAAAAAAAGACTCCCAAACGGTGTACCCGTTAAAGTAAAGGCACTCAAAATAGTAGGTACCTATTTTTAGTCCATTTTATTTTTTTAGTCCTTCCGAATGAAATCTAAACGTACAAATTTCCGCCGAATTTTTTTAAATTGAAACGTCACGTCAATCCGCGAGAACACAATGGCAGCGGTGATTTTTACGGATTTTCCAATTTCCAGCTATCGTCCATTCCACTCGGCGGCCATTTTTTTCCATTCAAATTGAGAACGCCGGCATAAACGCGCTATTTCCGAACTTTTTACCGTTGTCACGTGACTGGACATTTCAATCGGAATTTCAATAAATATGTAACTATATCTATCTACTCTGATAAAACCCTTTGAATTTATAAAGTAAAGTAATATGACAGTTATGGATGAATTCAAAGGAATTTAAACCTAAAGGAAATTAAACCGAAGGGTAAACATATATAACAAATTTGAAATACAAAAGTGAAACAAGGGGTTTTCAAGCTTTCAGACATACCTTTGTTACCTAGGTTTAGCATGAAAAACTAACAGTTGGATAGGTTGGTTGTTCAGTGGTTTCACTGAGCTTTTTTGTTATTTTTAGTGGACTAGCTTTGGGACCGGTAATGGAGTTGATTTGATTTTCATCATTGTTGACATTGTTCTTTTTTCGCTTTTACTTTTACAGTGGCAAAAACAATAACAGTCAAATTGTCAAAATTCTCATAAAGCAACAATAGTAGCCACTTAGCAGCCATTATAATCAAACTAAACATTTAAATCACAATTATTTCCAACAATCCTAGAATAAACGTGCCATTCCAAATTCAAAAACTCTAATAATTCCAAATTCAAATTACATAAAACAAAAAGCACCATTCCATTTTCCATAATTAAAAAAGTTCTATTCTAAATTCAAACTGCATCATGAGGCAAAAACGTAATGAGACGTCTCAAACGATTTCACAAATCCCATAAAACCATTCCCCTACGCAAACATATCCCACACCGCGATAAACTGTTGTAATTGAGAATACGATAATACGCAACACGCGCCTTATGAAATCGCATATGAAATCTGATGTCGTTTGATTATGATGAATTATGGATTTTTTGGGAGGTTTTATACCTATTTCATAGGTAACTCTCAATGATATGTCTTACCTACCTATTTCCTTCGACAAATTATATTGCTTATGCTACTTTATATTTGTAAATTGTATTGAAAGTATTATCGTTTCATAGAAATAAATTAATCATGTGTTTTGACATGGAATTTTGTATGATGTCTAAAATTGTCTTAGACACCCCTTAAAGTAATCATAAGGCTTTTAATAAAAAAATGTATTTATCAGAGGAGGTATTGTAGTTTTGGTACATAATATAATATAATGTTTACTACAATCACAGTCGATTACTAATCGTTTGTATAACTTAGTGTAATTTACACACTTATGAGATAAATTTAGACCAAAATTCCCATAAAAACATTATATTGACGTTAAAGGAACTTTACTTTGCCCTATATTAGGCAAAGTAATGTTTCAGTTACAGGTACCAAGGTACATGCCAAATATACAGGCTATAAAATCCGTAAGAACTTATTTTAAAAATTATATTAAGTTTTTACGAATTAAAATATGTTGTTAAAATAAATAAATAAATTTTAAAGTTATAATATATTAATTAATTAAGTATAATGGTAAAAAAGTTTGTTCTACATAAAATTGCGCGTAGGCATAAACAGTCGCATAATCTATGACGCGTCCCTCGTTAGGGAAAACTACCCTTGTAAAAGTCAGCGTGAATGGAGCTAATCCTTATCGACCCCTCCCTGATAGTGAATCAATTAAAGATAAGCAAATATGCCCCTTTGTCCGGGCAGAATTTGGTGAGAGAGGAAATTAAGTTTTAGCGGATAAAGCGATCAGTCATGTGGGTGACGCGCCCTAACAAACTAAATTGTTTTGTTCATATCGCCGGTCGCATCTAGATTTGTTTAATCTTTGGTACTTTTTAGAGTTCCGTTTCTTTAAATAACAAAGCGCAACCCGTATAGAATATCTTCGTTGTACGTCTGTCTGTGCGTCTGTCTTTATGTCTATCTCTCTGTCAAACCAAAGCCTATAGGAAAGAATTATGACATTTGGAAGCTGTGTTGAGCTCATAATGTAAAAGAAAGAATCTAAAACCAGTAATTTGTAGCTAAAATACATAAAAAACAACGTTTTTCGAAACCTTCAGCGTGAATTATCTGTCCGTCCGTTTATAAAATAATATAATTATTAAAAAAATGCATAAATTTTTTTTTTTATTCCGACGTATGTTTTTTAAGCAAAGTAAGTAAATTAATTAAATTATTTACGCTTGAACTGCTCAGTATTGGATGAAATTTTCCAAGGAGTATAATGTATCCTTTTATAAGGATTTCACATAATAAGGCAGAAGATATGTGTAAATCTTAGTTGCCGTTGTATACACATATATACGTTTAAATATAGATCTTTTATACAAATAAACATGATTGTCTCTTTTTTCGCTTTGAGCATTACATGCCAGGCGCTTTCCATCGCTAGATACAGTTATAGACAATTTTTGAATATAGAACTGTAATTTAGTAACAATATCCTTATGGCCTATGGCATGTTGATGAAAGTGTTTCGATCTACTTGAAGTTACATCAAAGAATCTCTGTTGGATATTTTTTTAAATCAGAAGTCTATTAAATATATTAGGCTTCGACTCGCTAAAAATGTCTTTTATATTATAATATTTTAAATTGACGAGGTTATCTTCAGTATTAGCACTGTTTATAATAATATTTAGTCTAAATAAAAGTCTAAAGGAATATATAGTCTCCGGGGCAAGGTTGACCATACCGAAATATCGAGCAACGCGAAATGAATGTGAAAAATTTTTTTGTTATTTTGATTAACTTTGAATAATTATTGTTATTTTGATTAACTTTGAATAATTATTGTTATTTTGATTAACTTTGAATAATTATTGTTATTTTGATTAACTTTGAATAATTATTGTTATTTTGATTAACTTTGAATAATTATTGTTATTTTGATTAACTTTGAATAATTATTCTCTTTTGCTTTAAAAAACTCTGACTCTTACATGCATCATCAGCCGGACTCAATGTAAAATATATTTTAATGATATTATTAATAAATCATTAAAAAAGTCATACCTATATCAAAACGAATAAAAACACGTATAGCCTGACCAGAAATATATAAACCCTGCGTGGTGTCGCCACTGTATCTTTTTTACGTCAACCATGGTTTAGTCCATGCAGAAATTAGGTCGGACGCAATATTGCGAAGGTTTTTATTTTTCTGGTCAGGCTATAAACCGAATATGTGGAAGTTATTTATTAGACAATAAACCAAAAAAAAAAAAAAAAGACAATAGAAAAAATATTATCCTTAATATTTATTAGCCAATATCAAAAAGGTTTGCGACCCCTCGCTGAATTATTCATTACCCCACCGCTAATATATTATTAATAAAAAATTCAAATGAGCTTACAAGCGTAAGCCGCCGCTTAAACTATTTGAGCTTCTCACATTACGTTAAAAATATCATAAAATGTAATCCGATCGAGTTCGAGGCGTGTGCGAGTGTGTGAAAAGTCAACAGTAGGGGTTTTGAGATTTTATTGTTACGAGATTGGTTTGACTTCTCTGTTTGGTTATCAATCTTTTGTAATGATTTGAGTATGTATTTGATTGGAGAAGATCGTGGTTGATACATGGTGTAATCCTTCGTCGTGGCGGTGGGGCTCAGTAGCCTTTGGTGAACTCAGCACCTTGGGCGAAGAAATTAAGCCGAGGGAGCAGCGCTTTTAGCCCTCTTATAAGAAGAGGGGACAAAAGAGCAGGGGGACAAGGGGTGAGGATGGGAACCTCACCCCATTGTACGGTCCTGACATTGGATGTGGTTGCTCTGTGCTGCGGGAAAACCCCTCTGTGGAGGTGGCGTCGGTCCCTTGAGTGACTGACAAGCCGTCGAGTTGCCCTGTTGCTCCGGAGCATCTCACCAAAGGCGCAGCGAGTCCCACAATATCCGTCTGGGGAATCCTCACTCCTCCGCGGAATACCTCAGAACATTTCCCGGCGTAAAAGGAAAAGATGATTCTTGATTCTCAAAATTTTCTTATTTTTAGGGTTCCGTTCCTCTAAATAACAAAACGGAACCCAAAAACACGTTTTCGGAACCATCAGCGCGCGAATTAGACTCGCGGTTATCTTCTTTCTTATGTTGTTGACTATTTTATATAATATACAGATACAATGGGGATGTGCATGTCTTTAGGTGTTGACTGTTGTGTGGTAGTACTCTTATGGTTACAGGTGGGGACAACGAAGTTATTGGTATATGAAAAGCTTAATATTAATAGAAATCATTTGAGATGAGTAACTATGATATATGGCATATTTTTTTTATCTCAGTTTATTAAGATTTTTACATGCCCAACGTTTCGGATCATCATCATCATCAACCTCTATCCATCCATTACTGAACTTCTGCAATGAAACTGCCTTCCGCAATGAATGCAAAGACGACCGATCTCTCCCCACTCGGATCCAATACGAACCGGCCTCTGCACGGAGACCTGGTTAACGACCGACCAACACTTCGTCTATACCCTATAGACATAAACAACCTTATTGCCCCATCGGCCACCTGTTCTCCTGAGTATCTGACCAGCCCACTGCCACTTCAACGAATTTATACTTTGCGTGATATCGGTAACCTTAGTCCTCTGGCAGATGACGTTTCGGATACTTTACAGCAATCATGGTCACTGAGGTACGGCAATTGTTAAGGTTTCCAAACATAATATTTGTTTCTTAATAAGAATAACTTTGCTTATGCTATTAATACGACGAAAACGTGATATATACGTCATAAGCGATGTAAGCGCAGTGAAGTGTTATGACGTCGATATTATTAACGCAGAAAAATCGCCTCTTAACTGACTATGTGCCCGTTGTCGTACGTCAAACGAGAAAATTGTGCGGAGTAAATTGCGCAAACAAATTCGGGGTACATCCAGGTAACGCAACTTAGAAGATCTCGGCCAGTAATAAGTAAAAAGTCATTGTAACCTCCTATGCGAACACAGTAGAGCTGAAATTAGTGGGGTTGGTGGTGACCATGCAGGCGGGAGACGGTACGAAGTGCAATCAAAAGCCGGTTCATCATCACCATCAGCTTTTATCTGTCCATTGCTGAACATAGGCCTGCTTCAATGAACGCCAAGGCGACCGATCTCTTGCCACTCGTATTAGCCGGTTAACCAGAACAAATTCTGTGCTCCGGATAGAAACAGGGCAGCCATATGTAATTACTATAATCGAGATTTTGCGTCTGAAGATAGAAAACACATGGACAATTTTCCGATATAGGTATTTTTTCTGATCCTAAATACACACATCATCATATAAATGACTGTTCTTAGTAGGATTCGAACGCGCGACATCTCAAAAAGTAGCATCACGAAATAGATCCCAATCTATGGGATAGATTTTCACACACACACTTTTAGTACAGTTAATTTTGTCTCTTTATACAGTGACCATAGGATAACCAGAAGTCAACACTATAAAATAAAAGGAAAGTATTATTAGAGTTATATAAAGTAAGATAAGATTGGAATGAGATGCGATAGATAGTAGATAATATAAAATCTATACTAATATTAGAAAGCTGAAGAGTTTGTTTGTTTGAACGCGCTAATCTCAGGAAATACTCATTACATTTGAGAAATTCTTTCAGTTTTAGACAGCCCATTTATCGAGGAAGACTATAGGCTATACAACATCACGCTGTGACTAACAGTAGTAAAGTTGAGTTAGTTTACGCGGGCGAAGCTGCAGGCAACAGCTATTTACGATATAGTAAAAAAAGGATTGGAAATTAACATAGATATTAAATTTAACAAAGGCTTTGGAGCATAAATTACAAATAAGGTTTATCTCTGAAATTGTTACCTAATGCACTTTTGTTTTTTTTATTTTTTTTTATTTACGAGAATTTATAAGAAAAAAAATCATGGAAAAAAATTCTCACCAGGTAATTTTTCTGATGCTCACATCTGAGTGAACGTAACAAATGATTGTGTCATATCGAGCATGCCTAATGACATGTACACAGATTACACTCGTTGAATATTGGTATGCCATCAGCCAATATGGCCGCTTCTTCGAGTCTTCGAGTCTTCGAGAAGTACATGTTCTTTTGGTCAAACTGAGAGAGATGAAATGGTTTGTCTTGGAGCCTGTAATGATTCTACGGTATTTTATTGCCACTTACTGGTTAGTGCGTTTTAAAAATCCAAAAATAATTTTATTTTTCTAAAAAAAAATTCGCTATGCCTATGTAATCGTTAAGATTACTAATCGTAGTGTCTACATGCTGAGGATGCCTCGGTGTCGGGGCGAAACGTGCGTATAATGTTTGGTGGTGGTCTTTAATTGTGGTTGTGGTGCATGTGGGGTGGTGGTGCATGCGAGTGTACGCATTAGCAGTGTGGGAAAGGAGGGCGGTGCATATGCGTGCACTCACACATTTGTTGTAAAGACTACGTGTTTCGCAGGATTATTGCAAATTAAAATATAATTTAATTTTATACAATGGATTTCCGCAAAGTAACGCCTGATTCTATTAACGATCAACATATTGTTGAATAAATCTCCAGAAGACTGGACAGTTAAAAAGATTCCGGCGAATTGAGTACCTCCTTCTTTTTGCAGTCGGTTTATAAAGTTAAAATTGACATTATAGTCAGTAGGCATATAAAATATTTTATTTATAATGAAGCCACTTTTACAAATTGTATCGAGGTATTGTATTTTAACAAATGTGGTCCAGACAAGCTGACGTCAGAAAGTCTGGCCACTTTCTTTTCACTTTTTATTGAGGTACTAAATAATTGAATTTAGGTATCAAATATTATCAAAAAGGTACTGTAATTTGATAGTTTCCAATATTAAAATATCGCACTTGGTCCAGAGGTTCTGACTTTTACGTTTATTAAGTTTGCTACATGTTTTATTTTTAAATCACAGGGAAATCCTTATGAATGCAGCCAGGATCTTCGGGTAGATCCTGAACCAATGTGGGACTAGCAGCTGGGAGTGCCCATCCTAGCTGAAACTTAGCGAGCGTCTTCAGCCGCTTTTTGAGGGTCACGGGTCTGCAGGCAACAAGATCACCTCAGCGACCTCTTATATAATCCACCATGACCACTGTTGCTGTTTTCGAAACTATCCGAAACCTCAGACATGAAAAAATATATAAACCGCAATAAAATCGATTATACGACCTCTGTGGCTAAATTTTTTGCGCTCAAGCCGGAGGTAGCGGGTTCGAATCCAGTCAGGGAACAAAAAACTTTTCTGTGTTCCTGGGTCATAGATGTGTATTACATATGTGTATTATACAATGAAAATATATTTTCCGTTGTCTGGTACCCGTAACACAAGTTTTTCGAGAACTTACCACGGGACCAGATTGACGTGGTGTAAAAGCGTCCACAGATATTATTATTATAATGAAACAACTTTTACGGATTCGCGTTAACATTAAAAATACTTTTCTCAATAATTTCTCAGACAAATTTAATTTTCTACCAACATGTGGTCGCTACCACGCGGGTGGTCGGTGTGGTCAAGCCATTATACCTCAAATGACGGTACGTTTGTTTAACTTAACTGGTATAACGTGTGAACTTCTGATAAAAAACGTTAAACAGTAAACATGCGTCTGATGAAAATTGCCGTTAATCTTCAATTAAACAGAAATTATTGCTTGGATGTTGTAGGGCTATAAATACTTGTGTGAACACACATAGAAATTACTGTGAAAACCATTAAAATTTTACATATTATTTTCTAACAAACAAATTTCACTAATTATAAAATAACCTTTGACTGATTTGATATTTTTTATGCTAGTTGGATTGGGAAACTGGCAGACGTACTACCTGATGGGTCGACGTCGCCCATGTACATACATTAATATAATTACTAGCTTGTTCATCGCGGTTTCACCCGCTAGAAATAAGAATAATAAATAACTTGGTATATTGTTTTGGGTTATCAATTGTTTATTTTATATGGATAGGCAAACTGGCACGTGTGCCACCTGATGGTAAGTGGTCGACGTCGCCCATAAACATAAACTAGTTAACCAGGACTTGCCAGGGAACTCATTTATGTGTTACCTATCCTGAGACATAAGATGTTAAGTCCCGGTGCCAGTAATTGCACTGCCTGTCTTGCGTTCTCTCCGAGACACAGCAAAGCTTTTTCACGGAAGGAACAAGCAAGATGGTGGTTACTCATGCAACCGGGAGCGCGGTACAGCGCTTTCCCCAGGAGACCATCGCCATCCAGGACTCGTCGTCACCGAGCATCGCGGGGATGACACTCGGCAGAGACAAGTCCCCTCCGATGACCGATGTCAGATCATGACGCAGCGCCGCCCATCTCGGGCACACCTCGAGGGTGTGCTGGGCCGAGTCCACCGCCGCGCCACAATCGTGACACACTGTCAACGGCTCCCTGCGGGCCGTCCGGCACAGGTACTCACCAAAGCAACCATGCCCAGTAAGCACCTGTGTCAGACGGAAGATGAGGGGTTTGCGCTTACGGCGCATCTACCGCTCAAGGACCGGACGCAGAGCAACTGTTAGGCTTTTGCCGTACGGCTGTCGCGCCAGGTCCTCCCCCCACCTTCGTATTAACGCCTCTTACCCTAGTCGGCGAACCCGAAGGATCCCGTCCAGCGTAAGGCTTTCAACAAGAGACCTCCTATCCGAGACATAGGATGCTCCTTTAACAAACGCATAGTCGGCCGATCCCTTGCCACTCGCATCCAACACTGACGGAGTACAAAGATCGTCTTCTCACCTGGTTTAATGGTTGACCAACATTCGTCTACCTAAATTTGCAGCGGCGAAACTGTGTTTCGGAGGGAAGGGCAAGACAGGTTGTGTTATTACTTTCCAACATGGTTCAAGTCTTGTCATGGCGGTGGGGCTCAGTAGCCTATGGTGAACCCAGCAGCTTGGGCTGGAAGCTAATTGAACCGAGGGCGCTTCTCTTGACAAAAGAGCAGGGAGAAAAGGGGTGAGGATGGGAACTTCACCTCATTGCACTGTCCCGACGTTGGCAGGGGTTGTTTTGTGGTGCGGGACAACCCCTCTGTAGAGGTGGAATTGGTCCCTTGGGGGACACATTCACCGATCGGTTTACGAGACATTCGAACCGACTTCAAAAAGAAGAAGTTTAGAAACTTTAACATGTTTGTACCAGGAGCACATAATTATCTAGCGGTTATATTGGCCATAGTCACGCCACATGGTAATGAACGTACAAATATTGATTCAACGCTTTCTACGCATCTTGTTTGAATTATCAATGAAAACACCCCACTGTTGCACCCGTACTATAAAGCTTAAAAAATATGCCTATAAAGTTATAGTGGCCTGTCAAATCCCTGTTGATAAATTAAAAACAAACATACAAAGCATTGTTCATCTTTATATTATGATGATTATGATTTACAGCCGTATTCTGATTGATGATGATTATTTTTATAGCCTAAACTACTCCTTGTAATATCAGTGAAAGTTTCGTCAAAATCGGCCCAGCCGTTTCAAAAATTAGCCGGAAGTAACAGACAGATAGGCAAATATGGGGACCCCAGGGATATGTGGGACTCCCGGCGCTCCCCCCCCCCCCCCAGCGCCGGTATACCGCACTAAAACCACTGCGAGTTGCCTTCAGCCGCTTGAAGGGGAGTGTCCCGGATCTTTCTAACACAGAACACACCCCGCGACCGGCCGGATCCCTCAAAAGTGCTAACCGGTCTTCTTCCTAGTATGGGGGAGCTCCGACAACCTGAAGCACCCCCGCCGACGTTACAACCTTACCCCGAGTCTCGTTAGACAGGAGGCAGGAGGTGCGCGTAGCGCCTCCTTCGCACTCCTGTCCTACGTCGACGGAGCGGGACGGACGTGGCGTCGTCCTCTCTATCCCGCTCCGTGGCCTTCTTCTGCGAAATAACGCTTTCGCAGAAGGTGACCGCCGCCTGCCAGGCCTCATCACTCTCGAGCATGCAGCGCACCATACTCGAGAGCGAAAGGTCCCCTCCAAGCACAGCCACGAGATCTTGACGCTGTGCGGCCCATCTATCGCACACCTCTAGGGTGTGCTGGGCCGAGTCCTCCACAGCACCGCACTCGTGGCAGGCTGGCGTCGGCTCCCTCCTGGCAACCCGACACAGGTACGCACCGAAACATCCATGTCCGGTAAGCACCTGTTTCAAGCGGAAGGTGAGGGGTTTCTTCCGGCGACGCATCCACGCTGCCAGGACCGGACGCAGTGCCTCGGCCGTACGTTGGTTCTAAACAAGGCCTAGCTTATTCGCTTCGCTAGTAACTCATATTGTATAAATGAATATGTGCATCAGTTTAAGGTGGGAGGGATACGACACGCTCTCATTTGCATCGGTACCACCATCCTGCTTATCTCTTCCGTCAAATAGAAAGAATGACAGGCAGTTTAATTTCTGATAGCGAGTACCATCTCACGTCTTATACACTACACATGAATGAGTTGCCCGTGCTAGTTCCAAGCGCTGTGCCGCGTCCCCGGCTGCATGGGTAGGGGAGCGCGGGGCTGGTTTTAAGTAAGCTGGCGGAGGTAAGAATTAACAAGCTGATTCCCACAAAACGTGAAGTTTTAAAAATATGATACTCGGCTTAGAACACATCCTGACTGGTCAGTTCACCAACAGGCTGTCGCTTGCAATAGTTGTGCGGAGCGACCTCGGATTGATAGGTAAGTGAACTTTTTCTGCTTTACAATAAATTGATTTATGATTTATTTGTTGGCTGAGTACAATTTCAGTTTATACTGAATCAAACTCTATTTTATTGACAGTAGCACTACCTATGTTATTTGTTTGTAATAATTTAAACTAGTTTATTTTGTATAAATGATAAAGTTAAAATTAACAAAATGAGTGGGGTGAGTATTAACATGTTAATACCGACCCCACATGGATTTGGTATGAACCGAATGCTTTTTATAATAGGTATATTTTTTACAGAATGGGAAAGTACAAAAGGAACTACAAGGGGGTCCACGTCTCAAGAAGTATTTGAGCTGACAGCTAAGGAAGTTCTGGAAAAAACAGAAAATATAGAGATGTTGCTACTGAATACAAAATTTGTCATGTGACACTGTTTAAATACTTAAAGAAAAAAAGGGAGGGAGCTTCTATTGAAGTGGGTTATAAAAAACTGTTTAGTTTTAAATTTACAACAATCTTATTTAATAAAACGTGCCATTAGATATTTTGGGTTGCTATCTGATTTTGAAAAAACCCGGAGAGCAGAAGTGGTAAGGGTAAAGAAACATATTCTGCAAGATGACATGACGAAGAAGCCTGCTTCTGCTTAGTTTGTCCTTAGTCTTATGACAAAGACATCCGGACTTGACTGAATGCAGTGTATTTTATGCAAAAGATGGGCTCATGTCACCTGTGGTAGAGGTGACACCAGAAAGTATAGAATAGAATAGAATAGAATAGAAAGAATTTATTTAGGTTGCATACACTGTTGCATACATTTTAAATAACAATAATTATAATCTAAGTATGTACTTAAGTTTTACATTAAATTATTCTAAGGTATCTAGTATCTACATAACAATCTTAAATCTACTTTTAGTATTAACTAACAAACACAAAAATATATAATATTGATTATATACCTACAACAAAATATTTATTTATTTATTTAATATCATAAATTACACTACCTAATATATACCTAATATTATTACCTACTTAACATAGTAATAGTTAAAATACTTACCTAAACTATAATAAAATGCACAACAGTGTAATTACAATTCCTAAAATGGAAGCCACTCAGTTGAATGACTGTGGGACAAAACACAGTCCTGATTTTATGTGGCCCCTAAATAAACGAAGGAAGCATAGTTGGGTCAGTTTTACAGCCAACATTTTACTAAAACTATATTATAAACCAAAAAAAAAAAGAAATCTATGTAGCCAACATTTTTTTTAGTATAATATATAAAAACATTTTGTTATGTACAATAATATATAAATACAGAATATAGGTCAGTGCTCACATCACACTACATATGCCTTAATTGTTTTTCAGATGATAAGGAATTGTATTCCGAATAATTACATTTCCCCGCCATAGTTCAAGCCTTGTTGTGGCGGTGGGGCTCAGTATCCTAAGCCCAGCACCTTGGGCGAAGGAAATTGAGCCGAAGAAGCTGCTCTTTGTACCCCTCTTATAAGAAGAGGGAACAAAGAAGCAGGGGATAAGGGGCGAGGATGGGAACCTCACCCCATTGTACTGTCCCGACGTTGGGAGTGGTTGTTCTGTGGTGCAGGACAACCCTTCTGTGGAGGTGGCGATGGTCCCTTGCGGAACTGACTAGCCGTCGAGGGGCCCTGTTAGCTTAACAGATCTGGGGCAACTCACAAAAGTTTTAAATATTGAGTTAAAAATATTTCTACAAATTTTTGTAGAATAAAAAACTTTAATATTCAATTATTGTTAATAAGTGTACCTATATTAAAAAGAATCTAGAAACTTATATTCTTTCTGTTCTTAATATATACCTTTAAAATAAAAGACTTTTTTAAAATTATTTGATAGAATATTAGTCCCTGTTAATTATTGCCCCATTCGTTAATATTTACCCCAGCGCCGTTAATATTTACCCCAGATACGGGGTACGTATTAACAAATGATTTTTTTGGTTTTAATGACTCTATTTCTGAAAGCACTAACCTATAATAATAATAATATAATATATTGAGACAACTCACACACGGCCATCTGATCCCAAACTAGGCAGAGCCTGTAATATGGCAACCAGACAACTGATACATACTTATATATTTCTAAATACATACATATTATAGATAAATTACACTCAGACACAACAAATGATCATGTTCATCACACAAACATTTGTCCTGGGGATCGAACCCACGACCTTCTGGTTTAGTAGTCAGGCTCACTAACCACTAGACCAACAGGCCAGTCAACCTAACTGACTTTTTTTGTTACTTATATCAAAGTTGAATAACCGAAGCACACTTTGGATAAAAAAATAAACAAAAAAGTTCATTATCATTGAAAATATAAACCATATAACAAAATTTGTTAGTACCAGCCCCGCCCTTCCCTACCACCATCACATGCTTGCTTGTTTCTCCCGTGAAACAGCTTTGCTGTGTTTCGGAGAGAAGGGCAAGGCAGGCAGTGTAATTACTGGCACCGAGACTTAACATCTTATGTCTCAGGATAGGCAACACATAAATGAGTTGCCTGGGCTCGTTCCAGGTATACTGGTTTATGTTCATGGGCGACGTCGACCACTTACCATCAGGTGGTACGTTTGCCAGTTTGCCTATCCAACTATCATAAAAAAAGGTCCATACAATAAGTGTCCTGTGCTAGTCAGATCCGGGACACTCCCCTTCAAGCGGCTGAAGGAAACTCGCAGTGGTTTTAGTGCGGTACCTATACCGGCGCTAGAGTAGCGGGGAGCACCAGGAGTCCCCACATATCCCCTGGGGACGACCCATCCCCGGGTGGACAAAATACAATAAACTAGTTCAGCTTATTGTCATGGCCGATGCTAACTATTTAACACCATCGCTTTCCCGTTAGCTTATTCAAGTATCAAAAGAAAAGTTTATATTGAATCGAACAGGATTTATTCTAAAACGATCACTAGTTATCTGTTCCCAGCTCTATCGAAGCCTTATTAATGATACAAAATATCATAAGCTAACAAAATAATCTTAATTCCCGACTATAGTCGTAAAGTTAAAGCTTCTTTTTAACGAAGCTTTATAGTTTATATGATTAATTTTAATTTTTATACACAATATCAAAAGCTCTTTTTTAACGCCGGGTAATGCTCTGAGGAATCCAGCGGGGGAGTGGGTCTCCCCACGCTCATGTGGGACTCGTTGCGCCCGAAAGCTGGTAAGTGGACGTAGCTCTACCCACTAAAACCCGGCGAGTGCCACCAATGCCGCCTTTGATGAGGTGCCCCGGATCAAATAAGAAAATAGAGCACCTCGACGGCTAGTCAGTCCCCCAAGGTACCGACGGTAGGGACAATATCAAAAGCTAACAAAATAATCTTCATTCCTGAGTTTAGTCGTAAAGCTAAAGCTTCTTTTTAACGAAGCTTTATAAATATAATAAATTTTAACATTGATAAACAATATCATAAATAGGCTATTAAAATTATCATAATTTCCAACTAAAACGAAGTCTTATTAATGACACAAAATATAATAAGCTAACAAAATAATCATCCTTCCCGACTAAAACGAAGCCTTATTAATGATGCGAAATATCATAAGTTAGCAAAATAATCATCCTTCCCAACTAAAACGAAGCCTTATTAATGACACAAAATATCATAAGCTAACACAATAATCATCCTTCCCGACTAAAACGAAGCTATATTAATATGATTAATTTTAACAATGATACACAATATCATAAGCTAACAAAATAATCATCACTCTGTGAGCTATAAACATGACATAACATTTGAATAGTCAATACTAAATAAAGGCGTCTAGAAGGTTTATGCCTGGGCACCATAAATACAGCATCCCAGCACGTAAATATAGCGGACAAAGCATTATACACGAATAAACAGGTCTACATCTTTTAATGATATGTAGATTCCTCGCATTAGCTACAAGACTGTGTTCCCAGTGAAAACATCTTACCAGATAATATACATTTATATTATCCTCAAAGGATCACTCAAAACTATCAAAATATCACTCTATTTTGTAGCTAAAAAGTATATTTTGTATTGCACTCGCAATGCACTTACGATGTTTCGTTTCAAAATGCATTTCAACTCATTAAACAAGACATAATTTAAGTCTATATATTTCAAATATGTAATTTTACATTCTATTACAAGTGCACATAGTTTATTTGAGATTATAAGCATTGAAATCACTTAAGACCTTATTACATTCGTACTGCAACATCGTGGGACTTGAACCGCGTTCAAATTTAAACCGAATGAGCTGTAGTTAAGGTTGAAACGAGTGGTTTAGTTGTTGAAATTGAGACATTAGAAACCTCCGAGACTATTACCGTGTTCTTTTAACAAATGCTCCAAGCATGGAGTAAGATGTAAGCGAGTGCATAAATAAGAATATACCGGCTATACGGACCCCAGGTGGGCGGAGACCTCTAATAAATCAAGGGGAACAATTATTAAATTATCTTTTTCGATGACATTAAGTAATTGTTTTCGTTCGAGACCCGCGATACTTGTATGATATGTTGAAATTACATGCGTTTAAATTCTTTAGGCTTTAATGGTTTTGTGGTTTCAAATGAGTTTGGAAAGATTTGAATTCTTTAGTTATAGATGATATTGGATACGAGTGGCAAGGAATCAGACTTCTTGGCGTTCATTGAGGGAGGCCTATGTTATGAGTATGAGCAGTGGATGGATAGAGGCTTGATGATGATGATGAAAGGAGTGAACATTCAGATCGGAGACTTTGAATCGCGTGTACTCGGCTTTATTCGACATCAAGTATAATCTAGTGCTAGTCGATATCCCACTGAATCATGTATACTTCACGTCACTCGACATGGAGCGCGCTTAGGTCCATGTCGCACTGAATCGTGTATATTCCGCTACGCTTGACATCAAGAGACGCTCTGGCTGGTGATGCACTGAATCGTGTATATTCGGCTCCACGTCTTAACATCACCCGTTCTTCGTTCGGTGACACACTGAATCGTGTATACTCGGGTCTACTCGACATCAAGGGCGCTCAGGTTGATGAATCATGTATACTTGGCTCATTTAACGTGAGTCTTGACATTGTCAAAAGCTTTTGTTCACCGAAAAAGAAAAATGGTATGACCCCAGGTGGGTTACCCAAGATGCCATTCTACAATCGCAAACGCTAGTAGAAAACTGATAAATGTACGGAAATGACATTTTGCATCGATAAATCACGTGGTCTTAAATGTAATTTCCGTACATTTATTAGTTTTCTACTAGCGTTTGCGATTGTAGAATGGCATCTTGGGTAACCCACCTGGTAAGATTGAACGTCTTTAGGGGTTGTGTTCACGAGCCTTCCAGGGCCATAGCCAGAATATAGAATTCGAGGAGAAGACACACCTATTAGAGTCGTCACGGCTAGCGCATATATAGGCCTAAATGTCCTCCTCGCCTGATTTTAAGGACCAGTGCCCAAAAGTAGTATAAGAGCTTAAGTGTGCTATACTTTAACATCCTATTAAAATTATGTAAAAACCTACCTGTTGTCTGTTAAGTCGGTCTACGGATGATAATTTTACGTAATAATGTCACACGTCACAAGCCGAACGCGTTGGCCGATCGTGCCTCTCTATCACTTGTTCCGAGCTCTCGTTTGCATGCTCGGCTCAGGCCAAACGTGACACTTTTTCGTGCTTGCAGCCGGCGTTTATCGGTTTATAAGACATAAAAAATTACTTTACTTTCAAAACATGTTTACAAAGTTCAACAAAACTTCCGCGAGTGCATTAAAGCGTGCGATTATAATATCACAGATAAGGGAAATGGCAACCGTCGCCTATTTGTTATGTTTCAAAGGTCAGGTAGATTGTGTCCGGTCGTTCTGTGACTAACGTATTGATATAGATAATGGGTTAAAACCAGTACACGACTATTGTTTTCTTATAATGCAAATTTCACTCAAACAATTATATTTATATATTTGTTTAGTTGCTCAAACGAGATAAACACTAATACAAAAAAAATAACTTAAATATAAAATGTTAATTGTTGAGTCTCACCTCAATTATAGGTGCAAACCACAATGCATCATCTCATCATTCGTTTTCCGTTATTCGCTATTCGTTATTCGGTAATCGTTATTCGTTATTGATTATTCGTTATTCGTTTTCCATTATTCGCTATTCAATATTCGTTTTTTGATGATCGCTATTCGCTATTCGTTTTTCGCTATTGGTTATTCGTATTCCGTTATTCGTTTTCCATTATTTACTATTCGTTATTCGTTATTTGCTATTGGTTAGTGTATAATAGTCAATAGCGATTTCGAATAACGAATAGCGAATACTGGAAAACTAATAACGAATAGCTAATAATGAAAAGCGAATAACGAATAGCGAATAACGAATAGTGATTATCGAATAACGAATAGTGAATAACGAATATCGAATAGCGATTATCGAATAACGAATAGCGATTCGGAATAACGAATAGCGATTCGGAATAACGAATAGCGATTATCGAATAACGGATAACAGAATACGAATAACGAATAGCGAATAATGAATAGCGATTTCGAATAACGAATAAAGAATCGCAATTTCGAATAACGAATAGTGAATAATGGAAAACTAATAACGAATAGCGAATAACGGAATACGAATAACGAATAGCGAAATACGGTAAACGAATAATGAATAGCTATTTCGAATAACGAATAGCGCTTATCGAATAACGAATAACGAATAGCGATTCGGAATAACGAATAGCGATTATCGAATAACGGATAACAGAATACGAATAACGAATAGCGATTTCGAATAACGAAACGAATCGTAAAGCGAATATCGCATAACGAATAGCGATTTCGAATAACGAATAGCGCTTATCGAATAACGAATATCGAATAACGAATATAGAATAACGAATAATGAATATCGATTATCGAATAAAGAAACGAATCGTAAAGCGAATATCGCATAACGAATACGACTAACGAATATAGAATAATGAATAGCGAATAACGAATATCGAATAACGAATAGGGATTCGGAATAACGAAAAGCGATTATCGAATAACGGATAACAGAATACGAATAACGAATAGCGAATAACGAATAATGAATAGCGATTTCGAATAACGAATAGCGATTATCGAATAAAGAATAGCGATTTCGAATAACGAATAGTGAATAATGGAAAACTAATAACGAATAGCGAAATACGGTAAACGAATTATCGAATAAAGAAACGAATAACAATTAATAATGGAAATGAATAACGAAAAGTGAATAACGGATATCGAATAACGAATAGCTAGTAACGAATAGCGAATAATGGAAAATGAATAACAATTTAATCAATATTCGTTATTGATTATTATCAATAACGAATACCGAATAATCAATAACGAATAACGGAAAATGAATGATGGGTAGCAAATAATGAAAACTTTTCGTTGTTACATACAATGACGAATATCAGATATATAATAGAGAATAGCGAATAACGAATATCGAATAGCGATTATCGAATAACGAATAACGAATAACGAATAGCGATTCGGAATAACGAATAGCGATTATCGAATAACGAATATAGAATAACGAATAATGAATATCGATTATCGAATAAAGAAATGAATCGTAAAGCGAATATCGCATAACGAATACGACTAACGAATATAGAATAATGAATAGCGAATAACGAATAGCGAATAACGAATAGCGAATAACGAATAGTGATTTCGAATAACGAATAGCGATTATGGAATAAAGAATAGCGATTTCGAACAACGAATAGTGAATAATGGAAAACTAATAACGAATTGCGAATAACGGAATACGAATAACGAATAGCGAAATACGGTAAACGAATAACGGATAACGATTACTGAATAGCGCTTATCGAATAACGAATATCGAATAACGATTAATGAATATCGAATAACGAATAGCTAGTAACGAATAGCGAATAATGGAAAATGAATAACAAATAATCAATAACGAATAGCGAATAATCAATAACGAATAACGGAAAATGAATGATGGGTAGCAAATAATGAAAACTTTTCGTTGTTACATACAAATACGAATATCAGATATATAATAGAGAATAGCGAATAACAAATAGAATAGCGAATAACGAATAGTGAATAGCGATTTCGAATAACGAATAGCGATTATCGAATAAAGAATAGCGATTTCGAATAACGAATAGTGAATAATGGAAAACTAATAACGAATAGCGAAATACGGTAAACGAATAACGAATAGCGAAATACGGTAAACGAATAACGGATAACGATTACTGAATAGCGCTTATCGAGTAGCGCTTATCGAATAACGAATAGCGATTTGGAATAACGAATAGCGCTTATCGAATAACGAATATCGAATAACGAATAATGAATATCGAATAACGAATAGCTAGTAACGAATAGCGAATAATGGAAAATGAATGATGGGTAGCAAATAATGAAAACTTTACGTTGTTACATACAATGACGAATATCAGATATATAATAGAGAATAGCGAATAACAAATAGAATAGCGAATAACGAATAGTGAATAGCGATTTCGAATAACGAATAGCGATTATCGAATAAAGAATAGCGATTTCGAATAACGAATAGTGAATAATGGAAAACTAATAACGAATAGCGAAATACGGTAAACGAATAACGAATAGCGAAATACGGTAAACGAATAACGGATAACGATTACTGAATAGCGCTTATCGAATAACGAATAGCGA
The DNA here is from genome assembly GCA_963853865.1 of Helleia helle. Taxonomy (NCBI): domain Eukaryota; kingdom Metazoa; phylum Arthropoda; class Insecta; order Lepidoptera; family Lycaenidae; genus Helleia; species Helleia helle. Next base: position 6,063,804 of record OY971436.1, read on the forward strand.
TTTGGAATAACGAATAGCGCTTATCGAATAACGAATATCGAATAACGAATAATGAATATCGATTATCGAATAAAGAAACGAATAACAATTAATAATGGAAATGAATAACGAAAAGTGAATAACGGATATCGAATAACGAATAGCTAGTAACGAATAGCGAATAATGGAAAATGAATAACAAATAATCAATAACGAATAACGGAAAATGAATGATGGGTAGCAAATAATGAAAACTTTTCGTTGTTACATACAATGACGAATATCAGATATATAATAGAGAATAGCGAATAACGAATATCGAATAGCGATTATCGAATAACGAATAACGAATAGCGATTCGGAATAACGAATAGCGATTATCGAATAACGAATATAGAATAACGAATAATGAATATCGATTATCGAATAAAGAAACGAATCGTAAAGCGAATATCGCATAACGAATACGACTAACGAATATAGAATAATGAATAGCGAATAACGAATAGCGAATAACGGAATACGAATAACGAATAGCGAAATATGGTAAACGAATAACGGATAACGATTACTGAATAGCGCTTATCGAATAACGAATATCGAATAACGAATAATGAATATCGAATAACGAATAGCTAGTAACGAATAGCGAATAATGGAAAATGAATAACAAATAATCAATAACGAATAGCGAATAATCAATAACGAATAACGGAAAATGAATGATGGGTAGCAAATAATGAAAACTTTTCGTTGTTACATACAAATACGAATATCAGATATATAATAGAGAATAGCGAATAACGAATAGTGAATAGCGATTTCGAATAACGAATAACGAATAGCGATTCGGAATAACGAATAATAATGGAAAACTAATAACGAATTGCGAATAACGGAATACGAATAACGAATAGCGAAATACGGTAAACGAATAACGGATAACGATTACTGAATAGCGCTTATCGAATAACGAATATCGAATAACGAGTAGCTCTTATCGAATAACGAATAGCGATTTGGAATAACGAATAGCGCTTATCGAATAACGAATATCGAATAACGAATAATGAATATCGAATAACGAATAGCTAGTAACGAATAGCGAATAATGGAAAATGAATAACAAATAATCAATAACGAATAGCGAATATTCAATAACGAATAACGGAAAATGAATGATGGGTAGCAAATAATGAAAACTTTTCGTTGTTACATACAAATACGAATATCAGATATATAATAGAGAATAGCGAATAACAAATAGAATATCGAATAACGAATAGTGAATAGCGATTTCGAATAACGAATAGTGAATAATGGAAAACTAATAACGAATAGCGAATAACGGAATACGAATAACGAATAGCGAAATACGGTAAACGAATAACGGATAAAGTTACTGAATAGCGCTTATCGAATAACGAATATCGAAAAACGAATAGCGATTTCGAATAACGAATATCTTATGACGGAAAACGCATAACGAATAACGGAAAGCGAATAACGGATATCGAATAGTGAATAGAAAATAACGAATATCGATTATCGGATAAGGAATATCGAATAACGAATAGTGTATAACGAGAACTGAATAACGTATAATATATATAACGAAGAGCGATTATCGAATAACGAATAGCGAATAATGGAAAACGAATTACGAATAATCAATAATGAATATGTACTGAATAACGAAGAACGAATAACGGAAAATTTCGTTGTTACATACAATAACGAATATCGGATATCGAATAACGAATAGCGAATAATCAATAACAAATATCGAATAATCGGAAAGTGGATAACGATTCGTAACGAATAGCAAATAACGAATAACAAATACTGAATGACGAATAGTGAATAGCGAATAGCGATTATCGAATAACGAATAACGGATAACGAATAGCGAATAACGGAAAACGAATAACGAGAAGTAAATAATGGAAAACGAATAACAAAAAGCTAATATCGAATAACAAATAGCGAAAAGCGATTATAGAATAGCGAATAACAAATAGCGATTTCGAATAACGATTATCGAATTATGAATATAGAATAACGAATATAGAATAACACAAAATGAATAACGGAAAACGAATAACGAAAATTGAATAACGAATAGCAAATATCGATAGTCGAATAACGAATAGCGAATTATGAAAAGCGAATAACGAATAACTATTAGCAAGTATCGAATAACGAATAACGAAAAAAAAATTGCGAATAACGAATAATGAATAACGAATAGCGAGTATCGAATAACGAATTACGAATCACGATTATCGGATAACGAATATCGAATAGCGAGTATTGAATAAAGAAACGAATAACAATTAATAATGGAAATGAATACCGAAAAGTGAATAACGGATATCGAATAACGAATAGCTAGTAACGAATAGCGAATAATGGAAAATGAATAACAAATAATCAATAACGAATACCGAATAATCAATAACGAATAACGGAAAATGAATGATGGGTAGCAAATAATGAAAACTTTTCGTTGTTACATACAATGACGAATATCAGATATATAATAGAGAATATCGAATAGCGATTATCGAATAACGAATAACGAATAACGAATAGCGATTCGGAATAACGAATAGCGATTATCGAATAAAGAAATGAATCGTAAAGCGAATATCGCATAACGAATACGACTAACGAATATAGAATAATGAATAGCGAATAACGAATAGCGAATAACGAATATCGAATAACGAATAGTGATTTCGAATAACGAATAGTGAATAATGGAAAACTAATAACGAATTGCGAATAACGGAATACGAATAACGAATAGCGAAATACGGTAAACGAATAACGGATAACGATTACTGAATAGCGCTTATCGAATAACGAATATCGAAATACGGTAAACGAATAACGGATAACGATTACTGAATAGCGCTTATCGAATAACGAATATCGAATAACGAATAATGAATATCGAATAACGAATAGCTAGTAACGAATAGCGAATAATGGAAAATGAATAACAAATAATCAATAACGAATAACGGAAAATGAATGATGGGTAGCAAATAATGAAAACTTTTCGTTGTTACATACAAATACGAATATCAGATATATATATATAGAGAATAGCGAATAACAAATAGAATAGCGAATAACGAATAGTGAATAGCGATTTCGAATAACGAATAGCGATTATCGAATAAAGAATAGCGATTTCGAATAACGAATAGTGAATAATGGAAAACTAATAACGAATAGCGAAATACGGTAAACGAATAACGAATAGCGAAATACGGTAAACGAATAACGGATAACGATTACTGAATAGCGCTTATCGAGTAGCGCTTATCGAATAACGAATAGCGATTTGGAATAACGAGTAGCGCTTATCGAATAACGAATATCGAATAACGAATAATGAATATCGAATAACGAATAGCTAGTAACGAATAGCGAATAATGGAAAATGAATGATGGGTAGCAAATAATGAAAACTTTTCGTTGTTACATACAATGACGAATATCAGATATATAATAGAGAATAGCGAATAACAAATAGAATAGCGAATAACGAATAGTGAATAGCGATTTCGAATAACGAATAGCGATTATCGAATAAAGAATAGCGATTTCGAATAACGAATAGTGAATAATGGAAAACTAATAACGAATAGCGAATAACGGAATACGAATAACGAATAGCGAAATACGGTAAACGAATAACGGATAACGATTACTGAATAGCGCTTATCGAATAACGAATAGCGATTTGGAATAACGAATAGCGCTTATCGAATAACGAATATCGAATAACGAATAATGAATATCGATTATCGAATAAAGAAACGAATAACAATTAATAATGGAAATGAATAACGAAAAGTGAATAACGGATATCGAATAACGAATAGCTAGTAACGAATAGCGAATAATGGAAAATGAATAACAAATAATCAATAAAGAATAACGGAAAATGAATGATGGGTAGCAAATAATGAAAACTTTTCGTTGTTATTAATCGATATTCGTTATTCACTATTCGTTATTCGATAATCACTATTCGTTTTTCGCTATTCGTTATTCGCTTTTCATTATTAGCTATTCGTTATTAGTTTTCCAGTATTCGCTATTCGTTATTCGAAATCGCTATTCACTATTCGTTATTCGATATTCGTTATTCGATAAGCGCTATTCAGTAATCGTTATCCGTTATTCGATATTCGTTATTCAATACTCGCTATTCGATATTCGTTATCCGATAATCGTGATTCGTAATTCGTTATTCGATACTCGCTATTCGTTATTCATTATTCGTTATTCGCTATTTTTTTTCGTTATTCGTTATTCGATACTTGCTAATAGTTATTCGTTATTCGCTTTTCATTATTCGCTATTCGTTATTCGACTATCGATATTTGCTATTCGTTATTCGTTTTCCGTTATTCATTTTGTGTTATTCTATATTCGTTATTCTATATTCATAATTCGATAATCGTTATTCGAAATCGCTATTTGTTATTCGCTATTCTATAATCGCTTTTCGCTATTTGTTATTCGATATTAGCTTTTTGTTATTCGTTTTCCATTATTTACTACTCGTTATTCGTTTTCCGTTATTCGCTATTCGTTATCCGTTATTCGTTATTCGATAATCGCTATTCGCTATTCACTATTCGTCATTCAGTATTTGTTATTCGTTATTTGCTATTCGTTACGAATCGTTATCCACTTTCCGATTATTCGATATTTGTTATTGATTATTCGCTATTCGTTATTCGATATTCTTTTTGTATGTAACAACGAAATTTTCCGTTATTCGTTCTTCGTTATTCAGTACATATTCATTATTTGTTATTGATTATTCACTATTCGTTATTGATTATTCGTTATTCGTTTTCCATTATTCGCTATTCGTTATTCGATAATCGCTATTCGTTATATATTATACGTTATTCAGTTCTCGTTATACACTATTCGTTATTCGATATTCCTTATCCGATAATCGATATTCGTTATTTGATATTCACTATTCGATATCCGTTATTCGCTTTCCGTTATTCGTTATGCGTTTTCCGTTATTAGATATTCGTTAATCGATAATCACTATTGATTATTCGTTATTGATTATTCGTTATTGATTATTCCGTTATTGGCTATTCTTTACTTCTTACTTACGTTATTTGTTATTGATTATTCGTTTTCCATTATTTGCTATTCGCTATTTGTTATTCATTATTCGCTATTCGTTATGTGCTATTCGCTATTCGATATCCGTTATTCGTTATTCGTTTCCGCTATTCGTTATTCGATATTCAATAACCGCTTTCCGTTATTCTATATTCGGTATTCGTTTTCCGTTATTCATTATCTGTTATTCGTTATTAGTTACTTACTTACGTTGTAAATAATATATAATTTGTAAATAATAAAGTAATCAGTAGATTATTCTTTATTCGTTTTCCGTTATGTTTACACTAAATTGCTGTTAATTTCTATTTTTTACCATTCAAGTCAATCATTTACTCTTAAATCTATCATTCCGTCTAAATCTTCACCAACTTCTTCTTTCACACCCCATTGAAACAACGGCCCAGGTTAGTATTTCCACCTCACCATGGTTCTTGAACCAAGGCTTCTCTTGTCGTGGCGGTGGAGCTCAGTAGCCTAAGGTGAATCGTGCTGGGTTCATGGGTCGATTCCAATTGAACCGAGAGGGCTGCTCTTTGTTGCTCTCTTTTAATAAGAGGGGACAGAAGAGTAGGAGGGGAAAGGGGCGAGGATGGGAACCTCACCCCATTGCACTGTTCCGACGTTGGGACATAGCCCTCGAGGTACTCAACTGATCCTTGGACACCTCACCAAAGGCGGCATCGGTGATACTCGCCGGGTTTTAGTGGATAGAGCTGCGTCCGCCTTACCATCTTTCGGGCGCAGTGAGTCCCACATACCCGGCTGGCAAGTCCCCCCTCTCCCGCGGGATGCCTAAGAGCATTTCCCGGCGTAAAGACAAAAAAGGTTAGTATTAGCATACACACTTAGTGCTCATTACCGCACCTAGGCTATCAATAAGTGATAAACAACCAACCGTCAGTTTTTATCAAACGCACGCGGTAGCATTCACATAATATATCAAAATTAATATTATATTTATTATGTATCGCGAGCTGACTTTTTAGAGGTACCTAGAAAAACACAAAACCCTTGTGATGGAGGTTTTCAAATAAGTTGATAATAAAAAACCTAGTACGATATATTATGGAAAATTCACATTATTAATTATATGAAAAAAGTGGTCTGAGCTATTCCCGAGTAAACTACATTCATGGACGCTGAACACTTGCCATGAGGCATGTCTGCAAGTTTGCCTATCTAAATAGAATTAGGCACTATGCATTCATCCTTCAACTCCCTTAAAAATTATATTAATTTGAATAACTTTTCTTCTTTGCCCGTCTTGTTATTATTTGCGTGTGTTCATTCAAAAACCTGTGTCTAGCAGTAGAAAGAGACTTGAAATAAAGTTTTTAAGACATTAAAACTCTACGGAACCTCAACATTTAACATCAATCGCGCTTTCCATTGACGTATTCATGTATCAGACATATTGAGTTATTGTGGCGGGCGATAAATATCTATTAAGTACTGTAATGGTATAGACATGACTTATATTTTAAACTAATGCACTTATAATGATGTGTTAGTGAAGTCTAGACTTATAATAGCTTGGGCAAAAGTCTAAAGGCATCGGATACTATAATATTTTTTTTACGCCGGGAAATGCTCTGAGGCTTCCCGTGGGGTGTGGGGACGCCACAGGCCGAAAGACGGTAAGGTCGAACTAGCTCTACCCACTAAAACCCGGCGAGTGCCACCAATGCCGCCTTTGGTGAGGTGCCCCGGATATGTAAAGCAACAGGGCACCTCGATGGCTAGTCAGTCCCGAAGGGACCGACGCCACCACCACAGAGGGGTTGTCTCGCACCACAGAACAGCCCCTCAAAACGTCGGGGCAGTACAATGGGGTGAGGTTACTATCCTCGCTCCTTGTCCCCCCTGATCTTTTTTCCCCTCTTCTTATAAGATGGGTATCAACAGCAGCTCCCTCGGCTCAACTTGCTTCGCCCAAGGTGCGGGGTACTACTTAGGCCAGTGAACCCCGCCGCCACGACAAGGCTTGAACCATTGTGGGAACTATAAATAATATACCCTATATTAAAAGGGTGCACTTTTATGATAGTTGCATAGGCAAACGTGCAGACAAGCCACTTGATGGTAAGTGGTCAACGTCGCCCATCAAACACACGTTTACCTGATACCAACCAACAGCTACGTATTTCCGATACGACTTAGGGAACTTTAAGAAGAGATCATACTTATTTAAAAGGCAACGCATCTACTAGTCCTCTGGTGTAATATTGGTGTCTATAGATGTCGCATAACACTTACCAGGTGAAACGATATCCACTATCCGTTTGCAAAGCCCCCTCTTCCATAAAAACAGCTCATTCAAATGTGGTCTACCCTGAGACGTAAGGTAAGTCTCTGTGCCAGTAATTACACTGCCTATCCTATCCTGTTTTCATGCACAAGGGCGCGGCACAGCGGTAAAATTTTGCTGACAATGACGTCCGTATTTATTTGTCTTAATTTTATCTCTATTTCTACCTTAATATTGGCTACATAAGCCACGTGCGAGCACACAAACGTCACTAGAGGAGCTGAAGCTGTTACCGTGGCCGAAATCGGCCGGATCAGATCATTTCTACCTTTTTGTGATGAAGCAGGTTAATTGCTTTCGCATGATCTAGGTTTACCTCGTAGGCTCCTGGACCTATGTGGGGACTCTCATTTGGGAATGCACTAGGTACCCCACTAAACCACCTGTTAGTGCCTTCAGCCGCTTTTTAAAGGGTCGCGGATCTGCAGGCAAAAGGAGCACCTCAGCGAAGGCCAAACTACTCCCCTCGTAAGGGGGGACTGCCCGGTCGCCACTAAGCAGCTCCCGCGATGTGGTGCAATACTGGGCCCAGGTATCTCTATTACTACGATATGATATGAGTCGTACCACCTTTTTACGTTGTATTATCTGTGTATCTCGGGAACTCGTTTGGCGATATAGACCGCATTTTCTATCTACATAAATAAAATAAATCTCAGACAACACCTAGTGCAGACATTTTATCAACAAATTAACAATCAAAGTCATAAATATTCGCCGATAAGTTAGAAATAATTGAATTAATTTAATTATTTAACTGCGCTTTTCGTCCAGATATACAGATAGCACAAACGAACTAACAAAATACTTATTTTCACTTTATATTTCCTGGTAGCAATCAACTCGCCGCAGCTATCTACTGTTTGTATAAGGCTTCCGTTATACTACCCTTTCAATAATATATAGCTTTGTTTATAGATAATCAAGAATTTTACCTACATTCTATAGCCTTGGGAGGGAGGGAAGCGCTATACCGGTGGGAGGGAAGTGCTGTGCCGCGCTCCGGCTGCATGGGTACCACCATCTTGCTTGTTTCTCCCGTGAAACAGCTTTGCTGTGTTTCGGAGAGAAGGGCAAGACAGGCAGTGTCTGGCACCGAGACTTAACATCTTATGTCTCAGGATAGGCAACACATAAATAAGTTGCCTGGGCTCGTTCCAGGTAAACTAGTTTATGTTCATGGACGACGTCAACCACTTACCATCAGATGGCACGTTTGCCAGTTTGCTTATCCAACTAACATAAAAAAAGCCTGACCAGAAATATATAAGCCCTGTATTGGTGTCGCCACTGTATATTTAATGTTTTATATAATATTAGTAAGGATTATATAATGTTTTATATAATCCTTACTAATATTATAAATGTGAAAGCGTGGATGTTTGTTACGCTTTCACGCGAAAACTACTAAACCGATCATCATGAAACTTTGTATACTACTACACATATTCTGGGAGGTATTAGAAGTAACATAGGATACTATTTATAAAAAGAAACTAAAATCTTATCCTGCACAGACGAAGTCGTGGGCACCAGCTAGTAGTAAATATTTATATCACATTCAATGTCTTTTTTGATAAATAAGGCGCTTTTCCTATATCCCCCTAATTGGAAAATATATAATGCTATAAAAGCTATTATAGCTGGCGCGTACGACCGGTGGGTGATCTGATTGCCTCGATTGTATCTCGGTCCACATTATAGTCTTAATTGATTCGTTCGTGTCCCGCCCCGCACCTTGGGAGATAAAACCGACTCACCAGCTAATTTCACTCCCACTAGACTCACACAGACTCGCACAGTCTCACAACAACTCACATAATCTCATCTAACTCAATAGACTCACCGACTCACATCGTCTCACAGACTATGTAGTCTCACTAGACGCGAGATTTGATAAGAACGAGTTGACACTTGGGATTGCGAAATCAATTATTGATAGAAATGTAAAGGCTATTAAACAGTACCTATGGGTAACGAATAGAATTTATCTTACAGTAAGCGATCGTTCATAACAGCTTTTAAAGAGCTTTTATGTTGCAACTTAAAATAAAATGTGAATGATGATATTATAATGATGATGATGATCATAATAATTATTATAAAGGATTATAAAATATTATAAACTCGAATTTTTGTAAGAATGTATGGATGTATGTTTGTTACTCTTGCACGAAAAAAATATTGTATGGATTATAATGATACGTTACAATAACATAGCTTATACATCAGAATAAAATATATGCTATGTATGGAAAATTATGATACTTACATAAAAAAAAACTATTTTCAAATTTTTTGTTTGTATGTCTGTCTGTTTGTTGCGGCTAATCTCTGAAATCTCTGAAACGACTGGACCGATTTTGATGGGCCTTTTACTGGCAGATACGGCTGTACATCTTAGTTACGCGGGCGAAGCTACGGGCAACAGCTAGTTTACAGAATAACAGAAATAAAATAAATTAGCCGCCCCCATAGTATCAATATTATCATACAAAAAAGGTAAAAAGTAAGTGACTAAAGAACTTACTACACTAAAGACACCATTATACCACAACATGGTACATAAAACAAATAAACTAGACAGCGAAAACAAAAAAACAAAAGTGGCGCGCTCGGGCGTTCTCGTCATAAATTTGAATATTTCCGCGAAATCGATCCCTGGTGGGATAATATACGGGCTCATTGTCAACCGGGATAGGGGGAGGGACAGGGGATAGAGGGGGGATAAATAAAAGAACCCGGGACTCGTGTCCCAACCAACGCGGTGTAGGGATGTGTTGTGATCGAGAAACTTTTGTTTTGATGATTGTTAAATGTTCTGTTATCAGCAATTTTGATATATTTTTGCAGTTTCATGACGTGTTGGTTATATACCACGATTTTAGTAATTATCGAGAAACTTCCATTTTGGTTGTTAGTAAAATCTAGTAAACTTTACATATTATTAACATAGTTTTTACGAAACATTTTTTTTACGAATTAAATGCGGTTTATTAAGATTTTTACAAGCCCGACGTTTCGGTTTTTGAGTCCTCCCGTGACCATGGTTGCTGTAAAGTATCCGAAACGTCGTGAAAAAAAACGAAACGCTTGTAAAAATCTTAATAAACCATGATAAAATCCGTAAAAAATTGTTTCCTTATAATGAGTGAAATTCGCGTAAACTCTAATGTTTTTACGTAAAATTCTTAAAAACCATAATATTATTGTTTTTCGACGGTTTTACGAATTTGACGAGTTAGTTGTTAATACCTACCATTTTTGTAACGCATGCCAATAAAGATGTCATAAAATCAGTAAAAAGAGTACCTATTATATTATTAAAAAACAATATAATTTTAATATTTTTTCCATAATTTCGATATTACTTCTTATAATACTATCTATTTATAATACTACAGCTATCATCCTGTTACAATAGTCCAACTATTTTATATTTCTCAAGTTGGACTAAAACGTACATCATCATCATCATCAGCCTATCCGTCCACCGTTGAATATAGGCCTCCCTCAATGAAAAATGTACAAAAAAAAACACTAAATCCGGTTCAGTAGCTTAGAAGTTCATCGCGGACAAAGACACCGCATTTTAATGTACGAAGCTCAAATCATACACATGTTACATAATAATATGTACTTAGTACATGCATTAAAGTTTTACCACGATTCGAACCGGCGTCCCTCTGCTCAAGTCGATCCATATGCTCTGCGTTACTAATTAATAAAACATATAATATGTAAAACGTATACATGGCAGGTGCGCCGCGACGCTCCGTCCAGTACAGATTGAGCCATCCGCTCGCAAGAATGTTAATATGTAATATACAGGCTGGTCATACAAATTATATTTTTTTCTGTGATCTAGTGCGCCTTGGCTGTGAAATCGACTAGAGCGCCGAGACAGCCCGTCGGCATGGCCCTGTCATGTCGTGATGACGCCGGATTAATCCATTTGTATGTGCGCGTGCGTATATTGTCTTTCTTTATTTCATAACATCATTCTTCATTTCAGCGATACGACCAGTCCTGCTCTTCTTTCCGATCACAGCAAAGCTGTATGACGGAAGAAATAAGCAGGGGATACTCAAAAGACGGGCGCACGGCACAGTCAAAATCATTTTTTTTTATTCAAACTATTAGGTACGAAAAAAATATCTTTTTGAACGTCAATTGAATCTACCACCGGTTCCAAGGCTGAGAAGAACCGGCGAAACAAACTCAGTGAAAAGTGGAAAGTGCATTTCCCATCAGTTACTAAACTTTTATTGCGATCTTCATCGTAGTTTTTTCTTTTTTCCTGACATTCTGGTAGGTATGTTTTATTACACAAAAAAAGTAGAAATGGAAAAAATATAGGTAAACTGGCCGTCATGCAATATTGGTGGGCGTCAGTTTTTTTTATGTTAGTTGGATAGGCAAACTGGCAAACGTGCCACCTGATGGTAAGTGGTTGACGTCACCCATGAACATGCAGTATACCTGGAACGAGCCCAAGCAACTCATTTATGTGTTGCCTATCCTGAGACATAAGATGTTAAGTCTCGGTGCCAGTAATTACACTGCCTGTCTTGCCCTTCTCTCCGAAACACAGCAAAGCTGTTTCACGGGAGAAACAAGCAAGATGGTGGTACCCAGTAATACTAAGGGCCCACACATACATAACCATAGAAAATAATACAATTAACAATAAAGAAACCATTGCCAATTTAAACGACAAAAAACTACACGACTTAATTAGGACACGCTGTATAAAAATATCTATATATGACAAAACAGTTGAAATGTTTTTGGTCCATGGCTTCAAGACGATTTGTGTCTCGTCTAGGACTTATAGTGCAGTTAGGCCTTATACGGATAGCCTGGATGCTAACGAAGAGACTAACAAATGGCTGACTTTATTGCGGTTCTACGAATATTTGTATAAATAGGATATTATCATACTTTTTGCTCAGCATATTTTTCTAATTGATAAAGGTAAAACGTATATGGAATGTTATGGGTTTCAGGTTCCATTAGCTAGTGGTATGTTTATATGACCTTTTTAGGGTACCGTACCTGAAAATAACAAAGCGGAACCCTTATAAGATCACTCCGTTGTCTGTCTGTCTGTGTGTCAAATCAAAACTCAGACATAGAATGGTAAAACTTGGTAACAAGCTAGGTCTTATACGTAAATTAAAATATCTGTACCGATTCAATTGTTTGTTGACAAGCGCGTATAAGACTTGCCTGGCGTTTTCTGGATTTTAGAAACGCGCTTGTCTGAATTCTAGAAAAAAACTAAGTTTGTGTTTTGTCTGAATTTTAGTTCAGATTTTAGCTTAGAAAAAAGCTAAGTTTTAAGGTAAAGCTGTAGCGCACGCCATTCAAAAATATGTAATCATGGAAGCATGCAAATATTTGTATGTTGTAGTGAAATTCCTTGCAATTAATTGTGCTCATTAAACGAGCATTAACGTACATACAAGCTTATACGTCGGCGTCGCACGCTATCTTATGTGGCTTTAACATGAAGGTGGAATTTTTGAATTGAAACGTGGGTAAAGATAAAATGATAAATATTATTATTAGCTTTTTTCTGTAATACTGTAAATGAGATTAATCAATGAATTTAAATGTCATAAGTTATTGTTTGTCGTTTCATATATGTATATGTAAGATCGGAAAGTATGCTTTGATTCAACCATCTAGTTTATTATTGATATGTTTGATTAATTGATTTTGTCTTGTTCTGTGTTGAGTGATTTCTTGTACCTTTGCTAATTTCTTATATTTTCATTCATTCATTCAGCCAAAACAAGTCTACTATTGGACGTAGGCGTCCCACAAGGATCTCCACAACGCCCGGTCCTGCGTCGCCCGTATCCAGTGGATTCCTGCAAACTTTACTAGTTCAAGCTAGTGGGAGCCCTACCAGCGCGCTTTTCAGTATTTAGTCGCCCCTCCACTTATATTTTCAGGTTTATTGTAATAATTGAGCATATAACCAGATAGAGTACTAATGTGAGTCATACAATTCCGAAACCGGTCAGTGATTTGCCACTGACGTTACAGCAATTCAACCAACCAGTGATCTGTATGTACGTCCCATCGGCTAATCATACCCCAATGGCTATCAGTCGCCCAATCAGAGCGCAGAACCGGCGAAGAGTCGCAGAAAAATTTGTCGGTATTTGTTTTCATACAAAACACTGAAATTATTGTCTATTCCATTCTATATTCTCACATATTATATTTATTTTATCTTAGGTATGCATTCATTTTGATGTTCTATTTCATGACTAAACTTTGGTTCAAATGTATATTTAACTCAAAAGTTGTATGAAGGTTTATTATCCATCGTCATTATCAGCACGTATATTGCTAGATCAAACCCTTTTAGATGAAATCTAAGACTTAATTTAATATGTTTTACTCAATTTTATTATGAAAAAACCACATCATTATTATTAATGTAACATTTAAATATTGAATACTCATTTTTTTTATATTACTAATTTATTGTTGTCTAATATTTGCGCGAATTTCACTTCTTATAAATCGGTCCTTACGTGACCATGGTTGCTGTATTCTTAATAAAATTTGTTTCATCATGACAACTAATTTACAAATAAACTGAGTTAATCTGATCATGTACAGCTAATGGTTTAATCTGTTATCACATCTAAATCTAAACAGCCATTGTGCGTCAAAGGATTTGATGACGCGTCACTGGGGTCATATAATTGATGATGTAATTACAGTCAGGGCATCGTGTTTGTGATGTTTTATGATGCTAATGATGGATGTTATTCAAAGTTTTGTTTAAATTAAAAATCACTTTTTTTATTGGCATAGAAACATCATATTTTTTTTAGTATTAATTTGATAATAGTTTTACATTATAATTTTATCGCGGGTCTATTTTCACAAGCCCGACGTTTCTTGAGGTTTTTGGGGTTCCCGGATATGCAGGCAACATGATTACCTCAGCGACAGTAAACAAGTTGACCTGCAACTAGCCCAGGCAACTCAATCACCTATCCCGAGACTTAAGGTGGTATGTCTCGGTGCCAAACACTGCCTGTCATATCCTTTTTAACACAACAAAGATGTTTCATCATAAAACAAGCAGGATGGTGGTACCCACGCAGACGGGACCGAAGAAAACCCCCCACCGGAACTTTGTTATATATTCTACTAGCAGCCCGCGGTTTCACCTGCGGACTTCCCATCCCACAGGGATAAATTATAGCCTATATGTTATTCTGATGTGTAAGTTATATTATTGTAAAGTTTTATCAAAACCTATTTAACAGTTTTTGCGTTAAAGAGTAACAAACATACATCCATACGTTATTAGAGACTCGCGCTTATAATATTAGTTAAGGATACTTATACATATCATAATGGGATAAAGATTTTATTATTTTATTTCATTTGAAGTCATCCACTTTTGTCTATTAATTGGTATCCACTAGAAAAGGTTTATATTCACCCTATACCACTTTACAATACATATTGAATGTCGCTCTCCGTCCATTAGGCCCCAGAGGTCGATCTCCGGAAATCGTCTTCGAATAACCGGAAGATTAAGAGATTAACAGTAAGGGACACACAGGCACGAATTTTGTAAAGCGTTATAATATAGACTGGCCTGTTGGTCTAGTGGTTAGAGACCCTGACTGCTAAACCAGAAGGACGTGGGTTCGATCCCCACCCAGGACAAATGTTTGTGTGATGAGCATGATCATTTGTTCTGTGTCCCATACACACGCGAAAGAGTAACAAACATCCATACATTCGTACAACTTTCGCGTTAATAATATTATTAGGATTTGCATTTAATATTTCTTGTGAACTTTTTCACGTGTCACACCAAAAATAAATAATATTATATTCTGTTGGTGTAGGTAAATTGTTGATTTTTTTTCCAATTTAGATATGGACAAGTGAACAGACTAAATGTTACGACCGGCCGGGTGAACCGGGTAAACCAGGTGAACCAGGTGAACCGGGAGTTAGTGTTAGTATAGACACTAACACTAATAGGTAGTTAGTATACACACTTGTTTTTTTTTATACTAGCTGTTGGACGCAGCTTCGCCCGCGTTAACTCACTTAACTCCTATTAGTCACAGCGTAATGTTATATAGCCTATAGCCTTCCTCGATAAATGGACTATCTAACAGGAGGTGCCCTGTTTGCTCAATAGAACTAGGGCACCTCACCAAAGGCGACATTGGTGGCACTCGCCGGGTTTTAGTGGGTAGAGCTGCGTCCAACTTACTACCTTTCAGGCGCAGCGAGCGAACATTCAACATTCACATTCAACAGCGGGGGAGTTCCCACTCCCCCGCGGGATCCTCAGAGCATTTCCTGGCGTAAAAGAAAAAAAAACCCTCTCATCCCTCCCACTGACAATTATTAAGGTTTATAATAATTTATCCTTAAGGCTTATTCATCAGGAAATCTGGTGATTATATACTAAACGGCCGTATGTTTCAATACTATGGATATAGGACCGGGTACTTGATTTATACCATAATGAGATGATCCCGTAGGCAATTTACCCTACCCTCAATTTAGAATGAGATCATCATCATCATTAGCCAAGTTTCTGCTGCACAGAACCTCTTAACTATGACACGATGACTAAGATCCACTCAAAAGGAAAAAGGAAAAATGTTAATTCAACATACAAATATACAAAATTTCTTATCTATATAAATAAATAAAATTGGATTGTATGTTTGTAATTTTAAATAACCGCTGTTTACTAAATGCATATACATAGACGTATGTATACACGGTACCTACATACAATACCAAAATATGTATTGTTTTTTTTTAGTCTGTCCGTTTGTTCCGACTAATCTCTGAAACGGCTGGGTCGATTTTGATGGAACTGGAAGCTGTGGGCAACAGTAATATAGTACAACATATAGTAGCGCGATCTATCGTCGTTTCGAAGACTACTACAGCCTTATATCTGTCATATATGCTTATCCTTCGCATGATTTCGACTACTTATTCTCTGAAGTATGACTATATATCCTAAGACGAAACATAGTGTAACAGTATATTAATCATCATCGTCATCATCATCAGCCTCTATCCGTCCATTAAGTTACTAGATATAAAATTACTACAACCGAAAGGAGAAGTATGGTGGTACAAACTCTCTACTATGTAAGTGTATTCGACCACGGAACCCCAAATTTCATTGGGGGGCGTTAATTAAAAAAGTCTCTAAGTTATATCTGGAATCAGCTCTCGTCGTCAAAATTCATTACTTGACGGAGATCGCTTAATTTTCTTTAATATTAACTTGTACGGACCCCTTTTTAATTAATATCGACAAAATAGTCGAGTAAACCGCCAGCGTTTCTTTGATAACGTTTTAGGGGTGACCGCGTGGTTTTATCGATATTTTCAATAATTATTATTTCAAAAACTATTAATTAAATTAAAAATCAGGCAGTATAAACTTTATAATATTATGCAGTAAATATATTTCATTGGAAAAATTTAAATTATATAAGAATTCATATTATATTAAATATAAAATAAAAAATATTTGCTTTACCTACCTTAAATCCCCACAAAATGTTTAACAAGCTTACAATAAAATTCATACCAAAGTTAGCAACGTAAAACATATTTTTCATACCTGGTGCAATTTCATAACACGAATAAAAAAAACTCATTTAAGTATTAATATTAAACAACATTTTTTTTTAACATTAACAACAAGATTTTAAACAAACAATAATTAATCATAGCGAAACAACATTTTACAGATTTTATCGTGGCCTATTTCCTATAGGCCCGACGTTTCGAATTATTTACAGCAATCTGCTTCACTGGACTGTGATATCAATCGTCAAAATTCGTAAAAATTTGTTTCATTATGAAATAAATTCTCGTATACATCAGTACATAGACATTAATGCGTTCATCGACAAACAACGTCCCACCACTATGAATATTAATTTCAAAATTGGTTTAAATAGGTATTACGCCGCTTGTTAGCCCGGCTCCAAAATGAACTCATTAAAACTATAAAAGCGGCGGTAATTAAGGCCGCAGCCTCCCACCATCTCCCCCTTCCACCACCGGGACTTTTGGTCTCCACGCCCCCCACGATATACCAGGATCCATTGCGACTGAATGTGGCCTGGGACTTTGCGTTTTTCCGGCCCAAAATTATACATAAAAAAATTAAAATAATACCTTAAAATTTCTCAATTAAGTTCTCAAATGCAAAAAAGCAAATCCCAAAGAAAGTACGTTCACAGTAGCAAAGGATCGGTTGTCTTGGCGTTCATTAAAGGAGGCCTATGTTCAGCAGTGGACGGTTAAAGACAAATCTCTTCAACTCTATTATATGCCGATCTTGCCTGTCTTCCTTTTCAAAAACAGCAAAGCTTTTTCTCTTCATTTAAGAGCCTTGATCTTGTCGGTGGGGTTATCGCCAATCCTTCCTTCTCTCAGCCAATTCCTTCACCTGATACGACAGGGCTTGTACCTTTTCTTTTTCTTTCCGAAACAGAGCGAAACAGAGCAAATCTATAGCCTATATGGAAGAAATAAAGGTGGTACCCGTGCAGGCAGCTCACAAATGGATATACCCATGTCTGTCTCTTACGGGAAGGACTTTTCTTATCCTCTTAAATAAAATTTGGCAATAGATTATATTTATTGCGCCAAACAGATTTCGAGATGTTTTTTTTATTTATTAATAGCTGGATACAAGTCTTTTTCCCCTCGAGATGACACGTTAACTTAGTTCACAGCGGATACGGACTGGTGGCGATTTTCTAACAATACCTGCCAATACCATACCATAAGCATTATACCAGGGCGAATGAAGATTACCTGATTCATCAAAAATAACAAACTTCCTCCAACAATATTTGACGTATAAGTCAAATATGTGAAAAGAAAAGGTTTGTACAAGCGAATAATATATCTTTTAGATTTAGAATGTGGAAAACCACATTAATATATTTTTCAAAAATTATTGTAAAAATGTTTGTACTTAGAATATCACACCATGCAGGTTTTATTTACATTCTAAATGGCCAGTACGTTTCATATGTAAAGCCTAACCAAAAAAATAAAAATATCACAGATAATTTTAGATGGCTTTTTTTTATTTATTAAGACCTAGATACAAATCTTTTGCCCTTCCTTATGGACTGTACTATGTGTTACCATTTAAAAACACAGTGGCAACGCCCTTGCAGGTGTTATATATATATTTCTGGTCAGGCTATAAACCCCTAATATATGGTAGATCCAGAGAATCAACAGCCAGGGTCCACGAGCGGGGACACCATCCGACAGCGCCCGGTAATTTTCAACTAATAACCTGTTTAATTTATACTGCCCTTTACTGCTTTATTTTATTTCGGCAACATTTTGCTGTGCGCCCACAATGATATTATACTAAAGTTGATTATTAAGAATATTATAATATGGGACATGACATCAAAATAGGCGACATTTTTGCTGTCTACAGTGGACGCTTATAAAGTAGGATCTAAATGCTTTTGAAGAAGTTTATTTTTGCTCTGTATTGCTAGATGACACTCAAAAAAAGTAGAATTATATTTATGAACGTCGGGAACGTGAAAACGGTGTTTATTAAAACTTAGTGGACCAAAACTACTTCGAATTTGTTAGGGTGATGACAAAAGTCTACTACGGTTTTTTATTCGAGGGATGTTTCTTAGCAATGTTACATAATAATAATATCTATGGACGCCTTTTACACCACGTCAATCTGGTAAGTTCTCGAAGAACTTGTGTTACGGGTACCAGACAACGGAAATATATTTAATACTTTTATATAATAATATGATAATATTAACCCTTATATGTCCCACTGCTGGGCACTGGTCTCCTCCTCGAAATCAGGCGAGGGGGGCTTAGGGCCATAGTTCACCGTTACTGACCCAATGCGGGTTGGTCAACTTCACACACTTTCAAAGACTTTTAATCTCATCAGGCATGCAGGTTTCCTCACGATGTTTCCTTCACCGGTGAAGGAATACTTATACACTATACATATATTTAAGATTTTTATTATATAATACATATATTTATAAATACACATCCATGACCCAGGAACATAAAAACTTTTTGTTCCTTGGCGGGAATCGAACCCGCTACCTCCGGCTTGAGCACCAACGCTCTAACAATTGAGTCACCGAGGTCGAGGCACATGATGATGATGATGATGATGACATCACACATTCGCTACCTTATTTTACTCATAATTATTATCCTACTAATATTATAAACGCAAAAGTTTGCAAGAATTTATGGATGTATGTTTGTTACTCTTTAACGCAAAAACTACTGAATGGAGGAACAGGTGAAAACTCGGGACGCTGCTAGTGTCAAATAATTAAAGTATATATTTTTTATAGAAAAACATGACAAAAGTCGGTTCAGTTGGGTAAGTCACTAACATCCCCACCATGGTTCAGGCCTTGACGAGGCGGTGGGGCTCAGTAGCCTAGGGTGAGCCGCTGCAACTTGGGCGAAGCTAATTAAGCCGAGGGGGCTCTTTGTACCCCTCTTATAAGAAGAGGGGACAAAAGAGCAGGGCAGCGTCCACTTACCAGCTTTCGGGCGCAGCGAGTCCCACATACCCGCGTAGGGAGACCCAGTCCCTCGCGGGTGTGCCTCAGAGCATTTCCCGGCGTTAGAGAAAAAAAAGGGTAAGTCACTAACATCCATAGACAGTTGTCTATTAGACACCTACCAATACATTATTGGATTAGCAGGTGCTTTGAGTATCCCTTGAAGGTCCCCCCGTGGGCGACGAACGGGGGTGAGTAGGAGGCGCTACTTAATGCGCCTCCAGCAACGCCCCTGTGCTCGTGTCGGGTTTAGGATGGAAACCTGGACCCAGTATGACACGACATCGTGGGGACTGCTTCGTAGCGGCCGGGCAGTCCCCACTTAAGAGGAGTAGTCTGGCCTTCGCCAGGGCCAGCCTGTCGCTGAGGTGATCCTATTGAATGCCTATCCGGGACCCTCAAATTAAAGCGGCTGAAGACGCTCGCAGTGGTTTTAGTTTACGGGTAGGGCACTCCCAGGTGCGAGTCCCACATAGGGTCAGGATCTCGGGTAGATCCTGACCCTATGTGGGTACATGCGGACCCTACATGCGTAAAAAGCATTTCCCTGCGATAAAAAAAAAAAAAACCCTTGAAAGTCGTTAAGTCGTAATTATACATTTTAATACCTAATCAAATTTAGTGTTTTAAAATGTGTTAATAACACATGAAATGCATTAATTAGTACATGACAAAAACATATTTAACGGAACATTGTTTCAAATATTTTATCGTCTTTTTAAATGGCGTCGGTAAAATGACCTTATTATCGCCTCGTTATGAACAACATTGTAAAGAATCAATTAAAAATACCGCTAATTATTACAACTCGTTTTAATGTTAAATCTTTGTTCAATACCAGCTGGTGCTTCGTCCATGTTATCTTTGGTTTACATTATTACTGAATGATTATTATTTCTCCTA
Source organism: Helleia helle (assembly GCA_963853865.1). NCBI lineage: Eukaryota > Metazoa > Arthropoda > Insecta > Lepidoptera > Lycaenidae > Helleia > Helleia helle. The sequence goes on from OY971436.1 coordinate 6,084,810, forward strand.
CTTCTCCCGAGCCATGTTGCTCAACAGATCCGGGGTACCTCATCAACGGCGGCATTGGTGGCACTCGCCGGGTTTTAGTGTGTAGAGCTGCGTCCACTTTACCAATTTTCGGGCGCAGCAAGTCCCACATACCCACCCGGGAAGTTCCTAGTACTTCTCCCAGTCATAAGGTAGTATTATATTGGTGATAGATTATTTAAATCCGTTGAAAATGTTATTTTATCTCAGACTAGTAGCGCAACGCGGTTTCACCTGCGTGTCCCATTCCCGTGGGAGTACAGGAATAAATTATTACATATATGTTATTCTGATGTATAAGCTATGTTATTGTAAAGTTTCATCAAAATCCATTCAGTAGTTTTTACGTGAAAGAGTAACAAACATAGATCCATACATTCTTACAGACTTTCGCGCTTATAATATTAGTAGGATTATCAGGATAAAGTTACAAAGATAGTCTCATATATAATTTGTATTGCCTCGTATATTGCCTTTTATATTGCCTCATGTATTATTGCCTCATATAATTTGTATTCAGACTGCTTAAAGCCTTATTTATGATGTAATTTATCTCCGTGTTAAAACTTATCAAAATACGATCAGTGGCTTAGGTATGAAAGCGTAACAAGCGCTCACATTCATTGTATTGTGTTAAGGATTACACCAGTTAGGAAAATTTAGGACGAGCCATCGAGCGGGCGACGAGCTGCCAGTAACGTGTCGGGTTCAGGGTGGGAACCTGGCCTAGTTAGATACGACGTCGAAGTGACTACTTAGTGACAGCCGGGCAGTCCCCCCTTACGAGGAGTCTGGCCTTCGCCGGGGCCAGCCTGTCCCTAAGGCGAACCTGCAGATCCGGAACTTGTAAAAAGCGGCTGAAGGCGCTAACAGATGTTTAGTTAGGATAGTGCACTCCCAAGTGCGAGTTCCACATAGGGTCAGGATCCTACCCCGTTAGGTTACCGGTAGATAGGTAGCCAGGTGGATACAAGCGAAATGCATTTCCGTGTGTTATCAGAAAAAATAATGGCTTTTTTATATGTCACAAGGAGGCAAACGATTCGGAGCCTTATGGTGACTACCGACGTCCATAGACATCCGCAAAACTAAAAGTTATGCCAATGCGTTGCCCTCCTTTTCCCTATCCCACCAATGGGCCATCGGAAACTCACAAACGGAACGAAACGCGACAGCATAGCTGTCATTTGACGCCAGTGCTATGTTTGCGAGAGGTACCACCCCGTTCATACCGGCTCAATTTGACTGCAAAGCAGCATGGCTCTACCTTTTATCAACCTTGCGGCCTTTTACAACTGAAAGGTATCCTCTGCTCTACATAAAATATCTGTGTTTTGGAAAGAAAGGCAGGACAGGCTTTTATTACTGTCACATACCGTAGCAGAATAGCAACGCATGAATGAGCAACCTAGGATAGTGGCGAGTGAACTCTCAGTTCAATAACTACTATCGAACATAAAAACATGACAGCACAACCCTAGGTACCAGTTTAAACTGGTTTTAATTATAATGCAATAATAGCGTGCACTTCGTTAACAATAGTTTTAATAATTAATATAAAATTAATATTACTAGTAATGTTTCCTATAATTTCATTAATAAAATTACTAGCTTGTTCGTCGCGGTTTCACCCGCTTACAATAAGAATAATAAATAACCTGTTAATCTCAATTATATATATATATATATATATATATATATATATATATATATATATATATATATATTGTGTACTTATATTATTTTGGGTAATCAATATTTTGCCACCTGACGGTAAGTGGTCGACGTCGCCCATGAACATAAACTAGTTTACCTGGAACTAGCACAGGCAACTCATCTATGTACCTATCCAAGGACATAAGATGTTAAGTCTCTGTCAGTAATAGCCTGTCCTGTCCTTCTTCAAAACACAGCAAAGCTGTAACAGCTTTGCTGTGTTTTGCTCACACAGCTCAGCGCATCCCAACGGTAATCATCAAATACTAAAATATTTTGTAAACACAACTCACAAAAACTTATTGCGTACTTCCCATTCCCGTGGGAGTACAGGGATAAATTATAGCCTATATATTATTTTGATGAATAAGCTATGTTATTGTAAAGTTTCATTAAAATCCATTCAGTAGTTCTTGCGTGAAAAAGAAACGAACATACATCCATACATTTTTACAAACTTTTGCGTTTATAATATTATTAGGATTAGTAGGCCTACCTACCTACTGTTTACTACTACGCTATTTTAGCCTTAGCCGGACTGTTGATGATTATAGCTTATGACACTTAAGGTTGAACTAGTCGATGGCGCGAACACTAACAAAGTGAATGCTATCTCACCTGACATAGTGCGCGAACATGTGGGCTAGAATGAAATGCACAATGATTCATTCCGAAAATGTCCTTTTAGCAAAACAGTTATTATAGAAAAACTAATAAGTGTATCTTTTCAAAATAAATTTATTTTATCTTTTGAATAACTAAACTAAATCTGTACGGGCTTTATTTTTGAGATTTCGTGCTCGGTATACTATTTATTTACGCCCAAAGTTGGGCTAAAATCAGTGTTAAAATACGAAAGTTTAGAAGCTTGTATTTTTTAAATGTATATTTTTTTACGATTTTAGGTACATACACACATAGATAACGACGAGATCAATTTATATTATACTTAGTTTTTCATGGTCAACATCAAACATTGTAGTAGTTACTGTTCTGCGTTTGTATGGAAAGATGAGGGACTTGTGTAAACTTAAGGTCCATAACTTAATTTACTAGTAATGAAACAATTATTTGCTTCGGATGAGTTGTTTGGAAAATTGCCTCCAAAATTCTAACTTAAAGCATTATACCTCTATAGTATGTATAGCATGACCAGAAATAATATAAACCCTGCGTGGTGTCGCCACTGTATCTTTTTTACGTCAACACATAGTATCGTCCATACAGAAATTAGTTCCGAAATTTTCCGCAATATGGCGATGGTTTATATTTTTCTGGTCAGGCTATATATTATATTTCTAAAAAGATATTCAATAATCCTTGCGTAATAACCAGGCCGAGGATACCATAATAAGTACTTAATTATATAATTACAGTTGTAATTATTATGTAATTACAAACTGTAATTTATACCTAGCGTAATTACGAATTAGACCTACATTGGTTTGCGTAATTTACATTTCAAATTATAGATTGTATTGTAGTTAAGTTAGTGGAGGGGGAAGGGGGTTTTAATGGTGGGTAATTATCACCCTATTAAGCAGTACGGAGTCGTTTGGAGCCCTCCCACTGGGTTATATACTTATTATATTATATGTTTGTGTGTAGCGAAGTGGGTTTTAGTCGTTTTATAATCATCATTCCTCTTTATCATTGTATGATAACTTTTTGCCTCCATATTTTTTTCTAACCATATAATTGGCAAATGGATTGTCATTTCATCTGGTGGTAAGTTATAACCGCTACACCAGAGGATAAGCAGGGCCGCCTTTTCCCCACCATGGTTCAGGCCTTGTCATGGCGGTGGGGCTCAGTAGCCTAGGGTGAGCCCAGCACCTTGGACGAAGCTAATTGAGCCGAGGGGGCTTTTTGTACCCCTCTTATAAGAAGAGGGGACAAAAGATCAGGGGGTAAGGGGTGAGGACGGGAAACTCACCCCATTGTACTGTCCCGACTATGGGAGGGGTTGTTCTGTGGTTTGGGACAACCCCTCTTTGGAGGTAGCGTCGATCCCTTGGGGGACTGACTAGCCGTCGAGGTGCCCTGTTTGCTCATTAGATCCGGGGCACCTCACCAAAGGTGGCATTGGTGGCACTCGCCGGGTTTTAGTGGGTAGAGCTGCGTCCACTTACCAGCTTTCGGGCGCAGCGAGTCCCACATACCCGCGTGGGGAGACCCACTCCCCCGCGGCATGTCTCAGAGCATTATGCAGATGCGTTGCCCTCCTTTTCGCTCTCCCCTCCCAATGGGCCACTGGAAACTCACACGCACGAAACGCGACAACATACCTGTTACTTTACGCTGGTGCTATGTGAGCGAGAGATACCACCCCGGTCGTGCCGACCCGATTCGGCTGCAAAGCATGGCACTACCTTTTAGAAAGCTGTTTCATGGAAGAAATAAGCCGGATTGTGGCACCCATCCTGACGGGTAGCGCAGCGCCATCTATAGTAATGATACAATATTAACATTCCTGAAACCATTTACCCTGTTTCACACCAGCGCTAACCGCAAATTCCGCCACATCATCAATAAATTGTACACCATTCAATTGCATACCCATTTAAATCGTAAAAATACCGAGCATACCTCACCAACGAGCTTAAATCAATAGCAAACGAATAAAACATCCGCCAAATGAAGTTATAACAATGGGCACAAGAATCTGCGGAATATTGTCGCATGTAGCGGAACATTGGCGGAAATATCGACTCTATTCCAGTGCTGTACAGTCCCAATTTGTTCCAGTGGAACTTATATTTGCATACCACATGACATTGGAAAAATTTATTGATTTTACCGATGGCGGATAGAATCCTACTTCTTCAATGAAAGCCAAGGTTGATCCTCGAGTGGAGGATCAACCTTGGCTTTCATTGAAGAAGTCCAACTTTGAAAAAGGTTGACAATGACAGTGGCGATGGATGAATAATCGCCGGTTTTGTAGGTTTTTTCCATATAAACTGGTGACTAGTCAACATAATTTGCGGTTCTATCCGCCATCGGTAAAATCATTGCACGAAGATTTTTTTCCCATGTACTATAATTTTTTTGCATATTCTTTTTTAATAAAGAGGGGGCAAATGGACAGTTGGTTCATGGTTGTAAGCGATAAGACAATCATAGACACCAGCACCGGAGGATTAGCAGACGCGCTGCCTTTCAAATATGAGTATGCTCTTTCTTGAAGGTCCCTAAATTTGTGGTTCTGGTCCTCTACTGATGGAAAGCTCAGTGCATGAGTTTAAGATATGATATCTGACCACAGATGGTATTGTATCAGACATGCGTCTTGTACTCTTGTACGGAGCTGAAACCTGGATATTGTTCTATAAACAAGAGAGACGATTAATCTCCTTTCACTTGCGCTGTCTCAGTGGTATTCTCATCCCCTGGACACTTCTGGAACTTACTATGCTGCATTACCGCTTTGTTAAAACAGAGATGATTACGCTGATTGGCACGAGCAGAACGTAAAGCGATCTCGTCTAGACAAGCTCTCATAGGGATAGCATATTGCAAACGACCTATTGGCCTTCCAAATCTCAGATTAAAATGACAGCGATATTAAGCCTGTTTTGACTTCCAAATTCAAGTTTAAAATATCTTAATAGTACATGGGTAACAAATTTGTAACTATTCAGTCCCCTAAGGGACCGACGCCACCTCCACAGAGGGGTTGTCCCGCACCACAGAATAACCCCTCCCAGGGTCAGGAGAGTGCAATGGTGGACAAATGGTTCCCATCCTCGCCCTTGTCCTCCTGCTCTTTAGTCCCCTCTTCTTATAAGAGGGGTACAAAGAGCAGCTCCCTCGGTTCAATTGGCTTCGCCCAAGGTACTGAGTTCGCTTTAGGCTACTGAGCCCCACTACCACGACAACGCTTGGAACCATGGGGCTACTGAATTCTATCTATATTTCGGTTGTCCAACATGTTTGGCTCGTGATATTTCCCCGAAAAGAGTATTTCTAGGCAAACGAGATGCCTTCGTGCGTTGCACATGCCTCAACCAGCGTATCATTTCTGTTTCATCAGAGCAGTATCGCAAACAATGGAGTCACAATCTAGATGTATCTAGAGCCGTCAAACATTGACACCTCTTTTACATCAGAGGTACCAGGGTTACCAGCATCTGTATTTCCTGATACTTACAACTTGGGGATATTCAAAACAAGGCTGAATAGGTACCTTCTAGGCAAGCGTGCTCCATCGTCGGCCACGTCATCACTTTCCATCAGGTGAGACAGTAGCCAAACGCAAGCCTATCAATCATAAAAAGGGTTAAATCGCTAAAATGTCTTCAGTATCTTAGTATATCGTGGACAAATAAAGTTTATTTATCAGAAATTGGTTTCTAAGTTTCCTCGTACTCTTGGGCAATAGTGAGGGCATTAGCGGCGGGCGCCCCGGCGAGAGGATATTGCGGAATTGGCCTCCCGGGGCCCAATATTTGCTGCATTATCGTAATGTGATTCGGCCATAAACTTCAATGGTTAATTGTAAGCGAAATTGTGGGGATAATGTGCGGAATAACGCCGCATCGTGCGGATTGTGAATTAAATGCGGAAAATTCATTAATCTACTGAACCTTTTATCAAAATCCGCAAGAACTGTGATTACCGGTGGGATGCGCTTGTGTCGCGCCTGTCTTCATGGGTGCCATCTTGTTTTTGTTCCCGTGAAACAGCTTTGCTGTGTTTCGTAAAGAAGGGCTCTTCGCGAAACACCGCAAAGCTGTTTCACGGGACAGGCAGTGTAATTACTGGCACAGAGACTTACATCTTATAAATGTTCTTTGGGACAGTCTCAGTTGATTTTTTAGGCGATGTTAAACACTTATAGTCGTTCTGTCATTAGTTTACCTATCCAACTAACTTAAAAACTATTAACATAATAAATTAATTAATTAAATAAATAAATAAAAAAATAAAAAGAACTAAATAAATATAAATAATAATTAAATATAAATAAATCTAATTCTTTCTTTCTTTATTATGTGAAAAAAATTTGCTCAACTTAAAAAAAGTGTCTATTAAACCTCAGGACAATTTTAATTGTTCTTACGTTATCTGTGTTTCGGACAGACATTCAGTATAATATCTGATTACTAGAACCGAGAGTTACCATCTTACGACTCAAGATACAACACGTGAATGAGTTACCTGGGCTGATTTCAGGCTAAATTTTTCTTGTTCATAGATGACAATGAGCACTTACCTACCAGGTAGGCTAAAATAGCTTTTTTACGAATAGGGCCTTTACGGCGTTTAAAGCTTTATCCATACAGTAGGTGAGCAGAAGGCTCATCTAAGATTTAACCTAAAGTAACATTAAACCATCTACACATCAAAAAGAGAGGAATAATTTGAAAAATCAATCATTTTCTCAAGAATGTGTGATCTATGAAGTACCATCAATAAACCTGACAGTAACATGCACTTTTATTGAGCGAAACTCATAATTAAAGGGCACCGCCATATTTGTACTAAATAGTAATGTGACTCATGCTATCGATAAAAATCCGGATCAAATGAAGTATTCAGTGTAAAGTGTTCGTGTTGACAGAGGAATCAATAAATCACTCGGCTCCACAAAGGAGGATTCAATGTGTGTTGATTGTGCCTCTTGAGAACGCTTTAGTAACTACTAGTGATGTGGTGTTATCGATATAAATATACTTAATCTGCCATTAATTTATATTATGCTGCAATTTTAAAGGCATTCTTTTCAATTAAAGAAAATCGCCGATCCCTTCATAATTATGTTTATAACATATGGATCCAGTCTAAATTTATAGTTAGTCTGACCTGCACCGGCCTGATTTACCCAGGGCCACGTACAGCAATCTACGTCAATAATCAACTATCTATACATATAATAAAATTGGAGTGTCTCTTTGTAATATCAAAATAACCGCTTTTTATTGAATGCATATGGATGTATACACGGGACATATACCAAAATAGCCTTTTTTACAATTATTGTCTGTCTGTCTGTCTGTTTGTTCCGGCTAATCTCTGAAACGGCTGGGCTGATTTTGATGGGACTTTCACTGACAGATAGCTGATGTTTTAGGGAGTAATTTAGACTATAAAAATAATCATCATCAATCCACGTATAGCTGTAAATCTAAGTTTAACGCGGGCGAAGCTGCGGGCAATAGCTAGTTTATAATATGAGTGGAAAAAGTATTAGAAAAAGCGAAATAGCTACCATGGTAAGTTACATTTATTAACATTGTATTTTTACCTGATGGATACAGTGCATGTCATGGTTATATCCAGATAAGAAATGGTAGGGCCCAGTAATCCATTTAATAATTTATGTCATGACCTACTTGGAAAACAGTAAACTGATGGAAGTAATAAGCTATATTACAAATCCACAAAAAAACCCATACTAGTATGAAAACTGAAGGCGATGGTGTCATCAGAAGCACACATCAAAATCGATAAACAATCATTATCGATAATCGCATACTACACTAAATAACCCACTAGGAGGCTCTTTGGTGGTCCCGCTTTTTAATATAATATGCCGAATCATGGCACGCGATTCGAATATGACGATGATATGCCTCTTATGACAACAATGTTATGTCGACATTCCTAAAATACATCACTATTCTAAACTCGAGCTACTAAGGGCCAATTTGGCGCGTATTTTTACAAGATGGCGGACTTGTTGGCGTGTTTTATTGATAAATAGTTGTCTATTAAACGATTATGATGCTATTGATGTTAATAAAATATTGTCGGTGTTGCAATATACTTTTCTCCGATAATTAGGGGTATTTAAGTTATATGTTAGCTTTCATTAGAAAGCTTATTCTAGGCACAAAAGCTTATGAGCTTTGCATATTCAATAGGTTATGGTCAAGGCTAACCTATTAAACATGATGATGGGTCAACTGTCACCAGAGGAAGACGAAAAAGAGATGGAGTAACTGCGTCGCTATAGATCTCAAGGCTATGATATTTACCAACTGGAAAAGGAGAGGCAAGGATACTAGTAACCAAGACGTACAAAGGGTTGTAGAACCGAAGAAAGTAAGTGAAAGTAAGTAAGGGAACGTACCCATACTACGTGATCTATTCAGGGGTCTGTAAAAATACCGCGCTTGGTCACAGGGGCTGGGGAGGTCTTAGGTTTTCGTCACGTAGTCAATAATCTCTAGAAAAATTTCGTGCTTTTTCGAGCTAAATACACATAATATGGCACTTTTTTATAGTTTTTTCACTTTCTGTTTGCAAATAATAATTTATACCACACTTCTGAATTACTACGTGAAAACTCGAGGGGAGGGGGGTGTTAGGAAATACTACAGTTGGTCACAAAGCGGGGAAGGGGTTAAAAAATTGTAAAAACGGATCATATAGTATGGGTACGTTCCCTAATGTAATTGGTGACCAGAGTTGGTGACAATAACTAAGATATTCATCATCATCATCATAGTCCACTGCTAGAATCTTTCGATGAACACCAAGACGGCCGATCAACTAGGACAGCACGGAGATCGTAGTTGGAGGTCGTCTCCGTTGTCATCGTAATAATAATTAATGATAATTTGTTAATAATTAATGATAATTAATTATTATTACGAAAATCCTATTGTTTATTGTATATGAATGACGAGATGAATGTAATTAAAAGAATACATTTAATGGTACTAATTACTTATTGTTACGCATTTGCTTTCAATAAAGTGAGGTTAAATTAAAATAGCCAACTATTATCCCATATATGTGACTGTATTTTTTTTTTTGCAAATAAAAAAAATGTAAGCGTAAAAACATTAATGATCGTTCAACAGAATTTTCTTGAATGCAATGAAAATTAATGTTTATCTCATCATCAGCCCCTATCCGTCCACTGCTGAACATAGGCCTCCCTCAATGAACGCCAAAACTGACAATCCCTCGCCACCCCCATTGAACTTTGACCGGCCGGCGGCCACTGCACGGAGATTGTCTTTCCACTTGCAACACTTCCTCTACCCGAAAGCGGCCTCCACTGTTGAACCTTATTGGCCATTTTAAAATCTTTACTATCTTTATGTTCATCTATAATCTATACTAATATTCCCCACCATGGTTCAGGCCTTGTCGTGGCGGTGGGGCTCAGTAACCTAGGGTGAGCGGTGCACCTTGGGCGAAGCTAATTGGGCCGAGGGGGCTCTTTGTACCCCTCTTATAAGAAGAGGGGACAGAAGAGCAGGGGGCAAGGGGTAAGGATGGGAACCTCACCCCATTGTACTGTCCCGACGTTGGGAGGGGTTGTTCTGTGGTGCGGGACAACCCCTCTGTGGAGGTGGCGTCGGTCCCTTACGGGACTGACTAGCCGTCGAGGTGCCCTGTTTGTTTTATAGATCCAGGGCACCTCACCAAAGGCGGCATTGGTGGCACTCGCCGGGTTTTAGTGGGTAGAGCTGCGTCCATTTACCAGCTATCGGGCGCAGCGAGTCCCACATACCCGCGTGGAGAGACCCACTCCCCCGCGGGATGCCTCAGAGCATTTCCCGGCGTTAAAGAAAAAAAAAATAAAAAAAATTATAAAGCTGAAGAGTTTGTTTGTTTGTTTGAACGCGCTAATCTCAGGAACTACTGGTCGGAATTGAAAAATTCTTTCAGTGTTAGACAGCTTATTTATTGAGGAAGGCTATAGGCTATAAAACATCACGCTGTGACTTATAGAAGTTGAGTAACGCGGGCGAAGCTGTCAAGTCAGTTTGTATATATAAGATAATCTTCAAAACTACAAATCTGATTAAACCAGTTGTGTTACGCTATCACTGATAAGTGCAGGTGCAGCTGTAAATATATATATGCAGATGTTATTGTATTTTTGTATTTGTGAGTCAATAGATTTTCCTTTAATTATATTCTCATTGAGCGACGATGGCCTAGTGGGTATGGGATCGGCCTCTTGAGTGAGAGCCGAGAGGTCCGGGTTCGATCCTGACCTCCCCCCCCCCCCGTGATGCCTAGAAATGGGTTATTTTTTAAAGTTTCTACGTGCACCTGAACATGAGACCATCGCTTGCTCACCGGTGAAAAAAACACCGTGAGGAAACCTGCATTCCAGTGTGTGCAATTCACCAACCCGCATTAGGCCAGCACATCGGTGAACTATGGCCCAAAAACCCTCCTCGCCTGAGGAGGAGAGACGTGCCCAGCAGATATTATATTATAAATTATCATTAGAAATGGTTTGTTTATCGCCTGCCTGGCAGTGGTTGACGGAAACATACAGATTATAGCACCTTTCTTTTATCCAAAATTGTATCTCAATTTCGGATTTGAAAAGCAAAAAATACGTGGGATATTCACACAAATATTTATATTGTAATTTACCTTACCTGTGGCAAATCCGATTTTCGAATCGATCATTTTTAAGATTAAAAATTTGTCTCGCTTTGTAAGTTGGACCCTAAGGTCCATTGTGATGTGATAATACGAAAATGATTGACTTCTCATTGTTGTTGGTGTCTAGAGTTGCAATGTGCGCTGGGCGTGGGCGGTCACGGGCAAAGTGATGTAACGCCAAAATTATATTTCTTGGTTGTTTCTTTTTGCTTAGTTCGCAATCCTTACCAATACCGATAATATTTTATTTTAATAAAATATCATTTTCATATTGTAATGTGTAGGTATGTAATATGTGGTTGAATCAAGTTTATAATGAAATAATTTTTAAACATATTCATGGAGTTGTCACGTCACAATAAAGTTGTGTCATGAGTTAAGTACGTTTATGTATAATGTACATCAATATATTCAGTTTGATTTATTTTAGACTCGCAAATATGTATTAAAAATGTTTTAGTTCTTTTCTAAGCCACGACAACCACGTAACAATAAATATTTAATTTTAGAAATTATAAAATATTAATGAGTAAAGTAAATTATAAATGACCAATAATAAAAATAAAATACCCCTAGTAAAATAATTACATTTATTTAAAGTGTTACCACAGGTGTTATCCTATAATAGTTAAAGATAATTATAAACAATTTGAATTAAAACACTATTTAAGTTCTTTGTATCATAAAACTATGGACATCTACAATTGAAAATAACTTAAAATAATTAAAGGTAAACAATTTTATTATATTTATATTCGTACTTCATACAACGCAACTATTAATAAACAACAAGACGGCTAAATTGCATCCAACTTGAGACCTCAAAAAATCTTTAAAACTTTAAATAGTTAACTTTTCTTACATACCATATAGTTTGCCAACATTTAAAAAACTAAATTTCACACTTATTGCCTTTTCCCAATGGGATTTAACTTGTATTTGACTTGACAAAAGTATGAGCATCTATTGTTTACAAGTTAAACCCATGTTGTCCGTCTGTCGCACCGGTCACGGGTGGGTGGGCCACAATAACCAATCAGGGTATGTCAGTCAAATATCTATTTTAGCGAAGTGCCATGATTATAGAAATTAAATTGTCCATGTGGAATTGGAGAGATGGCTCTATTTATATTAAACTGATATAAGTATGAAAACAGAAAGATTTACTATACAGCTTAAGTCTAGATATGATCTGGGTCCGACTTGCTTCAATTCGTGTCCTACTTTTCAGCATAAGTCTAGAAAGAAGGAAGAAAGAAATTTATTCGACACAAATAGGAGACACACATAAAGATATAAACAAAGAAAACATTTTTGATCACAAATAATACAAAAAAAAAAAACAATAATTGCAAACAAAAAAGTGTGTTTTACAAATCACATATCATCTAATTCAGTAGGATCAAAATCCAGTTCAGTATTGTGTCAGGAAAATGATTCCTGACCCTGATTTTGAACTGAAACAAGAGTAGGTAAATCAGGTCACTGATGCCAAGCAGATACCAATATGCCTATAATTTTCCCTTGTTTTTTTTTACTTTTTATGTTAACTTTTTCTTTTTACTGTTAACACTGAAATCTTAATACATACAAACAGTAGACGGATAAATAGTCAATAACTACGATGATAATGATCTATACAGATAAATAAAATTGGTGTGTCTGTTTGTAATATTAAAATAACCGCTTTTTATTAAATGCATATGGATGTATATATACGGTATACATACACCAAAATAGCATTTTTTACAATTTTTGTCTGTCTGTCTGTCTGTCTGTTTGTTCCGGCTAATCTCTGAAACGGCTGGGCCGATTTTGACGGGACTTTCATTGATAGATAGCTTTTTTTTCTTTTACGAACTAAACCACCTCAAGCACCATCAGCCGCTGTTTTGAGGGTGCTGGATCTAATGGCTGTTGCTAAGCACCTCAGTGACAGGCTGGAGCGTAGGTCTGGCTATTCCTCTTAAGGGGGGACTGCCCGGCTGCGAATAAGGTCCCTGGGCTAATCTGAATTTGTTTATTATTATGTGTGTCGCCCGCTTACGATGTGAATCGTTTAACTAACGTAAAAAAGTTTTTTTAAAAATGTTATTTGGATAGGCAAACTGGCAAACGTGCCACCTGATGGTAAGTGGTGGACGTCGCCCATGAACATATAGTTTACCTGGAACGAGCCCAGGCAACTCATCTATGTGTTGCCTATCCTGAGACATAAGATGTTAAGTCTCGGTGCCAGTAATTACACTGCCTGTCCTGCCCTTCTCTCCGAAACATAGCAAAGCTGTTTCACGGGAGAAACAAGCAATATGGTGGTACCCATGCAGCCGGGAGCGCGGCACAGCGCTTCCCTCTCACCGGTTATTTATTAATATTAATAGTTAAGTATGTTATCAGATCAGCGGTTTAATGTAAAGTGTAAACACAGTTGCTCCCTCAAGAAATTAGTATCCCACAAAAAACAGTTTCACTGTAAAATGTCGCGCCAAGTACACGTCTAACTATATACACGTATAGCAAAAATAAAAAAATAAACTAATCTTTACAAAAAATATGAAATAAAAAACCAAGTACACAAAACCTCTCGGATTAAAAGAAACACTCATTAAAAACTGTGAAAATTAAAAAAAAAACAATTGGTGTAGTATATTTACAAAAAAAAGAAAAATTTGCAATCTACAAAAAAATATAAATTAAAAAAAAGTAATCATTGTGATTTTCAATAATTGCAAAATTTTTGTGGCAAATTTTACAATTGAAAACAATTTTTTAAATGTACTTGGCGCGCGTCATTGAGTACCCCAATTTTTTTCATGGCTAATCTAGAGCTAGGGTAATATTATTCTGTGATCTACAGCCAGGAAATTGGTATGGAAAAGGAGTATAAAAACAACAATTGTTGCAACCCTTCTACGCCATGTAGTTGGCCTCACTAATGATTATTTTGATGTCTTCAATCAAATCTATTAGAATTAAAATTCAAGCTCGTACCCATTTCTTTATATATATTTCTTATTCCTATTACATTTATACTCGTATGAATATGACGCTTTCTTGCCTTTTAATTGAATCAAGAAATAAGGAAATGATTTTATTACTAGTAAGGTAAAGTACTCAGTAACTGCTCAGAACCACCTTTCCACTCTTTTCATTTGTATATCTGCATTTTTGAATATTGATATACAAATGCAGAGAGTGGGCAGGTACTGGTTCCTGAGCAGCTACTGGGTACTTTACCTTAGATAATGTTTATTAAATTGTTTTTGAAAATTATAACATTAATGAATGCTTGAGGAACACAAACTTCTCGAACTGATAGTTGACATTAATAATAATATTTATCTTAGTGATATTGTGAAGCCATTTACAATACATCGAAAATGACGCGCGCCAAGTACGTTTAAAAAATTGTTTTCAATTGTAAAATTTGCCACAAAAATTTTGCAATTATTGAAAATCACAATGATTACTTTTTTTTAATTTATATTTTTTTGTAGATTGCAAATTTTTCTTTTTTTTTTGTAAATATACTACACCAATTGTTTTTTCAATTTTCACAGTTTTTAATGAGTGTTTCTTTTAATCCGAGAGGTTTTGTGTACTTGGTTTTTTATTTCATATTTTTTGTAAAGATTAGTTTATTTTTTTTATTTTTGCTATACGTGTATATAGTTAGACGTGTACTTGGCGCGACATTTTACAGTGAAACTGTTTTTTGTGGGATATCTCTTTTTTTTTTTGTAAAGCATATATTAATTAACATAATTACATTTCAAATATTTTAATATTTTAAATATTTATACTTCTTGAGTAATTCATTTCAAATACTTTAAAATTTTAAACTTAAACTTCTTGAGTAATTCATCAAAATTTTTATTCATAAATTTTCTCAAATAATTCAATAATAAAAGAGGTTAGTACTATTACAATACTTTTACTTTAAATGACGCTTGTAACTGACCAGTGACCAATGCAACATCGTCCTATTTTTTGAAATGTTATTTTGATTTTCAAAATTAACATAGAGCATGCGTTCCTGTTATTCCTCCTGTTTAAATATTTATAGTGTAAAAGGGAAAGTTAGATACCAGGTGGCGCAACGTGCAACTTGACCGGCAGTTCAAATCAATAATTAAATTAAAGTAAAATATTATATTTGCTTATTAGTAAATCATGTAATAATAAGTTCAAATATGTAATTAAAAAATTTAATATTTTTTATTCTTGTCCAATATATGATTCATTATTATTTACCCTAAATTTATTAAGTTATAGTTGCACACTACCATGTCTTCAGAATAAAAAAAAAATCAAAACTTTAGATGTATTACTTTCTTTATTGTTTTCTTAAGAATAATTCAAATCCAACTACATACGAAGAAAGTCATAAATTTACTTGATACCGATGTACTTATTATTATGTTTATTGTCCCTTAAGGCCTTTAAATATTCTCCTTTCCAGAAGCTAAAAAAATGTAAAACAGTAAGGAAATAACTTCAAATGAAAATAATTAAAATTAAGAAATACTACACACATAATGTCTCGCAATTTTTGTTTACAACCAGCTCTTTTCCGCTTAAAGTTTTTTTTATTGCACGGTCTGTGACAATGGGAAAACAAATTGTATTAACAATAATAAAAGTATGACAAGTCAGAAATTTGAAGTAAAATTACTTACATAATATCATAATCAATACTGAAATTAACTTGTCTGTCTCTATTTGATTATTGGAACAAATATAAGTCATCAACATATAATGCTATAACAATTTTTACATCATTATTCATTTTTGTAAAAACACATGGCTCTATACGACTCCTTTTGAAACCTAACTCACATAAACATTGCTCCACTCTCTAATACCATGATCTAGATGACTGCTTTAAACCATAAATCATCAAGTATCAGCACATGGGGTGGTGCAGCGAAAACGCTACTGATATCCGTCGAGAGAGCGCAGAGAGCAATTCTCAAGGTGGTTACATTTCGCCCTTTCCTATTCCCTACTAACCTTCTTTATAAAACATGTAAAGTCCTAACAGTCAGACAACTTTTTATACTAAACATAGTACTAAAACATCACGCAGCTCTTGCCTACTGTACTGAACTTACTAAAAAACGAAGAAAAGATATAGTTTGCTCCCAAAAAATTGCAATAAAACATACCTTTATAACTAAATTTTATATATACCTAGGCCCTTATCTCTACAACAGATTAAATGCTTTGTTAGATATTTATCGACCAACTTACCATAAATGCAAAAAAAATCTCCAGTTGTCGCTACAAAGTATGTCGTACGAAGAGACAGAGAATTTGTTAATTAGGATATATTAGACTTTACCTATTTATACTTTTATCTTATAAGTTGTATATAGTTTAATATAAATTATAAAATATGATTCGTGAAGCGAGTACACTAGCCCTTTTAGCCTGAAACACAGGATTTCCTTTAGTGCAGGCAGTCAGTACATATATTGTAAATACCTAAGAAACATTGCATTGTAATTATAGATTTTATTGTACTTAATATGTAAGTTTCTGAAATAAACATTTTTTTATTTATTTATTATAAATTACTTGGTTTAACAATTTTATTCTTATTTGAATCACAATTAATAACTAGTTGAACCTTATAAATGTCCTCTTTAAGAAAACCATTTAAGAATGCTGTTTTAACATCTAAATGAGTGACATCTAAATTTAACTGAACAGATAGTGCGAACAATAATTTCAAAGTAGAATGTCTGACATCTGGTGAGAAAGTCTATTCATAATCAATACCAGGCCTCTGTGTAACCTTGTGCCCTTAGCCACTAAACATGTTCTGTAACATCACTACTTAATTTCCTTTTATATACGCACTTGCACTGTACTAAAGTTTAATCAAACGGTAATTCACTCACAGGAACCCATGCATCATTTTCTTCAAAAGCTTGCATGCAGCTTTTCCTCTATTGCCTCAATCCACTTCTCTTTCTGGGCTCTCCAGAGCTTCATGGACACAGACTGGATCATTAGTAACATTTGGACTCAACGTTGTACATAGATTTGAAAATCTATACCGCTCTGGCAGCTTTTTTATTCACTTAATTTGGGTCCCCGTTTACTAAAAGTAAATGGTACTGGTTCCTCATACTGTACTGGTACTGGTTCTTCTTCAGATTGCTGTCTGTGTATGATATTCCCGTAACTGCTCCATCTTTGATTTTATTCTGGTCATTTATATACAAATGGCTAATCTCCTATGACACTCTTCACTAATTACTGTTGAAGTAGGAGTAAAAAAACATTGTTTATGTTCCATGACCAACTTTATAAACACCATCTTCTTGGTTTGCTACAGCCACCAAACTGTTTTTTCTATTGTAAACATAACAGCATTTCTCCTTTAACTCCACATTGTTTCCATTCTTGATAAGTTGACTATAGTAGAGTATAGCAAAAATTTAATACCAATTTAATTGGTAGGAGATGAAGTCAAGAAACAAACTCCAGCGGCATTTATTATGCGGTTATGTCTAATTTTTAGAGTTTTGACCGAATAAAATCGGTTGAAACTAAATAAAAAAATAATTACATACACAATTACATAGATAGAGATAGTACATCTCACTTTGTTAAATAATTTTGTTATTTCTCGAAAAATAATTAAGAGTTTAGACTGTATTGTCATTTTTCTTTCCAATTGGCATTTTCTGTTGGAACCGGCTAAGACCTGAGGCCATGCTGCCATATCTGTTGTGTTAACAAAAATATCTTGTCTGTGCTTTGGAGAAACGGCGGAAAATGCCAAAAAGCGCGGCTCTGCCCCTCTAGCACCCATCAATCAACTATCACTTCCCATTCTATTCACCCAGAACAGTTCACCATAATATTCGCCAACGAATCACATTATATATTACACAGATTAAGTTTTAAAAACAAACACTACAGAAAACCATCAGAACAGTCCTACAATAGAAAACCACTCCAGAACAGTTCTCCACAATATTCGCCAACCAATCACAATATATACAGTTTCAAAACAAACACTAGTAAATCACTCAGAATGAACAAAACACAAAATAACAATTAATTAACTGGAAACTGGGAAGAAACGAAGAAGATTGAGCTCTTAACAGAAACGAATATATGAAACAAAAGACGTTTTCAAATAAAAAATACGACAGAAAAAATATATTATACGAAAGACGTTTATCAAATATAAAATATGACAGAAAAAATAAATAAAAATAAGCTATAGAGAATACCCCAAAATTTTTTGTTTTTGTTTTGGATGTTATGTTTACATATGTCTCGAGAATATATACACAGTGCCTCACGCCAAACTACTTGGATGTGTTCTTGGCGCTAGACACTAACGTGTCTCCTGATGAATTGAACATTATTTATTTATTTACGTAAATATATTTTTGGTTGTTTCATTCAAACATTTTGAACACAAAAGCACCCCATGGAAGTCAATTATGTTTACAAAAGAATTTGTTTGTTTATAATGAGATTAGAGTTTTTTTCAAAACTACAGTTATTGCCTATACCGTAAGTTGTGGATAGCGCCTTAGGGACTCTTTGGGTAAAATTTCGTATAATCATAGAGTTGACCTTAGATTTTTCCTATTCATATAATGTTTCCTGCTGGATAATTTATGTTTCTATTTTTTTAAAACATAGGAGGGCAATCCAGTGCATCTGGAACTCACTGAAACTCACAAACCGCACGAAACGCGACAGCATAACTGTCACTTGACGCCGGGGTTATGTGAACGAGAGGAACCATCCCGATCGTGCCGGCCCAATTCGGGTGCAAAGCTAAATTATTCTTACAAAAATTATATATCCTAATATCCAGTATTATACATACATAATATGCCATAATTTAGCTAAATAGGTACTACCTGGGTGCTCTGTATAAGTACTTACTACTTAGTACTATTATTTATTCTGTGGTATGAGTAAGATATTTAATTTTCAATTTCTTATATAAAATAAATAAAATATCGTTATTAGTGAACGGAATTTTATAAATATTGATACAATATCAATATATCAAATGTCAATACGTTATTAAAGTTAAAAGAAATCGCATACATTCATATGTTATACGTATAAGGAAATAAACAAAAAAATGTATTGACTTATTTATGATACATATTCCGTCCAATTATAAGAGTGCAATAACTCTTTAAAATAAACAATTAAATAATAATTAAATATAAAAAGTACCTATAATATTAATGGCGGAAAGGCTAGGCTTACCTCACGCAGCGGTCGAGGGTTTGAAACCCTCAAGTGCAGTGTAAATATAAAAGAATATGTATGATACACAGACATACAATATAATTGTATAACTTTTGAGATATCGACTTCGAAATCGAGTTTGAGATCGATTCAATCAATCAATTTACACAATTCATCGTCAAAATATTGTCAAGAGTGCGAAAAAACAAATTTCAATTAGTTACATAAAATTCAGCTGTGATCGAGTCAAAACGTGCGCTAGTGTAGCGTACAAGAGTACCGTTAGACAAGTTCTCGATCCCTAAATTTCAATAGGATCGAGTGTCAAAAGTAAGCCAGCTGATGTCTCGTTAGAAACAACACTTTTGTATCTTCTATCCTATTAAAGAGAGAGAGAAAGAGAGAGTTAAAAATTTCACAAAAATTGGACCAGTTAAGTCTCGGACAAAAAACGTGACATGATTTTTTACGTAAAGAATTATTATTCACATTTCCCACGTCATCATTATCATTACACCCTTAGTAGTGGACGGCCTCTACAAGACACATACATTTTAATGATCATCAAGACGGCCAATCCTCACACGGAAATCGTCCCATCAAGTTTACCGATGGGAGGGATACGCTGTGCAGCGCTCCCGGAGGCAAGGGTACCAATATAATGCTTGTTTCTCCCATGAAACGGTTTTGCTGTGTTTCGGAGAGAAGGGCAAGACAGGCAGTGGCACCAAGACTTAACATCTTATGTCTCAGGATAGGCAACACATAAATGAGTTGCCTTTTTTTTCTTTAACGCCGGGAAATGCTCTGAGGCATCCCGCGGGGGAGTGGGTCTTCTCAGTTGGATATGTGGGACTCGCTGCACCCAAAAGGTGGTAAGGCGGACGCAGCTCTACCTGCTAAAACCCACCAATGCCGCGTTTGGTGAGGTGCCCCGGATCTGTTAAGCTAACACGGCACCTCGACGGCTAGTCAGTCCCGCAAGGGGCTCACACCACCTTTCAACGTTCCCATCCTTGCCCCTTGTCTCCCTGCTCTTTTGTCCCCTTTTCTTATTATACACCCTAGGCTACTGAGCCCCACCGCCACGTCAAGGCCTGAACTATGGTGGGGATCATAAACGTAACCCTGAACAAATCTATAGTTGTACATTAGCTCAGGATGTGGACCTGCGACTGTATCTACGTGAATGAATGAATGTTAATGGTCTGAATGAATGAATATTAATTGGAGTCGGTCACGGATCGGGGGTATAACTGACACGCGATGATAGTGGCTCGACGTTATCTCAACTGGGCCCAATCTTGTCGGCAGCTGCGATGCTTGTTTGCCACTTGTTTGCTAAGCGTTGATATTTGCATCATAAAATTATCATCAACATCATTATCATCATCTGGTGGTAACGTTGATGTCATAATGACGGTATTTTTAACGACCATGATAACATTTCTCGCGTTTTATCCTCATAGGAAAGAAAACCAAATTTTAAAGCTGACTTCTTTCTGTTTGCATCAAGTTATGTCCTTTTTGGACACCATAATTTCCAGTCCCAAAAATCGTGAAAAATTTATAATAGTAGCCTAATGGTTAACGTCACACATTCACATAAATTCGCTGGCCTTTTTGTTGAAGATCATTAATGCCTATCCGAGGTACAAAATGATCACACGATGGAAGATGTTTAACTTTTAAACTTAGGGGCCATTCGTAAATTACGTCACACTAATTTCATGATTTTTTGACCCCTCACCTGTCCTTGTCACATATAGTCACTTTTTATCTCCCCCTCCCTATTGTGACGTCACATATTTTGTAATATTTACGTATAGAAATTAGCAAAATTAAACAGCAGTTTCGAAATTAGCTTTATTCTCTCTAATTTTTTTTCGTTCGTTTAGTTTTTAATTAGTTCAGAAATCGTGTTTTATAACTAAGAAATATTTGATGTTGAAATGTAACGTCACAAAATAGACCCCCAGAAGTGTGTTCGAAGAAGTGGCTTAATGTGTATTTCTCAATTAGAGTGAGATAAAAAAAACAAATAGGTAAGTAGTGCTAGTAATACTATCAAAATATGCAAACATGTGTTAATTAATATAAGATAGTATTATCTCTAAATACTGTAATGAAAGACTCGTTGCTTTCGGCCTTTTCGGGCTTTTCGCTAAACATATAAATTTTGAGTGTTTGATAAAACTACTTAATAAAAATTATAATTATAACTAGCTGTTGCCCGCAGCTTCGCCCGCGTTAACTTCGATTTGCAGCCGTTGACGGATTGATGACGATTATTTTTATAGTCTAAATTACCCCTTAAAAAATCAGTTATCTGTCAGAGAAAGTCCCGTCAAAATCGGCCCAGCCGTTTCCAAGATTAGCCGGAACAAACAGACAGACAGACGGACAAAAATTGCAAAAAATGCTATTTTGGTATGTGTACCGTGTATACATCCATATGCATTCAATAAAAAGCGGTTATTTTAATGTTACAAACAGACACTCCAATTTTATTTATCTGTATATAGTAGTATTATAGATGTATAGATAATTAAATAAATAAATATGTATATAATGTCGTTTATGTCATTTCTGACACTGACGTAATTATGAATTACTACTCATAATAAGGCAAATGTAATTCCCGTAGGAACTTTTATTATTTGGGATAAAATGTATGTACCTACTGTAGCCTATGTTCTAATCCAAGGTATAAGCTTCAGCCAAATTGGTTTTGCCGTGAAAGAGTAACAAATTGTATATAATTTGACGACCTCTGTGGCTCAGTGGTAAGCGCGTTGGCGCTCAAGCCGGAGGTTGCGGGTTCGAATCCCGCTAGGGAACAAAAATTTTTCTGTGTTCCTGGGTCATGGATGTGTATTATATAATAAAAATCTTTAATATATGTATAGTATAAAAGTATTAAATATATTTCCGTTGTCTGGTACCCGTAACACAAGTTCTTCGAGAACTTACCACGGGACCAGATTGACGTGGTGTGAAAGCGTCCATAGATATTATCATTATCTATTATTATAAAGATGGACTATATAGTATAGATGATAATTTAAGAGATAGATAACAAATAGATTAATAAAATAACCAGTATACCACAACTAATTAACGCGAAGTTAAATAAATATCCAATTCTTGATGTTAAAACTTTTTTGCAAGCAATACTTTTATCTGTAAAACGTAAACAATTATCGATATTAATTATTCGATCGGTCCCGTTAGGCGACGGTTACTATTTGCGATAAAACCGCCGTCTGTTTTTTTTTTCTGTCCGATAAAAGGTTTTGTGTTCGTGTTATAACGAGGGGTAGGGTGTTCGATTCCGTTTGAGAGTTAGAAAGGCCAGACGGAAAGAGGTTGGTGATGGTGTTATGTGTGTTTATGTAAATTTATATCCGTAATCTAAGTAATAAGGAAAGGTCTTACGTACGATTGGATTCACTTAACGTGGTGTTAAACATAGCTTTATATTTATATAGCACTCGCCGGGTTTTAGTGGGTAGAGCTGCGTCCACTTACCAGCTTTCGGGCGCAGCGAGTCCCACATATCCGAGTGAGACCCACTCCCCCGCGGGATGCCTCAGAGCTTTTCCCGGCGTTAAAGAAAGGTCCGTACTGTATGTATTATCAGCATTTAGTAAAAAGCTGTTTATTTTAAATAACACAAAGACACTTTAATTTTTAACCGACTTCAAAAAGGAGGAGGTTATCAATTAGTCGGAATCTTTTTTTGTTTTTTTATGTATGTTACCTGATTACTCGAAGATGGCTTGACCGATTTGAAAAATTCTTTTTTTGTTCTAAAGGGTATACTTCCCAAATGGTCCCATGATAAGGAAACCAGGATCTGATGATGGCATCCCAGAGAAATCGAGGGGAACTTTCGAAAATCGTAGGGGCGACTAGTGCGTTTGATATTTTTTTTATAAAGTGTTTTGAAGGACTTGAATTTAATGAAGGTCTGGAGTCGATCTGATGCTGGAGCCGAAAGAGAATCGAGGGAACTCCTCAACTATTTACATCAGTAACCTTGTGTTTGGGCTTGATTAATTTGTAATGATGAGAACTTTACACCTAGATGGGTTGTGACTGTTATTAGGGGTCTGATGATGAAGACAAAGGACAGTTAAGGGAACTTCTCAACAGTTTACAGTAGCTACCTTGTGTTTGGACTTAATTAATTTAAATTGATTGGAACTTTGTACCCATATGGATTATAAGCGCCATTACAGGTGTGATGATGGAGACCGTATACACAGTCGAGGGGAATCCTCGACGATTTACAGCTTTAATTGGGCTTACTTCATACGGTAAATAATATTATGCCAAAATCATGTAATTTTATTACTCGTCGTTGTTAAATGAACAAAAAACAACTGTGGTTTGGAATCGCATCATAGTTTTTCAAGGTCATCATAATATCCATTCTATATCTATATATTGGTGATGTTCTATACCTATATATAATGGAATTATTTAACGAATAGCAGCAAATCTGCCGTGATTGCTTTCGATTACACGTATATAAAGTTTTACGCAATTCCATTTAGGTTTTTTCATTTGTTATGTAATGATTTAAACCCTTTCTATGTTCATCTCATTAATACAGCGCTATCTAATCTGAGCAACGCGTTTAATAGTTCTACCCATATTTCAGACAAATATAATCAGTTATCGAATTTTGAAATCACTAAAAATTAAGAAATAAAAAAATTTTAAACAAAAATTAAAACCGACTTCAAAATTTAAAAAAAAAACTAAAAAGTAATAAAATAATTTCCTTAATCTTTGTGCCTACAATTTATAATCAACTTGTTCTTCTACTAATATACAATCTTTGCATTTACCACGTCATTATTGTTACTTTTGAAGCCGGTGTCGTATTCGTTGATGTACCTACCTCCCTACCTTCCTTGGCTGACACCGACTCCAAAAGTAACAATAATGACGTGGTAAATGCAAAGATTGTATATTAGTAGAAGAACAAGTTGATTATCAATTGTAGGCACAAAGATTAAGGAAATTATTTTATTACTTTTTAGTTTTTTTTTAAATTTTGAAGTCGGTTTTAATTTTTGTTTAAATTTTTTTATTTATTCGTATACTTAGATCACTACATTAATAAATAACAACATCACGATCGCTGTTGTTTGCTTCTTAGTATTCGTACTTATTCATTATAGAATATAGATTCTTTAAGATTGATTATCTGAATAATCAATCTTAAATCTCTTAATCATCATCAGCCCGGGCCAATCACCTCCTGAAACCATCCATTAATGACCCAACCACCAATAATGATCATCACGTCATTAGTTTTACGGCCTCCTAATTCGACAATTTACACTCATATCACATAATCACCATATTTTACGAAATCCACGTACATTTTAATTAATGGAAGCGATAATTAAAAACTGGTTCTCCGAAATCAGTTGATATCGCCAGTGAGGTAAATACCACGGGCTTGTGGCCTGGATGGGGCGTTTTCGGTGTGAAAGGGACAGGTGTATAGTGTCGTCTTTGTGAACGTATCCATGTTCGGCCTGTGAAAGAGATTAATTTATTTATTTATTTAAACACCAGTATAACATCAGCACAAAACAAAAATAATTTGACGATACTGGAAAGACTAGGGAAAACATAAAATGCTGACATTAAGATAGATATATATACATAGATTTATTTTATTATTTTATAAATCAGATATCAAAGATCCATATAAAAAACTTAAGTAACTAAATAAATTATAAATTAAAAGATTAGAAAAAAGTTTGAAACATGCAAAGGATGTACTTACCTCATAAAAACTGAAAATAAGTGACGGACTAACCTTAAAACTAATTAATGGGCATCGCCTTTGAATATAAACATCGTAGCTTGAACCATAGTCTTTGTTATTTACTAAACAATTGTTATGCATGTTTAATATACCAATAAAAAAAAGTTTTAATTAGCATATTACATAGCACTACTATCCTTCCATGAACGCTAAGGTATGCTTCTTTTTGATGTAAAAAAAAATATATTGGCACGTCCAGACACGTGAGTCATGGACCGAGTGGGCAATGACATGACCACTAATGACTTGACAGTAAAAAAACCTCGGTGACATCGAGCCGAAAACGAGGCCGGCTCCTAACTAATTTCTCCCATAGCTACTGTTTTGAGTGTTAATTGGGGTGCGAGCGAGATAGACATATGATTCGGCACGCGTGAGAAAGAGATAATCATAAGTTTGAGAAACAGTAGCCAGCCCTTTAACGAACCTACATCAGAACGGTTTTTTACGTTATAATATTCTCGTTAAATTATTAAGAATTCCTCGGGTTAATTTATTATGTATGTTTAAGGCATTAATGGACCGCGCCATATAGTTTTATATTTATTTGTAAAAGTATAGTGCCGTCAAGTGTTGAGAGAAAATATTTTGCAGTTTCTTTGCGGCAGCTGGTTTAAAACCGAGCTATAGAAATAAAGTGATGTCTCCTAGACTGTGGCATCTGGGTTATAATACCACATTTGACGAAATTTACTTTCTTTGTCTATGTATGATAGACAGTAAAATAAAGAGAAAAGAAGATGCATAGAAGTGGACGAGGTGATTTTTAATTACATTTTATTGCATTAACAAGGATGAAAAAGAGAAAGACTGATCGGGCAGAGACTTGTCATCTTCAATACTCACATAACACCGGCGCCAAGTGACAGCTATGCTGTCGCGTTTCGTGCGGTTTGTGAGTTTCCGGTGGCCCATTGGGGGGGGGATTGGGAAAAGGAGGGTGGCGCATCTGCGTGGCCTTGGTTGTGTGGATGTGTATGGGCGTCGGCGCCGTGAGGCTCCGACTGCTCGTTTGCTCCCTGATCACATAAAAAAATATCTTACTTCTCCGGATATGCAAAATTTTCCTGCGCTAGTCTCAGGTTTTTTCTCTCAGGCTTTTTTATGGACGATGAAATTCTTAATGATAGACTAGCGGACCCTACAGACGATATTTTCATGAAAACACGACACCATCTACCAAGTCCCATTACATTTTCAAAATGTTCAAGCAACTACTCAAATATACACACATCCAGCACACAGGTCAGCCGCGTGGGTGGAGGTTATCAAATAGTGTTTTATTTATATCAAATACCGCCAAAGCTCGATTGCGACTGCCACCAAATGACAAAAAAAAATCTAGACCAAAAATTCTCGGTAAGCCAGTTTTATCTTAATTAATATAAAAGTTGTTTGTTTTTACATTAAAGATATAATAGTGATGGATTTATGGGTCCGTGTTATCTCGGAAGCTATTTAAGAGCTGCGCGACGATTCTCTGCATCCTAATTGTTATGTCGGGTGTGTGTGATAACCTTTATGTAGACTTGTATATTTGTAGACAGCTTCAATTATTAAAAGTTATTTTTAAAAGTGGCAGTATAATGAACTTGAATGACGTGACGGCAAGTTTATTTCTCTTAGAGGCAAACTAACAAACAAATCGCATCTAAGTGGTAATGTCGTTCATGAAGCAAGATTATTCTTTTGTGGATCCTACTTTCCATCAGTTATATTCTAAATAGGTTTAGTTGTCTATAATGATAATAACTCATCGAGCATATAACCAAAATCGGTTATTATATGCTTGATGCATTAACTATATTGATTGATTGTCTTGAGCGATTTTTGCTCATAATTCTTGTCTTGTAATAATATAATATTGTACGGCAAAGTGCAGTGACCATTCTAAGTCAGATGTGAGTTGAGAAATGGTCTCTCTGGCTCTATCTATGAGTGGACAAGTACAGGCTGTTATGATAAAATACTACAATATATTAGGCATTTAAATCTTCATAATAATAAATTACTATAAAAAAGCACTTTCGGTATGATGATAGAATTATCTTTATTGGCTAAAATTCTTGAGTCTGATTTGACACATTTCCAGAAATGAGAAAACTTATTTAAGTGTTTACGATTCTCTGCATACTAATTGTTATTGTCGATTATATACCATAGAGCTACATATTTTTAGAAGTGACATTTTTTTCGGATTATTCAAAGAAAGGATATCATCGTCTTTAAATAGAGCCATTAAATAATATTTTGTAATAATAATAATAATAATATCTATAGACGCTTTCACACCACGTAAATCTGGTGCCGTGATAAGTTCTCGAAGAACTTGTGTTACGGAAATATATTTAATACTTTTATGCTATACATATATTTAAGATTTTTTTTCATATAATACACATATTTAATACACATCCATGATCCAGGAATACAGAAAATATTTTGGTTCCCTGGCGGGATTCGAACCCGCAACACTTTAAGCAACACGCTTACCACAGCCACAGATATCGTCAAAATATGTCACAGTAAAGTAAATATTTAATAAAATAGCATCCTACAGTATAGGTACACCTAAACTGTAGGATCTTCAAAAGATAAAAATCTTTTAAAAA
This sequence comes from Helleia helle, assembly GCA_963853865.1. Classification (NCBI taxonomy): domain Eukaryota; kingdom Metazoa; phylum Arthropoda; class Insecta; order Lepidoptera; family Lycaenidae; genus Helleia; species Helleia helle. The sequence continues at coordinate 6,112,617 of OY971436.1, forward strand.
GAACTAAAATATCAAAATGTTTCTCTACTTCGATATTACATAGGTGTTCAAAGAAAAACATGAATGGTTAACTAATGATGATGATGATTGCTTTTAAAATTAAAACTATCTCAATTACACGTAACCTTTTTAATCTCATATCGCGTCGTAAAATTATACATTTAAGTACTTGTTGTAAAATATATTATTTAATGACATTTGGTGAAGAAAAAGTAATGTATTAAAAATCTGGTGGACGGAAAAAAAACTCGTTTGGAATTTAAAAACAAATTTGTATTCTAGCTAATTAGTGTCTGACAGACAGTAAAATAACTGATGACAATATTTTGACAGTTTGGTCTACATAGATTATCATCACCATGGTGTGCCATCTTCATATTGAAGTTTGAAGTACCGAAAGCTGACCTCTACATGTAGTCGTATATATGTTGGAAAAGTTGGAAAGGAAAACTGGAAGTGACACATGATTGGAAAAGTCAGCGTCGCCCATGAACATAAACGGATTTACCTGAACCCATCCATTCATGTGTTGCCTGTCCTGAGACATACAATGGTAAGTCTCTGTGCCTATAATTACACTGAATGCCCTTCTTTCCGAATCACAGCAAAGCTGTTTCACGGGAGAGACAAGCAAGACTTGCACATCCCCTTCCTCGAGAGCCATTAACCTTCTCTCCCCAATAGCTCATATGATGTTTCATCATACACTTATTTGATTACTTGTGATTGCGGTACCCATGCAGATTGGCACGCAGTACAATGCATTTCTCCACCGGTAGACAGTAAAACATTTGAATAAACTATGATAAAGACATTTCCATCAGTTTTAAAAATACTTTATTTCGGTATTAAACTATGTAATAGGGTGATAATAATTCATGTCCATATCTAATAGATTCCCAGTTCGTCTTGTATGTGAGGTTGTGATATATAATTTATTGACCAGTCGATATCTTCCTAATTACACAGCTACCTCACTTTAGTACGGGATTATGTTTGGGCTCGCCGACCAGCTGGAGCTAAGTGAGGGATAGAAGTGTCAACATAGTTTTATAGTCTTTTTGTATATTCATCATTATCATTCGTTGTCTATGCCAAAATAACAGGGTCCGCGAAATAAAATTAAAAATACGTGGAAAATATATCGATTTAAATCAGTGAACGAAAAAAACAATAATATTTTAGAATGTTACTTTTAATAGACCAAGCGATAGAGTATGTTAGAAACGAGTTCGAATGTTGTGCATTTAAACTATTGTTCTAAATTGTGTAAGGATTACATGTAAGAGGTGGGGTATGTGAGCATTCTTAATAGTTATTTTAATGTATATAGCCATATGCAAACTTTACATTATCTGCTACTAGGTACGGTTCTAAGTTAAGCAAGGATTCATCTCACCAGTGGCAAATTTGCGAGTTAGCCTACTAATTTAAAATATATTTAAGCGCACTAATATATTATGTAAGCAGTAAATATCTTCAGCTCCGCTCCCACAATGGCGAGTGACCCTAAGGACCAAACGAGTTCGGTCCGCTAAGTGATTTTATATTTGGTATCCGTAATGTCTTCAGAAACCGACGGCGACAGCTCACAGTTTTATATAATTTGTTTTTTCATTATTATACTCTTTCTTAAACGTTATTAAGATAAGAATACAATTAAGCTGAAAAATGTATTAAATTGGTCGTATTGAAGGTGGTTTTATAGTTTTGATCATATTGCACGCAGTGAAGTTAGCTATATAATATTATAGTTTTGGGAATATTGTACGCAGTGAAGTTAGCTATATATTATTTTTGGGAATATTTTACGCAGTGAAGTTAGCTATACAGGGTGTCCCGTAAGTAGTGGACCAACGGGGTGTGGGTGATAGGAGCAACTATTATCTACCAAAACCACTAAAAATTATTGTTCTAGGTCTTATAGCTTTGAAGTTATGATTTTTTTTAATAAATAGGTGAAATTATCGAGCTAAGCTGGAGCTATATATTTGAGCTAAGCTGGTGTAAAAAAAATGTATTATAGCCTAGTGAAACTTTATTTTAAAAACATCTACATGTCATACCAATTACAAAAAAGTACATAACTGGTTTCAAATAAGTATTTTTCCTATTTTAATTACTATCAAAACCAAAGGACATTTTTGCAAGAAAATAAAAATACATTGCTACTATACATATAATATACCTATGTATTATTAACCGCCTAGAATAAAAAGAACAAAAAAATAAGTGATAGATTTCGTAAAATTATAAAATGTTTGTACATAGGACGATAATTTCACCTATTTATTAAAAAAAATCATAACTTCAAAGCTATAAGACCTAGAACAATAATTTTTAGTGGTTTTGGTAGATAATAGTTCCCCCTATCACCCACACCCCGTGGTCCACTACTTACGGGACCTGTATATTATAGTTTTGATCATATTGCACGCAGTGAAGTTAGTAGGTTTGAGATTTTGTATTAAGTGTTAGGAAAATGTTTTTTTCAATGTAATTGTAAATTAAATTTATTTTTGGGACGACCTCGACACTTTTCAAAAAGACTAGACGTATTATTTATAGACGTATGGAAAAAACAGAGAGAGCCTTTGCCAGGGACAATACAGACAAGGAAAAAAAAATTTAAAATGAACGGTTTGTAGATTTCTTTCCCTTAACTCACGTAGTGAGACCTAGCTTCTTGCTCATGGTTATGTCAATGGGAACTTATACCCTATGGGTTTTGGTTAGACACACGGACGGACAACGCGATCTTATAAGGGTTCCATTTTATCATTTTGAGGAATGGAACCCTAAAAAGTGACGTAGGCAATGACACTTTAGCCACAGTCTTTAGCTCCCCACCGTGGTTCAAGCCTTGTCGTGGGGTGGGGCTTAGTAATCTAAGGTGAACCCAGCACATTGGGCGAAGCAAATTGAGCCGAGGGGGCTCTTTGTACTCCTCTTATAAGAAGAGGGGACAAAAGAGCAGGGGGGACAAAGGGCGAGGATGGGATCCTCACCCCATTGCACTGTCCTGACGTTGGGAGCGGTTGTTCTGTGGTGCGCGATAACCCCTCCCAACGTCACAACCAATCCCTTGGGGGACTGAACCGTCGAGGTGTTCGGGTTCGAATCTCGCCAGGGAACTAAATTTTTCTGTTCCTGGGACATGGATGTATATTAAATATGAGTATCATATAATAAAAATCTTAAATATAATATTATGTATAGTATAAAAGTATTAAATATATTTCCGTTGTCTGGTTCCCGTAACACAAGTTCTACGAGAACTTACCACGGGGCCATATTGATGTAGGTACTTAGTGTAAAAGCGTCTATAGATATTATTTTTATTAAAATGCAGAATCTCCAAATGGTATTGACCACCTGACCATCCTGTCTTTACTGTAGCCAATTTAATTGATGTAAAAACTACAAAAATTGATAGTAAAGCAATAAAACATTAATTAATACCATTAATATGTGACAGTTTTTTAGAAAAACTAATTTGGAAGATATTTACATAGATTTATGGACATACATACATTAGGTAGCTTCTAATTAGTGATTTCTTAATAATCATCGTAAAATATTAATCAATGTCGGAAAGTTGCTGAAAAACATCAAAATGTAATTCCACTGATATAATATGTAAATGTGTAAGATTGTTATTGTGGCTGAACGGATTTTCATGAAATTTTGCACATAGATAGATCATACCCAGGACCTGCATATTATATATATTATATATATTTTTATTAAATGTTTTATCGGAGCAACAACAGACATAAAAATGCCCTCATTTCTGGATATATTGAAAATAATTTTCTACAAGTGTCATCAATTAATGTTCCCTCAGGAGGTTGTTCCTTAATTTATTTACAATATTCTTTATAATGAAACAATTTTTACGGATTTTATCGCGGTTTATTAAGATTTTTTACAAGCCCGACGTTTCGGATACTTTACAGCAACCATGGTCACGGGAGGACTGAGGTGACAGATGTCCTAACGTTACAAAGTTATTCGAAACTACCCTATGATACATCATTATTTTAATAAGTGCTAACTGCATCTTTAATCTGTGGCATATTATGCTTGGTTTTTGATTTAATTATTTTAATAATGGGATCCCAAGCAGGTGGTAAGAGCCAGCCATCTTCATTATAATGAGTGAAATTCGCGCAAACATTAGAAAACAATATACAATATTCTTGTTTATTTTATTGCATTACTGCACCATTTCACCGGTGAGAGGGAAGCGCCGTGCCGCGCTCCCGGCTGCACAGCTTTGCTGTGTTTCGGAGAGAAGGACAAGACAGGCAGTGTAATTACCGGCACCGAGACTTAACATCTTATGTCCCAGGATAGGTACACATAGATGAGTTGCCTGGGCTCGTTCCAGGTAAACTGGTTTATGTTCATGGGCGACGTCGACCACTTACCATCAGGTGGTACGTTTACCAGTTTGCCTATCCAACTAACATTAAAAAAACGGGTCAAAACAAATTCCCATCATATCATGATTTCTACAGGCCAATCCAACTTACATGGCTACTGCACAGAAATTGCCATCCTATGTATGAAATTATAAAGGCAAAGAGTTTGTTTGTTTAAGGTTTAAACGCACCAATCTCCGAAACTACTGGTCTGATTTGTCTAAAAAATTAATAGCCTAACTATTGAGAAGGCTTTTTTTTCTTTAACGCCGGGAAATGCTCTGAAGCGTCCCGCTGGGGAGTGGGTCTCCCCACGCGGGTATGTGGGACTCGCCGCGCCCGAAAGCTGGTAAGTGGACGTAGCTCTACCCACTAAAACCCGTCGAGTGCCATGAATGCCGCCTTTGGTGAGGTGCCCCGGATCTAATGAGCAAACAGGGCATCTCGACGGCTAATCAGTCCCTCAGAGGACCGACGTCACCTCCACAGAGGGGTCGTCCCGCACCACAGAACAACCCCTCCCAACGCCGGGACAGTACAATGGGGTGAGCCCCTGCTCCCCTGTCCCCCACCTCTTATAAGAGGGGTACAAAAAGCCCCCTCGGCTCAATTAGCTTCGCACAAGGTGCCGGGCACACCCTAGGCTACTGAGGCCCACCGCCACGTCATACTGTGGAGGATCTTTGTAAAATTTTGAGGCTGGTGAATTCCCGCCACATTTCTAGTCATTTTATATGAACTTAAAGAGGGCAAAGCCACGAGTAATTCCTAGTCAGTACATAAATTATGGTTTGAAATTGCGATGTGTGTAAAAATGTGTAATTCGCAGCACTAATTACATAGTAAATTACAAATGTAATTATATTTATCAGCAATACTATAAGTCATTAATTACTGGACATAATTGGAGTCGATGCAATGTTTTCGCTTAATTACATATACGTGTATTTATGTATAGTGAGTGCCTTTGGTTTAGTGATTGAGTTAACGGCTACTATTCTAAAAAGTCGCGGGTTCGAATCCTGCCAACGTTAAATAAGAAAATTAAAAGTTTGTATATCTTAGTCCAAATCATGGTTTATATTTTAATATACAGTATGTGCAAAATTACATGCAAATCTACTCAGAATTTTGCACGTTATCAAATCGAAAAGTAACAAGTATTTTAGGTCTCAAGAAAGGCAACGCATGAATTGCCTGTTAGTCAGACTGGTATAAAAAGCCTATTTCCTAATATATTGTGCCTTTTATTGACTAGCTAGCAGCGCCCCGAGGTTTCAACCGCGCACTTCCCATTCCCGTGGAAGTACAGGGATAAATTATAGCCTAAATATTATTCTGATGTATGTATAAGCTATATTATTGTAAAATTTCGTTGAAATCTATTTTTTTAATTACCAAATAAAAAATACAATACAGAAGATATCAAAGATTTTAGCAGCAAAAAAACCACATAGGGCTTAAACAATTGCTAAACTTTAGTGAACATACACCACTTTAAACTTAATTAATTAATAACAACAATTTTTTTTTCGGTAGGTACGCGCTAAATGTTAAACATAGGAGCTAGGTGACTATTCTCTATGAAATGTTTTTTTAAATATAGTTTTCATATTAGTCGGTGTTGACTAATTTAGTAGTTTTGCGTGAAAAAGTAACAAACAAACATCAATACATTCTTACAAACTTTCGCGGTTATAATATTTGCAGGAAGTATTAAGTAAGCGCTAGTAGAAAACTATTAAATGTATGGAAATGACATTTAAGACCACGTTATTTATCGATGTAAAATGTCATTTCCATACATTTATTAGTTTTCTACTAGCGTTTACGATTGTAGAATGGCATCTTAGCTAACCCAACACTTATGCATTCCACAGGGGTGCGCTAGACCGAACAACCCATCGACCTCGCCGCGCAACCACGAACATGGGATTGGAGGTAATTTTTCAAAAGATTTTCTTACTCATATCCTTACTAATATTATAAATGCGAAAGTAACTCTGTCTGTCTGTCTGTCCGTTCTTCAAGCCTAAACCACTAAACAGAAAGGACATAGGATAGTTTTTATCCCGGATATCCCACGGGAACGGGATTTACGTGGGTAAAACCCTGGGACTGTCTATCTTCTGAACCACGGAACAGATTTGGGTGAATCCTTACTAATCCTTACTAATCCTTATTAATAATATTATAAATGCGAAAGTAACTCTGTCTGTCTGTCTGTCTGTCTGTCCGTTCTTCACGCCTAAACCACTAAACAGATTTGGATGAAATTTGGTACAAAGATAGTTTAAAACCCGAGAAAGGACATAGGATAGTTTTTATCCCGGATATCCCACGGTAACGGGATTTACGTGGGTAAAACCCTGGGACTGTCTATCTTCTGAACCACGGAACAGATTTGGGTGAAATTTGATATAAAGATATACCTAATAAAATGTTTAAATGTAATCCGAATTGATCCGTCCGTCATGTGGGTAGTAGCTATGCGACAAACATACACGGAGAAAAAAAAATTATAGCATAGAAGGGCAAACAAGCTATCGAAGCATTTTGGCCACTATCCACACCCAACCAATGATTATGTAGGTAGATGCGTTACCATCCACAAACCGCACGAAACGCGACAGCATAGCTGTCACTTTACGCCGGTATTATATGAGCAAGAGGTACCACCCCGGTCGTGCCTGCCCAATTTGGCAGCAAAGCAGCATGGCACTACCTCTTACAAAAAAAGATGTACAATTTCAACTAAATTCACTTATTTGATAATGATTTTGTGTCAAAAAATCAAAACAGAAGACCGGTTCCGTCGGGTATTTGTCGCTGGAAGATACAAATTGCCCAGAACCTGTTCGGAGACCGAACTTTGTAATTAACTTAAATGGACTCTAACTATTACGGCTACCGGAAAAACGAATAGAGACATAAAAATAAATATGTAGATTCAACGATAACAGTTTATATGGAATAAAGCGAAGATTTAAGGTGACGCGCTTTCTGTATATGATTATAATAGCCTGCAGCTTGCAAATAGGACCAGTAGTTCCTGAGATTAGCACGTTCAAACAAACAAACAAACTCTTCAGCTTTATAAAATGATGATTATAATATATCTTTGACGTGATAACGTCTTATAAATAGATGAACGTCGGCAGCGCGTACGAAAAGGCATCCCGTTCCGCTGTCAAACGTTGGCTTGTAAGCCATTATTTGTAACAAATGTTAAAACCCGACAACGTGTTTTGTGTTTATTTCTACAATTTAATAAGAAGTTTCCTCCTTAGTTTTCAGTCTAATTTCATTTTGTTCACTTCAATTAACTGTTCCCAAAACAGCTGTAAAAATTTATTTTTCATCAATGTTTCTTTATGACGTTATCGCGTAAAATTATCGTCCGTAAACCGACTTTACAAAAAAACAATTTTATTTTTTATTTTTTTTAGTCTGTCTGTCTTCTAAGCCTTAAATAATATGGTACACATCATTGACATGAAATTAAGTTTGGCAAGAAGGTGTTACAACATAATTAAAGAAAAATTGAAAACCGTTTATTTGTACATAAAATACAGGCGAAACTTTTACCGCACGAGCATATATTTCCTGGTCTGCTTTTGCTTATAAGGTGGATCAACAATTTTAGTTCTGATTAGTTCATTTACAGGTAGATTAGAACCTGCGAATGCTGCGTAAAGTGCTCCAGAAGCACTTGCCAGTCGGACGCATCTAGCCGCATATAACCTGATAGAGTAGCAACGTGAACCATAAAATTCCGAAACTGTTCAGTGAATTGTCACTGACATAATAGCTATTCAACCAACCAATGGTTTGTATGTACATCCAATCGACCAATCTTCCATCAATGGCCAATCATCAGACCAATTTTTAACCGCAACCTTTAACCGAGGTTACCAAAAGGTCACCCTTTACATAAATAATTTGCCTGTGTAAAACTTTACAATACGGTTGAAAAAGCAAATAAAAAAAAATATTGCTAATAATTAATTTTGTCGTAGAAATAAAATAAAAGCTCAATTTTAAAGTTTGAAGTATTTTTAATAGGAGTATTAAATTAATTATTGCAGATAGAATAGATAGAAGTAAATGTGTGTGCTTAGTTTCTTTGTATATTATATATTCTGAATTTTACTGCCTTCATAGTTTCGTCAGGTAGCACCCCATACGAGGAGTAGTCTGGCCTTGACCGGGGCCAGCCTGTCGCTGAGGTGATTATATTGCCTGTCCGGAAAAACATAAGTGATTTCTGTAAAAAAAGTGACATACATAATAGCGATTTACGGAATAGGCACAGGGTAGATGTACCAGTGATTAGACTCACAAAAGTAAGCAATTCTTTTAAAGGCAACTGTATACGCTTTTACAATAGGATCCCAGAAAATGTGCAAAACCTCCCAATTAAACAAATTCAAAAAAGTTATTAAAGAGCGTTTGTGTGGTAAAGTATATTATAAAGTAAAAGATTTCATGGAAGATACCACACCTTGGGACTATTCCCTCCTTCCTCCCAGCATTTCAGAATAATAATATGTATGTAAAGTTTGTTAAAAAAATATAATATGAAAAGATTAGTTCCACTGAGTTTGTTTCGCCAGCTATTCGCCAGTAGCTCGATATTTCAACAATGTCTATGAATTCTCTTAAAAAAATTGGTTGTCTGTAAAGTTGGTTTACGGATGATAGTTTAACGTGACAACGTCATAACAAAACGCAAGCGTACAATGAGCGTAACGGGACAATAAGCGTTATGGGACATTTTCGTGCATGCAGCGGACGTTCATCGTTTTATTAGACGTTGTCACGTCAATTACCTATTCTAATATAAAAAATATATTCATTAGTAAAGTTTTGACCAACATGTTTGAGAGCTTCTCATTAACTGATAAGGTTTTCGGTAACACTTGACTGTAAATTCGGCCCTTTTACCGGGAACATGTTCATTTGGGTGGGCGACGGTAACCCATAACTTATTATAAACTATTCGTATACATCTCCAACAAATACACGTCCAATAAAAGTGTCAGGTTTCCCGACATTTTTGTATAAGATGTTTCATGTACTAGACAAATGAAAATGTTTAGTGAATTTAGTATGAAAACTGTTACTTTTTTTTTCGCGGAGTTCGGGGTCGAACATCTTGCACGCGAGATTAATTGTCCCGTTGAAATAATTTTTGTTGTGAAACTATGTTATTTTAATATCTCATGTTTTAGGGACATTTCTTCTTGGCCACCATGTTTCAACCCTTGTCGTGGCGGTGGGGCTTTTTTTTCTTTTTTTCGTCCGGGTGCTGTGGGTGTGTTTGTGATTTTATAAGAATGATTATTGTAAAACACGGTCATAACACTCATTTATATGAAATTTTAGAGGTTACTTCAGATTTTTTTTCTATCGAGCAAAATTTTTCCAATCGTGTTTTGAAAACTGTCATCACCTCATACATACGTTCTGTAATACATATTGGAAATTTCAGTGCCAGAAATCTTCAAGTTGTTAAATAGCAGCTAATAGAAAACAGCTAATTTTGCCGTTTTCACCTACCAAGGGCCCTTAATTGGCCCCATCCGCGAAACTCACTACAAACCTATGGACTGCACCATTGTTAAATCTGGGTTATTGATTTCTCCCATGAAACAATTTTGTTGTGTTTCGGACAGAAGACAGACAGTGTAATTACTGACACCAAGTTTTAACATGTTATATCTCGAGATAGGCAACACATAAATGAGTCGTTATGGGCTAGTTCCAGGTAAACTAGTTTATGTTCATGGGCGACGTCGACCACCTACCAGCAGGTGGCACGTCTGCCAGTTTGACTATCCAACTAACATAACAAAACATAAAAAGAGTATAACATCTACTATTATTTTAATAAAACATGACTGGTTCAAAAAAATGTAACGGAAATTAAAGAATGAATGCATAATACTGATAATATTATAAATTAAAGTTTTCAAGTTTGTTTGTCTGTTACTCGACCACGCGTAAAAGGCTGCATCTATTTGCATGTAATTTTGCGAAATAATAAACAATGACGGGGAATATTTTTAATCCTAGTAATAGACGCTATGAGATAACTCTTGATACATCTATTTTTTATGTCAGTTGGATAGGCAAACGGACAGACAAGTCACATGGTAAGTGGTCAACGTCAACCATGAATAACAAGTAAACCTGAAACTTGCCCATACAACTTATTTTACGCGTTGCCTATCCTGAGGCCTTAGCCGGGGCCAGCTTGTCCCTGAGGTGATCCTGATTCGCTTGAGGCTGAAAGCGTTCGCAGTGGTTTTACTTTGAGTACACTCCCAGGTGCAAGTTCCACGTGTGGTCAGGCACTGAGGCGGGGTAACATTGTTGGTTTTATTAATTACTCCAAATTACTTCAATTAACTATTTATTCACTTAACCTAAGAACTTAAAACACACCACAAGATTAAAAACGTCACTCTATATTCTCTATGTCTTGCTTACAATATGTTCATATATTGTACTAGCTGTTGCCCGCAGCTTCGCCCGCGTTAACTTTGATATACAGCCGTATCCGGAGTGATGATAATTATTTTTGTAGCGAGATTAACCGGAACAAATAGACAGACAGACAAAAAATTGTAAAAATGTTATTTTGATATATGCAGGTACCATGTTTATATGCTTTTCAGCTTTTCAGCTTTTTATCAGTTTGTAAAAAGCGGTTTTTATTAAATTGACGACTTTTTCAAAATCTTGGGGGCCTCTAAATAATCTTCGATTTTTAAATGTTCTACGACTGAATAAATATAAGCACCTACCTATTAACACTGCATAATATGCGTGTCATGCAATATCATGCAAAACGTCACATGCATCTTTAGTTTAGTTTTCTGTAAGGCATAAAGAGCGAAGCCGCTACAAGTATCAACACACGCTTTCCATTAAAATGCCATGATAATAAAACTAAATACACTTTCACACAAACACTTATAAAATCCTAAGCCTATCTTAAACTATTAGTAAACTTGATTTAAATACCAATAAAAATAACAATAAAATATCATTCAGTTCAAAATCACGTAAAAATGAGACCATAAATACGCTGGTTAAGAGCGAATTGACGCATCGCGGACAGTTCCGTATAATACAGATATTACATTATATTAGAGACTAAGGGCGCGATCCACTGCGCACGCAGAGGCTACGTACGTTTGTCAAGTTTCGCTCTGCAAAAAAATATACGTGACTGTTTCCATTACAGTCTAAGGGCACGCTACGCATTTATTGATATTTTTTTGCAATTGACACTTTAACACACGTGCTTAGACTCTGCGTGCGCTGTGGTGAAGCCGCGCCTTTACTGTTTTAAAGCCCATGTCACTCAGTGATAATATAGCATAAAATGTATGTACTAGAACAATGACTAGAACACTGTGTCCTTTTAATCAGAAGTAGGTAAGCAAATCCTTGAAGGAAAATATAATAGATAGGAAGGTTAGATTGTAGAGACACATTTTTCTCACTCACCTGTGGGAGGGATGGATTGGATTTACTCTACTATTGTCCTGCGGAACCCCAATCTTGTTTTCCCGAGCCATAGGTCACCAGCAGTAAATCGGTGGCAATAAAATTTTACTAGCATTTTTATGTTTGTTTGTGGCCCAGTGTCGGCCTGACCCGCCTTTTTGTTTGGTCGTTAGACGTTAGGTTAGACCGTGGTTGGATAACGTATTAGAACTTCAAATACGACGTGATTTGGGGCCAAAATACACCATGTTTTTTTTTTTTTTGATATAGCTAGCGTCATTTACAATTAGGACGATTCTAACAATACCGTAAGGCTAAAATGTGCTAAAACGTTCAGTCAGTAGAACATGCTCAAGAAATAGCATACAAACAAACAAACTTAAATCCACATAATCGAAAAACATAACCCTCCTTCTAACGAAGTAGGGTAAAATGAGAAATGATGAATTGACAGATACTGTCAAATATATTCTTATTTTTACATTCATATGTAATTAAAAAACGTACCGGTTGGATTCGAACTCACAACCCTCGCATGAAGGTCATCAACCCTTTACATTTATAACGAGCATTACGGAATAATGCCAATTAGATAAATTCAATTATTGCGTAAAAACATTGCGTGACGGAAAAAAAGCGCGCGTTCAGACCGCGACCTTAGGGTACAAAGATGCCGCTAGGTGCTTTTGAGACGTTTTAGTCCGTTTTAATGACCCCAAATGTATGTACAGTCGGCTACAAATTTTTAAAAGACAATATTTATTATAATGAGTTTATTAGTGAATAGTTTTCATTATTTATTTATAGGAACTACAACAAAGGATACGTACAGTACGTGCAAAAATAAAAACAGTTATTTGATTATTTGTCTTTAAATTTTCGGAGAACGCATCATGCGTACATCATCATTTCTCTAATTTAAAAAGTAACCATTTACATATCAAAATTAAATTAAACATATTATAAAATTTTAAGAGTTCATTATAGTTTAAGACATGAGATATTTATACAGTATATCTACTAATGCATAAAATTTCAAAAGAAATCAAGTATCGAAATATTGGAAATTACTGAACGTTGTTTAAATCAAATTAAACATGTCTACTTCGATACACGTCAAATATTTAAATTCCATTTTTGTTGAAGATAAAAAAAAAAACATTTCGAATGGAGACACCATTCGAAATGTTTTTTTTTTGTCTCTTTAGGAATACACTAAGAGGTTGCTTTTTTGCTATAAAAATCATGCATACTTAATAGAATTAGTATTAAAAATCTTAAGAACATAATATGTCTTATATCAAAGGTTCTCTTTTTTATTTTTTCTAATCAAACTTTAGATCTGGTAGTAAAGGCTAAAAGGTCACCATTTCATTAAAAAAAACCTACCTGTTGTATGTAAAGTCATGACGAAAGGCCGATCGTGCCTCTCTCACTTGTTCCGCTCTCTCGCTTGCACGCTTGGCTCAGGTGGAACGTGACACTATTTCGTGAGTGCAGCCGACGTTTATCGATTTATAAGACGTTATCATGTCAAAAAATATTATCATGGATCTATAGATTAGTTACTGTATGCATGATCTAAAGCACTTGTCCGCTAAGAATATTATAATTTTCTTTAAGACTTTTATTTGCGATTGTACGAAAGGGTTCAGCCCAAGTAGCCACATGTTAAATATTGTCTTCAGTTAATTAAATTTTAACCAATTCTTAATTTAATTACTTCGAGCTTTAAATCAATTACTTTATAATTACCATTGAAACGACTGTGACCATAATAAATGGAATTTCATTATTTTTATATCTGATTAAATACTTCGAGTAAGTGGACTAAAATATAAATGTGAAAGTTACTCAAAGCGTAATCAGATTTCGATTTGATTTGGGTGGATAGATAATATCCTAAAAATGACATACTAGGTACATACTTTGTATAGCCTGACCAGAAAAATAAAAACGCGGTACAGGTGTTTCTGTTGTAAATGTTATACTAAAATATTATATTGTTTAGGTTACTGTATTATGTACTCTGTCATCCATGGTTGCTGTAAAGTATCCGAAACGTCGGGCTTGTATCTTAGTAAACCGCGATAAAATCCGTAAAAATTGTTTCATTATAATGACTGAAATTCGTAAACATTAGATAACTATGAATTTTGTATTTTTTATGTTAGTTGGATAGGCAAATTGACATACGTGCCACCTGATGGTAAGTGGTAGACGTCGTCCATTTTAAGTTAAGTATGTGCCAGTAATTACACTGCCAGTCTTGCCCTTCTCTCCGAAACATATCAGAACTGTTTGACGGGAGATACAAGCAAGATGGTGGTACCCATGCAGCCAGGAGCGCGGCACAGAGCACCCCTCCCACCTTTTAATGTATTTTCTATCATAATTAAAAGTTTACCAGTAATACAAACTGACCGGTGGTTAGCAGAAGATAGTCCGCATGGGTTTTTTTAGCCCTTGCCCCACCATGGTTCAATCCTTGTCGTAGCGGTGGGGCTCAGTAGCCTAAGATGAACCCAGGGAGCTGCTTTTTGTACTCCTCTTATAAGAAGATGGCATAAAAGAGTAGCGATGGAAACCTCACCCCATTGCATTGTCCCGACATGGGGAGGGGTTGTTCTGTGGTGCGTGTCAACCCCTCTGTGGAGGTGGCGTCGGTCCCTTGTGGGACTGACCAGCCATTGTAGCTCAACAGATGCCGCCTTTGGTGGCACTCGCCGGGTTTTAGTGAGTAGAGTTGCATCCACCTTACCATCTTTCGGGCGCAGAAAGTCCCACATACCCGCCTGGAGAGTATCCCCTCCCTGCGCGATGCCTAAGAGCATTTTCCGGCGTAAAATAAAAATAAAGATTACTTCCGCCCTGCTGCTCCTTTCCATCAAACAGCTGTATTGTGTTTGAGGGAAGGGCAAGACAGGCAGTGTAATTACTGGCACCGAGACTTAACATCTTATGTCTCAGGATAGACAACACATGAGTTGCAGAGACCAGACCTATGTAGGATCGCGTATGTTCGCTGACGCTGACCAATCAGCCTGTTTCTTTATACTAAAACCATAAATAGCCATGTTCATTAAAATTCTCTATATGAACGCGAAGTCACCAAACATAAGTCAGTATAATATATTATTGTGTGATAACAATGTAAAAACCCGTTATAAGATTATTCGATTATGTTCATGATATATGTTATATTTAATTAAAATTTAATTAATACTTATCTTTTGTCCGGATTTTTGTGTTTTTCAAGCAGGTGATTCTTTTGAAATCATTTTGAAATCATCAATAAAGTATGATTGAAATGCGTTTTTAAAATCCCATAAATATAATATGTTTCCAGTATTCCAACTAAATAATTAGGAAGCCTAGCTCTAAGTGTTTGTCTAGGGTTATTTCAATATTTATTTCGCGGTTATATCAAGATTTGACACTGAGCCCTCCCGTGACTCTGTAAAGTATTCAATATCTGGCATAAAAATCTTAATAAATTGAATAAACCTCAATAAATTGCGTAAAAAGTTGATTCATTATATGAATTAATTAGTCCAGTCGGGGCAGCCTTTAAATAGAAAAAATAATTCCGAGGAGCGATTTTTTTTAAGCGTCGGGGGGGTTGTTGGAAGTATAAATCTCGATTTTCTAATTTTTTAAAATTAAATTTCCAACAACTTTAGATACCACCATTTTGCTCTAAAGTTGAAAACTAACGAGCTATTTTAGAAAAACGAATGAACTTTACAACAAGAAGGCAGCGAATCCTCTACCGGGATTAGTTAGAAAACAAAAATTTATACGTCCAAACCCCCCCCCCCAGAGTTAAGAAAAAAAAATCGCCCCCCGGATTTTTTTCTATTTCAGGCTAATCTTATGTCTGCCCCGACTGGACTAATTAGAAAAAAGTCGTAGCAGTCATTGAAAGGCAATCGCACCGTTTTCCCATATTTTTGTAAAGTTATTATTATTTTCCCTATCAAATCGTAGAAGTTTTACTTTGTTCCTGATACGTAGGAGGTGCATTAAGATAGGCAGCGTCCGATGAGCCACATGTACGGTTAGCGTCGCCCATGAACATAAACTAGTTAAACTAAGACTAGCCCAGGCAACTCAAACTCATCTCTGGCCAAACCAGAGCGTTCAACACCGGGCGGCTCGAATCGTCGACGACAATGTTATCTCCAATCGGCTTGATTCTTTGGCGCTGCGTAGAGATGTCGGATCGCTCTGCATCTTCTACCGCATCTACGGGAGTATTCTGAAGAATTGTTCGGACTAATACCTGCAGCAGAATTCCACCACCGGACATCGCGTCAAAATTCCAAATTTCACCCTCACCATCTCGATGTCCGAATATCCAAGATCAAATCAAAAATGAATGCCAAGATGGCCGATCCCTTGCCATTCGCATCCAATACGGACCGGCCATTGCTTGGAAATCGTCTGGCCGACCAACACTTCGTATACCTAAATGCAGCCTCCACTATAGAAGCTTATTTTAAGCAGATTACAATAGCCAATTAATAAATATAGAGACCCCATGATCCTAGATCCATTGAATGAGGAACACTAATTAAGATGAGTGACATATCAGACGGGTGGGCAATCATTCACTCGTTCAATTCATTCATCGGTCCGCAAATAGCTCGCTATCTGAGGAAGTCATAAACAACTCATTGCTCTATCGACTCTCGTCTCGTTTTATTGTGAGGGAATGGCGTTGATGATGACAAACTGGACGTGTCTTTGATGTAATATATTCATTCCAAAGACAAAAAAGCTTATAGATGATCTGAGAATCTATTGTTAACGTTTAACACTAGATTTATTTTCTACTAGCTGTTGCCCGCAGCTTAGTCGGCGTTAACTTGGATTTACAACAGTACCCGGATTGATGATGATTATTTTTATAGCCTAAGTTACTCCTTATAACATCAGCTATCTGCCAATAATTATATATTTAATACTTTTATACTATACATATATTAATGATTTTTATTACGTAATACACATATTTAATACACACCCATATGAACCAAGAACACAGAAAACTTTTTGTTCCCTAGCGGGATTCGGACCCGCTACCTCCGGCTTGAGTGCCAACGCGCTAACCATTGAGCCATAGAGGTGTAATGGAGACTAGATAAAGGGAATTAAAAGTTAAAACATGTACCGGTGGGAAGAATGCGTATGGGTACAACCATCTCATGTTCCAAGATAATGCGGCTGCCGGAGAGAATGATTTTAAAATGGATTTATCGATACGAAGAGATTTGCCGTAGGAAGGCCTTGCCGTCTTACCCTTTTTATTTCCACCAACAAACAGCTTTGCTTTTTTTACGCCGGGAAATACTCTGAGGCATTCCGCTGGGGAAGGGGGGACTCCCCAGGCGGGTATGTGGGACTCGCTGCGCCTGAAAGATGGTAACGTGGACGCAGCTCTACCCACTAAAACCCGGCGAGTGCCACCAATGCCGCCTTTGGTGAGGTGTCCCGGATCTATTGAGCAAACAGGGCACCTCGACGGCTAGTTAGTCCGACAAAGGGCCGACACCACCTCCACAGAGGGTCGTCCCGCACCATAGAACAACCCCTCCCAACGTCGGGACAGTGAAAACAAACAAAAACAAAAATGCAGGTGGTGGACCCCTGTTTTTTTTGTCCCCTCTTCTTATGAGAGGGGTACAAAGAGCAGCTCGGTTCAATTTGCTTCGCCCAAGGTGCTGGATTCACCTTAAGCTACTGAACCCCACCGCCACGACAAGGCTTGAACCATAGTGGAGATGAATGAGTGGTTTGGCTTGGAACACCAAGGTGAAATCATTTTTTTATAGCGTAGGGGGGGAACCGAGCAGTCGGAGCCTTTTGACGACTATCGACGCCCATACGCATCCGCACAACCAAAGATTATGCTGGTATGTTGTCCTCCTTTTCTATATCCCTCTATGGGCCACCGGAAACTCACAAACCGCACGAAACGCGATAGCATAGCTATCACTTGACGCCGGTATTATGTGAGCGAGAGGTACCTCTCGCTCACATAATACCGGCGTCAAGTACCCAGTATATACCCAAATACCCCAGTCGTGCCGGCCCAATTCGGCTGCAAAGCATGGATCTACCTCTTCCTTTGTGTTCATGGGAGATACATTCGATACACGTCTGCAATTTGCATATCGAACTAACAAAAAATGGAAAAGAAAAATCCTTATTGCCAGCATTTCTGCCGTATTTCAGAAGGGAGAAGATAGTGTAATAACTCGAGGCCTACCCTGTGAGTTGGGTTAACCGACGTAACTGTAACTCAAAGTGAGCAACTAGCAGCGCTCTCGGATCTTGTCTTTATGAGACCAATTTCGACGAACATCGAGACCTTTTTGACCCTAAATGATAATCAAAATATAATTCGTTGTACGTTTTGACCCAAAAGATAAGAAATTTAAAGCGATATTCGATAACGCGTATTACGCTAAAATTAATTAATATTACTAGACTATTTCTGATAAGGTTTTATTACCGTTGATGGCATCATAACATCTGCAATATTTTTCAATTATACGGTGATTTTAATAGTAATTTGAAAATTGTTTTTGAGTAACTTTATTTGTACCGTTATAAAATTACCGTTGAGAATTTTAGACTAGGACTTATACAAAGTGGCAAATTATTTTACTAGTAGGTACAACTTATGTCGACTGCATGGGTACCACTATCCTGCTTATTTCTCGATTCGTCGCCTGCTATGGAAGGCCTCGTCGGCGGCCTCCTCTCTCACCCATTCTTCGGCCTCCTTCTGGGAGTGATTGAGTTAACATCGGCTATCTTTTTTATCTCGACTATAATATATATAATAAAGGTTTTTTTACCTTTTCTTTTTTTACCTTATTTTTAATTTTTATAAGCAGGTTAATTTCTGAATGTCTCATATACTTGTTCCGTTCGAATTCGACGTTTGAACCTGCCTGTCTGTCTGTCTAGTCTATATCTAAGTCTGTGTAACGTATATACAATTAAGTTATCTTTATTAATATTATAAATGAAAATGTATGTTTGTTACGCTTTCAAGCTAAAACTACTTGACCGACCATCATGAAACTTTATACACATATTCTTGGAGGTATTAGAAGTAACATAGGATACTTTTTATAAAAAAAACTAAAATCTTATCCTGCGCAGACGAAGTCGGCGGCACCAGCTAGTAATACATAAAGTCGCAACAACAGTTTCGCAGAAGATACTCTTATCTAAACGTCTCAAACAGTAATTGTTACGATTATTGCATTAATAAATCATTACTGGACATTCAATATTGTTGATTACACATCAGCGGATGTGCTGACATATATTGGTATTATCACTAACTTTGTTCGGGAAGTATAATATTATAACTGTCTTAGGATAGACATCACACAGATGAGGCGATGTTGACCGCGTCTGTCCAATCTCTGCTCTGGCAGTTCACACCCACCCACTTACATAAATCTGTTATGTTACGGTTAAAATAATATTTGAGCAAATTTTTCACAAGGTATTTATTCTTTTAACAAAAAGACCCCAGGTATATGTATGGCGTGGCTCGCGCTTATATAGGCACCTTCCAGCCGCCAGACTCATTGTTGACTTGGTGGAGGGAGTACGAAGTGTTGGTGGGGATGGCTTGGCTTTGGCTAGTGGCTTGGCTCTACCTAGTGGTTTGGCTCTGGCTAGTGGCTTGGCTCTGGCTAGTGGCTTGGCTCTGGCTAGTGCCTTGGCTTTGACTTTGGTGGCAGGAAGCGTTAACTAACGTTACATCCGTTCAGTTACTTGTTGATAATGTTTCTTGAAAAAAGTTTAAAAAGGATATTTTTAAGGGGACGTAATATCGAAATTTAAAATTCATGATCAATTCGAGCTTAGTTTTTGTGTTTGTTGTACTAACATGCAGCCTTTATGAGTAAAGTTTAATTACAGGATCGTAGAAGCTTCACATAAAAATTTAAACAAAAAGTCCCGAACGTTGAGAATAATATCTGTTGAGAATCAAATATTGTTGCTAAAACAAATTACAAAGAAAGTTCACCTGTCATCACATTTGCCAAGACTTTACATCAGATAAAAAGTGAAACGGTATAAAATTACAATTAATCTAATCAACAATGAAACTGGCCGCTAATAGAATACAACAAAGAAAAAACGTTCGAACAATTTGAAATTGGAATGGCGGGAAGGCAGAATCAGCTGGCAAGATGACAGATCGTATTCGACCAGCCATCTCGCGCGCTCAACTAACATCAAATAAGCGTGATCTAAGATGGTTACACACTGCACTGTGGCAAAAAAAGTAACTAGTTGTTGCTCCGGCTATGTTTTTAAACTTACAGCCGGGTTGGTCTTAATAATTACCAATAGCCTATAAAGTGATTACATAGCATTAAACTGATCAAAGGAACGGCGGGAGTATCATGGCGTGCGGTTGTAGTTTTTTGTTTTCCCGTTAATTAATTGTTATATTGTATTTTGTTCAATGGGATCGGTTTTCTATAGTGTTTGTTTTAAAAACTTAAATTGTATATATCGTGATTGATTGGCGTATATTGTAGAGGACTCTTGTTAAGTGATAGTTGATTGATCAGGACTAAAGTCCTAGAGAGGGTCGAAGCCACGCTCCTTGGGGTTTCCCTCCGTTTCTCCATATTACAGACTAAATATTAACTCGTCATATGCAATGCAATAAGTGCATTAAAAAAATGATCATAGATTTTTTTTTTATCGGATGAGAAATTGTAAGTGGTAGTGCCATGCTGCTTTGCAGTCGAATTGGGCCGGCACGACCGGGGAGGTAACTCTCGCTCACATAACACCGGCGTCAAGTGACAGCTATGCTATGCTGTCGCGTTTCGTGGTGCGCTTTGTGAGTTTCCGGTGGCCCATTGGGGGGGATAGGGAAAAGGAGGGTAACACATCTGCATAACTTTTGGTTGTGCGGATGTCTATGGGTGTCGGTAGTCAGCCTACGGATCCGATTGCTCGGTTGCCTCCTTTCGATATAAAAAATAATAATAAAAAAAAACAAAACAAAAATCCTGAGAGGTTCGGTGCCAGTAATTACACTGCCTGTCATGCCCTTCTCTCCGAAACGCAGCAAAGCTGTTTCACTGGAGAAACAAGCAAGCGCACAGCGCATCTCCCGACCAGTTCATCTGTTTTTCTTGACGATAATGATTGATACATAATACTTAAAAATATTTAGATTGTACAAGGCCTCTTAGCACTTGTGGCCTACCGAGGTACAAAGCGAGCCTGTGGCCTGAAAATGAACACGCACGCAACATCAACAGTGATTAATACATGCAATTAAGCCAAGAACCGCTTAGTACAAAATTAATAAGTTATTTTTAATTAAGGTAATTGTGAGTGGATGTTTCGCGGGACTAATTAGGTGGAAATGATGCGATGCTCACACCGGACTAAATGGACTGGAATTAGTTTGAAATTAGTCGTGTTATGCTTAGTTTGGGCTGGAATTGGTTTTTGTATTTATAAACCTACATGGGAGGTGGATTAGAGTCCAATGGGTACAATAAAAGGCGTTATTGAAAAAAGTGCGTGCGTACAAAGTAGGTACACATGTCAGAAGTGAAACTTATTCGGTAAACTAATTTTTAAATCTCTAAATACTAATCTAAAGCTATAAATTTCGGAGACTCACGATGCGACATTCGCTCAATGTCACTCTCTCTCCATCTTTTTCACTCTTTGCTCTTACTCTCACCCCAGGGCTATGTGCTTCATGCTACGTATGCCTTTTCTCACTCTCTCTCAATCGGTCTCAATCAATCTCTCCCTCTTCTTGGACAAAAACGTTGCACATTTTCGTGACGTTTCATCCGTAAAAAAATTACCCTCATACGCGCAAAGAAGTTTCACTTCATTGGGGCTCAGTAGCCTAAGGTGGACCTAGCACCTTGGGTGAAGCAAATTGAACCGAGGGAGCTGCTCTTTGTATCCCTCTTATAAGAAGAGGGGACTAAAGGGCAGGGGAGACATTGTACTGTCCCGACGTTGGGAGGGGTTGTTCTGTGGTGCGGAACAACCCTTCTGTGAAGGTCCCTTGGGGGACTGACTGGCCGTCGAGGTGCCCTGTTTGCTCAATAGATCCGGGGCACCTCACCAAAGGCGACATTGGTGGCACTCGCCGTAAAGGTAGGGCTGTGTTCACTTACCACCTTTCAGGCGTAGCGAGTCCCACATACCTGCACCGTGACCCACTCCCCCGCGGGATGCCTTAGAGCAATTTCCAGCGTTAAAGAAAAAAAAAAGTTGCAGTGGAAACAGTCTACATTTTCTTGCAAAGCGAAATTTGACAAACGAGCGTAGCCTCTCCTTGCGCCGCGGTGGAGCCGGGCCTTATTGCTTACATTGAACCTTAGAGTATACATAATATAATATTATTATGTATGTATGTACACGAACATTCATACATCGAGCATATAACCGTAATAGAGTGGTAATGTTATGTATTTTGTAAGAAAACCAATTCCGCCAAATTTGTGCCGTTTCTGCGCTCTGATAGCCTGATTGGTGGCCATTGGTTGGCCGATGGGACGTACATACAGATCACTGGTTGGTTGAATTGTTACGTCAGTGACAAATGACTGACCGGTTTCGGAATTATATGGCTCACATTACTACTCTATCCGGTTATATGACTCGAAGAATGACTGTAATATTATTAGTACAACATTGTAACACCCGAAGAAATTTTTATTTCTACTTCTACTGAATTATTCAGATTAAATTCGTTGGTGGTTAACGCTATACAGGAACAACAGCGGTGGGAACGAGTACTAGGCCAAGCCCTCATTTTTGTCCATCGCTGGGCATCAACAAACGACCGATTATTTTGTGTATCTCCGTGTTGGTCTAAGACCAACACGGAGATACACAAAATAATAATTAATGATGTGACATGGGAGATCATTAAAATGATAATATTGTAATGATAACTTGTAATGATAAGTATGTGGCACAAACACAACTTCGAGGTAGGTAAATAGCATATAATAAATTAAGATAAAAATTGTTTTGGTATACGGACATTTGTAATCCCAAAATACTTACACATGATGTTCTATTTTGTTTACTGAAATCCTGATTACTGAAATAAGAAGAGGGGACAAAAGAGCTGGGGGACAAGGGGCGGGGATGGAAACCTCACCGTTGTACTCTCCCGACGATGGGAGGGGTTGTTCTGTGGTGCGGGACAGGCCCTCTGTGGAGGTAGCGTCGGTGGGGACTGACTAGCCGTCGAGGTGCTCTGTCGCTCAAGAGATCCGGGGCACCTCACCAAAGCCGCATTGGTGGCACTCGCCGAGTTTCAGTGAACAACATAAAAATTAAACGTCTTTTGAAAGTTTCCCGCTTAGATATTATTTCTTCTAATTCGTTACGGGTTCCATGGCTTTAGCATATACCTACCTGCCCGTGGACGTCCTCAGCACCCGCGTTGGGCCGGCCAGATGACGAGGAGGCCTAAACGCATTCCCTAACGAAAACAAAAAAAGTACGATTTTAAATTATTTAAAACGGAATATTTACCGTATTTTTAACCGACTTCAAAAAAAGGAGGTTCTCAATTCGTCTGTATGTTTTTTTTTTTTTTCATACATTATTGTTACTTTTGGAGTCGGTCTCGTATTTGTTGCTGTACATTACCTACCTACCTACCTTGGCTGACACCGACTCCAAAAGTAACTATAATGACGTGGTAAACGCAAAGTTTGTACATTAGTAGAAGATTAAGTAATAATAATATAATAATAATAAATAGTTTATTTAACTGTAAGGTATACACGTTACACAAAAGGAACAGTGATTCCCACACTAGGCAATGCCTGTGTCGTGGGATTCAATAACACAAATAATTACCAGACATGGTGCGGCCTATGAAGGTAAAAATACATATATGTAGAAACATGAATTACAATACAATATATTTAAATTGCTTGTGAATTGATTAAGCATAGCTATAGTGAGCCAGAACTTTATCGGTAGCAATAAGATTAACAGTCAAATCATGGAAAACTTAACTTAAAAGTTTCAAACAGAGACTATTTGCAATATTATATTCTAATTTAAACTGAATGGTGTCAGTATTTACGATGTATCTTGAGGTGTGTGTGTGTGTGTGTGTGTGTGTGTGTGTGTGTATACAAATAAAAATGAGCTCGAGCAGAATAGTTGGAGGGAATTAGTAGCCCTACGAGTGGTTAGACTCTTGGGTTCGGACGGCAAACAAATTACAGTCCACTATAATTACCTAGGCACGAAGTATTTCCTCCGTCTTGTCGTAATCCCAGGATAACAAAAGCCTATGAACCTGAGATTTAGCCTCTTTAATAGAGCTGTTCCTCAGGTCACAGAATCTAGATAGTCTATTGTATATGTGGGGGAGAAGAAACCTGGGAAACCGCTTTGCAAAGGCCGTGTTAACACGAGGTTTATGTATTTTATAAATTCGCTTGTGAACTATGTCAATGTGCTTCAGAGATTTCAGACGCTGCATATGGACATACATGGTAGCACGCATTAGGAAAAGCCTCCGGACGCTCAGGACTTGAGTTTCCTGAAAGAGTTCAGAAGTAGGGTGCCGTCGAGACCTTCGCAAGGACACTTTCAAAACCGCTCTTTGTGCCCTTTCTAACAGTATTAAGTTAGATTTAGCAGAACCACCCCACACTAGTATACAATAGCTCAGTATAGACTGACAAAGTGCCAGGTACACCATTTTAAGTAGCTGAGCGCCGGCGGCCTCCCTTAGTAGCTTCATCGTGTATATAAGCTTACGAACCCTGCCTGCTGTCATAGAAATGTGATATTTAAAGTTAAGGTTTTCATCTAATATGACGCCTAGATATCTTAGTGAACAGGCATTGGTTATGTATCCACAAGTGCAGTCCGAAATTTGCGAGTTCCCTTGAGCCGCACATGATGTTTTATGAAGTTTAAGTTGTTTAAGGTATTCCGGGGGCCTGGATGCAGCCGTTTTATGAAAATTAAGGAATTTGGTTTTGTCTGCATTGAGAGTCAGTAAGTTATTATTTAGCCATTGAGATATGCGGTGAAGCCCTAAAACCGCCATATCCTGAGCCTGCTGCCACGAGTCACCATGAAACACCAAGGCTGTATCATCGGCGTAACACAATACGGTACCATTTATAAGTTCAAGCGACATGATGTCATTCATGTACGCTATAAATAGCGTAGGACCAAGAATGCTACCCTGTGGTACCCCAAATGAAACGGGTTTGGAATCGCTAATATTGTTACCAATTTTGATCTGTTGAGTTCTTCCCGTCAAGTAACTAGAGAACCAGTCTAGCGCAGTGCCACGTACGCCCAGTACTTCTAACTTCCTTAGCAGTATGGGAATTGAAACCGTATCAAAGGCCTTTGCCAGGTCCAAGAAGACGCCGATACAGCATCTGCCTTCGTCCAGATGAGATACGATGGTATCAGTTACATGCTTCACCGCATCCTCTGTGGATTTACCCTGGCGGAAGCCAAATTGAAGATTTACTAGGAGTTGGTTACTCTCAAGGAAATGGACAAGCCGCTTGCTGACTATTCGCTCGAGTAATTTGGAGTAAGCCCCAAGAAGAGATATGGGTCGATAGTTGCTTGGCACGTCCTTGGGTCCACTCTTATGAATCGGCACGATCGCAGCCGTCTTCCAATGCCGAGGAAATAATCCCGACTCCATACTCAAGTTAAAAAGTGCAGCCAAAGGTTCTGATATGATATCAACAATAGTCTTTAGAAGTCTATTGCATACCCCGTCATGACCAGGAGCGCTACTTGAGTCTAAATTTTTGATGAGGCCTGATACCTCAGCAGCATCTGTGGGGACGAAGTAAAATGATCCCGAGATGGTGTTACATATAGCAGGGCCTATTTTTCCGGCCAGGATCTCCTGGGTAACTTGTAACTCGTTCAGTATTGATTCAGCAAGTTTGGATCCAACAGTTGAGAAATATGTGTTACATTCGTTAAGGGATTCGAGAACAGTGGGTTTAATGTTTAGAAGGTCGTCTGCTGATTTGGCTGCAGAAGCGCTGTGAGTAATACGTTTTATAGTGCCCCAAAGTTTTTTAGACTTATTCATATTTTTGGCTAATTCTTCTCGGTCGTGATCAGATTTAAGCTTCCTGAGAAGAGTTCTATAGAAGTTTCTGTAGCGAGTGTAAACCAGTCTTTTGACTTCATTCATGGGGTCTTTACGCGAAGTCAAATGTAGTTTGACTCTGTGTTTAGCACATCTCAAAAGCCCGGGGGTCATCCACGGCCGTAGGATATGTTTGGACCGGCTAAGCTTTAATAACTTAGAATTGTTGCATACAACAGTTGAGACCTTTGCTGAAAATGTTTCCACAGCTTGCTCTAGGTCACGGTTGGATAAAACGAAGGGCCAATCAACAAGATTTAGCTCCGACCTTACCAAGTCGTAGTCAACGACAGTTTTGGTTTTAAATTTTCGGACATTCTTTTCCTTTTTGATTGTTATCCCTACCATAGTAACGTCGTGGTCAGATAGGTCGGTGGAGCAGACAACCGATTCTGCCCGACAGTGTCCAGATACAAAAATGTGATCAAGGCAGGTTTTATAGTGTGTAATAGTGTTAATGCAAGAGATAAGACCATGTTCCGCCAAAGTACAAAGATACTCCAAAGTCTGAGTATTAGCAACCGCTGTATCCATTATATCTATATTTAGATCACCAGTCAAAACAAAACAAGGACTCTTGGATAGAGACTTAAGAGCAACATCAAGGGATGTTATGAAAGTTTCGGCATTCTGAAAGCTCGGTGACCTATACACTCCCAGTAC
Organism: Helleia helle; assembly: GCA_963853865.1. Lineage (NCBI taxonomy): Eukaryota > Metazoa > Arthropoda > Insecta > Lepidoptera > Lycaenidae > Helleia > Helleia helle. Next base: position 6,139,434 of record OY971436.1, read on the forward strand.
TTTATAGAAGTTAGGAACTTCTACAAGGACGCAATTAGCCTCATTTATATCCAGTTCTGTAAAAACCGGGGACCATTTATGATTCACGTAAACAACAACTCCACCAGACTTATTTATGTAGTTCTTAGAATTAAAAGATGAGTAGCCTTCAAGTTGATTAATTGTAGAAGCTTCATTTATCCAGCACTCACTAAATATGATCACGTCAAAACTAATACCCAAACGATACTGCAAAACAAGAAAGTTGTCAAAGTTTTTTTGCAAACTTCTTATATTTAAGCTCAATATTTTTAGTGAATAATTTGATATTATATTGGAACATTCTTCAGGATATGATATGGTATGGCATTTAATCCTATACGAGTCATCCACATCATGTAACAAGTCTAGGGTAGCCATGGGTACATGGTTGGTAGATATGATGATTCAAAGTAAGAGCGGAGAGTAACCATACCAGCTTTGTTAATTGAAAATTGAAGCAAGATCAATTCTGAGCGAACTTTCTTACCAACTTCAAACTCTGCTCGAGATCTGACATTGTTGATGTAGTGGAGTGTAGAGAGTGTGACAATATGAGTGTGTATATTACAGAATATGAGCCAATGTGTATATAAGTACAAAATAAAAGAGTTGTATACAGATACAGCGACAAGGGTGGATGCACTAAGAAGAAACGGCATCATTGTCATCAGTAGGCAGAGGGGTCGCAGGCTGCTCGACAGATGCGACTTGATCTTGTCGTGTGGACTGGGATAGCTTGATGAGGTCCTCTTCGTTGTATATTCGAATCGCAGGGCTACCGAGTGATGCGTCTCTTTTCCTGACAAATATTGCTCCATTATGGGTCCAGCAATGTTTGTATTTGTGGCTGTTTGCGAACATTCTGACACTACGAAATAAACGACGGTTTACAGGAGTGAGACGTTCATTAACATAAACGGTTCTCTCAGGACCTTGTCCAGCTATATTGTTGCTTTTTAAGTTACGACGTACCTTTGCCTGCTTCAGAAATTCGTCTCGTTTGACCCGACGAGTAAACGCCACCACCAGGGGACGCTGCAGCTGCTTGTTGCTAACGTCACTGCGCTTAGGGCCAATCCGAGAAGCATATACAATATCTGAATCCTGCAAGGCGACACCAACACCCACAGCCGCTGTCAACACAAGATGGTAGGGGTTTTCATTTTGTATCTCCTCGACACCCGTAATCTCAACCTCGTTTCTCAATAGCATCTGGGCCTGATTATTTATTTGTTGTTGTAAATCCAAAACTGTGGCTTTTAACTCAATATTTTCTGTATGTAAAGACTCCAATGATTTGAGCCTTGCGTCGAAATTAGAGATTTTTTGGCTAATGTTTTCGAGACGACTTTTAAGAGAATCCCAAAATCATAAAAAAAGTTGATTATATGTTGTAAGCACAAACATTAAAGAAACTGTTATTTTATTACTTTTTAGTTTAGTATTTTTGAAGACGGTTTTAATTTTTTGTAAAATGTTTTTATTCATTTTTATTTCGCGGAGCTCAATATTTCGACATTATTTACCAATGTCTTGTTCACGAGACTTATATACACGTAATAGACACAGGTTACATGCACCAATTATTAGACTTTCAAAAGTAAGCAATTCTTTTAAAGGCAACTGTATACGCTTTTACAATAGGATCTCAGAAAACGTTCAAAAGCTCTCCATAAAAAATTTGTTAAAGAGCGTTTGTGTGGTTAAGGATATTATAAAGTAAAAGATTTCATGGAAGATACCACACCCTGGGAATAAGGCGTTCCTCCCGGGCATTTCAGGATAAGATGTTAAAATTGTTATAGAATATATATTATTTGAAAAGATTAGTTCCACTGAGTTTATTTCGCCTTACCTTGAAACCGGTGGTAGATTCAATTGACGTTCAAAAAGATACTGTATTAGTACTATTTTGAATTAAAAAAAAATATTTGATTTGATATAAAATTATAACTACGGCCTACCCTAGCCGCTAGGTATGTAGCGTGGTGCTACGTTATAGCGCCGAGTGGGAATTTATATAGCGTACCTACGCTAGGTTGAGTATAAATAGCGCGCTGTATTATGGCGCTATGCGTTATATTAACCACCACTAAATGGGACAAGTGGGAAGTGGGGTAGGAATGAGTGGTGGGCTTAACCCGTTTTAATACCAGCCGGCCTAGCATGCGCGCCACGACAATTTTTGTCTACCCTTTTCTCGTATTATCTCTCTATCTACAGTAGCCAACATGCGTTTTCAATATTAAGGACGAGATAAAGTTATTTATACATATAAACAAAAAATAAATAAAACCGGGAGCTTATTTTTTGTATTATGTGGCGTTTCCCTACTATAGTTATATAATTTCGGTATACGAAGACTGTTCCCGTAGTAGCAATCTTCGTATTACTCTAACGGGTAATCGAGAAAATACTCGATGTCGACAATTATCTCTCTCTATCTCGTGAAGAGGTATCTCGTTGTACGCATGCTACCCCGTCTGGGGTTGGAACTAGGGATGCAGTAGGGGGAACGAGAGGCTTAGCTTGTTTAAATACCTTTAAATATTTTTCCAGAAAAAAATAATCACCTTTTATATAACTTTATTATCGAGTATATAGTTGTGACCCGACCCCACTCGCTATCAGACAATTAACTTTAATGGCTACATTTAAATTAGCTTCGTATAAATGTCAACATATTACTATTGTGATGTCATTATCAACCCGCGTCACCGCCGGATGTCGGATAACGACCAACCACGTGGAGATCCACGTCTAGTCCAATATTCTAGTTCTAGTATATTTATATTAAAAACTAGCTGTTGCCTGCAGCTTCGCCCGCGTTACTCAACTCCTATATGTCAAAGCGTGATTTTATATAGCCTATAGCCTTCCTTGATAAATGGGCTGTCTAACACTGAAAGAATTTTTCAAATTGGACCAGTAGTTCCTGAGATTAGCGCGTTCAAACAAACAAACAAACTCTTCAGCTTTATAATATTAGTATAGATATATTATACTAGGTGTAGCTCCCGATTTTACACTCGTGAACTTAAATAATCATTATCATTAGGTACCAGTATACCGCTATCGTACCGTACTACCGTATGGCTCTTTTCTTGTAGGAGACAGTCTATCTGACAGTAGCATCACAGAAAAGCAAAGGCGTAACACCATTCAGCCGTATAAATGACGTCATTTGGCACTTACGTTTATTAAGAACATGAAGGATTTCAAAGGTTGAAATAAATATCAAAATGAATGAATTTCGAGAAAATAAAAACTGGTATCCTATGTGTCAATCTAGTTTCAGTTATAAATATAATATAGGGATGTTAAAAGTGAAATGTTGTAATTTTTTTGAAAATATCGATTTCCACATCTAATAACATAATAAAACCCTTTTCATTTGTTGAAACACTAATGTTAGACATGGCTTTTGCCAAATTTCATGATAATAAGTCAATGTGGAAATCTATATATTTTCATTTGACTAGCTGTTGCCCGCAGCTTCACCCGTGTTCACTTAGATTTACAGCCGTACCCGGATTGGTGATGATTATTTTTACAGCCAGAATTACTACTTATATCATCAGCTATCTGCCAGTTAAAGTCCCATCAAAATTTCGGTTCCGGCTATAAAAAATTAGTCTAGGCCGATTTGGAGATAATAGCCGGAATCAACAGACACACAGACAGGCAAAATTGTAAAAATAATAATTTTGGTACTTATATGTACCGCGTACATCCATGTGCATTTAATAAAAAGCGGTTATTTTAATATTACAAGCAGACACTCCAATTTTATTTATCTGTATAGCTTAAGACTTAACAATACCACAGACAATACTGGGAACAATCTTAGACTAATCTAGTCCTGTCAACTCGAAACGGTTGGTAGGAGGAGGTACTTACTATACGAATATCTAATGTTATTGGGTATTCCTGAGGGTATTCCCCCGCAACCTCTCAAAAACAAAGGATGTAATAATACAAGAAGTCCATTGAACATAATAATATATTTAGCTACAAGTACAAATCCATTTACAATAATATTTATTTACATTATATCTTATTTTCGAAAATAAAACCGGTAAATGTAATTTTTGTACTAATAGTACCGTCGAAATAGCTTAAGTTAATATTTTGGTAAAAATTTCTTTATTCGATACAATATTTTATATAAACATTTCAGAATCCTATTTATTATAATTACTATTTACAATATAATTTACATATTACTTAGTTTTTATACAATGACAAATGAGAATTCGAAAATAGATGAAATTATTGATGACTTTATACGCGAACGAAAAAAAAATGCAGTAGCTGCGCCATTTTGTAAGCGACAGAATACATGAATGTAGTTGCCAAAAAAAATAGTTTTAGACCAAAAATGATACTGAATACGTAACATTTTAATTATTTTATTAATAATAAGGTAGTTATATATCAGATTCTTTTGCAGCATTAATGAAGATACATATTTCATTGTTTCTATATCGATTTTGCTATAATCGAATTTCATACCAGATGAATTGAAATGTCAAATTAATTTGAAAAATATTTACAATTTATGTTAATAAACTATAATGGTTATTTACAATGATTAGCGATTTGAATTAATTACATAATTGTTAAAAATAAATTTCGTTTTATTTTAAAAATCCATGTTATATAGCTACTTTAAATATTACACAGATGATATATATTTAATTGTATATCTGGGATATTTTTAACCTATAATAAATAGTATTAATACATATTGTTTGAAAAACGAAACTTGAAACATACACCATCTTGATCTATCAAATAAAATCACCAAAGTAAGAACATTCTTACTGACCAAAGTTTATCAATACATACATTTAGAGTTACTGCTGAGTCTGTGTACTGGGGGATGGAGATCCTGGCACAGTCTGCATCGCCAAGTGGGGGGGCATCATTGGTGGTAGCGGCCTGCCCATGAGGGGGTGGGGGAAGTACTGCTGCAGTGGGTGGTGGTACATGTGGTGGGGATGCCGCGAGAACTGCGCCATCTTTAGCTTCTCGATTTCAGCCTCTTGCACTCTTTTCGCTTTCGCCCGGCGGTTTTGGAACCATATTTTAACCTGGTCAAAAAGAAAAAATGATTAAAACGTTACTTATTTTCATCTATACATATTGTAACTACTTGATTATATAATATACAAGTATACAATGACCACATTTTCCTGCCACTGCTGAAGGCATGAAGAAACGATAAAGCTCAATCGCAACACCTATTTACTATTAGTACTGTAACAATATCATTCCATTAAATTGGAGGCCTTTTTTATGAAATTAAGTAAGGATGTAGCCAGGATCCTCGAGTAGGTTCTTGACCCCATGTGGGACTCACACCTGGGAGTGCCGTACTCAAACTACAACCACTGCGAGCGCCTTCAGCTGCATTTGAAGGGGGACCCTTTCAGAGCGGCTGAAGGCGCTCGCAGTGGATCTGCAGGCAACAGGATCACCTCAGCGACATGCTGGCCCCGTCGAAGGCCAGATTATTCCTTCCTAGCAGTCCCCACGACGTCGTGTCGTTGTACTTATTTAATCAAAAAAAAATCTTTCTATTATGCTATGTAATATAGACTTATTTTTTTTTTATTTACTTTTATATCGTCAGTTACAGCTGTAACTGACGATATAAGTAAATAAAAGTAAGAACTAAAGCAGCTACTTTAGCTCACCTGAGTCTCGGACAGTCCAAGGGAGGACGAGAACTCCGCCCTCTCAGCTATGCTCAAGTACTGTTTGTCGACGAACTTGCTCTCCAAAGCACGCAGCTGCTGGGCGGTGAAGGGCGTGCGCGGCTTGCGGTTCGGCTTGTGCTTCCGAAGGTTACACTTCAGCTTGGGCGGCTCACCATTGGCATCTGGGGAATAAAATCAAAATTAGAATACTGTTGTTTTTTTTTACTTCGATCCCAAAGGGTGGGCGTACGAACAAAAAGCTTAGTACACAGTTGACAAAACAGTTCTATAACATAACAAAACTAAAAGAATTGTTCTCCAACCCGACGCAGGAGGCCCTGTGGTCGCAGACTGCAAGGTTGGCTTGGGGCAATCCCCCACTTTAACAAACAAATAGTGAGTCTAATGGGCTCACACTAATCCGACGAAGCATTAGGGCCATTGGGCCATTAGCATAGATCCCTCCGAAAAAGAAATGTTCCATTATAGAGCTGTCGCCCTTTTTTCTTTACGATAGTCAAACGAGCAGACAGAGTAAGAAGAGGCTTCTTACCAATGAACACAAAGTAGTTCACCAAGAACTAGATATCCTGAACTTCTTTCAAAAACATGACAAGGCTATTTCACAGAAGAAATAACCCATGTAGACGACAACGCACAAGCGCGATATTTAGTGGAAAGCCGCTGGATGGGAGCACAATACAGGTGAGGACAAACCATTGGGGGAGGTCTTTGCCCAGAAACTAAGATCAAGTATCAAAAGATTTGACAAGCTAATAATAATACCATATTGGAACGAGATAACAACATACGAAAAAAACCAAGAGTGACAGAGACATAGACACTTTCTTTTGTCTTTGTCTGAATATCACTCTTTGCTTGTTGGGCACAACAAAGATGTGCCCAACAAAAAATTATCGACTAAATTTGAATGCCATACAAACATTCTCACTCGCGAACAGTTTGTCAAATATGCCGCCATTTTGTACTACTTTTTAATTTGGTCGGTTTATGTAGGTATGGTGATACCAGTTTTGTTATAGGCAGATTACCCAAGAATGTGGTATTATTTAAAAAGGGTGACTGGAATTTTCGAAATAAAGACAATAAAAATAAATATGTTTATTGCTATCCTAAAAGGATACTATAGATCATACATATTAAGCCTTCTTTTTTATTATTTATGTTTTTAGCGGTTTGTTATTAGTCATTACATAATACTTTCGATAATCCGGAAAAATTCAGCTGTCTAAAATTACAATAAATGTTTGGTTAGGGCTAGTGCTTATAGTTATCTATCAACCTTTTCCAGTTTTTTTATTATTTTAAATACACTTGTTTCTAGAAAATAAGTAGACTTGTTATTATGAATGTGGTATCCCTGTAAAATATGCCTGTTCCTTTCGGGTATACGCGAATGTCAATTCTATATGATACTTGTTCCTAGCCCAGAAAGGACTACTATCGGCTAAGATGACGCCGAATGCGATATTTTGTCACTACTAGTGTGGATGTCTCTCTCTCTAAGTTGGCTCTTTTGAAAACTTGTTTTGGCACACACAGATTTTTGTAGTGTATAAATGAGGCTGAGCCGTCACGCTCGGAGGTGAAAGGTTCGGGTGAATTCGGGTACCCCCGAGTGTGCCCGTCGCCTGCGCGAGAAAGATACTGTCGCTGCGTAGCTTCACAATAATTGAAACACGGCTGTTGAAACCTATGTTACGTTACAGTGACATCTATTGACACAAATTTAGAATAGATAAGAATAGAAAAGACTTTTCTAAGAAACGCAATTTAGGTTTTTTAAATAAGTATAGTAAGTGGTGATCGACCGTCGGTGTTCATTGGAAGAGGCCTATGTTCGACGATGAACGGCACAATGTTGATAATGATGAAACCAGGTCAACCTAGATGAAATCATTTTTTTTATTTCAAGTATTACCAAAAAAGTAGTTTTATGAACGTCAATTGAATCTAACATCAATACCAAGGTGAGCATAGGAAGAAGAACCGGCGATACAAACTCAGTGATTCTTTTTATGATATGGATGTAAGATAAAAAAAATTGTAAGTATAAATGGATAAACATATTATTATATCTGGTATAGATATTTAGAGTCATTGTACAAATGTTGTAACGCCTATTGAAGTGGAATGCAACATACTATAATCCATCCATAATATAAATTCGACAGCCTAAGAGTGCTTGGAGTTTCCAAATACTAATTGGCTAAAAATCCTTTTCGGATGGTGATCGCTTACCATCAGGTGTGTCGCTCGTTTGTACCAGGCTATAAAACGGGCGCTCGAATTACAATTTCAAAAGCGGCTCTTTTAAGTGGCGTAATAAAAAATAAAAAAATAAAATATTTATGGAAACGGTACCCAAGATTACATCAATAGCTTTTTAAACTTTTTCGTTGATTATTCGATGACATAAAACACTGCGTTATTACGGCTGAAATTGTAAAGATTGTTTGTTTATAAAATAAAATAATTGAGACAAATATAACGCAATAACCCGTGTAAATTATATGAAAAAGGTTGATTTTTTAATGTTCTTCTTCTTGTTTACTAACTCTCACAAGAATTTGCCAATGTCATACTACTTTATTGCTTACCTGTCATATCGAAGATGGCCGTCCACTTTTTATGAAACGGAATATTACTTTTCCTACCTAAGTTTCGCTACCTACATAATGTCTATTAGCAATATCAATTATCTAATTAACAGTTGCTAATTAATGGTTCCTGTCATTGATTGATTAAAATAATTATCGAGAAAGTCCATACTTGCGTATTAACTAGATAAGTAGGTATATATATAATATTTACGCAATCTTTAGTCATTAATTGTAATTAATATATCATATTAATATAAACATTATCGTTATTGACGTTATTGATGTTTTTTTTTTCTTCGTTGGATAGGCAAACTGGCAGAAGTGCCATCGCGGCACAGTGCATCCCGCACCAGTGAGAGGCTTATTAAAAAATATATTATAATTATGTTAATGTAGTGTGAGGTATATTTACCCACAAAACTGTATTAAATTTGTCTATGACAACAAGTGACATGTTTTGAAAATTTCTTTCACAATAGAATTTATTCGTCATGCGGTTTTGTATACGGTTTTCAATTTCGAAATGTTTTAGGTGTTATGATAACATAATAAATATAATTAATGATAACGATTCAACAGTACCTACCTAAGCTACGTTGAGAAGTTATTTAAATTTACTCTGTTGTGTAAATTTAAGAACAAAATGAAGGCAGGAAAAAAGATATGTATTTTGCTTGATGTGATAAAATTATGCATATTAATTTTATAACTCTATAATATTTTATAAATTCTTTTCTGAACTTTTGTTCATCTATTACAAATTGCTAAGAAATAAATAAATGCTGTTTTCGTTCTCGCCGTTAAAATTAAAAGTGAAAACTTAATTTTTACGCTCTACAACTCGTACCTTTGAATTTCGATTATTTTATTCCACAATATTGAATTCTATACAGCCAGATACATTATTTGGGCATATTATAATAATTTATATAACAAAAACCGCAAATGGAACGACATTATTTATAATGAAAATATTAAATATGTCACAACGTTACAAACGTATTAATTCCGACGTCACCCTTCGCTTAGTAGCTAATGCTAAGAAAAAAAATTGAGAAAAAAGTAAATTATGTGACAGCCGAAAGAAGTCGCAGTGTATTAATGTCGTGTTTAGCGAACGTCAAAGCTACCGGTAATATATTGAAATGAAATAACGGCGCCTGCACTCTACACGTTTTTAGAGATTATTTTTAACATCACGAAACGTTTTGGTCAAATGCATACCATAATAGAGTAATATTTCATTTAAATACACTAAAAACTCTTTGGTGTGTAGTAGTTAGTATTTGGAAATCACGATAAAATCCGTAAAAAGTAAATTAATTATAAGAAGGATATTCTCTAATTAATACCTAATAGGTATATAAATATTAAGAAAATAAATGCAAGCTAATTAAAATAAATACAATAAAACAAACAGATTATAAGCTAATAAAACACTCTGCACAAATAAAACAGCAGTACGCAGATAGTGATTCACAAACAATATAATTGTGTAGAAGCTCCTTAGAATGCTCTATGCGCGTAAATTGTCTCTTAAATATACGTCTGCCTCGCTCGTCTTGTTAATTGTCTGAGAGATATCGACTACAGATGTTAAACTTCTGAATTTAAATTGTGACTCGTATGTGACGAAAGAAATATGTTTATTTAAATATCGCATTAACCATTGTTTTTTTTTTCATGGCGTATGCATGTCTAAAAAGTCTTTATGTCTATCCCGAATTTTAAATATTTAAAATGAGCATGTGTTCGCTTTTTTAGTGTACTCATTTAAATTATGTTTTATGTATTTCGATAAAATGATTTTTTTATATATTTGAGCTTGCGTAATTCGAGAATAATTTAGGGGAATAAAGTGTTTTAAGCGATTTTTAAACGTTTTTTTAGAGACACTTATTAGTAGTGAAAGTGCTATTCGCCACTAGAGTCATTATTACGTATTTTATATTTAAATATAGCAAAAAAAATATGTTCAATATTTGACATGTCAATAATCATGAATGAGGAAATTAGATTGCTAATTGCCACTTTAGCAAATCCTTGAATAAGCTTTGATTGAAGAAGAAGTTTTTTGCCAATAATAAAAAAGACGAAGACGTTGACCAAAGACATTAATATTCACATAATAAACATAGATGCTCAACATTTTTAAATACTATGCCGACGGTACCTATGCTAAAAAGACAGCTGATATATTAATGAGAATATTTGCTTTTTGTGAACGCACCACCATTTATCCTGCGCGCGGTATGTCATTCATTCCGATATTTTAAACGTTCTACACTTGGTGTTTTTGTTAACAAGAGGAGTTTGCATTCTTCGTTTTCGATATACTCGGTGCTCTATTAAGGTACTATAAATAAGACATTTCTGCCACCAATTAAACGTGTAACTACAATTTACAAGCGATTTACGATAAATCGCAATTTGCTTTATTGTATATGGGCCTGCAATTACTGATTTTTATCGTATTTTGAGATTTTACGAAGTATTTTAAGATAGTTTATTACATTAATTTGAAATATCTATATGAAAGGCAGAATGAAACTGCGGTATGTTTTTAAATTGGTTGTTAAAATTGTCTAAAAGTGGGTATTAGTCGCTTATGTTTAATATTAAAAGATAAATACATTTATGAAATAATGGTGGCACGCTTTTTATGCTAACGCACATATTAAAACGTATTTACGGTTTCCATCGCGGTTTGTCAAGTTAACATTCCCGTGTCCATTATATCTTTCAAAACTTAAAACGGGGAAGCTATTAACAAGCTCCCGGATTTGAACCTTATATTTATCGAACGATCAAACGGACACCAGCCCATTCATCAGAGTACCAATCGTTTCATTAAGAGACGCGGAAGTCTGCTCTATAATCTATTATATTTTTTTTTTAAACTACTTAGTGGCAAAGATCGGACACGATAAGTTTTTTAATCATTGTGAGCATTTTTGTTTACAGTACAGCAGTATTAATAAAAATTGATTATATCTCGTTTTGTCTATGGAGATGTAGAAATGATAAAATTTAGTAATAGGTAATAAAAGGTAGTTCCTTTTTATTACCTATTACATATAAGGATGCGAGTGGCAAGGGAGGGAGGCCTATGTTCAGCAGTGGACGGATAAAGGTTGCTGCTGATGATAATGATGATGACATATAAGAATATTTTGACTGAGGTTGTAAGAAGAATAGGATATTAATTTTTATACATTGCAAAATAAATTTTAGGTACCTACTACTCTTCTATCTGGATTATAATAGTATATAATAGGCATTAACATAAAATGTATCCTTAACAACAAAAAACCGATAAAGTTCGAGTGGGGCTCGCGCAGGAAGGGTTCCGTACCATTATAAACGGACATAAACTCTCCTTGGGGAGCCCTTTAAATACTTATTTTATTCTGATTTAGTACTTATTGTTATAGCGGTAACAGAAATACATCATCTGTGAAAATTTCAACTGTCTAACTATCGCGGTTCATGAGATACAGCCTGGTGACAAACGGACAGATAGACGAACGGACAACGGAGACGAGTAGCGGAATCGAATCTAGACTAAAAATGTATGTTTCTTACATAAAATTCCTTTAAAGTTTTATATTTCGCTCATAAAATCTAATTCTCACTAATTATTATCATTGTCTTAACCTTGTTCCGTCCAGTCACACACCGAGCCGCCGCCGGTTACACTCGGCGGTCCCGAGTTCAGCCGATCGAGCATTTCACCACCGAGCGTGACGGATCAGCCTCACTCACCGCCTACAAAAATATGTGTGCAATTCGCCAAAAGAAGTTTTCACTTCAGAAACTTTAAGGGATTTTATCGTGGCTTAGGTATGAAGATTTTTACACGGCCGAACAAACAATGGTCATGGACTGTCTCATAATAATTAGTGAAATTAGCGTAAATATTATAAAACATTATTAATTTATCGATTATTTTCCATGTCTATATTATTCCGTGGCTTGTAACACTTACAAATAGCTGTTCAATGGGGCATTAGTATTTGGAAGCGCGCCAACGGTTGGCGACACACGACTTCGACACACCCTTTAAATGTTATTTCGGTGATTACTTTGTACTTTTAAACTTTCAAGTTGATGCCTGACTGATTTATCAGTAACGTATTGTCCATAATATGCACATTTTTTTATATGCATATATGAAATAACTAAAGAGTTTTGTTTGAAAGCGCTAATTTCTGAAACCAGTCTACTAACAATTTAACATATTCATTGAAAAATGTTCAAGGCTCATAAAAATACAAGTAACTATTAGATAGCCAGTACTATATTAGATTTTATAGTATATTCTGACTATCTGTTATTATCTTAAGTCTAAAACATTGATATTATTATTAGTAAGAGGTAGTGCCATGCAGCATTGCAGCCGAACTGGGCCGGCACGACTGGGGTGGTACCTCTCGCTCAAATAACACTGGCGTCAAATGACAGCTATGCTGTCACTTGACGCTGCGTTTCGTGCAGTTTGCGAGTTTCCGGTAGCCTATTGGGGGGGATAGGGAAAAGGGGGGCAGCGCATCTGCATAGCCTCTGGTTGTGCGGATGTGTATGGGCGTCGATATCACAAGGCTCCGACTGCTCGTTTATGACATTAAAAAAAAACATCAGATTTCGTCATCAAAATTTGTCAAGGAGATAGGTTTAATTTTGAGAAGGGATATACGCTATCTGAAAAAGCCTGATCTGCTTCATTACAATAACATTATGTAAGTTGACGCGGATGCAATTACCGTTTGAAGAATATAATTAATGCCTTTTATTGTAAACTTCATATTAATAATATTTAATTTTGTTCGTTGAATATAACTTTATATTTCACTAGCTGTTGCCTGCAGCTTCGCCCGCGTTACTCAACTCCTAAAAGTCACAGCGTGATGTTATATAGCCTATAGCCTTGCTCGATAAATGGCCTATCTAACACTGAAAGAATTTTTCAAATCGGACCAGTAGTTCCTGAGATTAGCGCGTTCAAACAAACAAACAAACTCTTCAGCTTTATAATATTAGTATAGATATATATATTTATTAATGAATAAATATAAAAATTATAATAAAAAATAATTAGTAGAACGGAATCAAAAGGCATATACCCAGTGGACGAATAAAGGCGGATAATGATAAAAAAATATCAATACAAGGGTTTTTGTTGTCGCTACTCTGTCGCAGTCCTGTCGTCCCGGTAATTGATTAGGGGCGCTCTATAATTACCGCGGTTGCTGACCGTACTCGCTAACTATAATATAATGCGTGAATGACTATCACCACTGAATATAGTTGCTAATATTTGCTGTTTCCAATATAAATTGTAAAACGAGTGGGTCGAGCCGTCTTGAAATGCGTTGATAGAGGCCTCCCGTGATACGGACTGATAGAAAAGGTGGATGATCTTGACGATAATGACAATATAGATTATTAGAAGGTGATATAAATGTGATACACCTGGTTTACGCAGATGTAAGGTTGTCCTTATCAAATATACATTTTCATATCGATAAAGAAGATAAGTGATTACTTGATAACATAACGTCTTATGACAAGAGAAGGCAAAATGTTAATTAGATATTGTAAGCAAAACGCACCTAAAGCGTTCAAAAGAACAACATTCTTTTTTTCGTCAAGAAAGTCAAGCATTATGTAACTCTCTTAAGATAAGGGTGTGTAAGTTTGATAAGTACTTTTCAGTAACACAGGATAGTTTGACCAAAGTTCTTGCAGACATACATGAGCCTCCTGTAAGTTTTTGACGTGACAACGTCTTATAATTCGATGGAGCCGGCTGCACGAACGAAAAAACATGACGCATGCGGCGTTACCTCGCTCTGAGGCGTTCCATTTTCTTATGACGTTGTCACGTTCAACTATCGTCAGTACCTAAACCGACTTTACAGACAACCGATTTTTTATGTTTCACAAGTAAGTGGTCAACGTCGCCCATGAACATAAAAAAAATAACCTGAAAATAGCCCAGGTAATCAGGTGTTGCCTATTCTGAGACATAAGAAGTCTCGGTCCAGTAATCACACTGCCTGTCCTGCCCTTTTTCGAAACACAGCAAAGCTGTTTCACGGGAGAAATAAGCAAGATGGCCCATGTAGCGCGGCACAGCGCATACCTCCCACTGGTGAAATATGATAAATTATAAATACTTAACAGCATCAGAATTTATATTCTATTGCTGTGTTGATTAATAATAATAATGATGTTATGGTGTTGTGACATTAACATATCATCGATAAATATATACCCATGTTAATGAATGGACAAGATAATACGGCACGGACCCAGCGGGGCGTGGGACTCCCACGGAACTTAGAGATGGGATACTTTCTTAATATCGATACACCAACCTGACCTTTGTGGTTGACCTTTGAGGTCTTTCGGTATCAACTTGATAACAACATTTTTGATATTGGGTATCACTAACACTGTTGAGCTAATACTAATTCAGGTGATCAAAATTTTCCGTCTGACACAGGTGCTCACTGGGCATGGTTGCTTTGGTGAGTACCTGTGCCGGACGGCCCGCAGGGAGCCGTTGACAGTGTGTCACGATTGTGGCGCGGCGGTGGACTCGGCCCAGCACACCCTCGAGGTGTGTCCGAGATGGGCGGCGCTGCGTCATGATCTGACATCGGTCATCAGAGGGGACTTGTCTCTGCCGAGTGTCATCACCGCGATGCTCGGTGACAACGAGTCCTGGACGGCGATGGTTTCCTTCTGCGAGGCAGTAATGTCCCAGAAGGAGGCCGACGAACGGGTGAGAGAGGAGGCCGCCGACGAGGCCTCCCCCCGTGGGCGACGAACGGGGGTGCGCAGGAGGCGCTACTTAATGCGCCTCCAGTAACGCCCCTGTGCTCGTGTCGGGTTCAGGATGGGAACCTGGGCCCAGTATGACACGACGTCGCGGGGACTGCCTAAACAGCCGGGTAATCCCCCCCTTAAGAGGAGTAGTCTGGCCTTCGCCGGGGCCAGTCTGTGGGACCCTCATAATGCGGCTGAAGGCACTCGCAGTGGTTTTAGTTTACGGGTAGGGCACTCCCAGGTGCGAGTCCCACATAGGGTCAGGATCTACCCGAGATCCTGGCTACATGCGTAAAAAACATTTCCCTGCGATAACAAAAAAAAAAGGTGATCAAAATTTACTTAATCCTAGTCGATTCACTGTCTTCATGTCTCCTCGAAAAAAAGCGAGGAAGACATGTAGCCCTATTTTTTATATTTGCTGCCAAAGATTTTCTTCGACCATGAAATTATCTTTGTTTTACTTCACATAATTCATAATGTCACAGGGGACGGATGCGGGTTGATGATTACAAACACGTTTGATATAATCGCTCTGACACACTTTTAATTGGCTACACCATTAAAGAATGTAGCGCTACACAGCGGGTACCTTATTATACATTTTAAGCTATTAATCATTATTTAGCTATTCAAATTAGCAATGTATAAGTTATAGCTACTTTAGAAGTCAATTCTCAGAAGTCATTTAGCGAATGTGGGTCTGACACACAGATGACAAATTGTCCGATTCGATCCACTGTAATTATGTCATTTCAATAGAATCGGTATTTTTTATGACACATCTTTTTTATATGCCAGTTTTTTGATACAAATTTTATAAGGTCTTTGATTTTTTATACTAATCTATGAACAGGGGCGCATATATATTTAAAGATAAAAATCTAAGATCTTCTGAACTGGAGATATTTTTGCGCACTCTATGGATTTTTATACGATAAAAAATAAGGATAAAGCAGTAGTATATTGTACTTATAATAAAGATATAAATATATTATGTATGTATTCCATTATTTATTATCCTTGAAGCTAACATAATGAATATATAAATATACAAGATACTTACGTAATAATAAAATCTAGAAACATATCTGATCTCTATTCTAAAACTGATTAATATTGACAAAAAAAATCATGCTCCTTTGCCTAAATACAGAGTAAAAAATAATGAAATTCCTATAATTGATAATTAAAATGTAATCTAATATACTTGTCCAAAATTATTCTTCTGTATACTTTCATAGTATAATCGATAAGAGACAACCGGTACGACCAAGTATCAAGATTACATCAGCGCTCATCAATTTCATCGCCTTTTCAATTACATATTAAAAAAAACTTATCGCGCAATACGGGAAAACGATCAAGATTTTTCGAAATCATTCAAAGCTATAAAGTAGCAAGCTGTAAGATAAAAATCTCATTAAATCTGGGTCTTTATTTGCATAAATAGAAACATCAAAAGAAATATTTGTTTTATAATTAGTCGATGTTAATATTATGTCATTATGTTTTGAAGTCATCCTTGTATGTATTGGTGTTATCTTATTATTTAGTAGATATAAAAAGACACAGCTTTGTAATAATTAAAAAACTGACATTAAAAATAATATTTTTTATTAAAGCTTTGTATATTGTAATTATTTTTAAAAGCGTACGCAAGTTGACAATAATTTTCAATTTATAATTGTTAAAAGGGCCATAAAATTTAATGAATGCAAATTTTTGTGTGAACCATACATTTTTATTAACCTAACTGGCAATTTTGAAAAGCTTGTTTGTGCAAATTAAGTGTAACAATCGTTGACTTCGTTACGTGGAAGAATGCATTTGGGGGAAAGGGTAGAACAATGGCATTTCTAATTGGTCAACGCATAAGGTCGGGGGAAAAAAAGGAGTTTTTACCCGTTTTTACTTCAATGATAAATGACGTATTGATAGCGTGCTGTATCTACAATTATAATTTATCGATGTGCTTTCAATTTAAAATAAGAACCGCTTGTAACGTCATTTAAGTGTTTATTACATTATCCGACCTACATTGTTAAGAGTTGTATACACTATGTTGTAATTAAGAGAATGAAATATATTATGCATAATAATATAGTAATGCAATTGGAAACATGTTGTAAATAGAATTTGTATGCTCCAATTTTCATGTGTGGTCTGTAAGTCTTACTAAAACGGTTTAGCACGCTTGGACAAAACATTAACTTCAAGTGTTCTTTAACTAGCATACTTAAGGTTTAAACTGTACTTTGGTTCATTGTCTACAGTCCGCGGCGCTTCTGCGAACACTAAAAATATATTCAATATATGCCACACAAAACGTTAAACATCAAAGAACGGGGAAATATCAACTCTAGCATGTTATTCTTAAGTGTTTCGCCCGAGTCAATTAGCAAGATTGTTTGCGAGTTGTAATTTGCTCGTGCAGGAAGCACGGATGGCGTGATGGCGATCCCAGTACCGTATAATCTTCCTCTGTGATGTTATCTCAAGATTTATTATTCGCTGTCATCATCCAAGAGATGGCAGCACGCGTCACTGACACCATCTTTCTAGATACTATATCTTCTAATTACGGTTTGAACTTCTTTCGCCCCATGACCTCCCACATTGAATCTATTATCGCGTTTAAGCGCAAAAAGCGAGGCAGTAACACCATTAATTATACGAAAGTTAAGCAGTAACGAGTTCGCATAGGGAAATATAAAAAGGTAACGTATAATAAACCTATTAATTCGCATTCCCGACATCCGATCGAGCGTCTCCCACGCAAGCCATTCGATTAATCGCTCAGTTACTCCCCCGGCCGCCAGGCGGAGCCACGAGTCAATAAAATACTTGTAAACTATCGCGAAATGAATTAAAACAGATGGTGAGCCAATTAGGAAAGGCAATCGTGCGAGTACTGGGCAAAAAAAGGCCACACAAAGGCCTTCGTACAAAACGATCGCATATAACATGTATCTTAAGGTGTTTATTTGTGTGATACAATGATCGTAATAGGGTTTCGGGTTACAAGCGCTAACGAGTGCTCGATAAGCCTTTACAGTTATTCTGATAGACAAATATGGACGTATTTATCTCGCAGTTTGCACTCGGTTAGCCCGTAATGTTATTATACACTAATTAGCTGAGCTAATTCTTATGATTGCCTAATTGCTTTAACTCTGTGATTGTGCCACATTAGCGTAGTCGTTTTTTGTTGGCCTTTTTATGGGTTTTTTTGTCAGCGGCTTTGTTTGTTGCTTATCTAAATTATAAACCTTTCTTGTTTCTAATCTAAGGGCACCTGCTCCATTAACATCATCATCTTCTTAATGAGCTGAGATTAATCGGTGACCAAATAGAGTAATTTTATGAACACAACGGATTTGTTGGCCAATCGTAGAGATAGGCTTTTTGAGTATTTTAACATCAAACTCTATGCAACTTTGAATTGGTGCATAATAAAAATTCACTTAAATTACAGTCATTACAAATCTAATGTTACTGTTGAGATTTCATTGCTCTTAAATCATTGCATAGAATTTCTGCAATATTTTACAAATGATTGGCGTAAATAATTCAAATTTGATTTCGACGCTAGATCCGATTGTTATTCAAATATGTGACACGAATGTCAAACACAATTCAGTCGTATTTCGGCAATGGTGCATTGTTGGCATTTGATTTGGCGACGTTATCTATGAAATGGAATTAACAAACGCACATAGCGCGCCATTTTAGTATTTAAACGTCAATTTTGTGTGATCAGATTGATAACTTTTAATACTTGTTTATATTGTTGTCATACAATCCTGGATTGTATATTTATATACTTATTCGTTCGATTATTGTGAAAAAATAACTAAAATGACCACATAGGAGTAGGAAACTTGATTTGGTCAGGCTATAAATAGAAATACTGAAAAAAAAAAACAAAAATTGTCGAACGACCAGTTTTCAGTGTTATAGTTTATAAATGAAAATAGCATAGATATTATATTAAAAAAATATATCAACTCTATATTATATAAAGCACAACTAACAGATATACTGCGATAAATATGCAAAAATCAATAAAAGCTATTGAAATATATTGTTTAATAAAAGGTATCGGATCAATCTAGCCACAACAGGCTTTAAAGGAAATAAAAGGGAATGGAACCAGTTGTTATCGCACAATAGGCCCGTGTTACGGAGTTAAATACGCGTTAATACGTTATACGATACGTTTACGGTCCTCTATAATAGACTATTACGTGTGCTAAATCACTAATACAAAATTGATTCGATCGATACGATTGAAACGCAATTATTTTTTCCAATTTGCGCTATCAATTTTCGTTACCTTTACGGCTATTGGTGTTTGATAAATCGCTGATTTAATAGGGTCATATAAAAGGTATGTACTTAGGAAATAAATAAATCTATCATATTATAGAGAAAAATAAATATATAGCCTGACAAGAAAAATAAAAACCCTCGCCTACTGCGGTAAATTTCGAAACTCATTTCTGTA
Source organism: Helleia helle (assembly GCA_963853865.1). NCBI lineage: Eukaryota > Metazoa > Arthropoda > Insecta > Lepidoptera > Lycaenidae > Helleia > Helleia helle. Next base: position 6,159,128 of record OY971436.1, read on the forward strand.
TGGACGATACTATGTGTTGACGCAAAAAAGATACAGTGGCGACACCACACAAGTTTTATATTTTTCTGGTCAGGCTATACCTATTTTAGATCAATTTTAAGTCTCGGAATATGTATTTATATTTCAATTAAAAAAAAAACAACAAACGCCGTGTCTTAAAATCGAGTTTTTTTATGAGGATTAACTACGGGTTTATAAAATGTAGCGTTTTTCGCTCAAAGAAACAATTACCCACTTTAAAATATCAACAATTAAGCATTCAACATATTTATAACCACACGAAGTAAAAAATTAGATTTAATTAGTTATAAAGAGAAAAATAAATAAAACAAAGCGGATTCGTGACGCCCTCGCGTTACAAGGGCGACGGTTGCATGTCCAGACATACTTTCTGGTGAACAAAAGTATTTTTATTTGCAAACCACAAACATTGAATGCGGGCATGATCATAATAATAACATTAAAATTTGAATAAACGCACAAGGGCCGATATTTGACCAAATTGTTCCAATTTTTATTTTATTCAATATAAAAAACATACAAACATCTGAATTTAGAACCTCCTCCTTTTTTAGAAGTCGGTTAAAAACCTATACTAATTGTATTCAAGAGCTACTACTGATACTAATGGATAAATTGATGAATAAATAGTGTAGAAAAAACTACGCTAAATTGTTGTCGTTGCTAATTTATACACAAAGACTACTATTGTTTAACTAGAGATAGACTGGAAACTCGAATCAAATATATGTAGGCCTTACGTGGCGCCATCTAGTTGTTGGATATGGAACTAAAAACTTATACCTAGCTATAGCCTATATATTATACGTTTATTATTATTCTAAGGTTTATTATTTCTATTAATTATTGTTATTTTATGCAGTTACCTGTGATATTTTTTGTTTAAGGAATTGTCTCATTACCTACCATGTTTTATTTTCTATGATGTTAACTAATTAATTCCATAGACCTATGAGATAATATTTTACACAAAAATATCACAGGCCGCATCTGCATTCATCTTGTGCATAACTACCAGCAGAACCTTAAAATTGCAAGAACAAAATGCGCATGAATTCGAACTTTCAAAACTTATTCTTTCCAAAACTTATTCCAGAATTTCAAATTATCGCAACAACAGCGGCCATTTGCATTTTTCAACTAATAAGTATTACCACAGTATTACTAAATCAGAAATTCTAAATCCTACCATATTACAAATAAAACTAATTATGATTAACAAGATTAAAGGTATTAACGGCACTTAAAATACGTTACAATATAAATAAAATAATGTTGGATTATGTATTAATTTTGAAAATATACGTATATTTAATTATTTGAAAAAATAATTTTACCAAATTATCAAATATTCCTTTCTAATATTTTTAACACAGCCACACTCTGAATTTAGTAAAAAATCCGACGGCTAGATGTCGCTTTTTATTACAAAATAAATTTTGTTCCTAGTTTCCATACCGTGTTTATACATAAATTACAATTATATCTAATGCCCAAGCTCAAAAGTGATGTCACTATATTATATTTAGCGGTTATTGATTTGTCTAAAACTTTTAATTGACATAATAACTATATATGTTTCTCATATTTAAATTTAAAAATAGAATTGCAAAGCTCTGTCCGTTTACAAACATGGCGTCGTATTAAAGTTGACTAAACAATTTTGATACTTTCATTTAGTTTTGGACATTTAAGTAAGCCTAAGAAAATTATGCTTCTTTCTGTCAAATACTAGTTAAATGAATGACTTGGACATAGTATTTTGATAGGTTTTTTATATTATGGTATACGTGAAGTTTATATACGTAATATTGCAGTTTATTGTGTAATAAAAGCTTTAATTCGGCACGTTAATGCCACTAGAATGTAGTTTCATCACGCGATTTACCAAAAATGCATTAATTCTTGAAAAAAATAGTTTTGATTATGTTTCATTTATTTACATAATATTAATAATGAAATAACACCGCATAAATGTAATAAGACTTCCAATGATGTTATTTTTTCCGTTTCCATACTTACGTTTTTTTACTATACAGACCTTTTACTTCAAATTAATAGGCTTTAAGGTGTAAAATATGAGGCAGGCAACTGTTACAAAACCAACTGCTTTTTTTCTATAGCATAAGAGGGCAAACGAGCAGTCGAAGTCTTTTGGCGAATATCGACATAACGCATCTGCATAACTAGAGATTATGCAGATGCGTTGCCCTCCTTTTCCCTATCACCCCAATGAGCCACCGGAAACTCACAAACCGAAACGCGTCAGCATAGTTGTCACTTGACGCCGGTGTTATGTGAGCGAGAGGTACCACCCCCGTCGTGCCAGCCCAATTCGGCTGCAAAACAGCATGGCACTAACTTTTACTGCTGCCTGCAGTTTCATTCGATTTAGATACACTTGTCACCTGATTGATAATGTTTTTTTTTAAATATTCATTCTTTATTATAAAGTTTCAAACTACAAGCTGGCAATACTTGCGATTTTAAACAAACATTGTACTCATTTACGGTAAGCAAAATTTTAATTTGTACCGTTTTAACGATTTTTCGGTGTAACATAAAAATCGGAAAAATACGATTTAATTAAATAATTATAAGGACAAATTTTACGATTCGGCGGCGATAATCGGGCGTTCTCGGTTTTATCTGGGACCTAAATTTATGTTGTTTGGACACGCGACTCGCCACAGACTAAACAAACAGTATTTAAGGTGACTGGGACCTTCATATTAGACCATTAGTCTAGAACCACAGACTCATTAAACACTGCTCTGGGGAAAGCTTAGTTTAGCTTTAAGTATTGCTATAAATGGGGTGTTAGGGATATAAGTTTTAGTAAATAGTCTATATTAGACTCTGTCTATCAAAGGTAACCTTCAGGCGTACAGTTAGACAAGGTTCTGCTTCGGAGTATATATAAATATAGACCATAGTCTAAGTAACGCTGATCAAAGTTAAGGAACTTCACACGCCATCAATGAGTTTGTCTTTAGCATCCGGCTTAACAGGACCATTGCATATTGAGATAAGTCGCATAGACATAGATAATCCTCTCCTGATTTCGAGTTCAACAGACGCATAGGTATATATTCTAATAATAATAAGATTTCAGAGCAATATCCAGCCAGAAACATTTTTTGCCATGCTTCCTTTTGGCAAAATGTCTCAAAAAGGCTTCGCAAACTAATTGGCTTGAAAAATATAATTCGTGATTATGTAAATTTATTTACGTTTTGTATTCCTAATAACAATATTTGAATAATTCAATTGTCTTCGTTAACATTGTTTATCATTGCTTACGACATTAAAGTGGATTTATTTGAGGTTATAAATAAAATTATTATTAAAGTGGAGATTTTATTATGATTAATAGCTAAGAGCTCTGTCACAATCATAATATGTGATATACTGTACTGTACAAACAAAATATGGGTTAATGTTGATGAAGGCAGAATAGAAAAAAAATGCACAATGTTTTTTTGCTATTTGAACTTTGTTTTTTGCCAAAAAAAAACGGAAGAGTAAGTTAAAAACCATTAAAAACATACTAGGTATCGTATGCTTTATAAATATGGAATAAAATTTAAAAATGGTATAAAAATATTCAAATTATGAAAACCCGAACAAAGAAATTCGATAATACAGCCAAAATGCGACTAAAAAAAATTAAAAAACATAATATTCCATATCTAATTGATAATGAACTTAGATAATGACATAATTATAACGATAATAAGAAAATAATTTTCGTACAAATTATTCAGTTATTACCATAATAAAACAATAATCGGCCTTCGCACGTTGTAAAATACGTTAAAAAATCCACAATTATGACATGATTACGAGATTCTTTTTGTATAAAAAATATTTTATTCCAATTTCAAATTACTCATTGTCATCACGATTCAAGTTTCGATTAGAACTTAAATGGTGGTGTCAAATGATATAATTTTTTTAAATTGACATTGGCAGAAAATAGTTATTGTATTATTTGACTTTTATGAGGAGTAAGATAGAATTTGTTTATGAATAAACTTGACACTGGCAGAATATAGCAAAAGGATTTGACAAGAATAAAAGTATTTTTTTTTATTTAGCTGTGTTTAGGAAAAGGATATTGATTGTAAGTGGCAGTGGGAATGTCATTTATAGTAATTAATTGACCGGCAAGCCAAAAGGTTACGGAACGGACGTTTTTTGTCGGTTTTTTCAACGTCGTTTTAGAATTTAGTATTCTTGACTTCTAAAATATCGAGGTATACCAATTAGATGGAATTATAGTTCTGTATATAACATAATTAGCCAATTTAGGTTTCTTTCAAGTACTTATTAGTTTAGTTTCTTTGGCGAATCCTTATTTAAGTATCCATCATAAGCTTGTGATCACAAGGATACTTTATACTATTCATGATAAATGATTTCTCGTCTATTTAAATCCAGTACACAATTTCTGTTATTATGCAAAGCGGCCATGTTGTATCCCGCCATTTTCTCAAGCCCGAATATTGTTTTCGCGTTTCGACAGATCCGTTATTTATGTACGGCTTATCGGATTTTATTCGGCTGTTTGTTTTCAACAACCGGTTCTGATGGGGTTTACCGGGAATCCAGGTTGACATTACCATTGATGGCGAATTTAAGGGTGAGCGAATGAACGGAATAACTGAGTGACATTTATTGAAGCGGCCATGTTTTGTTATCTGTATTTTTTATATATTATAGACACGGCTCACGGCTGTGTTTTTAAGGCAGTAGATAATATGCTATAGTTTTATTTTAGATATTTGTCTATCATTTTATTTTTAATCGTTTATTTTTGGTTGTCATATTTCAATGACATAACGATTGTAGTTTATACACTTGTAAAATATTATATTTGCTCTATTTATTGATAATATGTTTACGTTTTTTGATATGAAATACTATCAAGTTCATCAATTGCAGATTAAAATACAACTGTATTGCATTCTCAAAAATAATATAATATAATATTACGTATGTATATATAATAATATATATGAAAGCATATAATATTACGTATGTCTCTAGAATCATGGAGAGCCTAGCGCAGAACGCTAGCCATTAGGTACTCTATGGAATCATAACCAAACTCCTTTCATGCTATCCGCATGAGAGGAACTAATTCTACAGTTTGACACGGCTATTCATGCCAGGTCATACGCTGGTCCAATAAGATTTTCGAACTTCAAATCTTATCAGACTTGTTAGTGTTGGCCTTTTAAATATTTTTTTAAAGGCCTTGGACACAGACCGCTTACAAGTAATTATAATTACCACGTAATTAAACTCTTCCTTATCATAAAAAATGCATTAAATCATTTAAAGTAATGTTCATTTAAATAAACAACACATATTTATTAAACAACAAGGATTTTAATTAATATAATTAATAATATAATAAACAGGTTTATTCTAGTAATTATAATGATAAAATTTATTTAAGATATCTAATTAGGGAAATAGTTTAGGGTTTTACGGGTTTGTTTTACATGAAGGTAAAGTAAAAGAGTGGACGGATAAAGGATGATGATGATGAAAGTAAAAGATTCACCCGTCTACATGGGTACCACCATCATGCTTCCAGAATACAACTTTTCCTTTTTTTATTCATATGAATGTTGAAATTTGAAATTGAATCCAGAAGTTCGGTGCCAAGATAGGCATGGTGGATAAGACATTATAGGCAGTCACAATAAGCAGTCCTGAAACAGGTGACTAGGTGGCTGCCGGTTGGTCTACTGGAATGGCAAAAGTAGAAGTTCTGACTTGCTAATTCAAAGATCATTTATAACTCGCAACAGTCCACAGACGAACCAGCGAAAGTGGTTGTAAGTTATCGATAACAGAAACCACAATTTCATATCGTCTTCATTAGCCTACGTACCTATGGCCTTAAGTTAACAAGGCGGAAGATCCCCAAAGATTTGTTTATGTATATGTCGGAAATTGGTGCCCCTGCTGTAGTCGTGATACCCCCTTGACGACATATTATTATCATCATCATCAGGCCCCTTATTGCCCACTGCTGCAAAGGCCTCTTTTTTCCTGCCAAATATAATATCATCATAATATATTATAATTTGACGCGACATATAGGTATTTTATATATTTTCCATATTGTTTTATTCAAAACCACTTTGGGAATCCTTGGGGTAGACATAACTATGCTATGCTGTTTCTTTGGCAGATATGATTCGAAACGAAGACCTCCACCAGGGAACTAAAGTTATCGATATCACGCTAAGAATAAGCTCGTTGAAGTGGCAGAGGTCTGGTCACACACTCAGAAGAACGGATGGACGATGGGGCAATAAGGTTCTAGAGTGGAGGCCGCGTTTGGGTAGATGAAGTGTTGGTCGGCCAATAACCAGGGAAGGCGATCTCCGTGCGGTGGCCGGTCCGTGTTGGATCATTGGACGCTAGTCTCGTCTTGCTCGCTCGTCTTAGCGTTCATTGAGGGAGGCCTATGATCAGCAGTGGACGGATAGAGGCTGATGATGATGATGACGAGTTTTGATACTATTAATATCCAACATATGTGCAGATAAATAACGTAAATAGGTGCTAAGTCTAGGAGGAAAAATCGGCTTACAATATAATTAGCGTTACTTTTAGGCCTTTCTACATTACCTACTATCTTTTATAGTTTAGTACCTACCTTAAGCAATTAAAAAAGAAAAAACAATCAGTATTTAAGCATATTGGAATTATATTTTTAATTATTGGGTTTAATTAATCATTAAGAAATAAATGTCATTTTGGCATGAAGTATTTCCGCGTTTTATTTGCTAAGTAAAAATAATAATGGTCGTTTATGAAGTATTATATATACATTTCAGTCAGTAGTTAGTATTTTGATGAAATAATTTACATTTTAATATTATGTATGCTATTTAATTGAAATTATAAGCTTTAAATATAAAAGTTAATTTGATAGTTATGTTAACACGGTTTTGGATTGTCAAAATGATGGGCATACATACAATAAACCCGAATGAAATCCATAGAAAATAGAAGTAGAAAAATCTGTGTGATTACAAAATAAAAAATGTATAAGTTTTTAATAATATTTATATTAAGTATTATATATTAGGTATTATTAAAAACTTATACATTAAACTTATATTAAGTATTATTAAAACTTATACCTATATTAAGTATTATTAAAAACTTATACTTTATTAAAAAATATTACTTATGTAACTAAATTATTACTAAGTAAAATTGCGTATCGAAAGAAACAGTAGTATGTCGAAGAATACGTAGAACTGCCGACAAAACATGATTGATGAACCAAAGGATCCCACTGTGACTTTGAAAGTGAGATGAATTAAAAAAAAAGCGCGTCACAAGATATTTTTGGTTTAAAAACTATTATGACAAATTAAATGTATATTTTGAACTAAAAATTCTTAGTGTTTATTTTTTGGGGAAGATGTCCTGGACTTATAATTTTCCTATGTAGGTTAAGATCGGAGATAGATAAAGTTATTATTGATGATCTATTTTAACATTTATACTAAGAGCTTGTGAAATAAATAAATAAATAATAGTAATAATCATCATCATCATCAGCCTCTATCCAGCCACTGCTGATCATAGGCCTCCTTCAATGAACGCCAAGGCGGCGATAACTTTCCCTAAATAAATAATGAACTAGACAAATTCTAGCTAGAATATAATTAATTATTCAAAAAAAATCTAGTACCTACCACTAACATTTTTTAAGAATTTATTTTTGAAAATTATTAACCTACATTATTATTCTTGCGTCTATTCTTAGTATTAGTCTAAAGTTAGATATATAACTACAATTTTAAAAGAACTTAATTTAGGTAATAAATATGAAATGCAACTAACATAACATACCTGTGATGTGGCCCACCGGGAAGTGGGACTGGAAGAGAGGCCCAAACGACGGCACCACCGAGGGTGGGCCAGGCCAGCTTAGCCCATGGTACGCCGCCGCCGCCGCCGCCAGAGCGCTGAACGGCGTTGGCCTGACGGGACCAAGTCTCTCCTTGTTCGGCGTCGTCCTATCTTCGTCGTCGCTTTGAACACCGTTATGCAGGTCTTCCACATCGACTATCGAATCTTCTTGGTTCACGGAGTCTTCGTATTCATCATCAGAAGATGTGACCGCCGTTGACATATTCAAATTCAAAGGCGGTGTCTGAGAAGACGGTCGTGGAGATATAGACTTCCCACCGGGTAATTCTGGCTGCGCCCCAGGAGATTGCCGTAAGGGGGATTCGGGGATGGTTCGGTGGTGTCTTATCATTTCTGCCGTTTCATCATTGCCTTTCGTGTCCGCGAGGATGGAAGCCACGCTAAAACTTATCCTTGTCGCTTTCGGCGGTTCCGTCGCCTCCGCCGGGCTGCTGGGGTACCTCGAAACACTCTGTATCGCCATGTTCACGTCTCTTTCCTCGTGATTATGTTTCTTTAACATTGAACGCCTGTCCCATTAGCACTGGCACTACCGCGACGTACGCATGCGGCCGCGTCTGAAGGTTGACTGGCGGTGCGCCGGGGCTGGGGACCCTCGGCGATTGGGGGGCGTGGGTATTTAGGCCCCACCTCGGAGTAGAGCTGTCCCGCTCAGCCAATCGACCGCCGCTACGGAGTAGGGGGAAACGATTTAGCACGCTTTTATCTCGTTAGCCTCCTTTGTGATTCGAACTTTTTTTTGTACGAATCAAAAGATAATTACCTTTTGAGTTCGCGATAGGGTATAAAAATATAATGAGGTCTTGTTAAGCCCTTTGAGCGGTGCGAGGTCCGTTTCGAATTAGTTGTGCGATGTAGCTACAAGATTTATTTTGTATATCAATTAAGTTTGTGTAACGGGTTGTTGTGATTCTCTACGCGTATTTGATCTGTTTATTTCTATAAACTGTTTAACGGCAAACATTTTTTTTTTTCAATTTGTATTGTAGTTTAATTTTGTTTATAGGTGACTTTTTTATATTTGTAAATGGATTATTTTGCCTAAAAAGAATAAAAAAACGACTATGAATAAAACTTACTTAAAAATAATTTTGTAGGTACCTATATAAAAGTATTTTTTAATATCTTCTTTTGCTTTTTTTTACTTTGGTAGATATACAATAATATTTTTTTATAAATATCTACCTTATTTTTTTACTGTTGCGTTAGTTATTTCTACCTACAAGATAGGTCCGTTTAGATTCGGAAAATTAGGAGACTAGGTATCTGACTGGCTTTGCTTTTTAATAAAAAGTAGACATTTTGACGCCTTTACGCCTACGGAACCTACATTTTTTTATTTTATGAGATGATAACCATAACTATATGGCTTCTGTGGCGTTGCAAGTTCATATTTTTTATAATAAAATGTTTAATAAGTATATCGTCATCATCATCATCAGCCTCTATTCGTCCACTGCTGAAGATAGGCCTCCCTCAATGAACGCCAAGACGACCGATCCCACGCCACTCGCATCCAACACGGATCGGTCACGGAGATCTTCTTCCCACCTGGTTAATGGCCGACCGACACTTTGTTTACCCAAACGCGCCCTCCACTCTTTTTAGTAATAAGTATATAATTTATTATAATTATTAATTATTATTCATATTGATGTTCAACATTTTATTAAGAGTAATTTCATAATTACACAGATGTATTATCATATACACATTTTTTCTATTTGATAATGAAATTCATGAATCTTAATTAAACACTAAAAGTCAGAAATTGAAAATATCTTTAATGTGTTTGCTGTCTACTGCGACATCTTTAGACGATATAAACTTTTAAATATTTGGACAAAGAAGCCAATTTTATTTTCATTTTTCCGGTTTTTAACTTGTTTTTTTTCTATATTGGGGCTATTTAAATTTGATAAAATTTGGTGGTTTTAATTGTAATTAGTTCCTTATAATATGTTAATAAGGGTTATTACATTATTACATATCAATAATGAAAATCTCTTATGTACCCATAAGAGATTTTCATTATTGATATTGTTGCAAAAGTGATCAACTGTTTTTTAGACGTGCTATATTACTTAGACCGTAAGAAGATAATTTGAATTCATAGAGTCTCATCTACCTATACCTACAGCCTAGGCAAAGCTTTAACTGATTGTACGAGACTAATTAAAAAAAACTTTTTCTACAATTTTTTATCCTTTTATTTTATTTTGCTATAATGATTTAATGATGAATTCTAATTGATGTTTTGTTATTATCATAGTTATAAGCTTTTCTTGTTTTTGTATATGGATCTTTGATATCTGAGTTACGAATAAATAAATAAATAAAAATTATTGTATCGAGGTGGGAATAAAATTGAATACGTACAAGAAAAAAATAACATGAACATGAACGTAAACATGAACATGAACATAAACATAAACATGAACATGAACATGAACATGAACATGAACATGAACATGAACATGAACATGCACATGAACATGAACAAGAATAAAACATGGATTGAACCCGGAAGAAACAAATTGCTACTATACTACAACAGTAGGTACTATAATACCTACTACATGATACTGGGATTTTGGCGTCAGGGTGTCTGTACTGGTCAACCTCCGACTAGAAAAGATAATGATCTCTATGTCGGTTCTGATTACGGATAGCAGTAGAGTAGATTTATAAGGCTTCTTACACATAATAATATCTGCTTTGTTCACATTAATTTGCAGCTGACTTGTCTTTTCTTGGCTTATGTAATTGTAACGTTGCATTGCCTCATCCTCTAATTGGGAGAAGACTGGAAATATTTCCTACTCCTCCTGAGTTTTTCCTAAGTCCCAAGGCTTAATATATCCCTCGGGCTCCCTGAGATATTATCATATAATAATGATGTTTATTGGCACTAAGTGTAGAACTGCACATCTTGTGCTTCAGGATAAGCAATGCTTAAACTTGTTTACGATCCTTGGCGATTACCAGTGCCTCGTCTTTCAGTTTGATATCATTGCTGTAAGAGAGAGATAGTGTCATGCTGCTCTGCAGCCTAATTGGGCCGGCACGACCGGGATAGTACTTCTCGCTCGAATACTACCGGCGTCACGTTTCGTGCGGTTTGTGAGTTTCCGGTAGCCGAGTGGGATAGGGAAAAACAGGCAACGCATCTACCATAGAATTACATATTAAGAACAGTTAGTAATATAATATTAAGAACAGGCACCTGCATAATCTCTGGTTGTGCGGATGGGTACGGGTGTCGATAGTAGAAATAGAAATAGAAATAGAAATAGAAATAGAAAAGCTTTATTCGATGCTCATTACACGTATTTAGTATTATATTTAGTATTATTTAGTCGCCAAGCGGCTTCGACTGCTCGTTTGCCCTCCTATGGTTTTAAAAAAATCATAAGATGGTGGTACCCATGCAGATGGGAGCGCGGCACAGCGCATCCCTTTTTTTTCTTTTACGCCGGGAAATGCTCTGAGACATCCCGCGGGGGAGTGGGTCTCCCCACGTGGGTATGTGTGAAATCTGGTCAGTGGACGCAGCTCTACCCACTAAAACCCGGCAAGTGCCACCAATGCCGCCTTTGGTGAGGTGCCCCGGATTTAATAAACTAACAGGGCACCTCGACGGCTAGTCAGTCTCCTAAGATACCGATGCCACCTCCACAGAAGGGTTGTCCCGCACCACAGAACAACCCCTCCCAAAGTCGGGACAGTACAATGGGGTAAGGTTTCCCTTTTTCCTCTTCTTATAAGAGGGGTACAAAGACGGCTCGGCCTCGGCTCAATTAGCTTCGCCCAAGGTGCTGGGCTCACCCTAGGCTACTGAGCCCCACAGCCACGTCAAGGCCTGAACCATGATGGGGCGGCACAGCGCATCTCGGTAGTCATAAGCATATTCATTTCTTTTAGTTACCTACTTCAAATTTATTTCACGAGGAACCCCAAATCCCCCAAAATACCATGTTAGGAATGATTGAATTGAACACACAATTTCCTATCACTTCACACCCGACTTGTCTTCCAAAAATAACACGACACATCTCTATTGTGAAGGGGGACTTTATCGATATACCTATCTCGCTCGCACACCGTGAATCATACATCTGTCTCTGTCTAACGTGGTACTAAATAGGTATTTAGTATTCGGAAGGGAATTTATTAATTAAGTGGGGAAGGAAAATCGTATTGATTATAATCTCTATTTGTATAGGGATAGGGGTTGAAATAGAATGGGAATTGTTTTACATCATAATAAGACAATTTCCACCATTGATATTTTTGATTATTTTTCATCGGTTGTGTTTATTGGTTTAATGAATGTCGGAATTTACTGCTTTGCAGCCAAATTGATCCGACACGACCGGGGTGGTACCTCTCGCTCACATAAAATCGGCGTCAAGTGACAGTTATGCTGTGGCGTTTTATACGGTTTGTGAGTTTCCGCGCTTTGAGGGGGATAGGGCAAAGGAGGGCAACGCATCTGCATAATCTCTGGTTGTGTGATATTTCCTCTATTTATAACAGATTTAGGTTACTACTAAATTAAGTTGAGATACCCTGGACGTAATTATAGAATACTAGCAGCGCCCCGCAGTTTCCCCCGCGTACTTCCCAGTCCCAATAAATAGCATATAATATGTTACTCTGATGTTGATTGAAAATTCATTCGGTAGTTTTTGCGTGAAAGAGTAACAAACAGACATTCATACATCCATATATTCTTTTATAATAACTAGGATTATATTATATCACAATTGACGGCGATTTAAAACTTTTATGTTGAAATGAATTTCAGTGACACCCCCCACCATAGGTAAGGAGTCTTCAATTCATTTCAGAATCTTGAGGATTCATCTAATGGTTTTCTACTGGTTGTCAATTACTGTTTACTGATTTTATCCTGGTTTGTTAAGTGACCCATTTGCTGCTCGAAACATTCATCATCATCAGCCTCTGCTGCCGATCCCTTGCCACTCGCATCCAACACCGACCGGCCACCGCACTGATTGCCTTCCCACCTGGTTAATGGCCGACCAACAATTCGTCTACCTAAACGCGGCCTCCACTCTAGAACCTTATTGCCCCATCGGCCATCCGTTCTCCTGACTGTTGTTTGTTGCTCGAAACATTGGAAATATCCAAATAAAATTCATAAAAATCGTTTCATCTTAAATATTATCATCAAAGGTCATTGAAAAATGGTTGCGTCAACGTTAATGACTTTCATTTAGCCATAACACTCGAAACACGTGCACTCAGAATGCGGTTTTTATAGTAATGACGCGGTATACGGGCCCCCGTCCAAATATAGTCCACGACCCAAGCATCCCTGGAATGCGGCTGGATGATTTACGCGTATGGAGGGAAAAAATTGGAACGAACGCGGAATTTGAATTTTTTTAGTTGCCAGTAACAACAAATAAGTATTATTGTTAGTCCATAGACAACTTTTCAAATTTGTTCCAATTTAGAACTTAACTTTTTTCGTAGCCAGTTTTTATGAAAATTTAGATAGTATTAGTTTTATTGTTCAATGACGTCCATAGAGAAGTTTTGAATAATTATAGCAGTTAGACATAATTTTAAAAGTAACATAATGAAAAATTCATGATATTATGTTTCATTTTCTATTTATAAAAAAGTGATAATCGAGAATAGAAGTATATCTTCAAAGACCTCTGGTACACAAATAACAAAAAAATACTATTAGTATTTTCATAAAAATAAATTTCAATTAAAGATATATTTTGTAAATTTACTAAATTGTTGCAATGATGTCTGCATGTCATTATTACTAAATAACACTAATATTTATAAGGAAATAAAGTTTGAGGATATCATATACGAAAAGTACAAAAACTACCAAACGGATTTCGATAAGCTACATATTTACAAAAGCAACGTTCTTCTTCTTCAATGTTAGCTTCCTCAAGGATTTGCCAATGTCAGAGTGGGTGCAAATTGCAATATTGTTCGGTAAAAAACTAAAATCAACGTTAACAGCTCTCAAACATTCTAAATTCAAAACTATTTCCATGTCAATATTTACTAATTCAGCGTCCTGTAATTCAAACACATGCAACCTTCCAAAAAAACCCTAATGATACATCACTATCAAAAACACATTTTTGGAATACCACCCTCCACCCGTGGACTATTAACACGAATGTCAAAATAGGATAATGCTGGGATACACGAGAAGGACAGCTATGCGGATCGGACAAGGATGATGATTATAAGGGATAGAAGATAATTGCCAAGGAAGTATGCAAGTGGTGGAGTATCTAGTATCAACGTTAGTGATGTGCCTTGTCGATAGATAAATTTGAATTTTTGAAAAGTTCTTCTTTTCATAATTCTGTAAGAGGTAGTGCCATGCTGCTTTGCAGCTTTTGGGCCGGCACCGGAGTGGTACCCCTCACTCACATTATACCGGGGTAAAGTGGATTGGGGATAGGAAAAAGGAGGGCAATGCGTTTACATAATCTCTGGTTGTGTGGATGTGTATGGGCGTCGATAGTGGCCATAAAGCTTCGACTGCTCGTTTGCCCTCATATGGTTTAAAAACAAACTTAAAACTCTTTTTGAATGTCCTATCCTGTTTTTTTTTATTGGTGTCATGTAGTGGCTTATTACTTGAAGTCTTAGCTCTACTTTTACGATACTTATATTTCCTAACCTAGAAGAAATCGTTTATCACCTGTACCTAATGTGTCGATGTTGCGTAACGTTGTATGTATTACTAGATCTATTGTACGGATAAGAATAAAAAATAAAGATGTTCAAAAACAATATATTATATACTATATATAAGTTTAATTATAACCAACAGATCTGTTATAACCTAACTTTTTTTAAAGAACAGAATTCAACTCCTCGCGAAACTAAAACCTTCTTTAGCAATATTACGAGACTTTTTTTTTTTACGATATTAATTCCAAAATAGACCATCACTAATTCGGGGCACAAACGGAACCGAGGCAGAGACAATTTGTAACCTCATAACGAGTCATATTACACATGTCGTAAATCATAAAAACTTTTTTTCCACAAAAAGTGAGCCCAGCAAAATGTCTGCTAATTGACATCTTCCTAGTTTTTAATTATAATGTCGCTGATTGATTTATTATAAAAATTAAACAAAAAATGTTACGTAATGATTATTATTTTAGATAATGGGGGGGACTTCCGTGCCAGATTTACCAGCAGGCTGAGTAGGCTGGAGCCTAGGGCTTATGATTTTTGTGGGCGGCAAATATGGGGATGTACAGTATTTGGGGGAGCAGCAAATTTGGTGATCAGCAAAATCTTTACAGCTTAAAAATGTATTATATATTTTTAAGCTGTAAATCTTTACAGCTTAAGCTACCTTGGGTGAAGCTAATTGAGTCGAGGGGGCTCTTTGTACAAGAGGGAACTAAAGAGCACGGGGCAAGGGGCGAGGACAGGAACCTCATCCCATTGTACTGTCGCGAAGTTGGGAGGGGTTGTTCTGTGGTGCAGGACAACCCCTCTGTGGAAGTGGCGTCGATCCCTTGGGGGACTGACTAGCCGTCGAAGTGCCCCGTTATATGCCCTGTGCTTAGTAGATCCGGAGCACCTCACCAAAGACGGCATTGGTGTCACTCGCCGGGTTTTAGTGGGTAGAGCTGCGTCTACTTACCACCTTTCATGTTCATTGTTTTTTTTTTACTTTTGTGTAAAAATGTTAATGCGGTTCACAGAATACATCTACTTACCAAGTTTCAACAGTATAGATCTTATAGTTTCGGAAAAAAGTGGCTGTGACATACAGACAGACAGACAGACGGACAGACAGACAGACAGACAGACAGACAGACAGACAGACAGACAGACAGACATACAGACATGACGAATCTATATGGGTTCCGTTTTGCCATTTCCCTACGGAACCCAAAAAAAAAAAAAAAGCGGTTAGGACGTGTTAGGAATCAAGTCTATGACACATGTAAAATGAATTGTACCTAACTAGTATTTTCAGAATATCTGAAAATTAATTTTATTGAAAATAAAATAAAATTTAATTTAAAATGAAATGATATACATAAATAGTTGGCAAGGAAGACATTTATTATTTCTGTTTGTATTTTAATATTCATTATTACCTAATAGATTTATATTTTATAAAACTTGGACATAAGACAATTCTTTGGCGAAGAATACGTGTGTAAAATAAGGTTACTACAATTTTTCCCCATTTTTTTAAACTAGCGTCACCCATGTACATAAGCAAACTTATGTGGGAGTAGCTCTATGCTCAGGACTTATATATACCGGTCCCAGTAGTCTACCACTATATAGCCAGCTGCTACCCTTGGTTTTACCGAACCGATACGGTTAGCTTCAAGAAAAGAGTATATACTCGTATTTGAAAGGCAACGCACCTCTAATCCTCTGATGTAGCGGGTGTCTGTGGATGTCACTTATCACCAGTAAAATAAACCAGTAATCTCACTATCTATCTTATCTTCGAAACATAATATAGTTGTTGTTCCCCAACCCGACGCCAAGAAGCCGTGTGGTCGTAGACTGTATGGTTGGGTATGGGGGCAACCCCCCACTTTTATAAACCAAAAG
The DNA here is from genome assembly GCA_963853865.1 of Helleia helle. Taxonomy (NCBI): domain Eukaryota; kingdom Metazoa; phylum Arthropoda; class Insecta; order Lepidoptera; family Lycaenidae; genus Helleia; species Helleia helle. The sequence goes on from OY971436.1 coordinate 6,175,736, forward strand.
TGAGCCAAATGGGCTCACACTAATACGATATAGCATTAGGGCCTTTGGGCCGTTAGCATAGATCCATCCGAAAAAAAAGTTGTTGCTAAAGAGGAATTAATTACGTTTTATTAAATTTAAAAACAATTTTACGGCATATTATTTTTATGATTTAAGTGAATTATTACATTACAAGTAATGTTGGGATTGTATTCCTTTATTAATAATTATTTAATGTGACATTTTTTATTGTTGTTATTAAGAATGTAATTTTATTTATTTTAAATAGCATTGTTACAATTTATTTTAACATTTATACATGACAATTATTATTCTTTACTTTTAGGAAATTATTTATTTTATTACTTATTAACAATAATTACTATGAATTTATTTTATTAATTAAGTATAATAATGTTAACATAAATGGATATTTAGATTTAATGAATTAATTTGTATTTTTTTATAATATTATATTATAATATATTTTCTGTCACACAGCATAGTTATCGTAAAATGTACTAGGGCACTAATTTTCCCCACCATGGTTCAGGCCTTGACGTGACGGTGGGGCTCAGTAGCCTAGGGTGAGCCGCTGCACCTTGGGCGAAGCTAATTGAGCCAAGGGGGCTCTTTGTACCCCTCTTATAATAAGAGAGGACAAAAGAGCAAGACAAAAGGAGCGAGGGCGGGAACCTCACCCCATTGTACTGTCCCGACGTGTGGAGGTAGCGTCGGTCCCCTGAAGGGCTAACTAGCCGTCGAGGTGCCCTGTGTGCTCATTAGATCCGGGGCACCTTACCAAAGGCGGCATTCCAGCTTCCAGCGCAGCGAGTCCTACGGGTGCCTGGGGAGACCCACTCCCCCGCGGGATGCCTGAAATAAATGATTTGATTTGAAACAAAAAGTTCTTAAGACGAAAGATGTTAAGTAGGTATCACCGACACTTAAAATCTTACCAGGATAGGCAACACATAAACAAGTTGCCTGGGCTAGTTCCAGGTAAACTCGTTTATGTTCATGGGTGACGTCGACCACTTACCATCAGGCACGTCTGCCAGTTTGCCGATCCAACTAACATAAAAGGCTGGTACTCAAGACAGACGGACACACAACACAAGCCTCCCACCGATAGAAAGTATTACTTACCATAGAACAACCCTCTACAAAAATCGATACTATCCTATTTCACATCGGTTATAACGGGTTATATTTTCGGCTCGCCGTGATTTATCACTGGCCATGATTTACCGCCGCTGTCCAAATGATGTGGTTGATATTTTTATGTTCTGTTTCAATATTAAATGGTGGCTAGGGAATATTAATAGGTTTTTAAAACATACATTCATCTTATTAAGCGTGCTAAAATAAGCAACAGATTTTTTTAAGTTAATAGACCAATTGACAGATGAGTGTACTAAAGGTGATCAATATTAACGAATTGCCTAGTAGGTACTAATCATCATCATCAAACAGCCAATCCCTTACCATCTGGTAATCAATAACTATAGGAGATAATAAAATATATAATTATATTTCTTAATTATATTTTGATATAAATTATATATGTAATATGATTTACCTACGTAATATTATTACCAAACCAAATATTTTTTTAATATAATAAATGTTTAAACTTAGGCTGGTTTTAAAAAAAAAATTATTTTCATTTCTATTAGACAGTCTAAGACCAGAGGCCATTCTGCCAATTCTTTCGTAATCAATATTTAGTCTAAAATACGGAAAAAACGGTGGGAAACCCCAAGGCCTCGCCTCATCCCTATCAATCAACTATCATTTCCCACGAAACCCACCCAGAAAAGTGCTCCATAGTATTCGCCCACCATATTATATACAGATTAAGTTTTAAAAACAAACACTTATAGAAAAAACTCCGAATGAATAAAATACAAAATGACAATTAATTAACGGGAAACCAAAAAAACAACCGCGCCCCGAAATTTCCCGCCGTTCTTCCTTATTGCATTCACTAATAGGCGTCTTGCTAGAGGTAAAAATGTTGAGTAAGTAGGTAGTAGACAATATCAGGATAGCGATTTTCAGTTCATTACCGGCTGAAGGCGCTCACAGGTGTTTTAGTTTGGATAATGCACTCCAAGTGCGACTGGCACATAGGGTCAGGATCCTACCCCGTTAGGTTACCGGTAGATAGGTAGCCAGGTGGATACAAGCGAAATGCATTTCCGTGTGTTATCAGAAAAAATAATGGCTTTTTTATATGTCACAAGGAGGCAAACGATTCGGAGCCTTATGGTGACTACCGACGTCCATAGACATCTACACAACCAAAAGTTATGCAGATGCGTTGCTCTCCTTATCCCTATCCCCCCAATGGGCCACCGTAAACTCACACTCACGAAACGCGACAGCATAGCTGTCACTTGACGCCGGTATTATGTGAGCGAGAGGTAACTCGGTCATACCGGCCAATTCGGCTGCAAAGCAGCATGGTACTACCTCAGGAAAAATAACTCAAAAATAAATAATTAGAATAAAACCCTCTTGTGAGGTGGGTCTATGGACGTCAGTGACCACTTACCATCATGAACTGTCCTTGAGCCCCTTTCTATAAAAAAATGGTGCGTGTGTACAAAGTACACATGTCAGAAGTGAAACTTATTTGGCAAACTATTTTTTAAATCTTGCTTATATTTATAATAATCTAAAGCTTTAAATTTCCGAGACTTGCGATGCGACGTTCGCTCTATCTCACTCCATGGCTATGTGGTTCATGCTACTTTCACCCTTTCTCACCCTCCCTCAATCGGAATCAATCACTCTCTCCCTCTTCTTGGACAACAACATTGCACATTTTCGTGACGTTTCATCCGTAAAAATTTCACCCTCATGCGCGCAAAGAAGTTTCACTTCAAAAACTCACGCAGTGCATAAGCGTATCTCATCACAAGTATCACAAACAACGAGTTATTTAAATAAAAAATGTCATTACTTGTCGGACGCGGGCGTGGTCCTACAAAAAGCGCCCATTTGTTCGATTTTAATGCGGAATTTTAATCGGGCCGAGATAAAAGTTTTTGCGTCCACCGCATGCCCTTAAAATATTCCGCGAAAACCTCTATCGTACCAATTAAAATTGCTCACAAGATGGCTTCCTGGCCGCCATCTTGTTTTGCATAACGTGTTTTACTATTTGGTGAATTTTTTTGTTTTTTTTTGTTTCTGTTCTGTTCATAGGAGGAGGTGTATGTGTATGTTCTTTATTGTATATCTAACAGTATTTTTGAACCGTAAAATAGATTGAGATATTTATAGTAGGTTATGTATTAAAAGTTATTTAAAAAATGCTAATATACTTAAATCATCTTTCCGAAAACGCAAAAACTAGACTAACATAAAAATATCAAAAACTACAAAAAAGAAAATAAAAAACCGACGTGGGATTGAAATTAAAGAGCCAAGCAGATCAAATTTTGCCTTACGAGACAGACCTGTCATCACGAGACAGACCTGTCATCACGAGACAGACCTGTCATAACAAGACAGACTTATCCACCGTTAGGCTTTAACAAACAATACAATATTAAAACTACATTAAAAATCTTTGTTCAAAAATAATTCCCTATAAGTCTGACTAACAACATCATTAAAATCGTCTTTGCGATTGTGATCTCTTTGAAGTCGAACTTAGACAGGGAAAGTATGTAGATATCTTATAAAGTAGCGCTTTGGACTGAAAATACTTCAATAGATCTATACGTATAAAGTTTGTGAGTTCAGATGTTGAAGGTAATCCAACATGGTAGATTCAATTGACATTCAAAAACATACTTTATTGGTACTATTTAAAATTTAAAAAGAAATGATTTTTGATTTGGAATCTTCAAAACTAATCTCATAAATAAGGTAGGTATAGAAAATAACCTAAATTTTGCCGTAGTCTTCTAGCATTACATTACATTCTAGGTCGTACGAAGGTCAAAGACGTCGGAGATAGGGTCGCGGAATGATAGTGAAGTTGGGCAGAACACTTGGCTGGACGTGGAGATGGTAAGTGGTCCACAGTAACCAAATGGTGGCCTAGACTAGGTTGGGGATGTCCAGAACGTCCTATGGTGAGATGGACCGATGATGTAGGAAAGCTGGTGGTGGGCAAAACATGGATAAGACAGGCAAGGGACAGATTCCCCGCCATGGTTCAGGCCTTGACGTGGCGGTGGGGCTCAGTAGCCTAGGGTCAGCCCAGCACCCTGTGCAAGCTAATTGTGCCTAGGGGGTTCTTTGTACTCCTCTTATAAGAAGAGGGGACAAAAGAGTAGGTAGCAAGGGGCGAGGACGGGAACCTGACCCCATTGTACTGTCCCGACGTTGGGAGGGGTTGTTCTGTGGCGCTCCTGCAATCCTTCTGTTGAGATGACGTCGCGGTTCCTTGAGGGACTGACTAGACCTCGAGGTGCCCTGTTTTCTCAACAATTTGGAGCACCTCGCCAAAGGCGACATTGGTGGCGCTCGCCGGGTTTTAGTGATTAGAGCTGCATCCACTTACAACCTTTAACCGCCACACATATCCGCCTGCGGAGACCCACTCCCCAGCGGGATGCCTCAGAGCATTTCCCGGTGTACAAGAAAAAAAAGGTGGTCCACGGTGACCGAACGGTAGCCTAGACTGGGTCGGAGATGTCCAGGATGTCCTACGGCCAGATGGACCGATGATGTAGGAAAGCTAATGGGCAAAACATGGATGAGACAGACAAGGGGCAGAAGAGATTGACAGAAGAAAGGGTAGGCTTTTGCTCAGGCAGTGGCCAAAAACAGACTGATGATGATGATGATAATCTAGCATTCCCAGTAATACAGATTATGTATATAGGCTAGATGGGCATTACAGTTCCACTTCATACCATTCAGTAGGTCACAAAAAACAATTGGACCAAAAAAAGGTTTGGGCCATAAAAATGATTGCACCGCACAGTCTGTCAGCAAAACACAAGAAGGTTTTTGTGGGCGGGTCGCCCTTCCATTAGAAACAAATTCGTCCTTTGTGGGCCTTCAAGTAAACGCCGCTCTCAATGACCAACAGTAAACACGAAATGTACAGATAAAACATAGAATTATCTGAAGATAGATCCAACAAAGTGCAGAAAATATTATGTTTGGAAAATAAAGTAAAGTGATTTTTCTATTATTATTTTATCATCTGACAAATTATAGCAAAAAAAACATTAAAATCTGCATGATAAATTTGATGTGCCATCTTTTTATGATTTGTCAAACTGTTGGGGTATCATCTTCTTTGCTTTCATTGCATTCAGTTTATATACAGATAGATTCAGCATTCATACAGCCCAAACAACATTACATCTTCAACATACAAACTACTTTCGTGAAATAAATAGAATTCAAAATAAATTAATTCAATTTTATCGCAATAAACAACTTTAACAAGCTAGGGATGTGGAAATCATGATATAATACGACAAACCGGAAAAAAAATACTATAACGAGTGTAAATCGAACATTAAAGAATCCAATTTTACATATACTTACTATAGCTATTTGAAAGAAGTGAAATTTGCGTGACAGAAATCAATCGAATTTTGCATATACTGTAAGATGTGCCTAATTATATCCACATGGCGCCTATTTCATGGTCCTCGTGAAATACGAGCCTATTTCACGCCTACCCATTCAAGGGCTATTGGTAGCAGTGGGATAGCCTGTTAGATGTTACAAAAGATTGTACACAATGAAATGTGTGTGTTCAAGTTTATTTTTTATTTGACTTTTAGTAGATTTGTGCGTAGGATTTTTAACTCACACACGGCCATCTGATCCCAAACTAGGCCGAGCCTGTTCTTATGGTAACCAGACAACTGATAAATACTTATATATTTCTAAATACGTATGTATTTAGAAATATATATTACCCTATATAGATAAATTACACTCAGACGCAGAATAAATGATCATGTTCATCACACAAACATTTGTCCTGGGTGGGGATCTAACATACAACCTTCTGGTTTAGCAGTCAGGGTCACTAACCACTAGACCAACAGGCTAGCCAAGGCAAAAATTCTACTAGTGGCACCAACAGACGATGTCCTGTACATCTTTTTGTGAATCTAAACCATTCTCGAATCCACTTGAACACACACAAAAAAATTCATTAATATCAGTCTAGCTGCTTGACCTCAGTGATATACACACGTACAGAAGAATTATATATATAAAGATTTAAAAGGCTCATACGATGGAAGGTAATGATTGGAGAGGAGTACGCTGCTTTTCTTTATAAAATTGGATTGGACGTGTATACCATTAAATTTTTTGGAAATAAACGATCTCAGGATATGGAAAACTATTGATGACGATTTGTTAAACATTTTGATTGATTCAATTATGACACACGGAGAAGGCTGGGTGTGGCATGCCACTTTAGAGCTGGGGACACTAGTTCGAATACCAGAAGAACAAATGAACAAAGTAAAAACCCGAGTACCCACTTAGCCTTTTCTCGATAAAAACTTTCTTTCTTTTTTATTTTATTACGAAATGCAATTCCTGTTTAGTTGCCTTAAGTATAGAACCCATAGTCTTGATATAAGACAAGATTGACATTCGTAAACTTTACATATTCTGAATGACTTTCCAAGCACGTTTCACCATAACGCTCATCTTCAACGCTGAGCAATTCAGATGATCAAGCTAGGGGTCGGTCGACTTGGCGTTCATTGAAGGAGGCCCATGTTCAGATTTGTTCTGAAAGAGGCTGATGATGATGATGAAAAGGTCAGGCTTGAACCTGGACGCTTCACTACGATGCCTAAGCCATTGACAACTAGACCACCGTCGCTATATTTACTTTTAATGCTAAGATTCCTCTACCACTCGTCTTGGCGTTTATTAGATGAGGCATATAGCTGCGGACGGATAGAGTATGATGATGATGAAGGTTAAGATTATTAAGCTACTTATAGATACTTCTATGGGCCCGACATTGGACATAATATCAGTAGAACGACGATAAACTTTTATTGCGTTAGAAATGCGACACAAACCTCACACTTAGCCGACCGTAAATTTTTAATAGCATATTAGTAATTTATTGGAAAATAATATATTTAATGTTGGAGAGGTCATCTTATAATGGCTAGTCACTTTTGCATCGACAGAGGAGGTCACCCAATTGTTGTCTTCCTAAGGCACAAGATCGTGGAACCCTGCTAGAAGGAACATGGCCCCAGACTGTTCTTTCTTCTTTCTTTTCTGTTTACTTCTAGTCATCAGCTTTTTGCCGGTTTTCTGTGACATGACAAAACTCCTTAAAGCATATAGGCAGATTATTTTTTCTTTTACGCCGGGGAATGCTCTGAGGCATGCCGCTGGGGAGGGGTGGGACTCCACAGGTGGGTGTGTGGGACTCGCTGCGCCCGAAAGATGGTAAAGTGAATGCATCTCTACCCACTAAAACCCGGTGAGTGCCACCAATGCAGTCTTTGGTGAAGTGTCCCGGATCTATTGAGCAAACAGGGGCACCTCGACGACTAATTAGTCCCTCAAGGGACCAACACCACCTCCACAGAGGGGTCGTCCCACACCACAGAACAACCACTAACAACGTCGGGACAGTGCAATGGGGTGAGGTTCCCATCCTCGCCTTTTATACCCCTTGTTCTTTTGTTTCCTCTTCTTATAAGAGGGGTACAAGCAGCAGCTTCCTCAGTTTAATTTGCTTCGCTCAACGTGCTGGGTTCACCTTAAGTTACTGAGCCCCACTGCTACGACCTGGCTTGAACCGTGGTGGGGAAATAAACAGGATGGTCGTACACAGCGGAACCCACACATAAAAAATTACAAATAATCTTAGCGGGATTCGAACCTATGACCCCGTCAGCATACGAATTAACATGATGCCATTAAGTATATTATGCCATTAAGTAATAAAATAGTGTGTGTATGTTTAAGTGCACAGGCGCCGCCGGTAGCGGCACGGAAATTAGTCAAACGATTATTTATCTCCCACAAACACAGCGGCCACTAAATAAACTCACTAATGACGCCACCAATATACATAATTATGGTCTTACATTTTTTGAAGCGCCTAATAGTCACTTTTGACCGAATAAAAAACAGGCAACCGCGGGTGACTCGAGAGTTATTAAACGAATTTTTTTTTTAATGTTGTGCTGTTCTGTGTGCAGCGCTGGAATGATAATTCCAGCAAACACGGTGTTGAGGCCGTTTTGTGTTACTACAAGTTTTGTTATTAATAAAAAAATTAAATATTAATTGTGTGTCTTATAAGTATGTAGTTTCACAAATAAATTTCTTTCTTTATTTCTAAATATATAACAACATATTATTAACGGTTTTCAGATTTTTTCCATTATTTATGTTGTGAGAGCAATATTTTTTGATTCTACAATAATGGAAAATACCCTATAGGTTTCATTTGACTGACCGGACGGACTGACGGACAGACAGACAGACAGACAGACCGACGGACAGACAAACAGACAAACGGACAAATGGACAGACAGATGGACCGAAAACGGAGTGATTCTTTCTATAAGGATTTCGTATTATCATTTTTAAGAACAAACCATCAACGTAGGTTACGTGATTATTGCATTGTACTATTCCCGCATCTAATGAAAGTTTATAAGTACCTAGGACAAAATAAATGTGATAGAATGCAATCAAGATACACCAAAAATGCCCCTTATTTGCTTCGTACGAAAGATACTTATTATAACCTAACTTTGAAATTACATTTCACTGTAGAATACAAGTCCCTTAAATTCTGAATAGAATAGATCCATATTTCTCCTTAGGTTAGCGAAATTTAGCACCCTCCCCAATTTATAATCTTATCAGGTACGGTTTATCTGAGGGATATTGTACCGCGTGCATGTGTGGGTCCCACCATATTGCTTTTTTCTTCCGTCAAACAGCTTTGATGTGTTTTAGCAAGGGCAGGACACTATAATTACGTGCACCCATTCTTAACATCTTATGTCTCAGGATTGGAACGCATGAATGAGTTATCTGGAATAGTCCTATTTTTTATTTTAGGGACTAGGACACCACCTCCACAGAGGGGTCGTCCCGCACCACAGATCAGGCCCTCCCAACTTCGGGACAGTGCAATGGGGTAAGGTTCCCATCCTCACCCCTTGTCTCTCCCTTCGCCCAAGATGCTGGGTTCACCGTAGGCTACTGAGCCCCACCGCCACGATAAGGCCTGAACCATGGTGGGGAGACTTACCTACTACGTACTTAAGTGCTTCGTCTGCTCGTTTGCATAATATCCAACAAACAAAATACATACTTCCTGGCGATGTTTTTAAGATCAGAAAGTGATGTTGACAAGAATATAAATTTTGAGTGCACATATCATAGTCAAACCTTCTTAAAGAGCAAAAGTCTGTTCACCTGGTGGCAAGTGATAAGCGAGATCTATAGACACACCAGAGGATAGGCAGGTGCGTTGTCTTTCAAATATGAGTATACTCGGTCTCCAAGTCGAATCCAAATCTTCACTAGAGCTTTGACCGAACTATAATTTATTATAAATACCCTATAAAACCGTTAATAACATAAATCTTATGTCCCATTAATATTACAAAGACGACTTCCAGGTGGTCCCTGGAATTTACCTGCAATTAGATGGTCCTTGTCCAGTTGCCATTGTGACTGGCACGAGTGCCACAAAGACACTCAAGATGGTCAATGGATTGGCAAAAAATTCCGTAACATTCCTTGTTTATAACCTATTGGATTCTATTTATATTTTTTTGTAATCTATTGGTTCCCATTTATCGGCTATTTGTTACTGCACATTTAGGGATAGTTGAAAAAAGTTACAAAGTAAGCCACATTTATATTTTTTTTAAGTTAGTTGTAGTCAGCAGTCAGCGTTGCCCATGAACATAGGTTCATACAGGACAAGTCCACAACTCATGGGTTGCCTATCCTGAGACCTAAAATTTCTCAGGGCTTTCTAAAGGACAACAAAGCGGTGTCAAGGAAGAATAGGTTACTCTTACCTTTACTGGTGGGAGGGTTTCACTGTGCTGCGCTCCTGTCTGCTTGGGTACCAACATCCTGCTTGTTTCCTCCAAACAGCTCTGCCGTGTTACAGAGAGAAGGGCAAGTCAGGTAGTGTAATTACTGGCACTGAGACTTAACATCTTGCCTCAGGATAGGCGACACATAAACGAGTTTTCTTTTTTATATCGCAGGGAAATCCTTTATGGATGTAACCAGGATCTTTGGTTAGATCCTGACTCTGTGGGACTCGCACCTGGAAGTGCCTTACCCTAAACTAAAACTACGAGCGCCTTCAGCAGCTTTTTGTGTCCCAATCTGCAGGTAACAGCATCACCTCAGTGACAGGCTGGCCCCAGCGAAGGCCGGAATCCTCATAAGGCTCCCTCCCCCAGCCGCCCCTAAGCAGTCCCCGAACGTCGTGCCATACTGGGCCCAGGTTCCCATCCTGAAACCCGACACGAAATGAGTTGCCTGGGCTAGTTCCAGGTTAACTGGTTTATGTTCAAGGGTGACGCTGACTTACATTCAGGTGGTACCTCTACCAGTTTGCCTATTACACTATCATAAAAACCTTATACTCCAAATATCATGTTGAAAAAAATTGTTAGGTATATTAGTTGAAATTGGCAAACGGCCAGACAATGAACCTTATAGTAAGTGGTCAACAATCATCCTAGGATGTCAACATTTCGTATGAGATGCAAGGTGCAGAAATGCCCAAAGCAAGTGGAAGGATGGGGGGGTTATTCAATTTCCTATCCCATAACTCTGAAGACAGTGCAAAATAGTGGTAATTTACAACTGGGACACCGCAGACATCCACTTTAATGATTCTGTTTATCTTTTGCATGTCTGTTTGTTTACGTCCTAACTCGAGAAGTAACAAATTTGAACTAATTTTCACATTTTATTTCGGTTTGTGCCGTTCTTACTTGGTTACTTTTTTAATATATAACACGCTATACTACATTTCAATATCAGTAAGATTAAAAGGTCTAGCAATTAATATGAAAAGGTTGCTGATGATGATGAATAAGATGACTATGATGATGATGATGATGGTGGTGGTGGTGGTGGTGGTGGAGGTGGTGGTGGAGGTGGTGGTGGAGGTGGTGGTGGTGGTGGTGATGATGAAGATGATGATAATTATGATGTTGTTGATGATGAATAGTGGAGATGCTCATAATTAACATTTAACATATCGCCTCAAACAAATCTACAAGTTAAACAAATGTCTGCGCAAACAAGTGAAATTCTCTAAAACATATTAACCTTAAAATTGTCTAAAAGCTTTTAATCTGGCGAGCGGTGGCCCCACTGGCTAATTACCGTGACCGACCCAATATTGAACGACCAACAGTCACCACCGGAATGCTGCCAAGACAGGTTGTGTTGACGATATAGGTTTGTAATGCGGCGTTTTTTAACCGACTTCAAAAAGAGAAGCGTCTCAATTCGTCTGTATGTTTTTTGGTGTCGGATATGATGAGAAGTCATCGAAAGGAGTTGAAGGAGATCAGGGTAACTCATCCGTGGCTACCCCGTGACGTAGGAAAAGGTGTCTTTTTTTTTCCTTTAACGCCGTGAAATGCTCTGAGGCATCCCGCGGGGGAGTGGGTCTCCCCACGCGGGTATGTGGGACTCGCTGCGCCCGACAGCTGGTAAATGGACGCAGCTCTACCCACTAAAACCCGGCGAGTGCCACCAATGCCGCCTTGGGTGAGGTGCCCCGGATCTAGAAAACAAACGAAGCCACCTCCACAGAGGGGTTGTCCCGCACCACAGAACAACCCCTCCCAACGTCGGGACAGTACAATGTGGTGAGGTTCCCAATCTCAACCTTTGCTCTTCTATCCCCTCTTCTTATAAGAGGGGTACAAAGAGCCCCCTCGGCCCAATTAGCTTCGCCCAAGGTGCACCGCTCACACTAGGTTACTGAGCCCCACTGCCACGACAAGGCCTGAACCATGGTGGGGAGGAAAAGGTGTCTACACTATAGTTTTGTCTTTTTTATGTGATAAGGAGGCAACTAAGTAGTCGAAGCCTTATGGTACCTATCGACGCCCATACAATACGGACAACAAAAGGTTATGCAGATGCGTTGCCCTCTTTTTCCCTATCCCCTCAACGGGCCATCGGAAATTCAAAAACCGCACGAAACGCGACAGCATAGCTCACTTGACGCCGGTGTTATGTGAGCGAGAGGTACTACCCCGGTCGTGCTGGCCCAATTCGGCTGCAAAGTAGTAGCATTACCTCTTACTAATATGGACTATGTCTACGCGAATTGCACTCATTATAATGAAACAATTTTTACGGATTATTGCGGTTTATTTAGATTTTTACAAGCCCGACGTTTTCCGTGACCAAATAAGTTTTTTCATTTTAATAAACTGTACTTAATTAGTTAACGGAATAAATGAATGATGATTCCATGAAGGACGCGCATAATATAGCGCATCTCTTTATCATCTGATCTTTCAATTTTCGAATTCGGTGTCTCTTAATAGAACTGTGAGCGACGATGGCCTAATGGGTATGGGCAGGGCCTCTTAGTGAGAGCCGAGAGGTCCGGGTTCGATTCTGATTCTGTGATGCCTAGAAATGGGATTTTCTAACTTTCTACGTGCACCCGAACATGAGACCATCGCTTGCTCACCGGTGAAGGAAGCATCGTGATGAGATTAAAAGTCTTTGAAGGTGTGTGAAGTTCACCAATCCGCATCGGGCCAGCGCATCGGTGAACTATGGCCCAACACCCTCTTAACCTGATTTCGAGGAGGAGACCCGTGCCCAGCAGTGGGAAATATAAGGGTTGATAATTGAAGTAAGTTGACGCGGGAAATCCGATGGGCATAACGTGGATGAGACAGGCAAGGGACAGAAGAGATTGGAGGTAAAAAGGGAGACCTAGCAGTGGACAAAAACGCGTTGATGATGATGATGAGAGATTATACTCTAGAAAATAAAACTAGTAGCAAGCCTGGCTTTGTTACTCTTTCACGCAAAAACTACTGAATGGATTTGAATGAAACTTTACATTTAAAATATGCTTTTTTTTTCATTACGCCGGGGAATGCCCTGAGACATCCCGCGGGGGAATGGGTCACCCCAGGCGGGTATGTGGGACTCGCTGCGTCCGAAAGTCGGTAAGTGGACGCAGCTCTACCCACTAAAACCCAGCGAGTGCCACCAATGCCGCCTTTGGTGAGGTGCCCCGGATCTAATGAGCAAACAGGCCACATCTACGGCTAGTCAGTCAGGGGACCGATGCCACCTCCACAGAGGGGTTATCCCGCACTACAGAACAACCCCTCCCAACGTCGGGACAGTACAATGGGATGAGGTTCCCATCCTCGCCCCTTGCCCCGGCTCTTTTGTCACCTCTTGTAATAAGAGGGGTACAAAGAGCCCCTTCGGTTCAATTTGCTTCACCCAAGGTGCTGGGCTCACCCTAGGTTACTGAGCCCCACCGCCACGACAAGACCGAAACCATGGTGAGGCAATAACAATATGCCTAGGTTGAAGTTGTATGTTAATGGGCGATGCTGGCCACGTACTATAAGATAACACGGTCATTTTGCATATCCACGTAACAAAACATCAGATTCTATACAATGTCTAACACAACTAACACAAAAAATAAACATATGCAAATGCCTCTGGTTTCGAACCTGCGACCACTAATCAGGTATTCAAATGGAGTCGCAATAGTCACACCCGGAGTAAGTGAAGTTGTCAGATAAGGCCAGGCCGTCGCTGGCCTGTACATTTAGACCTTTTACAGCTCCCTAGCGCACGCCTAGCTGGGCCATTCTACTCTTTGTTATAGAACTTATAATCCGCGGGGCGCTGCTAGTTGTTAAATAAGGTCTATAAATACCTTTTTACTGGGAATTTTCTGACCTGACTGAGCTCAGACTTCGTATTTTTCTTCAATGTTTACTTTATAATTGATATCTCTATCATGGCTTTGTAATCTGTATAAATGAGACGATTTATTATTTTAGACAAGTTATGACAGGCATTTCAGGATAACAACATGTGATATTTGTTATAAAATATTTGAAAAGATAAGTTCTACTGAGTTTGTTTCGCCGGTTCTTCTCAGTGGGCTTGCCTTGGAACCGGCGGTAGATTCAATTGACGTTCAAAAAGATACTCTGTTGGTTCTATTTTGTTTTATTTTTATTTTGACAAGATTTTTTGCAGTCTAATTTCCTTAAGACTCACTCTGTATCTTTGTAAGTTACTATTTCTAATCTCGTAACTTTATAAATAAGACAACTATTATGGAATATTTAGGAAACCGTGTAAATAAACATTATATGAGTGTTAAAAAAAAACTACATCCCTGAGATTCCGGCCGGACATTCTCTTTATATGAGATTCTTCTGGCCTTCGCCGGAGCCAGCTTGTCGCTGGTGCTCCCGTTGCCTGCAGATCCGGGACCCTCAAAAAGCGGCTGAAGGCGCTCGCAATGGTTTTAACATAAGGTAGAGTTCTCACAGGTGCAAGTCCCACATAGGGTCAGGATTTACCCGAAGATCTTGACTACATCCATAAAGAATTTCCCTGCGATATCACAAAAAGGTTCCTTTGAGATCTCAAGTTTCCATATCGCTGTATGTATATAATTTTAATTAATATAGTCGACACTCCAGCCTCACACGACGATCTCCATGCTGCTTTGTTGGATGTGAGTGGCGAGAGAACGGTGATGAATTTCCCATTGTATTATTGCTAATGCAATAGGAAACCTTTTTTTTCTGTTTAATAAATTATCGTGTTTTTAGTCAGATTGAATTGGACTTCCGTCGAGTGCAGGTCTATTTTAAGTTTTCTTTTATAATATTTTTCGTGTGTGAATAAAATAGTTTTTTCTTTTTTTCAGAAACGCAATCCTGAACCACCCCGAAATAGAACCCCACCCCGTTGCACTGTCCCGAAGTAGGGAGGGGTTGTTATGTGGTGCGGGACGGCTCCCCTGTGGAGGTGGTGTCGGTCTCTTGAGGAACTGACTAGCCGTCGCGTCGAGGTGCCCTGTTTGCTCAATAGATCCGGCGCTCCTCACCAAAGGCGGCATTGGTGGCACTGGCCGGGTACGGCTGTAAATCTAAGTTAACGCGAGCGAAGCTGCGGGCTGACAGGAA
Organism: Helleia helle; assembly: GCA_963853865.1. Taxonomy (NCBI): domain Eukaryota; kingdom Metazoa; phylum Arthropoda; class Insecta; order Lepidoptera; family Lycaenidae; genus Helleia; species Helleia helle. Next base: position 6,190,903 of record OY971436.1, read on the forward strand.
ATAAGCCGCCAGCTTCCGGCAACAGCTAGTATAAAATATATATTTAATGAAATACAGAGCGAGTAGAATAGCCCACAGCTATGCAGTTATCTCGCGAGCTATCTGCGAGGCACACGTTTTCTAATTTGTAATTAACTACGCGAACCCCGACTTATACACCCATTATCGTTCCTGAGTTATACACACACACACACATGATATAGAGACGTTAATATATCTTAATCTTTTGCTATCTCGGTGAAGTTAATTGATATCTAGTGTTACCTTTCTGATTTTTAAAGTATACATTTTTGGAATGCTTATAGAAATCTAGATGGTCTCATCACTTTCTTCAAAATAGGTTTAGCAGTGAAAACACGATGCTTAAATAATATAAAAAATCATGTTTGACTGTAAAGTCGGTTCACGCACGATCATTTTGGGCACCTCTCCCTCATATGGGCCACCCCCTCCTCATATAAAAATCAATAGGCCGAATAGCCACCTGGCTTACCACTTAACCAATATAGCATCAGGGCCATTAGGCCATTAGCAGTCAATTCAACAGTAAAACTATAATTTTACATGATAACGTTATAATGTGTTACAAGTCGAACGCATAGGTCGATCGTGCCTCTATACCCAGGGCCGTCTTTCCCACTGGGCACTCTGGGCACGTGCTCATGGCCCCACGATCCATGGGGCCCCTTTATTTCTATCAGAATATGATTGAAAAAATAGTTATTACTAGGTTTATTCTTCTCTAGTCCAATATCAGGCTCACAGATCTTAAAATTGTTGTTTTCGTCAGGGTCCCATTATCCTATTGCCTAGGGCCCCCATTATCCTACTGCCCAGGGCCCCCATTATCCTACTGCCCAGGGCCCCCAACGGGTTAAAGGGGGCATAGTCTATACCTATTGCTTGTTCCGCGCTTTAGCTTCTACGGTCGGCTCAGACGGAACGTGATAATTTTTCTTGCATGCAGCAGTCGCTTCGACACACAAACGTTTATCGATTTATAAGACGTTATCACGTCAAAAAACAATGTTGAAATAAAATTAAACATGTTGCCTCGTGCAATGAAGGCTAAGACTGATCTCGCGTTATTTCTTTGTTAAATATATTGTTTTTTTATCTTGTACGATTAAATTTTTTATCCAGACAAAGTCAAGTGGTATCTAGTGTATAATAAACTTAGTAATAAAGTTTAAATCACGTAATAACATAGATTTTATCATAAGCTAACCTTTATTAAGGGCATATCGGTCCCATCTCCCGTGGGTCTTGTAATTATTTCCTACGGCCGCCATTTTGGTGTTGCCCCTCATGTTGGCAACATTGTCTAACGTCTCAATAACTTTTTGTCTTTCGTATGTGGGATTTCTAGAATATTCGATTACTGTCCTAGGGAAGAAAAAGCTGTTTTTTATTCTAAGTATTTGATGATTTGCTTGTACTTATATTAGGTAATTTATGTTTTACTAGCTGTTGCCCGCAGCTTCTCCCGCGTTTACTTACTTTTACAGCCGTATCAGAAGTGATGATGATTATTTTTATAGCTTAAGTTACTTCATACTTCATGTCTCAGGATAGGCAACACATAAATGAGTTGCCTGGGCTCGTTCCAGATAAATTAGTTTATGTTCATGGGCGACGTCGACCACTTACCATCAGGTGGCACGTTTGCGAGTTTGCCTATCCAAAAAAATCCGTCCCGTCAAAATCGGTCCGTCCGTTTCAGAGATTAGCTGGAACAAACAGACAGACAAACAATAAAATTAAAAATAGATTTTTTGATTAAGTATAGTATTGTATATACTTTCATATGCATTTAGTGACAAGCTATTAATTTGATATTACAAACAGACACTTCAATTTTATTTATTTGTATAGATTAAGGCAATAAACTTTGTTTGCCTTTAAATTTGGCCGTATTTATACAAGTATACTTAAAATTTGATATACATAAAAGTTTTCAAAGGGGGATATATTTACATACCGTAAAGGGGGGTATGTTTTCACTTTTACTTCGCGTACCATATTTTGGTCCTAGTCCACGAATCTTGTTTACGAAATTCAAAAATTTAAAAAAATATTGATTTTGTAAAATTATTTAACTAATTGTATAATAGGGATACACAAACGATGTTTTAATAAATATTGAGCGTATGTATCTATTCTTAATCAAATTGAGCTCGTTCTTGATTTTCGAACTTTAAAGTCATTTTTTTTTTCTTTTGTATTAGGCTGTTATTTTTACTGTTCACTTCTGTCAGCCGACTGTATCAGCCTTGTGGTATGTGGTAGTATGTTGGTGACGTAGTGTGGTGGTGTACTGTGTAGTGTCCTGCTTCGTGACTGGCTCTGACGCGCTCTAATGAAGTCGTAAGGTGCGCACGCGCAACTGTGGAGTACAACTTTAGTATGAGGAAAATTAAATATGTAATAAGATATAATAATATGTTTAATCGATAGAAAATCTTACATGCAACATTTTAACATTTATTTTTGGGTTTTACTCGTCTTTTTGCTGTTTTGTATGAAAGCAAATTCCGCCAAATTTTTGCTGCGACGCTGCGCCAATCCTTCGCTCTGATTGGCCGAATGATGGCCATCGATGGCTGGTTGGCCGATAGGACGTACATACAGATCACTGGTTTGTAGAATTATTATTACGTCAGTGACAAATCACTGAACAGTTTCGGGATTTTATGACTCACACTACTCTATCCCTTTATATGCTCGATTTTTTTACTCTATAGATGGATGGTGGGTAAGTAGAGTTCTGGTCTACCTCCAACTGGAAAAAACTGTGCGGAAACAGATGGTACCTACAACGATATTCATTTTGAGGTTGCGGTGGCCGTTCCTAGTTGAATAGATCCTCAAAAAATTTTTTATGTTATATAATACTATCTACATATAATTTAACTTCAAAAATTTTAAGCCCCAATTTTTCTATTATACGTACAAAATCCTAATCAAACACGAAGTACAACATAGCGCTTTTTCGCGCCAGGAATGTCGCAACTTTTTTATTCCGATCTGAATACGAGTCCTTTGCCCATATTCAACATTGCTGCGAACATGATTCGGTGATTTGCGTTGCTGCATCATTGGAGTCATTATCAGTTTGTTATACATAATTAGCGCATCATTAAGTTAATTAGCTGATGTTCACTGAAATATTGCCAGTTATGATGTCACTCGAGGTTTTAATTAAATATGATCAATTTTTGTAATAAACCAGGTTTCATATCCTAACTGGTATATAATATAATAACTCTATTTTTTATGTTGGTTGGATAGGCAAACTGACAGACATGCCACCTGATGGTAAGTGGTCGACGTCGCCCATGAACATAGACTAGTTTACCGAGACATAAGATGTTAAGTCTCTGTTTTTTTTTTATGTCATAAAGGGGCAAACGTAATAGTACCGACGCCCATACACAGCCGCACAACCAGAGATTATGCAGATGTGTTGCCCTCCTTTTCCCTATCTCCCCATGGACCACCGGAAATTCACAAACCGCACGAAAAGCGACAACATAGCTGTCACTTGAAGCCGGTGTTACGTGAGCGAGAGGTACCACCCCGTATGCCGGCTCAAGTCGGCTGCATGGCGGCATGGCACTACCTCTTACTCCAATAAGCTTTAAGCGCGAAAGGTGATTTTACCGGTGGGAGGGATGCGCTGTGCCGCGCTCCCGACTGCATGGGTACCACATCTTGCTTTTTTCTCGCATGAAACAGCGTTGCTATTTTTCGGAAAGAAGGGCAAGACAGGCAGTGTAATTACTGACACACACACACTTAACATCTATGTCTTAAGATAGGCAACACATGAATGAGTTGCGTGGGCTTGTCTTATTAACTAGCTTATGTTCATAGGTGACGTTGAAATATGGCAAGTCTGCCAGTTTGCCAAGCGAACTAACATAAAAACTTACTATGAGCGTAAAAAGTCTGCTTCCACGCTATACGGTGGTAGCATGCTGTGTGGTACCTATTACAAGTCATTAGACCGGACGGGACCATAATTATTCTGTTTGACTCATCTCACGCCTGCACCACGAGCGAGATAGAGATAGTTCGGTGCGCAAATGAGGGAGATAGATAGTTTTGTTTTTAATTTTTTAAGAGGCTTCGGTGTACATCTTGGTTACTTATTGATTGGTGATTGACAGAGGAGAGGTTAGGCTGACGGTGGTGTTTTAAATATAAAGGAGATTTACCTCTCAGGATAGTCAGAACATGAATAACGCAAATATAGAGACGTCTACCCCTACTGAGGGAATAGATCAGTCGTTGAGGTGCCCTGATGCAAATAGATCAAAGGCACTTCATTATTGCCCCTGAAACTTTCCCCATTTATTTGGCGAAGGGCTCTCTAAGATCCCACATAACTGCCTTGTTCCACCCATTGCCTTGTGGTATATGTAACGCATTTTCCCGTGCAAAAACGCAGACGGTCAGTACAAGCTCTCCCATAGACAAAACTACAATCAATTAAAAATCCATAAACACTAAAACCAACAGTCTATGGTCTACAGTTCCCATAGACAAGTTCCCACAGTTTGGCGTTTAATTTGCTAATGTAATTTCCTTACGTTTGCCTCCCGTAGGATACCCACGGTACTTCACCTGTACCGCCAGTAGGAAGTGTGTATTGGTTATACAGGTTGCTGTTAAAAATGATTTGAAAAATGTAAATCTATTTTATGATAACCTCTGTGACTCAGTGGTTAGCGCGTTGGCGTTGGAAGCCGGAGGTTGCGGCTTCGAATCCCGCCAGGGAACAAAAAGTATTTTGTGTTCCTGAGTCATGGATGTTTTTTAAATGTGTATTATATAATAAAAATCTTAAACATATTTAAGATTTTTATTAGTATAGTATTAGTATAGTAGTATAGTAGTATAGTACAAAAGTATTAAATATATTTCCGTTGTCTGGAACCCGTAACACAAGTTCTTTGAGAACACAGATTGACGTGGTGTAAAAGCGTCCATAGATATTATTATTATTATTTGACGTTATGACATTTATTATTTGTCCAGAAGTAGACAGTAGTAATGTATGGATGAATAAATAGGTTTTAGTATGGTGTTAATTTGATAGTAAATTTAATTATTAGATATTCCGGTGAAAAAGTTGCCTTTTGTATGAAGCGATGTATTATACTTATTAATTCTACCAAAGAGTTACAGATTGATAGAAAAACCATTTTCTTTAAAAAGTAGTTAGGGTTTTTTTAAACAATCTATAATACGTTTACTGGAGTTGAGTAGGATTTCTTACAGTGGATTCGCAAACTTTACAGCAATAAACTAACGTCTCACATGTCATATTACATAGGGATCCCTTTTTTAGATATTTGTACTAATTTGGCATATTATTATCGAGTTCGGCAATTTTTTTTGCCACGATAATACTTTGACATCATTTATTTTTGGTTCAGTATGCATAAATATCATTTAGGCTAATGTTTTTTGTCTTTAATTTTTGCTTACAGGATTAGAGGGCTCACAGTAAGTTAGGCTACGGTGGGGGTGGCCCAAGCTACCAACTTTATATACGAAAAGTATTTAATTAAATGCAAACACAAAATGTAGTAAACTATTTTTTTCTAAATATTGTGTGTAAAAAATGTGCTAGTAGTATGCTAAAAAATTATGTCTAAATAGTAATGCCACATTAAAATGCAGTGAAAAACCATGTTAAATAATTAAGACACAATTTTATGCGAAAAAATAGGGAACCTATTTTAAAGTTATCCTAACTGCATTTAAATTCATTTAATCATTAAGGTTTATTGTACTTACGATAAGTACAGGACAATCATCCAAAGATTCAATAATGATTAAATCTCTTCTACGCAGAAAGCTCATAATGTATTAAATATGACAAAATGTAGTCATCACTTTTGCAACACTCTGTATAAGATAAGCGAAGACATTTCCCATGGGCAGTGCTAACAGTGATAAGTGAGCTTATACAGCGTGGCCAAATTAGCAGCCTCAAAACTTAAATCGAATTCGTTAGCAGGCATAGAAATTAGGCCTATTACAGGCCTATTTAGTGTCTAGTACCAAAATCGAATTCCTGTGTGATTCCCACCATGATTTATTAGTATGTAAATCATGTTTTTTTTTTATAAAAGGGAGGACAAACAGTCAGTTCACCAGCATCAGTGACATCCATGGGCACGCATACACCAGAGGATTAACATTGGGTTGTAATCATCAACTTCATCAGGTATCAGCTGAATTTACTGTGTTATAGGAATAGGACTAAGGTTAGTTTAATATGAAGTTCTAGGACTGTCACACAACTTTTGGATTCAATATAGTTAACGAATGGATGGGACGTGGCCAGGCAATTTCGACAGCGTTTTTACCGATCATAATCGTTGCGCTAACCAGTCGTTGGGGCTAGCAAAAACTCTGTAAACTTGTACTAACATATGGAATTTGCATCCTTTTTTTCCTTTACTCTCCTTTCCTTCCTTATTGACGACCTCTGTGGCTCAATGGTTAGCGCATTGGTGCTCGAGCCGGAGGTAGCGGGTTGGAAACCCCGCCTGTCCCCGTCAGGGAACAAACGGGGTTTTCTGTGTTTCTGGGTCATGGATGTGTATTAAATATGTGTATTATATAATAAAAATCTTAAATATATGTATAGTATAAAAGTATTAAATATATTTCCGTTGTCTGGTACCCGTAACACAAGTTCTTCGAGAACTTACCACGGGACCAGATTGGCGTGGTGTACAAGCGTCCATAGATATTATTATTATATGTATACACAAACCTTCCCTGTAACCTAATATTTAAGATGCGGGCGTCTCTGCTGTAGAGATATAACCACCATCTTAAGCCGTTCCCTAGCTCTTCACTTTAGTCACCTAATGCTAATACTTAAAAAACCTATCGGATTAATTCGTCTTTTAGTCTCTATACCTACATATAATTTGTCACTTTTATGATGAAGATGATAATGATCATGATGATGATGATGATCCTCGTGTTCGATCACGGCCAGTAAAACAATATCACAAATTAATATACCTTATTCGTGTCGAGGTTTTTTCCTCGCGTCATCGGACAAACATCCGCACTCCCACACGATGGCTAACAAACCGAATCAATATTTGCTCATCAATTAGAAACGAAAAAACGAGATTTCGCGAATTTGTATTGTTTCCATCTGTTTTTGTGTGCGGTGGTGGTCGCGGGTTCGATTCCTGTTAGTCATAATAGCAATATCTTAAACGATATGGTCGATATGACCGCATCCGCGAAGCCTGTATACTTATAATATTGCATTTGGAACCAGTCCCGGGTATATTTAATGGGTAACGTAGATATTATATTCAAAACTAATTGATACGCCCATATATTAAAAAAGGGATGAAAAAGATCAAGAAATAGAGAAATGGGAATTAAATATGAGATTGATATTTTGGGATAGGATTATATGTATTACTAGCTGTTGCCCGCAGCTTCGCCCGCGTTAACTTAGATTTACAGTCGTATACGGATTGATGATGATTATTTTTATAGCCTAAGTTACTCCTTGGAACTTTAGCTATCTGTCAGTGAAATTCCCGTTAAAATCGTCAAAACGTTTCCGAGATTAGCCGGAACAAACCGATAGACAGACAAAAATTGTAGAAAATGCTATTTTGGTATTTGTACCGTGTATATATCAATATGCATTTAGTAAAAAGCGGTTATTTTAATATTACAAACAGACACTCTAATTTTATTATACGAGGGCGGCACTGAAAATTTCGGGAATCAAGGAAGTGACACAACATTACTATTTAAAAATGTATTTATTGCTTTTCGAAGTATTCTCCGCAAAATTTGACACATTTTTCCATACGATGGAACCAATCATTGAAGCAACCATTCCATTCGGAAGTTGGGGTCTCCAAAATGGCCGTTTTGTAGGCGTCCACAGCTTCTTCAGGCGATGAAAATCTCTGACCACGCAATTTATTCTTTATTTTAGGGAAAGTATAGAAATCATTAGGGCTTAGGTCGGGGCTGTAAGGCGGATGGTCTAATAATTCTATGTTTTCTTGCTCTAAAAACTCTTTTGTTCTGTGCGCGGTGTGAGAACTCGCATTGTCGTGATGGAGGATGATGCGGCGGTTGCAGTTCTCTTTACGGAGTTCAGAAACGACCTGTGGCAAACAAATGCTAGCATACCATTCTGCACTAACCGTTCTTTGTCCCTCAAGAGAAATAGTCGCAACATGGCCGGTTTTGGAGACAAACGTGGCCACCATTTTTTTTGCAACACTCTGTGAACGAACAACTTTTGTTGGCTTTAACTCATTTTCGAACACCCAAACTCGTGACTGGTTTTTTATTTCGGGTTCGTACGCATATATCCAGGATTCGTCACCTGATACGATGTTGTATCTGCATTTGATGATCCTGCGTGGAATCTTTCGAGAGTTCTGAAGCACCAAGTAACGCGAGCCGCTTTTTGCTCTTCACAGAGCAAATGCGGTATCCATCGGGAAAACAACTTTTTATACCTAATTGTTCATGCAAGATTATTTGTATTTGACTCATGCCAATGTCTAAAGTTGCCTGAATTTTGCGGTACGCACAGCATCAACGTTTTCTTGGGTGACTGCAGTTTTTGGACTACCTTGATGGGATCATCACTGAGCTTGACACGTCCACGTTGAAATTGAGCAAACCAGTGATAAATTGTGGTTTTGGATGGGGCTTCATCACCAAATGCAGAAATCATCCGGTCAACACACTGTTTTTGTGTTAAACCACTTCGAAAGTCATAATAAATCATCGCTCTAGATTTTTCTCGAGTCAATTCCTTTTTCTCAACGACTAAACAAGTTTGACAAGACCTTGTGACAAGACCGAGAATCTTTTTTTAAATAAATAAATGGTATTCGATTTTTAAAACCAAGGAGTTTTCAATTAAAAATATTTTAATATGACAGAAACAGTGGACATATTCCATTCCCGATACTTTTAGTGCAGCCTATGTATGTATAGATGTACTGACATTATCCTACTCGCGTGCTAGAAAACAGACCAACCAGGATCCCTATGCGAGGCAGTAATGTCCCAAAAGGAGGCCGACGAGCGGGTAATAGAGGGGGCCACCGACGAGGCCTCCTCCCGCGGGGGACGAACGGGAGTGCGTAGAAAGCGCTACTTAATGCACAGTAACGCCCCTGTGTTCGTGTCGGGCTCCAGATGGGAACCTGGGTCTGGGGCCAACTTGTCACTGAGGTGATCCAGCCTGTTGCCTGCATATCCGGGACCCTCAAAAAGCGGCTGAAGGCGCTCGCAGTGGTTTTAGTTAGGGTGGGCACTCCCAGGTGCGACTCCCACATTGGATCAAGATCTACCCGATGATCCTGGCTGCATCCAAAAGAATTTCCCTGCAATAAAAAAGACCGACTGTCTCATTTTTTTCCATCCTGCCTCTCTACACAAGTTTACGTTTATAGAATAGAATATAATAGGAACATCAATGTATGAGATTGACGTTCGCTTGCGACGGATTGACGTTTCTATTGTATTCTATAAACTACCACTTTTCTTATAAATCCAAAGTCGTACGTACGCCTTCAATTTAAACCCATGAGCAATCATTAAATCAACAAACATTTATGTTATAAATTCATATTCGAACCCGTTCAACTTAAACTAGGTAAGCAATTTTATTATCAAACAAGTTTAATGCAAAAATGCATCCATGATCTGCTTTTAACCCTATCGAATTTCTGTGCACTATCTTTTTTTTAATTCTCAAAAATTTAAAGGCTTACAGGCTGCTGGTCGAGACAAGATCCTGTGAAAAAGTTCTCTATTACGCAATACATTTGCTTCTAACATGATTATGTTAGAAGCAAATGTATGTATATTGGACATATTCTACATGTACTGTCTTCAGAAATAAGTTTTGTATCTGTCATGTTAATCTTTGTCTTTGGACGTGCTAAGGGACGTCGTTAGGGCAATTAGCGTTATGGTAATTAATGCAAACTGTCGCCTCTTTGTCTCTTAATCTTTGACTCAGACAACAATGAGGCTTTCCAAGGCTGTATGATATTAAACCTTTGCCACAACAAACAAGACGTAAATAAAATTACATATTCCTCATTTCGTTTAAATAACCAAATCTTATTGGCAATTTGCCATTTTTCATTAGCATCACAAATAAAAAAAACGATCAATCAACTTTATTAATATCGTTCGTAACCAGGCCATAAAATATTAATAAAAAAAAAAAATTAATATCGTTTATTCTAAGCGGGTGGCACGAATTAAGTTTCATTAATGTACAGCCACAAAAGCCGCTAATGCCGGGCGCACGGCCGAAAAAAGAAATTATTCTTAATTCAAAATAAATATTCCGTGAGGGTCTTTCACAATGGCTTCACAAGTGGCGAGAATCGTTTAAAATTCGAACGACAAAGCGCCATTGTCCAGGTGAACTTTTCTACGTCACTTGAATTAGTGTAGATTATGGACACTAATAAATCAAGATGGCGGATCCTATTGATCGGGTTATGGTTAATATTCATAAATTTTATATTTCATATCGAAGTATGGACGTCTACCAATCCTTTTTTTTTTTTCTTTTGCGCCGGGAAATGCTCTAAGGCATCCCGCGGGGGACTCTCCAGGCGTGTGGGAATCGCTGTCCCGGAAAGATGGTAAGGAAGCAGCTCTACGCACTAAAACCCTTCGAGTGTGGTGAGGTGCCCCGGATCTGTTGAGCAACAGGGCACCTCGACGGCTAGTCAGTACCCCAAGGGATCGACGCCACCTCCACAGAAGAGGTTGTCTCGCACGACACCTTGCTCTTTTGTCTCCTCTTCTTATAAGAGGGGTACAAAGAGCAGCTCGCTCGCGGCTCGCTCAAGGTGCTGGGTTCACCTAAGACACTGCGCCCCACCGCCACAACAAGGGTTGAACCATGGTGGAGGCGTTCACCAATCCTAAAGGTCAATAATTTTATTCGTTGTGTTATAAATTTACTATCGTTTCTATGTTGGATATGTCTTGTATTGCATTTCTTTAGCGTATCACTTGTTACACTAGAATACTTTTCAGGGGGCTTATTTTAAATTTTGGTGATAATACGTAAACAATAATATTTACTAACTAGGCGGTCCTGGATGGATGAGAGTGCCTATCATCTTTAGGTTCATTAAAAAATTCAGTAAATTTAAATGGGCTGAAGATATCCATCGAGCATACAACCGGAATAGAGCGTTAATATTATTTGTTTTGTATGAAAACAAATTGCACCTTTGTGCTGCGACGCTGCACCGGTTCTGCGCTATGATTGGCCAACTGATGGGCATTGATGGATGATTGGCCGACGGGTAGTACAAACAGAGTACTGGTTGGTTAAATTGATATTACATCAGGGACGAATCACTGACCAGTTTCGAAATTTTATGACTCACACTACTCTATCCTGATATATGCTCGATGTGTATGTATGTGAAAATAAAAGATAGATGTAACTAGATAATAAAAAACAGAAAACTTTCTTGGTCTCAACCTTTATAATTCAAGTCTAGCTAAATGATTTACAAATAAAATGAACTAGAATGTATGCCCAAAATAAACCAAACACAAACTGGAATATATTGCCCAATGCGGGGCCCACTAATTAAGCAATCCTGCACTTGGGGCACAATGGTATTTTTCCAGCATTAGCATAATGTCTGGCCTTATCTCTACACATGAACATAGTACTTAATTGGTCCTCAATAGTCCACCTTATGATGGCTGGGGACACGAAAGTTTGGGTTCTATTGATTTTGGATTTCACTGATTCTTTTTTTTTATTGATTTTATTTAAAGTAAAGGTCGCTAAGTTTGGTTAATAATAATATTTACTTTTGGATATTTGGATTTTGTACATGGAATTTGAAATTTTGATTTTGAGTTTTGTACTGGATTTTATATATTTATTTACTTTAATAAATACGAAAATGTAATAATATTGTACATTACTAATAAGTTAAGTTTCTAAGAACGTATCGATGTATGGATGTTTGTGTGTCGCTCTTTCAAACAGAAACTACTAAATGGATTTAATGAAACTTTACAATAACATAGCTTATACATCAGAATAACATATAGGCTATAATTTATTCCTTTACTCCCACGGGAATGGAAAGAACACGGGTGAATCCGCGGGCGCTGCTAGTAAACAAACATAATTCGAACAGATGTAAAAATATATAGTAAGAGAATATTTGTTTAATTACTTTAATATTTGAGAAGTATCTTAATTCCCTGACCGAGATCAGTTATATTTTAAATTAAAACAAAGTCACTTGTTAAATGCTTTTGAATATTTTTTACATAGGTACATTTTTTTATTTAAACATTAATTAAAACCGCTAGCTATATTTAAAAAATATTCGAATCACTCAAAATGCAATCATAAAATACTAAAATCAAACCTCTTCAAAAAACATACATACTAAACTTTCATTCATCCCGCGTGGTCCAAGCAACCTCCTTAATTAAGATGTAGGCAGAACGGCGCATGTTCGCTAACGAGCCACTAACATCTGCCCGCAGAGACGCTTGCTCCAGGGCTACCACGTGCAAAGTATCATCATCATCATCATCAGACCTGACCGTCCACTGCTGAACATAGGCCGCTTCAAGTACATTCATTAATATCATAACAATACTGGTGTAGCGATAAAAATATTAATGTAAGACTATTCAGGGTTACAGGTTCCCCACCATGGTTCAGGCCTCGACGTGGCGGGGGGGCTCAGTAACCTAGGGTGAGCCCAGGACCTAAGGCGAAGCTAATTGAGCCGAGGGGGCTCTTTGTACCCCTCTTATAAGAAGAGGGGGCAACAGAACAGGGGGCAAGGGGTGAGGACAGGCACCTCACTCCATTGTTATGTACTGTCCCGACGTTGGGAAGGGTTGTTCTGTGGTGCGGGACAACCCCTCTGTGGAGGTGGTGTCGGTCCCTTGAGGGACTGACTAGCCGTCGATGTGCCCTGTTTGCTCAATAGATCCAGGGCATCTCACCAAAGTCGGCATTGGTGTCACTCGCCGGGTTTTAGTGGATAGAGCTGCGTCCACTTACCAGCTTTCGGGCGCAGCGAGTCCCACATACCCGCCTGGGGGATTCACTCCCCCGCGGGATGCCTGCATGAGCTGCTGCTGAGCATTTCCCGGGTTAAAAGAAATAAAAAACAATATTATACGTTTTATGTAAAAGCTCCTCACTACAAGAGTATTATACAATTTAGTATATTCAAATTAATTCTAACACAAGAAGCTCATTAAACCGCCATTAATCTCGAGGACTCACACATTTTTCAGACTCACACCAACTCACACAGTCTTACAGACTCACACCAACTCACACAGTCTTACAGACTCACACCAACTCATACAGTCTTACAACCTCACACCAACTCACACAGTCTTACAAAACACAGATTCACAAATCGACCCACACAGGATAAACGTAAAAAACCCGGCGGTCGTTAGTGAAAGCGGTAACCCTTTAGATATTAAACCTTATTGTGCAACTGCATTTTACTAATTTGGACGCCATTTTAGATTATCGAGCAGAGACGACACATGATATAATCTTTATACTATGTATGATTCTGTGCGTGTGTATGTCACTGAATTCCTCCTAAACGGTTGGACCGATTTTAATGTTTTTTTTTGTGTGTATTCAAGTAGATTTGAGAATGGTTTAAATCCACAATTCGGTTCTCTAAAATGTACAGGACAGCGTCTCTCGGGTCCGGTAGTAGTCATCGACCTGAAATGTCAAATGATATGCGGGTAAAAATGTTAAGTCGCTTTATGTTGACGTTCTTTTGACGATGATGATGATGGTGAGTTGGGACCATATTGGTTTTATTATATGTAACTAGTGATAAGTAAACTAACTACCACAGCTGAACCCCTTCAATGAACCCCAAGACGGTCGATCCCTTGCCACTCGCATCCAACGCGGACATCCATAATTGAAGGAGGCTTATATTCAACAGTGGACGGATAAAGGCTGATGGTGATGATGATGATGATTACTACCGAGAGTAATATTATTAGCGAGTGGCGTTCATTGTAGGAAGCATGTAATGTCCAACGGTGGAAGGAAAAATATTGGAGAAAATAATACATGCTAACCTAGTATAAATAGTCTGACGTACAGAATATAGTAATGCTGAAAAGTTTTTTGACGTGACGACGTCTTATAATTCGATGGAGCCGGCTGCAAGAACGAAAAAACATGACGCATGCGGCGTTACCTCGCTCTGAGGCGTTCCATTTTCTTATGACGTTGTCACGTTCAACTATCGTTAGTAAACCGACTTTACAGACAAACGATTTTTTTATATATATTGAACACGGGACAAACGGACAGTCGGTTCATGGTAAGTGAAAGCGACATTCACAGACACCCGCTACACCAGTGGATTAGCAGGTGCGTTGCCGGCCTTTCAGATATGAGTTTGCTCTTTTCTTGAAGGTCCCTAGTCGTATCGGTTCGGAAACACCGGAATAGCAGCTGATTCAATATAGTCGTCGTGCGAGGCAGGTAATGCTGCGTCATGATCTGACATCGGTCATCAGAGGGGACTTGTCTCTGCCGAGTAACGTCCCTGTGCTCGTGTCGGGTTCAGGATGAGAACCTGGGCCCAGTATGACACGACGTCGCGGGGACTGTCTAAGCAGCCGCGTAGTCCCGGGTAGTTAAGAGGTGTAGTCTGACCTTCGCCGGGGACAGCCTGTCGCTGAGGTGATCCGGTTGCCTATAGACCCGGGACCCTCAAAATGCGGCTGAAGGCACTCGCAGTGGTTTTAGTTTACAGGTAGGGCACTCCCAGGTGTGAGTCCCACATAGGGTCAGGATCTAGATCCTGGCTACATGCGTAAAAAGCATTTCCCTGCGAAAAAAAAGGTAATGAAAAAAAATCGAGTTGTTGTGGATTTTTATTTAAACGCCAAAATTACGAATTGAATGTGAAACATTATTCTACCATGGGGATCATTTTAAGATAAATATGTATTTTTCAATTTTAGACGCATGAAACCGCAGAGCAGAGCTAGTTGTATATACATGTGGTTAGCGAACCTTTCACATTTATTATAGGATATATCCAAAGAGCTCTCATACAAGAAGTATCATCGTTGCTAATTTCAAACATATATTTCAGGATAAACGTCTCTTTAGCTCATAATCGATTTAAAATCGATTTCAAATGTCACAACTCGTTGATCACAAATCTAAAGAGTTATTTGACGTTTATTCGATTTATTGCTACCATTTTTAAAGCTGGCAATTTTGCTAATTGGTTGTCTTTTTATTTTAGTATAAATACCCACAGAATAAATAATAGAATTAAAAAAACTCATTGCCATAAAAGAAGAAAAAAAAATGTAAAATATAAATATTCTCTTGTGAGCACCGAAGTTGTTGACGGCTACCTGATCTAGAGCTTGCTCCATTACTGGTGGCAGGTTCTTACAGGTAATTTTTACGATGCAAAACTCTCCATTCATTTAAATTTATGGCGAAATTACCAATAAAAAACATTCAAAAGCATAATGAACCAGAATAATCACTAGAGATTCCACTTTTGTCAAAATAATTGACGTTTGAAAATCTTACAACAAAATGTCTTACTTCTAAAGTGTACCTAATCAATGAACACACAACCTAAAAAGTCAACTAATACAAAAATAACACAAGCTTACAAACTTTTTCACCTAAGTAATAGGATTAGTATTTAGTACGATAAAATCAACAGTAAGGAGATATGTTATAACAAAATGTCACTACTTATTTGCGATTAAAACCTTTTTGCTCTAATCCTCTGTGCGTGCATAAAAAAAAACAAGCGCCTCGGTCCCTTTGCCACCCGACACGTTTTGAAATCGGACTTCCAAATGTGAATTATGAGTTCCTTTTCCAAATACCGACGATAATTGGCACAGATTATAACTGGTTTATGGTTTTTAAATTGTATTGAAGTTTAATGTGAAGCTAAAATCATTTAAGGTTTTGGCTGCTGTTGTCGTGTTATAATGTATTATAAAATTGTTTTGAGGTGGTGGTAATGTTTGACAATGTCTAATCATGAGAATATTTGTGCATCGTTTTGCCACACGTTGGCGGAATCTGAGAAAACATGTTAGTCACATTCAAATATAAAAGTGAACGATAAAAACAAAACACATTTTGACCAGCTACGACTAGCAAATAGTGTTCTCGGCTATATTCTAAAAAATATTATATCACAGTTTTCAACATCACTTCTCAAACATGAGGCTGATAGAAGATTCAACAGAATCTTCTAACAGTCTCATAAAGTTCATGTTCCCGTCTTTTCTAAAGCTGAAACTAAGCTATATTCAAAACGCATGTTTTCACGCGCCATTACGGTCGGCTGCTATTAAAGTTCCTCGGAACCTCGAACCTCCTCGGAAGTTGGCGCGAACAGGGCGTTCCAAATTCAACTGACCTATGACTCTTGGCGCCACTTTTTTCTAATTTGTCTAGTTTGTTTTTCTGTGACATAGATTCTGTGTATTTTGCGTATACCATTTTTGTTATTATTAAGTTATTTATCAACATGTTTTTTTGACCCAAAAAGCTGGTTATTCACAGATTTTTTTTTGTTCAGAATTGCTACTAAGATACTTCGTAGTTTTATTTTATTGGTTTCCAGTTTAATGAGAATATTAAGGAAATATAAATTAAGGAAAAACATTGTTATTGTAGGCTAATTGTGGTAAATAAATACGGTTTCAAGTAATTATATTATTTACAAATATGTTAGTTGTAACGATAAAATTAATCACCAATATAGCTTACGTTTATTTTAATTGTGGTAAAAATATCCATTATTAAACCTTTATGAGGTATTTGCCTAAGTACCTACAAATTATGTCCATAAGCATCGCTTACCGTTGAGAACAGGCCTCTTCAACATCATACGATACTCTTGATTCTCCATTGGGCCAAAGTTTAACGGGGGCCCCATTTCACTAGAGAACTAAACTTTTTCCTGCCAAGGTTCAGGCTTTGACATGGCGGTGGGGCTCAGTAGCCTAGGGTGAGCCCAGCACCTTAGGCGAAGCTACCCCTGCACCCTCTTATAACAAAAGAGCAGGGGGCAAGGGGCGAGGACGGAAACCTCGCCCCATTGTACCTACTGTTGTGGAGGTGGCGTCGGTCCTTTGAGGACTAGCCGTCGAGGTGCCCAGTTTGCTCACTAGTCCCGTGGGACCTCACCAAAGGCAGCATTGGTGGCACTCGCCAGGTTTAAGTGGGTAGAGCTGCGTCCACTTACCAGCTTTCGGGCGCAGCGAGTTCCCCCCAGACGGGTATGTACCCGTCCACCACCGAGACCCACTCTCCAGCGGGATGTCTCAGAGCACTTCCCGGGGTTAAAGGAAAGAAAAAAAAGGGAATTAAAGTTTTAAACTTATAAGACAAGATTTCCTTACCATGTTTTTCTTTCATCTGTAAGCCATGACAGGCAGTACAAGAATGCAATGACTAACAAAAGTCAAGAAAAAGACAGCAGCCAGGGGAAGCCCAGCTGCAATGCACCACGGAGAAATTTTTATATCTACAAATATCTGCATAGTATGATTAATATACATATTGTATATCAACTATGAGTTATTATGTATAACTTAGTGATTATCATGGTTGAAACTTGAAATAATAATTGTTGTTTGAAAGTTGGTTTGTATTTTTAAGTCAACTAATATCTACTTATTGAAGTAATATACTAGTGTATATTAACTATGAGCTATTTATGTATGACTTGGGGATATGTTATTTTTCCAGTAATAATTGTGGCAAAATCGCTTGAATGCACGGAAGTTTTTCACATCGTCCACGAGATCGCTGTAATAAGTTACTCCCGATTTGCTACGGATGTTGTCGAGCATTAATATTCGGTCATTTTGCCAAAGACTTCACTCCCAAAGAATGTGATGTGCGGTATGCTCCTGTTCATTGCCTTCCGTCAACAGCCGCATAAGGGAGACGGTACGAGATTAAAGCCAAATAGTTTGCTTCTAAAGTTTCCGTTCCGGTAAGGAACTGAGCGACACAGTGGTCAACCTCTAACCAATCCTTTAATAAACGATCGAATACAGATGGAAAGAAGTTATAATGGTGACGTCCTTTAATTGTATTATCCCATCGGGATTGCCATTCTTTAATTAAATTTTGAGTGGTTATTTCTATAGGGTCAAAAAGTTTGGTAATTTTTCTGTAAGCCATGTTCTAAATACATATTTACAATTATTTATTTATTTATTTATTTATTAGATAACAGAAATATAACACCATAACAGATAAAATCCAAGACGATGCTATATGAAACATGAAAAAAAAATGGTGGACACATTAAAAGTATGTTACATTACAATATTAATTAATAATTATTATCACTATTTTCAATAACTACCTGGGCTAATCTCATGAGTTTCGGCAAGTTATTATATAATTAGGTTATCCTGGATAGAATCCAGACCTTCTAAACCCTATACAGCAATTATTGAACTATCGCCCACGACTTGGCGTGGTGGTCGAAGAAGACCAATTAAATTAAAAAATATCTAAAATAGTCATAAAGTATACGTTTAAAATGTCATAAAATGAATAGACTAGACACCCATAAATTTCATAAATATGATTCATTAAAGCAAATCCCCTGACAAATACCTTGGAAGTCATAAAAACTCATAAAGGTGTAAAAGTGTTTCGAGATTTCTAATAAATTTTGTAACACACAAATAAATCGTTAATATCATATTAAACTTTATTATTTACTAACTTTATGCTATTGTTCGCTCTTTCCCCCAAAACATCTGTTATAGTATACCGAAAATCATTTATAGTTTATACTCTCTGTGGCTCAGTGGTAAGCGCGTTGGCGCTCAAGCCGGAGGTTGGGGGTTCGAATCCCGCCAGGGAACAAAAATATTTTCTGTGTTCCTGGGTCATAGATGTGTATTAAATATGTGTATTATATAATAAAAATCTTAAATATATATATATATATATATATAGTATAAAAGTATTAAATATATTTCCGTTGTCTGGTACCCGTAACACAAGTTCTTCGAGAACTTACCACGGGACCAGATTGACGTGGTGTGAAAGCGTCCATAGATATTATTATTATACTCTACAGTCTACACTATAGTCTTTTGGTCACATTACTAATGCTTTTATCTAAAGTTTATATCTTGTC
The DNA here is from genome assembly GCA_963853865.1 of Helleia helle. Classification (NCBI taxonomy): domain Eukaryota; kingdom Metazoa; phylum Arthropoda; class Insecta; order Lepidoptera; family Lycaenidae; genus Helleia; species Helleia helle. Next base: position 6,210,177 of record OY971436.1, read on the forward strand.
ATATTGGTGTAAAGAAACCATAACAAATATTATTGTTTATTTCTCATATTTTCGCGAATTTCACTAATTATATTGGAAGACACCACCATCTTGCTTGTTTCTCCCGTGAAACAGCTGTGTTTCGGAGAGAAGGGCAGGACAGGCAGTGTAATTACTAGCATCGAGATCTTATGTCTCAGGATACGCAACACATAAGTCAGTTGCCTGGGCTAGTTCCAGGTAAACTAATTTTATCCAAGTAACATAAAAAATAAAGATCTTTAGACGTACACAATTACTTGAACAAAGTATAAACTATATAAATTCGTAAAATCCAAAAAAAAAAAAACTAAAATATTTTTTTTAAACTTTTTCACTACTCTATACTCTCTCTTACTCTCTTCACTTTTATTGGGTTGTTTAAAGTAATTCAGGTGACTTTTAAATTATTGAATGAATTATTTTGATATTTAATTGAATATAATATTAATAATAAAATAAAGTAACCACTAACACCCGGACCTCAATTTTGACAAGGTGTAAATTTATTTACGAGAAATAGAAAATATAAAAAAATATTCAACTGCTGCATCTGCAAGTACAGCGTATACCGCGCCAGTACATATAATTTATACCATCTATTATGCTACCGAACTCTCAACTAATAAACTCCATACAGTTATTTATTTACTATTGTATTCTTATACGTTTATTATCCGTACACTACGGACTACTACATAACCATACAAGTATAAACTTGAGCTATAAAATCTATCTAAGCTATATAATCTAAGCTATTAAATAATTGTTATCATTAATTTTTATAAATTTTTGATTTTTTTAAATATGTATTCTGAAGAGAAGAGCTCAAAAGCTAGAAAAACAAACTTTTTTTATGTTTGTTGGATAGGGAAACGCCAACCTCAAGGTAACATTTATGTAAGAGGTAACCATGCTTTGCATCCGAATTGGGGCGGCACGACCGGGGTGGTACCTCTCGTTCACATAATACGGGCGTCAAGTGTCAGCTATGCTATCGCGCTATCCGATGGACCATTGGGGGGATAGAGAAAAGGAGGGCAACGCATGTGCATAACTTTCGGTTCTATGGGCGTCGGTAGTCACCATAAGGCTCCGACTACTCGGTTGCCTCGTTATGACATAAAAACATAAGGAAGTTCACCTAGGTCGGTCGCAGGCAACTCATTCATGTGTTGCCTTGTTGTTGAGACGTGAGATGGTAAGTGTGGGTGCCAGTAATTAATTACACTGCCTATCCTGCCCTTATTTCTCGAACACAGGAATTTTTCACGGATGAAATAGGCAGGATTGTCGTACCCATGCAAACGGGAGTACAGCGTATCCCTCCCACCAGGAAAACTTAATAATTTATATATATATAATAAAAACACATAGGATACTCAAGTTTTAGCCTTTAAATAGTTCACATTCTATTTTTACCGAAAGCACTGATAAGCGATATCTGTAATTTATCAATATGAAAACTGTCCGATTTATGTAGCCCATGTCGCCTATAAAATATCCATCTGACGAGGCAAATGCTCTGAGGCATCCTGCCTGGGGAGTGGGTCTCCCCAGGTGGGTATATGGGACTCGCTGCGCCCGAAAGATGGTAAATGGACGCAGCTCTATCCACTAAAACACGGCGAGTGCCACCAATGCCGCCTTGGTGAGGTGCCCCGGATCTTTTAAGCTAACATGGCACCTCGACGACTAGTCAGTCCCGCAAGGGACCGACACCACCTACACAGAGGGGTTGCCCCGCACCACAGAACAACCCCTCCCAACGTCGGGACAGTACAATGGGGTGAGGTTCCCATCCTCACCCCTTGCCCCCTGCTCTTTTGTCCCCTCTTCTTATAAGAGGGGTACAAAGAGAACCCTCGGTTCAATTAGCTTCGCCCAAGGTGCTGGGCTTACCCTAGGCTACTGAGCCCCACCGCCACGACAAGGCTTGAACCGTGGTGGGGTTCATATCAGGCCCTACTACTTGAGACAATGAAACTAAAATCATGTCTAGTTTATTGTCACTTATCTGCTGTTTTATCTGAATATTTGGTGGCACAGAGACTGTAAAACTACTAACTACTAACTGAAACAGATCTAGTCTTCAGACATATTGTCTACTAAAATCCTTACCCGTTAAGGCCAGGCAGTAAAATTGATCCCCACCATGGTTCAGGCCTTGTCGTGGCGGTAGGGCTCAGTAGCCTAAGGTGTGCACAGCACCTTTGGCTAAGCAAATTGAGCCGAGGGAGCTGCTCTTTGTGCCCCTCTTATAAGAAGAGAGGACAAAAGAGCAGAGGAACAAGGGGTGAGGATGGGAATCTCACCCCATTGTACTGTTCTGACGTTGGTCCAGACCCTGTTTGCCCATTAGATCCGGGGCACCTCACCAAAGGCGGTATAGATATCGCTCGCCGGGTTTTAGTAGATAAGTGCCCGACAGCTGGTAAGTGGACGCAGCTCTACCCACTAAAACCCGGTGAGTGCCACCAATGCCGCCTTTGGTGAGGTGCCCCGGATCTAGTAAACAAACAGGGCAACTCGACGGCTAGTCAGTCCCGCATGGGACCGACGCCACCTCCACAGAGGGGTTGTCCCGCACCACAGAATAACCCCTGCCAACGTCAGGATAGTACAATGGGGTGAGGTTCCCATCCTCACACCTTGCCCCCTACTCTTTTGTCCCCTTTTCTAATAAGAGGGGTACAAAGAGCCCCTCGGTTCAATTAGCTTCGCCCAAGGTGCACCGCTCACCCTAGATTACTGAGCCCCACCGCCACGACAAGGCCTGAACGATGGTGGGAAACACTAATGTTAACATTTAACTATTTTTAAAGTAGTAATTGTATTGCGTGTGCGACTGTACCCATGTGCAACTACCCCCTCCACATTTCGCTCAGTGCTCAACTTACGCGCCCATTCTGGTAACACATTTCTAATGTAGAATTTGAAGTACACAATTGAAAAGTAATACATATTCTAAGAAAAAATACAATACTTCAAAATTACTTTAAAATACGGCGTAGAATATTTTTAAATTGGGAGAAAATTGTGTGAAATCATGAATGAATCGCACACAAAAACTTCAAACCTTTTCAATGAAATGTACAACGTCACTATTTCATAAATAATTCAAAAGAAATCATTAACACAATAAGATAGACACACCGACGCCATGTTGAAAAGTATCATTATAGTTCTTATTGCTTATATCATAAGTTTCATCAGCACATCAAATAACCCGTTCATTGAAGAACTGTAACCTCGAATTTGAAGTATTAATCTTTCAATTGTATCATTAGCTTACTCCAGTCGTGTTTACTCGTGCAATATCGCATCACTTCATTTTATCTCCCTTTAAGTCTCATTTTAATGATTAATGATTGAAGAAATTAATGATTAATGATATCGGCCACGATGAAAGGCGATGCATGTGTCGAATACTAACTGTTCCCAAAATGTTCAGATGTTTGAATTCTTTACAATTTTGGTAGTCATTCATATGTTGTTATTAATGATTAGAAAATTGTTAAGTCCACAGTTCGCATACCTCCAACACGTTATTAAGAAATTCTTGTGAATACACAAAGATTTAATGATCTAGATAAAATAAATAAAAATTATTGGGTCATTAAATTGTAAAATATTTAACACATTGTATTGATAGTTGATCAATGTTTATTTACACCTTTCTATATTCCTACTAATATTCAAATCGCGAAAGTTTGTAAGAATGTCTTTTTCACGCAATAATTATTGAATGGATTTTAATGAAACTACACAATAACATAGCTTATAATTTATGCCTGTACTCACATTAATGAGAAAGAAGTACGCGGGTGTGTCCGCGGGGCACTGTAATTTTTCAATATTTTACAAAAGATTTTATGTCTGTTTGACAAGATTTTCATCACTTGAAAAAGATCTAGGTAGGTAGTGTAATTATAGGCATTACCATCTGGTGTTTCAGAATAGGCAACAATGTTTGACGTTTGTGCCTAAGTTAGGACTTGTCCTTTTTACTCATATATCATTGACACCACATACCCGGTAGCTCTTCTGTATCAACTAATTGAAAACAACGAAACAGAAAAATACCAATAATGATATTAATAATGATAAAATATAACCCATAATGAAATAATGATATAAATAATGACACCAGGACAAATATAGTAATGAATTCAGAAGCGAGGCTGGGCGGTTATTGGATCAGTTAGCGTTAAACCGACCGGGGAGTGTACTGGATGGTGATATGCACGAGCGCACCACGGCCACTTAGTGTATTATGTTAAAATTATCGTAAAGAATTATACCTAATAAACGTACGAATGGAAGTAGAAATTAATAAATACATATAACTATGAATGATTCCGGTACAAATAATTATTTTGCTGTGGGTGAGATGCGGTGTCGCAGTTACCTATGATCCAGCTTACTTCCTCTATCGAACAGCTTGGCAGTAGTAGAAGTGTAAGACAGGCAGTATTATCGAGACTTACTGGCATCGAGATTTCTTACATCTCAGGGTTGGCAACATTTACCATGACTAGTCCAGACGTTTATGTTGATGGGTGACGCTACCAGTTATAGGTTGCGTACGTCTGCCCGTTTTTTTTTTTCATATTCAGTAGCTGTTGCCTGTTGATTCGCCTGCGTTAACTTAGATTACAGCAGTAACCGGCGTAATGATGATTATTTTTGTAGCCTAAGTCACTCCTTACTATATTAGCTGTCTGTCAGTGAAAGTCCCGTCAAAATTGGTTCAGCCGTTTCAGAGATTATCCGGAACAAACAGACAGACAAAAAATTTAAATATTGATTTTTTGATCTATACAGATATATAAAATTGGAATTTCTGTTTGTAATATTAAAATAACCGCTTTTTATTAATTACATATGTGTATAGGTACACGGTACATATACCAAAATAGCCTTTTTTACAATTTTTTTCTGTCTGTATATCAATCAAATAACATCTGAAAGGGTCAGAAGTCTTCCTGTCATCAGTTGTTGTTTTTTTATTTGATTCCATTGCCTATTAAATGCTTGGCTACCACAGGATAACACCATCCCCCTCTCCCCAAGCGTCCCTTACAATGATATGGAAAAATATCAGATTTAATACCGACTAAACGCGTTTAGCGTTTAGGGGTTGCAACCCTTGGTGTGGTGAAATATGTTTTATATTTACATATGCTAGAAATAGAAAATAATATTACACGGGAACAAGACCAATAATCGTCAGATTATTTTTGTCCTTAGAAGACGTAGTGTAACTTGCTCTGAACCATCGTGCGTCTTATGGTAGGTCTCATTTAATGAACGCCAAGACAATCATTTTCACATGCTAGTTGTATAGACACATTAGTCGGAAGTCATCCTAAGATTAATGCTTCAGATACAGTTTATATTTACTGAAGTACTTGTAAGAGGTAGTGCCATGCTGCTTTGCATCCGAATTGGGCCGGCACGACCGGGATGGTACCTCTCGCTCACTCAACGCGTAAAGTGACAGCCACGCTGTCACGTCTGCATAACTTTCGGTTGTGCGGATGTCTATGGGCGTTGGTAGTTGGTAGGCTCCGACTGCTCAGTTGCCTCCTTGTGGCATAAAAAAGTAATAATGCCTATAAACTTTTAACACTACATTAATTAAGTCCATAGCAAGCTCGTTGGTATGGGATATGAAAATAAGGAAAACGTAGTAAGCTGGGTAAGTTGGATATTTGCAACAGTAGTTTATTAACCGACTTCAAAAAGGAGGAGGTTATCAATTCGTCGGAATCTTTTTTTTACATGCATTCAAAAACTCTTCGTATTTAGTAGGATCAACCAGTTGAATACAATTAGCTAGTAAAGAATTTTGAAAATCGGTCCACAATTGACGGAGAAATCGGTATACATACCTAGGTAACACTGAAAATGTTTAGAATATGAAAAACGGCTTAATGTAGAAAGTTGCCAATACTTTTATTGTTTTTCGAAGTAATCTCCGTTTCTTTCTACACATTTTCGCATTCGATGGAACCACTGAGAAAAGCAGTGGGCCCATTCTTCCTTAGGAGTCTCTTCTATGGCATTTTCGTACGCTTTCACCGCATCTTCAGGGCTCGTAAAGCGAATACCTCGAATTTTATCTTTAGTTCTTGGGAATAAATGAAAGTCACAGGGCGCCAGGTCAGGACTGTAAGGCGGATGACTCATTATCTCGACACCTGCCATAGTCAAATATTCACAGTCATTAACAGTCCGTTTTGCGGAGTGCGCTGAAGCATTGTCGTGGTGAAGGAGGATCCTGCTTAGAGGGCGCTGCTGTCGAATTTTTTCCAAGACAACAGACAAACAGCGATTGACATATCAGTCTGCAGTAACTGTCCTTCCATCTTCTAGCACAACTGTCGCGAAATGACCTTTCCGACCAAAGAATGAGGCAATCATCTTTTTTCCTTGACTTCTTCCTTTCTTTACCTTAGTTGGCCGATCCTCGAAAGGAAACACCCACTGAGCTGATTGTCTTTTGGTTTCGGGTTCGTAGCAATATATCCAGCTTTCATCACCTGTGATGATGTTAAATACAGCATTTGAGTTACCGCCGTTGAACTTATCTAACATTTGGCGACACCAGTCCATGCGGAGGCGTTTCTGGTCGTCGGTTAAAGTATGGGGAATCTATCTGGTACAAAGCTTCCTGACGCCTAAATGTTCATGTAATATTTTTTGAACTTGACTCATGCCTAGGCTTGCCCGTATCTGCTGATAGGTCACTCTCTTATCTTCCTCTATCATTCGTCGCACAGCACTGATGTTATCTTCAGTAGTCGCTGTTAAAGGATGTCCCTCACGCGGATCATCACTGAGATTGCTACGTCCACGCTTAAACTCGTTAAACCAATTGTAAATAGTGGCACGAGATGGGGCATTATTAAAAAATGCTAATCGCAGCCTATCATAGCTTTGTTGTTGAGTAAGCCCACAACGAAAGTCATAATAAATCATTGACCGAAAATTTTCTCGCGTTACCTATGTTCATTTTCACGTGTAACAAGAGTTTTAGATTTGCCGCCAATTCACAAAAACAAATGACAAATGAATGCAATATACTACATTAGGTTACTAAAGAGTTCTAAAATTGAAATTCAAAAAAAGTTTTCATTTTCAATGTTTCTAACTGGCCAGTTCTAAACATTTTCAGTGTTACCCACGTACATAAAAATACCAATCGAATTGAGAACCTCCGTCCTTTTTGTTGAAGTCGATTAAAATGTAGTTTATTTGTAACATAAATTCAGTAGGTAAGAATAAAAATTGTGCAATAATAAGAAAACATTTCAGAAATCTATTTCTACTATCCCAAGAACTACACCATCAATTTACCATAATATTTAAATACAATTGAACTTAAGAATCCAAACTAACATTAATAGACCAATCGCTTTGATTCAACGATCGACCCCCTAATCGTTTAGGGACCCCCAAACTCAGTTTGATTCAATGATCGACCCCCAAAGTTAATTCAATAAATTCCCGACGCGTAATCGTCAAATCATTCAGTGAGCATGTCGTGGACTTTATTTATGTGTAGTTTATGAAACTAAATAAACGTGCGGGCTTGGGGGGTGGGTGTGACCGCACGGCAGGTATTTTGAGGACATTTTTTTGGGCTATTTCCTAAGAAATGTTTTTGGAAATTTTTATTGCGGATTTTGAAATACTTTCTTAAAAATAAAAATTTTTGGATTATTTTCCAAGATAAAAAGGGAATTGATTGTATTTATCCTAAATGGCTGAATAAGTCAGGGTTAAGGTCCACCTGAAAATGCTTACTGGATGCCTACTGCTAATATGAGGCAAAATTTAAATAATCTAAACGTTTTAAACATATTTTAAATAATCTTTAAACGACTACGAAATTACTCAATTTTTCTTGAACTTGATGTTGAGAAAATAAGGCAATAAAATTCAAATATATACAAACATTTATATAGTTTCAGTATTGAATTGAATTCAGAACATGTAGTATTGAAGTCAAGTTAAAAGTCATTATAATATTATGACTAGACGTAATTATGTTGTAATATTTATTTAAAGACTTGTGGTTTTATCATTATTCAATGGAATTATTGGTAACAAATATTTATTAATAATAGGTATTTGTCACCCAACATGACCACAGAGTATGTTATTTATTTAAAATATTCTTTGTCTTTTTAAATTTAGAACAACAAGATTTATAAACTGGAAATGGAAATGGAATAAAAAACGAACGTTCTACGTTCGTTTTTTATCCTTACACCGGGATTTTAACTCCAAGATTTTTAATAAACATGGTTACTTTTGCTATTAAAAATATAAAAACGGCACATATAACTACCTTATTTTATGGAACTCCATGATATTTCGGATTTGACAATGGCTTGCCCACGACTGAATCAGCGTCGAAAGGGACAAATACTGAATAGTCCGTTTTAAATAGCTTTATTATCTATACAGTATATATTTAAGTCCTTTTGAAGAATCACCTACATAACAAAACATTTAGTGAATGATAAAAACAATAATGACAAATTCAAAGCGACAATAAAATATGATTAAAACTGCAACTTAAAGAATGGACATAATTTGAGTTTCATAGCAAATATCCCTTATTTAAAAAATCGAAAATCCTATCCTATAAAATGTATCACGTGTTGTCACCCTAGTTCATAAAGTGGCCTATTATGGTCCCGATACAAAAGCCATTCGAAATCACTGACGGCACCTTAATCGTGTTTTGAGTACGAGACTAGTTACTGTGGACTGACTCAGTGCCAATGAAAAAAACTGTCACGTCGAGGCCAATTTTTTGGTGACTATTAATAATGTATTACTCCTATTAAATATTAGTACATGATATATTTAATAATAGTTATTTATTATAAAAAAGGATTGTGTGGTTTTATGAAACCACGGTAAAAGTGAAACTTTTTTTCACATTATAGACATTTAACTAAAAATGTGTGGAATAATATTCCATTAAGGGTATAAAAATCGCTTTATCAATCTTAATTTTATACTTAGAAAACTTGGCGGCTGAGCGTCACGCGACATGCAACACACAGATGAAAAAGTTTGAGACGATGTAATAAAAGTTTCACTTTAAATATCTGACTAATATTATAAAGGCGAGAGTTTGGAAGTTTGGATGTTTGTTGCTCTTTCACGGCAAAACAGCTTTTTTTTTCTTTAACGCCGGGAAATGCTCTGAGGCATCCCGTGGGGGAGTGGGTCTCCCCAGGCAGGTATGTGGGACTCGCTGCGCCCCAAAGGTGGTAAGTGGACGCAGCTCTACCCACTAAAACCCGGCGAGTGCCACCAATACATTTGGTAAGGTGCCCCGGATCTGTTGAGCAAACAGGGCCGACGGCTAGGCAGTCCCTCAGGGGACCTACTCCACCTCCACAGTGGGGTTGTCCCGCACCACAGAACAACCCCTCTTAACGTTGGGACAGTACAATGGGGTGAGGTTCCCATCCTCGCCCCTTGCTGCTCAAGGGGAGGGGACGAAATCCCCTCTTCTTGTAAGAGGGGTACAAAGAATAAGGTACAGAATCTGTTGTCTTTGCGTTCTTGAAAAAGGCTTATGCAGCAGTGGGCGAAGGAGGTTTATCTAATAATAGTTCATGGTTGCTGCATTCCATAGGTTTAACACAACCCCACCTAAGTACCATTTCGTAGAACATTTAATCCTACTAATCTTTTAAACGCGAATGTTTGTATGTATGGATATTTCACGAAAACTACTGCTTAGATTTTAATGAAACTGTACAATAACATAGCTTAAACATCAAAATAACTGGCTGGCTATTATTTATGCCCGTACTCCCACGGGAATGGGAAGTACGCAAGCAAAACCGCAAGGCGCTGTTAGTACTACATATTTTACAAAAATACTTTTGTTTATCTCTCTTTGGGCACGGAACGTTGAAAACATATTGTTTTCTAATGTTTACTCGAATTTCACTCATTATAATGAAACACTTTTTTACGGATTTTATCGCGGTTTATTAAGATTTTTACAAGCCCGACGTTTCGGATACTTTACAGCAACCATGGTCACGGGTCCTCCCGTGACCATGGTTGCTGTAAAGTTAAGTAAACGTTGAAAACATCTCAGTAATAAACATATTATTAATGGTGACCGCATTATAAACCACATTTGATCAGTTCTTGGTAAAGAAGAATTTGCTCAGTTTAGCTCTGACCGCATATTACACAAGTGAATTGATGACGAAGGTTGTATATTGTGTTTATAGCCCGCTTGTTTCCTCCAAACAGCTTTGTTGTGTTTCGGAGAGAAGGGCAGGACAGGTAGTGTAATTACTGGCACCGAGACTTAATATCTTATGTCTCAGGATAGGCACATTGATGAGTTGCCTTTTTTTTCTTTAACGCCGGGAAATGCTCTGAGGCATCCCGCGGGGAAGTGGGTCTCCCCACGCGGGTATGTGGGCCTCGCTGCGCTCGAAAGCTGGTAAGCTCTACCCACTAAATCCGCTGTGCCGCCTTTGGTAAGGTGCCCCGGATCTAATGAGCAAACAGGGCACCTCGATGGCTAGTCAGTCCCCCAAGGGACCGACGCCATCTCCACAGAGGGGTTATCCTGCACCACAGTGAGGTTCCCGTCCTCGCCCCTTGCTCCCTACTCTTTTGTCCCCTCTTCTTATACCCTAAACTACTGAGCCCCACCGCCACGTCAAGGCCTGGTATATGCTCATGATAACTAGTTTGTGTTGTGCTAGTGACAATGGACGGAAAATATGTGCTGTTTGCATTAGTTTTATATAGCCAGCCTAACACCAGCTAATTGAGTGAAGCGTTGCTTTGACTTATCAAGACTAATTATTATGTTCCAATTGAAACTTAAGAAAGTACGTGTACCATGCTGCTTTGCAACCGAATTTCAGTAACAGCTATGCTGTCGCATTCCATGCGGTTTGTGAGTTTTCAGTGGCCCATTGGGGGATAGGGAAAAGGAGGGCACCTACATAATCTCTGGTTGTGCGAATGTGTTTAGGCGTCGATAGTCGCCAAAAGGCTTTGACGGCTTGTTTGCCCTTCTATGCTATAAAAAATTAACTCATATTAATTATTTACTGTGCTAATTATAACCAACCTAATTACTACATTTATCAATATGAAATTATTATTAAGGAAAATTTAACAATTGTCCTGTTTACAAAAACAAACTTGAAAAACAGGACAATATTCCAATTATTGGTTTCGATAATTGCTATTAATAATGTGATAACACTCTTATCAAGTAATGAAACAATTTGTTATCAAATTAAATTATATTTTCTGTACATGGAGTTATTATTTAATAACAAACATGTTTCCTGTGGTTTTGTGTGTTTTATATATATGGTATTTGCTATCCAAAAGAGAGCTAAAGTTAGATTTAAAGAATTTATACTCAAAAAGACAGAGTCCCTTACTTGAGAACATTTGTTAACATTATGTATAAATAGAATTTGAATGGTCGTCACACAGTAGGTACTCAATACTCTGCAGGTACTCACTTAACATCCTACTAATACCTAGTATAAAAAAAATGTGAAAGTAAGTTTGTTTGCTACGCTTTCACGCGTAAACTACTTAACTGATCATCATGAAACTTTGTACACATAATATTGTTGGAGGTATTAGAAGTAACATAGGATACTTTTTATATAACAAAACTAAAATCTTATCCTGCGCAGACGACGTCGCGGGCACCAGTATTATATTTATTTGGTAAAGTAAAGTTACTGATATCACGTGAAGAATAAGCTCGTTGAAGTGGCAGTGGCCTGATAACACACTCAGGAGAACGGATGGCCGATGGGCCAATAAGGTTCAAGAGTGAAGGCCGCGTTTAGGTAGACGAAGTGTTGGTCGGCCAATAACCAGGGAAGACGATCTCCGTGCGGTGGCCGGTCCGTGTTGGATGCGAGTAGCAAGGGATCGACCATTTTGGCGTTCATTAAAGGAGTTTGTAAAATCTTAATAAGCTTCAATGAAATCTGTAAAAGTTTTTTTAAATTAATTAAAAGGAAAAATGAGGTTTTCTTAACTTCCCCGTGCATCATCATTTGCTCATCGAGGGCCATCAATGGATCATTGGCCGATGGGACGTACATACAGATCACTGGTTGGTTGAATTGCTACTACGTCAGTGAAAAATCACAGACCAGTTTCTTATGGCTCATATTACTACTCTATCAGGTAATATGCTCGATGCCTGGCACTAACCAAGTCTCGATGCCAGTAATTACGCTACATATCCTTCGATTTGAAAAGAAACGCTTTTTCATGGAAGAAAATAGGGCAAGGAACAGCGCAAAATTCCTACTGTAAAAGTACTAGTAGATAAATTAGTAGATATATTTTGTTTTATAAAGAGCGTATAGAGAGGAAGAAATAGTCCGAGGAGAACTTATATACATATATATAGAACTAGGAGGTCGTATTGGTTCAAGCTTTGTCGTGGCAGTGAGGCTCAGTGGCCTCAGGTGAACCCAGCCTTGGGAGCTTGGGAAGAAGCCAATTGAACCGAGGGGGCTGCTCTTTATACCCCTCCACAGATCCGGGGCACCAAAGGAGACATTGGAGGCACTCGCCGCGTTTTACTTGATAGAGCTGCATTCATCTTACAATTTTTAGGGCGCAGCGAGTCCCACATTCCCGCCTGAGGAGACCCACTCCCCGCGGGATGCCTCAAAGCATTTCCCGGTGCAAAAGAAAAAAAAGAAGGTCGTATAGTATCAAGTGAATGAATTGACAGAGAAATAGGAACTCTACCGCCAAGAGCAAGGCTCTTAAATGAAGAGGGCAGAGATAGTATATATAATATTATACATGACAACAATGAACGTATAAAATGATTTAGTTATAATTGAAAGCGGTGTTCCCATCGCGAATGTTAAATGTAGTAGAAGTGAGCAAATTCGTTTTTAAATGGCCATCAGCCGGTCATTAAAACGACGCTAAATGATGCCTTTGGGCCATTTTGGGGACGGTGTCCATGATTCACGAGAATATGGGACCTAGTCGTTCGCAGTTAAAATGTGTACTTTTTATTTATTTTTACTTAAATATTTATGTAATTTTATTTAAGTTTTAAGTTATGCGTGTTTCAGAAAAATTGTATGTTATCTTTGTTAAGAAATTTATTTATTCTATGCTAATAAATAAAATTGATGTGTGTTTGTAATTTCAAATTAACAGCTTTGCACTAAATGCGTTTGAAATGTTTACGATACTAACATTATTTTATACAAAAATATATTTGTAAAATGTTCATATGTCTGTCTGTTTGTTTCGGCTAATCTCTGAAACCTCTGGACCGATTTTAACGGGACTTTCACCGCCTTTTTTTTTCACTTTTTCAAATAAAATACAAATTCAAGTACAGTACAGTTCAAATATTTAGACTGCAGTTCACAACTTAGAAACTAAAAGAAAGGAGACATACTGATGCTTTTTTTATAACGAAATACTTTTTGCGTATTTTTTTATTTATTATTGAAAATTACGGTGGTTTCATCACTTTTAATTCAAAAATATTGGAAATTTTCTCCTAACCTAAACGATATCTTTAAAACGATGAACGTCTTTTAATATTTCACATCACTATCTTTACTATAAACGTCTATAAATCGGCGAAACGAACATCAACTTGCTCACCCTAGTAGCGAGTGGCTGGGGCAACACAATAGAGCAACGCACTACAATACGAGTCAAGCGATTGTTATTTGGACATCTGGGGTTTCTAATCGATTCAAAACACCCTATTAATGCCTTAGTCATTTCGCAATAATGCCCATAGATTATAAACCTATTTTCGATCATCCGTGTGAACACAAAAAATATTGTCATCCTACTTTTGTACTGACGTTTAACTAAATTTCTTCGTTTTACATTAATTATAATATGTTCTATAGTATCTATTTTAAAAGAAGCCTGTGTGTCCGGGAACGGAAAAAGTTTCATGATGATGATGATGATGATGCTGGTGATGATGATGATGGTGATGATAATGATGGTGATGATGATGATGGTGATGATGAAACTCTGAAATAACCAGTGGGATTAAAATTAATTTTATCTTTGTACGAATGAAACAGCTTGGAACAAAGGTATAAATGTACTCACCACTTACACATTATTTAAAGCGAGCGAAGATGTTCTAGTTAGTATGGGCTCTAGTGATAGGTCCGGGTTCGATCCTGACCCCTGTGATGCCTTGAAATAGATTTTTCTAAATTTCTTTGTACACCTGAACATAAGATCATAGCTTGCTTGCCGGTGAAGGAATCGTGAGGCAATCTGCATGCCCGATGAGATAAAGTCTAGATAAAGTCTTTGAAGTTCACCAACCCGCATTGGGCCCGCGCATCGGTGAACTATGGCCCAGCACCCTCCTCGCCAGATTTCGAGAAGGTGACCTGTGATATTACAATTATTATATGAAACTAACCTAATATTGCCGATTTATAGAGGCCCTTAAATGATGGCAAAAAAAAATCACACGAGAAAAACGAAACGTAAATTTTCTCCCAAATTATCCATGGTATTTAGTTAGCTAGTTTCAAACGTTTCCTATTTACAAAACAGACAAGGGTGGGGAGTTTCCACCTCATTAAACCTAAGTTAAGGGCCTATTATGTACTTTATATACCTAAATTACCCATCGCTTATTAGGGCAGCCAAAGGGGACAACCGCCAATATAACTTGACCCGCCCGCGTTTAATTTCACGTGAAGCCCCATTAGGATGGGGTGGACGGGTGGGTCAGAGTATGTTGGTGGTTAGATAACAAGGTGGGGAGTTTTAAAGTGTTCGTGTGATTACCGGCTTGTTCAGTATTAATGTATTTATATTGTGAATAGGTGTTTATAGCGATACACGTTGAATGTACCTCAAATGAACAATGTTTAACCTTAGCCTTTTTATATTTATGAATCTTAAGTCCTTAATTTTTAACAGGAAGATTTTTTTTTCTTTTTTCTTTTATATCACATATTATAGCAGCGTTCCGAGGTTTCCCCACCAGGGTTCAAGCCTTGTCGAGGCGGTGGGGCTCTGTAGCCTAAGGTGAATGACTGTATAGGCCGACCAGAAATATATAAACCCTTTTTTTTTTTCTTTTACGCCGGGAAATGCTCTGAGGCATCCCGCCTGGGGAGTGGGTCTCCCCGGGTGGGTATGTGGGACTCGCTGCGCCCGAAAGATGGTAAATGGACGCAGCTCTACCCACTAAAACCCGGCAAGTGCAACCAGTGCCGCCTTGGTGAGGTGCCCCGGATCTGTTAAGCTGACAGGGCACCTCGACGGCTAGTCAGTCCCGCAAGGGACCGGTTGTCCCGCACCACAGAACAACCCCTCCCAACGTCGGGACAGTACAATGGGGTGAGGTTCCCATCCTCGCCCCTTGCCCCTTGCTCTTTTGTCCCCTCTTCTATTAAGAGGAGTACAAATAGCCCCCTCGGCTCAATTAGCTTCGCCCAAGGTGTTGGGCTCACCCTAGGCTACTGAGCCCCACCGCCACGACAAGGCCTGAACCATGGTGGGCTACCCTACCTACCTACCTTGGCTGACACCGACTCCAAAAGTAACTATAATGACGTGGTAAACGCAAAGTTTGTACATTAGTAGAATATTAAGTTGATTATATGTTGTAAGCACAAACATTAAAGAAAATGTTATTTTATTACTTTTTAGTTTAGTATTTTTGAAGTCGGTTTTAATTTTTTGCAAAATGTTTTTATGATTACAGAACAATATTCTATCCACTCTGATATTGGCCAATCTTTGAAGAAGGTAAAATTGAAAAAGATGAAGAAGATAAAATTAAAAATTCGCATGAAAATATTTGATAGCAAAAAAATATGAATCCAGCAATAAATTCATTTATGATTTTGTTCATTCATTGGTGATAAAACGTTAAAAGGTAAAAAACCAAACCCTTCTTGAGCAGATGTATGATTATTTAATACCGTAAATAATTAGATTAGCCGCGTATTTATCAACATAAAACCATCGAATGGAAAAATGTCATCCATTCATAGTTTCCTTATGGGAACCCTTACATCCAAAGACATTTAAAAGCCACTAATGTTATCATAATATCTTTAAGGTATTGAGATGTCTTCTTAATACAAACAATCTTCAAATTCGTTTCAGGTCATTTTGAGTTTTACGCCATGGTAATAAAACTAGTTTAAGCGAATTAAAGTGTGTATTCTTGTTGTTTATTGATGTTTTTTCGCGTCACCTTGATGATGTCAAAAGATTTTCGAATTTCGAACACAATACGACTTTGCACGTGTTCTTTAGCACGCGTTTCAACTTTTTTTGTAAGGCATAATAATATGTCATAGGATCTTAGATAATAATTCCATTATTAAATCGTGTTTGAACGGTTTTTATTATATCTGGCATGTCCACAGGGAGTCATTTATAAGTAGCTTCCAAAACTAACAGAACCGTCTATAAAATTATATTCACTAATGTAAACTAAACTGCACATTTTTATAGACATTTTTTTTTTATGTTAGTTGGATAGGCAAACTGGCAAACGTGCCACCTGATGGTAAGTGGTCGACGTCGCCCATGAACATAAACTAGTTTACCTGGAACGAGCCCAGGCAACTTATTTATGTGTTGCCTATCCTGAGACATAAGATGTTAAGTCTCGGTGCCAGTAATTACACTGCCTGTCTTGCCCTTCTCTCTGAAACACAGCAAAGCTGTTTCACGGGAGAAACAAGCAAGATGGTGGTACCCATGCAGCCGGGAGCGCGGCACAGCGCTTCCCTCCCACCGGTAAGTTGTTGTCTTAAAAGAATAATAGGATAAAGAAAAAGAAACTCGATTGTTCTCTGGTCCTCCTTTCTCAGATATTTTCTTTTCATTTTTCCGTATTTTGTTACTTATCATGTCTTTTGAGATATGTGAAAAAAGTCATTGTGTTGTGTCAGTTATATAATATATTGTACTAGGTAGTACTAATCAATCTGTCATATCTTTATGTTGTTGTCCTTACAATATTAAAAAACCTATCTACTTAATCCAATAAATTATATATCTTAATTCCGTGGACATCTGTTAAATTTTGTGTCCATTCACTATGTTATAAAAGGCGATGAAGATCAAAGTATCAAAATAATTATAACCTCCAACATATATTACAAAATTTACAAAACATTCAATACGACAGATTGTTCAGCAACCGACGGACCACACACATAGCCGTTTAACATCCTTAAAAGCACAACACTAAAAGGTGTTAATGCGAAAATACACGCGTTCCATTTTAAAAATGTAAACATGGCGCTTAAAACCATAATCTGCTTAGCTGGGGCGCCCTGTCAAACTTAACTTTTTTTTGTTACAGAAAGGCAACGGTAACTATGTACACAGCCGAAATTGAACTCGTTACACTTCTATCCGATTGTTACACGTTCTTTGTTCGGATAATATTTGTTGTGCATATAACGCGTTCAAATTAAGTAGATCTCTATTTGGTGTAACAAGGTATTAAAGTGGAGAGGCGCGGAGGGTCAAGAGAGAGTGGTTTCGTTAAGTGATGCTTAAGTGGGAGCCCAATGTTTGGTTGTTATAGGACGCTGTTTATTTTTGTGCTTTACACGAGTCTTTAACAAGGTAGATTTTGTTTTTGCCTGGTGAAATTGAGTTTGAGAATCGCATAATTTGCTTAAATTGGTTTTCCTTCCGTTAAAGTTTTTGGTTAAACAAGGACTTTTTAATGGCGTTTTCAAGGAATCGTAATATAGTAATATTATCAAATAATAACATCTGAATGTAATTTTAATAAGAGGTAGTGCCATGCTGCTTTTTAGCCGAGTTTGTCCGGCACATAACACCGGCGTCAAGTAACGGGTATATGCTGTCGCCTACGGTTGAAATTAAAATATATTATACCCTATTATTTGAGATGATATATATATTTTTCCCGTCCATATGGACGGGACATATTCTAAGAGATGAGAAAAAGAAATGGACCAAGTTGTTTACCGAATGGTACCCAAGAGATAGTAAAAGAAACAGAGGTAGACAAACTAAAAGATGGGAGGATAAAAAAAAGGTTGCAGGTCCACTATGGACCCGAGTAGCAAGATGTGATGTAGAGTGAGATGGAATGGATATTTAGAGGAGGCCTTTGTCGCAGGACAAGCTGTTGCGGAGTAACCGTTTGCCGATAACGCAGTAGATAATATAGATAAAGGTAGATAGTATTTAGAATCATAATATGTATTAGGCATTTTGTAAAAATGTTATATTTGTAAAAAAACAGCAATAAAGGCTATTTTATTTATTATTTATATATTTTTTCATTTTAATTGAAAATTCTTTTGTCGATAATTTCGTTATTAACAATTCAATTCTGTCAAGAGTGTTGTATATTGAATAATATTGACGATATCCTTTGCCAGTGTTCCAAGTCTCAGAATAAGAGAGTTGGAGTGATGGTGATACTATATATAAAAACATTGTTGCAATGTTAATAGAAGTGGCAATTATTGTATAATAATAAGCGGGAAATGTTTTTACGATGACAGCGCGAGTGGCGGGAAAGGCGACGCACGTTTTATTACTTCGCCGCTTTTCTTTCCTCTCGCATACAGCCCGATGTTTTTGCCAACATAAAAAAAATTAGAAGCTTTAAATGATGTTGATAAACGTGATTATTTAATGCTGTAAATCAATTATTCAGGATTTATATCTTGAATAGGTATCGATGCTGGCATGAGCACCATTTAATAAAATAAGTATTTATATTCAACGTCACTTCTAAGAGTCTACATGTAATAATTTCAGAAAATAACTCTTCGACACAATCTTGTTTATCAAATAAGTACATTCTAGAAACACGAGACTTATTATTATCGTATTTAAAAACTATTGCTCGAATAAAAATTTAAAAAGTTTTTATCAAAAGCGATTTTTCCAAACAGCAACACTCTGTACACGCTGAAAAAAAGGCGCCAACTAAAAACTCATTTCGCGCGCTGTACCTAATGGCCGAACGAGTCCACCCCCAGCCCCCGGTTTTTAATAAAAAAATACCTCATCTCCGCTAAATTGTTCGCGCCACTCGGGAATATGAAAGTCGTTATTTAAAAAAGGTATTGCCCTTCGTTATTATTTCGGAATAAATTTTCAGTTAAGCCATTTTCTTAGCGCCCTCGAGTTTTATTGCGCGCGAAATTCTCTTAATATCGAATTTATACTCGTAAAGATTTCGCCGGTTTTTAATTAAATGTTTCGAAGTTTTCTTACTCAATATTCGTTTTAGCAATTCTCTGAATGTATTTTATAAGCAATCTTAATCTAACTACGATATTCTATTTTTCTAGTTGTTACTTTTTATAGTGACTAGCTGGTACCCACAGCTTCGCCTGCGTTAACTTAGATTTACAAACGTATTCGGATTAACGATGATATTTTTTATAGCCTGTTCTAATCTGAGGTATAAACCATCACCATTTCAACTTTCAGCCAAATCAGTTCAGCCGTGAAAGATCAACAAACATCCAAACATACAAACTTTCGCCTTTATAATATTTATATGATAGTGTCTGTAACACTAACAGTAAAAATTATCCATAAGTTAGATTCAGTTTTGCACTAGTCAACTCATTTAGTCGCGATCATCTCTTATATTGTAGATTCATAGCCTAAAGTGGGTGACAGAACTGAAAAGGGGGTTGATATATATCACAATCTAGAAACATAAGAACATACCTATATGATGTACAGACTGCTTCCCACTCTTTTTAGGTATTCAGATGAAAAATGTATTTGTCTTTGTAACAAGTTGTCTTATAGTAAATAAATAAAAAAAAAAAAAAAATATGACGTACGTCATTTCGGTCATATAATAATAATGTCAATAAGTCAAAATTTTGCTAAGATATGTCATTTTTGCAAAATTTTGACTTATTACAATAATAGGCTCAAGACATGGTAAGACGTGTGTTATGTTTTAGATGTGAAATCAAAATCAAGAGAAGACAAGTCCCTCCTAACTTTTGAGCTACCTTTTGACTACCATCAAAACAAATAGGTACCTACCTATAATACGAGACAACAATATCGATTCAAACAAACGGACAAAAACATAAAATAATTGCTATACATTTTCCCCAATCCCCTTTTCTATTAAAACGATAATCTGTCTGTACAATTAAATCACGTTAATTGGCAGGGGAGATCCACCAACCCGTCAACCCTAGCCCATCGCGATAAGAACTAGAATCGTCCGACAACGTTAAGTAATCCATTGTATATCAGCGATAGGTTAAGGCATTTTGAACTTTGATCTCCAGCGATAGGGTTGTGAACGTATCGATTTTTTTTTACAAAGAGATGTCTGAAAGCGATACGATACGATTAACTTCAACTAAGTGACACAGCTAACGATTTGATATCGAAATCGCGTTTCTTTTGTAATTCTTATTTATGTCATTTTAATGGTGTCGATAGGAGGTAATTGCTTTAACTTCAGAGTAGATTAATGTAATATTTACTAAATGAGGTCGAAATCGACCTTAAATAAAGTGTTTGTACCTATATAGGTACGTACCTACTTTTGTTATATATATATATATATATATATCTTTTGTTTGCTTAAATGTCCCTTTCTTCTTCTTCGTTGTCGTTCCCTTACTGATAAGGATCGTGACTACATGATCTTCCACTGGACACGGTCATGGGTCAAGTGTACTGCCCCGTGCAAATTGCCTCCCATTTTGATCTGCACAGCATCTTTTTCTTTTTTTTCTTTAACGCCGGGAAATGCTCTGAGGCATCCCGCGGGAGAGTAGGCCTCCCCACGCGGGTATGTGGGACGCAGCTCTACCCACTAAAACTCGGCGAGTGCCACCAACGCCGCCTTTGGTGAGGTGCCCCGGATCTAGTGAGCAAACAGGGCACCTCGACGGTTAGTCAGTCCCCCAAGGGACCGACGCCACCTCCTCAGAAGGGTTGTCCCGCACCACAGAACAACCCCTCCCAACCACGGGACAGTACAATGGGGTGTGAGGTTCCCGTCCTCGCCCCCTGCTCTTTTGTCCTCTCTTCTTATTAGAGGGGTACAAATAGCCCCCTCGGCTCAATTAGCTTCGCCCAAGGTGCTGGGCTCACCCTAGGCTTCAGAGCCAGAGTTTTCCTTCCATCTGTCCCAAAATGAACGTTCTCTCCAGATCATACCTTTTTTTTTTTTCGGATGGATCTATGCTAACGGCCCGAAGGCCCTAATGCTACATTGGATTAGTGTGAGCACATTCGGCTCACTTTTGGTTTATAAAAGTGGGGGGTTGCCCCCCGCCAACCGTGCAGTCTGCGACCACACGCCCTCCTGGCGTCGGTTGTGAGATCATATCCTGGAGGACGCATAATGTATAAATAGGTAATGAATACAATTATGAAATAACTGAAACCGTTTTGTCATTCATTTTATAGTTCCTTTTCTGGTAGTGACAAAACCCTTATAGGGATCACTCCGTAATCCGTCTGTCTGTCTATCAAACGGAAACCTATAGACCTATAGATAAAGGACCCTATCCTTTCCATTGTAGAATCATACAATTTGGTATGTAAGGAAAGAAATCTGATCACCGTCAATTTGTAGTTATATTAGGTAGGTAGGTACATAGAACCTCGTTTTACGCAACCCTCAGCGCACGAGTCAGACTTCTGTCTGATTTTTTTAATTGTCACTTCGATAGACAAACTGACCAACAAGTCACTTCTACTAGCCCCTCTCCACGTAGATTATGCATCTTCCAACGTCTCCCGATGTCTCTGTCCAGGTAGAGGGTTCTTAAAATATTTATTACAATTCTAGCCTAAATCTAACACTTATTGTTGTTTGCGCAATAAATTAAATTGGGTTTATACCCATTATACTGTCCCGAATTTGGAAGGGGTTGTTTTGGGGAGGTGACGGCCCCTCCCTCGGGGGACTGATAAGCCGTCGAGGTGCCCTGTTTTTCTCGACAGATCCGGGGCACCTCACCCAAGGTGACATTGGTGGCAATCGCCGGGTTTTAGAAGGTAGAGCTGCGTCCACCTTACCACCTTTCGGGCGCAGCGAGACCCTCATACCCGCCTGGAGAGTCCCCACTCAGAGCATTTCGAAGCGGAAAAGAAAAAAAAAGATACGTAATGGAACGTAAACAGAGAAAAGATAACTTCCTTAATAACTTTGCTGTGACCCTTAGATTTTTCAAGGAAAAGGATAATAGGATATCAAAGATTGGAATAGTATGGATATTTTTTTACTGGAGGGAGGGTTGCGCTGTGCCGCGCTCCCGGCTGCATAGGTACCACCATCTTGCTTGTTTCTCCCGTGAAACCGCTTTGCTGTGTTTCGGAGAGAAGGGCAAGACAGGCAGTGTAATTACTGGCACCGAGACTTAACATTTTATGTCTCAGGATAGGCAACACATAAATGAGTTGCCTGGGGTCGTTCCAGGTATACTAGTTTACGTTCATAGGCGACGTCGACCACTTACCATCAGGTGGTACGTTTGCCAGTTTGCCTAGCCAACTAACATAAAAAAAAATCGACTGATGTGCCACTACCGCGCCCATCTCTTCGAGTACCACCATTCTGCCATATGCTGCCACCATTGAAGCTGTTTTACGGAATAAAAGGCGGAACTTGTTGTAATTACGTCTAATAGATGGAAGTTAGTCCGGTGTTATTTTTATGTTTATAGACAACGCTAGTCTTACCATCTCTCTGCTCCTTTGTCACCTTGCCTACCTAACTTTTATATAAAAAAGGTGACAAGCTCTAACGTGACCCTACTTACGTGTTGTTTTCTAATGTTTACGCGAATTTCACTCATTATTACACTAAGTCTGCCATCTGTGAACATAGTCTTGACAAAGCTCGCCATTATATCAGATTTGATAAACCACAAGTCCTCGCAAAAGAACACAGATTCCAACCAAGGATGATCCGTGAGGCTATTGAAATTAAAAAACATCCTAATTACTATAGAGAAGATGGCTGGCTCTTACCACTTGCTAAGGATCCCATTATTAAAATTATCAAATCAAAATCCAAGCATAATGTCACAGATTAAAGATACAGTTAGCACTTTCTGCGTAGATAGGACTGACCAAAATATTGATGTATCATAGGGTAGTTTCGAATAACTTTGTAATGATAGGACGTATGACACCTCAGTCCTCCCGTGACCATGGTTGCTGTAAAGTATCCGAAACGTCGGGCTTGTAAAAATCTTAATAAACCTACTTACGCGCCGAACTCTATTTCACGGTTCCAAGTAAGACGTAAGCATAAAGGGAAAGTAGGATCGACTGATATATGCCTTTTTTATTTCTTTTAGGGTTCCGTTTCTCAAAATGACAAACGTTACCATTATAGGATAACTTTCTTGTCCGTCCGTCTGTCTGCTAAACCAAAACCTATAAGGTTCCCATTGGCAAAGAATCATAAAATTTGATAAGAAACTAGGTCGTAGGTAGGCAGGTACCTACAGCATACCTACAGCATAAGTGGAAGAACAAATCTGAAAACCGTCTCTTTTCAGCGATAAAGTAGCCTTTATGTCCGCGTTTTTCTTTGTTTTGTTATTCTGTTATATTTTAGTAATGTGTGTGCATAATCTATTTTTAACCGACTTCAAAAAAAGGAGGTTCTCAATTCGTCTGTATGTTTTTTTTTTATATACCTATAATGGTAGGTAAAGCTGAAGAGTTTGTTTGTTTGAACGCGCTAATCTCAGGAACTACTGGTCCGATTTGAAAAACTCTTTCAGTGTTAGATAGCCCATTTATCAAGGAAGGCTATAGGCTATATAACATCACGCTGTGACTAACAGTAATTAAGTTGAGTAAGTTAACGCGCGCGAAGCTGCGGGTTAATAAAGAATATTCATTCATTCATTCAACACCGTTACTTTGTTGTTATACTACCCACATAAAAACACTTTCCTTATTAACTTTAACTCTTATTTGTGTCTTCCTTTGGGGGTGGACCAATTTACTACCATCTATTCATTCTTATACGATGGTGGGAAGGATACGGTTTGAGCGTGCATGCATGGGTAACATCGTTCTGCCTATTTTAATTAAGTAGGTATCTCTAACGAAAATCAGCTTTGCGTATCCAAAAAGAGAGTAGGACAGTGCCAGTACTGGCACCACTATCTCTTAGGATATCTAGACAACGTACGGGTTGCCTGACCCTAGCAGAGACAATATGAACGAGTTCACCTGGAACTATTGTGGGTGAACCTATTTATATTAATAGCTAGACTTGCCATCTTGCATAAATATTTAATTATCGCAGTTTGGGTCATACATCAGCATGTATATGTCAATCATAGCAATAAAAAATTTAAACAACAAAACCCGAATCATTAACTACACAAAATAATACAATTCCCACTCAACGTCTATCTCAGTACGCTAATAGAGATAGCGGAGTGGCGAAATTAATTCCGAAGTTGGCGGCCGCTCTCGCTTCCGAACTAACAAACAACTGTCGCACAGATACAAAACCATTTCTGAACGTTACAAACGTCACTTTGCACCTAGCATGTCATAAACAAATCAAACATGGCCGGCTGAGATATTAATGAGACAATGAGACATTAGCCCGCTACAAAATGCCTCCGTATTCGCGAATAATTAAATCGTAAAGTCCCCACTACGCTGCCTACGGCACGTCTATTTACTCCTTTTTCATTCAACACAATAGCCCCTGCAACCCGATACGCGCGCTTCCAATACACGCTCACTACAATTATACGCTAACGAATTAAAACTATATGCGATTGTATTACAGATGTTATTGTAATAGCGGGGAGGTGGTAAATACAACCTATTCGGCAGAGTAGTTCGAGGGCAACGGTCTCCGCCCCCCGGGTATCGCGTTTGCACGCGCGCTCGATTGTATCGCCGTCTCGCTCCCTCCGCGCCGCTTATTAAAATTCCTCGCTCCGTATGTGCGTCTCTGTTGCCGGGTCGGGGGAGGGGGGGGAGGCGGGCTGTGGCGCGTATTGCGCCCCAATGCTAGCGCGATTTCGAACGCGCCGCCACGCGAATACTCGGATCGCGCGATACCTCACGCCGATACTCTACGTGATAAATCATATCTCAGTGATTAACATATTCGGATAAAATGTTAACAAATTGTTAGCGGAAATTAATCATTATGTGTCATTAATTAATGATAAAGTAATGATGAAAAAAATGATGTGATTCCGTCGGCGATGAGCCAGCACATGAGATGAAGACGACGCTCGAATGCTCGTCTGACGCCGCAGGCAGCGGCAAAGGTCGCATATCCTTCAGCGTGGACTCGCTCTTGGGCAGCAAGGATGAAGCCCCGAGTCGCACGCCCGATGCCCACAGCAATGACGCTGAGAGCGCCCTGGAGTCAGATGACAGTGACGTAGACATCGAGGATGTGGACTCCCTCGCTGATGACAGAGACGAGAGAGACGAGAGGGAGAGTAACGAGGAGGAGGGCAGGAGTGGGGTGGTGGTGCCCCAGCCGCTCCTGCCCAGGCTATACCAGGGCCACCCTCCCACTTGGCCCTTTGGTGCCTTTCCCTGGATGGCGCCGAACCCCATGTTCCGGGCTGGGTCGCCGAATAGTGAGTATCAGTATTTTATAGCAGTCACAGGTTCGAGTCCCGCTTTAATTTGAAATGACGAGACTCAAGTTTCAGTGAAAACTCTCTATTATCTATACTAATATTATAAAGCTGAAGAGTTTGTTTTTTTCTTTGAACGCGCTAATCTCAGAAACTACAGGCCCGATTTGAAAAATTCTTTCAGTGTTAGATAACCCATTTATC
Source organism: Helleia helle (assembly GCA_963853865.1). Classification (NCBI taxonomy): domain Eukaryota; kingdom Metazoa; phylum Arthropoda; class Insecta; order Lepidoptera; family Lycaenidae; genus Helleia; species Helleia helle. Next base: position 6,236,075 of record OY971436.1, read on the forward strand.
TAGGAAGGTTATAGGCTATAAAACATCACGCTGTGACTTATAGGAGTTGAGTAACGCGGGCGAAGCTGCAGGCAACAGCTAGTTCTCTATAATTGAATAGAAATATTTGGTTTAAATCCAGTAGGTAAAATGATATTTTACATTTTCTTTAAATTTTTGGGGAAATGAGTAGGTATTCAGAATTTTCCTATATTTTATTTTCAGGGGGTTCTAGGTACCTAGGTATGTGGAATTGCGAATTTTATACGATTAGCAATAAGTCGTGAGGAAAGATAAACTTATCGGGAAATACCTAATATTATGTAGGTATGGTAATACATTCTATTTATGTACTTCTATACTTCTATTATTTTTTATAATTACTTCTATTCTATCAGGATCTTCCGATCTACCTAGGCATATTCTTTAAACCAATCTCTATAGGGAGGTATAACAAAGTTGCGTGTTTGTATTCTTAAATCGAGGGAAACACTGAAATACTGAAAACTATATTTTGCGTAAGATAATATAGGTATTCACCTATTCTTTAATTTTGTTCTCTTCTGTCATGATAAGTGTCCAGACTCATACATGAACACAATCTAGTTTACCTGGAACGAGTCCAGGCAACTCATCTATGTGTTGCCTATCCTGAGACATAAGATGTTAAGTCTCGGTGCCAGTAATTACACTGCCGGTCTTGCCCTTCTCTCCGAAACACAGCAAAGCTGTTTCACGGGAGAAACAAGCAAGATGGTGGTACCCATGCAGCCGGGAGCGCGGCACAGCGCTTCCCTCCACCGGAAATCCTTCACACTAATTAATAACCAGCAATTTTTTGTACATCTTTAATTACAAATTATTTATTTCCTGGTTGTATCGGGAGGGTTATTTTTAGGGTTCCGTAGCCAAATAGCAAAAAACGGAACCCTTATAGATTCGTCATGTCTGTCTGTCTGTCTGTCTGTCCGTCCGTATGTCACAGCCACTTTCTTCCGAAACTATAAGAACTGTACTGTTGAAACTTGGTAAGTAGATGTAATCTGTGAACCGCATTAAGATTTTGATACAAGAGTAGAAAAAAAACAATAAATTTTGGGGGTCCCCATACTTAGAACTGAAACTCATTTTTTTTCCATCAAACCCATAGGTACCTACGTGTCTATCTATGGAAAAGTCTTCAAAAATTATAGGTATTTTGAGGTTTCTAATACCGTTTTCGTCTAAACTGAATATTTTACGCGAGAGACACTTCCAAAGTGGAAAAATGTGTGTGTGTGTGTCCTGTAACTTCTAAAATAAGAGAATGATAAAAGTAAAAAAATATATGATTTACAAACAAACATGCAAACTTCCACCGAAAATTGGTTTGAACAAGATCTAGTTAGTAGTTTTTTTATACGTCATAAATCGTAAACCGCAATTTACCTTTCATTAAATCTACTCAAATATTATATTAAAAAACATTTAATTTCATAAATATAAACCATATTTTTTGTTAAAGTGTCTAATGTTGTATGTAATGTAATGGTACGGAACCCTTCGTGCGCGTGTCCGACTAGCACTTGACCGGTTTTTTTTAGTAAACGTTTCACGATAGGTAGATACCTGTATTTTCTTTCAGCTATTCCTTATTTCTTCACTTACCTGAGTACCTAGGTACCTATCTACACTTATTTAATTTATAATATAATAATAATATCAACCCTTATATGTCCCCCTGGTGGACACGGGTTCCTCGAAATCAGGGGAGGAGGGTGTTAGGCCATAGTTCACCAATCGACGAGTCCTGGACGGCGATGGTCTCCTTCTGCGAGGCAGTAATGAAGGAGGTCGACGAGCGGGTGAGAGAGGAGGCCGCCGACGAGGCCTCCTCTCTCACCGGGGCCAGCCTGGGGTGATCCTGTCTGTTGCCTGCATATCCGGGACCCTCAAAAAGCGGCTGAAGGCGCTCGCAGTGGTTTTAATTAGGGTGGGCACTCCCAGGTGCGAGTCCCACATTGGGTCAGGATCTACCCGAAGATCCTGGCCGCATCCATAAGGATTTCCCTGCGAAAAAAAAAAAGTTCACCGATGCGCTGGCCCAACACGGGTTATGGTCACACACCTTCAAAGACTTTTAGTCGATCATGATTTCCTGATAGGCAGGATATTGCTAGAGCCTATACATTCCTTCACAGACACGTGTCCTCGAAATTAAGCGAGGAGGCGAGGAGGATATTATTAAGATTTTCTGCGTTAAACAAATGCACCAGCGAATCGCACATATGCTGAATCTTTTCAATGATATTGGAAATGGGGATTTTTGTCCATAAAGAAAAGTGAAAAATTAAAAATAATATCTACCTCTGGTCTGATGTTATACGTCATAATATAGGTCTGGTCACAACCCTAGCAGTTTTTTTTTTCTTTAACGCCGGGAAGTGCTCTGAGGCATCCCGCGGGGGAGTGGGTCTCCCCACGCGGGTATGTGGGACTCGCTGCACCCGACAGCTGGTAAATGGACGCAGCTCTACCCACTAAAACCCGGCGAGTGCCAGCAATGCCGCCTTTGGTGAGGTGCCCCGATCTAGTAAACAAACAGGGCACCTCGACGTCTAGTCAGTCCCGCAAGGGACCGACGCCACCTCCACAGAGGGGTTGTCTTGCACCACAGAACAACCCCTCCCAACGTCGGGACAGTACAATGGGGTGAGGTTCCCATCCTCACCCCTTGCCCCCTGCTCTTCTGTACCCTCTTCTTATAAGAGGGGTACAAAGAGCCCCCTCGGCCCAATTAGCTTCGCCCAAGGTGCACCGCTCACCCTAGGTTACTGAGCCCCACCGCCACGACAAGGCCTGAACCATGGTGGGGACAACCCTAGCACTGTGCTCTCTCATCGTAGCAGGTAGTAACTGAAAATCAGTCGATCTTTCTTCGGATTGATATTTTAGTTACATACATTTTTGCGATTCTGCAGCACACATACACTGTATTTAAGTGTGATATTACTAATGCTGTTATCATATTTTATCTGATTTTATTTTTACTCTTTTTATTGTGTATGTGAAATGTGGAATTGTGAATAAAGTTTTTATCTATCTATCTACCTATGTATTAATGAGAACTACTCTGACAACCTATCTGCTTGTTACCTTCTTAAGGGTTCCGCACCTCAAAAGGTATGCAGGTTTCCTCACGATGTTTCCTTCATCGGTGGCGTCAGGATTGAACCCGGACCTCTCGGCTGATGGCTCCTACTCAAGACATCCATACCTAGGCCATCATCGCCCAATTATTTAATTTAACCTTCGAAAAACAGTCAAATTCGGACTGATTTCAGGATCTGAATAGTTCGACAAATCATATCTCTGCTCAGAATTTTGTCACTGCTAACACCGAGGGTTCCGTACCTACCCGTAACACCTAAAAAAATTGATATCATTATAATGAAACAATTTTTTACGGATTTTATCGCGGTTTATTAAGATTTTTACAAGCCCGACGTTTCGGATACTTTTTTTACAGCAACCATGGTCACGGGAGGACCATGGTTGCTGTAAAGTTTTCCTCCCGTGGTCCTCCCGTGACCATGGTTGCTGTAAAGTATCCGAAACGTCGGGCTTGTAAAAATCTTAATAAACCGCGATAAAATCCGTAAAAAATTGTTTCATTATAATGAGTGAAATTCGCGCAAACATTAGAAAACAAAATTGATATCATTTTTATTGGCAGCTAATCTTTTGAAATGTATGAGCGCCCATACAACTGGTGGACTTAATTTGCGTTAATGTATGACATATGGGGACTCCCTTTAATTTTTAGCTTTTATGTTTTTAGGATTTTTTTCTTTATACCTATACAAAACCTACTTCCTACTTCCGGTTGACCTAGAATTGTCAATTTTGGTCAAAAGTAGAGATGCGCCGAAAGTTCAGCCGAATATTCGTATTCGGTACATTCGGCGTATTTTTTCATGTTCGTATTCGGCCGAATATTCGGTTATTTGCCGAATTATTACCGAATATTTAAGTTATTGTCAATATTAAGAAAGAAAACATTTTATTAAACATTAAGGTTAACTAATTATTGAATAAGTGTGGTTTGTGAAAGTTGTACCTTACATACATAGTTTTTTTTTTTTTTTGTAATTGAAACAAACACTACTTTTGTACCAATCGTTTATTGGCAAAATAAAAAAGATTAACTTGAACAATGAATTGAAATAAAATTTTATATACCGGTGGGAAGGAAGCGCTGTGCCGCGCTCTCGGCTGCATGGGTACCACCATCTTGCTTGTTTCACCTGTGAAACAGCTTTGCTGTGTTTCGGAGAGAAGGGCAAGACAGGCAGTGTAATTACTGGCACCGAGACTTAACATCTTATGTCTCAGGATAGGCAACACATAGATGAGTTGCCTGGACCCATTCCAGGTAAACTAGTTTATGTTCATGGGCGACGTCGACCACTTACCATCAGGTGGCACGTTTGCCAGTTTGCCTATCCAACTAACATAAAATAAAAATTTAATCTTTAAGAATCATCGTATAAAATAAAAGTATATGGGCTAAATAAAATTTATGAAATCAACAAAAATTAACCTAAACAGCATATATTAATTTGTACATATTAATAAAAACGAGGAATTGTCAAAACTATTTGTAGTTTTAATCTAATTAAGTTAGTTTTAAGTAAAATAATTCAGCTCGAAATGTTCTGTAAAATCAACAATCAACAAATATATTATCTTCCGTTAGAAGTACTTTCGCAAATGCAAAAATGCAAAGGCTCTTGTAGAGCGCCGGATGGCGTACCGATATGAGTACAAACCTGATTACTGCACAGAATTGAACCGAATGATTCGGCCGAACATTCGTATTCGACTGAACCTACATTCGGCGCATCTCTAGTCAAAGGTCTTATTATGAAATTTGCGAAAAACAAAAATTTGCCCAAATCTTGCACGTGTTCATTTAGGACCTTGATTTTTGTACACTTAATAGGGACTTATACCTTAGTATCTGGTATCAATTTGCTAGGTCCACCCGCTCCTAAGAAGTCGGTGGTGACAGATTAGAGAATAGAGAGTGATCTTGGAGTCATTTTTATTACCTTTTGAGGTGCGGAACCCTTAAAAATGAAAGAAGATCATATCAGAGTTACTCTCTTTAATACATAATCAATTTTTCATTTTTTTATATCTATAGGAACGTAAAACCACATGTCCAGTATCATTAAAAATATTAAGCATATATATACCAATGCGATTCATTGCATTTATTTATAGCAGAAAATCTTTATCTCGAAGTTTCGAGGACACGAGGAAGGAATTTATAGGCTCTAGCAAATAGCTTTGCCTTTCAGGAAATTGTGGTCTAATAAAATCATCATTGATTTTGAGGATCGGAAAGCGTGACTAGTATCTACAATAAATCATCACCAATTTTTTTTATGTTAGTTGGATAGGCAAACTGGCAAACGTGCCACCTGATGGTAAGTGGTCGACGTCGCCCATGAACATAAACTAGTTTACCTGGAACGAGCCCAGGCAACTCATTTATGTGTTGCCTATCCTGAGATATAAGATGTTAAGTCTCGGTGCCAGCAATTACACTGCCTGTCTTGCCCTTCTCTCCGAAACACAGCAAAGCTTCACAGGAGTAACAAGCAAGATGGATGGATGGAGCAAGACCAATCCTAACAGACCTTAAATTCCAAAGTTTGTAAAAAGAAAAAATATATATAAAAAGTTAATCTATTACAGTTTCGTACCGCTCCCGTGAGATGGCGTTGTAATATAAATGAACTTCCGATAGATGGCGTTAGATTAAATAGAGAATGTCATCGAAGAGGTTTTAATAGCCGAGATGAGCAAACAGCTGAAGAATTTACTTCTATTTCATTGCCCACCCGAAAATTAGTACAAAACTTTTCTCCGAAATAAAAACAAACGTTAACTTTCATCGATAATCAGTGTATGTATATATACATCTTCTATACAGATAAATAAAATTGGAGTGTCTGTAATATTAAAATAACCGCTTTGTACTAAATGCATATGGATGTATACACGGTACATATACCAAAATAGCATTTTTTACAATTTTGGTCTGTCTGTCTGTTTGTTCCGGCTAATCTCAGAAACGGCTTGGCCGATTTTAGTGGGACTTGCACTGATGTCTTAAGGAGTAACTTAAGGCTATATAAATAATCATCATCAATCCGTATACGGCTGTAAATCTAAGTTAACGCGGGCGATGCTGCGGGCAACTGCTAGTCAAATATTTAAAAAAAATCGAATTCGAATGGCAGTTTCTAAAAAAACGCTTTCAAACAAACAAACTTTTCAGCATATCAAACGGATCTAAATCGGAATTGAACCCATGACCTTTGTGTACAACACCGCCATCAAATATGAAATAAAAATGAAATTGAATATAATTTGATTAATTTGTTTAAGCCGCGATAAAATCCGTACCAAGTTGTATTATTACAAGATATAACATTCGCGTAAACAATAGGAAACAACATAATTTGTCTATTTTAATAACATAAGTACATAAATTTGTAAAAATAATAAAACTACAACAACACGAAATTAACTATTTAAGTTAATTCATTAGTATCACGCGCGGCCGCCAGTTACTGTTAACAAAACAGTTAAAATTAATTCCCAGCTAGAGATTAGTGTAATCGTTAAAAACGAAAGTATAGAGCCGCAGGGTTCATCTAAACAGTAAGGGAGCTTCATGCTGACTACGTTTGTGCGTTTTTACACATTTTTTTACTTTATTATGGTTAGTGAAGTTTTAAAGGTGTAAGTAAGTTATCGTTGTAGCATAAATAGTATAAAAAAGTGCATGCGTACAAAGTACACATGTCGGAAGTGAAACTTATTTGGCAAAATAATCTTTAAATCTCGTTTATATTTATACTAATTTAAAGCTTTCAATTTCCGATGCTTGCGATGCGACGTTCGCTTTATCTCACTCTCTCTCTCTCGTTCTTTCTCACTCGCTTGCTCCCTACTCTCACTCCATGGCTATGTGCTTCATGCTACGTTCGCCTTTTCTCGCTCTCTCTCAATCAGTCTCATCACTCTCCCTAACTTTCTAAACGTTCTTGGACAAAAACGTTGCACATTTTCGTGACATTTCATCCCTAAAAATTTTACCCTCATGCGCCCAAAGGAGTTTCACTTCAAAAAGGTTTTTATAATTTAAGACAGTAAACTATTTGCAACAATTTACTATTTATAACTAATTTGGCTACATCCAGATAAATCGCGCTAAGCAGAAAAATATGAGCAATTTCCAACTTCGTTATTTTATTTATACGTAAATTTATAATTTACAAGAACAATATCAATATTTTAAATAGAATATAATAATTTCCTTTGAAAACTATACATCTGAATATTTATACTACTTTCGTTTTCACTTCATTTGAATAAATATTTCATATATATAAATATAGACATTTCACATCTGCTTAATTCAATAGATCATTGTCTGATTAAAACAAGATAGGAATTTGCAATAAATTATATATTTTATTTTTATCGTATATTCGTGATAGCAACATCGATTCTAGTTTTATAATTTTACTGTTAGCATTTATGCAGCACAAAATTTGGGTGAATTTGCTTAGAATAATCATCAAGTACATTTGTAACTGATTTTCTTAATCAAATTAGGCGAGACTATAAAACTATGTAGGTAAGATCTTTTACTACGGGTACAATCCAGGCTAGGCACATCACTCGTTTCTCCTCCTGTGTAGCCTTGAACGACAGAACCACCAATTGACCCTTTGATCTCAGGGAGCCCCAGGGTTGCGTTAACTACCTTGGGACGCACCACGAATTCAATCAAAAGAATTGAGGAGTTGATGGAAATATACGACAATAGATACGACGTACTATATAAGTATCTAGAGAATTTAAACATTTCATTAGTGATTAAAGTATTTACTATAATATATTATATAATCTATACAAATATTATAAAGCTGATGAATTTGTTTGTTTGTTTGAACGCGCTAATCTCAGGAACTACTGGTCCGATTTGAAAAATTCTTTCAGTGTTAGACAGCCCATTTATCGAGGAAGGCTATAGGCTATATAACATCACGCTGTAACATATAGGAATTGAGTAACGCGGGCGAAGCTGCAGGTAACAGCTAGTTTTTAATATGATTTCACGCCATTTGTATATGCAACTGGTTTAGTAAATTAAGAATTAATATCGAGATGTTTGGTAGATGATAAAAATGTCTTGGAACAAGTCACATATTATTTTAGTTAAAATCAGTGTGGAGTTATTTTTACGTGCTCTTATGCAGTGTATGTATGTTATAAACAATTCATGTTTTATACTTACGTATTAAAAAAACTGTACAGGTACGCATTTTACAATTTTAAATCTATACAAATAAATAAAAATCGAGTGTCTGTTTGTAATATTAAAATAACCATTTTTTACTAAATGCATATGGATGTAAACGTGGTACATATACCAAAATAGCATTTTTTATATTTTTTGTCTGTCCGTCTGTGTGCTATTTGTTCCTGTTAATCTCTAAAGTGGCTGGGCCGACTTTGACGAGATTTTCACTGACGGATAGCTGATGCTATAAGGAGTAACTTAGGTTATAAGAATAATCATTATCAATCCGTATACTGCTGTAAATCTAAATTAACGCGGGCGAAGCTGCGGGCAACAGCTAGTCTTACAATAAAACACGAAACACGCGATGGCGCGCGGTATTTAGTTTATTAAATTAATTTGAGTTAACGCAGTCGCATTCCGTATGAAAGACCAAAGATATCCATTACAAAGTTAGTGACATAAATGTCAGCCATTAATCATAATCATCATCAACCCGTTGTCATTTTATTGTAACGTGAATTATAAGCTTAGTTAAAACAATCTTAACGCGTAAACTTTATTGCCCTTGTATGAATGATTAACGAGATATGAGATTAGATAACTTACAACCAGTGTACAAATAGCTGTGACAATCTACTAACATTATTACATGAAAAGTTGAGATTTCCTTGGGTGAGGGGGGAGGTAAGGCTTCTTTTCTTTTCCTTGACATTACAACTTTTGTGGAAACCTAATCAGCGGTCCTGAAAAGCTAACAGACAAAAATATTTTCACGTCTTAACGGAAAGTTTTAGAAAAATCTCTATCCATTTCAAGGTCCCATTATGGAGGAAGCTATAGAAGAAGGAGTGGAATATTATTTTTGAATAGAACTGACAGACGTGCCATCTGATGGTAAGTGGTCGACCGTTGTCTATGAGTATATTTTTTTAAGTTAATTTTTTTGCGCGCATGAGGGTATTTTTTTACAGACGAAACGTCACGAAAATTTACGTTTTTGTCCAAGAAGAGGGAGAGAGTGATTGAGACCGATCAAGAGAGATTGAAAGGGCGAGTGAGAAAGATCGAGAGAGAGAGAGAGTGAGATAGAGCGAACGACGCATCGCAAGTCTCGGAAAATTAAAACTTTAGATTAGCATAAATATAAAGGAGATTTAAAAATTAGTTTGCCAAATAAGTTTCACTTCTGACATGTATACTTTGTACGCACGCACTTTTTTTATGTCACAAGGAGGCAACCGAGCAGTCGGATCCTTATGGTGACTACTGACGCCCATACACATCTGTACATCTAAAAGTTATGCAGATGCGTTGCCCTCCTTTTCCTTATACCCCACAATGGGCCAACTGACTGAGTACAAGCTGAGCGTATATTAAAATAGGTCTTTACCTATGAAATAGCCATTCTGCAGTACTGGCCATTTCAAATCAAAATATTTTTTGTTTGGCTAAGAATTCTAATTTCAAATTAATTTTATTTTTAAAACGTGGAATTCTTTTTCCAAAAGTAGTCATTTGTTTATTGATTAGTGTTATATTTTCATCGCATTTCAATATTTTTCGTCATCATGGATAGTACGTTAAAAATTCGAGTAATTATGGAATATGAGTACCGTCGTGGCAGCAACGCGGCACAAGCGGCACGCAACATCAACGACGTTTACGGAGCTAGCACTACAAACCAACGCACCTCCTGTTATTGGTTTGCTCGCTTCAGTTCTGGAAATTTCGACCTGAAAAATGAACCGTCCGAAGACTTTGTTCGACAATGACGAATTAAAGGCGATTGTGAAAGTGATACACAATCTACGGCTGAATTAGCAGCAGCTTTCGATGTTAGCGTCAAAACAATATTGGTCCATTTGCGTCAAATTGGTGCCCCACGAACTATATATAACACACATTATTTAAGTTTGTACAAGTGCGAACAGGTTGCCTCATTTTCTATACATTAAGTAAATTTATTATACATTCCTTATCTATTACACTATAATTAAGTTCTGGTGTTTCCGAAATGCCTACACATTTACGTTATCCACAATTACATAACCTCTGGACGTTTATTACGTGAATGTAGGTATTACAAACTAATATAAAGATAAGAATTTTTGAAAATAATGGCCATAGACATTTGTTTTATTTACCACGCTTTGTGAATGGTAGAATACGAATGGAATAAGAAGGTAGGTAAGTGGTTAGCCTCGCCTAGCTACAGGTAAACTGAAGATATGCCGCGGTGACTTATTCAGTGTCCTGTGTTAGTCAGATCTGGGACACTCCCCATGGTTCAGGCCTTGTCGTGGCGGTGGGGCTCAGTAACCTAGGGTGAGCGGTGCACCTTGGGCGAAGCATATTGGGCCGAGGGGGCTCTTTGTACCCCTCTTATAAGAAGAGGGGACAGAAGAGCAGGGGGCAAGGGGTGAGGATGGGAACCTCACCCATTTACTGTCCCACCGTTGAGAGGGGTTGTTCCGCACCACGGAAGGAGGTGTGGGTGGAGGTGGCGTCGGTCCCTTGCAGGACTGACTAGCCGTCGAGGTGCCGGGGCATCTCACCAAAGGCGGCATTGGTGGCACTCGCCGGGTTTTAGTGGGTAGAGCTGCGTCCATTTACCAGCTGTCGGGCACAGCGAGTCCCACATACCCGCGTGGGGAGACCCACTCCCCGCGGGATGCCTCAGAGCATTTCCCGGCGTTAAAGAATAAAAAAGATAGGGGACACTCCCCTTCAAACGGCTGAAGGCAACTCGCTGTGTCTTAGTACGGGGATAGCGGGGAGCGCCGCGAGTCCCACATATCCACGGGAACGACCCATCCCCAGATGAATGCGCAAACGATTTCCATTACGACAGTAAAAAGAATGATTTTAAGTTTACATGCTTATTGTCATTACCAAAATTATTTAAAACGGGATGTTTACCATGTTTTTCTCTTTTATTTCGTGGAGCTCGATATTTCGACATTATCTTCAAATGTCTTGTTCACGAGACTGAAGTATGGGGGTAGATTATGATGGCATTAGACGTACCGGACTACCCCCTTTCTCGTACGTTTGCTGCGTAGATAAATACATCATAAAAATGAAAAGCATGGTAAATATCCCGTTTTAAATAATTTCAGTAGCGAAAAAATTACTAATTCATGTGTTGCTTATCCTTTTTTTCTCTTGTCCATCGATAAATGATCTTAGGAATCCCGCGGGGGAGGGGGGGACTGCCTAGGCGGGTATGTGGGACTCGCTGCGCCCGAAAGATGGTAAACGGACGCAGCTCTACCTACTAAAACGCAGCTTCTAATGTGTGGAAAGTCGGCTATTTTTGGGAAGTCTCTTTACGATTTCAAGATCGGTGTAAATATATTAATACCTAGGTAACACTGAAAATGTTTAGAAAATGAAAAACGGCTTAATGTAGAAAGTTGCCAATACTTTTATTGTTTTTCGAAGTAATCTCCGTTTCTTTCTACACATCGTCGCATTCGATGGAACCACTGAGAAAAGCAGTGGGCCCATTCTTCCTTAGGAGTCTCTTCTATGGCATTTTCGTACGCTTTCACCGCATCTTCAGGGCTCGTAAAGCGAATACCTCGAATTTTATCTTTAGTTCTTGGGAATAAATGAAAGTCGCAGGGCGCCAAGTCAGGACTGTAAGGCGGATGACTCATTATCTCGACACTTGCCATAGTCAAATATTCAACAGTCTGTTTTGCGGAGTGCGCTGAAGCATTGTCGTGGTGAAGGAGGATCCTGCTTCGAGGGCGCTGCTGTCGATTTTTTTCCAAGACAACAGACAAACAGCGATTGACATGAGAGTCTGCAGTAACTGTCCTTCCATCTTCTAGCACAACTGTCGCGAACTGACCTTTCCGACCAAAGAATGAGGCAATTATCTTTTTCCCTTGACTTCTTCCTTTCTTTACCTTAGTTGGCCGATCCTCGAAAGGAAACACCCACTGAGCTGATTGTTTTTTGGTTTCGGGTTCGTAGCAATATATCCAGCTTTCATCACCTGTGATGATGTCAAATACAGCATTTGAGTTACCGCCGTTGAACTTATCTAACATTTGGCGACACCAGTCCATGCGAAGGCGTTTCTGGTCGTTGGTTAAAGTATGGGGAATCCATCTGGTACAAAGCTTCCTGACGCCTAAATGTTCGTGTAATATTTTTTTAACTTGACTCATACCAATGCCTAGGCTTGCCCGTATCTGCTGATAGGTCACTCTCTTATCTTCCTCTATCATTCGTCGCACAGCACTGATGTTATCTTCAGTAGTCGCTGTTAAAGGACGTCCCTCACTCAATAAATTCTTATTGAGTTAGAGAAGTACCTCTCTAATCTATCTCTCCTCTCAACCTCTTTAAGTCAAATCAAAATCCGCCTAAGTCGAAATTCTCTATAAGTCGAAAACTCTATAACTCGAATTTTTTGGCGTCTCCCTTGATATTCGACATATAGAGGTTCTATTGTATTTTTAAATGCGAGTGGTGCCAAAGATTCCCCACCATGGCAATTCAAGCCTCGTCGTGGCGGTGGGGCTCTGCAGTTTAAGGTGAACCAGCACCTTGGGCGTAACCAATTGGACCCCTCTTATAAGAATTAAGAGGGAACAAAACAGCAGCGGGAGACAAGGGGCAAGGATGGGAACCTCACCCCATTGCACTGTTGCGGACGTTGGGAGGTCCGCCCGGGGAGTTCCCCGCGGGATGCCTAAGACCATTTCCTTTCGCAAAAATAAAAAATATCAAAGATTTGCGCGTTCAAATAACAACTATACAGACTTATATTAGTATTACCTCATACAAAAAGCTATTGCTCGTAAATAATTAATGTATGCCTGCGATTAATAACATCCGAAAAAATAATAATAATCATATTGTTTTCTAATGTTTTCACTCATAATAATGAAACAATTTTTACGGATTTTTTCGGGGTTAAAACACCGTCGCTACACTAAGTCTGCCATCTGTGAACATAGTCTTGACAAAGCTCGCCATTATAATATCAGATTTGATAAACCACAAGTCCTCGCAAAAGAACACAGATTCCAACCAAGGATGATCCGTGAGGCTATTGAAATTAAAAAAACATCCTAATTTCAATAGAGAAGATGGCTGGCTCTTACCACCTGCTTGGGATCCCAATATCAAAATTATCAAATCAAAATTCAAGCATAATATGTCACAGATTAAATATACAGTTAGCACTTTTTGCGTAGATAGGACTGAACAAAATATTGATGTATCATAGGGTAGTTTCGAATAACTTTGTAACATTAGAACGTAAGACACCTCAGTCCTCCCGTGACCATGGTTGCTGTAAAGTATCCGAAACGTCGGGCTTGTAAAAATCTTAATAAACCGCGATAAAATCCGTAAAAATTGTTTCATTATAATAAAATAATAATCACGTTTCAGTGAATGCCAGACCACTTAAGAAAATTCGCAAGAAATATCTTGGATGTAAATAAATATCCAATCCGCAAATAATATATATATAATATTTCTTTAGTTAGTTTTTGTGTTAGTACAATTAATATAAAATTATACCCACGTATAAATTATGTATAGTGTAAGATAATTGGTACGAACATTTGAGAGGATTACAATTTTACCAACAGCTAACCACAAATTTAAACTACGTAACGTGAGGACGTGACGTGTCTCCCATGGTTCAGGCCTTGTCGTGGCTGTGGGGCTCAGTAGCCTAGGGTGAGCCGCAGCACCAATGTGAGCGAAATGAGCCGAGGGGGCTCTTTGTACCCCTCTTATAAGAAGAGTCGACGAAAAATCAGGGGGCAAGGACCGAGGATGGGAACCTCACCCCATTTTACTGTCCCGACGTTGGGTGGGGTTGTTCTGTGGTGCGGGACAACCCCTCTGTGGAGGTGGCGTCGGTCCCTTGGGGGACTGCCTAGCCAGGTACCCTGTTGCTCAACAAATCCGGGGCACCTCACCAAATGCGGCATTGGAGGCCCTCGCGGAGTTATATTTGGCACAGATATGTGCCGCGGGTCCTACACAACATCAGAACCTATCCAGGGCCATTGACAGCGCGTAAATCGTTTCCCTGTGTTCGGGATCTGAAGAATCGGAGCGACCTCTGCGCGACCACTATAGCTTGTTTGAAAGACCTAGTTTTTTTTTTATGGCATAGTAGGGCAATGAGCAGTCGAAGCCGTTTGTGGACTACCGACGCCCAAACACATCCGCACAACCAAAGATTATGCAGATGCGTTGCCCTCCTTTTCCCTAAACCTCCCCCCCCCCCCCCCCACATTGGGCCACCGGAAACTCACAAACCGCCCGAAACGCGACAGCATAGTTGTCACTTGACGCCGGTGTTATGTGAGCGAGAGATACCACCCCGGTCGTGCCGGCCCAATTCGGCTGCTAAGCAGCATGGCACTACCTCTACAGACTATTACAACAATAGACTAACAATCGCGTTCTTTAGGTTCGCCCACGAGTGGTGTGGGCGGATAGGCAATACGCATGCTCTAGCAATGTTGTATACATACATTGTACAACATGTTTGTTACTTTAAGGCCGCCATTTAATAAGAATCCATCGCTGAACATTTACCGCTCTGCTTACAAGACTGTTAAGCGAAAACAAAGTTGTAAATAGAGTGTTTGTTTAAACGCGCTAATCTCGGGAAGTGTTTGGCAGATTTGAAAATATACTTTTGCATTTTATAGTGCAATTATAGAGGGTTGTGGTATAGCGGATTAAACCGAAGAGAGCGTCTAGGAGAGTATGCTGTGTTTTGTTTCGTGAAGAAGGTTACAATAATCATCAGCCTATATCCACCTACTGCTGAACATAGGCCTCCCTCAAAGAACGCCAAGACGACCGATCACTCGCATCCGACACGGACCGGCCACTGTACGGAGATTGTCTTCTATCGTCTATTTTTTTTATGTCACAAGGAGACAACAGAGCAGTCGAAGCCTTATGGTAACTACCGAAAGTTTTGCAGATGCGTTACCCTCCTTTTCCTTATACCCCCCAATGGGCCACCGGAAACTCACAAACCACACGAAACGTGACAGCGTAGCTGTCACTTGACGCCGGTGGTATGTGAGCGAGAGGTACCACCCCGGTCGTGCCAGCCCAATTCGGGTGCAAAGTAGCATGGCACTACCTCTTACAAACTTCAAAATAAGGAGTAGGTTCCCAATTCGAATGTTTATATTTTTTTATGTTTGTCTGGTCATAACTCCGTCACATCGACACTGACTTCAAAAGTAACATAGAACAAGTTGATTATAAGTTTTAGACACAAAAATAAAAAAATCGCGATTAAATTATTACTTTTTTTTAAAGTCGGTATTTTTTTAATTATGGCTTGTCTGCCACTTAACACAGCAAACTTAAGCAGGCCATGATTCAATGAACTATCTGAAAAGAAATTTCTTGAATTGTAAAAAGTTTAGTATTATTGTATTAGTTTAGCAAATCATCTCACGGAACCCTCAAAACTCTACCCAAACACTGTTTTAATCTTCAAGAACGCAGGTTAATGTTAGCGAACCCTGATTAGGATTTTAATTACCACTATTATACTTTAACCGACCAAATAATATGCAAATTTTGGCTAAAATTAATAATCATCATCATCATCAGCCCCTATCCTGAACACAGGCCTCCCTCAATGAACACCAAGACGACCGATCCCTCATCATCATCTGCGATTACCAAATCCTACTCAGCGTGGCAATTATAAATATATCCCCTCAATATCCCGGAAAATGGATTACAAATCAAATCAAATCAATGAAAAATGTCTGTCTGACATTATTTGAAGCGCAAACCGTTCAGTAGATTCCCGGAGTATATACTGAGAAGGAATTTTCAAAATGATCACTATCACATTTTAAATTATTAGTTATTTTCAAAAATTTTTTTTATTATTATTGACACTGATTACTACAACTGTTTACAATGGAATGTTTACCGGTTTTTTTTTTTTTTGTGAAGAAGACATTCGTTGACAATGCTAAAATATTGAGCTTCGCGAAACGTACATAACGTAAGAAAAACACGTATTAGAATTTACGTGTGTAAATGAAAAAAAAATCTTGAGGTAAGATTTTTTTTGATAACCCAGGGAAATCCTTTATGGACGTAGCCAGGATCTTCAGGTAGACCCTGACCCTATGTGGGGCTTGCACCTGGAGCTACTCTACCCCAAACTAAAACTATTGCGAGCACCTTCAGTTGCTTTTTGAGGGTAGCGGATCTGCAGGTAACAGAATCACCTCAGCGACACGCTGCCCCAGCGAAGACTACTCCTCGTTAGGCGAAATACCGGGCCACCACCAAGCAGTCCTCGCGACGTCGTGTCGCTAGGCCCAGGTTCCCATATTGAACCCGACACGAGCACAGGGGCGTTACTGGAGGCGCATTAAGTAGCGCCTCGTACGCACCTCTGGTCGTCACCCATGGGGGGAGGCCTCGAAGTGAGGACACAATCATCATCAGCCATCAATCCACACCTGGACACTTTGCAAAGCTCGCTTTATGTGAAGCTACCAGAAAATTAAAATGTTGGTGTGAATTCTCAGATACCGCAACAATTTGCCAATCAAGATAAGGTTTTTGCTCGTATAAAAATAACACATTATTATATCTCAAAGTTTTCGGTTGCATCTTGCATTTAAGTTTAAATTGTTTTTATGGGGTAATTACCGAAAATAATCATTGTTTTTATCAAGTTCTTCGCCCTGAAGTACTTATAATACATTTAACCTTTACGGTCAGACTAAAATCTTAAACGCAATATAAAAACTTTACACTTCCAATTTTCAAATACTAGTTAGTACTCATTAACGGTAGCATATAATTCTTCAGGATGAAATTGATCTCATTTGCAAATGATACGTAGGTATCATATTTTGTGACTAAGCTGTGAAGGTAACAGTCAAAAACCAATGCTATAGAGGCTTGTTGTCAAACGAAAGGCTGATGAAGATGATGAAAAATGAGAAAATATGCTTTAGGTTATAGATAGCAATGTGAGCCATAAAATTCCGAAACTAGTCAGTGATTTGTCACTGACGTAATAGCAACTCAACCAACCAGTGATCTGTATGTACGTCCCATCGGTTAATCATCCATCCATGGCCAATCAAAGCGCAGAACCGGCGTAGAGTCGCAGCAAAAATTCGGCCGAATTTATTTTTATACAAAACACTACATTACCGCTCTATTCCGGTCGTAGGTACATAAACATTTTATTAATAAGAATAACGTCAAGTAAAGAAACAGAAGAATCGCTTTCTATCCTATTATAGTCTTAAGCTTCTGATCGATTGCCATTTCACGAACTAGACGAACCAAAAATGAGACTGACCGAGTGAAAAACGCTGAAATAGATCAAATAGTAATCAAAAACACATAAAAAAAAAATTATTAAAACCCTAAACTAATCATTCCTTTGTATTCAAACAATTATCTAATTTTAAACATCAATTTAAAAACCAGACGATTGCTACTTTAAATTTTAAATTAGTCATAAATGATTTCGTGCGACCGTACGGTGTTTACGTCCTTGCCTCGATGTTGCCAGCATAATGACAGTAATTAGCATATTATATTATTTATTATATATATTTTCATCTCTTTATAAAGGCTATAAAATTTAATTATTCGTTTTATGTTCATTGCTACTTGCGGATTGGATCCTTTTACCCTTTTTTATTTTATGAGGTAAAATATATAATTGGAACGTGGTGGGAGAATTATATTGCTTTAATTACACTAGTAACTAATTATTTAAAAGGATTCTTATTATAAATATAACTGCTCTTTTACCGTCTACTGGATGCTCAAGTATATTTAACGCCAAAACAATTAATAATCCAGTACTTAACCCACTAAAAATTATGTTATATTTTCAAAATAATTAGAATTTTCTTTATTTAACAAAACCTTTATCACTTTATACATTGAATTATTTTATTATAGTTTTGTCACAATTGAAAATTATATTTCGTATTATGCTTTCTATATGATCAATTATAAAGTCTTCTAGTTTTTAATAATAAACAATGTAAATGTTAAATTACATTACAATTTCAACATAAGAGGCTTCAGGTAAAGCCCTTGAGGTACTCCATCAAAAATCATGTAAGACTGGCTTGGTTGTCTCTAGCTTTACGATCTCCAAAAATCTCAGTATAGCAAACATTTCTATGAAAATCAAAAGCAAAGATAATAAGGTTTGTATCCAATTAGGTATCTTGTGATTTATTAAATCAAAAGCTTTGCTAAAATCTATCGTAGTCTTCTGTAGCATTATTAATTACACAAAAAATATTTGAAGAACGCATTTTGTTGTATGACGCAACTTTATTCAACGAAATATTTTTTTTTAATATTATCTTAGTTCTTCTAAATTATTATGATGCCAAACGAAAACCCACTTCGACAAATGAGTATCGTGAAGTCATTCGTAGACAATGCCACAATATTGAGCACTGCTATATAAAAAAAACATTCCGTATCAAACAGTTTTCAAATACGTATGTTGCTTTGGAAATTATGAAATAATTTAAACTTTTTGAATAAATACGCGGAAACGATTTACTTTTGCCTAAGGTTACTCGGTGACCCCAGGGTCCACAATCAATAAAAAATTAATACATTACCATAATTCCGTAACTTGCTTTTGTATTATAATTACAGTCAAAGACAATGATTACTTAAACAGTAACCTTCAGGTCAAAATCAAGGGACGAGTCCCAAAATTTACAATGTACAAAGTAACACTGCATATTTTTTACATACACAATTTTTTTATTGAAAAATGTTATCGATTACAAAAAAAAAATCCGCGGTTTTACCGACCCAAAAAAATTTACTTTTTCCTAAGATGATAGAAGACGAGCTGATAGACGAAGAAGATGTTCGAAGACAAGTAGAGTAGAAAGTAGTACAGACGATAAACAGTTCAAAAGTAACATTAATGGCATAAACGCATAGAGATTGTACCTACATTATAAGAAAAATAAGTTGATTGTAAGTTGTAGAAACAAAAATTTTAATTATTTTTATCTTTTTATTTTTTCACCTCGCTTTTTTACTGGTATATTTTATAGAATATACTTCTATGTACATTGGTTTACAGAATTAAATACATATCAAGCGCATTTACGTTTGATTGGGTAAGTTTTACACATGAACTATGTAAGCACGGATTGATGTAACCTTACTTTGCAATTCTAAATCTGAAGTCCACACAGACAGAATAAATAACAGAATCAATAATCTTCTTCTCCATGATGACATCAATCCTTTTTTGATCTTTTAAATATCGTATTACCTTTCTCAATAATAAAACCAACAAAAATATTTCTTATATTAAAATGACAAAATTTTTACAGATATTATCGCGGTTTTTCAAGATTAGAAGTTTTTTAGTTTACAAGCCAGACAAGCACAGGACAGTGACGTAAAAGTTGTTTCATTATATTGATATTAAGCAGATCCGATAGACGTCACAAAGCAATTTGTATTGGAACGAATTGTAAAACTAAATCATTCTCGAATTTACTTAAAAGAAGTAGGTACACATGTCAGAAGTGAAACTTATTTGGCAAACAAATTTTTATATCTCGTTTCCAAGACTTGCGATGTGACGCTCGCTCTACCTCACTCTGTCTCTCTCGCTTGCTCCCTACTCTCACTCCATGGCTATGTGCTTCATGCTACGTTCGCCCTTTCTCACTCTCTCTCAATCGGTCTCAATCACTCTCTTCCTCTTCTTGGACAAAAACGTTGCACATTTTCGTGACGTTTCATCCGTAAAAATTTTACCTTTACCAAAAACTTTATCAAAATCGGTTGAACCGTTTAGGAAAAGGTCTGTGACATGCACACACATAAGAAATATAAAGATTATAATATACATAGCAAATACGAATTAGTATAATACTAATAATATAAGCTGAAGAGTTTGTTTGTTTGAACGCGCTAATCTCAGGAACTACTGGTCCGATTTGAAAAATTATTTCAGTGTTAGACAGCCCATTTATCGAGGAAGGCTATGGACTATATATAAGATCACGCTGTGACTAATAGGAGTTAAGTAAGTTAACGCAGTCGAAGCTGCGGGCAACAGCTAGTTGGTTATATACTTATTTAAACAATTAACTTATATAAAACAATAAAAATACAAACACATATAAAACCACATAAATTGTATTAAATGGGTCCTTTTCGAACTTTGTATACCTGATACTTGATAGTTATTTACTATAATAAATTGCTCATGTTATTACCACTATTATAACATTTTGTTTTTTTATTTAAATATAAACGTTTTCACGTTTAAAATTCCTTAATGAATACTTTTAGCAGCCTTATGTTTCAAATACAAATTAATTTAATACATGTTTGTGCGTTTGTTTGTCTTTGTAACTGCTATACTTATCTGATCGTTTCAAGAAGTGAATATGGTATGGTATGGAAAATAAGTTACTTTTATGGGGTACATCCCTTTTTTTTCTTTAACGCCGGGAAATGCTCTGAAGCATCCCGCGGGGAGTGTGTCTCCCCACGCGGGAATGTGGAACTCGCTGCCCCCGAAGGCTGGTAAGTGGACGCGGCTCTACCAACTAAAACCCGGCGAGTGCCACCAATGCCGCCTTTGGTGAGGTGCCTCGGATCTAATGAGTAAACAGAGCCTCGACGGCTAGTCAGTGCCCGCACCACAGAACAACCCCTCCCAACGTCGGGACCGTACAATGGGGTGAGATTCCCGTCCTCGCCCCTTACCTCCTGCTCTTTTGTCCTCTCTTCTTATAAGAGAGGGTACTAAGAGCCCCCTCGGCTCAATTGGCTTCGCCCAAAGTGCTGGTCTCACCCCAGGCCACTGAGCCCCACCGCCACGACAAGGCCTAAACCATGGTGGGAATTGTGGCATTGTCTACGTATGACTTCACGATACTCATTTCTCAAAGTGGGTTTTCGTTTGGCTTCCGAGAGAAGAACAGGACTGGCGGTGTAATTACTGGCACTGAGAATTAACATCTTACGTCTCAGGATAGGCAATACATGAATGAGTTGTCTGGGCTAATTCTAGGTTAACTTGTTTATGTTCATGGGCGACGTCGACCACTTACCATCATTTGACTCGTCTTCTGAGAGGGTGAAGAGGGTTCTGTTCTTAAAAATGAGAAAATTGAACCCATATATGATTACTCCGTTATCCGTAACCAAAACTAATATATTATGGTACATATTGTTAAGTAATTTATGTCCCATTGACATAAATTACTTAACAAAATGAGTGAGGGAAAAAGTCTGAAAACACTCAGTTTGTTGCAACATTAAATAAAAACACTGTGCATTGTAGTGTACCCTCGAAATAGTAACCTGGTGTTAGTATAGTGTTAGGTGGTACCTCTCGCTCACTAACACCGGCGTCAAGAGACAGCTATGCTGTCGCGTTTTGTGCGATTTGTGAGTTTCCGGTGGCCCTTTGGGGGGATGAGGAAAAGGAGGGCAACGCATCTGGCACGCATAGGTACCTAATCTCTGGTTGTGCGGATGGGTATGGGCGTCGATAGTCGCCAAAAGGTTTCGACTGCTCGTTTGCCCTCCTATGTTATAAAAAAAAAATAGCAACAAAGTATTTTTTTTTATTGTAGTGTACCCTCGAAATGGTAACCATTATTTCAAAAATATTCAATATAAGTGTAAAACATGGCAACATAAAAAGTTCTTTTTTTTTGCCAAACAGAAAAAGTCATCTCTGTCGAGATCGTGTGCCCACTAATTGTCAACATCCTTTGAATTATTAACGAGTTCCATTGGCCTGCCAATCATCAAACTGAAGCTTATCATGAATGACAGATGGAAAAAGAGTTGTATGTTCGTCGATGAAGATGTCGATGTCCGTCTTACTTTATCGATAATTTTTTGGAGGAATATTGTAGATAGTATTTATCATTATAAAATTAAATTATAATGATCTGGTATAGTAATTATTCCAAAAACAATTTGCAATTTCTAATCCTGACAAGGGTAGATATTTATTCGATGATTTTTTTATATTTTTAACAATCTAATCTTTAACACTTCAAATATTAAAAAATGAAACTAAATTTTAACTACTATATAAAGTGTGTATAAACCTAATTTATTACACATAAAATAACCAGTGAAAATAACATAAAATTTTTATGGCTATTCTAATGACTAATTATAAATAACGTGTTTTCAATGAAGCGGAAAAAACTCAATAAAAGTAACTGGCAAGATTTTAACACCTTCACGATTTGTAGAGAAGAGTAAAGATTGGCTGACCAGAAAGAATAGAGACGGCCTGTATCGTTATGGGTTCGAAATGATGTACCGAAAGTTGCTAAAATCTACCAAGAACTAAAATAAGGTGCCTATATATTTTTTGGTTGGTAAGTAGTCAGCGTTCCCCATGAGTCTCAAATTCTCTTGGGATTAGTCCAGGCAATTAATTCTTGCGTTATCTTTTGTATTATGTAGTAATTACACTGCCCGTCGTATCCATGCTTTCCAAACACAGCAAAGCTGTTTCATTTTCAAAATATCGATACTGTTCACATCCCTATCACTGTTAATGAGAGTTTCAATTACTTTTTAGATTTATAAAACTATGTAATGATTGGATACGGGATATGGTCTTTTTATGAAATGGCATCTGAAGCCAGTCAGAACTTAGACAATTAAATGCGAATACTTCGAGAAGGATGTCGATACTTTAATTATTTTTTCCTGCCACGTGTCTATTTCATTAATATTGAAAAGACTATTTCCTCCTAGCTAATGGGAATTTTTAATTTTCTTTTTCACACACAATTGGCTACTATTTCACTAGAATGTAACTAGAATCTAGTATCGATAAACCTCAATTGATTATTCCATTCCAGTTTCAATTTTTTTTGTTTGAATAGTGTAAGCAGTTCTTTTGGCACACATTTCCTTTCTTCGTTATTACGTTATTTTAATGTAATGTTGTATCTAATAATTTATAAGATCCCAACGTTGTCGCGTTAGATTTTTCTGAGTTTAAGTTATCAAATGTTAAGGAAAGCTGCTGGTACCTTCAAAACTATCATTTTCTAGATATTTATTAATACAGTTTCTTGGCCCAGGGTGACATGAATTTTCTTTTTGTATATAGTTACTACTTACTCTTGCGCGCATCTTTGCCCGTGCTAATTCAGATTTACAGCCAAATACGAAATGAAGATTTTTATGGCCTATGTCTCAATGATAGTAGCCTTTAATGGTGATGTTACGAAAATCGGATGAGTTCAAAAATTAGCATGAGGACTAGTTTTTGAATAAATTAGTACAGATTAGGTTTCCCTGTATGTAAGTGTAACAAACCTGACAACTTAGACATTTTAAGATTTAGAGGCTCTTCAAAAACCAGAAAAAATTGAGACTTAGAATACGATGAACAAAAACCGGTCAAGTGCGAGTCGCACGGAAAGTTCCGCGCCATCAATATAATATAAGACGCTAATAATTTTTTTGTTTGTTGTAGGTATCTGAGCCCCCATCAAATATTTATTTTCACCTGTTTTTTAGTATTTGTTGTTATAGCGGCACCAGAAATATATCATGTGCGAAAATTAAACTGTCTACAGTCTATCAGGGTTCATAAGATACCCCCACCATGGTTCAGGCCTTGCCGTGGCGGTGGGACTCAGTAACCTAGGGTGAGTCGCTGCACCTTGGGCTAAGCGATTTTTTTTTATAGAAGAGGGGGCAAACGGATAGTCGGTTCACCTGATGGTAAGTGAAGAGCGACATCCACAGACAACCGCTACACCAGTGGATTAGCAGGTGCGTTGCCGGCCTTTCAGACATGAGTATGCTCTTTTCTTGAAGGTCCCTAAGTCGTATCGGTTCGGAAACACCGTAGGAGGCTCTTTGTACCCCTCTTGTAAGAAGAGGGGACAAAAGAGCAGGGAGCAAGGGGCAAGGGTGGGAACCTCACCCCATTGTACTGTCCCGACGTTGGGAGGAGTTGTACTGTGGTGTGGGACAACCCCTCTGTGGAGGTGGTGTCGGTCCCTTGCGGGACTGACTAGCCGTCGAGGTACCCTGTTTGTTTACTAGATCCGGGGCACCTCACCAAAGGCGACATTGGTGGCACTCGCCGGGTTTTAGTTGGTAGAGCTGCGTCCACTTACCAGCTGTCGTGCGCAGCGAATCCCACATACCCGCGTGGGGAGACCCACTCCCCCGCGGGATGCCTCCGAGAATTTCCCGGCGTAAAAGAAAAAAAAAAGGGTTCATAAGATACAGACTGGTGACAAACGGACAGACAGCGGAGGCTTAGTAATAGGGTTCCGTTTGGCGTCCTTTGGGTACGAAACCCTAAAAACTAGATCTGGCTCGTCACCTGTTTCTATCACACGGTGGAAAGTAGTCCACGAAGTATCCATAATTGGTTTAAAAGGCGCGTTCTTGTATGGCGTAAATAACATGGATAGTAATTTTCACATGCGTTTTATGGGTGCGTTTCTCTCAGTGAGTTTTGATGTAGCCGATACTGGAATTCTAATTTATGTTCGTACGCACATACTAATGTAGGTTCGAATAAAATTGTTGGAATAGTAGTTAGTACATAATAAGACCTTTATACGTCCGTCGAATCCGATACGAGAAACCCAGACCGCGCATACAGCGCTAGCTGCACTAGTCACTACGCTACCGCTAGATTGCTTGGGCACCGCGCATAACCCGCCTTCCTCTCCAGAGGGAGGGATGAGGGCTGGCCCTCATGATAATAGGTTAAATTCAACCGTAATAGATTAGTCGACCGTATCGGATTTGACTAGTCCAAATCCTGCTCTCCCGAGCAGCGCGCGCGATGAACCGCGCCCTCTGCGGGCGGAGGGGGGCGTCCCCCTTTCGAATATTTCTTAAGTGAGCCATCTGCTCACTTACTGTAACGATTGAGCTTAAAGGCCTTTACGCTGCGATCCAGCATGTTAGCTTTTAATGTTCACTTTTTTACTGATGGGAGGGATGCGCTGTACCGTGCGTCTGTATTGGTACCAACATCCTGCTTCTGTCTTCCGTGAATCAGTTTTGCTGTTTCGGGGTTTCCCAAACCGCTTTCTATTCCAATTGGACAGCGAAGTTACTGGCACCGAGACTTACTAGCACGATCGTGGCAACGCGTTGCCTTTTTTAGACACACAGGGAAATGCTTTATGCATGCAGGCACCGACCGGGGTAGGTTCCTGACCCTATGTGGGACTCACACTGCGAGCACCTTCATGCGCTTTTTGAGGGACCTGGATCTGCAGGCAACAGAATCACCTGAGCGACGGTTACAGTACAGTACCTACTACAGTTTATGCAAGACCGTTTCTAGTTATTACACGCTTTTTATTAGCTTCACCTGTATGTTTGTATGTTTGTTTGTAACCGACTTCTTTGGACGCTATTTTGACCCACTTCTAACGACCAGATTTCGTTCAAACTTTGTAGATTTATCGAGGACCGATGACAATACAATAATTTGATAAAATTATTCCAATATCCTGATCAGGATAATCAGGATAGCACATGCTAGGAAGGCATACCGCGCAAGTTACCTACATCACATGTGTTGTTTTTAGTCTCTCACTCATTTCTAAAGTGATTGCCATTAGTTGAGTACTTTAAATTAATAAAATCTTTAATTAAAAAAATCGACACTAAAAAGTAAAAAATAAATTATACTTTAAAAATAAAAACTAAAAAACACGCTTTAATAGCAAAGCGAACTATAAATTTGAAAATAATTTTTAATAGAAGAATTAAATGGGTTAACATAATAAATAAATGATATTACTTATTGTAAAAAAGTGTGGTGCTTGTAACTAAGTTTTTATACTAACTTCACTTTTGAAAAATAGATACCGATGAAATATTTTTAACAAGAATATCGAGCACCTCGCGCTTTTTTACAATAAGTAATATCATTTATTTATTATGTTAACCCATTTAATTCTTCTATTAAAAATTATTTTCAAATTTATAGTTCGGTTTGCTATTAAAGCGTGTTTTTTAGTTTTTATTTTTAAACTATAATTTATTTTAATGAGTATTGATTAACCATCATATTGATCAACCAGAAAGTAAGTGTAAGTTAGTGATGGTAATGATGATGATGATGTTGATGATGTTGTTGTTGTTGATGATGATGATGATAATTTGATGACATTTATAAGACTGCAACAAAAAACTAATTAGGCGATAAATAAATCGTATTCAATGTAAACATCAAAATATATATCAATGTCAAATCATTAAAACAAAAATATGTTAATTTATTTTTTCACTTAAACAGTAGTCATAACTTGTCCAAACAGAAAATTTTATTCCAAATTGAATATATCATATATTATATCAATTTGAATTAACATAAAAATATAATATTCAAAATGACTAAATCAAGATTTGAACACAAAAGAGTTGACAGTGATAAAAATCTCGTCATGATATAATTGGTATATTAAAATAACATATATTATGGTTATGATACCGGTTTAAAGAGTCGTTTAGGTTATTCCAAGTAATATAGCCACAGGTGGTTGACAAATTGTGCAACCTAACGATTGATAATAATTTTAAACGAAGTTTTTCTCAGATCTAGAACGTTAAATTAAATATGTACATATCTCATAATTTATAGATTATTTATTTCATTTATATCTATAAAAATATTAATACCAGTGAATATATAAATAAATACCTTTATCGTTTTCTTACTGCGATTCATATCGAACCGGAGAACATATTTAGTTTTACTTATTTAATTGTATAGGTATAGCCTGACCAGAAGAATAAAAACCCTCGCCATATTGCGGAAAATTTCGGAACTATTTTCTGTATGGACTATACTATGTGTTACCCTAGGAACAAGTATAATATGGAATTGACATTCGCGTATACCCGAAAGGGACAGGCATATTTTACAGGGATACCACATTCATAATAACAAGTCTACTTATTTTCTTGAAACAAGTGAATTAAAAATAATAAAAAACTGGTAAAGGTTGATAGATAACTATAAGCATTAGCCCTAACCAAACATTTATTGTAATTTTAGACAGCTGCATTTTTCCGGATTATCGAAAATATTATGTAATGACTAATAAAAAACCGCTAAAAACATAAATAGTAAAAAAGAAGGCTATATACGTCTAAATATGTATGATCTATAGTACATAGCCTTTAAGGATATCAATAAACATATTTATAATAATAATAATAATATCTATGGACGCTTTCACACCACGTCAATCTGGTCCCGTGGTAAGTTCTCGAGGAACGTGTGTTACGGGTACCAGGCAACGGAAATATATTTAATACTTTTATACTATACATATATTTAAGATTTTTATTATATAATACACATATTTAATACACATCCATGACCCAGGAACACAGAAAATATTTTTGTTCCCTGGCGGGATTCGAACCCGCAACCTCCGGGCTTGAGCGCCAACGCGCTTACCACTGAGCCACAGAGGTCGTCTATATATTTGTTTTTATTGTGTTTATTTCGAAAATTCCAGTCACCCTTTTTAAATAATACCACATTCTTGGGTAATCTGCTTATAACAAAACTGGTATCACCATACCTACATAAGCCGACCAAATTAAAAAGTAGTACAAAATGGCGGCATATTTGACAAACTGTTCGCGAGTGAGAATGTTTGTATGGCATTCAAATTTAGTCGATAATTTTTTGTTGGGCACATCCTTGTTGTGCCCAACAAACAAAGGGTGATATTCTGACAAAGACAAAAGAAAGTGTCTATGTCTCTGTCACTCTTGGATTTTTCGTATGTTGTTATCTCGTTCCAATACGGTATTATTATTAGCTTGTCAAATCTATTGATACTTGATCTTAGGTGTTACCGTTTATAAGATACAATGGCGACACCAATGCAGGGTTTATATAATTTTGGTCAGGCTTATACTATATGTTCTATGTGGCTTCCCGTGGCCTGTCATTCATATAATAAGAGGTTAGTGTGTGTAAAATGTATAAACATATTTGTCTGATCATTCAAAAAGTTTTTTTATAAAGTATTTATGCTTTTATATAAATCGTAGCCATATAACATTGGAAATGTTTTAAATCACTTTAATTTCTATTGGAAGAGATTTGCTATGCCACGCGCCCTTCTGCGTGCGTCATTTTAATTACCGTGAAATAGTTTTGCTTTCGGGGAGAAGGGCAGGATAGGCAGTGTAATTACTGACACAAGGCGTCTTACGTCTCAGGTTAACACATTATTTTTTTCTTTAACGCCGGGAAATGCTCTGTGGCGTCTCCCCTGGCGGGTTTGTGGGACTCGCTGCGCCCGAAAGTGGACGTAGCTCTAACCACTAAAACCCGGCGAGGGCCACCAATGCCGCCTTTGGTGAGGTGCCCCGGATCTAATGTGCAAACAGGGCACCTCGACGGCTAATCAGCCCCTCAGGGGACCGACGCCACCTGCACAGAGGGGTTGTCCCGCACCACAAAACAACCCCTCCCAACGTCGGGACAGTACAATGGGGTGAGATTCCCGTCCTGGCCCTTGTCCCCTGCTCTTTTGTTCCCTCTTCTTATAAGAGGGGTACAAAGAGCCCCCTCGGCTCAATTCGCTTCGCCTAAGGTGCTGGGCTCACCCTAGGCTACTGAGCCCCACCGCCACAAGGCCTGAAACATGGTGGGGATGTTGTGAGACCTAGCTTCTTACCAAATTTCATGATTATATGTCAATGGGAAGTACCAAGGTTTTGGTTTGACGTATCGACAGTTAGACAGCCGGACAAGTAATCCTGTATGGGTACCATTTGTCATTTCGAGGAACGGAACCTAGGTAGAAAACATCGTAACCGAGTATAGATATTAGATTACTTTTATTTATATAAATGAGTTTCATTTCATAAAAAAAATGGTAAATGTTTATAATATATCCATAATTCTTTGAAAAAGGCCTATAATATACGATAACAAAGTGATAAAGATAACTTTTGAAACTGGACAATTAATGGCGCACCTACATTTATAAAAACAAATAAATAATGTCGTCGTTATTAAGTAATATAACTGGCTTTAATAACTGTTAAGCATCTATCAAATACTATTTAAAATATAATATAAATAAATACGACATTTTATGTATATGTCAAAAGTTATGGCGGGAACGTTGACAGACGTTATGTAACGAGCCAGACGGTATAATTATTGAAAATATTTCAAAACATCTGTCCATCTTTCGTCAACTAAATCAACGTTTAATTGTTTAGACATTTAGGTATATACAGCTGCTAAATTGAGAGGCAGGTGAAATAAAACAAAAAACATGACTGAAGTGACACGAAACGGAATTAAACTTTTACACACATTATTAAATAATTTTGATTTATATATCAAGAAGAACCGCGAGAAAAACAACCAAAATTCTTCTTTTTATATTTTTTGTCACGAATCCGTGTTTTTCGCATGTCTAACCAAAATTATCTTCAACTCTTTTACTAGTATATAGTATTCTGGCAAAATTAGGTTGCTCCAAATTGTCTATGGATCTGTCAAAGTAATATTTGTATATATTCCTACCTCTTTGCTTTGTAGCATGTTCAGCTAAAGAACCTAGGTTTTTTTATACTTAGTCCTAGGGTTTTTTATCTGAGATAACATGGAGTATTAAGTGCGGAGAACTCTCTCTTAAGGGATAATAGTTGTAAAAGTATCCATCTGGAAGCTGTAAATAATAGTGGCGCTAGCAAAGCGAAAGAGAAATGAACTTACCAACTTTCAAATTATTTTATTTTTTATTATGTAACATGGGATAACATGAATGACAATTAATAACACCCGACCATTCTATGTCTATGCACCCGACGGACACTAAATAAAAGGCACTCGTTACTTTTTAATCCATGATACAAATCTTTTCGAATGACAGATTCTCCACAGATAATAAAGACAAGACTAACCAGTATTCGTCAATGCACCTGTCAAAATAGCATTAATTGTTATTCAACTTTGATACATATACTTTCGAGTCGGTGTCAGCTAAGGTAGGTAGGTAGGTAATGTAGGGAGGGAGGTGGAGGAGTGGGCGCTAGCTGCCGGACTGTCCCTGCTCAACAGAGGGGCAGTCCAGACGTGCGTGCG
Source organism: Helleia helle (assembly GCA_963853865.1). Taxonomy (NCBI): domain Eukaryota; kingdom Metazoa; phylum Arthropoda; class Insecta; order Lepidoptera; family Lycaenidae; genus Helleia; species Helleia helle. The sequence continues at coordinate 6,266,596 of OY971436.1, forward strand.
TTGGTCGGGAGGTTCCGTGGTGGACGTCACTTTCGCCACGCCGGCCATCGCACGCAGAGTGGAGGGGTGGAGGGTGGAGACGGGAGTGGAGACTCTCTCGGACCACCGTTACATAAGGTTCGAGGTGTCTCCGACTCCCGTCCGTCCGGCGTCGTCGTCGTCGACATTTAGGGGGCGAAGCCAGTTTCCGCGTTGGGCGCTCACGAAGCTCGACCGGGAACTGGCAGAGGAGGCGGCTATAGTCTGCCGGTGGAGCCTCCCGCCGCTGTCGGAGCTTGGGGTGGACGAAGCGGCTGACCGGCTCTGCGACGCGTTCACCGCGGTCAGCAGAGCGGCCATGCCGCGGGCGAAACGTCCGCCCCCGCGGCGGGCGCTCTACTGGTGGTCGGCTGGACTAGCCGACCTTCGGGCCACCTGCCAACGGGCAAGGAGGCAGTATGCCCGGAGCAGGCGGCGGCGCCCCCAGGATGTCGACCGGGACGGCCTGTACAGGGTCTATATTGACAAAGTCAAGACCCTAAAACAGGCCATCTGCCGAGCCAAGGAGGAGGCCTGGCTGGAGCTCGTTGAGGGTCTCGAGAGGGACCCCTGGGGCCGACCGTATAAATGGACGCGGAACAAGCTCCGCGCCTAGTCGGCCCCTATCACCGAGACGCTCCAGCCGGGCCAACTGAGGAGGATTGTCGGGGAACTCTTCCCCGACACACCTGGGGGCTTCACGCCCCCCAGGATGGCTCGGCAGACGTCGGACGAGGAGGGTGTTCCGCCACCCGTCACGGAGGCTGAAATGGAGGCGGTTCTAGCCCGCCTCCAGAGTAAGAATAGGGCGCCGGGTCCAGACGGGGTGCACGGGAAGGTTCTGGCCCTTTCTCTCGAGGACCTCGGCGACAGCCTTCGGGAGCTGTTCGATCGCTGCCTGCGGTCCGGACAGTTCCCGAGGGCATGGAAGGAGGGTCGGCTCTGCCTGCTTCCGAAGGCAGGGCGACCCCCGGACTCGGCCGCGTCGGTGCGACCGGTGGTGCTGCTGAACGAGGCTGGGAAGGCTCTGGAGGGAGTCGTGGCTTCCCGGCTCGTTCGGCACCTGGAGGAGGGCCCGGGACCGGGACTCTCAGAGTCCCAATTTGGGTTCCGGGCGCGCCGGTCGACAATCGACGCCCTCAAACGCCTGAGGGCAGTGACGGGTGAGGCGGAACGCAGAGGGGAGGTGGTGGTCGCGGTGTCCCTGGACATCGCGAACGCCTTCAACAGCCTCCCGCACAGTGTGATACGGGAGGCACTGAACTACTTTGGTGTGCCTCCCTATCTCAGGAGGCTGTTGGAGGCGTACCTCTCCGACAGGAGGGTAGCCTGCGAGAACCGGTGTGGGTCCGTGGAGTGGTGGCGAGTCGGCTGCGGTGTCCCGCAGGGTTCGGTACTTGGTCCGATCCTGTGGGACATCGGGTACGACTGGGTCCTGGGAGGTCGTCTCCTCCCCGGGATGGGTGTCATCTGTTACGCTGATGACACCTTCGTCTACGCCCAGGGACGAGACTATAAGGAGGCGGCGCGGCTGGCCGAGGTCGGGCTCGACCTCGTGATCGGCCGCATTGAGAGGTTAGGGCTTCGGGTCAGAGTCGACAAGACCGAAGCCCTCCTCTTCCGCGGGACCGGGCGGAAAGGACCCCCACCGGGGGCTGCCCTCCAGATCGGAGGGGTGAGGGTCAGGATGAGCCCTCACATCAAATATCTGGGGCTCATCCTCTACGGTGGATGGACCTTCGGCCCACATTTCGAACAATTGGGTCCGAAGGTCGTGAAGGCGGCGAGTGCGCTGGGCAGACTCCTCCCGAACCTCGGAGGACCCTTGCGCCGCCTGCAGGCAGCTATACTCCGGTGTCTGCCGGAGTATGGCGACGTACGGTGCTCCGATTTGGACGGATCGCCTTACCGCGCGGAGTAGGGCCCAGCTGCGCTCGGCGCAGCGGGTGATCGCGGTAAGAGTGGTCCGGGGGTATCGTACGATATCATGGGCTGCAGCTACTGCCTTAGCCGGCGACCCCCCGTGGGAACTCGTGGCGGAAGTTCTCGCTGAGGTATACTCCTATGTCTCGGATAGGAGGTCCCTCGGAGAGGACGTGACGCCGGACGGTATCCTACGGGTCCACCGACTAGGGCAGGAGGCATTAATGCGAAGGTGGGGGGAGGACTTGGCGCGGCAGCCGTATGGCAAAGGCTTAACGGTTGCCCTGCGCCCGGTCCTTGAGCGGTGGATGCGTCGTAAACGCAAACCCTTCACCTTCCGTCTAACACAGGTGCTCACCGGGCATGGGTGCTTCGGTGAGTATCTGTGCAAGACGGCCCAAAGGGAGCCGGTAACTGTGTGTCACGATTGTGGCGCGGCGGTGGACTCGGCCCAGCACACCCTCGAGGTGTGCCCGAGATGGGCGGCGCTGCGTCATGATCTGACATCGGTCATCGGAGGGGACTTGTCTCTGCCGAGTGTCATCCCCGCGATGCTCGGCGACGACGAGTCCTGGACGGCGATGGTCTCCTTCTACGAGGCAGTAATGTCCCAGAAGGAGGCCGATGAGCGGGTGAGAGAGGAGGCCGCCGACGAGGCCTCCCACCGCGGGCGACGAACGGGGGTGCGTAGGAGGCGCTACCTAATGCGCCTCCAGTAACGCCCCTGTGCTCGTGTCGGGCCCAGGATGGGGTTTTAACCTGGGTCCAGCTAGACACGACATCATCGGGGACTGCTAAAAGTATCGAATCAATCGAACAGCCGAGCAGTCCCCCTTTAGAGGAGGAGTCTGGCCTTTTCGCCGGGGCCAGCCTGTCGCCGAGGGTCCTGCGTTGCCTGCATGATCTGGGACTCTCATAAAAGGCGGCTGAGGGCACTTGCAGCGGTTTTAGTGGGTAACGCATCTCCAAGTGCGAACCCCACACACGGCTAGGTTTAAAACTCACCCCGGTCCTAGTTATGGTTTGGTCTGCAAATTTCCGCTGCAGAACAAAAAAAAATTAAAAAAAAAAAAGTAGGTAGGTAATGTACAGCAACAAATACGACACCGACTCCAAAAGTAGGTAACTATAATGACGTGGTAAACGCAAAGTTTGTACATTAGTAGAAGATTAAGTTGATTGTTGTAAGCACAAACATTGAAGAAACTGTTATTTTATTACTTTTTAGTTTAGTATTTTTGAAGTCGGTTTTAATTTTTTGTAAAATGTTTTTATTTCTTAATTTTTAGTGATTCCGAAATTCGTCGTCTTGGCGTTCATTGAAGAAGGCATGTTCAGCAGTGGGTGGATAAAGGACGATGATGATGATGATGATGATGATGATGATGGTGAAGGTGATGATGATGATTATTACGATGACCGCGACATACTATGGTGTGCTGCCAAAGCATCCTATACAATATACTGTTACATCGACACGTAATAAAATAATCATATCATCAAGGTAAACAAAACCAACCAAATAGGCATTATTGGGAATAACTAAAAAACGGCTTGTCAGATCTTAATAAAATTAATATGGGACCAAATTGGAAACACCAGCTTTCAAACAAAAAAATAACCATCGAAATCCATTCACAAACGGCGGAGATATCGTGTCACATACATACAAAAAAAAAAAAAAAAACATACAGACGAATTGAGAACCTCCTTTTTTTTGAAGTCGGTTAATAATAATAAAGGCTTAGATTTCACTTAGTACATTGTCTCATAATATAAGAAAGGCTAATGATGAATTAGTTATTGTCTACAATTGAATTTGGATTTTATTTATGATTGAGTATGTTTTAGTATGGAAATTAAATTGTCAAGGTCCTTTTAATAAAAGTAGGGATACGGAAACCGCATGAGTCTTTCTGATTTGAGGTGACTAGATATGTGACTCTGATAGAAAGTAGAGCAGGACTTATCAATGTCCCCACCATGGTTCAGGCCTTGACGTGGCGGTGGGGCTCAGTAGCCTAGGGTGAGCCCAGCACCTTGGGCGAAGCTAATTGAGCCGAGGGGGCTCTTTGTAACCCTCTTATAAGAAGAGGGAACAATAGAACAGGGGGCAAGGGGCGAGGACGGAAACCTCACCAGTTAGCAGGGGTTATTCTGTGGTGCGGGACAACCCCTCTGTGGAGTTGGCATCGGTCCCTTGGGAGACTGACTAGCCGTTGAGGTGCCCTGTTTGCTCATTAGATCCGGGGCTCCTCACCAAAGGCGGCATTGGTGGAACACGCCGGGTTTTAGCGGGTAGAGCTGCGTCCACTTACCAGCTTACGGGCGCAACAAGTCCCACATACCCGTGTGGGGAGACCCACTCCCCCGCGGGATGCCTCAGAGCATTTCCCGGCGTTAAAGAAAAAAAAAACTTATCAATGTGAGTGTGTGTGTTTATTACTTTTTATCTTAAATAATTTTAGTGTTGCCAGATTAACTTAATCATTGTTTTTATCGTATTTTTTTATACAGTCATTTAATTGTAAGAAAATACTTTCTAAGCTAACTTTATATAGTATATACCTACTACTTTATGTAATAGTTTACTAAAAATCACATATACCCCATAGTATACCCCTTTCTATTATTGTGTTCCAGTATTATTATTTTATACTTATTTTCTAGATATTTATTTACAACAATATAAGTCTGAGTAATATTAAATGTAAAATACATATTCGAGATAATATTATTTCGTTCAATTCGCATTATCGCATATTCGCATATTACCACTTACAAGTTAACATGTCTATTTTCATCGCTGAAATTATTTAAAACGGGATATTTACAATGTTTTTAATTTTTATTTTGCGGAGCTCGAATTCGACAAAGTCTACGAATGTCTTGTTCGCGTGTGTCTCGTTTTAAATAGTTTTAGAAGTGAAAATGACCGTCAATTTTAAATCTTATGTTTAGGTATTCTTTATTATTTTACAGAATTTTCTCTTTATTTTCTAAATTTTATTGATACAATTACGTTTCCAAATTATACATTATTTTCATTAAAGTTATTGATGGCGGCGTACTTAACGAAGTGGCACTTGGTATTATGTAAAGAATGGCTCACTCTATATACGTCCAGCACCTGCTTAGCAATTCACGATCTTTGTTCATCTATTATTATAATTAAGACACTAAATATGTACTACCATGTACGTGGTTTTTTTTTTTTATAGCTAGTACGAAGCCATGTTTAAGTCAATTTCAATTTATTTCTCTTCTCTTTCTTTTTATCTTTCCCTTTGTTGGTTATACTGCCAATTTTATTTTTGATAGCATTGATAAATTGTAGTTATTTTTAGCGGTGTATAATTATGTATTATCCAAAAATTGTCCCAATACATGATTGTAGAATTTGTAAATCAAATTGTATAAGATGCAGCCAATTGTAGTTGTATTTTTTGTTTTGAGAATAGGAAAATTAATTCCACCAGCAGATACTTAGTCTAAAAGTTATGTAATGGTTCTTACAGCATCATCAAACAAAATATCTTTATTTCGTAGGTAACCACTTGTACACTTGAAATACGTCAAAAAACAAAAAAAAGAAAAGGTGTGGTAAAAAAAAACTCGTTTGGAATGCAGACTTCCCCAAGAAAAACGACAAAAAAAACTTGAGGGTTGCTCTTTTGTCAAATCATCATCATCATCAGCCCCTATCCGTTCACTGCTGAACATAGGCCTCAATCAAAGAACGCCAAGACGGCCGAAACCTCGCCACTCACATCCAACATAGACCGACTAGTGTACAGAGACCGTCTTTCACAACTCAACAAAAAACAACCAAACAGTTTGTAAACACCTTCATTAATATGAAAGTCCTTTTAATTTTACGTATTCCAAAATTATCAAAATAATAATATAAACTTTACTATAATGTCGGCATCTTCGTTCATATGAGAAGCATTTTATGATGGCAACACCAGACTTGCAACTGGCCAATTAAAAATATATGACATAAACCGCTCTTACGATCTACATAAAGCTTTCATCAGAGAAGATTCAAGCAGAGATCACAAACTGGTCATCTATTTATAATTTTAATTCCGCTAATTAATTGATCAATAAACATTTTAATTGAAAATATTTTAATGTGACATATCGTGTTTATAACATAACCGCAGTGAAAAAGCGCATCGTCGGAATGCGAATTGTAGCCAAATTCGTCGCAGCGGACGATATTAAATAAATAATTACACATTTGTCAGATAGTCCTAAAAAGCGAAATGTCCGAGAAGCGGGTTGCCATATTTGGCGCGCTATGCCGGCGGGTTGCGTATAGGCAGGTGAGCGCCAATTATATGGGCGCGCAAAAAGCGCGCGCAGACAAATTGTGAAATTGTAAGGTTGACCGTGCGTTAGGTTAGTCATTCTACCAATCGCAGACACGGCTAGCCAACGTAAAGGAAGAAACGTGCACAACGTTTATTCGATATTTGAATTTTATACTAGCTATTTGCTGTACCTAATTGTTTTTTTTAATACAACTAAATTTTACTATACGTACGATAAAATCGTGATATCGTGAAGTTCATAAAATACTAAGGGATACAATTATTTTTAATTTAATTACCTACTTACCTACTTTACGATTATTCAACTAATATAAATATGTTTGTTTGTACACGCTCATCTCTGGAACTACTATATATTTGACAGATTTAACAAATTCTTTTTACAAAATTTTATAGCCAAATGTAGAATTAAAAAGTAATAGGAAAATTATTGTAGGTATTTCAATTTCGAGTACTCAAAAACGCACAGCTAGTTAAATCGGATATAACCTAATATCTAATGTTCTATTTGAGAGCATAATATGAATTTTACATTTACAACTGTCATGATTATGGAAATAAACCTGTTTTTCAACCGCCCAGCTCACATTACCGAAATATTGAGGGCAACATTTGATCGAAACTTTTAAATGCATAATAGGTGAATTATTATTATATTGATGATTTTAATAGATGAACTATGTGTTTATTAATTACTATTAAATACATCAAGCGTGTAATTTGGGTGGTCTATCTGCATCAAAAGCCAGTTTCAAAATGTATTAAACGACATTCATTTATTTTGGTAATTTATTAATTGATGCGCTTCTTATTTAATTTATTAAGAGCTACAAGTCCTTTGCCCTTTTGCGGTTCTGTTACTAAGGTGTTGCCATTTAAAAATCTAAATAGGTTAATGATGCTACAAACATTGAACTATATTACCAGCGGTTACCAATTGTCTAAAATGCTGGTTATTATATAAGTGGACTAATAAGTAGTAATATAGGTAGGCATACTATTCACAATATATGATACTAGCTGCTGCCCGCAGCTTCACCCGCTTTAACTTACTCAACTTAATTACTGTTAGTCAGTGTTATATAGCCTATAGCCTTCCTCGATAAATGGGCTATCTAACACTGAAAGAATTTTTCAAATCGGACCAATAGTTCCTGTGATTAGCGCGTTCAAACAAACAAACTCTTCAGCTTTATAATATTAGTATAGACATAGATAGATTATTCTTAGAAAAAATTTAATAGGAAAACTTATTTTTAGCCGATAGTAAAAAAAGGAAAGATGAAGTTTCTTTCGCTGTTGCCGTCCATTTATGAAATGGTTAAAAACATTTTAAAATACGGATTGATTTAGAAAATATTCAGTTTCGATTTAAAGTCGTTCCTTAAAAAAAATCTCCGTCATCTCTCAAACTCTATTTTGCCTCTAGACTCTGCCCAAAATAAAGAGCTGTATTCTGAATCGGTTATAAAATGAAGGGTCCTATCCAATTATTTAATCAATGGGTAAAGTTAACTGTGAGGTATGTTCAATTTACAACTACCCTTTTAACATTTCAAATTGATTTAGTCATCGTACTATCCAACTAATATTATAAACGCGAAAGCATAGATTAAAAATTGGTCTCCGTTAAGCGTAGCAGAGACCAATTTTTAATCTATGCACTTTCACGCAAAAACTACTGAATGAATTCTGAAACTTTGAACTTTGAAAACCGATGAAACCGCAGGGCGCTAGTAAGAAGACGTATTCTTTTATCAAACAGTGTCAAACGAAATTTTTGGACTTAGGTGATGATTAACCGACTATGATTACTAATATAATAAAGACTATTAATTTGAATTATAACTAAGGCATTTTATCTACAAGGTCATGGCTTAATCAAAACGCTATGAAATTAAAAAGTAGGTAGCATAAATTAAAACCATAACAACGATAACAGTGGAAATTAATATAAAATATATAACATTAAATAACGTTTCATTTTAGTACCTATATTAGAACCCGATAAACGTCTCAGAAAATCAAATACCGTGACGAGATAAGTCGTTTACCAACTGTAGCATGCTGTCCCTTTCAGTCCCATTGTTATGTAGCGAGAGTGAAAGAGAACTGCAATAGTCAATAACACAACTATAACACAGAGCGCGAAATTATACAATCAGCGGGTATCAAGTTTTTATCGAAGCCTGCCATTATTATAGGGTAATAAAACAAGTACATACGTTGGTACATGTGATATAGAATTGTATTTATTATATTAAGTATAGACAAGGTTCTTTGACATACATATTCATGCTCTATGAAAAACATATTGACAAAGGTAAGGACCAATAATTACACTAGGTGAACTATACAAAAAATTCAATATTCTATTAGGTACTTCAGACCTACAGAACAGCTGTTGTCAATTCAAGTCAATTTTAGTACCTAATAATTTTTTGAATTCCATTCTTTTTTTTTATTAACGGGTTTTGCGACATTGGATCATAGCATTGGATATTTATGCTTGCTTATATTATTATTCTTTTTCTTGTTTTTCTTGTATAATGACGATGATTTGCCAATGTCAAAGTGAGATTTTGGTAATGTTTACTATAGTCAGAGAGCAAACGCTATGCTAAGAATACTGACTATTATTAGTCAGTACCTATAGGTTTGAGTCTCGGTGTGACAAGTCATCAATTACTCAAAATTTGATGTCCACGAAATTAATCGATCTTCAAGAAATCAGCAGCTTAGAGACGACCATCTTTTAATGTTAAAACTAGCTCTTACTCGTAGCTTCACCCGCATTAACTTAGATTTACGTATCCTCGTTTATTATTATTATTTTTACAGTCTATATCATTCAGTGATATTGTATTGTACTGATGAAATAATTTTAAATATGAGTGATTATTTTAAAGATTACCTAGGTACCTACCTCCTGCAAATTCACAACTTATTCCATTATTTAAAGTATGTGATCGAGAAAGCATTAAGGAAAGTATTTAATACGAACCGAAGCAATAATAATTAATGATAATCAATTACAAATCAATCCAAAAGGAAATGGAAGCAATGCAATTATATATACGGCTGGCGGGAAACATTTGTTAACCGAGAATTTATGCACAGTAATTGTTCACGATTGATCTGAAGATAAGAAAAACGTTTTAACAATAATAAGGCTTAATATCTTTGATTAGCTTTATCTTCATACCCTTGTATGCACGAACCTACGAACCTGAAAATAAGTTAAAGTTCCGCAAAAAAGACAAAGGCCAAAAGAAAACGTTGGCCCATTAAAAAAGGTAATCTTGAGTAACCCGCAAAGGAATTTTGCTGTGTTCCCTAAAAACAGGATGGGCAGTGAAATTCCTAGTCTTTTATAGGTGTATTTTAAGGTTCAATATAAACAGCAAGATATACTTTAATATTTTTCTTAACTTATAAAATACATTTATAAACATAAACACTAGATTCATCTAATCCCGTGTTATCCCGAAATATGTGCCACAGATTCTAGATCTCTGACAATAACATTGGTCAGCTAATAGACGAAAAAACATTTAAACGATTTAATCAAACATAAAGTAAACCCTTACATTTTTAAATAAGAATGAACAATAATCCAATTAACACTACGACATTGACAACTAAATCTCTCACAGAACAGCCATAATAGGCCGCCATTACGCGCGCCATCCTCTGTCATTATAACAAAATGGCGGAGCGCGGGAAATAAATAGGCATAGAAATCGATATTATATCTTCATTAGCGTTAGGAAGCGCATTGATATGTCTAGATTGTAAATTCCATCGATATTTTTATTTTATCAACCATATAAGTTCCAGTATTTGTTCAACCTTGCCTTGTATGAGCAAAACATACCTTCGAGGTTGGAATCGGACATAAATAAAGACTTTATAATTTTTATTTATACCTAATTGCACCAATTAAATGTTGAGTAGATTATTTATCTCCATTTATTGATTTTCATTATTCTTTATTGGGTTAACTGCATTGCTTGCCTTAGAGAATATATATATATATATATATATATATATATATATATATATATATATATATATATATATATACATATATAACACGGCAATTTATTCGCCGGATAAAAAGTAGCAAATGTTTTATTTACCCTTGTGTATGTAATATTTTATTTGACGACCTCTGTGGCTCAGTGGGAAGCGTGTTGGCGCTCAAGCCGGAGGTTCGAATCCCGCCAGGGAACAAAAATATTTTCTGTGTTCCTGGGTCATGGATGTGTATTAAATATGTGTATTATATAATAAAAATCTTAAATATATTTATAGTATAAAAGTATTAAATATATTTTTCCGTTGTCTGGTACCCGTAACACAAGTTCTTCGAGAACTTACCACGGGACCAGATTGATGTGGTGTGAAAGCGTCCATAGATATTATTATATTATTATTTGAATCCGTTCTTCTTCGCCTTAGAAAGAAATCGGATACGTAGTCTACCAAGTATCATCTCTTTAGTGTCTAATTATAATAAAAAAAAAAAAAATTGATATCTCTTCATACGTTTATATGTCAACATAATCCATGAACATAACGGAGTCCACCCGGAGGATTCTGTCCTGAGACATAAGATGTGTCGTAGATTTTAAATATCTCAAATAGTAAAAAAAAACAAACCGCTTTTTAGTTTTTTCAATTAGGTAATTGATTGAGTATAACTTTTGTAATTTTTGCAAACGCATAGTCCAATTATTATAAAAACGAATCGAATGACATATCATTTTTGTGATCTCAACCTAAAAATATTTTTAGGAGGAGAAAATTTTTTGACCTATAAAGCACTTGTTGACTAGACTATCGGTGTTAGCATTAATTACACTGCCTGTCCTGCCCTTCTTTCCCAAACACAGCAAACTTTCACGGAATAAATAGCTGTATGTACATACTTTGCAAACGGGCGCGCGACACACAAGCACGTCTGCCATAGAATCCAGTGCTCCGAAGGACCTTTCGCAGCTCTACCCACTAAAACCCGGCGAGTGCCATCAATGCCGCCTTTGGTGAGGTGTCCCGGATCTAATGAGCAAAACAGGGCACCTCGATGGCTAGTCAGCTCCTCAGGGGACCGACGCCACCTCCACAGAGTGGTTCTCCCACACCACAGAACAACCCCTCCCAACACCGGGACAGTACAATGCGGTGAGGTTCCCGTCCTCGCCCCTTGCCCACTGCTCTTTTGCCCCCTCTTCTTTATAAGAGGGTACAGGTGCTGGGCACACCTTAGGCTACTGAGCGGTGAGCCCCACCGCCACATCAAGGCCTGAACCGCGGTAGAGAGTGTTCCGAAGGACTTAAAGACTATATGTAGTAAGAGATTAATTATAATTATTAATTAGAGTAGGCACCCATAAAAATGGACCCTTCTCTATCATAAGGGGAAAGTCCAGTAAAGAGTTCCAGTAAAGAGTTATAATAATTGTATTACAAGACAATTCAATACAATTATTAATTGTACATCGTTGTATTGTGTGCTAATGTGGGTCAAAATAATTATAATAAAGGGTCTACGACCTATATTATTATCATTAAACAATGAGTATTTCGATTAATGAGGATAATTAAATAAATTAATTATACAGCAAATAGTCACTGGCTGAAGAAAGGAAATGTATTTAAATAACATGGCGCTAATAGTGAAAGATGAAGGTGCTCCCGTCAAGGATAGGATTTCAACCATCTTGCTTATTCACTCCTAGCAGCTTTGCTTTTCTGACATTGATAAGAGTCAGTAGCCGCAGTATACTGGCGTATAGCCCCATTCGAAAAAAAAGACTTGAGTTTACTAAAATTATTTAAAACGGGATGTTTTTCACTTTTATTTCGCAGAGCTCGATATTTCGAAATAAGAGTGAAAAACATGGCAAACATCCCCTTTTAAAAAATTTTAGTAACGAAAATAGCCAGGTTAACTTAAAATAGCCAGGTTAACTTAAAATAGCCAGATTAACTTAAAATCATATAAAGACTTGACTTTGTTCTAGCTGGCAGAGATACTCACAAGCAAGACACCTATCATCTCAAAGGGGCCGTCCATAAATTACGTCACACGTTAAGGGGTAGGGGGGCGTCCGACGAAGTGTGACATTATGTGACAAGGGGGGGAGGGCTCCCAGATTTTGTGACGTCACATAAGACTAGGTACTATGAACTAATTAAAAACAATTTAAACCAAAATAAAACTACCTAATTTCGGAACAGCTGTTTTGATTTATCAATTTATTTATGTAAAAATTGCAAAATATGTGACGTCACACTAGGGGGGGGGGGGTCTTATAAATGTGACCATTTGTGACAAGGACGGGGGAGGGGTCTTAATATCATGAAATTCGTGTGACGTAATTTATGGATGGCCCCAAATTAGGCAACACCGTTGACTGTAATGCTGTTTGCAAAAAAAGTTGCTAGTATTTAGTTGTTTGGTACTTTATACACAACCTCCCTTTTACGCCGGCGGGTATGTGGGGCTCGCTGCGCCCGAGAGGTGGTAAGGTGGACGCAGCTCTACCCACTCAAACCCGGCGAGTGCTGATAATGCCGCCTTTGGTGAGGTGCCCCGGATCTGTTGAGCAAAAAGGATACTTCGACGGCTAGTTAGTCCCTCAGGGGACCGACGCCACCTCCACAGAGGGGTCGTCCCGCACCACAGAACAACCCGTCCCAACGTCGGGAGTATAATGGGGTGAGGTTCCCATCCTCGCCCCCTGTTCCCCTGCTCTTTTGTCCACTCTTCTTATAAGGGGGTTTCAAAGAGCAGCTCCCATGTACAACCTGCCTTAGGACGTTCTGCCCGAGCCCAGAAGTCGGAGTGTCGTCAAATTCTTAGCTCCTCTAAAATATAAAATACTAAACTTAAATATTGATTCTTAGGTACTTCTGCCGATGCTTTACTTAAATACATACTCTAATATACCAACCCGACGCCAGGAGGCCGTGCGGTCGAAGACTGCACGGTTGGCGGGAGGCAACCCACCACTTTTACAAACCAAAAGTGAGCCAAATGGGCTCACACTAATCCGATGTAGCACCTTCGGGCCGTTAGCATAAATCCATCTGAAAAAAAACTAATATTTGGTATTGGTATTGAAATAAGGACTTTTCGCACTTATGACTATAACATTTTCATACTGCGGAACCCTGTGTGTTTCAAAACACTCTTTTTAATAATGTTTACATAAGACACGATAATACCAAATTCAAACATCACCCGTCATCTATTTTGAATTAAATCAACTTTATATTTTACTTTAAATTCGCCGACAGCCACTGTTAGTATTATCTATGAAATAGACACAGCAAAAACTTTCTAACGATTTGTTGTTATTTTTTAAACATACATTTATAATATTTAAAATATTAATTCTAATCCTTGCTAAAATTCAAGCTGGCGGCGAATTATCTGACACATTTTTTTTTAAATTGTATGAGATAGAAGGCAAAGGCGTCAGGCAAAGATATAATGACATGTTTGTACTGCTAATAATAGATACTTAATGTAAATAATCGAAAGATATCACAATATTTAAACAGTCGGCCGACAACCTTCCGACGTTGACACATCCGGCTAAAGACATCGACTCAGGATTGAGACGTATGCTAACTCAGCATTAATATTCATTAGTTTTACTAACATTGCCCGCGGCTTCACCCGTGTAAATAAAGTACCTCAAATATAGTTAATATCTGAGATATTATATTTCGAAAGCGCGTTGTGATTTTTTTATGCTAGTTACATAGGCAAACTGGCAGACAAAGTTAGAAGTTAGTTAGAAGAGGGGACAAAAGAGCAGGGGGCGAGGATGGGAACCTCACCCCATTGTACTGTCCCGACGTTAGGAGGGGTAGTTCTGTGGTGCGAGACTGACTAGCCGTCGAGGTGCCCTGTTTGTTTATTAGATCCGAGGTACCTCACCAAAGTCGGCATTGGTGGCTCTCGCCGGGTTGTAGTGGGTAGAGCTGCGTCCACTTACCACCTTTCGGACGCAGCAAGTCCCACATACCCGCGTGGGAGCACCCACTCCCTCGCGGGATGTCTCAGATCATTTCCCGGCGTTAAAGGAAAAAAAGGTACTACTCTATCCGGTTATATCACAAAGAGACAGTACCTGGGACAATCTCGTGCGCTTATAGCTGACCTTGACCACATTTAATCGGAAGCTCATTTAACCAGCTCAGTTAGTTGAACTAGCACAAAATATGTTTATACATGTTTCAAAAATTGTTTTAGGTAAACATAATTAAAAAATCAAATAGAACATTTTTAAATTTGCATAAATATAGATAAAAAGCAATGACATACTTATAAACACCATTTGCACCATAATTCACATTATCGGCGAGATTTACATGGAATACGTATAAATTATTAAATTCGTCTTAATTTGTTATTCAAACATTTTCAACGTCCATACCATTTTTCATTTGTTACTAATTAGGAAATAGTTCGAGAGAACTGTCTTCATAAATTACATGCCAAAAATGGAAATTTTGTTAGATATCTGGGCTGTTCCTAACGGTTTCACTAGTCCCAAATTGGAACAAAGCCTTCTTCTAAAATAACCTTTAACCTTACACAATAATTAAGTTTATAGAAAAATGTATTTAAATTGATTATATAATAAATTACGTCAATAGCTGTCGATACTAATTCCGTTATTTTTTAAATAATTAAATATTAATAAAAATAAATAATCACGCGTTTGTGGAACGCGGCACGCGCCAAGATTGGTCGCCATATTTGTGACGTCTTAATGTTAAAGATTTTATCTATTAAAAGTCAAAAATATATAAGTGTGCAATTTTGAGTAGAAATGAACATTGTGACGTCACACGCTCAGTACTGGATAAGAGTTAAGTAAAAAAATAAAATTTTAATTTAACATAGGTTAACAACCCAACTTCTGAACGAAAATAATATATATTATACATAAACTAAAAATATATTTGTGATGTTAAAAATACTATAATTTAAGGCTGGACCCAAACTAATATATTTAAAACAAGTAGGCCGGTGTAACTAAAACTATGGGGCACACACGAAATCCTCTTACAGTAATCCGACGTGAAGTCGACATGTCGGGTCGACATTGACTTCGTTAATCATGTCATTCTAAAACGTCTGTTAGAAAGTGCACAACTTAAACACACAATAAATAACACAGATTAAAAACACGAAACAACATATAGAATGTCCTCCGTTAGATAATAGATAGAGCTATTTCATTTGATAACTTTTGTTTAAAAGTGCACACCTCGAGCGCAAATTTGTTATACAGAGAAGAAATCAACACAAACACAAAATGTCCTTTATTAGATAAGTATCCATTATATTATTATACTTTTTGAAATACTATTTTATTATAAGAACACTTAATAAAGTGTTCTTAATATTAAAATAATAATTAACTTAAATTGACCAACCTTTCCATGAAAATTAAATTTCTTTTAAAGTCTAAGTACAAGATTTGGAAAAGCGGATAATATAGAGATTTCATAAATTTTTTTTCTTCTTTTATGGCAATATTACTTATATAGTCTGTTATCACCCTGTCATAGATAACAACTCTCTCACGCTTATTATGGCAACACCACGCTATCAAATCGAATAAAAAGCAAAAGGTGCTTATGAAAGTATTTTAGGGTTCCCTGTTTTATACCTTTTTTTAAAATGCCGCGTAAATATATTGTAATAGTGTAAAATTACCATAATGGGTGGAATGATTTTTTAAAAAAGTGAAACTTCTTTGCGCGCATGAAGGTAATTTTATTATGAATGAAACGTCACGAAAATGTGAAACGGTTTTGTCCAAGAAGAGAGTGATTGAGACCTATTGAAAGAGAGTGAGAAAGGGCGAACGTAGCATAAAACACATAGCCATGGAGTGAGAGTAGGGAGCAAGCGAGTGAGAAAGATCGAGATAGAGAGAGAGTGATATAGAGCGAACGTCGCATCGCAAGTCGCGTATATAAACGAGATATAAAAATTAGTTTGCCAAATAAGTTTCACTTTTGACATGTGTACTTTTTACGCACTTTTTATGTCATAAGGGGCCAAACGAGCAGTCGGAGCCTTATGGTACTGACGCCCATACACATCCGCACAACCAGAGGTTATGCAGACGCGTTGAAGGACAAGAAGTATAATTACTGACACCGAGAGCTTCAACGAGTACGGGCGTGCTGGTTTTTTTTTGTGGCAGGGAAATGCTATTTACGCACGCCAGGATCTAGCCGGATTTGGGCAAATCACACACGAATTATGAACAAATATATAATATGTGTGCACCGGGTCATGGACGTGTGTATATTTTTATAAATTTCTTAAATTTATTTCCGTTCCAAGTTCCCGTAACACAAGTTGTTGCGAACTTACCACGGAGTTAGGTTAACGTGGTGTGATTGTTGAATAATATTTATTTATTTATATATTATGTGTGCCTATTTCTTAGCGCTTCATTTAAAACCGACCATTACATGCAATTGTGACGCCGCCCATTTTAACACTATTCTACGGACACTGTTTCAAATATGACACTCCTGACTTTTTTTTTCTTTTATTCCGGGAAATGCTCTGAGTCATCCCGCGAAGGAGTGGGTCTCCCCAGGCGGGTATGTGAGCCCCACCGCCACGACAATGCTTGAACCATGGTGGGGTTCGAAAAATCATACCTAAAATCGTTCAGATTATCCTACGGAACCCGCTTCGCGTTCCCCAGCACTTTACACCTTATCTTGACAATTTTGGATTAACACATAAAATGAAGGTTTTATGATCTATTAATGATGTTGTTTTGAGTTCCGAATACATAAACATTACTTGTTACGTGTAGTGGTCGTGACACAGAGATCGCGGGTTCGATTTCGGTCAGAGGTGGTATAATGTGTGTCTTTGACGTGTATTTATGCATATATTATGTCACTGTAACTGTATCCCGGGGTAAGCCCGTGAGAACTTGTGATACGGATATCAGAAAACAGTACTTAGTTATAGAAATGTATCTTCTCAGTCATACGCTCTTGGCAGAGCGGTCGTAGTCATGTCTTGGCCGAGTCTTGCGCAACTTTTTTTTTTCTTTAACACCGGGAAATGCTCTGAGGCATCCCGCGGGGGAGTGCGTCTCCCCACGCGGGTAAGTGGGACTCGCTGCGACCGTAAGCTGGTAAGTGGATGCAGCTCTACCCACTAAAACCCGGCGAGTGCCACCAATGCCGCCTTTGGTGAGGTGCCCCGGATCTAAAGATCAAACAGGGCACCTCGACGGCTAGTCAGTCCCCCAAGGACCACAGGACCGCACCACAGGACAATCCCTCCCAACGTCGGGACAGTACAATGGGGTGAGGTTCCCGTCCTCGCCCCTTGCCCCCTGCTCTATTCTTCCCTCTTCTTATAAGAGGGGTACAAAGAGCCCCCTCGGCTCAATTAGCTTCGCCCAAGGTGCTGGGCTCACCCTAGGCTACTGAGCCCCACTGCCACGTTAAGGCCTGAACTATGGTGGGGAGTCTTGCGCCACTGCTTCTCTCGTGATGTGACGCCATGTAGATCTATGCTTGGCGGAGTGCGACTTGTCATAAAATTGTATGACACGTACT
The DNA here is from genome assembly GCA_963853865.1 of Helleia helle. Classification (NCBI taxonomy): domain Eukaryota; kingdom Metazoa; phylum Arthropoda; class Insecta; order Lepidoptera; family Lycaenidae; genus Helleia; species Helleia helle. The sequence goes on from OY971436.1 coordinate 6,284,511, forward strand.
TTATATTAAGGCGAGACACCGGGACTGGCGGGGTAGCGACTAGCGAGCGTCTTGTGAAAACGCTAGATAGCATTCAAGTTTTGGGATTGAGATTTAAAAAAAATAACACGTTCTCTGTAGTATTGAAAATTAAATATTTCCATTGGCTTAACCTTATATAGGTGTATAGCTTTATAAGTAAAGAATAAAAAAAAAATGATGTGGAAACTTACATATTTTATTAGTGAATTATTCGTTTTAGTTTTTATTTTAGTCTGTTTTCAGGATTTTTTATGTTCTAGTTAAGTACATCTTAATTCTTATCGTGTAACCAATTAGCACATACTTTAGAAAATATCTTTAGGTGTCTCTGATATTTTGAGAGACCGTTATTTAATAGAAAATATCTCAAAAATTTGATTTGGCCTTAATCGAACTTTTAGTTATTAGTTAGCGGTGGCATCCAAAAGTTTCCTCTGCAGTAAATGCTTCATCATCGTCATCATTTTAGCTTTTAACAATGTTTGTTCCTTGTTGGTATATTTATTAAATAAATAAATCATTTTCAACCCTGATATAGACCTCGTTCAAGTGTCTCAAAACTTCCTAGATAATTGTGCAAAAATATGCTTAAATTATTTTTACCGGTGGGAGGGAAGCGCTGTGCCGCGCTCCCGGCTGCATGGGTACCACCATCTTGCTTGTTTCTCCTGTGAAACAGCTTTGCTGTGTTTCGGAGAGAAGGGCAAGACAGGCAGTGTAATTACTGGCACCGAGACTTAACATCTTATGTCTCAGGATAGGCAACACATAGATAAGTTGCCTGGGCTCGTTCCAGGTAAACTAATTTATGTTCATGGGCGACGTCGACCACTTACCATCAGGTGGCACGTTTGTCAGTTTGCCTATCCTACTAACATTAAAAAAAAAACCACTGGTGCTTTTGGAGATTAGCACCATCAAACAAACTCTTCATCTTATAATAATAATATCTATGGACGCTTTCACACCACGTCAATCTGGTCTGAATCTGGGTACCAGACAACGGAAATATATTTAATACTGTCATACTATACATACATGTATTTAAGATTTTTATTATATAAGTAATTCTTATATTGAATACACATCCATGACCCAGGAACACAGAAAACTTTTTTTTTTGTTCCCTGGCGGCCACAGCCACAGAGGCCGTCATAATGATATATGTATACCATCTTTACCTCCTCATTAGTATAATAATCATCAACAATTACATGGTGACGTGTCCTTTACAGCCAGCGTGCCTAGCGGCCCACCGGTAGTCAGATGTCAGCTGAGAAAGCACAAGCCCAACCGCAAGCCGCGGACACCCTTCACCACCCAGCAGCTGCTGGCCCTGGAGAAGAAGTTCAGAGACAAGCAGTACCTGAGCATAGCTGAGCGAGCCGAATTCTCCTCTTCGTTGCGGCTCACAGAAACACAGGTACGAAACATGACGACGTTAGTTTACTGGTCATATGTAAAAGTTGCAAAAGAAATGCAATTATAATCTGAACGCAAAAATTCTAAACCACAATTCAGTCCGTAAATAATACTTTTATTACCGAAATACACGTTAGCAAGAAATCAAATACGATTAGTGAACTATACATTTATTTTTCAGGTTAAAATTTGGTTTCAAAATAGACGGGCAAAGGCGAAACGTCTGCAAGAGGCCGAAATAGAAAAGCTAAGACTATCAGCTAGACCCCTCCTGCCCCCTTCGTTCGCGTTATTCGGCGGAGGGGGGGCGCCTCCCCTCTTCGCGGCCATGGCAGCGGCCACGAGACCACAACTGAGCTTCCTCGGTGGACCACCGACGCACCAGCACGCCATCAACATGAACATTCTAAACTCTCTGCAACCACATTGACGTCAGAAACACGCGGGCGCGCGTGACGGAGCGGAACGGTCGCCATCTTAGAAAAATGGCCGTTCGACATTTCAAGTTTTTGCGCCCTTTTGTTGAACGCGCCAATTCAAAAATGGATACGACAAAAACAGTGTTTACTTTCAGTGCCAGTGATGTGTAGAAATACAATTCAAATGTGAGTGATATATACCTAATCGAATATTTTGTTTTAAAACTAATAAATAAGTGCAATTCCTAAAATATCGACTAAATAGTGAGTGAAGATTATTAATGATGTAAATAACTCGATAAATTACAATTATTTTACGTGTGCTATATTGTAAAAGAAAGGCATTATGTTGTATAGTGTAGTAACAATTTTATTTATTACTTACATAAGTATTTATTACGTGTTTATTTAAATAAGTCCACCTTCCGTGTGTCCATATTTTTAATACTTTCTAAGGCACTTTGTATAATTTATTTTGAATGACTTAATTTGAACACGAAATACTGGATAATTTGAATTGTATACTTAATACAATATCACTAAATTAAAATAGCAATTATGGTATAATATACAAAACGTAGAAATGCTTTTTTATTAATTTACATACGATTAAACATCGAAGTGTGTGTCAATAACATTAAATAAAACATAAATTTATTCATACATGCTGTCAACGGTATTTTAGTTGTGAATTTTCAATTTACCGTACTAAGTATTTAAAATAATAAAAAGAAAATATAAATTTAAATTTACTATATTAATTTCAATAGTGGCTACTTTTTATATAATTTACGTTGAAAATACAATCATGTTGTAAGATATAATTTAATGCGACTATAGGCTATATTTATACCACAAAATATCATTTCATTTAAAGTTTCAAATATACCTATAATACTAAACATCGCGTAGTCTATGGCAAGTGTATTGGGTATTGAATTAGAAGTCTTGTTATGCAGTCTGCCAGGGCCCAGGCCGTCTTTTACTTAAAAAAACCTAAATCTTTTAGCCAGAGACTAGAGGGCCTACTGCGTTTATTGGCAGTAGGCCCTCTAGTCTCTTATTATAAGTTTACGCTGTCAAAGACTACTTGGCATCACTACAGCCATTTCTTTAGAGCGTACCAAGACTCGTTGATTGGCAAATCTTTGGCGAAAGCTAAAATTAAAGAAGTTTGTTTTAAGGATGCCTTCAATGACTCCTGTTCTATCTTTCATCGCATCACCATAGAGGCTTCTAATTTTCAGTGATGTTGGTCACATGATAGGGCAAATACAGAATTGTCACCTCTTTTTGGGGAAATATGGTAGCTTTATTTTGTGTTTTGTGAATGGGAAAGAATATAGAAACAGTGGTTGTAAGCCTTGATATATTCTAAAATGAGTATCAGACACTAGAACATGGATTTAACTTATTACGAGCTGATGATAATGATGATTAAAATGCAAGTAAAAATTCCACACAGAAATAAAAAAAGGATAGAAAGTTGCTAGAAATACCCCTTTTGGAACATCAAAGCGATGTCCCGCCACTCGCATGCAACTAACTGAACGCAGTTAGTTGCATGCGAGTGGCGGGAGATCATCATCATCCAGCGAGCATTTAACCGGAATAGAGTGGTATCTAATGTTATGTATTTTGAAAACAAATTCCGCCTTTGTGCTACGACTCTGCACCGGTTCTGCGCTCTGATTTGCCGACTGATGGCCATAGATGACTGCTATTACGTAATTACGTCAGTGACAAATCACTGACCAGTTTCGAATTTTTGCCTCACATTACTCTATCCGGTTATATGCTCAATGGCGTCATCACATCTATGTAGGTACTTAGTCTATATAGCCGAATTGGAAAAACCACAGTCACATTTTCCATTTCAAATCTTAATAAAGACGATGCTGCGGGCAACTATACAATATAATAGTTTAAGATCCACTCTTTGTTATTTTACGTCGTTTTATAATGATTCCTTTAAAGTTATTTTAATTTGTAAAAGCAATAAGATTTTAATAGTTTTTTTTTTAATTTACGTTAATACATGGTAAGCCGGGCATTTAGGGAGTACAATATTGAGAAAGTTTAGACAAGAGTAAGCAATATTTTGCCATATGCAAGTTTAATAGGTATTACAATAATTTATAACGAAATCAGTCAAGTGAAGTTGAAATATATTAAATATACTTATATTGTTTATGAAAAAATATTAATCAGTTGAGACACGACTCGCAATTGACCAGTTTTTGAATAATTCAAGATAAATTGCACCAGTCAAAACCTGTTTTTACAAAAAGTAAAAAAAAATAAGTTAGGAAAATATATTACTTGTGATTTTTTTTTTCTTATAAAGGCAAGAAAAACAAATTAAAAATACAGATTATTATGTAGTTGTTTTCTTTTTTATTGTAGAAAAGTAACCTTTGGTTGCTGTAACTAAAAACATGGAAATGTAAATAATATATAAATAATTATTATTAAATAGAGCACCTATATTTTGTCAATTAGTTCTTTTAGTTATTACACCTATATAATAATGTACTAAAGAATATAAATACAATTGGTTTATTCAGAAGTCTTGAAAACTACAGTACCATGCATGCATGCGTACATAAACCATCTTGAAGTCAACTCCAGAGGTTGAGTAGCTCATGATAACAAGGAAAGAAGTATTTAAAAAAATAGTCCGTGCGTCCTTTTTTTTCTTTATGGCAAAGATCTTTTACTATTTGACCATGCGGACTTTGAATTTGAAGAATATCAGACGTTCCTTTTTAAGACCTTTTAAACAATTTTTTTACAATAATGTCAAATGTAGTAAAAACTAATTATAAATTTTTTTAAAAGGCTTATAAACTAAAAATCGAGATATTATGGTGTTTTAGGTAATGGCAAATATACATGCAAGTTGTTAAAGAAGAAGGCGATACTTACCTAAACATATTCTCAACGATTAATTATTGCCGATTATTGCATTTAAAAATCACTTCGAAATCTAGTTGTTTTTTTAATTATAATCAAATTATTATTTCATAGTTAATGTAATGGCGATATTTTTATTAAACATAGTAATGTATATATTAATTTATTAAATTAAGACTTAAAATTATTAGATTTTTTAATGGACGACTGGTAAATATTTGTAACTCGCATTAAATAAAATTATTAGTTTGTTGCTAAGTGTACATTGGAAAAATAAGTCATTAAAGTATTGTATAATAAGTTCTTTAATAAACAGAAGTTAACTCTATGTTGTCGTTTTTTCCTCCTAAACCAAGGTGCTTTTGATTATTCTTAAACATTAAACATTTAACTACTGCTTAAGAATAAATAATTATATAATAAGATAAATAAGAATAAGATGATTAAAATAATTATCACCAATCACAAAGAAACTTACAGATTTTAATTCTATAATTATGACTATCTTTACAGAATAAAGTAAGAATCTAAACATAGATTAAAAATTGGTCTCCGTTACGCTCCGACCGTAGCGGAGACCAATTATTAATCTAAGAATCTAAATAATATAGTCTATTGACATAACATTTTCGTAGATGGCACGCGACCCAGTGCTTGCCTATGTCTGTCTGTCTGTTCGCAATAAACTTGAAAACTGCTAAGCGAATTTTTACGTGGTTTTCATCAATTGATCCAGAGGTTCCTGAGGAAGGTTTTAGTATAAAATTCGTTAAGGTTTTGTATAAATTGGTTGAAATATAATATAAAGACGGGCGAGCAGCTGGTATAAATATAAAGTAAACGTTTGTAAAGCTAATAATTATTTTCCGCAAGCAAAGGTTGACGATTGCCTTAATTGCCCATTTTATCTCTCGTGAATATCGAGAATGTAATTTATAACACGATAACAATTAGCTATAATGAAGAAATCGAGACTTAATGGAAATAACGTTGAAAATCCCAATTATTTATTCATGAATGTAAGTTATTATAATGGTTTCTGTCTCATTGTCTCTTAAAAGAGCGAGATAGATAATTTTCTATTCAAGTGTAGGTGTCACAAGCCTTATTCCATGTATATAGAATTTTATGAAGCCACATATTATTAGGTCATACAAGTAAGTGTGTGTAGATTTAAGAATTGAGTCGATGGGCTTGGAGTTCGATTCTGATTTGTACATCACTGATAATTAGTAACACAAAAATTAAAAATATGTGTAGTAGATATGTAAATAAAACAATAAATGGTCTGATTCCTCCTGTTTCAAATAAAGTTGTGGGACGAATTCATTAAATATAAAAAACTGCTTAAATATTGGGATAGATAACAGCTTCATATTGATAGTTTTTAAGTCACAACCGACTACCGACGCTCATAGACATCCGCACAACCAAAAGTTATGCAGATGCGTTGCCCTCCTTTTCCCTATCCCCTATTACGTTTATGGGTGACGCTGATCACTTACCATCGTGTGGCTCATATACCCGTTTGCCTATCCAACTATCATAAAAAAGTTATCGTTCTACGTCTAGCTTTGGAGTTCAGACTTAAAATCATTTATTTTGATTGCTGGCACCGAGATTTAGGTAACATCTTGTCTCGGGATAAGCAACGCATGAATGAACGAGTTGCCATTTTTTTTAACACGGGGAATTGGGAAACAGCCCTAGGTGGGGTTGTGGGACTCGCTTAATCTCGGACATATCTGTGCCGAATACCCACAATAACACCGCGAGTGCCACCAATGCCGCCTTTGGTGAGGTGCCCCGGATCCATTGAGCAACAGGGCACCTCGACGGCTAGTCATTCCCCCAAAGGACCGACGCCACCTCCACAGAGGGGTTGTCCCGCACCACAGAACAACCCCTCCCAACATTAGGACTGTACAATTGGGTGAGGTTCCCATCCTCGCCCCTTGTCCCCCTGCTCTTTTGTCCCCTTTTCTTATAAGAAGGGTACAAAGAGCAGCCCTCTCGGTTCAATTGGCTTCGCCCGAGGTGCTATGTTCACCTTAAGCTATTGAGCCCCACCGCCACGACACGGCTTGAACCATGATGGGGATGGACGAGTTGCCTGTTTCTCCAACCAACCTATGCCTTTTTTTTTTTTTTTTTTCTTTTTTCGGAAGGGCTAGACTTTTCGGCCTGATGGCCTTTAAGCTCAATCGGTACAGTAAGTGAACTTAAGAAACCTATGCTTGTGCCTATCCAACTAACATAAAAAATCAGAATCCAGGAGGAGTAAGAAATATTGTTCAGTCCTCCATTGAAACTAAAGACTGCAATATTGCAATAACCGATACAAGTTAGGGGACCTTCAAGAAAAAAGCATTTGAAAGGTATCGCACTTGCTAATCCTCTTTATTTCGATAGCGAAGGGAAATCCTTTATGGATATAGCCAGGATCTTGGGGTAGATCCTGACACTACGTGGGAATTACACCTGGACTTATACCCTAGCCTAAAAACACAGCGAGTGCCTTAAACCGAGTTTGAAGGTCCAGAATCTGCAGGCAACTGGATCACCTCAGCGACTGGATGGCCCGGCCAAGACCTCCTTCTGGGACATTACTGCCTCGCTGAAGGAGACCTTCGTCGCCCAGGACTCGTCGTCATCGAGCATCGCAGTGATGATGCGGTAGAGATAAGTCCCCTCTTACTTGCTAATCCTCTAGTGTAGCACCCGCTACACTAGGTCGCTGGTTACCACCAGGTGAACCGACTGTCCTTTTGCCCCCTCTTCTATAAAAAACTTACTGAGGTATGAAATTTCGTCATTAGTTTAACTTTAGCAATATAATCCTAACATGCATTGCAATATGCACTCAATAAGCCAGCCATCCGATGGATTGCCAACGGTACTCCAGCGCCTACAGGTGTATCCAGAAAAAACGTGAACAAAAAGCCCACCATACAAGTCACTTGTACCATTATAACCGACCAATTACAATAACTTACCCGCCACACGGCAATAAAACGGCCATTTTGGATATTAAATGAGTAAATGGTGGCTCTCACCACAGCATACGAATCTCTGCATTAAATAACGGACTACTTTTTGCCATCCAATTAGTGGGTTGAAGATCGGGTAGCCGTCGCCCCAACATAAGCCTTTTATGTCATACCTGTAGGTCAACTTATAAATATGTAGCATTTATGACAATTGCTTGAGAAAAGTTTCATGTATATTTTGATAAAAAATCGTAGAGTAGACGAACGCAGGTGATGATCATAATGATACAAAGTAACGAGGCTAGGATCCTTGAAGTAATATTAATTAAGTGTTTTTTTAATGTTGGATAGGCAAACTGGCAGACATGTATGAGGCAGTGCCATTCTGCTTTGCATCCGAATTGGGCCGGTACGAACGGGGTGGTACCTCTTGCTCACATAATATTGGCGTCAAGTGACAGCTATACTATCGCGTTTCGTGCGGTTTGTGAGTTTCCGGTGACCCATTGGGATGTTGGGGAAAAGGAGGGCAATACATCTGCTTACTTTTGGTTGTGCGGATGTGTATGGGCGTCGGTAGGCACCATAAGGCTCCGACTGCTCGGTTGCCTCCTTGTGACGTAAAAAAACGAGCCACGAGATGATAGTTGGTTGACTATAACCAATAACGTGTTCAGGAATATAAACAATATTTGGCGGCCGGCTGACCAGCTGGTGGACTCCCTACCGATTTTATCGTGCCATCTCTGATTGCCAATTCTTAATAAGAATATTAATTTTGCCCTTATAATTGCCACCTTCGATATTGGTTGTGAGATTTATTTACACAGTGGTTAGTAAACTGCGTTGATGTTGCTTTTTTAGCTGTTACAGAGGAGAGATTAGTTTTATGTTGCTGGAGAGGAAGACGAGCCACTGGATGGTGGCCCAGCACACCCTCAAGGTGTGCTGGGCCACCATAAATAGGTGGCACTGCGTCACGGTCTGTCATCAGTCATCAGAGGGGACTCTGCCGACCCCACCATGGTTTAAGCCTTGTCGTGGCGGTGGGGCTCAGTAGCCTAGGGTGAACCCAGCACCTTGGGCGAAGCAAATTGAGCCGAGGGAGCTGCTCTTTGTACCCCTCTTATAAGAAGAGGGCACAAAAGAGCGGGGGTACAAGGAGTGAGGATGGGAACCTCACCCCCATTGTAATGTCACTACGTTGGGAGGGGTTTTTCTGTGTGCGGGACAATCCCTCTGTGGAGATGGCGACGGTCCCTTGAGGGACTGACTAGTCGTTGAGGTGCCCTGTTTGCTCTTTAGATCCCTAAAGGCAGCATTGGCGGTACTCGCCGGGTTTTAGTGGGTAGATCTGCGTCCACCTTACGACTTTTCGGACGCAGCGAGTCCCACATATCCACCTGGAGAAATCCACTCCCCCACGGGATACCTCAGAGCATTTCCCGGCGTAAAAGAAAAGAAAGCAGGTGGACTTGACCGAGTGGTCAGGCTATTGGACACTACGCAACGGTCGCGGGTTCGAATCCCGCCAAGTGCAGTGCAATATTCATCACACATATTAGTATGATGTATATTGGATGTATTTATATCACTTTCTTAAATCTTCGACCTTTCCTAGTACCCATACTTAATACAAGCTCTTACGAATCACGGGCTAGGTTAACGTTGTGTAAGTGGTGAATAATAATTATTTATTTAAACGGGTTTATTTATGACTAGCTTAGACAAGACAACTCGTTCATAGCTTACCTATCCTGAGACATAAGATGTTAAGTCTCGGTGCCAGTAATTACACTGCCTGTCTTGCCCTTCTCTCCGAAACAGCACAGCTGTTTCACGACAGAAACAAGCAAGATAGTGGTACGCATGCAGACGAACGTGCTGCACTACGTATCCCTACCATATCTATATTCTCCTAACATATTCATATGAGCCTAAAAGATAAAGAAAAAACTAGACGATAAATATTGTCAACGTCACCTGGGCATATACATGAGTCTTATTGTTCCAGGATTCTTTACTCACACGGGAGTGCGGAGGAGGTGCTACGCGCACCTCCTGCCTACAGTCTAGCGGGACTCGGGGTAAAAGCTTTTGAAGGTCGCAGAGGCTGTCCTTTTTTTTTGAAGACGTAGGTTAATTAATGCTCTCGCATGATCCAGGTTTACCTCTAGTAAGGCTCCAGGACCTATGGGAGGAATGCACTACCCCACTTAACCACCCGTGAGCGCCTTCAGCCGCTTTTCGAGAGTCCCGGATCTGCAAGCAACAGAATCACCAGGCTGGCCCTGGCGAAAGCCAGACTAATCCTCCTAAGGGGGGACTGTCCGACCGCCACTAAGCAGTCCCCGCGACATCGTGCCTAACTGGGCCAGATTCTCATCATGACCCGACACTACAGGGGGCGTTACTGGAGGCAAATCATAGCGCCTGCTACGCGACCCCGTTTTTTTTATATGAATGAGTGAATCTTTATTTTCGATCGTCGCGCGCGGGAGGAGGCCTCGTCGGCGGCTTCCTCTTTCACCCGCTCGTCGGCCTATTTGTAGGATATTACAGCCTCACAGAACGACCATCGCCGTTCAGAACTCGTCGTCACCGAGCATCGCGGTGATGACGCTCCGCAGAGTCCCCTTTCTTTTTTTTTTTCTTTAACGCCGGGAAATGCTCTGAGGCATCCCGCGGGGGAGTGGGTCTCCCCGCGCGGGTATGTCGGACTCCCTGCGCCCGAAAGTTGGTAAGTGGACGCAGCTCTACCCACTAAAGCCCGGCGAGTGCCACCAATGACGCCTTTAGTGAGGTGCCCCGGATCTAATAAACAAACAGGGTACCTCGACGGCTAGTCAGTGCCCCAATGGACCGACGCCACCTCCACAGAGGGGTTGTCCCGCACCACAGAACAACCCCTCCCAACGTTGGGACAGTACAATGGGTTGAGGTTCCCATCCTCACCCCTTGCCCCCTGCTCTTTTGTCCCCTCTTCTTATAAGAGGGGTACAAAGAGCCCCCTCGGCTCAATTAGCTTCGCCCAAGGTGTTGGGCTCACCCTAGGTTACTAAGCCCCACCGCCACGCCAAGGCCTGAACCATGGTGGGGTCGGCAGAGTCCCCTCTGATGACTGATGACAGACCGTGACGCAGTGCCACCTATTTATGGCACACCTTGAGGGTGTGCTGGGCCACCATCCAGTGGCTCGTCTTCCTCTCCAGCAACATAAAACTAATCTCTCCTCTGTAACAGCTAAAAAAGCAACATCAACGCAGTTTACTAACCACTGTGTAAATAAATCTCACAACCAATATCGAAGGTGGCAATTATAAGGGCAAAATTAATATTCTTATTAAGAATTGGCAATCAGAGATGGCACGATAAAATCAACACGGGTTTTTAATTTAAAAGCGAGTGGGCGTGAGGTAATTGCGATGTGCCACCTATAACTAATATATCCACGCCTCCAACGTTCATTTGTCAGTACGTTCAAATCACTTCATTTGATTAAAAAAGTCGTTGAACTTGCAAATGATAATCTTATTTTTATTTTCTGTAATTTTCCAAATGTACGTCGTCTTTCATACGCTCTTAGCTCTCCACGTATGTAGTAAATTACACTATTTCAGGAACTCAAAACCACCTCATCTGAAAGAGGCAAGGTGCTTGTTTTTCTCAAGCAAGCACGAAAGACCACTTTTTTTGAGTGGGTCTCCCCACGCGGGTATCTGGGACTCGCTGCGCCCGAAAGCTGGTCAGTGGAAGCAGCTCTACCCACTAAAACTCGGCGAGTGCCAACAATGCCGCCTTTGGCGAGGTGCTCCGGATTTGTTGAGCAAACAGGGCACCTACACGACTAGGTCCCTTAAGGGACCAACGCCACCCCCACAGAGGGGTTGTCTCGCACCACGGAACAACCTCTCCCAACGTTGGGACAGTACAATGGGGTGAGGTTCCCATCCTCGCCCCTTTTCCCCCTGCTCTTTTGTCCCCTCTTCTTATAAGAGGTGGTACAAAAAGCAGCTCCCTCGGCCGAATTTGTTTCACCCAAGGTGCTGGGTTCACCTTAGGCTATTGAGCGCCACCGCCACTACAAGGCTTGTACCAAGGTGAGGATTAAAAGAGGCCTATCTCCAGTTGACAAAAAAGTTGACAGTGATGATTATGATGTGAATCAAGATCTCGATGATAATCTGAGAGCGATAACCGATATACAATATGCCCCAGGCTGTATCTGACTGTTAAGACAAAATATGAAAGATGATCTGTCCGGGTAACATGGCGAAGCTGATGTTTTAATTAGCCCACAGGCACCGGCGTTTAGCCAGGCAGCCAATTGAAAATGTCCAGGGTTGCCAGTGTTTTATTAAATTGAATTTGAAAAATATAAATACTAGCGAACTTTTTTTTTCTTTAACGCCGGGAAATGCTCTGAGGCATCCCGCTGGGGTGTGGGTTTCCCCAGGCGGGAATGTAGTACTCGCTGCGCCCCAAAGCTGGTAAGTGGAAGCAGCTCTACCCATTAAAACCCGGCGAGTGCCACCAATACCGCCTTTGGTGAGGTGCCCCGGATCTAATGAGCAAACAGAACACCTCGACGGTTAGTCAGCCCTTCCGGGGACCGACACCACCTCCACAGAGGAGTTGTTCCGCACCACAGAACAACACCTCCAAACGTCGGGACAGTACAATGGGGTGCGGTTCCCGTCCTCGCCCCTTACCCCTTGCTTATTTGTCCCCTCTTCTTATCAGAGAGGTACAAAGAGCCCCCTCGTCTCAATTCACTTCGCCTAAGGTGCTGGGCTCACCCTATTTAGATTTTTGGGGAGATTTACTTTTAGGATTTTATTTTTTAGGGGAGATTTAATTGTATCTATTAATCTATATCAAGTAACAAAAAATGTTTAAATGTTATTAAATGCATATCTACAAAACCTCCCCACCATGGTTCAGGCCTTGACGTGGCGGTGGGGCTCAGTAGCCTAGGGTGAGCCGCTGCACCTTGGGCGAAGCTAATTGAGCCGAGGGGGTTCTTTGTACCCCTCTTCTTATAAGAAGAGGGAAAAAAAAGAGCAGGGGGCGAGGACGGGTCCCCTGAAGGGCTGACTAGCCGTTGAGGTGTTCTGTTTGCTCATTAGATCCGTGGCACCTCACCAAAGGCGGCATTGGTGGCATTCGCCGGGTTTTAGTGGGTAGAGCTGCGTCCACTTACCAGCTTTTAGGGCGCAGCGAGTCCCACATATCCGCGTGGGGAGAACCACTCCCCCGCGGGATGCCTCAGTGGATTTCCCGGCTTATAATATCTACAAAAGCTATAGATATGCATATAAAGTTAAGCCACTTTACTTGTGTTTATCATATTTTTTATTTTAGGTTTTATACAAAATAAATATTTTGTCATGCTCTATACTAAGCAACATGATCGATTAGAGCAAGTTAAAAACAAATATCTTAAAAAATATTTTATCGTCATTACCAACCCTATCCCGAGATTTGTTAGTTACCGCTAAGAGAGCATGAAAATTGTTTTACGCCTTTACTGTGTCTGAGGGGCTCTTCATTAGCGCGCTAAATTGAAACGTGTGCACTGGGCAGGGAGTTGATGATGACTAAATGAATGGATTCTTTTTTTGTAAACTAACATTATTTTTATGTCAAAAGGAGGCAAACGAGCAATCGGAGCCTTATGGTGACTACCGATGCCCATAGACATCAACACACAACGCACAACCAAAAATTATGCAGTTGCGTTGCTCTCCTTTTCCCTATCTAAAATGGGCCACGGAAAACTCACAAGCCGCACGAAACGCGACAGAATAGCTGTCACGTTACGCCGGTATCACGTGCGAGAGGTACCAACCCGGTTGTGCCGGTCCAATTTGACTGCATTGCAGCATGGCACTACTACCTAGGTACTATACTAGACAATAAGAACATTTTTTAATCTCAGTGAAAGTTCCAAAATATCGAATCCCGTGAAATGAAAGTAAAATAGTTAAGAGTTCAATTTTAAATAGCTTTTAATGTTGAAAATAATAATTCTTTTACAGACTTGTATTTGGTAACCGTCGAGCATAAAACATATAGATAGAGTAGTAACGTGAGCCATAAAATTCCAAAACTGGTCAGTGATTTGTCACTGACGTAACAATTCAACCAACCAGTGATCTGTATGTAAGTTCCATCAGCCAATCATCCACCAATGGCCATAAATTTGCCAATCAAAACGCAGAAAATCAGAGCCGGCGCAGGGTCGCAGCACTGCTTGTGCTGCTAACTTGTTTTTTTTTTTTTTTTTTCAATTTATAAGACGCTTTCACACCACGTCAATCTGGTCCCGTGGTAAGTTCTTGAAGAACTTGTGTTACGGGTACCAGACAACGGAAATATAATTTAATCCTTTTTTACTATACATATATTTAAGATTTTATTATATAATACACATATTTAATACACATCCATGACCCAAGAACACAGAAAATATTTTTGTTCCCTGGCGGGATTCGAACCCGCAACCTCGGGCTTGAGCGCCAACGCGCCTACCACTGAGCCAGGTCGTGTTTTCATACAGAACACAACATAACCTCTCTATTCCGGATATATATAATATATGCTCGATGGTTGTAACACACGTTCCAAAATGCTTTAATCCAAATTAAATAGCCTTCAATAACTTACGTAGATCAGACCATTTGCGTTATACACTACATCCAAGTCGACATCCTTGTTTCCGACATATTATGGTTCTACGGCTAGACACATAGAAACACACACTCACACACACACACTTATTGGATGTATCGAGCTTTTCTCTCTGGTCTTATCGTTTGGGCGGCAAGCTAAAAATACTCTCATGATATCTCAGAATGTACAGTAGGGCCTTTAGATTCCGAAACGCACTCGAATTCCAATCCGAATAATTTATACCGAGATTGATATCGATATCAGCGCGAATCGATTAAAATAACTCGGAATAAAAATTAACAAAATTAAAAAACCTGAACGCAAATAAATTTGGCAGCCGCCGACACTGGGAGTGTTTTTTATAATTAAGACATTTAACATTGAATGGACCGATCGCTATCAGAACATCATTATCAACCACTATCCCAGCAAGGGACTAACACCCCTAACACAGTATAAAGAATTTATCACGGGATTAGATAAGATTTTTTTTTCTTTAACGCTGGGAAATGCTCTGAGGCATCCCGCGGGGAGTGGGTCTCCCCACGCGGGTATGTGGGACTCGCTGCGCCCGAAAACTAGTAAGTGGACGCAGCTCTACCCACTAAAACCCGGCGAGTGTCACCAATGCCGTTTTTGGTGAGGTGCCCCAGATCACATAAACAAATAGGGCACTTCGACGGCTAGACAGTCCCCCAATGGACCGACACCACTTCCACAGAGGGGTTGCCCCGCACCACAGAACTCCCAATGTCAGGACAATACAATGGGGTGTGGTTCCCGTCCTCCCCCCTTGCCCCCCTGCTCTTTTGTCCCCTCTTCTTATAAGAGGGGTACAAAAAGCCAATCAGCTCAATTAGCTTCGCCCAAGGTGCAGCGGCTCACCCTGGGCTACTGAGCCTTACCGCCACGTCACGCCGTGGTGGGGAGATAGGATATTGTGTTAGTTAATAATTATTTTTAAAATCTTGGTGATGGTGATGATTATGAAATCACTATACATGATGAACGCATAAAAATAATGATCAATGACACATCTCTAAAAACCTTTATTAACAATCTTTAATTATACATTCTCAGGACTTTTTCATACATTGTATCCACTTTACGTTGTACTAATGAGTGACTTTCCATCTCTTATTACCATCTTGAGCGCCAATTAAGTTTCCAAATGACCCACTAATATGGTCATGGTAAAAAGCTCATCATGTAAGTTCCCAGTACTTGGCACCCTGGCGCGCATCACGTTATGTCATGACTGTGTGGTGTTGCCATGTCGAGCGTAAAAATATCATCGTCAGCGACATCGTTGATACGCATTTGATATAATTGCGCACTCGATAGTAGTCAAAGTCCTTGCCTCGACGGCTAGTCAGGCCCTCAAGGGACCGACGCCACCTCTCATTACTAAAATTATTTAAAACGGGATATTTACCATGTTTTTCACTTTTATTTCGCGGAGCTCGATATTTTGACATTATATAGGAATCTAGTAGGATTCTCGTGAACCCCACCATGGTTCAGGCCTTAACGTGGCGGTGGGGCTCAGTAGCCTAGGGTGTGCCCAGCACCTTGGGCGAAGCTAATTGAGCCGAAGGGGCTCTTTGTACCCTCTTATAAGAAGAGGGGACAAAAGAGCAGGGGGCAAGGGCGGAGGATGGGAACCTCACCCCATTGTACTGTACCGACGTTGGGAGGGGTTGTTCTGTGGTGCGGGACAACCCCTGTGTGGAGTTGGCGTCGGTCCCTAGGGGACTGACTAGCCGTCGAGGTGCCCTGTGCAACTGATGCGGGGCACCTCACTAAAGGCGGCATTAGTGGCACTCGCCGGGTTTTAGTAGGTAGAGCTGCGTCCACTGCACCATCTTTCGTGCGCAACGAGTTCCACATACCCGCCTGGGTAGTCCCCGCACCCCCGCAGGATGCCTCAGACTATTTCCCGGCATAAAATAAAAATGAAGTATGAGTATGGGTAAGAGATATTGTCTATGGATTCGATGGTCATTTTTTACGTATTTTTTGCAATTACCCCATTTTGATGGAGTCGTATGACACAAATGGCAACACTTTATGCATCTTTACAGGCTGCGTGTGTTCATGAATTAAACATAACCAATAAAATAGGCCATAGGGAATTGGACTGATGCTTAATTACAAGAGTACCAGCGAGAACAGACTTCTGATGAGCACACCTTTTGTATATACTGTGGAAAAAACGGTTTTAAAGTTCTTTCGGTGTATTGGCGTAATTTTTGACGGCCGCTCGTTTTTTGAGTTTGCCTTGGTTTGTGTGGAATGTTGAAACAAATGACAGAGATTAATGATTATTTTGTTAATTGATATATTTTCGTGTCATTTGGATAGGCTAATTTGGAGACAATAATAATCAATAATCAGCATCAATGATTGATAAATGGTCAACTTGAAATAGTACGTACTGAAATAGCGCTTATTATTAGACTATTCTCTGGCAACCCAGCCCTGCATCGCCTGTCCTGGACACAAGACCCTTGGAGTCTATTCTTTTTTTTCTTTAACGCCGGGAAATGCCCTTAGGCATCCGGCGGGGGAGCGGGGACTCCCCAGACGAGTATGTGAGACTCGCTGCGCCTGAAAGCTGGTAAGTGGACGTAGATCTACCCACTAAAACCCGGCGAGTGCCACCAATGCCGCCTTTGGTGAGGTGCCCCGGATCTAGTAAACAAACAGGGCACCTCGACGGCTAGTCAGTCCCCCAAGGGACCGACGCCGACTCCACCGAGGGGTTGTCCCGCACCACAGAACAACTCCTTCCAACAACGGGACAGTTCAATGAGGTGAGATTGCCATCCTCGTCCCTTGCCCCCTGCTCTTTTGTCCCCTCTTATTATAAGAGGGGTACAAAGAGCCCCCTCGGCTCAATTAGCTTCGCCCAAGGCGCAGCGGCTCACTCTAGGCTACTGAGCCCCACCGCCACGTCAAGGCCTGGTGGGGTTGGAGTCTATTCTGCCTTGCCAAAACACATCACAAATATTTCATGTAAGATAATACCGGGTGTATTTTGAACGCATACCAAGATTTAACCCTAATAATATACTATTTATATACTATATAGTTCATATAACAATTTATCTCAGAAACGTTTTTTAAAAAAAATTTTAGGACTTGTGTATTTTGCAAACCCGCAATGTATGTATACACACTATGTACTCATGTTAACCGCGAGACGCGCGACTAGCGGGCGCACTGAAGACGCGCGCGGTGCGGGAGTTCGTTCACCTCGTGCATGCGGCGAACGCTATCAGTTGATTCAGTCCACCAATTTCATTGCTGTTTTTTTTCAAGAAACCATAATTTTAAAGCATTATCATCAAATTCCTGTAACATTATGTTTACTAAATCGGATTATACAAAATAAATAAATAAAAAAGGCAACCCAAAAAAAAAAGCAAACGCGTTTTTATCACTTGTATCATGTCAGGCTATGCCAACACTATCATACCTCTTCGTTTTGGCAAGCGTTCCAAATACATCCGGTATAATAAAAATCTTAAATGTATGTATAGTATAAAAGTATTAAATATATTTCCGTTGTTTGGTACCCGTAACACAAGTTCTTCGAGAACTTACCACGGGACCAGATTGATGTGGTGTAAAGGCGTCCATAGATATTATTATTATTATTATTATATTACAGGCCTTGACGTGGCGGGGGGGCTCAGTAGCCTAAGGTGTGCCTAGCACCTTAGGAGAAGCTAATTGAGCCGAGGGGGCTCTTTGTACCCCTCTTATAAGAAGAGGGGACAAAAGAGCAGGGGGCAAGGGGAGAGGAAGGGAATCTCACCCCATTGTACTGTCCCGACGTTGGGAGGGGTTGTTCTGTGGTGCGGGACAAACCCTCTGTGGAGGTGGCGTCGGTCCATTTGGGGGGACTGACTAGCCGTCGAGGAGCCCTGTTTGCTCATTAGATCCGGGGCACCTCACCTAAGGCGGCATTGGTGGCACTCGTCGGGTTTTAGTGGGAAGAGCTGCGTCCACTTACCACCTTTCGGTCGCAGCGAGTCCCACATACCCGCGTGGGGAGACCCACTCCACCGCGGGATGCCTCATTGCATTTCCCGACATATTTACTTGTTTTATTAACAACATCGCGATTGATACATTATTTTAAGTTCCTGATCATGTTAACGTAGTGTTATAAGTAGTTTTAAAATAAAACAATTGTGGATACCAGCGGGTACATATTTAACGATTTAGACGTGCTAATGTCACTATAAATGTTTTCTTTCTTAGTTTTTCTTTTATAAAACATCATGTCATTATTATATAGGGGCAATAATTACAAGCAAATTGTAATGTCAATGCTATCACACATTGAATGGGGGCGTGGAGGTACGCTTAAAATGATGAATTGTACAATTTTACGACCATTAAAGGCGCGGCTCCACCGCAACACACGCTGAGGCTACGCACGTTTGTTAAAATGTCAATTGCAAGAAAATGTCAATTAATGCGTAGCGTGTCCGTAGGTTGCAGTGTAAACAATCGCCTACATTTTCTTACAAAGCGAAACTTGACAAACGTGCGTAGCCTCTCCGTGCGCCGCGGTGGAGCCGCGCCCTAATAGTTGCTTTATTTTTGTAAGGTCTGGAGCGTATGTAAGAAAACTTTTCACTTATAATTATGTACTTACTCGATAAAATAGAATACATCATAATATTATATTAAACTTGAAACGTAACTCTATATTATATTTTTTTTTTTGTTCCTAAAAAAGTATTTATTTCTTATTTTATAATTTTCCCATTATATAATCATGTGTAGCTTACAGTACTTTGGACTTACGGTACACATTAAAAAGCAACATATATTATACCTATAAATGACATAATTATTTATAACAATTATTCATTTTTACAAGTCATATATCTTTTGTCTCGACATCTTTCTTACAATAAACAATTATTTCACACCCAACATACCATTCACGGCATAAACCGTCAAAAAACTAGATCTATAAACCCGCCATATAATTAAACATAATTTCGAGTCGTGACAATGGCTGGCATTTCTATAAGATGGCAATATTTATTAACATATCAACTCCATACGTGAAACCTTTTTATTGGAACTTACGCCATCTTTAAACCGTGTGTACATTGTCCATACTTTTTGAGCTTATCTATACATCTATACAGTTAAATAAAATTGGAGTGTCTGTTTGTAATATTAAAATAACCTCTTTTTATTGAATGCATATATATGGATGTATACACGGTATATACCTATATACCAAAATAGCATTTTTTACAATTTTTGTCGGTCTGTCTGTCTGTTTGTTCCGGCCAATCTCTGAAACGGCTGAGCTGAGTTTGACGGGACTTTCATTGGCAGATAGCTGATGTTATAAAGAGTAACTCAGGCTATAAAAATAATCATCATCAATCCGGGTACGGCAGTAAATCTAAGTTAACGCGAGCAACAGCCAGAAATAAATATATTTTATAGAGTAGGCACAATGGAGTTGACGTGCCTTGTTGGACAAAAACTCCTATTTAAATAAAGATTTAAAAAAACATGGTTATTTTCCCTACTAAAAATATATTAAATAGTTTTAGTAACACAACTTGTAGCAACGCAACCCGACGCCAGGAGGCCGTGTGGTCGCAGACTGCACGGTTGGCGGGGGGCAACCCCCCACTTTTATAAATCAAAAAAGTGAGCCAAATGGGCTCACACAAATCCGATGTAGCATTAGGGCCTTCCGGCCGTTAGCATAGATCAATCCGAAAAAAAAAGATGTATCAACAAAAATGTAACACATAAAACAGCTGATGTTGCAATTAACAAAAATAACGAGAGTGACTCCAGTTGTTGTAGTGCGAGTCTACGTTTGAGAATGGGACATGAGCTATAAATTGGATTTTATGGAGTTCTTAGTGCCCGTTATCCTTGCAAACAACACGAAGAAACGTGCCTGATAAGATTGAAATGATTTAACCCGCGGTGTTTGATTTCAAGGAGAAGACCCAACATAAAAAAGTGCAGTCTAAGGACGGTCGAAAGAAGCGAAGCTATAGAGTAGAAAGCGTTGTAACTAAGCGTTAAAAATACCTGACGCTTATTGGCCGCGCGGCAAGCGCCTAGGTCGAACGTCCGTTTAGAAGCCTCGCTCCAAAACATAATATTATGCTAAGATTGACAGAAAATCGTCCGTCTTGGATTTCATCGTTGGAGGCTTATGTTGCAGTGATTAGAACGACCGGGGTGGTACCTATCGCTCACATAATACCGGCGTACAGTTATGCTGTCACGTTTCGTGCAGTTTGTGAGTTTCCGGTGGCCCATTGGGGGATGGGGAAAAGGAGGACAATGCATCTGCATAATCTGTGGTTGTGCAGTCGCGAAAAAGCGTCAACTGCTCGTTTTCCTCCTATACCATAATCAAAGATCAAAATGAACCATAAATTATGAGTTCTACATAGAATAAAAAACTGATGATGATCGCAAAGAAAGCAAATCTAATTTCCCATCAACACGGGATTTAATTATTGTAACAGTCAATATCTGATCGGACACGTTTGTCCGGTCCACCGTCCAGCATTCAGCTCCCAATTCTAAGAACGTAATTTCACTAATTACTTTCAGCTACCGTAAGATCGACACTGGACAAGAGTTACAACCGTGTCGCTTTAACAAGTATACACGTTTCGAAGGTGAACGCAGGTGCGGTTTGCTGTGACAAGGTTGCTCGCACCGGTACGGACAAAAAACGATGTTACGTATTTGAGACATTGTAGTGGGCGTGTTGTTATTTGGACATTTTTAATAACACCCATATAATGTATGTCATCTGATTATAAAATCGTGCTTGTTTTCTAATGTTCTACTAGATATATAATTCAAATTCTGGTAGTTTTATGGGATTGGAATAGTCACACTAATCAAACAGCTATAAGCTGTTTGGTTAGTTTATTGTTCATCAAATTGTTAGTGAATCTCAGGAAATCACAATAAAATTTTAAAAGAAATGGCAATTGGTAATAATAATAATAATAATAATAATTCTTTCAGTTTTTGTAATAAATGCCTGAACCTTCTGTTAAGTAAAGGAACGCCTGTGTTAGAAGATTCGGCTGAGCAACAGTGTGTGTGTGTACATGTCTGTGTGTGTATGCGTGTGTGTGTGTGTGTATGTTTGACGAAATACGTTGTTAATTGTAAGATGATATTTCATCATTTTCATTAACAACCTTTTTCTATTCACTGCGGGACATTAAAGCATATTTTAATGAATGCTAAAGCGGCCGATCCCCTGATCGATATTTACTAGATTGTTGTCGAGTTGATTGTCCACTAGATTGTCGATGAGTTTTTTGACTAGATTGTCGACTAAATTGTCGACTGGATTGTCGCCCCAGCTTGTTGTAGATCGAACTACCTTCACCTTAATAATATTTATGAGCAATAAATGATATTTTATAGTGTAAAATATAGGATGGCTAAAATAAAAACACATAAACGACTACTCAATGTATTACAGATAAAATAGGCATTTTCTAGTATGACTGGTCGTAAAACTTGCGCCGTAGCCATCTCGTTTATACCGAAAAAAGTATCACTTAAAATTTTGTATCCCAATTAAAATTCGTGAATTTTGTTAGTCTGCGTTGGCGTTGCGTTGGTCAGACGTTGAATATACATACTTATACATATTTGTATTGTTCTGTTCTATAATAAACGGGTTTGTAAGTTTGGATGTAGGAGGTTCTTCAAAATTACATATTCTATTTTTAAAAAACCTTTCACTAATGTAACGGTTGACTGGCCTGTTGGTCTAGTGGTTAGTGATCCTGACTACTAAACCAGAAGGTCGTGGGTTCGATCCCCAGGACAAATGTTTGTGCGATGAACATGATTATTTGTTCTGTGTCTGGGTGTAATTTATCTATAATATGTATGTATTTAGAAACATATTATAAGTATATATCAATTATCTGTTTTTTTATGTTAGTTGGATAGGCAAACTGGCAAACGTGCCACCTGATGGTTAGTGGTCGACGTCGCCCATGAACATAAACCAGTAGCCAGGACAAGAACTAGTAGCATATAATTCTCTCTCCGTGTCAGCAAAATACCAATATTTCGTATCTTCTTCTCAGTCGTACGCTCTTGGCAGAACGGTCGTGGTCATGTCTTGGTCGAGTCTTGCACCACTGCTTCTCTCGTAATGCGACGCCATGTATCTCTGTGCTTGGGGGAATGCGAGTTGTCATTTATATTGGTGTGTGTCGGAGATTTGATTAGATCTGTCCATCGCGTTGGAGAGCGCCCACGAGATCTTTTGCCTTCCACTTTCCCTTGCACCACCAAACGTTCGATAGAGTCCTCTTTACGGGTGATGTGTCCAAAGAACTTGAGGATTCATACCTGCACAGAAGACGATAGTCTCTCTTTGATGTGGAGTTCTTTCAGGATCGAAACGTTGGTGCGGTGCGCGGTCCATGGGATTCTGAGCATGCTCCTCCAACACCACATCTCCAATGCATCAATTTTGCGACGCTCTCGCATCCTCAGTGTCCACGTCTCAGATCCATATAGAAATATTGGAAAGATGAGGCATCTCCTTTGCCTTTGTGTTTCTGGTTATTCAGCGGTCTTTCCAAATTTTGGTGAGTTTTTCCACTGAGGACCTAGTCACGGCACAGCGCCTCCGAATTTCGTCCTCGCAGCCTCCAGCATTAGTGATTGTAGAACCCAAATAGACGTAGCTCTCGACTACTTCACATCCTCCAATATCTTGGACGTCCGGTTGGTTGTTGTTCGCACGGTCTACAATCATCATTTTGGTTTTATCGCGATTGATCGCAAGTCCAAAATCCAACGCTGTGGTCTCCAGGCGGCGAAGAAGAGTCTCAATTTCGTCTTTGGTCGACGCTAGAAGGGTGGTTTTCGTATCTATGCTAATATAATAAAGCTAGTGTTTGTTTGTTTCAACGTTTGAATGTTTTTTTTTTTTTTATTATTTAATATCCTAGTTTTTGTAAGTTATAGAATATTAATTTCGGAGGATATTAATTTTTTATCGTTGGGCGGAAAACCTTTTGAAGCAGCAGTATCCCAATTAAAAAGGGTAAAAAATTATTAATAATTATATTCTATAAATATAATTATGAATTATAGATATTATATATAAATTTAAATAATAATATAATATAAATTTAAAACTACATTCATGGGAATAAATAAATAAATAAAACAACAATAGAGACAATTTTATAAAGTGATCCTACACGCCTTCTACATATTCGTAATATTATTCACTATATTATATATATATATATATAATATTATATATATTATTCACTATACTATATATATATATATATATAATAATTAGTCGCATTCACTTATTACCTATTTTTATTAATATGCAATTTTAAGGGATATTTTTTAAAAATGGCAACCCTTTATTCACTCGCACATACTTATGAAAGTGGCTTCACTTTCATGTTCCAAGTGCGCTATCTACCTTTTTTACATCATCTGAGACTGAAGGACATTTGATCATGATCAGCCTACACGTTGTAAATTTAGATAACACGACCGAAGCCGCGCACGAGAGCTAGTAAAAAATGCGAGTTCTAAAATATTTGAACCCAATTAACTGGTTCTCGCTTCCGATATCTAGTGAAAAAGGTGGGTTCCCCGAATTTCGGCCATTACCTCCCAAATAGAGGAAGATCGAACGGATAAACTCCTCCGTGGTACTAATTGGAGCAATAAATTGTGAGGACCGAAATATTCATCCCCATTAAAGCTTTGTTTATATTCGGCATTTGAATACAGACTAAAAATGTAAATTCTGGGCTACCCACATAACGGGAAGGTTTAGCTGTCTGTCACAGGTACTAGATTTTGGAATTTCCACATGTGTTACCAATATAGCAATTACAAAAACAACAATTATGATATTTTTAAATAATGTATTTTTTAATTATTTCATATTTATAAATAATATGTACATTTGTTTCTAATATTAATCATTTTTTAAAGTACAATATTATTAGTTTGCATTACGTAGATAAAATATAATGACAGATAGACAGTTAAATTATAAAAGAACCGTATTTGATATCGAAACTTTTCTTATTAGACACAAATTGGAGCTCCTGAAAATATAGCGGCCACAACTTGACATGGTATTCCGCCATTTTGTGTAAAACAGTATTGCCAACACCAGTAGGTTTTATTGCCAAGTATATCTTATTTATTTCTAATTTAAAAACATCAACACAAATTGTGGTAAATTTCTAGAACTGTTTAAATTATCTTTTATCTTATTTAATATAAAATATATAAGTATAATATAAATTAAAGTCGCTTTTTGTGTTAGTTTATTTGTGTATCGATATTTTTAAACTACTTAACGGATTTTGATAGGGCTTTCATTGTGGGTTTTATTATGAAATAGGGCAGGTTCCTAAGTACGATACATCAATATTTTTATCATAGAAAGTAGAGAAAAGTCTGCTTGTTTGTTGGTTACGAATGAATTAAAAAACTACTCAACCGATTATAAAAATTCATTTTCCCGTAGAATGGTACGTTGACACTGAGTAACATAGGCTATGAAAGTAATCATCATCAATCCGGATACGGCTGTAAACCTAAGTTAACGCGGGCGAAGCTGCGGACACCAGCAAATAATCTAAAACTATATTTAAAAAACAGTACTTACCTAAAAATATCATAAAATAAAATTAAGATACAACTAAGGGATCTCAAAATGGGAGGATAAATACGTTTTTGAAGCGAAACTTCTTTGCGCGCAGGAGGGTAATTTTTTTACGAATGAAACTTCACGAAAATGTACATCGATTTTCTCCAAAAAGAGGGAGAGAGTGATTGAGACCGATTGAGAAAACGAACCTCGCATCGCAAGTCTCGAAAATTTAAAGCTTTAGATTAGTATAAATATAAACGAGATTTAAAAATTAGTTTGCCAAATAAGTTTCACTTTTGACATGTGTGCTTTGCACACACGCCCTTTTTTTCTTGTATTACATTGGCATATTACATTTTACCAGTGTCATATATAAAACATAATATTAATATACTCTTATTCAAGAATATATTTTTGTCTGGCTATCATTTTCTTTGTTAATTATAACTTCATTGTTTCTATTTGTTTCGTTCTCGCTGCTCCCGTTTCAACGATTGGAGATAGGGGCATCCAAATTAGGCCCTGTTGGGTTTGGGATGCAAATACGATGCATCCCAAATGTGTTTGTACAAAAACGATATCGAGATGTAAAGAGGAAGCGGACGACAATCGAATAAATATCGTTCAAAATAATTGGACGGCAACATCGGGAAACGTTTAAACATGTTAAAATAATTACGTGTTTTTAGGTACTCAAGATGTTTTACTTTATGTGAATACTGTCTGCAAATAACCAATTTATGTAAAATAGGACACATGTTTACATCAAAGCGTATAAGTATATGTAATCGTCAATCCGTTACCAGAGATTCGCTAAATTATTACTAAAGAAAGAGAGAAAAAGCATATTTTTTTAAAGTCTACATCTGTTTGCTTGTGCCTTACATAAATACTGAATTCAATTAAGTTTATTCTTAGCATACGATCAATTTTGCTTATCGCTTACCAACAGGTGAAACGACTGTCCGTTTGTCCTCTCTTCTATAAAAAATGCGACATTTTGCCAGTGTCTAGAATGAATTAATAAGTAATTAAGATAAATTTTATGAATTCTATGTATATTATGATCTAATTTTATAATTAATGTAATTTTTTTTTTCAAGAAAACATCTTATTTTACTTCAGTGTAGCCATTGTCTCAATTTCATTGTTGGACACGTTCCATATGTCGTTTCCACGTTCACAAATTCCATATTAATATTTATTTAAATCATATAAAGCTTGACCAGTAATATAATATAAACCTGCGTGGTGTCGCCACTGTACGTTAACACATAGTATCGTACATATAGAAATTAGTTCCGAAATTTTCCGCTATATGGCGAGGGTTCTTATTTTTCTGGTCAGGCTTATAGATTCTAGACTGGTCGAAGTCTATTCGACAAAATTTATTTGATAATAATTTATCTTCAATTGGAATAGACTAATGATAACTAAAATCCATATAGCCTAGTCTGTATTTGTTTGGTAAGGTTGAAGCCAAGTCTGAAATGTGGGAAAACGGCGGGAAACCCCAAGGCAAGAAGCTCTGCCCCTCTAGTCCCCAATCTACTTTCACTTCCCACTCCACCCACTTAAGTGACAGGGAATTCAACCACAATATTCGCTAACCAATCACATTATATACATATAAAGTTTTTAAAACAAACGCTATAGAAACCCGCTCCGAATGAACAAAATACAAAATAACAATGAATTAGACACTGGCATTTAGTAAATTCTCATTGCCATAAAAGGATAAAAAAAAAACAATGAATTAACGGAAAACCAAAAAAATATAACCGCGCGTCCCGAGATTTCCCGCCGAAAATCCTAGTCGACAAAATTCCTTTTTAATTTTGCCTCTTAATTTTTTTAATAACAACGTAAATACATTTGCCAATCTTTACATTTGCCACTAGGAGATCTGCCAACATACTAACGGCCAAATCGATTATCAAGGTGCCGATAATATCTTGAAGGGTGACAGTAAGGGAGGTTTGGGGGATGAAAACTAATGAATATTGGCCGGACAGGACTCAGACCTTGTAATTACACCCACCCTTTATTAGAGAATTGAATTATAACGTTTATAACACAATGATATAAAAATTAATAATTCTTGTCTGGTTTTCGTATGATTTGTGATTTAATAAAATCTATAGTGACGCTGGTATTATTTTACTATTTATGTGTATACTATTATTTTTTGGGTCTGTTGGTGTCTGTATGTATGTTTATTTTTCACGCTAAAACCTCTGATGGGGTTGCGATATTTGGCAAGGATCTTAATCAAGTATAAGTTTGTAAGAATGTATGTATGTATGTTTGTTACTCTTTAACGCAAAAACAACTGACTGGATTTTAATGAAACTTTACAATATCATAGCTTATACATCAAAATATAATTGAGAGAGAGAGGGAGGCCTTTGCCCAGCAGTGGGACAGTATAGGCTAGGAAAAAAAACATCAAAATAACATATTATAAGCTATGATTTATGCCTGTTCTCCCACGTAAATGGGAAGTAGGTACACGGGTAAAACCGCGGAGTTCTGCTTGTATATTCTAAATAAATTATAACGGAACCCTTATTGATTCGTCATGTCTGTCTGTCTGTCCGTCCGTATGTCACTTTTTTCCGAAACTATAAGTATAATTGCTAAACCAATACCAACATGACTTTACCTGCTTATTTCTAGCGTGAAATAGCTTCTGAAAGATGTAATTGTTAAGAAAAAAGAATTAATTTTATTACAGACAAGACAGGTCCCAAGACATTGCGTCTTAGAATAGACAACCCTCATAATTTAAAGATATATAGAACTCTTATATGCATACGATGCTAACCACTTACTAATATTACACTGCTAATCGGGTTCATCTCACCACTGTGTTAATGATTGTCCTCATTATCAACGTTCCAAAAAATTCCACGTTAATAGCCTTTGTAAATGTTGATGAATGGGCAGTTATTTTGTGCCTCAAGTGGCAGAAATGTCTTTTGTATGGGTGGGCGAATATAGATCATAATATTTGGCCACCATTCAATTCGTTCTTAGAAATTATGTTATTAATAAGGATATAGAAAAAACTACTAAGTAATAAGTTAATAGTATTTATTAGTAGTATCCTCGATCCATAACGATTTTTGTGATTATTTGACTATTCATTAAATATCTATATAAAAATAAAGGTATTTATATCAAAGTCGCGTCTGCCCACACACACGCGTTGTAGAAAAAAATTACAAAAAAATTAAAACCAACTTCAAAAATAAAAGACTTTCTTTTATTTTTGTGCTTACAACTTATAATCAACTAATTATTCTTCTAATATACAAACTTTGCGTTTACCACGTCATTATTGTTACTTTTCTACTCTACTATAGAAAATAATAATAATATCTATGAACGCTTTGAAACCACTTCAATCTGGTCCCGCGGTAAGTTTTCGAAGAACGTGTGTTACGGGTACTTACCGGATAACGGAAATATATTAATACTTTTATACTATACATATATTCAAGATTTTTATTATAAAATACTTACACATATTTAATAAACAACCATGATCCAGGAACACAGAAAACTTTTTGTTCCCTGGCGGTATTCGAACCCGCTACCTCCGACTTGAGCGCCAACGCGGTAACCACAGAGGTCGCCAAATGAACTTCACCCCGTTGCACTGTTCCGACGTTGGGAGGGATTGTTCTGTGTGCGGGACAAACCCTGTGTGGAGGCGGCGTCGGTCCCTTGGGGGACTGATAAGACGTCGAGGAGGCCTATTGCTCAACCGATCCGGGGCACTTCACCAAAGGCTGCATTGGTGGCACTCGTCGGATTTTACTAGGTAGAGCTGTGTCCACCCTACCATCTTTCAGGCGCAGTGAGTCCCACATACCCACCTCCCCCGCCCCTCTCCAGTGGGATGCCTAAGAGCACTTCCCGGCGCAAAAGAAGAAAAAGGCAACTCGTTTATGTCTTGCCTGTTCTGAAACATTGCCAGTAAGTAAACTGCCTGTCTTGCCCTTCTCTTCAAAATACAGCAAAGCTGTTTCACGGGAGAAACAATCAAGATGGTGGTACCCATTCAGCCGGGAGCGCAGCACAGTGCAACTCTCCCACCGGTAACTATAATATAGTCCAGATGTATAAACGCGAGAGTCCTTAAGAATGTTTGGAAGTATGAATGTATGTTTGGCTATAACTAATTATCCCTGTACTCACACGGGAACGGGAATTACGCGGGTAAAACCGCGGGGCGCTGCTAATATTATCTAATATGACATAATTAACAAACCAAAATAAAACATCAAATTGATAAATATAAATAGGTTTTTTGATAAAATAATCTCAGTATGTTAATTTTTCTTACATGTGATGCAAGATATTTTATCTGTATAACGTAATTAAACAAATACGTAATTACGCAATAGTTTTATTTGCCAATTTCTTTTATTAATTATGGTCAGATATCTGTCAAATAAACATACATTTACATATTTTAGCTATAATCGGTGACACAACATGAATCAACGTTGTGATTATTTTAGAGATTGAGCATTCTTTGTAGTGAAGAGCAAAGACTCGGTGACTCTCGGTCTAGATCTTGCTCATTCAATCTTTTTTCTATTACGCCGGAAAATGCTCTAAGGCATCCCGCTGGGGGGACTCCCCAGGCGGGTATGTGTGACTCGTGGACGCAGCTCTAAACTAACCCACAAAAACCCGACGAGTGCCATCAATGCCGCCTTTAGTGAGGTGCCCAGGATCTACTGACCAAACAGGGCACCTCAACGGCTAATCAGTCCACGGCTAATCAAACCACATGACCACGACTAATTTTTTTCATCACAAGTTCTTTGTTTGATGTAAAAAAAATCGCAGAAGTTACAATCTCATGTATGTTATCCGAATAATTAGTGTATAATATCCGCTCATGATATTTGAGTGATGTTTTGTCTATAATTTTGACATTTAACATTGTTGATCCCCTGGTGAAGTAAAGTGCAGAGATGGCCGTGTGAAGAATACAACGGACATACGCTACAGCCTACAGACATCCCCCACCAAGGTTCAAGCCTCGGTGGGGCTCAGTAGCTGTGAGCCCAACACCTTGGGCGAAGCAAATTGAACCGAGGGAGCTGTTCTTTATACTCCTCTTATAAGGAGAGGGAACAAAAGAGCAAGGGGGGACAAGGGGTGAAGATGGAAACCTCACCCCATTGCACTGTCTCGACGTTGGGAGGGTTGTTCTGTGGTGCGGGACAACCCCTCTGTGGAAAGTGGCGTTGGTCCCTTAGGGGACTGACTGGCCATCGAGGTGCCCTATTTGCTCATTAGATCCGGGGCACCTCACCAAAGGCGGCATTGGTGGCACTCGCCGGGTTTTAGTGGGTAGAGCTGCGTCCACCTTACTACCTTTCGTAGGTACATACCCGCCTGGGGTGACCCACTCACCCGCGGGGAGCATTTCCCAGCGTAAAAAAAAGAAAAAAAAATAGTAAATTCGGGTCTCCAGTGTCACTTAGTTGGCAAATATTTAAAGTGCGTTCAGAAATTTTAAAAATCCTAAAAATGATCAATTGGTTGTCGCATTCTCTTCTGATCTGTTATTCTGTACAGGACAAAGTCTGTCCAGACCTCTAATGTTCTTTATATTATATATAATAGGAGCTGTTCTATAGATTGACTCATCACGATATCTCTGGAACTATAAGACCCAGAGACTTGAAATTTGGTAGTGTTCCGTATAGGAGCAAGGAGATGATTGAAACTTGATAATCTTTTTAAATTACATATATTTGGTAAATTTTGTATAGGCAATTTGTTGAGGCAAAGGTTCTATTTAATGTGCATAACATCGGCGTGGTGTTAGGAGGCAAGTGTTGTATCACGGGTGACGTATACGTGAGAGCGTCTGTGATTGGCTGAAATTGATATGACGTGATATGTTTAAGTTGTGATTGGTCAAACGCTATACATTGCAATAACTATATATAAATAATATAAATTAACTTTAAACTAGTAAAACGGAGCGGTTCGAACAGGTAGAAATAATTACTTTTACCATAGAGGTCAGCTAAGATCGAATTTGACAGAACGAAGTCTGTGCGGGCAGCTAGTATAATATAAACTAGCGGATCCGAGACGCTGTACAAAACATTTAATAGTGGCCCGAATTGTGTATCTACATTCTAAACCAGGGGTGGCCAACCTTTTCAGCAGCCGGGCCGAAATTCGGAAATAGAATTTCAAACCGGGCCGCACTACTAAATGTTAGGTTTTTTTTTTGGAACATTTCGGCCTGATGGCCTTTAAGCTCAATATCGGTACAGTAAGTAAACAGATGGCTCACTTAAGGCGGGGGGGGAGGGACATCGCGCGCGCTGCTCGGGAGAGCAGCAGAGAGATGGTTGAATTTAGCCTATCATCATGAGGGCCGGCCCTCATCCCTCCCTCTGGGGAGAGAGGCGGTTCATGCGCGGTGCCCAAGCAATCTAGCGGTAACGTAGTGCTACTGCTGTTAGCGCGGTCTGGGCTTGTGTCTACTCGTTTCGGATTCGAAATATAATACATATTATATTTAATACACACCCATGACCTAGGAGAAAACCTCTCCCAACATCGGACAGTGCGTGGGGTGAGGTACCCATCCTGCCCCTTGGCCATCCTTCTCTTTTGTCCCCTCTTTTTATAATAGGGGTACAAAGAGCCCCCTGAGTTTACTTGGCCTCGCCCAAGGTGCTGGGTTCACCTTAAGCTACTGAGCCCCACCGCCACGACAAGGCTTGAACCTTGGTGGGGTTAGTTTGAATCAACTCTTTTTACGGCTGTCGTCCACTTTTTCCTCATTTTTTGGCCCTCAGGCACATAAAAAGTTGAATTGAAGAACCAAGGCACAGTACAGTATTTTTTTTTTCATTTTTACCACAGAGAACTATATAATTTTGATTTTTATTGCGCAAAGTCGTGCGAACGAGAGCGCGACTGTCGAATGAGCGGGGGTGTGACGTCATCGGCTAGTGAGCGCCCGTCCGCGTTTTTAAAAACTTCGGCTGAAAATTCGTACTTTGATCGTAAATATCTTAAAAACAAAAACACAGTTTTTCTCGTAATTTTTTGTAGATTTATTTAGCATTTATAGTAAAGAACGTTTGTCAGACCCATTAGTGTTTTAAAAAAAAACATTTTTTTTTATAAATTTTAAATAATATACAGTCACTTTAGTTAACTTTTTAAACAATTTGAACCAGCTCTGCGGGCCACAATTTGACAGACGGCGGGCCGCAAGCGGCCCGCGGGCCGCGGGTTGGCCACCCCAGTTCTAAACCATTCTCAAATCACTTGCACACACAAAAATACAGTTGAAATACTGAATTAATTTACTACGAAAGTATGAATGAACCACAAAAACACAGCAGGTTGCATTGGCGACGACATACTTATAGCAATATTATTGTCAACATATGATTTACTCCATTAATATGATTTACTAACATATAAATCAATAATATCGATAGACTTTACCAGAAAAACTTAACAAAAAACACTTGACCAAAGGTAAACCAATTTTGTTTGGCAATAACTTTGGATAAAATAAACTACAATGAGCGATTATTATCTGTTACTTTATCCTGAGGGAATGTTTGGCGTGACGTTTGTTTATTTGACAGTTATTTATGACTTTTGTGGAATAAAATCAATTTCACTTTGAAAGCTCACCGCGTAATGTGGAAGGACTGAAGCGTAATAAATAATATCTCAGTCAGCCTTTAGCATAATGATGTCCTGAAATGGACTGATTAACGCTGATGATCATGATAGTTGGTCCTAGGAGTCCTTGGACCTAATAATTCTGTAATTTCTAAATCAAGGGAATCTCTAAAATACAATACATAACGTTTTGGTCATAAGTCCGAATTATCATATTTATACAGGGTGCAATTGAAATCATGGGCATCCTTTCAAATTTAGACACTACTAATGTTACTGTGGCGGACCAATCAGCGCCACAATACTGAATCACGCTATCGAAGTTCCACAGCTCGTTGCTATAGATACAACAGCTGAATTGATAGCAAGTGTGCTTCGGCCTGACCGAGCATACCATCTCGCTCGGTCGGAGATCTCCCTTTGTGGTTTTCCATAATATATATTCCACATTGGTGACCCTCGACAGAACGCCTCCTTCTGAACTTCATTATCATCACTCCCCCACCTCTCCGCACCATGCCAGCCAGCTTCTGCCTCTTCGGATACCTCGACCAATCAGCCCAACGCACCGCGGCCCTGGTAGAACCCTCATCGGCTTCAACGGGCATTCTCACTACACGACCGGTCACAAGCAGAGCACATCTCTCCTGGTCAGCACGTAGCATCGGCCCCGCACGGCAGCACTCCGACTCACTAGAGCCCGTGCAGCAGCAGCACAGTTCCGACTCACTGGCACTCTCTGGCACTGGCATATCAAGCAAGAGGACTGAAGATTCGACCTTCGGTCTTCGGGGGGGAGTGATGTGGCGGACCAATCAGCGCCACAATACTGAATAACGCTATCGAAGTTCCACAGCTCGTTGCTATACATACAACAGCTGAATTGATAGCAAGTGGGCTTTCGGCCTGGCCGAGCATACCATCTCGCTCGGTCGGAGAATCTCCCTTTACGCCTTCCACCTATAATCCCACAATACTATTTGCACTAATAATAAGCTGATTTATAAAAAAAAAATATGCAAGCAAGGGATTTATTTATTTATTTACAAGCTATTTATTTCTAATAGATAGGTATCCGTCACGTACATAACTGACGCGAGGTCTACGTATTCTACACGGCGCGGGCGGCATTTTTAACCGACTTCAACAAAAAGGAGGAGGTTCTCAACTCAGCCGGTATTTTTTTTAATGTATGTACACCGATTTCTCCGTCAATTGTGGACCGATTTTCAAAATTCTTTTTTTGTTTGAAAGGGTATACTTGCCATTTGGTTCCATGATAAGAAATCCAGGATCTGATGATGGCATCCTAGATAAATCGAGGGAAACTTTCGAAATTTGTAGGTATGACTA
Organism: Helleia helle; assembly: GCA_963853865.1. Classification (NCBI taxonomy): domain Eukaryota; kingdom Metazoa; phylum Arthropoda; class Insecta; order Lepidoptera; family Lycaenidae; genus Helleia; species Helleia helle. Next base: position 6,318,707 of record OY971436.1, read on the forward strand.
GTGTGCTTAATATTTTTTTTAATAAGCACTTTAAAGCACTACAATTTAATGAAGGTCTAGAGTCGATCTGATGCTGGAGCTGGAAGACAGTGGAGGGAACTCCTCGACGATTTACAGATTTTTTTGGGCTTACTTCATACGGTTCAATATGCCAAAATGTCTATCTCTGTATGCCTTTCTTTAATGAATCACTAAAAATTAAGAAATAAAAAATTTTAAATAAAAATTATAACCGACTTCAAAAAATAAAATAACTAAAATGTTATAAAATATTCGCGTGTACAATGTTTGCGTTTACCACGTCATTATTGTTACTTTTGGAGTCAGTGTCAGCCAAGGTAGATAGGTAGGTACCTAGAGCAACAAATACGACAATGGTGACGTATTTGTTGCTGTAGGTACCTATTTAACTTAGCTGACACCGACTCCAAAAGTAACAATAATGACGTGGTAAACGCAAAGATTGTACACGCGATTATTTTATAACATTTTAGTTACTTTATTTTTTGAAGTCGGTTATAATTATTATTTAAAAAAAATTCGTAAACCAAACTGCATCCAACCGAACTTGATACTTTTTATGACAGGATTTAATTATAAGGGTTTTCAATAACATGCTTTAATTTTATTTTTAGTATTCGTAACATTAGTAGTTACATGGGCAGAGTCTAAATTTAAAAGGATGCTCATGATTTCAATTGCACTATGTATACTAGTTACACTGACTGAATTTCGTGGAACCTTAACATACAAAACATTTTGGACAAGTATACGAATGTTGTTGAAGTGGCAATGGGCTGGTCACACTCTCAGGAGAACGGATGGCCGATGGGGCAATAAGGTTCTAGAGTGGAGGCCGCGTTTAGGTAGACAGCTAGGTAGAAGGCGATTAATCGGTCGGTCATTAACCAGGTGGGAAGTCCGCGGGATGTCCGTGACGCCGATTTTCCGGCGCCTCGAAATCTGGGAAGGTCGCCATAAGTTTGGACATAAGGATATTATCAGATACCAAATGGGTCTCTTCGAAGTAAGGCGAAGTCAAAATTAGAGATTCGGATCATTGTCATCATCATCAGCCTCTATCCGTCCACTGTTGATCATAGGCCTCCTACAATGAACGCCAAGACGACCGATCCCTTGTCACTCACATCCAACACGGCCGGCCGTGTTGGCCGTGATGATGACAATGATCCGAATCTCTAATTTTGACTTCGCCTTACTTCGAAGAGACCCATTTGGTATCTGATAATATCCTTATGTCCAAACTTATGGCGACCTTCCCAGATTTCGAGGCGCCGGAAAATGCTCTGAGGCATCCCGCTGGGGGGGATTGTCCAGGCGGGTATGAGGGGCTCGCTTCACCCGAAAGATGGTAAGTGGACGCAGCTCTACCCACTAAAACCTTTGTTCCTCAAGGGACCAATGTCACGTCCACAGAGGGTTCGTCCCGCACCACAGAACAACCCCTCCCAACGTCGGGACAGTGCAATAGGATGAGATTCCCATCCTCGTCCCTTGTTCCTCCTGCTCTTTTGTCCCCTGTTTTTTATAATAGGCGTACAAAGGTCTCTCGGTTCAATTAGCTACTGAGCCCCACCGCCACCGGAGATTTCGATTCTATTTCAAACATCCACAAGCTACAACAGTTATGAAACGTTAAACCGTTATAATTTTCATTGGCAAGTCTCGTTAACGAGAATCATTAGCGGATTGCCACATTAAAATGGCCGATGACAAAAACTGGCATTTCTCCCATCATTGTAGGGCTGACATTTTAATGAAACAATGGAGAACAACGCTTATACTTTTTATGCTAAGCTGTTAGGGATACACTATATATGGCTACTGATGTAAAGTCAAGAAGGAAAAGATTTTATTCAATAATAAGAATTTTGGGGCGACAAATAACTCTTTTTCCTAAGCTAGTCCATTGTGTTGGTAGTATATCGTTTTTAAGTTGAGAGCTGAAGATAATGATTCGAACTTTTCAAAGGATTTTTCTGATGTTTTTCCGATTTAGAAAAACAAATAGAGAACCTAAACACTTACTAGCTTTAAGCAGAATTTCCTTCACTATTTTTTTTTAATTATCAAGAGCTGGATACAAGTCCTTTGCCCATTCCACTAAAAATAATGTTTCATGTATTGCCAACTTCAGAAAAAAATTAGATTTATTTTTATTTATTTATTTAGAGCCTATGATTAGATCTAAAAATATTGAAGAACAAATAGATTTAAATACAATAGATTTTCTACAAGCCATTTCTAATGGTTTTAATGGATTTTTTTTTCTTTTTTTTCCTTTAACTCCGGGAAATGTTCTGAGACATCCCGCGGGAGAGTGGGTCTCCCCATGCGGGTATGTGGGACTCGCTGCGTCCGAAGGGTGGATAATGAAAGCAGCTCTACCCACTAAAACCCGGAGAGAGCCACCAATGCCGCCTTTGGTGAGGTGCCCCGGATCTAATGGGCAAACAGGGCACCTCGACGGTTAGTCAGTTCCCCAAGGGACCGACGCCACCTCCACAGAGTGGTTGTCCCGCACCACAGAACAAACCCTCCCAACGTCGGGACAATACAATGAGGTGAGGTTCCCGTCCTCGCCCCTTGCCCCCTGCTCTATATCATAAGAGGGGTACAAAGAGCTCCCTCGGCTCAATTAGCTTCGCCCAAGGTGCTGGGCTCACCCTAGGCTACTGAGCCCCACCGCCACGTTAAGGCCTGAACCATGGTGGGGTAATGGCAATAGTCAAATGGACTATTACGTGATTAAATACTAGAACTAAATGTCCATTCTCTTAGTTTTCGGTATATATATTACTATAAAATACATTCTAGAAAAAACTGACAAAAATCGCTATGTGCGTTCTAGTGAAATTTCAAAAAACTACCATCTTCCTTTTTAAATTTTAAAAATATAACAAACCACAGCCCTATCGATAAATTAATGATCAATAAATGAGTGCGTTTAGCAAAAAGCAGCGGCATTTTAATGACAGCCAACAAATAAAGTGTTTTGTCATTAGCTGACAATAACAATGAGTGGATGCTTCGCGGTTTACAAAGAAACGGATGCCGCCATGTTGGAGTCGCGCGACTTATACACACGTACAGGTCGCCAGCGATGTCTATAAAGGTACGTGAAAGGTACTTAATATTGTCTATATACGTTTGATACGCATAATATGTAAGTCGTAGTATATAAATAAGGATATACAACGTTTCATGGAATACAAATAATAATAACCTTCAAATAAATGATTTGAATATTAGTATGGAGGCAACATTTCATAAAAAAATATCTACTAAAAAGGTAAAATAGATCTGCAACAAAATTTAATTCAAATATAACGCACAAAAGTCTGCAATACTACAAAATTATTTAAATTCTGGCGCAAAAATAAATATTTTAAGCATACTTATTGATATCTAACAGTAATAAACGTTAATAAAATTTTTGAGGGGATATGCTCATAATTGCCACGCTGAGCAGGCAAGTAGCGAGGGATCGGTCGTCTTGGCGTTCTTTGAGGGAGGCCTATGTTCAGCAGTTGACGGATAGAGGCTAATAATGATGATGATGAAACGTTAATAACTCAATAGTTTAACATAAGTCACAGACGTTGTTAATATAACAGCAGCCCAGCACAGGTTTTCCACTTCCACGGAACATGAACTCACAGGTTGCGGAAAATCGACGCGGAGCCAGTTACTCAAACCAGACTTGGCGATCAGACCATTTTTCCTCCAGGCCTTGGGTGCTTTATGCTAGGGTCCATTATGGTTAAGTTCACATGGCTTCTATGAACTACTACTATTAAATATGCAAATTGACAAATAAAGAGGGTTGGATGATCTTCGTTGGCGTTAGGAGTCAAGGGTCTTTTTTTATATATTTTTTTATAAAAAAGATGGCTAATTGATACTCGAATCACCAGGTGGTAAGTGATCAGCAATATCTTTAGAAACCACACCAGATTAGCAGGTGCGTCACCTTTCAAATATGAGTATGCTCTTTTCTCGAAGGTCCCTAAGTCGTATCGGTTTGGAAATACGGTACGGTACATTTAAGAACAATCAGACATGGTTAAAATATACAATAACTTAATATGGGGATAGTTAGATATAGTCTGACCAGAAATATACATACCCTGCATTGGTGTCGCCACTGTATCTTTTATAAGGTAACACATAGTATATTCCATACAGAAATTAGTTCCGAAATTTTCCGCAATATGGCGAGGGTTTTTATTTTTCTGGTCAGTCATATAGAGTACTTATGATAAAACTTTTTAATCTTACCATAGATAAACAGGCACACGACTCAGCTGTAAGTGATAAAGTTTGTCTATGAAGACTCCATAAGTTAAGGTATTAAACAATTTTTATTTAACCATTACCCAAAGGCCACTATTTAGCTATTACCGTTTTGAGTCACACAGAAATCGAGTCTCTGCTGGCCAGAGTCTCGGAATGGGGGCGACTTAACCTAGTCCAATTTAACCCCAACAAGACACAAGTTTGCGCGTTTACCGCAAAAAAATCACCCTTCGACGTTCCTCTACAATTCGAAGGCACTTCCCTAACCGCCTCAGCCAGCATTGGGATACTTGGCGTCGATATATCGAGAGATGTGCAGTTTCGTGGTCATTTGGAATGAAAGGCTAAACTAGCCTCGAAGAAACTCGGCGTGCTCAATAGGGCGAAGCAGTATTTCATGCCTTCACACCGCCTTCAATTATACAAGGCGCAGATCCGGCCTCACATGGAATACTGATCTCACCTCTGGGCTGGAGCGCCCCAATATCAGCTCCTTCCATTTGACCGCATTCAACGCTGGGCGGCTCGAATCGTCGACGACAATGTTATCTCCAATCGGCTTGATTCTTTGGCGCTGCGTAGAGATGTCGGATCGCTCTGCATCTTCTACCGCATCTACCACGGGGAGTGCTCTGAGGAATTGTTCGGACTAATACCTGCAGCAGAATTCCATCACCGGACATCGCGGAAAAACTCCAAATTTCACCCACACCATCTCGATGTCCGGAAATCCACAACATCTCGATTTTTACGGCATTTCCTGCCTGGCACGACTAATATATGGAATCAGCTGCCTCCTACGGTGTTTCCGAACCGAAACCGAAAGAGCATACTCATATCTGAAAGGCCGGCAACGCACCTGTTAATCCACTGGTGTAGCGGGTGTCTGTAGATGTCGCTCTTCACTTACCATCAGGTGAACCGACTATCCGTTTGCCCCCTCTTCTATAAAAAAAAAGTCAGAAATGTTGGTGTCAGTTATTGCAATGACTACAAAGATGTTCTACACGAAACGTAAAATATTTAAAACGTGTAGGTTATACCAAGGCCAAGAAATACCTCGTCAGCATTTAAAAAATCAAAAGAAATTTAATGCTACATTAAAAAGGTTAATTTAAATAAGTTTCAGTGGGTGGCGTCAACGATATAAATACACAAATTAATTACCTTTAATTAATATCATTACATTTTCCGTATTCATTAATATGTTATATACCCTTATATGGCGCTTGAAATATGGCTTTTACCCGTGATCTCGTCCACGTAAGCTTGATACGCGGAACCCCGCCCCATTGTACTATCCCGTCGTTGGGAGCGGTTGTTCTGTGGTGCGGGACAACCCCTCTGTGGAGTAGCCGTCGAAGTGCCCTGTTACCTCCTCACCAAAGGTGGCATTGGTGGCCCTCGCTGGGTAATAGTGGGTAGAGCTGCGTCCACGTTACAAACTTTCGGGCGCAGCGAGTTCCACACACCCGCCTGGGGAGATCCACTCCCCCGCGGGATGCCTCAGAGCATTTCCCGCCGTTAAAAAAAAGTCTTAATACGCGGGCTTGTGGTGAATATATACTAGAGAATTCGGGAGACGTTGTCCTGTACATTTTGTAGGAACGAATTGTGGATAACCATTTTCAAATCCACGTGAAACACAAAAAAAAAATCATCAAAATCTCTACAGGAGTTTAGGAGTTATGGGAAGTATTTCATGATAATCGATACAGCCGTTTAAGAGGATGCCAGTGATGCCTCCACATGTTAATTATAGCCTACCGTGATGGAATATCCAAGTTTCATCCAAATCTGTCCAGCCTTTTTAGAGTGAGAAAGTTACAGACAGACTTCCGTATTTATATTACTTACTATAGGTACGAATATAAGGATTAATCTATACTAATATTATAAAGCTGAAGAGTTTGTTTGTTTGTTTGAACGCGCTAATCTCAGGAACTACTGGTCCGATTTGAAAAATTCTTTCAGTGTTAGGTTGCCCATTTATCGAGGAAGGCTATAGGCTATATAACATCACGCTGTGATATATATACGAGTTGAGTAACGCGGGCAAAGCTGCAGGCAACAGCTAGTAAAAATATATTAAAAGGTCTTATACGAATACATACTGATATTTTTTGTTAGATTTTTCTTTTAATTTTTATTTCAATAGGAGTTTTTATCTAACAAGGCATGTCAACTCCATTGCACCTACTCTAAACAATACACAAATACTATTTAAACGTATAATATAAGAGAACAGAATTTAACACATTTGTTAGATAAGGTATGTATTTAAGTTAAAACATATCCATTGTTCTTGTAGATTTTATCTGTAACGATGAACAATTCTAAATTTATCAAGAGTTAGTCCTGAAAGGAAGGGTACAACGACGAGAAAGGGAATATTATAATATAAAGGGTACATACAACCCGACAGACAGACGGATCTGAAACTACAAGAGCGAATGTACTTTTACCATACAAAAGTTTCAGTCATGTCATAGACGGAAAACCGCACAGCGCCCTTTAGTTAAAGGTATGGGGAACCCTAAAAATGTTTTGGTAATCTGTTTTGTTTTTAGGGGTCACAAAATGGAAACCTTGTGGACTTAAGGTTGAACAAGTCGACCGTGCGAACTCTAACTAAATGAATGCTATGCTCACCCGACATGAATTGTGTGCTAGAATGAAATGCACTAAGATTCATTACTAAAACGACCTTTTAGGAAAACAGTTATTATAGAAAAACTATAAGGTGTATCTTTTCAAAATATTTTTTTTCAACTTTTGAATAACTAAACTAGTACGGGCTTTATTTTAGAGCTTTCTTCCTCCGTATACTATTTATTTTCGCCCAAAGTTTTCAGTTCAGTGTTGAAGTATGAAAGTTTAGAAGCTTGTATTTTTAAAATCAATTTATATTATCCTTAGTTTTTGATGGTCAACGTCAAACATTGTAGTGATTACTGTTCCGCGTTTGTATGGCGAGATGAGCTACTACTTTCCAGTGACAGAATCTTGAAATTTACCAAGAAGCTAAATCCGACAGCGTAAATAAAGGAAAACATCTGAGATTTTAATTAGTTGTTATATTACATAATAAAACCTACCTGTTACATACGATAATTTTACTTTATTTTTATAATCCGAACGCTTAGGCCGATCGTGCCTCTCTATAGCTTCGATAGGTCCGAGCTCTCCCTTGCACGCTCGGTTAAGGCGGAACGTGGCACATTTTCGTGCGTGCAGTCGGCGTTAATCGATTTAAAAGACGTTATCACGTCAAGAACTTTTATGGAACTACATTGTCCGTCCGTCTGTCTTCAAACCAAAAACTGTAGAGTTATTCCCACTGACATGGTATCATGTTTGATAAGATACGGTTCACAACGAAAGTAAAAAAATCTGTAAAATCGTATTTTTATGTCATAAGGAGGCAACCGAGCAGTCGGAGCCTTATGGTGCCTTATGGAGACGCCCATAGACATTCGCACAACCAAAATATATGCAGATGTGTTGCCCTCCTTTCCCTATCTCCCCCAATGTTCCACCGATTCGACTGCAAAGTAGCATGGCCTCCTCTTACAAAATTAGTTGTGATATTACAAAAAAAATACGGAACCCTCAACGCACGAGACATTTCGCATTTGAATGTTTTATAATAACCTCATATGTAACAATTAAAATGGACATTTTCAATCAACATACTCTATCAAATCTGTTGTTTCACCTTTAATGTTAACTTGTAATTACGTTTTTGTAGTGTAATTACGGGATATTGTAATGACGGCGGTTACAGTGGGAATGTAAGTTTAATTAATTTATAAATGCTACCACCGAGAACATTCTTTTTGTTTCGCTACTGAATTATTGTATTCAGATAATTATGCAGGCGATGGAAGAGGAAAGCCTTTGAAACGAGTCCAAGCCATACCTAGACAAATTTAAGTAATACCCTCGCCAAAATTCATTGTCCATTTGTAAACCGGTGGGAGGAAAGCGCTGTGCCGCGCTCCCGGCTGCATGGTTTTTTTTATTTTATAGAAGAGGGGGCAAACGGATAGTCGGTTCACCTGATGGTAAGTGAAGAGCGACATCCACAGACACCCGCTACACCATTATATACAATGGGTTCCACCATTTTGCTTGTTTCTGCCGTGAAACAGCTTTGCTGTGTTTCGGAGAGAAGGGCAAGACAGGCAGTGTAATTACTGGCACCGAGACTTAACATCTTATGTCTCAGGATAGGCAACACATAAATGAGTTGCCTGGGTTCGTTCCAGGTAAACTGGTTTATGTTCATGGGTGACGTCGACCACTTACCATCAGGTGGCACGTTTGCCAGTTTGCCTATCCAACTAACATAAAAAAAAGAACTAACAATGCTAACTTTCATGCTGTGTTCTAAAGAAGTTTCAGGAATTCCTTATTAGACGTGCTGCAGACGTGTTAGCAGTGCTGGTTTAAATAAAAAATAGAGTAATTTTGTAAGAGGTAGTGCCATGCTGCTTTCAGCCGTATTGGGCCGGCACGACCGGGGTAGTACCTCTCGCTCACAACACTTTTATAGAGAAAGGTTATAACTTATAAGCTATATATACGCTGTGACTAACAGTAGTTAAGTTGGGTTAGTTAACGCGGGCGAAGTTGCGAGCAACAGCTAGTATGTAATATGTTGCGACAACTCGCCCACGGCTATCAAATCCCAAACTAGGCAGAGCCTGTTCTCATGACAACCAGACAACTTTATATATTTCTAAATATATTAAAACATATTATAGATAAATTCACCCAGACACAGGACAAATGATCATGCTCATCACACAAACATTTGTCCTGGGTGGGGATCGAACCCACGGACCTTCTGGTTTAGCAGTCACTAACCACTAGACCAAAAGGCCAATCATATAAACAATCAGGTAATATTGATTCTATAAAGGTTTACCGTGATGACGTCATAAGGTATTATCAACGCCTTATAAAATTCGACATTGAAAAAATCAAAGATAAATTATCTGTGGCACAAACCATAGCTCCCATGGGACCCAATGAAGTCGTAATAGATGAACTTGACACAATGACCACCATCCATTTTTTGCCAGAACCAACTTCAATGGACCACTTGTTCAGAATTTTTTTGGACCATAAAAATTTGTTACGTTGAATATTATTTATGTTCCATTTATGAATGGGAGTGTATCATTGATAGGAATGTAAAGAAATTGTGAATGGGATAAATTATTAATATCATCCGTAAAATATTATTTTATTGCGATACAAAGTTTTATTAATACATACATGGTTTATAGATAATAACAATATTGAGAATGAAAACGAAATTTAAACATCTAATAGGAACCCCTTTACAACAAAGGACTAACTTATATTTGTATACAATACTAGCTATTGCCCGCAGTTTCGCCCGCGCTACCTTAGAATTACAGCCGTATCCGGATTGATGATGATTATTTTGTAGCCTAAGTTACTCCTTATAACAGCTATCTTCCAGTGAAAGTCCCGTCAAAATCGGTCCAGCCATTTCAGAGACTAGCCGGAAAAGACAGACAGTCAAAACATGTCGTTTTCTTACCTTAAATTATTTGTAACTACATAGGTACATCAAATCTGTTTTAAAATAAACGATATTATGGTAACTACAACTATAATACAACTAACTCTATGTAAACTCTCTCATAAGCAAAATACCTTAAAATTTTCAGATTTAGGCAATCTTAATTGTAACAAATTAAAACTATAAGTATAAAACAGTGTAAAATGAAAAAGCGTATGAGCAGAAGATGCGTGATGAATTATAAACATTTATAATGAAACAAATTTTACGGATTTTAATCGCGGTTTTATTAAGTTTCTTACAAGCCCGACGTTTCTTTTATTACGACGACTTATTATATTAGTATAATCTCACTTAGACAAGATTAAGTTAATATATTACATAGATCTTATTTTTTTCCAATTTTTTATTCTTATGTATTTGAAATATATAGGTATATACAAAACAACAACTAAAAACCAAAACTAAGAAAAAAGCGCTTATCTAAACCTATCAACATATTATCAAGTATAAACTGGTTTGTTTCTAGTTTTATATCTAACAAGATAAACAAGGTAGACGAAGTGTTGGTCGGCCATTGACCAGGTGGGAAGACGATCTCCGTGCGGTGGCCGGTCCGTGTTGGATGCGAGTGGCAAGGGATCGGCCATCTTGGCGTTCATTGAGGGAGGCCTATGTTCAGCAGTGGACGGATAGAGGCTGATGATGATGATGATGATGAAGATAAACGTCAAAAGGTAATTCCCAAACCGAAAATTTCGATACATTACATAAAGCATTCCCACAATTAATTTTAACCGTATAACCAATTGACCGGAATAAACTAAAAAAAACAATCTATGGTCAAATCATTCGAGCGTGAAAGTTTGTGCGCGACAAAAAATAGCGCGGAATTCCCACGCCAACAATAATCCACACCTTTTATCATTTCACCTGCACTATCGCGCCAAAAGGCATATTTTCACAGATTATTAATTCGATAATCGTAAAATGTAGATATAACAACCCGAGACCGTCGTAAATATTCAAAAAATCATCTCTATAGGATGGGTAATCTCTATAAATGCGCCCTCACGAATAAAAGTAGCTGGTGTATAAATTCAAATTTCCTCTCCAGCACACGACCATTTCCATATCTCGGCCGCTCCCCCTATGTTTTATTAAAACTCCAGCAAAAACCAACACCCGAGTTATACGCTATCTACGTTCGGAAATGGCATTATCGGCCGAGCGGCCCGAATTGCACACGTCTCACCCAATAGGGCATTCTTATCAGAAAATGACTCATTTCAAATGACAGAGTGTTCTAAAAAGTTTCCAAATGTCAAATTGTCTATGGAACATTTTGTGCTCGTTCGAAATTCGAATCTAATACCAAAGAGTATACGATCTTTTTCACATGTGTCATGGAGTAGCACGAATGGCCGTTTGGCTCCATGCGCTCGAAGCGAAAGGAAATTGGAATAAGAAAATTTGGGGTGTAAAATGAAAGATAGACGAGTACTAATTTCCGGCTATTACTACGTCTCTTTCTTTCCCGCACATTTATTGCGGGGAGTTGTTAAGTTTGTATATACTGTCTTTTTCTATCATGTGGCGGGTTTATAGATCGCTGTGAAATGGGGTGTTGAAAATGGTGTCCTACAACTTTATAATGTAACGCGAGAGATTATTTGTTATATTATTATTGTTTCAAATTGTTGTATAAGTTCTATCGTGAATGTTAAGAAGCTTGTGGATTGCTATCAACTGTCATATAAATTTCTTTGTCATCATCATTATCATTTTTTCCGGGTTCTGTCCAACAAAGGCCGCTTTTAATAAAAGCCAAGATGTCCGATGTCGACCCATTCAGTTGGAGATTTGTAATATCGTAATAATGTAAGGTTCATTTTCATTTAACGTGTTCAATGCCCAAATTACATTTGAAAAAATATGTTATAGATTTAGTTTTAACACCGATTAAGATATTACGACAATTATTACCAAATATCATATTTAGCGCCAAAAAAACGCACAAATTACAATGTAAAGCTAATTATAATTAATTTTATAGTCAAAGTATAGTCATAAGTGCGCATTAAATTTGATATAGGTTGATTATCTATATTAAAGTAACATAAATAAGGCTAATTTGACATTATGTGTAATATTCCTAAAAAAGCCTCAAGACAGCTACCGGTTCAATTAAGATAAATTCTGTATAAAGAAACCATTTATTAGAGAATTCCACAATTTATGTATCAATTACACAAATTTGACAAAAGGATTTATTTACAAGGATTTTATGAATAATGACAGTTGTAGATCGGAAAATATCACGTTTATTTTATGTTGTTGATCACTAGAAAATAATACTCAGTAGGTAATTAAAATATTAGAACTTCTTGAAAACATAAACGGACTTTTTTCTCCTCCTTTATCTTTCTTCTTTCTAGGATTTACCTGTGTCAAAACACAAAATTGATTTTTACTGCAGTCAATTTGACCGAAATTCCACAGATAATATTGCCGCGCTTTCAACGTCTCAATCAACTCTCAAACGTTCACAAAATGGAGGCATGTAATGGTCAATATATCAGACGCCCGAGATAGCAGTAATGGTAATGGTAATTATATATTTATTCAAATAGTTAATTGACACATTCAACACAAATTTGGTCAAATTTTGTGCTCCTTAGATATAGTATACATAGATTGGCAATGTCTTATAAAACGAGGTTAAAAACTGTGCTTATAGAAACATTCTCTGAAAATTTTTGTATTTCAATAGTAATAAAAACTAAATAATAATTAAATATTATGACTATTACGGAGAAAATAACCTTTTCAGATGCTATGCTTTGGCCAGATGGCCTTAAAAGCTTTATCTATATAGAAGTAGGATTAAATTGATTATACAAACATATATATTTTTAAAGTGAAACTTTTATAACATCGTCTCAAACTTTTTCGTCTGTGTGTTGCATGTCGCGTGACAGTCGGCCGCCAAGTTTTCCAAGTATAAAATTAAGATTGATAAAGCAATTTTTATACCCTTAATGGAATATTATTCCAAAAATTTTTAGTTAAATGTCTATAATGTGAAAAAAAGTTTCACTTTTACCGTGGTTTCATAAAACCACACAATCCTTTTTTAATATAAGGGCATGTGGGCATGTACATAAAGTGTCATCTATCTGTCTCGCTCTATATTTGTTTTCTTTATGTCTATCTCACTCTGTTATTTTTTCTCGGTTGTACTGCCAATCTATGGTATAATAGTCTATGGTTTCCAGTATATTATCGGTAATACGATAGGTGGCGACCAGGCTATTAACGCTAGCTGTTGATAAACGAAATCTCTACCCATATTTAGCTGGTAATCGTGACATTCGCCTTAATTGATGGGAAAATTACTTTTCCATGCAAACACTATTAAGTTAATGTATGAGATTATTTAATACTTAAATTTGATTATCAAGAACGATAGATTAATGGTTTATTATCGTTATCTTTTCTGTTTGGATATTGGCCTGTCTCGATGAACGCCAAGATGGCTGGTCGCCTCTTGCATACTAGACCCGGCTAGTGCATAAATATCATCATATCTTGTTGTGTGTCATTTACAGAACTTTCTAGGTTTGACTATGACTCCCACCATGGTTCAAGGCTCAGTAGCCTAAGATGAACCCAGCACCTTGGGCGAAGCCAATTGAACCCCACTCGGTTCAATTGGCTTATAAGAAGAGGGGACAAAAGAGCAAGGGGCAAGGATGGGAACCTCATTCCATTGCACTGTCTCGACGTTGGGAGGGGTTGTTCTATGGTGCGGGACAAACCCTCTGTGTACCGGGGTATCTCACCAAAGGCGGCATTCGTGGCACTCGCTGGGTTTTAGTGGGTAGAGCTGCGTCCACTTTACCACCTTTCGGGTGCTGCGAGTCCCACATACCCGCATGGGGAGACCTATTATAGAAAAAAGAGTGTTAGTGAGAGACAGGTATTGTAGACTAAGTAATTACTGGCATTGAGGCTTATGTTACAACCCAAGTATTGTCTGATTTATATTTAAATCTAGTACTAGGAGATTTTTAGTACTCATAAACACTGCCAATATACCGTAAGGTAGTCTGCCAGTTTGCCTTTTAACATGTATCATGTGTATTGTGCAGCGCCATCTATTAGTGAATTCGGGAAATACATTTCTTATGCAGTTCTATTATTTATGTCTGGGGAACTTACTTACTAATACTGTGGGGACTGGGGGTTGAATTTCGTCCTTTATTCATTAAATTAATGATATTATGATAATCACTAAGTATTATTATCGTATTAAATAATCATTATAAAATTATATTAATAATCAAATATCTTGTATTATAAATAAATGTGTATGTTGTGTTTTACATTACTTGATAATGTAACATTGATTTATTTGTCAAATCAGTTTAGACCCACAATTAGTTTAGAAGAAAAAAATATTTTATATAATATACAATGGATAAATGATTCGGTATAAACTTTTCATAATTATGTAAGTAGGTACTAAGTAGAAAACTGAAGAGATATAAATTTTCTCTTTAAATTGATTTTCATAACCCAGTCGCTTCAGAGAATAATTACTAATATATGACCTTATAAAATGCACCTATATTATACGTTTTTGTTTATAAAAAAACCCTCCATAAATAATTCATAAACGGGAAACCGAGGCAATTTGTCCCGCTTGCTAAATACACTAATTAATAGAAAGTCAATGGAATGTGTTATTTATTCAATAAACCATTAGATTACCATGACGGTATTACAAAGGTATTTTAAAACATGCTAAGACCCTTCAATGAAATTAACATTAAAAACGTTCCCTATCAAATTATCGTTCAAATTAAAGTTCCAGAACAATAAAAAGCGAATCACAATTAATTCAAATCGATTTCCACTTAACCGTCCTTTGGCAGGATCAGAATTTCAAATTTACCATCCAATAAGCTTGCAGGAGCGTGTAAAGGTTCTTTTTTGATTCCAATATGCCATTTAAATGGAAAAAGCCAAAAGAAATACTAGTAGCGGTCAACTTAGGTTGGCCAGTCTGATGCTATCTTGGCAGTTGGCACACCTGACCGACGCTAATTGGACAATAAATCAATTCTACCTCGCTTCTTATTGGCGAATCGTGGCATTCCAATATTGAAAATTTGGCCGCGTGATATTGACAACATGATAAAAAACAATAGGCCGTTATCTTTTCTTTTGTGTTCATCTCGGTCTCCGGTTCTTATTAAAGCTGAATCGTTCTGTTTTATTTGCTTCGTCTTATCTGCAGCCAATTTGTTTCAGTAGCTCGTTATTATATTATTAAATCTATTTATTGATAATAGAAAGTAAATTATGTAAGACATAGGGTTACCAGCTCTATGAATAATTGTCGCGTGAAAATAAAATGTATATTTTGGGTTGTTACTTGTAACATTGTTACTAATGTTGAAAAATGTGTGTGTGTAATGTATTTTAATGAAATTACCGAAAGCTTATAAAACGAATATATACTTTGTTTACAATTTGGCCCAATGCATTATTGAAAACTTTACGCTAACATTTATATGTAAAACATTAATAAACTTAATGAAACAATGTACCGAATATCGTATTTCATAGTAACACCAGTGTATAAAACTAATGCAATAAAAGGGTCATCCATTATTAGAGTTATTAACAAAACGGAACGCGCGGCTAATCTGGGCTGAGCATAATTAAATTCTGAGAACAAGCGAGCTATTAAAACGGTAGCGCGCCCATTACTGAACGGAACGTGCATAATTATTTCGTTCCCGCCTTTTTTCTTTTGCCCAGTTCGATTTTCGAAAGCCAGCGCTAATGCAGCGTCGCTGGCCTCTGGCACGAAGTTTTGTAAACAATGTTCTCGTAAAATCTTATTCAATTGAATGCGTTTAATAAACTGATAACTTTGTGAACTGTTAATTATTTTAGCGAGAACGCTTTGTACTTAAGTAGCTTTTTTTACGCTTTTAAAATGTTGTGAGATTTTTTTTGTGGGTTATGTTTATTTATTATTGTTTCTTATTTATTTTGCTTTTGTATTAATATATCCTGTGGTAATTAGTAATAATAGCTGCTACAACGTATTTACACTGGTTTTTGTCGATATAATTACTTCTCCACTCAAAGATTCTTTAAGAATAAAATTGTTATAATTATAAGAATAATCTTCTTTTATAATATAACAATAACTCAATATAACAACGCTTTTAGAGTGCTAATGGGTCTGCGTCGCCTGTTGGGTATTATAGATAGGTACTATTTCTTATGAAAGCGCACAGCATTCCTCATTCACCGAGTGCAGCGCAGCACCAACAGTCTGGAGACAGTGGGGGCCAGATTGGACGTGGATAGTTAACAGCACTGGACTCGTGCTCTATATTTGGTCAAAGACACATAGACCAACAGATCAGGGAACATCACCAAAAGCGGCATTTGTGACACTAACTGTGCGATATTGCCACAAATGCCACCCACATTACCTCTCGGACAACAGCCAGTCCCACATATCTGCTTGGGGAGACCCACTCCCCCGTGGGATGCGTCAGAGCATTTCGCGGCGTAAAAGAAAAGAAAAAAAAGCTTTAAAGGATATTAGGTATATAATTTTGAACTTTTTACGAAAAACCATTTTAGCCTGGAAACCCAGCGGGTTGCTGGCTTAATCGTCAATACTGTCAATGCTACATTGTAAAAAAGTATAGTTTTTACAGACCACCATGGAATACAGAGCATAAGAGTTACCCGTTCGTAAACAATGTCTTAAAACGACAGCAAGCATGTCAAGGCATATTATTCATAGCCTCATATCGCTGTCGTCATCTTCCCGCTGTTAACATGTATTTTGACAGATGACACAAGTTTGTTTTATCTGTGAACGTAATCGAAATACATTTTGAATGCTATAATAAGCTACCGTCTTACGTTCTATTTGATAAGTTTAGATGATATTCATTAGGTATAGGGAGATTAAATTGAGCGTTTCCCCACAATGGTTCACAAAAGCCTTGTCGTGGCGGTGGGGCTCAGAAGCCTAAAGCACTTTGGGCGAAGCAAATTGAGCCGAGGCTTTTTGTACCTCTCTTATAAAAGGAGGGGACAAAAGAGCTGGAAGGACAAGGGGCGAGGATAAGAACCTCACCCATTGTACTTTCCCGACGTTAGGAGGGGTTGTTTTGTTGTGCGGGATAGCCCCTTGTGGAGGTGGTGTCGGTCCCTTGGAGAATGACTAGCCGTCGAGGAGACCTGTTGCTCAACAGATCCGGGGCACTTGTGGTATGTGGTACTCGCTGGGTTTAGTGGGTAGAGCTGCATCCACCTTACCATCTTTCGAACACAACGAGTCCTACATACCCGCCTGGGGAGGCCCCGCTCCCCCGTACGATGCCTCTGAGTATTTCTCGGCCTAAAAGAAACCAAATGCCACCGATGCCGCCTTTGGTGAGGTGCCCCGGATCTAATGAGCAAACAGGGCAGCTCGGCGGCTAGTCAGTCTCTCAAGGGACTGACACCACCTCCAGAGACAGGTCATCCCGCACCATAGAACAAACCCTCCTAACGTCGGGACAGTGTAATGAAGTGTGGTGTTCTCATCCTCGCCCCTTGTCCCCCTCTGCTCGTATGAGAAGAGGGGACCCTCTTCTCATAAGAGCTGCTACCTTGGTTCAATTTGCGCCCCACTGCCACGACAAAGCTTGAAACTTGGTGGGGAGAATTGCTTGTTAAAAAAAAACTTAAAATAGATTTTTCCTTTTCATGAAACAAAGAATAAAAAAATTGTTTGATAAACTAATTTATTTTATTTTTAATGAAATCCATGTATTTTTTCTCTATACCTATAGGTACTGTACAATTTGTGCTCAGGTCTGGTACCTGAAATTGACCGTCTCGTTTACCTACAAATATTATGTACTTCTTATAAAATTTGTATAGATCATGGAGATTGCAAAGTAGTCTAATCTTTATATATAAAAATCAATGCCACTTTTCGTTGTAATTATATAACTCAAGAACGGGCTTACCAATCCCAATCAAATGTTTAGGCTTTGTTCGGGTTTAGTAGATGGTTTATGTGAAGTTTGCACAAAATCGGTCGAGCGGATCTTCATTTATCACATTTTTTTAATTCAATAAATGGCGGATCATTTTGTTAATGGAGGTTTTGATGTCAAATTGAAACTTTTTCAGTTGGGGTCATATTGAAACTTTTTTCAGTGTTGACAGTACAACATTACGTTTTAAAATAGCCAGCAATTAATAGCATATTTTTATGTTTGAATAAATTAATTTGATGTTCCAATTTTTTATTTCACTTTATACGTAGCGAAGCACGTACCGGGCGGATAGTTAGTTATAAAGTCACATAACGATAAATAACAAAAAACTTTACTCGCTTTTTTTACTCGATCCTAACAAGCGGTCATATAATAATTACAATCATACAGCCAAATAACTTTAAATCAAAGTGTAATGTGTATCACATTACGACCACAATTCAATATAATTATTGGTTCAAGACTAGTCCGATGTTATCGGCCAGCACGAGTCAAAACGTTCAACTATGATCGATTGATACTTCTACGCAGCCATGTTGAAATGTTAGGGCTGCCACACGGAACGAAATTGATACAATTATTGTTCGATGTTGACCGAAATAATTGATTGAAAAACATTGACAAATTATTGTCACTTAATGAACTTTTCAACCTTAAAATTGTCTAATTCTCTCATTAGGCAGAGTGAATGCAAGACAAAAAATGTTATCCTGTTCTAGGTATTTTAACACTTATTGTTATTGCAATAAAATACTTGATGACAAAACTAACTACGGGTGATAAAATCGATTTTATCACAGCCAAATAATAGAAATACAGAGAGTAAATGAAAAGGAATGGAGGGTGATAGCGGCAAATTCTTCATCAAATCAATAAGCGGGGAGAAACGGCACAATCACAGGAGCCTTGCTTGTATGGTTTAATCATCACCAACCAATGCTTCTAGCGTATTGTTATCAAATATGACGTCATGAAATCTAATCGCTACTAACCTTAAAACATACTCAGAATTAATTGCGCTACATTGGTATAGCACCTATACTAATTAGTTATTCATCACTGATTATTTAACGGGCTTGGCCTACCACTCGTTCATACCAACTTCTTCATGGCCAGGATCTGCAATGGTAACCAAATGATCCTTTGATACATGGGCGCTGTATCGGCCGAATCAATGATACGGAGCGTGTGTCAGCTTAATTCTTAAAACTATTCAAAGTCCCATTTATAACATTTGCCCGACATGTCGAATATTGTCGATACGGCCATGATGCCTCGCTATGATAAGCTGCGGTTAGCACACGGTATTTCTGAACCAATACGACTTCGAGACTTTCAAGAAAATAGCGTGCTCATATTTGAAAGGCAATGCACCTGCTAATGTTGTGGTGTAGCGGCTGACTATGGATGTTGGTCGCCACTACCAGGTGAAACGGCTGGGCCGATTAATACGGGACTTTCAATGACAGATAGCTGTTATAAGGAGTAACTTAGATTATAAAAATAATCATCCACAATCCGTGTACGGCTGTAAATCTAAGCTACGCGGGCGAAGCTACGGGCAACAGATAGTTTATAAATAAAAGCTATTACCACTTGCCACCGCTTTGATTCGATCCCAGGGTCACCAGGATGTCTGAAACGTTAAATCTACCTTAGCTCAGAACCAACCTTGGATCTCTATCTTCATTTAAAAGCCTTGCTCTTGTCGCTGGAGTAATCGCTAATCCTGCTTTCTGCCAATAACTTCACCCCCGATACGTACGACTTCTTCTTCTTAATCTGTTCTATATAAGTTCTCCTCGGTCTACCTCTTCCTCTCTTTCCCTCAATCCTTCCTTCTATATTCAAAGGATTATCGTATCATGTGACTAATCATATTTCCTCTTCGGATATACAACCCTGGTTAAACAAGAAAAATGCGGCGCGAGCCTAAGTATGCATGGCACGCTCATTGACAAATATGAATCCGAGGCGCCCTGACACATGTCCGCGGCGATGTGGACCACGATTAATTACATTATCATCACAAATATAATCAACATACTTCACAAACGTATCTAACGCCCAATTACTAGAAACAATAATAAAACAAGTTTATAAACTGACATATTTTCCTGTTACAAGTTAAACATTTCACTTTTATTTCGCGAAGTTTGATATTTCGGCATCCTTTATGAATGCCTTGTTTATGAGGCGTGTAAATGTGCATTTTAAACAGTATTAACGCATTATGGTCCAGGTTCCAAGGCACCATTTTTGCACTTGACTATAACACACCCAACAATTTCTTGTGCGAAAATTCTCGATTGTGGTAGCTAACAGAAGTAGCAAGGATATTATTATGTCGATTTGATGATGAACGTAGGAGCGGGATAACGTACCACGCAATTTGTAGAACAATATGACATTGATAATAGGACCACTTACTTAGCATCTGGTGGCGTGTCTGCCAGTTTGCCTATGCCTATGGAAATGATCGCCTCCAATATACAGGAAATATGTTATTCGATTTTTGCTTACGTCTTTACTTATTTCCCATGAAGTCAGCCATGAGAAAAACCGTGTGCTACCTGAAATTTACTGATTGTGGCATTATAGACGGGAAATAAAAAAAAGTAACATTATAAAATTACACGATCGAATAGAATCCAAGTAAACTAAGTACGATATTTCGTACGATATATAAGATTGAAATTATTTGTTTACTTTCGTTACTCTTCGTGATAACAGTCCGCCGTGATTGTAATTTGTAACCACTAGTTGGCGCTGGCATCGCGCACCCAGCGAATAGAGAAGCAGTTGGAGCATTGTTATTGTTGTCATCTGTATCTAGACCTGACATAGCATACGCTGTGAATATTGTTAGCAGGTATATCGTAGACCCAGGTCCTTCACATGTTACAGCTATGAAAAGAAGCCTCTTGAGTGAGAGGTCCGGTTTAGATCCTGACCCTGTGATGCCTTGAAATGGGGTTTTCTAAATTTCTACGTGCATCTGAATTCTGAAAATCTCATGTTCAGAATTCAGATGCACGTAGAACAAATCGCTTGCTCACCGGTGAAGGAAAACATCGTGAGGAAACCTGCATGCCTGAGAAGATTAAAAAGTCTTTGAAGGTGTGTGAAGTTCACCAACCCGCATTGGGCCAACGCCCAACGCATCGGTGAACTATGGCCCAACACTCTCCTCGCCTGATTTCGAGGAGGAGACCAGTGCTGAGCAGGGGAACATAATACCTATAAGACAAACAACATAATATAAAACATAATAAGGGTTGATATTACTATTATCTACTAAAGCTGGAAAAGTAAAAAACAACAAACGAGAATATGACTGCAACAGCATGTTTGTTACAAACCTTAATTTGTTACACGGTCGTTTTAAAAAATAAATGGAATGGGGAATATGGACTGCGATTTTATTTTTTTAAATTAATTTAAAGACATTTTCAATCACAATGCAAAATTTTGTTTTATGCTCAGATAGAATAAATACGACTAATAAGGCTAGCGGAAACCTTTAACAGCATAATATTTTAATAGGGAAAAATTATTTCACTTTCTGCAAATTAAAAAAAAAAGATGTTTTACTGAATTTTAGAATTAAGTTAAATTCATGCTGTGCAATAACATAATATGGAAATTTTATTTTCTTTTTAATTTATCATTTGTTATTACAAAAGTTTAATAAAAAAATATTAACGATAGACATTACATTACGTACATAACAAAAATGTGTTTCTCTCTCGTGTTGAGGTGAAGAAATTTTGTATCGCATAATGTAAGCTAGCATATTTTAAGGTAAAAAAAATCGGTTGTCTGTAAAGTCGGTTTACTGACGATAGTTGAACGTGACAACGTCATAAGAAAATGGAACGCCTCACAGCGAGGTAACGCCGCATGCGTCATGTATTTTCGTGCGTGCACCTGGCTCCATTGAATTATAAGACGTTGTCACGTCAATATAATAAGGATTAAATAATATTATATTATATTTTGTTTAAGATACAAGTCAGCGTTGACAAATAGCTTTACCTACTATCATAAACAAATAAAAAACGTAGACGTCAATTATTGTCAAAATGTTTGCGCCCGCTGCCCGTTGTCACTGTCATTTCTCAATTTAACTGCAACCGGTTTGTCAAATGCTGGAAAGTGTAAACAAAAACAATTCATGAAAATTGAGAATATAGAACGATAATATTTCATTTTCATAAAACAACTATTATTTCTTTAGAAGTATAATCACAAAATACAAATTGTATAAACAAATGTGTGACGACGAAGGTAAACAATTTTAGGTTATACAGCCAAAATGATTAATTTATATTAAAATCTCTGAAGTATTAAGTTTTTTTGTTTTATTTTTAGCTCCGTCAGACATAAGTCTTTTAGTAATAGTGGTTGATACAAACCCAAACCAGAGATACATTACAGAAGATCCCAAAGTGCTTACAGGATGTCTGGACGCAGTAATCGCCTTTGCCAATTCACATTTAATGCAGAAGTCGAGAAACCAACTAGCTGTTATTGGATGTCATTTTCATAAGAGGTACTGCGAATAAATCTTTTTAATACCACTATCTATTTCAAAGATAAACATAAACTGTATGTTTATTACTTACAACTGAGTATAAAGCTAATATGTATAAATTTAGTTAGAGAGCTAATTAGTTTATTGGTTAATTTCATGGATAGTTTGAAAACAATATCATTCACCTTGGGAACCCTTCACCTGACTAATACTTAAAATGTTAAAAATGCAAATGTTTAAAAAAAAAGTAAAATGGATTTGATGTTACTAAATCACACTGCAACAATTCATTAGAATTCACCTAAAATTACAGCAGTAGCTTAACTACTTAAGGAAATCTACAATTATTGTTATCAGCAGATACACAATTCACAATGTTAGTTTGAAATGGAATATTATTAAATATTTATAATTTAAAAGCTACTTTAATGCATCCATTGTATATACTAAGTTATACACAATTAGATTTGACTTAATAAATGAAGGAAGGTAAATTAAGATTTAATATTTCAGTGAGTATTTATACCCGTCACCCGGCAAGCCATTGGATGTGCGACAAATAGACGGACAATATGAACTGTTTACCTTAGTAGAGAAGACTATCAAAATGAGGTATGATCTAGTCTTTATCATTATGCATTAATAGTACTAAAAATAATGTAAAGGCGAAAGTTTGTCACTTTTGGTGTTTGTTCCTCTTTCACGTAAAATGGCTGAACCTATTAGTTAAAACAGTGGACAACCTATACCTTCGATTAGGATATAGCCTACATTTTATCCAAAAAAATTCAAAGTTCCTATGGGAATTATATTTGCCATAATATTAGTTATAATTCATAATAATGTGTCATTGGTAATTAATAATTACTGTCAAATGCATAAAATTTATATTTACTGGTGGAACACAACAAGTCTATCAATATAGTATAAAGAGATGTGTTACATTGATACAGTTGGAACAGCATGACCGGGGTGGTACGTCTCGCTCACATGACACTAGAGTACAGCGTCAGTTTGTGAGTTGGTGGTCCATTGGGGGGATAGGGTAAAGGAAGGCAATCCATCTGCATAACCTCTGGTGTCGGTAGTCACTATAAGGCTCCAACTGCTTGTTTGCCTCCTTATGGCATAAAAAATTTGCATTCTTGCAGGCTTGTAAATCTCATAAAGAGTCAACCACAAGAAGAGCGACCTGGTGAATCGTTGCTGGCTGGTGCTATGGCTATGGGACTATGTTTTATTACTAGAGTGAGTTATTTATGATACAAAACTATTGACTCTATGTTGAGCTAATATTATTAACGCAAAGGTTTGTATGAATGTTTGTTACACTTTCACGCAAAAACTACTGAACGGATTTTAATGAAACTTTACAATAATATAGCTAATACATTAGAATAATACATAGGTATATAGGTGTAACCGCAGGGCACAGCTTCAACAATAAAAAAAATTTTTGCTTTATTTTATTGTATTTTATAGTTGTACTGACATTATGAAATAAGCTGTATTGGTTGTTCCACTATGTTTTACAGAAAAATAACACTGTTATTATAATTAATAAAAAAATATATTAAAAATTCCTTCATTTCAGTACTGCATGTACCTATCGGTAGTCTCATAATGTTAATAACATAAAAATTGTTCATAAATGATTTGTTTCTATTATTGCATATAATGAATTCAAAATCATAAAAATAAATGGTTTAATTTACAGATGCGCAGGGAAGCACCGTTGGGGTTAAGGATGAGCAGTCGAATGCTCGTTGTGACGGGCAGCTCGGACACAGCCGCTCAATATATCAACTACATGAATGTGTTCTTCACAGCTCAAGTAATACACCGAACCACGGCATATTATATGCATGCAACAGTGCCTTTCTCTCAAGTTGAAGCAAACTGCTCAGTGTGCAAAGTTTCACCATAATTAGTTATGTAGTTTAGAAGCTAATAATGGGTAAACAAGTCTGTTCGTCACTGTCACTGCTTTGACTAAATTTCTCGTCTGTCGAATACCACTACATAAAAGTTTAAATTACTACAATAATAATTAAGCTATGTAGTTGTAACAGGAAATAAGTTAAAATTGGGCTAGGGCAGTGTTTTTTAATCTGTGTCGCACCCCCAGGGAGGTCGTTAGCAAAAGGTAGAGATAAAGAAAGAAAGGCAAGGTTCTTTAGTACAGTAAAAGCCTCGTTTATTTAAAAAAAAATATAACGTTATCTTACAATAATTCTAACTTTTTTTGGCTGGTCCAAGGGGGTCGCCAGAAATTTTTAACCTTTAAAGGGGTCGTGTATTTAAAACACTGGGCTAGAGTATAGACATACTCTACTGTTCTGATTTTGAGGAGACCCAATTTTGCCAATGCCAACGAACTATGCATATTACTCCTCGGCTTTTTTCTTTTTTTCGGATGTATCTATGCTAACGGCCCGAAGGCCCTAATGCTACATCGGATTAGTGTGAGCCCATTTGGCTCACTTTTGGTTTGTAAAAGTGGGGGGTTGCCCCCCGCCAACCGTGCAGTCTGCGACCACACGGCCTCCTGGCGTCGGGTACCAACCCGAGCCTTTTTTCGAGGAGACCCGTGTTCCAGCTGTTATGATTTGCAGAAGCAGCAGGTGTTGATAGACGTGTGCTCGCTGGACAAGCACCTGAGTCTCCTACAGCAGGGCTGCGACATCACCGGCGGCTTATACCTGAAGGTGCCTTCCCTGGAGGGACTGCTGCAGTACTTGTTGGTATGTGTATTTATACTGTAGACGTTTTTTAAATTATTGGTGGGTGAATCCGAGGGGACGCATGTTTTCTGTGTATATGTATATGCAATGCTGTGGTGGTATCATCGAGTCTTGAACGTCAGTTTTGAACGTCAATTGAGTCTACCACCGGTTCCAAGACAAGACCACTGAGAATAACCGGCGAAACAAACTCAGTGGAACTAATCTTTTCAAATAATATGTATTCTATAACAACTTTAACATCTTATCCTGAAATGCCTGGGATGAACGCCCTATTCCCAGTGTGTGGTATCTTCCGTAAAATATTTTACTTTATAATATCCTTTACCACACAGACACTCTCTTATAACTTTTTTTAAAATTTTTAATGGATAATGAGCGTTTTCTGGGATCCTATTGTAAAAACGTATACAGAGTTGCCTTTAAAAGAATTGCTTACTTTTGTGAGTCTAATCACTTGTACATCTAGCCTGTGTTTAATATGTATATATGCCTACTATGGATGTCACTTTTCTTACAAAATTCATTTATGCTTTTACGAACATATAGTAATTGATGATACTTTAATATGTGATATGATCTTAGATTATACATAATATATTATAGAGCGCGCGTCACTAAGTATGAACTGTAAGCACAGGTATGAACATAGACAAGACCATTGTCTTGGAAACGTTCAATCAGTGACAAAACAACACACGTCACATTAGGTCACGAGCGATGTTATATTTATTTGTTTTATGTTAATCGTGAAATGTAAAGTGCGAATTTGTAAGAATTATTCCCGAAAGCAAAATAAAAGAAGCAATAATATTTATATTTTCGTGTGCATTGAGGGGTGCTTATGTTCATTAGTGGATGGATAGAGGCTGATGATGATGATGATGAATGTTCTAATTAAAAATATCGATATTTTTTATGCATTACCCATGGAACGTCACTCTCACAGCGCTTTACTATAGAAAAATATCTATATAACGCATCTGCTTACGATCGGTACAATGAAACGGCGTGACAGCAGCACTCTATATAATATTATGTATACTCTAAGGATATGATACTATGGTGTGGTGATGTGGTAGTGGGTGTTCCTGCCGGAGGCCTACGAGCGACGGTCGCTGGTGCTACCGGGGCGGGGGCGCGTGGACTACCGCGCCGCCTGCTTCTGCCACCGCGACCTGCTCACCATAGGCTACGTGTGCTCCGTCTGCCTCAGTGGTAAGTACCATCTACAGTTACACATACACTACGGGTCTGTTTCAACAGTAGGTACCATCTATAATATTATATAATATATATGTCCCACTGCTGGGCACGGGTCTCCTCCTCGAAATCACGCGAGGTGTGGGAGGAGGGTTTTGGGCCAAAGTTCACCGATACGCTGGCCTAATGCGGATTGGTGAACTTCACACACCTTCAAAGACTTTTAATCTCATCAGGCATGCAGGTTTCCTCACGATGTTTTCTTCACCGGTGAGCAAGCGATGGTCTCGTGTTCAGGTGCACGTAGAAATTTATAAAAACCCATTTCTAGACATCAAAGTCAGGATCGAACCCGTACCTCTCGGCTCTCACTCAAGAGGCCGAGATTCAGGCCTTGTCGTGGCGGTGGGGCTCAGTAGCCTAGGGTGAGCCCAGCACCTTGGGCGAAGCTAATTGAGCCGAGAGGGCTCTTTGTACCCCTCTTCTTCTCTAAGAAGAGGGGACAAAAGAGCAGGGGGCAAGGGGCGTGTATGGGAACCTCACCCCATTGTACTGCCCCTTTGTGGAGGTGGCGTTGGTCCCTTGCGGGACTGGCTAGCCGTTGAGGTGCCCTGTTAGCTTAACAGATCCGGGGCACCTCACCAAAGGCGGCATTGGTGGCACTAGCCGGGTTTTAGTGGGTAGAGCTGCGTCCACTTACCATCTTTCGGGCGCAGCGTGTCCCACATACCCGCGTGGGGAGACCCACTCCCTAGGCGGGATGCCTCAGAGCATTTCCCGGCGTTAAAGAAAAAAAAAGGCCATCGTTGCTACCACCATTTACCATTATATTATATAAAAAACCGTCCTCCTCCGGTGTAGTAGGATCACTTACCACCAGGTGGTAAGTGACGTGGTGGTAAGACGATTGCCACGTCTTCTATAAAAAAATACACAGTACAGACAGATAACAACGAGTATGTCTCAGTTCACTTACTAGCGATTGAACTTATTACAATTGATACATCTGTTACGCAGTCTTAGTATTAGACTAGCTGTTGCCCGCAGCTTCGCCTGCGTTCACTTAGATTTATAGCCGTAAGTTGATGATGATTATTTTATACCCTAAGTTACTCCCTATAACATCAGCTATCTGCCAGTGAAAGTCCCGTCATAATCGGCCCAGCCGTTTCTGTGCTAACAGACAAATAAAAATGGTAAAATATGTTATTTTTATTTATTTTTATATTTATTATTAAGGGGGGCCTTGTCGTTCGCGTCCGTGGGTGAGACCTAACCACCACCCCACACGTGCCCCCGGGTGGTGCCAAAGGAGCGACAACGTCGAGTATCGGGCGACGGTAAACACAACCCGACACTGTGACTTACCATCACAGTGGCAGAGAAGATAGGAAATGATCTTCTCAAGAGGTCTTGGCTTAACCGCCTGGGCCTGAGGAAGAGAACCTCCCAAAAAGAAATTACCGCAATTCTACGGTGGGATCCGCGCCAAGAGAATGCATGGCTGGTGGGAGACCAGTTACTAGCGCCAACCTCCACGGACCCGGCAAACGTCGTTGAATCAGCCTTCCTGAGGGAATGGGCGTCACCCTTCAGGCGACCATTTATATCGACCCTACTCGTGGAAACAAAAATGGAATCACAAGAAAACTCTACATCTTCGACTTTTTCACCTCACCACCATAATGATATGTTATGTGATCCGGCTAACCCCCGGCGCCATGAGGTACCCGGGCCTCGTGGTGTGAAATATGTTACCGAAGACTGTGCAGACGTGGGTAACCAGGCCTCTGCTTCAGTGAATACTACTGGAAGACGTATGTTTGTACAACAGGTGTTTCATCCAAGCCTTTTTACGAGAACTAGAAGTTCCTCACTGGGAAGTATCTCTCAAATAGAACCCTCAACACAGACAACATTAGGAAATAATCTAGAAATAATTACTTCCAAACCGCCGGACTGGCAGAGAGTCCCTGTATCTAAAAGCCATAAACGGAAAAAATTATCACAGACACCATCCCCAGAAAGTGTAAAAACCAGAACCGTTACGAGGATTTATCTGTAAACGAGACAGAAGAAGAAAAACGACCTAGCAAACCACCACCAATCATCCTATATGGTATTGAGGATGTAAACAAACTCACACAACTACTGGAATCTGCAGCTGATCAAGACCTCTTTACTTTCAAAATCGTAAATAGGAATCAACTAAGGGTCTCTTGTAAAGATGTTATAACCTACAAAAAAATTATCACTGTAGTTCGAGAGAATGGACTTATAGGTCACACATTCAACCTTAAGGACCAGCGCTGCTTTAGAGTGGTTATAAAAAACCTCCACCACTCCACCCCTCTCAGTGCTATCGTGGAGGAAATTGAAAAAACTGGGAACAAAGTGTATGGTGAGATTGTTAACGCCAAGTATGGACCAGACAAAAAACCAACATCTATATTCTTTGTAAATATTGTCCCTGGACTAAACAATAAGGTAGTTAAGGATATCAAATACATATACCACCAGTCGGTTGTTACCCCAAAAAGAGGACAACATTACCACAGTGCCAGAGGTGCCAAGAATACGGTCACTCTAAAAATTACTGCATGCGGCCGTATCGTTGCGTGAAATGCGCTCAAGGACACAAAACTGCCGACTGCCCAAAGAAAGATCGGAATACACCAGCCCAATGCGCTCTCTGTGATGGTGCACACCCTGCAAATTATAAAGGCTGCGAGGTATACAGGGAGATCCTCGCTAGAAGAATAAAAGAAAGTCGCACAGAGTGCAACTCACAAAAATACCACCAGACATCTAGAGCCGAAACACACTACGGAAGTAAAGCCCGAAAACATCGGAGGAAGTATACCCAATGACACCTATGCTGAAAAATTGAAGAGGAACACAAACGAATTGAAACCTAAAACAAAACCATATAATAAATTAGAAGAAATAATATTAAAACAATCAGAAAAATTTGACCTTATCTTACAACAGATGAGCACTCTCTTGAGTCTCATAACAACACTGCTGGACAAGATCTCAAAATGATCTCTCTCAGGGTAGCCACATGGAATATTAATGGCTTAACACCAAATAAGTCCGAGTTAGAGGTGCTAATTGCAAGTAACAAACTTGATGTTGTGCTAATATCAGAAGCGCACTGTACGGATAAAAGTAGCATAAAAATTAAGGGTTGTTACACCTATATCACTTGTCACCCTGATGGCACTGCCCATGCTGGAACTGCCATTGCCATCAGATCGAACATTAAGCACTTTGTCTTACCCGAATATAAAACAAGCCATATCCAGGCAACATCTGTAGTAGTTGAAAGTAAAGATGGACCCCTCAACATATCTGCGGTATACTGCCCACCGAAGTATAGAATAGATAGTGCAAAGTACTCCGAATTCTTCCAGACGCTGGGAAACAGATTCATTGCTGGTGGCGACTGGAATGCCAAGCATACATACTGGGGCTCCAGATTAATAACAACAAGAGGTAGACAGCTAAAGGGATGCATCGACGGAAATGACCTGGAATCGATCTCATCTGGTGAACCAACATACTGGCCTACAGACCCAAAGAAAAATCCTGACCTGCTCGACTTCTTTATTAGAGAGGACTTTCGAGACACTATCTCAAAGCCGAGCCTTGCTATGATAGTAACTCTGATCATTCCCCTGTAATTCTAACCGTAAGCACGACTATAATATGCTATGAGGAACCCGAGACCTTGTTTAATAAATTTACCGACTGGGAAGGATTCAGGGAATACATTGAGGAAACTATACAACTACATGTATCGTTAAAAACACCGGAAGAGGTAGAATATGCCACAAGCTACATTACTAGCCTAATACAGAATGCATGCTGGATGAACACTCCAATCAAAAAGGAACGGGCTTCAACTGGAAACATTCATCTCGATATAAAAAATAAAGTGCTAGAAAAAAGAAGGATTAGAAGGGTCTGGCATCAATCTAGACATAAATCTGATAAGACCGCTTTAAACAAAGCCGTCAGTGAATTGAAGGAAATGCTTAATAGTATTAATAATGCAACTCTACAAAGTAAACTGCAAAATTTGACCGCTACCGCATCATCTGAATATGCCCTCTGGAAATTCACAAAACCGTTTAAAAGACCGCAACAATTTAAGTCTGCAATAAGAAAAAATAGCGGAGGCTGGGCTAGGACTGGTAAAGAAAAGGCAGAAATATTTCCAAAACATCTAGCTAACGTATTTAAACCGAACGATAGTGAATGCAAAGAATTCGAGAGGGAACTAGACGACTACCTACTACAAGACTTCCAACTATCACTTCCACCAAGACCAGTCACAGTGCGCGAGATTTCATGGGCCATAAAAAGAATGAAGAACAACAAAGCCCCTGGCTTCGACCTAATCACCAAAGAGATTCTTATGCAACTTCCTAGAAAAGCTTTAGTCTTTATTGCAACTCTCTTCAATGGTATCCTCACGGTCCAACACTTCCCAACTATGTGGAAAGTATCCATCATCTCCATGATACATAAGCCAGGAAAACCTCCAGATCGTGTTACATTGTACAGACCGATAAGTTTACTGCCTGTATTGTCTTAAGGTGTTTGAAAGGATACTCCTGAACAGAATACTGCCACTACTGGATGAAAATGAAGCCATCCCCAAACACCAATTTGGGTTCAGAAAACACCACTCGACAATCGAGCATGTTCACCGGGTTTGTGATAAAATACGGCATTCCCTTGAAGCTAAAGAGTACTGCTCTGCTGTATTTCTTGACATTCAGCAGGCGTTTGACAAGGTATGGCATAAAGGCTTACTCTAGAAAATAAAAACATTCCTACCACATACCTACTATACCCTGATGAATTCTTACCTGTCAAATCGCATGTTCCAAGTACGAGAAAGTGGAGACACATCAACTCTTCCAACTCTGTACACCTTATACACTGCAGACCTCCCTCAGTCAACAGATGTAATGAGCGCTACATTTGCTGATGATACTGCACTATTAGCAAGCAGCACAGATCCACAAACTGCTTCAAATACTTTACAAGAAAGCCTCAACAAAGTAGGTGACTGGCTGCAGAAGTGGCGCATCAAAGCAAGTGCTACTAAATCGGCCCACATAACTTTCACTCTCAGAAAAGGAAACTGCCCACCCATACAACTGGGAAACAATAACCTGCCCCAAAGTGACTCAGTCAAGTACCTTGGAATACACCTGGACAGAAGGCTGACATGGAAAAATCATATCAAAAGGAAGCGTGATGAAACAAACATACGGTTTCGGACCATGTATTGGTTAATGGCACGCAACTCTAAACTTTCGTTGGACAACAAGCTCCTTATCTATAAAATGATCCTTAAACCTGTGTGGATGTACAGGATCCAACTCTGGGGAAGCGCTTGTAACTCCAATTTAACTATTATACAGAGACTACAAAATGGCATATTGCGTACCTTGTCAAATGCTCCATGGTTTCTCACTAACTCTGAAATCCATGAAGCTCTGGAAATCAAAACAGTAAAGGAAGAGATCCAACAGTCTTCCACCAACTACAAAAATCGGCTTGACAACCACCCGAATGACTTGGCTGCCGAATTGGCAAAAATTAACTACCGTAAACGCCTTAAACGCTACGATATCCAAACTCTACATACTAGATGGTAAAAAGGGAGTGTCTTCCGCTGGGGAGACCCCTCACAATGTTTCGACCACCCAACAAATCTGCTTATAGTCGTGGGACTGATTGCAGATGAAAAAAAGTTATTTTTGTATAAGTAGGTACCGGATATACATCCATATGCATTCAATAAAAAGCGGTTATTTTAATATTACAAACAGACACTCCCATTTTGTTTATCTGTATAGATGTATAGATAAGAACTTAAAATTATATAATTTCATTTCAGTGTTCTGCAAGTTCAGCCCTATTTGCACCACTTGTCAGTAAGTATACTCTTTACAATATATTTTTAATGTGTTTTTATTCGACGCTGTAGAAAAGATGCGCTGTGCTGCGCTCCCGTCGAGGTGCCCTGTTGCTCAACAGATCCAGGGCACCTCACCAAAGGCGGCAGGCAATCGTCGGGTTTTAGTGGGTAGAGCTGCGTCCACCTTACCTTTCGGGTGCAGCGAGTCCCACATACCCACCTGGGGAGTCCTCCCTCCCCCGCGGAATGCTTGAGAGCATATCCAGGCGGAAAATAAAAAATAAAAAAGATGGCTACCATTCTTCAAGCATATAACCGGATAGAGTAGTAATGTGAGCCATACAATTTCGAAACTGGTCAGTGATTTGTCACTGACGTAATAGCAATTCAATCAATCTGTGATCTGTATATACGGCCCATCGGCCAATCATCCATCAATGCCCATCTGTCAGCCAATCAGAGCGCAGAAGAAGAGAAGTACCAGTTTACATATCTCATTTTATCTATTCTTATTCTAATATTAGGTATGTCCATATCGAAAAGTAGACAGAGTGGTGATGACCTGCACTAATCATTATTTTTACAGCACGGTGTTCAAAATCGGAGGTCCCTTACCCATCAAGCCTAAGAAGAAGAAACTTAAGGTTTAAGTTTTTTTTAAGTTTAACTAAGAGGTTTTGTACCTCATTGAAGAGAAAATTAAAAAAATATACAGGTTATTTGTAACACCAGCAACTCCTAGGAGTAGATAGCTAACATTATAAACAACATTAGTTCTAAGACTGTTACTACTAGGTTGAAATAACCCTGTAGAAGAAAGATTGAATAAATGTTTGAAATCTTAAACGGATAAGATGTTATTAATTAAACAGTGGTCACTCTAAGTATTGTAAATTTCTAAATACATTTTATTTTATAAGTAAATGTGTATTCATTACCTAATACCTAACCCATTTGAAAAAAACTATTACCAGAATTTGCATAATGTAATACCGGGTGTATTTGGAACGCTTGCGAAGAGGTATGATAGTGTTGGCATAGCCTGACTGCCGCACCGCGCGCGTCTTCAGTGCGCCCGCTAGTCGCGCGTCTCGCGGTTAGCATGAGTGCATAGTGTGTATATATACATTGCGGGTTTGCAAAATACACAAGTCCTAAAATTTTCTTTTAAAAACGTGTCTGAGATAAATGTTTATATGCGTTATATAGTATATAAATAGTATATTATTAGAGTTTAATCTTCGCAAGCGTTCCAAATACACCCGGTATATGATAACCTCTTTGAAACTATTAAAACATGTATGATGATAAAAGTTAAAAAAAAAATGGAAAGGCTGAGTTCCGTAGCGATTAACGGTTATTATTTTCTTAAAATAACTTATATTTTAAAATTATTAAAGAAACATAAAGGTACGCGTCCATTGGCTCGCGCCGGACGCGAGCAACACGCAACGGATTTTAGTTTGCTTTGTATAGAAAGTCATACATATTCGTCCACTGATTCGCACCTTACAGATCGCATGTAAGTGTCACTTTCTAGTTTCTATACATGGAAACTAAAACCCGTTGTGTACGATGCGGACATGTGGACGCTTACCTTAAAGCATAGGTACGCTTTGAGTAGTAATGTGAGTCATAAAATTCAGAAACTGGTTAGTGATTTGTCACTGACGTAATAGCAATTCAACCAACCTGTATGTACGTCGCATCGGCCATCATCCATCAATGGATATCAGTTGGTCGCAGAACCGGCGCAGCGACAGTTCAAATCTCGCCAGGCCCGGACACCGGAAGGATTTACAGATTAATAGTTTTTTCTTGATTCGCTGGGTGGTGGTGCATGGCCGTTCTTAGTTACTAGAGCGTTTTGTCTGGTTAATTCCGGTAACGAACTAGATTCGAGCCTACTAATTATAGGCATCGCCACTAAAGTGTGCGTGACTTCGGTCGCGCAACTCACTGGCGACGTATTTAAAAAAAGTGCGTGCGTACAAAGTACACAATATGTCAGAAGTGACAGACTATTTGGCGAACAAATTTTTAAATCTCGTTTATATTTTATACAAATCTAAAGCTTTAAATTACCGAGACTTGCGATGCGACATTCGCTCTATCTCACTCTCTCGATCTTTCTCACTCGCTTGCTCCCTTCTCTCACTCCATGGCTATGTGCTTCGTGCTACGTTGACTTTTCTCACTCGGTCTCAATCAATCTCTCCCTCTTCTTGGACAAAACGTTGCACATGTCCGTGACGTTTCACTCGTAAAAATTTTACCCTCATGCACGCAAAGAAGTTTCACTTCAAAAAGGTTCGCCTATCCAATTATCATAAAAAGCTACCTGTTGTCTGTATTAAAGGGTATAAATGTAGCAATTTAAGACGAATTAAATGTGTTTATATAAATGTATGCGTGTGTATGTGTGTATTTGCTTC
Source organism: Helleia helle (assembly GCA_963853865.1). NCBI lineage: Eukaryota > Metazoa > Arthropoda > Insecta > Lepidoptera > Lycaenidae > Helleia > Helleia helle. The sequence goes on from OY971436.1 coordinate 6,353,540, forward strand.
ATTTAAAACCCTTGCAACAGTGGCGCCACCCGTATTTAACGCTTTTAGACGGACACTTTTGGCATGTAAGTACTCCTTATTTCTATATTCCTTAACCTCGATATAATTGTTTTATTATATTTAACTAAACAGCTACAGTCCTTGAAATACTTCAAGAGTTACCGATTGATTCGTTAATAATAAAACGCATATCACTTAAGTGCACTTTTCCGATAAACTTTATCACTGGTGTAAATTATATATCAATAGACTATCGATTTTTGTGATCGGCCGTATTCAGAATTTTCTATTAAACTAATTACACACATTTTGCTTTAATATTATCTGTACTATACGTAGGTAACTACTGATTATCTTGTGAGATTTATCTGTAAAGCCGGTCTGTATTGCAAAGCGTCAGCAAAACTTATAAAAGGTTGCAAGTAATCAGAAATTACTAGGCTACTTTACTTCATCATCATCATCAGCCTCTATCCGTCCATTGTTGAACATAAGCCTTCCTCAATGAACGCCAAGACCACCACGGTAATCGTCCTCCTACCTGGTGAATGGCTGACCAACACCCTCTACCTAATTATTAATATTATTAATTTACATACAACAATAACACTGTAAACATTTGGAAAAATATATTTATATTGCACTCAATTCACAAATACATCAAAGGTAAATATTTAAGTACTAGCTGGTGCCAGCGACTTCGTCTGCGCAGGATAAGATTTTAGTTTTTTTAATAAAAAGTATCCTATGTTACTTCTAATACCTCCAACAATATGTGTACAAAGTTTCATGATGATCGGTTAAGTAGTTTTAGCGTGACAGCGTAGCAAACAAACTTACTTTCACATTTATACTAATATTATAAAGCTGAAGAGTTTGTTTGTTTGGACGCTCTAATCTCAGGAACTACTGGTCCGATTTGAAAAATTCTTTCAGTGTTAGATAGCCCATTTATCGAGAAAGGTTATAGGCTATAATAACATCACGCTTTGACTAATAGTAGTTAAGTTGAGTAAGTTTACGCGGGCGAAGCAACGGGCAACAGCTAGTTTATAATACTATTAGTAGGATGTTCAGTTATAAAAAAACTGTAATTCCCTCACATACTTTAATACACATCAGCATACTCTTTAACTCATTAATAAAGTCTCTATAAGTAGAAAATGCAAGCGAAGATCTCTTCCCGTCCCACTGGCTACAACCAAGGAAGCACAAAGGAGTGTGGTCGAGGAGAGGCTTCCGACTTCTCTTAAATAAAAAGTAGCCCGAATTTTACCACAGACGATGGAGTTAATAAGGGGCACAACACGAATTACACAAACAATGTAATTACCTAATATTATTATAAGTACTATAGATAGGTAGGTACAGATATTTACCTAACTCGTAAACTCTTTGTGAGTATATGATTAAATTATAATCTAATTAGCAATAATCCCGCAAAACACGCGGCCTTTACTGCAAATGTGTGAGTGCACGCATATGCATGCATATAGCACCGCCCTCCTTTCCCACACTGCATATGCGTACACTCGCATGCACCATCACCTCGCATGCACCACAACCACAGTAAAAGACCACCACCACACAATCTACGCACCTTTCGCCCCGACACCGAGGCATCCTCAGGATGTAGACTCTACGATTAGTAATCGTTAAGTGACTTGCAGGCCCAAACACCCGCCTTATATTAGCTGGTTCCCCCACTACCCCCACCGAATAACCGTATTATGGGAGAATTCGTTAAATCGGTTTGGTCATTCAAAAATGCAATCGATTTATTATTTTTATGTTTTATTATTTCGAGTTGTTCCAACACACTTAGTCGAAATCCCTAGTCGCATTTGTGTAAAACTTGGAACGTATGGTTGCTACTAACGTTATGTCCTGTCTCTTGTAGATGTTTTGCAAAATGGGATTTTTGAGGCTGGTCGTTCCTAAACGCTGAGATATGTTCTTTATATCTAGTTTGGAAATTTCGTCCAGTTTGGCCTACATATACACCGTTACACTGTGAGCATTTTAATTTGTACACACTAGATGAATATTTACAATCTATTTTGTCTTTGTTGTTACAAATATTTCTTAATGTATTATTTGTCCTGTAAGCAACATGGACATCAAAATTTTTTTTTTTTTTTTTAAAGATTATAATTTAATCTTATATAATGGATTTCCGCAAAGTAACGCCTGATTCTATTAACTATCTTTGTGAGTAGTTTTTACTTACTTCTTTATTTAATTTTACTTTAAGTTAATACTTCTTTATAAAACTTTCACATTTTTTCGCCCCATATTATCTCTAAAGCATGAAGTTAGTAAATAAGAGGAGATACTCCTTTCTTTAAACTTACAGCTGTAAGTGAGTGCCTGATCCGTCATCTTGAGTGCCCTTTTCATAGTAGTTTTGCTGTCAAAACCAATATAATATATATAAACTCTTTGGTCAAAACCCTGGCAATGGTAGCCATGTTAAGTGCCGATTTGAGTTGTAGACACCTTTTTTTCGTAGGTATGCCCAGTCTATATATTATGTCTATGCTCTAAACTCTAAAGTTATTAAAAGTTTCTTTTTGGAATTCAAATAAAAAGTGTTACCATTTCGTAAATGCGGTACAATAAAGTATATTTTATTTTACTTCTAAATTCTTATCAATATGAGAATAATAAATCCTAAAAAATAAAGGGTTCACCGTTGTTACGATTTTTCGATGATTTCGAAAGCGTTGTCTATTTCTTCCTCCGGTGAGATCTCTTGGCTGTGTCTCCGCTTCAGGTCCTTTTCATTTGATTTCATTACACTGTATTCTACTGTTTTAGGTTTTTCAACATTCTGCATTTCCTGAAAACGATAAAGATTTTATTTTACTCCAAGTCTCTGTGTTTACTTAGCAGGTAATTTGTAAGTTTTTATGTAACAACAAAGACAAGACCATAAATAAGCAAGTTCTGCCCATTTTGGGGATAGGGAAAAGGAGGGCAACGCATCTGCTTAATCTCTGGTTGTGCGGATGTGTATGGGCGTCGACACTCACCAAAAGGCTTCGGCTGCTCGTTTGCCCTCCTATAATATAAAATTATTGTATGATTTTATAGTATACGCGGTATTAGGCCAGGCGACTCATTTATGTGTCCTTTGTTAGTCAGATCCGGGACACTCCCGTTCAAGCGGCTGAACTCAGGGGTACCGGCGCCGGGCGTCCCACATATGCCCGGGGACGAACCATTTTGAATGTGCAAAGCATTTCCACCGACTACAAAGAAAGGCAACACATTCACACGTTGCCTAAATATCCTGAGCCATAAGATGTTAAGTCTCGGTGCCAGTAATTACACTGCCTGTCCTGCCCTTCTCTCCGAAACACAGGAAAGCTGTTTCACGGGAGAAATAAGAAAGATGGTGGTACAGAAGCAGACGGGAGCGCGGCACAGCGCAACCACCGGTTTATATGAAATTGATACCAATACTATAAAACATTTAACTCATTTAACTAACACATTCAGAAAGACGACGAGTCGGTAGATCTCCGTTTATATAGGGAGATGTTCTCAGCGCTGGTGATTTGATCAGGTAGGAACAAGTTCAGCAACTTAGAACATGTTCAACAAAATTGTAGAATGAAACTTTACTACCCATTATAAACCCATTGTAATAATTTCATCTTCCCTATAATTTATTGAAAAACTTACTTGACCATAAACTTCCAATGAAAGAGACAGACGTTTCTTATTCGCTTTCATTCTTCCAGATCTAGATATGGACAGCTTCCGTCTGCCGTCCAGTGGAGGAGAGGCTTCCGACTTCTCTTCCTCATTCTCTTCATACCGCGACTTTCTCCTCTCCCCCGTGTTGAATATAGACTTGATGAACTTAGCCATGTCTTTACAGTGTAGTTCTACATGTACACTGCATGATACAATCTGAAAATAAAACTTGTAGATAACATGGGTTGGGTGGGGTATGTGAAGTCCCCTTCAAGCAGCTGAAGGCAACTCGCAGTGGTTATAGTGCGGTATGCCGACGCTGGGGTGGGAGAGCGCAGAGTGTCCCACATATCCCCGGGTACGCCCCATCCCCGGGTGAATGCGAAAAGCATTTCTACTGCGTAAAAAAAAGGTATGTGAAGTTCGCAGGCGGCGGTCACCTTCTACGAAACCTTCATTTCGCAGAAGGAGTCCATCCCACTCCGTCGACGTAGGATGGGAGTGCGGAGAAGGTGCGCACCTCCTGCCTCCCGTCTAACGAGACTCGGGGTAAGGTTGGGTACCCGCCCCAGTTAAAAGTTCCGGCGTCGGCGGAGGTACTCTTTGTTGTCGGAGTTACCCCATACTAGAAGGAAGCCATGTACCCTTTTAAGGGAACCGACCTGTGTTAGTCAGATACGGGACACTCCCCTTCAAGCGGCTGAAGGCAACTCGCACTGGTTTTAGAGGGCATGTAAAGTTCTATAGAAGTGTACAATTTGTTTGTGCACTGTATTCCCTTGGCCAGGAGGTCGTTAAAATAAAAATTTGCCCATCACGGAAGTAGGGTGGTGAAACACCTATGTTAATATAAATAAAAAAAACGGTACCAAAAGATGGAACAAACTAAGGAAATGATAGATAGCATCATACCGTTTGCCGTCAAGGCATTCGGATCGTTTTTACTGCCAAAGCGATAATCAATGTTTCACATTAAATTAGTAGGTAAGTACTTCCCATTGACTCGAAACAAACGTCTTTAATTTTCTAAAAATCCGCTTTCATAGCTGTCACTTTGTCTCCTAGATAGGCATAGTAACCTATTATTGTTATATTACAGTCTACAGACCTCAAAATCCAATCGCGTAGGTAATTAAACCAAAGCTATTAATCGGCGCCTGTATCTTATCAAACATTAAATAAAATCATTTGTATTTTATAAGATCTTCGCAAATGCGATAGCAAATCAAATTAAAATACTAATTATAACGTACAACGATAATAATTATTATAATCGTCGAATCTTTTTCCTGCAGACATAGATGATTTGGCAAAATATTAGGTAAAGGTGTTTTTTGTTTTTTAATTATCGTATTTATGTACGTAGGTACGTAAATTTGGATTGAAGTTCTCGTAACCAGGCCATAAAATATTATAAAAAACCTATCATAATCTGAATAGCATAAAAATTAAAAATTGGCTATAATCGGACCTAGGTAAACCATGGCGCCGAATAATTCAAATTTAGAAAATGATATTAACATCTCATTTATCGAATTATAGATAAAAAATTACATAAGGTATGTAATATTTGTCTATGGTCTTACCTTAAGCAACTATTTTCAAACATTATTCACGGTTGGATTATACAAACACCAGTTATTCGAACTGTTTAACAACTGATAAGCAAACTCTTTGCTTCTGTACACAAACAAGCTCGAAAATGGGCGAATGTGAACTACAGTTTTCATGCTCCTCGCCCTGATAAGATATACTTATCACAGATATGATAATAAGAATAATCATGTAAATAATTTCTGTTCAATAACTCTTCACGCTGTTGTTATAAGGCTGATAATATATAATTAAGTGATAGACAATAAACAATAAACGCGCTATTACAGATAACAATCTGCCGGCAATTGTACATAGATTGCACTTCCTACATAGTTTTATCAGAGCATTATTTGTATTTTCCGACTTACTGGTAAAACTGACAAACGTACCACCTGATGGTAAGTGGTCGACGTCGCCCATGAACATAAACTAGTATACCTAGGGAACGAGCCCAGGCAATTCATTTATATGTTGCCTATCCTGAGACATGAGATGTTAAGTGTCGGTGCCAGTAATTACACAGTCTGTCTTGCCCTTCTCTCCGAAACACAGCAAAGCTGTTTCACGGGAGAAACAAGCAAGATGGTGGTACCCATGCTGCTGGGAGCGCGGCACAGTGCTTCCCTCCCACCGGTACGGTTTAATCGACAAATGAAATGTTCATCGGCGATCCTCTAAAACGCACCTATGATCGACTAGTGTTCTTCGCGCTAGGTTATTCATATACCTACCTATCATCGGTAAGGGTTCTTCTCTTCCCTTACAACTCACAAGGCTTGAACCGTGGTAGACCACGGTTCAAGCCTTGTTGTGGCGGTGGAGCTCAGTAGCTTGAGAGTGAGGTGAGGAGCCTTAGACGAAGCAAAGTGAACCGAGGAGGCTGCTCTTTATACCCCTCTTAAAAGAAGAGGGACTAAAGAGTAGGCCGCGGATGGGAACCTCACCCCATTGCACTCTCCCGACGTTGGGGGGAGTTGTTCTGTGGCGCGGGACAACCCCTCCGTGGATGTGGCATTGATTCCTTGAGGAACTGACTAGCGGTCGAGGTGCCCTGTTTGCTCAACAGATCCGGAGACCTTACCTTGCCATCTTTCGGGCGCAGTGAGTCCCACGTACCCGTCTGGGTAGTCCCCACTCCCCAGCGGCGGCGTGCCTAAAAGCATTTCCCGGAGCGGAAAAGAAAAAAAGGGGTTCTTCTCTTAGGAAATTTATAAAGGACTCTCTAAAATTGATTTGAAATACGGTAGCGTTCATTGAGAGACCCTATTCAGATGTATAAGCTATGTTATTGTGAAGTTTCATCAAAATCCATTTAGTAGATTTTGCGTAAAAGAGTAACAAACATACTTACAAATTTTAGCGTTTATAATATAAGTAGGATAACTTGATATGATATTCTTCTCGCAGTCGACTAACTTCGACTCTGACTAGACAAAGCCCATTGTTGATTGTAACTATCAAGTTATTACACTATCACTATATGAACGTTTTTTAAAGAATTTCACTTGTTTAGACAAACGGGCGCACGAGCCACCCGATGGTATGTCATAATATGAAGCATTATTATAATAAATAAATAAAAAAACGATTAATAATTTTCCTATCTCTTATAAGAATCTTTAAAGTATACATATTTTACAATTAATTTATTAAGACGAAGAATTTATATCGATTTATAAGTAGGTACATTTTAGCATTCAAATATTAAAAAAGTAAGCTATCTAAAAGTGAGACATAATTTTACAATAAAATGGCAAAAAAATCAATCTAAGTAATTCATACAAAACCTTACTTGTCTGAATTTGGCACCAAAAAATATTTTTTTTAAACTTTTATTTAAACAATCCGATTGTCCGTCGTTTGTCCGTCAATGTCCGATGTAATTGTTTATTTGTCCGATAATTGTTTATTTATAAACAATTAAACAAATTTTTACTTGGAAGATAGCACTTTCTTTATTAAATCGACTTTTTTTTTCATTTGATCGGTAATTATTTTTTATTGATTGCCCGATCAATATTTTTATTTGTCCGATTGTTTTTCTATTTTTAATTAATTTTTTTGTGAAATTAATTTTGAATAATTTTTTTAAACTTTTATTTAAACAATCCGATTGTCCGTCGTTTGTCCGTCAATGTCCGATGTAATTGTTTATTTGTCCGATAATTGTTTATTTATAAGCAATTAAACAAATTTTTACTTGGACGATAGCACTTTCTTTATCAAATCGATTTTTTTTTCATTTGATCGGTGATTATTTTTTATTGATTGTCCGATCAATATTTTTATTTGTCCGATTGTTTTTCTATTTTTAATTATTTTTTTTGTGAAATTAATTTTGAATATTTTTTTTTTAACTTTTATTTAAATAATCCGATTGTCCGTCATTTGTCCGTCAATGTCCGATGTATATAAATAATAATATAGCTTGTGCATACATGGTTAAGTAAAGTTGTTATAAATGAATACAGAGAGAATACGCTAATGTACGGCAGCCTCCTGCAGTTATCACTTGCGACTTATAAGCTTTTTCTTTTATTATTTATTTATACTTTCTTTTCACTCATGCTCACTTTCTCTCTTTTTTTCTATCTAATTGTTATCCTCTATTATTTGTTAATTTTTTTTATTCAACAATAACTTCATAGCGTCTATCGATTACTATGTGTCAGGAAAAAAAAACAAGTGAAAAGGTATCAATCATCTCAGTACTTCCAGACCAGATTTCAATTACACAAAAATAATAATAGTTTATGATAATAATAAAATAATTAATAATCACTAGGAATAATTAATACAAAAAAATATGAAACTTGGAGTTTCTATTGACCTGTGCGTAAGTTAGTCTCCTGGAAAGTCATAAGTAATTACAGATCTTACGATTTGTGCGTAAGTTAGAAGGCAAAACTATTTGAAACTAAAAGTAATAATAACAACGACAACAACGATAATAATAATAATAAAAATAATAATAATAACAGTAATAATAATAATAATCAGATAGAACGCTTGTTACGGCGCTACGTAATATGAAGACCGCTGACACACAGTTCCCGGTACCGCACGAGGCGACGGCACGAGGCGCCGACGCAGCATTACATGAAGTGTTAACTTTAGCTAGAAATATTGTTTTACATTCATTCTAATTTCAATCGTTGAATAGGGATCATTTAGTAATTAGTATTATTTTAATAAATTGTTTTAAGTAAATTTGGTTTTTTTTCGAAGTCCGCCTGCCGTTGGACTTATTTGGCGCAGTCGGTAGGATAATTCGGAGTAGCCCTCGTCAAGGTTATCGCAATCGTGCACGTGCGATCGCTACTTGATTTTTAAATCTTTACCGAATTATCGAAGAATCAACCAGCAGCAGGAAGACTGTATCCAGACATCGATATACGAGAGAAGACCAGAATGCATATGTGAGTACTTTTAGAATCACTCTGAATTTGCTCCTTTATTTTTCCTATTAAGTGTTTTCTATTTAATTTCCAAGATTTTCTTTCGAAGACAATCGAGGACCTCTAGACTAAACGATAGGTTAATTAATAGATTAGATTTAAATAGAAATTTTGACGATAACGAAGTCAATACCTCAAATATAAAAATGGCTGAAATGGATAATATTTTTAAAGCATTGAGATTAGTGCCCGAGTTCGATGGCAACCCCAACATTCTTACAAGATTTATTCGATTTTGTGATCAGCTTGTACAAAGTTATATAACACCGAACAATGATTTAATGAATCTTGCATTGATTAACGGCATCCTTAATAAAGTGACCGGTCCTGCCGCCAGGTTAATAAATTCAAATGGCATACCGGAAAACTGGATAGGCATACGAAACGCGTTAGTAAATAATTTCGCGGATCAACGTGATGAAACCTCTCTCTACAACGATCTTGCATTACTAACTCAGGGGTCTTCTACCCCACAGGAGTACTACGATAAATGTCAAAATATATTTAGTGCAGTAATGACTTATATAAGCTTACACGAAAATGTTCAAACGACAATTGACGCGAAGCGCGACCTGTATAAAAAGCTGACACTTCAAGCTTTCTTGCGTGGATTGAAAGATCCTTTAGGATCACGAATCAGATGCATGCGTCCTGAAACCATCGAAAAGGCGCTAGAATATGTCCATGACGAAATGAATATTTTATACATGCAGGAACGCAATGAACATACGGACAGACGTCACATACACCAGTCTAAACCTCATAATATACCATTTAATATGCCGGGGCCCTCGCGACAATTTCAACCTCCTCAACCATCACCTCAGGTTTGGCATCAAAGACCACCGATGTGGCAAAATAAGCCTGTAAGATTTAACCATAACCCAGGTCCTTCCCGTACGCAACAAATGTTAGGTGCTTTACCACCAAATTACAATCCACAGAGTAACCTATTCGGATTACCGAACAGGAATCCCACGCCATTTAACAACCATCCTAATAAGCCCGACTCCCATGAGTAGTGTTAGTCATTTCGCTAGCCGACCAATGCCTCTTAGAGGACATGGCTGGACTAAACATGGGAATCCACCCCCAACGAACTATCTTAAAAGCAGACAAATTAACTTAAACTAATGTTACGATAATAGTGACTACGACCCTCACACATATTATGACTATAACACGCATTACGGCTCTTACGTTAACTACGACCCTAGGTTTGAGTATGACCATCGAGAACCATACGACTATCAGTACCAATACTTTCATGACCAAGGCCATACGCAAATGACTGAAAATAATAATCATACACATGACCATGATGACGAAGCTGCTAATACTAATGATCAAAATTTTCAGACAGCCACGAAATCAGACAGACCACGATAGAAATAAATTTACAAACACAGAGACAGCTACCATTTATTCAAATAAAAAAATCCACCTATAAAACTCTTAATAGATACCGGGGCTAATCAATCTTTTATAAGTCCAGAAGCAGTTGAAAAATACTATGCTCATTTACCATTAAATTACGAACCCTTTGAAGTGACTAATGTCCATGCTACAACCCGTAACGATTTTTCTATCACGGTACCCTGTTTTACTGAATTCAATGACGAAAATGACATTAAATTATTCGTATACAAATTTCATGATTACTTTGACGGACTGATCGGATTAGACCTATTAGAAAAATGGGAGGCAAAAATAGATTTGAAAAATAAAAATTTAACAACAAGTCTAGCCACCAATGCCATTCAAATGTACAATTCAAGGAATTGTAATTTATACGAGGATATTATAGCGAGTAGAAGTTCGAAACTAATTAGAATACCAATTAATATACATGACGGAGATGTTGTTATAAATGAACAAATAATTTGCCAATGTGTAATAGGTGATTGTATAACAAATGTATACACACACATATGTGTGTGAAACATATGTGAAACACTAAACTTTACTCAAAATCTAGTATTTGTCGGCCAAGTAGTGTCAACATCATAATATCATCATCATAATAGTCTGGCAAAAAAGACATTTTCAGCTTGACAAATACATGATGATAAAAAAAGAAGGAGGACAGCGGGAAGTGTCATTGCGTGCGGTTGTGTTTTTCTGGTTTCCCGTTAATTGTTTTTTTGTGTTTTGTTCATTCGGAGCGGTTTCCTATAGTGTTTGTTTTAAAAACTTATCTGTGTATATTGTGACAGTTGTTGCGAACCAAATGTATCGAGTTTCACCTCACTACAATTTTATTGACTTGTCGCTCGCACATCACTACGACGCGAGGTGCGCCGGAGTAACGCACCTCAGTCCAGCGCGAGCCGTAACGCGGCCAGTCCGCTGCGAATCGCCTTCTTGCATCGACGCTCCGTTTGTTGACGCTTGACGTGACTAGCGATAATTGTTACGTGATTCTTTTTGTTCGCCCATTTTTATTGGGGCATAGTCACGTGGATTGATTAATTTGAGTATATTGAACTAATGTAAATATTGTGAATTGACTATTAAGAACACTTAAGTGACTAAAGCAAGGTGTCGACGCCATTTTGTGAAGCTCCGCTGCGCGTCGTGTCCGATAGAAGTGGTCTCAGATAAGTATAGATCAATTAGCATTAATTATCCGATTGGCCAATTAGGGATTAGTGTTAATTAGATTTATATTTGAGGCATCGCACACCGGAGAAGGTAATTGAACAATTTTATATAGCTCCGTGATAACCGCGGACAGTTTCTTCCCCATTTGAATTCCGGATAATTATATATATAGCTTCCACTGCCTTTTCCTGCTGGTCCGGATGCGGGAATGAACAAATTTTTGGTAGCAGAGCGTGGTTTGAATATTTTTTTATACCTACCTGAAAAAAGTTGGTAGCACAGAGGTAGTGGTTAAAACATATTGTTGTAGCACAGAGCGGCTTATATACTCTTATATACCGCTTATATACTGCTTATATAATGCTTATATACTGCTTGTATCCTTATGTAAAATACTTATACAGGCAGATTTTTTGAAGAACGGACATATTCAAGTAGCGTATAGAGCTAAAGATCCTCATTCCAAAAATATATCACAAGTGGGGTCTTATTTTTTTTCAAAATTATCCTTCACACTTGAATTAAAGTAAACACAGTATTATGAAATAGGTAAGATACGATGCATTAAATACGCCGAACCACAAAATAAAGTGGCCGAACGTTCTACCGCGAGCCATACCTAAGGTCCCGTTCGCACGAGCGTTTTAAAAGTGTCGCGGTAAAACCCGACTTTGGAGTTTGGTATGCTCAATTCGATTTAACGCCAAACACTTAAGGTCAAAAATCCAACAGCACTTGACAAAAATGCGCCCCACTTTAAAAACGCTTTCGTGTGAACAGATACAGGGTTATCCATTTGTCCCATTCAAACTCTTTTTTAACGGTCGGTCAAAACTTTTTTCTTTTGAAAAGGCTTTTCACAAAGAAATGGCAGTGCGATACGCGTCATTGTCCGGAGCGTATGTTTTGTTTGTGTCAACCGCGTGTCGCGTATAATACGTAATTACTAATTACGTATTAATTAATCATGTCGAATAAATTTTCAAATGGAGAATATTGGGAGATGGTAAGAGCTTATGCTTTATCTGGTGACAGTGTACGTGGTGCGATAGACTTGTACCGCGAAAGGTTTCCGAATCGTCGCATACCTTGTGTCAAATGTGGTGAATGATATGTTGGATGACGTGCCTCTCATCTATCACCGTAACCTCTACTACCAGAACGAAGGTGCTCCCGCGCATTACCAGGTTCGTGTTCGTGAGTATCTCAATTGTCAGTTTGGCGAGAGGTGGATAGGTCCTGGAGGCCCCGTGTCTTGGCCGGCTCGTTCGCCTGATTTAACACCCTTAGACTTTTATCTGTGGGGCGAGATCAAACGCCTAGTCTATGTGACAGAGTACGCAGATAGGGAAGAATTAAAAACACGGATAACAACAGCGTTTGAGACTGTGAAAAGTGATCCATTTGTACTAAACCGTGTCAAAGACAATATGCGCAAACGTACCGAACTATGTGTTGACCGGGGAGGTACTAATTTACTTAGATTAATTTAGTAGTTATGTAGGTTGTATAAATATCTTATTTTCAATTGTTGTAAATAGTATGATTCCATTTTTTAAATGCGCCAGAAGTACATAGGTGCTACAGTTTCTTTTATCTAACGTCATGTGAATACATTAACCCCTTGGCTTTCGTTAAGCACGCGCGCACCCAGACACAATGAAAAATCAAATGTCTCAAATTCGTAATACAAAGGATTAACGATAAAGATAAATCAATTTAATTAAATTAACTTGTATCATTACTTTAGTAGGTACCTAGGTAGTTTTGCCTGTCCTAAGCCAGGATCAAAGTATGAAGGAAAAATGAGATCATATTTACTTTACATTGCATACATTATTTATTTACCACTTATCATAGTTCATTCGATTATTTTATACCTACCACTACCACCACACCGTCTGTCTAAATTTTGCGCGTAAAATGCACGTGATAATACAATAGGGTGACCATATTCTGAGGCCAACAATGCATTATTTACATTTGTCTATATTTTGTTATTTATGTGTTTTTTTTTGGTGAATATAATTTTCTTTGATTGGTGAAACCAAGTTCTATCACGTCCATGATTATGTCCGTTCTTCAAAAATCAGGCTGTATACTTGCTAAGCACTTTGCCTTTAACATTTGTTCGAGTCTTGATATTGTGTTGAAGCGAATTACGAGACGTGTTCGCGTATTGAATTGTATTAAGTATATTGTGTTTATTATAAATATTCTAACATTAAGTTGAAGGCAAGGTATACGCTCGGTTCTTGTTAAAGTCATTGAGTAATTGTTTATATTAGATGTGCGGTCAGACGCAGATTTGTCAGGTACAGTTGGGATAAAAAATTGTTTGTATTTTATTATCTATTTGAGATATTTGTTTATTGATTTATTGTTAAAAGCCTTTATTATTGCTTTTGTACTTGTGTTTGACTTGATTACAGTTGTTGCGCTATTTGAAGGATAGCCTTATTATTATTATTGCTTTTGTACTTGTGTTTGAATTGATAACAGCTGTTGCGCTATTTGAAGGATAGCCTTATTATTATTATTGCTTTTGTACTTGTGTTTGAATTAATAACAGCTGTTGCGCTATTTAGAGGATAGCCTTATTATAAATATTGCTTTGTTTGCGATTGTACGCTTGTCCTTTGAAGATGGCGACCGCAGCGATTACTATTGTTCGTGAATCCTATGCCGGGATTACGTCGCAGCTGAGATGGTTCACCACCGCTGCCGCTTTAACTCAAAGACAGGATCGCACAGAATCATTATTGGACAGGCATGAGGGGTGCCCTATGCGACTTCAGGAGTTGGAGAAGCTTTACCGGCGCTTCATCTTATATGTTGATGAAGTGCCCCTTGAGTCGTTCCCGAAGGAACGACGGGACCAAGTCCACGAGGACTACGTCCAGATTATGGACCTGACCGACGCCATCGCCCAGAGCGCGCGGGGAATCTTAGCCTCGCGCGCCGGAGTACCGCCCCATAGGGCCCCCGTGAAGACTCCCGTGGGCCTTTTGACTAAGCTGCCGAACTTGGACCTTCCACGTTTTGATGGTCGACTCGACACGTGGATGGGGTTCATCGGCCTTTTTGAGAGCCTCGGAGACTCGAGAGAAGATTTAGGTCCTTCTCAAAAGCTGGCCTATTTGCTCTCCGTGCTTGATGGTGAGGCACGGGGCCTTCTGCAGCACCTCCCGATATGTGACGGGAGCTATGGAGTCGCGCGGTCATTGCTCACCAAGCGCTATCAAAATCAGCGATGTTTGGCGGATGCCCATATCGGCCAGATTATGGACCTCCCGGTCATGAGCAACGCCGCCCAGTTGAGGACCGAGCTGCTTAACCCTCTTTTGATTGCCACTAACGCGCTCAACCGCTTGGACCTGCCGGTCGCCCAGTGGTCTTATCTTCTTGTACGTATTGTGCTGAAGCGGTTGCCGGTGTCTTTGAGGGCACGTTTTGAGCAGGAGCATGCTAGGGATGAGGTATCTTCTCTCCCTACGTTTGATCAGCTCCTGTCGTTCCTCGAGGACGAGTGTCGCATGGGTGACGTTATGGTCGCCGATGCGCCGGTTGAGCCATCAGGACCTACGCCCTCTAACCAACGACGCGCCGCCCAAATCTCGCCAAAGCGAAGAGCGAGTCCTCGCTTTGCTGTCGCGCAGGTAGCACGACCGGACTGCCGTTTCTGTAAATCCCAAGGGCACCGAACGGCACAGTGCCCAGACTTTGCAGCGCTGCATGTGGCCTCTCGTAGGCGAATTGCATGGTCCCGAGGCTGGTGCTTCACCTGCCTCGGGGACCACTACTAGCGCGCGTGCCCCGACACGCGACCGTGTCCGAGTTGTGGAGGGCACCATTTGAAATTGCTGTGCGCCAACGCGAATGGCCGCCGCGACCACGCAGGGTCGCCCTCGGGCGGGTATGTGAGTGGACGTCGAGTTGAGACTCGCAGTTTGAAGTCTGACTCACGCCGCGCAGATTACGCTGCCGTCAGCCGCCGACATGTTCCGGCGCGCAGCCCCACGGGCGGGTATGGAAGCGGGCCCCGGGTTCAATCCCGCACCTCTGTGTCCCGCTCTCCCCCATTGTCCCCACGTGACCATGCAAGGTCACCTCCAGTCGTGTACCACGACTACCGTGGAGCACGTACGTAGCCATTGCCGTCCCCCCCTCTGGCGGAACGTCCCCGTTTGGAGTCGCGCAACCCTCGGCATGGACGTTCTTGGCGCTACGAACCGCCGTCTATGGCTCGTAGCAGTCTTCACCGAGCGGAGGAGGAGGTCAAACCCCTCCCCCATTTTGGAGTGCCGTCCCGGGACAGCGGCCGTCGATTGTCGCCGCGTCAACATTAGGATGTTGGCGTCTGCCCCCGCTATGCACTACCCCCCTTTGAGACCGTCCTCTTACCCACGGCCTATGTCAGGGTCTGGGGACGGACGGGCCCCTCTGTTGTAGTCCGAACTATCTTGGACACAGGCTCACAAGGGTGCATAGCCTCGTCTTGGTTGGTGGGGCAGACTGGCCTAAATATAAAAAAGTACTCTGATGTGATAAGGGGTTTTGGGAACGCCCCTGTAGCTACTGTTGAAGGCCGCGTTTGGTTTGAGTTCTCCCCTACAAACTCTCCACGCCCGACGTTGGGGTCGTCGGCTATTGTGATGGAGAATATCTTGGGCAGTCACCCGCAAGTACGGTTGTCTGCGGATGCGGTAAAATTGACCACGGATTTAAACTTGGCTGACCCTATGTTTGACTTACCTGGCAT
This sequence comes from Helleia helle, assembly GCA_963853865.1. Classification (NCBI taxonomy): domain Eukaryota; kingdom Metazoa; phylum Arthropoda; class Insecta; order Lepidoptera; family Lycaenidae; genus Helleia; species Helleia helle. The sequence goes on from OY971436.1 coordinate 6,369,665, forward strand.
GGTCGATTTATTGCTTGGTGCCGACGTTTTGGGAAAAATATTACTTGGGAGAAATCGAGTTTTGCAGCCAGGTGGCTTAGTGGCCCTCCGGACCATATTTGGGTTTGCATTGATGGGGCCTGTATTGAAGGCTCCCCCCCTGCCGAACTTGTAACGGCCTTAATGGTGGGATCCGCCCTCTCTGACGCTGTACAGAGATTTTGGGAAGTGGAGGAGCCACCACAAGCTCCCCGCTCTGATCCGGAACATGAGGAGTGTGAACAGTTCTACCAGAACCACACTACCTACCTCCGTTCTGGCCGGATCATGACATGACTGCCATTGATACGCAGTACAGCCGCCTCTTGGTTTCTCGCGACCTATTGCTGAGAAGCGTTTGTTGGCGATGGAGCGCCGCATGAGCAGGGACCCTCAGGAACAGTATGAGGATTTGGGACACATGTCTGTGTCAAAATTTGTGTGTCTTTGTTTGCCTGTCCACCAAGGCGGTACATTTGGAACTCGTCTCAGCCCTCTCGACAGAGGCCTTTGTTGCGACGTTAGATTGATTTGTGTTACGACGAGGACTACCGTCCTTGATTCGTTCGGATTGCGGCACCAACTTCAAGGCACAAGTAATTATTATATAATTTTTTGTCGTCTATTTGAGGTATATTTGAAAGCGTGGTAAAGGTTGCTAAGACACATTTGCGACGAGTAATTGGCGAGTCCGTATTGACTTTTGAAGAGCTCGCAACTGTGTTTTGCAAAATTGAGGCCGTTTTGAATTCACGCCCGTTGCGCCCGATCCCTTCAGACCCTAATGACTTGGAAGCCCTTACGCCAGGCCATTTTTTGATTGGACAGCCACTCAACGCCCTGCCGGAATACCCCTTTGTTGATGTGAGACCCAATCGTCTCTCTCGGTTTGAATTTGTCCAACAACTCACTCAAGAGCTTTTGGAAGCGTTGGAATTTGGAATATTTGCATATTCTCCAGCAGCGCAGGCGCAGGGGGCGCATTCTCAATCTAGTTTTGAGACAGATGGTGTGCCCCGTTTTGCTGAGGTTCAAGTGGACGGTTCGGTCTTGAAGAGAGCGGTATCAACCTTATCACGACTGCCAGTTGCGAACCAAATGTATAGAGTTTCACCTCACTACAATTTTATTGACTTCTCGCTCGCACATCACTACGACGCGAGGTGCGCCGGAGTAACGCACCTCAGTCCAGCGCGAGCCGTAACGCGGCCAGTCCGCCGCGAATCGCCTTCTTGCATCGACGCTCCGTTTGTTGACGCTTGACGTGACTAGCGATAATTGTTACGTGATTCTTTTTGTTCGCCCATTTTGGGGCATAGTCACGTGGATTGATTAATTTGAGTATATTGAACTAATGTAAATATTGTGAATTGACTATTAAGAACACTTAAGTGACTAAAGCAAGGTGTTGACGCCATTTTGTGAAGCTCCGCTGCGCGTCGTGTCCGATAGAAGTGGTCTCAGATAAGTATAGATCAATTAGCATTAATTATCCGATTGGCCAATTAGGGATTAGTGTTAATTAGATTTATATTTGAGGCATCGACACACCGGAGAAGGCAATTGAACAATTTTATATAGCTCCGTGATAACCGCGGACAGTTTCTTCCCCATTTGAATTCCGGATAATTATATATATAGCTTCCACTGCCCTTTCCTGCTGGTCCGGATGCGGGAATGAAGAATAGTGTTTATTTTAAAAACTTAATCTGTGTAATATATAATGTGATTGGTTGGCGAATATTGTGGTGGACTGTCGTGGGTGGATATAATGGGAAGTGATAGTTGATTGATGAGGGCTTGAGGGGCGGAGGCGCGCTTTTGACATTTCCCGCCGTTTCTCCAAAGCACAGACAATATATTGTTAACACGACAGAATTGGCAGCATGGCCTCTGGTCTTAGCCGGTTCAAACAGAAACAAAATTAACAAAAAATAAAAAAGAATATGCCAAACTTTTGCGAGGAATGGCGGGAGGCATCGGGGAGCGCGGTTGTGTTTCTTTTGGTTTTCCGTTAATATTACGGTTTTACATAACAATAAAACCGATATTATGTGCCGAAGAAAACATACAGCATTGATGATGAAGAAGCTGTGTGTACTTAGCCTTATTTCCATAGACAATGTGCTGCAAATGTGTCCGCTAGGGGCGCCACTGTAGAGGCGCCACCAGCTAGGCCACCAGGTAGCGGCGTCGATTTTAAGTTTATAGTCATCACCAGGAAGAACTTCCTGCAATGCTGTATGTTTTCTTCGGCACATAATATCGGTTTTATTGTTATGTAAAACCGTAATATTGATGTGCCTATGCTGCCGTGTTAATTAAAAAGGGCACAACTAACATTTTTCTCGAAATTGAGTTATATACATATTCGGAATCAGGAAAAAAAGGCCTATGTGCCTAATTTTTTGTGTATTTTAGCAACAAAATAAACAGAGTTAGCACAAGCTTAAAGGGCACAACTGCCCATTTTTTAAGTTTTTGTAAAGAAAAAGGTCACGTTGTGATTTATGTATTCTATTTCACGTTTATGTTTAAAAATATTTAAAATTAAAAGGCATAATTGGCGCAAATCAAATATAAAGGTCTTATGTGGCAATTGTGCTAAGTTTTTATGAAGTTCGGGGGGCTAGGTATGCGTGCGATTACTTCAGTTGTGCCCGACATTTTTGATTGGTTATATCACAATACATCTGAATAACAAAATAAATGTAATAACATCACTTTTCACAGGAAATCTTTCAATATTTCGTAGTATCTTGTAATTAATTAAGTTTAAATAAAAACTTTTTTTTTTCAATGCTCAGTGTTGCCCGATTGTGAAAATATTTTTACTGATTATTTTCCCCCACTGATTAAATTTAAAACAGTTGCTACTGATATTTACGTAGGTACGTGACACGTTCTTGAATTAATGTGTTTGTGTGATTTAACGATATCAAATACAAACAGTGAAACAGTAAGAAACATTGATACGTCCATACATACAAACTTTCGCGTTTATATTACAACCAGTTACAAGTTTAAATAGTAATATGTATACATAGGCTGCACTAAAAGTATCGGGAATGGAATATTTCCACTGTTCCTGTCATATTAAAATCTTTTTAATTGAAAACTCCTTGGTTTTAAAAATCGAATACCACTTATGTATTTAAAAAAGATTCTCGGTCTTGTCAAACTTGTTTAGTCGTTGAGAAAATGGAATTGACTCGAGAAAATTCTAGAGCGATGATTTATTATGACTTTCAAAGTGGTTTAACACAAAAACAGTGTGTTGACCGGATGATTTCTGCATTTGGTGATGAAGCCCCATCCAAAACCACAATTTATAACTGGTTTGCTGAATTTCAACGTGGACGTGTCAAGCTCAGTGATGATCCCCGTCAAGGTCGTCCAAAAACTGCAGTCACCCAAGAAAACGTTGATGCTGTGCGTAAGTTGATTGAGGAAGATCGACGTGTGACATACCGCGAAATTCAAGCAACTTTACACATTGGCATGAGTCAAATACAAATAATCTTGCATGAACAATTAGGTGTAAAAAAGTTGTTTTCCCGATGGATACCGCATTTGCTCTGTGATGAGCAAAAAGCGGCTCGCGTTACTTGGTGCGTCAGAACTCTCCAAAGATTCCACGCAGGATCCTCAAATGCTGTATACAACATCGTATCAGGGGACGAATCCTGGATATACGCGTACGAACCCGAAACAAAAAACCAGTCAGCGAGTTTGGGTGTTCGAAAATGAGTTAAAGCCAACAAAAATTGTTCGTTCACGGAGTGTTGCAAAAAAAATGGTGGCCACGTTTGTCTCCAAAACCGGCCATGTGCGACTATTCCTCTCGAGGGACAAAGAACGGTTAATGCAGAATGGTATGCTAGCATTTGTTTGCCACAGGTCGTTTCTGAACTCCGTAAAGAGAACAGCAACCGCCGCATCATCCTCCATCACGACAATGCGAGTTCTCACACCGCGCACAGAACAAAAGAGTTTTTAGAGCAAGAAAACATAGAATTATTAGACCATCCGCCGCACAGCACCGACCTAAGCCCTAATGATTTCTATACTTTGCCTAAAATAAAGAATAAATTGCGTGGTCAGAGATTTTCATCGCCTGATGAAGCTGGTCTCCACAAAACGGCCATTTTGGAGACCCCAACTTCCGAATGGAATGGTTGCTTCAATGATTGGTTCCATCGTATGGAAAAGTGTGTCAAATTTCGCGGAGAATACTTCGAAAAGCAATAAATACATTTTTAAATAGTAATGTTGTGTCACTTCCTTGATTCCCGAAATTTTCAGTGCCGCCCTCGTAACAACTTTACATTACTACTGTTTCAAGCCAAAAAAAATTAATATAAAAATGTATATTTTACTAATTACCGTTATATTTTCTTCGTTTCATATAAATAAACATTCTTGTAATATAACAATTATACATAATAAATAATAATATAGCTTGAGTATACATGGTTATGTAAAGTTGTTATAAAATTCGGGAAAACTTCACCATATAATCGAAGTGATTCATTTTTAACAGCGCTTGTATGAAGACTGACCTTCTATTAAGTAATTATTCTAAGTGGAAACTATATTTTCTTTATTTTGATAAATATTGTTTATATTTCTTACTAGTTTTGTTACCTGATTTTTATTTGAAGAGATTTTGTGCTAAAAGCATTTTTAATAATAAAAATTCAATTTAAATTTGTGATTTTCATTAAAATGTTAATTATTTCGTACATCATTGTTGCTGTTCATAATTGATGGTTCTTTTCTTTAAAGATATGATTTTATTTTTGTAAACTTTTTGAAATAAACGTCTGATTTTCTCGTAATTACGTTATTTTATTCACAGAGAAGTAACTTCTAATATTTTACTGTGTAAATATATACTAATAATAATACATTGAAAAGGCACAATTGAATAAAAGTGCTCTTTCATTGTAACATTATAAATTTTTCCTCAAATTTTTACATTCAAAAGGCACATTTCTTTGCATGTGCCTTTTATACGTAAAATTATTGTTTTTTACTTATTTTTTATGTTAGGATGAAAAAAATTAAGCTCATTATCAATAATATGGATTAAAAATTTAAAAAAAAATGCTATGGTCGTATATGTACTATATAAATGCAAGTATTGCCATTCGCAGAATTTCAGAAAACATTGTTGAGGGATGTTTTTTTCAACAAAAACAAAATAATATTTTAATCTCTCTTTTCTCAATATTTACAAAATGTTAGTTATGCCCTTTTTAATTAAGTAGACGGCAGTATGGAAAACATACAGCATTGATGATGAAGATGTGTTTGTTATCTGCTGGTGAAAGAAAAATTGAACACAACGCTATGATGAATAAATTATATTATAATTATAATCACCACAATTATTGTGCAACTAAAGACGTTGACAATGATCTTAATTTAAATGTTATATTATGTTCTATGAAACACATTAAGAAAAAATTAAATTAAATTAATACACTTAATAATTTGCATCTAATCAATCTTTATAGTTCAATACAATATAAGTTTAATACAGTATCATTATTTAATTTATTTGCAGTTGCTTTAAATGTATGGTAGCCCTTAATTATATAGGCTTAAATGTATTGAAAATCGATTGAGCATTGTTGTTAGAGAGTTCTATTTGGTTACAGTAATGTTTAAAAAACGTACTAGAACATTTCCAGTTGCCACGTGATAGTATGTCATCTATGGGTTGATTATCTAGCCATCCCAAGGAAGCTACTGCTGATCTGCAACTTCCTGGGGTTGTATTTAAGTCACTGTCACGGAGAACTGATCGGACCCAATTACCAATCACTGCACGAGAAGCTGCCTTAATGTCACCTGATATAGTGATAAAAAGGTTTTTTAAATCTTTCTCTTCAGACCGTCGGGACATAGTTTTTTCAACTAAGTGTCTAACTAAAGTAACAGGACAAATACTTTTATTTGAATGTTTGGAAAGCTTCCATGCAGACTGACGATGAGAGTGGTTATCAGTCTTCGATCCGAATGTTGGTATGAAGAATATGTTTTCTCCATTATCATAATAGTTGTCACTAGAAATGTTTAAGAAGGTAAGGTCATGAACTCTACGCCCAGATGCTAGTAATAATATAGTGGCAGTCCTACGTGAAATATCAAAAAGGGAATGTTTCGAAGAGTTGGACGATAGCCAATCTAACACAATTCTGGGGTCCCATATTAGCGATGGTTTGATAGGTTTAGGCTTAGCTATACCAATCGCTTTAAGAGCTTGTTTAATAATAAAATGTGGAAAACTTTGTTGTTCTACGTGAGGGCCACAAAAAGTAAAAATAGCTGATTTATGAACAAGAATAGTACTGTATGATAGCTTCTCATTAAGAAAAAGATATATTAGGAATTTTGCAATGTCTGCAGGTTGAGGTGACTTAGGGTCTATTCTAGAATTGGAGCACCATGTGACCCATCTTTTCAGTGCTGGTAAATATGTTGATATAGTAGATTGACGCCAACTCGTTTTTAAGAATTATTTTTCTTGTGAAGACCAATCCACTATTTGAGTACCCCACCCCCAACTTTCTAAACTTTTAAGGTTAACGTTTTCACTTGTGGAGGTGGTTGCATTGTTGTGACGTCTATCAAATTCTCGGCAAGATTCTGGATTTGGTGTGGGTGATCCAAGGCTCTGTTTTTCAGGTCTTGTAACCAGAACGCTTGTGGCCAATCGGGTGCCACTACTAAATACGTTCCTTGAGCACTGTTTAGTTTTGCTAGAACCCTGGGTAGGAGATTTGGGGGAGGAAATACCCAGGCTAGGCGATAGTTCCAGGGTCTGCTGAAGGCATCTGTATAGTTTGCTGATCGATCTCTGCAATCTATTGAAACATATTTTCTTACCACAGCGCTCCTTTGCGATGCGAACAGATCTATCTCTGGTCGACCCCATTTGTTGAAAATTACGGCAGTCATTCGAGGCAGCATGTGCCATTCCGAGGGCATTTTTCCGCGTGAAAGCCTGTCGGCTATTATGTTATATCGCCCTGGAAGATAATACGCCGAAAGAATTATGTTCAGCTTGTCCGCTAGTTTTAAAAGTTTCATTGTTAATTTTAAAAGACCTAATGACTTTGTGCCTCCTTCTTTAGATTATTATTATTATATTGTATACAATTTGAGTCTCGGCTATTTGCCGGATAAAAGATTCAAGCACGGGCTAATGCCAAGTAACCTGATTCTTTAGAAGTGATATGATTGTGATGTGGTGAAAGATGAGGACGGGTTTAGGAATCGACGAACTATAGAGCAGGTGTCAATGACCGTGGATTTTTGCATTTGTATGTATGAATTTTTATGTAAATCTATTGTCTTCAAGGCAGAATGTAGAGTTTTGGGGATGACACCGGTTGAGGATATGATAACAGGTACTATTTTAACTGTATTTTGACGCCACATTTGCTTAATCTCGTCTGCGAGACGAATGTATTTTTGTATTTTTTCATTATGCTTTTGTTTTAGGTTATTGGTGTTGGGGACGGCGATATCTATAAGGTATGTAGTCTTTTCAGATTTTATTGTGAGAGTTGTCTGGTCTATTACTGAGGATGGTTCGATCTGTGACAATGTCGCGGTCCCAGTAAAGTTTAACAGAGCTGTTTTCAAGGACATTGCAAGGTTTGTACTTATAATATGGTGTATGTGTCTCTATAAGTTTGTGTTTCGTTGCTAGTAGTTGGTGTATTATTTTGGCTATACTGTCGTGACGGTGTGTATATTCTTTGCTCGCTAAAGCGCTACATCCTCCAGTGATATGGTCTATAGTTTCTGTTGTTTAGTGACATAATCTGCACTTGTCGGTTTCTATATTTTCTTTTAGTATATATTTAGAGTAATTTCGTGTTTTGATTATTTGATCTTGTATTGCTATGAGAAAGCCTTCCGTTTCACTGTATATATTAATTACCTTTTGTTAGCCAGCTGAAGGATGCATCTTGGTCTATGTGGTCCTGCTCTATCTGATGTGGGAATTTGCCATGGAGCGCTTTGCCTTTCCATTTTATTATTTTATCACTATCTTTCACTATTTTATGTCGTGGATCGAATTGGTTATTATTTAGTTTTAAAGGTTTACCTGAGTGGGGAATATTTATTAATGCGTTGTGTAATGGACTCGTATTGGCTTTAGTTAAAAAATAAGTTCTTAAGTTGTGTATTTGATTATAGTGCAGATTTTTTGTGTCTATGACTCCGCGGCCACCTAATTTTCTTTTTAGCGTAAATCGTTCGGTTGCTGAATGGATATGATGTATATTATGTTTATAGCTAGCAGTTCGGGTTGCGATATTAAGAGCTTCGAGTTCTGTGTCTGTCCATTTTATTATTCCAAAAGAGTATGTCAATATTGGTACGGCGTAAGTATTAATAGCTTTGATTTTATTTCGGCCTGATAGTTGGATAGATAGTATTTTATTTAGTCTTAGTTTATATTTAGATTTTAGTTTAGAGTTTATATTATTATTTTATATTAGTAATTATATTTACTTTATTTTTATTAGTAATTATAATTTTATTTTATTTATATTAGTAATTATAATTATATGTACTTAGTTTATATTTAGATTTTAGTTTACAGTTTATATTATTATTATTACCCTAGAAATGGTCTCAGCCGAATGCCGGAATTTTATAGTGGTGACAGGAACAGGCATCGCCAAAGAACTTGCACCACTTATTATTATTATTATTATTATTATTATTATTATTATATGACGTTATGAGACGTGCACTTTTGGATTTTTCAATTTTTTTTAAATTTCCCACTACAATTAAAAATAGATTTCATCATAAAATTTAATCAATATTAAATTATTACAGTTTAGTAAGATGTAACCTATTGACAGAAAGCATAAATTTTAATATAAGTTTATTTCAATAAATATAAAATATTAAAAATTGCCATTCGGCCTCACCCGAAATGGAAGGTAGATTTCATAAGTGATACGAAATTTTCTTCACTCGTTATTATAATCTATTGAATAAAAAATGTTTAAATTTCATTATTTTGAAATTTTTCAATGGCCTATGAAATTACTAAAAATCATTATAAAGTATAAGTGTTATAGGTCAAATTAAAGGTAATTTCATAAGCTTTAACATAAATTTTCAGAAATGAGCTTTCTTTTGTCAGTCAAAAGTTATTTACCGTTAAAGTCAGAAAACCTGCAATTTACGGAATTTTGAAAATTTTAAATGGCCACCATTTCTAAACTAATTAACCAATCTTGCTCATCTTCGAACTCGTCCAAGGCATTTACCCAAAGAATATGTGTACCAAGTTTTATTGAGATCGGTTGAGAACTTTTGGAGATATTCTTGAAAAAGCTTAGTGACACTCGTTGGTCTTGTCAAGCTGAAGCTACGAAAGCCATAGATGACGGCTATTTGGAAATCAAAGAAGCTCTAATCAGCATATCTTCCGATAAAGAGCAAAAAGACATCGCGAGGAATGAAGCAGCGCACCTTCTACAGAAGATGCGTGGTCTCGAAACCGCTTTATTTGCAATCTTTTGGAACGACATCTTGGAGCGATTCAACGCTACAAGCAAGATGTTGCAAGACCCAAAAATAATTCTTGAATCGGCAATGCGTACATTAGAATCATTGAAATCATTCGTGGAATCCAAAAGAAACGATTTTGATAAATACGAGGAAGCTGCCAAAAAATATCTCATACTGACGAATACGTACAATCACGTACCAGAACGAGAAATGTGAGGCTGAATCCGCTCGATTACGGGAAAGCACAGGACGTAAATCTGACACCGAAGGAAAAATACAAAGTATCCGCCTTTATCCCAGTGGCCGGCCAGTTATGTGTTTAAACCTAACCGAAAGATTGCATGCCTATGAAGCTGTACGTTCGAGATTTGGATTTCTTAATCACATCGAGAAGTTGGATGCTGCAAATTTGCACGCTGCAGCAGAGGCATTGGTAAAAGTTTATCAGGATGATTTAGAACCTAGTCTTGGTAGTGAGTTGGTTCAATTTGTATCTTTGATCGACTCATATAAAAAAGACTATGGAAAAGACCAATCTCCGGAACTATTTTACTACCAAATTCTCGAAGATCAAAATTTCAGAGCTACTTTCCCAAACCTTGAAATTGCATTGAGAATGTATTTGGTTTTGATGGTATCAAATTGTACTGGTGAGCGCTCGTTTTCAAAAATGAAAATTATAAAAAACAGGCTTCGAACCACGATGGGGCAGAACCGTCTATCAAAGCTTTCTCTTCTGAGCATTGAAAGTGATTTGCTTCGGGAACTGGATTTCAGCGAAATCATCAACGATTTTTCGGCGAAAAAAGCTCGGGAAGTTCCGTTCGTTAACGCTAAAATTTAATTTTAGATAATTCTTGTTTCCGATTATATTTATATGTTCGTTAAAAAATAAAATAATCTATACTTGGTTTCACAATAAATTATTTATTGGAAAACTAGATTGAAAAAAATTGTTCATTTTATTTGGAATATAATTTGGGGCCAAGGGGCCTCCACTCCTTTGTTGCCCCGAGGCCTCCACACCTTTAAATCCGGCCATGGTTTGTAGGGGAGAATTCAAACCAAACGCGGCCCTCAACAGTAGCCACAGGGGCGTTCCCAACACCCCTTATCAAATCAGAGTACTTTTTTATATTTAGGCGAGTCTGCCCCACCAACCAAGACGAGGCTATGCACCCTTGTGAGCCTGTGTCCAAAATAGCTCGGACTACAACCGGGGCGCCCGTCCGTCCCCAGACCCTGACATAGGCCGTGGGTAAGAGGACGGTCTCAAAGGGGGGCAGTGCATAGCGGGGGCAGACGCCAACATTCTAATGTTGACGCGGCGACGATCGACGGCCGCGACCGACGAAAAACCAAAAATGTAACCAGAATATTATGTAAAATCATATTATGTATAATATCCTCTTATGTATTTACCTATTACCTAATGTAATTTGTCTTATTATTATTATTATTTTCATTTAAAGGCATTAGCTACTAGGCTATTAGCCATACAAAATACAATTATTCGGTCTGTAATACGGAGAAATGGCGGGAAACCCCAAGGAGCGCGGCTTCGCCCCTCTAGCCCCCATCAATCAACTATCATTCCCCATTCCATCCACACAAGGCAGTCGACCACAATATTCGCCAAACAATCACATTATATATTACACAGATTAAGTTTTTAAAACAAACACTATAGAAAACCGCCAGAACAGCCCTACTAAGAAAATCACTCCAGAACTGTACTCCATAAGATTCGCCAACCAATCACAATATATAAAGATCAAGTTTTTAAAACAAACACTATAGAAAACCACTCCGAATGGACAAAACACAAAATAACAATTAATTAACGGAAAACCAAAAAAACACAACCGCGCGTCCCGATGCTTCCCGCCATTTTCATAATTTGTCTTACATTATTCCAATTGTCAAATTTAGAATAAGGGAAAATAAGTTGCCAAACACAGGTATTTTTTGATTATATTGATTATTTGATTACAATATTTTTTGATTGGAATAAACTATTATTATTATTATTAAAATCACTAAATCGGTATTAAGATCAAAATATTAAAGGGAAAAAATGTTTATCGATCACAACTCTTAAATTGATGTAAATTTATACCTTTAGTCAACTCAGACGATGTTTAGTTGTAGTAAAAATGCATTAAGACTACAAAATTCAAAATATCTCCTGTATGACAGACGCTAGATTTTTTTTTCGTTTTCAAAACTTTGTACGTCGATATCTCGAAACGGTGTTTTTAGAGTTAGTGAGTTTCCGCTCTACGGGGACGGTATATTAGTAGAAGTTGATTATAAATTGTAGGCACAAAAATTAAGGAAATTATTTTATTACTTTTTAGTTGTTTTTTTTTATTTGAAGTCGGTTTTAATTTTTGTTTAATTTTTTTTTATTTCTTAATTTTTTGTGATTTCAAAATGTGATAACTGATTTTATTTGTCTGAAAGATGGGTAGAACTATTAAACGCGTTGCTCAGATTAAATAGCGCTGTATTAATGAGATGAACGTAGGAAGTGTTTAAATCATTACATAACAAATGAAAAAACCGAAATGGAATTGTGTAAAACTTTATATACCTACATGTAATTGAAAGCAATCTCGGCAGATTTGTTGCTATTCGTTAAATAATTCCATTATAAATAGGTATAGAACATCACCAATATATAGGTATAGAATGGATATTATGATGACCTTGAAAAACTATGATGCGCTTCCAAGGCACAGTTGTTTTTTGTTCATTTAACAACGACAAGTAATAAAATTACATGATTTTGGCATAATATTATTTACCATATGAAGTAAGCCCAATAAAAGCTGTAAATCGTCGAGGATTCCCCTCGACTGTGTATGATCTCCATCATCACACCTGTAATGGCGCTTATAACCCTATATGGGTACAAAGTTCTCATCAATTTAAATTAATTAAGTCCAAACACAAGGTAGCTACTGTAAACTGTTGAGTTCCCTTAACTGTCCTTTGTCTTCATCATCAGACCCCTAATGACAGTCACAACCCATCTAGGTGTAAAGTCAAGTCCATCATTACAAATTAAGCAAGCTCAAACACAAGGTTACTGATGTAAATCGTTGAGGAGTTCCCTCGACTGTCTTTCGGCTCCAGCATCAGATCGGCTCCAGACCTTCATTAAATTGTAGTCCATCAAAACACTTTATAAAAAAAATATCAAACGCACTAGTCGCCACAACGATTTTCGAAAGTTCCCCTCGATTTCTCTGGGATGCCATCATCAGATCCTAGTTTCCTTATCATGGGACCATTTGGGAAGTATACCCTTTAGAACAAAAAAACAATTTTTCAAATCGGTCTAGCCATCTTCGAGGTAACATACATAAAAAAATTAAAAAAAAGATTCCGACGAATTGATAACCTCCTCCTTTTTTAAGTCGGTTAAAAACCAAAACTACTAGTCTAATTTGGATGCGGCTTTTAATAATGGGTTTGTGGTTGATTAGTGAAGGTTCTTAAACAAGTGTTACCGTGATACTATGCTCTTTAAAAAGTTTGAAATAAAACGCAAAATTAAAAATTTTGAAAAAACCCACGACGATTAAAAGTCACTTGAAAAATTATAAAATAACTAAAAACCCCTGACTAAAAGAATTTATGTAATTAGAGATAATAAACATAAAAAGATTTTATAAGTAGATTTGATCTCTCGCAGTATCGGACATATTATGAACAACATAGTATCAGTTTTCATAGCACTTCCCTAAGCACCTATTTGGTTCACGAAGATGTAGATGTGGCAATAACATATTATTCAACTCACAATGAACTTTGTTCCCTCGACCGTATCGGATTTGACTAGTCCAAATCCTGCTCTCCCGATCAGCGCGAGCGATGAACCGCGCCTCCTGCAGGGCGCGGAGGGGGGCGTACCCCTTTCGAATATTTCTTAAGTGAGCCATCTGCTCATTTACTGTACCGATTGAGCTTGAAGGCCATCAGGCCATTTTATTGGGTTTTTTATTAAGTTAATTGGGAGTTGAATAATATGTTATTGCCACACTACATCTTCGTGAAAATTGATACTATGTTGTTCATATTATGTCCGACACTACGAGAGATCAAATCTACTTATAAAAGCTTTTTACGTTTATTATCTCTAATAACATAAATTCTTTTAGTCTGGGGTTTTTAGTTGTTTTATGACGACCTCTGTATCTTGCATAATAAAGAATATTCATTCATTCATTCATTCATTCAATTTATAAGCCAGAACCTTATATCAACTGTTAAAAAGGTATAAGAAAACTAACCCAACCAGTCACAGGGACTGCCGATAGAAGTGAAAACAAAACAGTTAAATTCAAATACCTATAATGCAGGCTGTAAAAGATTATGACAACCTATACAATTTAAACGGCGCACAAAATGGATGCATGACATTGACATTTCAGTTTGTTTGACAATCGTCAACTTTGTTTACTTATGTAAACAAATATTGCATAATCCCGCCAGGGAACAAAAATATTTTCTGTGTTCCTGGGTCATGGATGTGTATTAAACATGTGTATTATATATGTAATAAAAATCTTAAATATATGTATAGTATAAAAGTATTAAATATATTTCCGTTGACTGGTACCCGTAACACAAGTTCTTCGAGAACTTACCACGGGACCAGATTGACGAGGTGTGAAAGCGTCCATAGATATTATCATTATTATTATTATATTATCATTTTTCAACTGAATTTTAACCGACGTGGGTTTTTTCAAAATTTTTAATTTTGCGTTTTATTTAATAATTAATACGAGCTGTTTTCGCTGAGAGCGTAGTGTGAACCAAAGAGTAGTGTGAACACTGATGCGTTATGGCAATAACGGCTGTTTTACAATAATAAATTATCCTGTTGTGTTGTTTTGTAACAACTGTTGTTCTAAACTGCTGTCTGTTATCCTGTTATTGTTGATTTATAGACGTTGAAAAATATGAATTGTGACAATAAGCAAAAAAAAAGGTCGTTCTGCCTATTGCGTGCCTATTCTTACCATTGCGTCATCGTTTCAATAATGAGTAATGACAACTGACAACAGGATATAGTTTTTCTTTAATAATGGATTATTCATTATTTTTAAATAACGCATTACTACAACTGTTGTCGTAATAATGACCACCACTAGTGAGAAACGTATCTAGCCTTTTGGCTTTTAAGGCCAAATTGAAAATGCTTCACTTCGCTTGAGCCGGCTCGGCTTATATGCGTTATACCTGCAATACATGTTGTCGAGCTTAGGCCAATGCAAGCGTAGGCAAATTAATACAAGGCAAGCGCTACTGCCTAGACGTTTGGCAAACCAAAGCCAATGGCCAACATAGACAAGTTTTGAGTCAAGTTTTGAGCGGTGCCCACACGTTGGACGCTATCAGTTTGTATTATGCATTGAAATAATATGGACGTCGTAGTAGTTATTGCAGCTGCTGCTGTTTAGAGAGAAAAATAATGACGTGGTACATGCAAAAATTGTACATTAGTAGAAATCAAAGATGATTATTAGTTGGAGACACAAAAATTAAAGAAATGCGATTATTTTATTACATTTTAGTTAATTTATTTTTTGAAGTAGGTTTTAATTTATGTTTAAATTTTATGTTTTTTTAATTTTAGTGATTAATTAAAGAAAACAGACAAAGTTAGACATTTTGGCATATTGAACCGTATGAAGTAAGCCCAACATAAGCTGTAAATCGTCAAGGAGTTCCCTCGACTGTCTTTCAACTCCAGCATCAGATCGACTCTAGACCTTCTTTACATTGTAGTGCTTTAAAATGCTTAGTAAAAAAAATTAAGCCCATTAGTCGCTCTTACGATTTTCGAAAGATCTCGTTTTTTTTGGGATGCCATCTCAGACCCTGGTTTCCTTATCGTGGGACCATTTGGCAAGTATACTTTCAAACAAAAAATAATTTTTAAAAACTGATCCATAATTATTGACGGAGAAATCGGTGTACATACATAAAAAAATACCGATCGAATTGAGAATCTCCTCCTTTTTGTTAAAGTCAGTTAAAAAGAAGGTGGTGGATGTTGAGTATTCACAGAAACAGGACAACTTATATATATTGTCAATAAAAAAAATATGAAAATGTTAGATAATACCTAGTATCTTCATTTTTTTGGTGCAATTTTGTTGAATTGTATGGCGCGCGGACAAACATGTGAACACCATTGGCCAAACGCGCGCGAGCTCCTTTGATTTGTGCAAAAATACCGACACGGCTTCGAAGTAAGGCGAATGGTCCCGAGCGGCTTCGAGTTGTGACAAGCTACGCCAAATGAGTCCTATACACGTTGGCGCTTGCCTTTACTCGGCCAAGTAGACGAGCGACACCGAGCGATGGCAAGACAATGCAAATATACTGTCTATACGTTGGTATTGGCCTACACTCGGCAACACTTGGCCAACATGTATTGCAGGCTTTATAAGTCTATGTATGAAAATAAATTCATTTCGTTGCTTCCATAATTTACCTTATTTATTAAATGACCTGCTCAGGGTCATTGGCGGAGACAATCGCGTCTACACTGGCCACGTTACTTCTATACAGTTTTAAATTAGACTCTGTATAGTCTAGAATCTTCCTACTGGAGTGTCGTATATACAGCATCTGTTTGTGGTAGATTTTCAAGGCCCCCTTAATGGTGATGTACGTTAGACCCCCTAATATGGTCCTGTGTAGGTTATTCTGTATGGACCGGAAGAATATTTTGCCTATTATGGTGGAAATGGTGGGGAGGAGGAGTGCAGAGCAGAATATCCTGGTGGGAGACAGGTGTGAGCTCGAGTTTGAGGTCGTGTTGTTCGATTGTCCGGTTACTATCGCCCCCTGTCGCCTTCAACACTGGAACAGAAAGATCTTCTTTTTATAAGTCAATTAAAAAAGGAATGGATATCAATTGCTGCTGTTGGGGCCTCCTCGGTTCTGTAGCGCCTCTGGTATGTTCGCAGATGCACGAATATAATGTTTTAACACTGCGATGCGAAAGGGATGTGCATCTTTGGTGCGTCGAGTTAGGGAAAGCGCCAACAACATTATGTGCATGATTGCGGCTAGACTGTCCGTATATTGGGCACTGCTACATGTAAACTGTAGCCGGGGACGAAGTTGTAAGGATATGCTCCTTATAACAGACTCTTCTTTATATTTATAATTCATTATTAAGTAAAAATTCATTATTAAGTAAAATAATTATATAATATACGTAAGTTTTTAAATTTTAAATTGTGATTCTTTTCGACATTAATTCTATTGGTATTTGATTTTATTATTAGGTATTATTATTGTCGTTAAAATTTTAATATTTTTATTGTACTGATATAGGTACCTGCAACCCGAATTAAATGATATTTTTTTATAAAGACAACATTTAAAAAATATTTGCTTGCCAAGCCCTTCTTTCCGAACGAAAAAAAGACTTGAAAAAAAATTTACGTAAAAAGCAGGAAGAGGGGACAAAAGAGCAGGGCAAGGGGCGAGGACGGGAACCTCACCCCATTGTACTGTGCCGACGTTGGGAGAGGTTGTTCTGTGGTGCGGGACAACACATCCCACATACCCGCCTGGGGAGACCCACTCCCACGCGGGTTGCCTCAGAGCATTTCCCGGCGTTAAAAAAAGAAAAAAAAAGTAGAAATATAGAAAGAATTACAAAAATATTTTTGATTTCTATAAGATCGCAGTTAAATCTGCCTACACTCAACTCAATCTTTGAGCTGCTTTTCATATATGGTATAACATTGTATGGATTTGAAATCGTTGAACAGTCTTTCAAATATTTTTCGTATATAATACATACCGCAATGATATGTATTATTACATAAGCGTTTACAAAAATAAAAAGTTTCACCATGACTCTCACAGTTACATGAGATAAAAATTTTGCTGAATCATACGACATGTGGTCATGAAAATATCTAGTACTAGCTGATGCTCGCAACTTCGCGGTAACTTAGATTCACAGCCGTATTCGGATCGATGATGATTATTTTTATAGCCTATATCGGTCGAATAGTTTTTTATATAAATCCCAACAAAAAATCAATACACTGAATGACCTGGCGCAAGGCCAGCATCCATCGTCTTAGACTCCCAGGAACATCTAACAGGAGCCTTCCAGCCCGGAACCCTAGGGCGGGTGGCAGCGCGCAGTCAGGGGCTCCCCGGTGGCCGGCGCACCAAAACCTCATATCACTTTTGTCATCATCATAGAAATATTAAGAACAGGTCATCATCTTCTGCCGCGTGAACACAAATCTTTATACATTGTCGTTTCAATCAATATCCAATGACCTTAAATAATGACCGAAAAAGGATGTTGAACTTGTAATTGTCCCAGATAATAGGTAACTGGACATAAACGTGCTAACACACACATTCACTCTCATACACGCACACACAAACAAAGAAACGGACAGTTGGACGTAGTTTGTTGGTCTAGTTTACTGTTATTCGCTATTTCGTGTGCAACATATTATATTCCGTATGGCCTCTTAACTCTTGGCACTTGGGAGGTCCGCCATATTGGATTTAGAAGGATATGTCACCAACCATAATTATTGTCATCGAAGCTAAACGTATAGGTAGCTAGCGAAGCTAGGTATATAAAATTTCGTTTCCAACGATTGCGGATAACTGCTTTAAAATTCATTAATTAAATTTCATATTTATAAATTCATTATAATTCATGTGCAAAATTTTACCCGATATATTTTACTACATTGCAAGCTCAATTAAGGCTTGTAAGAGACGAAACATACGAAACGATACGTGTAAATGGTATATTATATACAAATTAAACTTTATAAAATTAGATCCGATCAGAATTCTAATCAACAAGACATGCCCTGTCTTATGAAACAACAGACGTTTTCCTTATTATTAAAAAAAATACATATGCACAAAACCTCGATAAGCATGCCAAATTAAAAACACAACTATTTATAAAGAAAGGCTAGCACTATCAAGTTTATCACTATGAAAGGTTATCAAATAATATATATTATGTTCAAGCGTATTGCAAATACCACATCAGTTGAGCGAAGAAACATGTACCGGTTGCTGGTGTTCTTTGTTGTTTTGAACGTGGTTAATAGCCACTGTCACGGTGACTGTGCATGGCAGCACCGTGGTCCCCCCTTTCATCACCACCGTCTTCCCCCCTTTCATGGCCACCGTGGTCCCCCCTTTCACGACCACCGTGGTCCCCCCTTCCATAACCACGGAAGCTTCGGACCTCCACCGCATCCGCATGAGAACTTTCCGGGACCTCCGCAATTTCCTCCGCCTCCGAACTTTCCGCATCATCCACACTTTTCTCCGCCTCCGCCACCTCCACCACCAGTAAGCGTTCCTCCCCCAGTACAGTGCCCAACACCAGAATTACTGCCCGGAAACACGTTTGAAGACATCGCGAAGAACCTGATAAAAATCGACAAGACCATGAAACAGTTGTGCAGTGGTAACAGTCGTCAAGTCAGTGAAATATACGGGTCAGATAACTACATACTGAAATATCAAATGCCGGAATTCAAAGAATCCGATATTAACGTGAAAGTGATTAACCGAGTGATATATACGACTGCTACGAGCGGCGACGGGCAAACGTCTTTCAAGGACATAAGAGTACTACCAGATATACTAAAGACGGGTGAGGCCAGTTGGGTTCTAGAACACAAGACTCTTAAAGTGTTATTTCCATACAGAACGCCGATGACGACGGAGGTACTGAAGACATGTGATGATGTAGATGAATCGACCATAAATGTGCCGCTAATGAAGAATAGTCTGGGATTTAGAATGTCTCCAAACAATAACATGCCGTAAAATCGATTCAATAAGGAATATGGAATTCAAGATTTGCTGTTTTATAACGTTTTCAACGAATTTTTAAAATTAAGTTCATAGTGTTTGCATCAGAATAAAGCTTATATTGTCTTTTGTTTAATTTTATTTACAAACTCTTGTGAGAAGTGTGATATTTAGGGCCTGACTAGTTCACCCCTTTAAATATAAAAATATCCCTTAAAACACATTTGTAAAAAAATTTTTAAACAAAAATTAAAACAGACTTCAAAAAAGAAAATAAAAACTAAAAAGTAATAAAATAATCACTCTTCCTTAATTTTTGTGCATACAACTTGAATTCAACTTGTTCTTCTACTAATGTAAAATCTCTGCGTTCACCACGTCCGTATTGTAGCTATCTCCCCCTTGATATTTTTTTTTTTTTTTTTTTTTTTTATGTTAGTTGAATAGGCAAACTGGCAAACGTACCACCTGATGTCGCGTCGCCCATGAACATAAACTAGTATGCCTGGTACTAGCCCAGGCAACTCATTTATGTGTTGCCTATCCTGAGACATAAGATGTTAAGTCTCGGTGCCAGTAATTACACTGCCTGTCTTGTCCTTCTCTCCGAAACACAGCAAAGCTGTTTCACGGGAGAAACAAGCAAGATGGTGGTACCCATGCGCCAGGAGCGCGGCACAGTGCTTCCTTCCCACCGATTTCTTTGGGATGCCATCATCAGATCCTGGTTTCATCATCATGGGACCATAACCTCCTCTTTTTGAAGTCGGTTTAAAAAGTTGAAAATATTGTATGAGGTCTTTTAGTATATTATGTTACTACGGCTACACCCCCCCCAACAATTATTATGAAACTTTACTATCAAATAAATAGGTATCAACAAAATGCAAGACTTTCTATTCTAGTTGTTCTGGAGATTGACCCGTTCTAACAATCTTAATATTTGACGTACAGTAAAGAATATAGATCGATCAATTAGTAGGTACTCTGTATCAAGCCACAGTATACATATTAATACGGAGCGTTTCTTCTTCCTCCCGCTGTAATTGGGGAGGGAAACTGGACATATTTCCTACTCTATCTAATCTCTGGTGGTGCGGATGTGTATGGGCGTCGATAGTCGACAAAAGGCTTCGACTGCTCGTTTGCCCTCATATGCTATAAAAAGCAGTATAGGTAATAATCGGCAGCGAGACAGATCTTGAGTCTCAGGATAGGCAACACATGAATTAGTTTTTGCCTGGGATGAACGCAAGTGTGTTCAAGGCCTTCTTCTCTTTCACGCCGGGAAATGCTTCGAGGCATCCCGCTGGGGAGGGGAGGACTCCCAGGCAGTTATAATAATAATAATAATAATATTCCTTTAGTTATGTGGGACTCACTGCGCCCGAAAAATGGTAAGTAGGAGGACGCAGCTCCACCCACTAAAACTCAGAACCTCGACGGCTAGTCAGTCCCTCAAGGGACCGACACCACCTCCACAGAGGGGTAGTCCCGCACCACAGAACAACCCCTCCCAACTTCGGGGCAGTGCAGATGTGGTAAGGTTCTCTGCCTTGCCCCTTATCCCCCTTGCTCTTTTGTCCCCTCTTCTCATAAGAGGGGTACAAAGGGCAGCTCCCTCGGTTCAATTCACTTCGCCCAAGGTTCTGGGGTCACCTTAAGCTACTGAGCCCCACCGCCACGACAAGGCTTGAACCTTGGTGGGAAGTGTATTCAAGGCCTACGTTGCCCACCTACCTGGTGGCTCGTCTGGTTGCCAATCCGAGTATCATTAAAAATGGGGGTTGTGTGAATGTAGGATATAGAAGGGATAAGAATAAAATAAAAACCGGCCCAGTGCTAGTCGGACTTGCGCACGATGGGTTCCGTACCATTACATAATTTACAACATAAGACACTAACAAAAAATATGGTTTATTTTGAAAAAATATTTTTTTTTTAAATATTTGAGTTGATTGAATGAAAGGTAAATTGCAGTTTACGATTTATGACGTATTAAAAAAAAAGTGTGTGTGTGTGTCAGCTCCGACACACGATTGGAGTTTACTCCTTACGAACGATAATTATGATATACCTATATCGAGTATAAAAAAGGGTAAATGAACTCATCTGCTAAAATGATAAGAGAAACAAACATATATCTGTAATTATTAGGATTATTTATATTACTTCAATAAAGCGTATTAGGGTACATAAAGTATGTTACAAAATAATAATAATAATAACAAAGAGGTTAGAGGAGGCCCCGAGAATCCCCACCATCCGGATCCGGGCCTTGACGCGTCGGTGGGGCTTAAGCTCGGGGTGCAAATCTCCGAGTGAACCAATCGGATCCGAATCGGGCGGCAGTTGGTTCTTGCCACTGCCGGCCAAGCCGCTACCCGGTACATAGTGCCGGGGGTGGTGGTCGCCATCCCACATTGGGATGGGGACTACGTGGAAGAAAACCACTCTAAAAAACTACCCCAATCCCAATATAAGCTCAGGTGCGCGGCGAGGGGATGAATGGCTGGGGGGATCCAGTCATTAGCGCACCATGTTTTGGGAAGTTTACGGGTTTGCTCAACCCTAATGAGTAGTTAACAAAAAATTAATAGAACGCAAATCGAAAAGAATCCCCGGGCGGGTCCCCGAAAGGGGGAATCCCGCACCACGCCGAAGTCGGCGGAGGTCTGCCCCAAGTATACGGGGGGGGCACAATTTGCTTCAGGGGCGAGCTCTGCTCGTCCCAGTACCGATGACACCAGCATTAAAACGGACACGATTGCACGAGATTAGGAGACAGAGAAGAAGAAGAGAGCCTCTCCGAGGATATTCTCGGAGGTGGAAGACATGAGTCAGAGCGACTAGAGTGAGGCGTCTGGCTCATGTGTTGGAAGTAAGAGGGCGCATCACTCGTCGTCGGACGAGGAGGCAAAACGAAAAAAGAAGGTGCCACCGGTGGAAAGAGGTAGAGGCCGCCCTCCAACCGGGCAATACATAAGCATGGCGAAAGCGCAGCGAGAGTTAGCTGCGGCGAAGCGCGAGTCCATGCAGGCGGAGGCGGAGCAGGATGTATCCAAGCTCACCCGTCGCCTGGTCCCGCCCCGCCTGTCTGAGTCGTCGGATATTAATCCTGTGTCTTCGGAGTCGGAGGCAGCAGACATCAAATATATGTCTTCGGGGTTGGAGACAGAAAAAGGTGTACGACGTGGCCAGATCGAGACGGCGGCTCTCGGCGGAGATATCTCCAGGGCTTTGGAAATCATAGAGGAAGTCCGTACCAAGTCGGGAAACCTCAAGGGCTCGTTTATGAAGGCCCTGAAGGTCGCGGTCAGCGGAATCCGGGAAGCAACGGTCACGCTCCTAGAACGTACATCCTCGGCCGAGACGAAGATACTGGAGCGAAAGAATAAGCTGTTGTCGGAGGAGGTGGCGGAGCTACGCCAAGGATTGGCGGCTCTTCGAAGCGAGCTCGCCTCTTCCCGGCAGTCAGCCGCACCCGCACCCGTAGCGTTGGCCGCGCCCGTACCGCCCAATCTTGAGGAGATCGAGAAGGCGATGCGGGAGGCGGTTGCGTTGTCGGGAGCTCGCTTGAATGCCCGACTGGAGGGCTTAGAGGCACGCCTACTACCCGAGCCTAGGCTTCGCCCGCCCCTCGCGGCGGAGAAACGAGCAGCAGCTGTAGCAGCAGCTCCAGTGCCGGCGGTGAGCCCAGGGTTAGCAGCTACCACGAAGAAGGCATCGAAAAAGAAGTCGCTTTCCCTGCCGACGACGCTCATGCCGCCGGCGAACCCGGGGCCTTCGACCGTCCCGAAGGAGAAGAAGGCAGCGAAAAAGGCTGCCTCAAAAAGAAAGAGATCTCAGGCAGCTGAGGGGGGCAGTATCTGGACGACGGTCACCCACAAGAAGACCCCCAAGGGGAAAAAGCAACCCCAGGGGAAGTCAGCGCCGCCGAAGAAGAAAGGCCCGCCAAAGCTGAGAGTGCCCAACAGGGCAGTTGTGGTGCTCCAGTTGCAGCCGGAGGTGGCGGAGAAGGGGCTCACCTATGCTGACGTCATGGGCAAGGCGAAAGCAAATATCTGCCTCCAGGACCTCAACATAAGGCCCAACATCTGCTGCAGAAAGGCGGCCACCAGCGCCCAACTTCTGGTGCTGCAAGGTGCTGCAAAGTGCCGCCATGGGAGAAAAAGCGGACTCCCTGGCCGCAAAGATTAGAGAGGTGGTCGGCGACGACGTCGTCCGAGTCTCCAGACCTACTAAATGCGTAAGCGCGCGCATTTCGGGTCTGGACGACTCGGTCACGAAGGACGAGGTCGTGGCAGCAGTGGCGGAGAAGGGCGGTTGCCCCACGGAGCAGGTGCGATGTGGCCAGATCGGCCACAGCGCTACCGGGATGGGCGCAGTGATCGTCCGCTGCCCAGTGGAGGCGGCAAAAGCGATCGTGGCGGGAGGCAGGTTGCTTGTGGGATGGGTGTCGGCGCAGTTCAAACTGCTAGACGCTCTCCCACTCAGGTGTTACCGTTGCCTGGAATTGGGCCACATGGCAGCAGCGCTCCTCAGTGGATAGGAGCGGGTTGTGTTTCCGCTGTGGGGGGACCGGACACAAGGCACGAGAGTGCTCTGCGGTCATCCCAAAGTGCGCAGTCTGCTCGGAGAAGGGGCAACCTGCCGCCCACAAAATGGGCGGCCCAGCGTGCGTCGCACCACGCCGAAGGGGGCGTGAAAAGCCGAAGGAAGAGGAGGCTGGTGATGGACCTCTGGCCATTGCCCAGCCTGCCTGCCCGACCGCGAGTAACAGCTTTGCGGTCCTCACGGTGGAGGAGGTTCCCATGGCGTTGGAAGAGTAGTTGCCCTGGGTACCTCCGGCAGGCGGAGAGACGCGGCGGCGGCGCGTGCAAAGTCTGTGCTGCAAGGCGCCCTTGGGTGTTCAGGGTGCCTTGCCAGCGAAGAGTGCCGATGGGCACAGCGTCGGGGTCAGGTGCGGTATAGTTATAGTTCCCGTACCCGGCCCACTGAACGACGAGGTGAACACGTTGGGGTTTTAGTGCGGTGAGAGTCCCACATAACCACCAGGCCCCCGACCCCGTGGTATCTATTAGATTTCCCCAACAGAAAAAAAAATAAAAAAAAGGCCCCGAGAATAAGATCAGGGAGGATCAGGGGCATTTCACTTATTATATTGCGTTAGATGGCGCTATTTTGTTTTTTTTTATGTCTATGAAATTTTTACATGTTTTATGTTGAAGACTTTTTATTCTTATATATAATATATGTGATTTATTATTTAACAATTATAAGTACCTATTTAATACTTAATCGAAATTAAATGCTTTACTTGACAAGTTTGTACAATAGGTATGTTGACAGTATTCATATAAAAATATAATTTTGATGTTAATTGGTAGTTTCTACAGGCTGATTTTTTGAAGAACGGACATATTCAAGTAGCGTATAGAGCTAAAGATCCTCATTCCAAAAATATATCACAAGTGGGTCTTAGTTTTTTTTCAAAATTATCCTTCACACTTGAATTAAAGTAAACACAGTATTATGAAATAGGTAAGATACGATGCATCAAATACGCCGAACCACAAAATAAAGTGGCCGGAACGTTCTACCGCGAGCCACACCTAAGGCCCCGTTCGCACGATCGTTTTAAAAGTGTCGCGGTAAAACCCGACTTTGGAGTTTGGTATGCTCAATTCGAATTAACGCCAAACACATGCCGCCTTATTCCAAAACGAAGACTAAATATAGTACCGAGTTTAATACCAGCTTTAAACCATGGTCTAATATAAATGTTATTACAAAAACTAGTTTAACGCTAGTACCAGGACTATCTATGGTACTAAAGTTAGACCACCGTGACCCCTAGTTTAACTTAGGTACTAACCTCAAAACTTTAAATTATCAGATGTCTTATGCGTTGAATTTGCGTTTTTTCGTATTAATTGTATTGAAAGGTAATTAAATGAACTCGATATAGACAAAATTATTGAATTGGACTAACATTTAAAATAATTATTCTGACATCCTTATATAATTTAACATTCTATTTCTGTAATTTTGTTGTATTGTATTTTGTCATTGATATACATACCTATTTTATATCATATGTAATAATTCTAATTAACTCTGATATTTTTCATGGATGTTTGGATTAAATAAACACTAACCTTTTCTTGAGAAGTCCAATTATCATCCCTTTTTTCTTTTGTTGATACATTTTACAACATAAGTAATGTTCGTGGCACACAAATTCACAACAAAAAATATTATACTATTCTTATGAACAACATACCGTCTATTTAGAATCAAAGAACAATAATGGCTGTATTGTAACTATTGGTAACTCGACTTACATTGCATTAACTAAACATTAAACAATAAACATTTCGATGACATTAGAACTACGCGCGCTTTGTATTTCATTCCCTTATACGCTAGCTATATAAACAACTTAACAGCGAAATATTACAATATTTGTGTGTAATAAACAAGAATTTAAATCACACTACCTCAAAGTACAAAGTAGTAAAGATTTCAGATATTTTATATAACACAATAAATTTTATTATCAAAATATTGATGTATTTTCCACATTATATTTAATTATAAATTAGCGAGCTTTGCATAAAAAGGAACGGTGTACCGAACTAATCAAATATTGAACGAACAAAATGAATGATATTTTGCTCAATAATCTGTGGATACAATTAAACCAGGGACGATCTTTGGTACTACCTAGACCCCGGTTGGTCCTCGATTTGTAATAAGAATGAATTTTAGTCCATGGACTAACGTTAATACCGTAACAAACCTGGACTTTTCAGTCTTGGTTTAATCCCGGTACTAGATAAGTTTTTTGTAATAAGGCGGTTAAGGTCGAAAATCCAACAGCACTTGACAAAAATGCGCCTCACTTTAAAAACGCTTTCGTGTGAACAGATACATGGTTATCCATTTGTCCCATTCAAACTCTTTTTTAACGGTCGGTCAAAAAACGCTCGTGCGCACGGGGCCTAAGAAACACGGCGCGCGATGGCCGGTGACCGGTGTCGACTGTCGGCTTTTCACAAAGAAAGGGCAGTGCGATACGCGTCATTGTCTGGAGCGTATGTTTTGTTTGTGTCAACCGCGTGTCGCGTATAATACGTAATTACTAATTACGTATTAAATCATGTCGAATGAATTTTCAAATGGAGAATATTGGGAGATGGTAAGAGCTTATGCTTTATCTGGTGACAGTGTACGTGGTGCGATAGACTTGTACCGCGAAAGGTTTCCGAATCGTCGCGTACCTTGTGTCAAATGTGGTGAATGATATGTTGGATGACGTGCCTCTCATCTATCACCGTAACCTCTACTACCAGCAGGACGGTGCAACAATAAAAACAATGGCGGCGTTACAAAATAACATGACCAATGAGGTCCTTTTGGCATTCTTGCTGGGTAAGTACCCAGAATTAAACAACGATGTAGTAGAGTATTTTAAAAAATCAGGCAGCAGCCAACAGATTTTTAACACGGATTCTCCCGCGTCCCTGTCCACCGACGACGTGACAAAAGAGACGGTCACTCCATCAGAGGAGGAAATGTCTGTTACAGGCAGTTCCTCCGAGGAGGAAGGCGGATTCATAGAGGTCCGCAACAAGAAGAAGAGGCGTCGCTCGGACCCAGAGTCCGCGCCGTCCTCAGCGCCATCTCCCCCGCTCAAGGCACCCAAGGTGGCGTCAGTGAAGCCCCCTCAGAGCAAGGTAGTTAGGCCGACAGTGGCTCCATCTGAGCTGCTGGTCACTAGGCGCGACCAACTCACGTCGCCCACCCCCTGTGCGTCATCCACCCGCGACGAGGGCATGGACACCACCCAACCCAAGTGCAAAGCACCACCGCCGATAATCGTCCAGGACACCAAGTCCTGGAACATAGTTTCGCAAGCTATATATGCGAAACAAATTTCATTAAAATCTGCCCGCACTTGCGCCGAAGGCATTAGAGTACAAGTAGAGAACTCTAATGAACACCGCAGGTTCACAGCCTTCCTGACCACGAACAGGATAGGATATCACACTTACGCCCTGGAGGACGAGCGCGTTCTCCGGGTCGTTATCGTAGGAGTGCCCCGAGACATGGACCCGGCCGAAATAAAAGACGACCTGGTCCATCAGGGTTTCCCGGTCGAGGAGGTACATAGGATGTATCATCCCCGAACAAAGCATAAGCACAAAATTGTGCTCGTCATCCTGCCGCTCACACCAGCGGCCAAAAACATTTACAATATTAAAGCCGTCTGTAATATGACTGGCTTTCGTGTCGAGGCTCCACGTAAAAGGGGTATTATAGGGCAATGTCATCGTTGCCAGCTTTACGTCCACTCAGCCCGCAACTGTTCCGCCCACCCCAGGTGCGTTAAGTGCCTGGAAGACCACGGGACACCTGACTGTCCCCGTGACAGGGCCACAGCCACAGAGCCGCCCAGCTGCGTCCTATGTAGGGACAAAGGTCACCCGGCGAATTACCGTGGTTGTCCCAAGGCGCCGAAAACGGCGCGCCGCGTCTCAAAGGTCTCACCCAGGTCCCACAGAGCACCCCAGCAGAATACAGTAGGCCAACGGCACCCCCTGCCGGCATCACGATGCCCGCAGCCCCCCGCCCTACCCCCTCTTCCGGCTACGGAGCTGACCTGGCTTTCGTGTCACAGTACCTTAGCGTCATTGACACCAACGAAGTTAGCATCCTAGCAGCGAAGCTGCGAGGTTCCCCCCATGATCGTCTACAGGCGTTAGTAGACCATGCGGCCTTGATCGACCAGATCAAGTTTTCCACTCCAAGCCCATAAATGGCTACCACCGCCAGAACAAAACCGCGCTCTCTGCGAGTGGTGTCGTTCAATGCGAACGGCATTAGAGCGAACATCGATGAAATTCGTATATTCGTCAAAAAACACGACGTAGACGTCCTCCTTGTGCAGGAAACGTTCTTAAAACCCAGTATTAGTGACCCGCGTATAGTCAATTATAATATTGTTAGGAATGATAGGACGCGATCCCAACTTTGAGGCACCCTCATTTACTACAAGAGGTCCCTCCACTGCATACCTATAGACACGCCGGCCCTAGAATCACTAGAGGCCTCCGCCTGCCAGGTGAGCATGACCGGCCATCAGTCGATCACAATCGCCTCAGTATACCAATCTGGTAATAGGAAACTATTATTTAGCGATTTAAATACGCTATTAGAATTAGGCAACGCTGTCTTGATTGCCGGCGACCTAAATAGTAAACATCATTCATGGGGCTGCAGAGATAATAATAACAATGGAAAGATTATCTGTAAAGCAGTCGATGATTTAAACAGTATTATTATCGCCCCCTATGAGCCCACGCGTTTCGACTTCGCAAGTAGCGAGAGGAACGTGCGGCCATCTATACTAGACATAGCCATTCTACGAAATATCACCCTTCAGGTACATTCCATAGAAACCATTCAGGAGCTTAACTCAGACCATAGGCCGGTGCTTATACAACTCGCGACCCGGCAAACAATAGAAATACAGATAAAAAAAAGATCATCGACTATAAACTTTTAAACGATAATCTGAAAATCCTTCAATCGAGTCATCTCGATAATATCCCCGACATAATAGACAGTCCTCAAACTGCTATATCAGCATGCTCTGACTTCACCGACCATCTGGTAGCAACGATAGAAAAGTCATCCAGGGAGATCTCACAGGCCCATGACGGCCGATGGGACTTCCCGGAGGATCTTAAAGATCTAATACGCGCAAAAAATGCAGCAAAGCGTACATACTCTCGCTACTGGACGGACGAGTATCGACGAGCTCTCCGTGACCTCGAACGACAGGTCAAAGCCCGGGTCATAGAAAATAGAGCAGAAAGGTGGGATCTCCTCCTGAGTGAAATTTCACCTTCGCACGTGGCCTACTGGCCACTCGCCCGTTCAATGAAAAAAAGACGGAGGCACTTATGCCTCTGTTAAAAAGATTAAATCGCGCGCCTGCACTAGAGGACGCCGACAAAGCGGAATGTTTAGCCGATACACTCGAGAGTCAGTGCACTCCGAGCCAAATAGTCGCAACTCCCCCCGTAGGCCCCCACGTAGAGGAGGTAACTAGGGAGATGGCGAGAAGGGCCTCTGCGCCGCTGGAGGGAGATCCAATCCTTCCGACGGACGCAGAAGAGGTCCAAGACATTATAAAATGCCTCCACGCCAAGAAGGCCCCCGGGCCGGACGGGATTTCCAACAAGGTATTAAAAATACTACCGCCCGCCCTAGTTATCCTCCTGGTTAACATTATAAACGCCCTCCTCAAGGGTTGTAGGTTCCCTGATATATGGCTACGGTCATAGGAATACTGAAGCCCGGAAAACCACGCTCGGAACCGTCTAGCTATCGTCCCATAAGCCTGATAAGCTCGTTAGGAAAAATCTACGTAAGAATTCTGCTTAGGCGGTTGAAAACCGTCATTAGCGAAAAGAATCTTTTCATAGATGAGCAATTCGCCTTCCGCGAAAACCACTGCTGCCCGAGGCAAGTCCACCGTATGACGGAGGATATACTCAGAGGTTTCCATAAGAAAAACAAACACGATACGTGCGCTGTATTCTTTGATGTAGCAAAAGCCTTTGATAAAATCTGGCATGAAGGCCTCATATTCAAACTATTCAAGTTAGGAATACCGGACAGATTAGTCATCATCATCCGCGACTACCTTTCGGGCCGGCATTTTAGATATAGAGTAGAGGGCACTCTGTCCTCTCGGAGACCTCTGAGGGCAGGAGTCCCACAGGGCTCCGTGCTGTCTCCGACCTTGTACAACTTGTATACCTCCGACATCCCCGAACACCCGGTGGTTAAACGGGCTCTCTTTGCAGACGATACCGCTCTGTATATCACCCACCCCTCAGCCGCAAGGGCTTCCACCGTCCTCCAGCGTGCCGTCACCGAGCTGGGTGAATGGTTCGCAAAATGGAGGATTGATATAAACCCGGAAAAAAGTGCCTCCATAAAATTCTCACGTAGGAGGGTCACAAACAGACGACCTTATCGTACCATGAAACCGATAAGGTTAAACAATATATAAATACCCAGAGTAGATCAGGTAAAATACCTGGAGGTCACCCTTGACAGGTCGATGTCATTTAGACCACACATAGAGTCAGTCACCAAAAAGGCCAAATTCGTCTTGAGCCGTTTATATTTCTTAATTAACAAAAACAGCAAAATGCCACTCAGGCATAAGCTTACCCTGTATAAAACTTGTATCCGACCCATTATGTCATACTCTTGTGTCGCATTCGCGCATGTGCCACAAAGTCGACTTAATGCACTACAAATAGTCCAAAATAAATTTTTACGCATGGCAACCGGTTGCCCGTGGTATGTAAGAAACATCGACCTGCACAGGGACTTCAGATTAGAGTCCATTAGGGGCCACTTCAAAATGACGTCAGATCGTCACTTTGAAAAGGCACTCCTTCACCCAAACCCGCTCATCGTGAGCGCGGCAAACTATTCCCCAGATAGCTCAGTTCCAATTAGACATAGGTTACCTAAGCATGTTTTAACAGATCCAGCTTACGAAATCTCTCAGCTACTAATGCGCGACGCAAAAGCGCGACGCGAACGTCACAGCATACACAGACACACACACGGTGCTAGGTACACCTGCACACCGCTTGGGCCTCGGGGTCGTAAGCGACGTCGAACCCTACACATGGAAACCACATCGATCCGGATCGATCGCGGAAGCTTAGGTTCTAATCCGATACGAGTAGACACAAACCCACACCGCGCAAACAGCGCTAGCACTACGCTACCGCTAGACTGCTTGGGCACCGCGCATGACCCGCCTCTCTCTCCAGAGGGAGGGATGAGGGCCGGCCCTCATGATGATAGGTTAAATTCAACCGTAAAAGATTCGTCGACCGTATCGGATTTGACTAGTCCAAATGATGCTCTCCCGAGCAGCGCGCGCGATGACCCCGCCCCCTACGGGGCGCGGAGGGGGGCGTCCCCCTTTCGAATATTTCTTAAGTGAGCCATCTGCTCACTTACTGTACCGATTGAGCTTAAAGGCCATCAGGCCGAAAAGTCTAGACCTTCCGAAAAAAAAAAAAAAAAAAAAACGCAGATAGGGAAGAATTAAAACCACGGATAACAAAAGCGTTTGCCCTTTGGTCTAGTGAACGCCTCTCAAACACAACAAAGATTAATGGACCTACTATTTCATGCCTTGGAAGGAAAAGTTTGGGCCTATCAAAATGACATAGTCGTTTGTTCAAAGACATTTGAGGAGCATTTAGAAATTCTAGAACGCGTGACATTTATATTAAAAGAAGCCGGTCTTTCAATAAATATAGACAAATGTAGATTTGCAAGATCCAGTATGCGATTTCTTGGTTATATTATTGATCAAGAAGGATTACGTACCGATCCAGATAAGATTTCAGCTATTATGAACTTTAAGAGACCTAAAAATCACACTGAGTTAAAAAGATTTATCGGAATTGCAAGCTGGTATCGGAGATTTGTTAAGAATTTTTCTCTTATTGCTGCCCCTCTTCATAATCTAACTAAGGGTAAGAAAAATAAAAAGTTTGTTTGGACGGATGAAGCTGATAAAGCCTTTATAGAACTCAAAACATTACTTACTTCTGCTCCAGTTATGTCTTGTCCCGATTTTAGCAAACCCTTTATAATTCAATGTGATGCATCTAATAAAGGAATCGGGGCAGTTCTCAGTCAAAAAATAAATGAAGTTGAGCAGCCAATATCATATCTGAGCCGAAAACTAAGTGATCGTGAACAGCTTTATTCAACATCTGAAAGAGAACTATTAAGCATAGTATATGCGATAGAAAAATTCAGGCCATATATAGACGGATCTCATTTTACTGTGGTCACTGATCATAGTGCTCTAAAGATGCTTCACAAAATGAAAGATCCACATGGGCGACTAGCGAGATGGGCCATGAAATTACAGCAATTTAGCTTCGACATAATACATAGACCTGGTAAAAGAAATGTAGTACCAGATGCCTTATCTCGATCTGTAGATGCTTTGGAAGAAAATAGTAAGATTAAAATTTTAGAAAGACATAAAGACGAATGGTATAGAGCAAAAGTAGAAAAAATCACAAAGGACAAGCACACATCAGATTGGAAAGTTGTAGATGGGTTACTTTATAAAAAAATTAAATTAAAACAATATCCAGATGAAATAAATGATTGGAAATTATTTATACCAAAATTGCTAAGATCAGACATTTTAAAACTTTGCCACGACAATATTACAGCTGGTCATTTAGGAATACGAAAAACATTGTATAGGATAAAACAGTTTTATTATTGGCCTGAAGTTTTGAACGACGTAAAACAATATGTCGGCAGATGTGAGACTTGTGCCAAAGTTAAGGTATCGCAAAAAGTCCCCTTAGGCCACATGGGGCAATTTAGAACGGTCATAAGACCATGGCAGGTTATTTCTCTGGATTTAATGGGACCGTTTCCCAAGAGTAAAAGTGGCAACACAATGTTGCTAGTCATAACGTGTTTGTTCAGCAAATTTACCCTTTTGTTTGCGTTGAGAACAGGTAAATCAGACAAAATTTGTGACATATTGGAACGACAATTTTTACTCTTTGGGATACCGGAAGCAATTATATCTGATAATGGTAAACAATTCGGGTCTCAATTATTTAAAGACTTGGTAGAAAAATATAATAGCCAGATTTGGTTTACACCTAATTACCATCCTCAGAGCAACCCAACAGAGCGTGTTAATAGAGTTATTGGCACCATGATATCTTCATATATCAATTCAAAACAACATAACGGCTGGGATGCACATCTTCAAAAGTTTGCTCACGCCATAAGGACTGCCGTTCACGAAACCACAGGATTCACTCCATCGTACCTATTTTTTGGAAGAGAAACATCTATTCCACCATCCACAAACTCTGATTCTAACATAGAAATACTCAATGACCCTATTCAAGTTCAATCTAATAAATATTTAGCGGACCTCAAGTTGAGACCTCATTTATATAAATTGGTGGAAAGAAAGCTTCAACTTGCACACTGTAAAAGTTCTAAAGTTTATAATTTAAAGCGTAGGGAAGCCAGCTTCCATGTAGGAGATGTCGTATGGAAGAGAACAAAATTTCTCTCAAATGCTTCTACTAAGTTCATGGCTAAACTAGCGCCTAAATTTGAGAAAGCCATCATAATGGCAAAGCTGTCGGAAAATGTCTTTCAACTCAACAATGCTCATGGCAAACCTATAGGTGTGTGGCATGCCAAAGATTTAAAGCCATTATGGCGCTGCAAAGACAGCTGATATTGATTAACGTTATAAAGGAACCAAACGGTGTGTAGTGTTGAACATACACATATTTAGGCTTAAAAAAATGTAGGTATATATTATAACCTTCGCTTTCGCAGTCGGGTAAAAAAAAAAGAAAAGAAATAAAATTATGTATTTTATTTCTTTTTGACGGTCGTTAGGGGAATATTATGTTAATTCATTCGTCACTAAATGGTCATAAGAACAGATTTAAAATTTTACTGCAACATCGTAAGACACCGTAGCCTAGCGGTATACGGAATGATCTCTGAAGCGGCACGCTCGGGTTCAAATCTTCGTCGCGATCTCAATTTTTTTGTTGAACTAGCTGTCAAATCATTACGTTTGCATTTTATAAGGAATTGAACAAAACGAAAGGACGAACTGGCATTTTGTCCGTACACTCTAGACGGGTGCCACGCTAATTTAAATAATAATTGTTATTTTGCTAAATTTACTGCATAGTTGTATATCAAGCTAATATAGTTAGTTGTTAAAACTAGATACATTAATTGGTTTGTGATTTTGATGTGTGCAGAAGGGGTAAGTCTGTATATTAAGCATTAGGCATATTATTAATGCACATTGATAGTAGTTAAGTTATATATTTGTAATTGTTATAGCCTTATGACATGCCCTGTGAGCCCATGGTAATGGAAAACCTGGACCATTATCGATTGAAGCTTTAAAGTAAATCCCTGAACATCATAGCCGAGGCCGGGTTTTGGCAAGATTCCCGACACAATAAAAAAATCTTCCTGGCGCCCACCACTAATAATTTAATTAGAATATATTATATATAAGAGTAGTTTAGTATTATTGTAGTTGGAGTAAATAATTTATAAGTAGGTTGTTAGCAGTAAATAAAAGTAACTCGTCTCATTTTATTTCTAAGTTGCATTATTTATATACCCTCGACAGCATCCCGTAACAAGTGTTTAATTAATTCTTATGTTTTTTTTTTTCTTTTCTTTTAATTGTAATTTCCTTAACCTTCAAGCAGACGCGTGACGTTGAATCGATGCCTTCTGTATACTTTTGGCCGTAAACAAAATATCGCACAACCGCGTGAAGGTTAAATTTTTTTTTTCTTTGTCTCAACGTACCCCACGTTTACGTAACAATATATTTGTCTATAAAATGTTTATTTAGTTTATATTTTACAGAATACAATGTCTAGACGTAAAAGAGTAGATCTTGCCAGTTCTGCAGCGAAACGGCGGAAACAAGAAGAATATCGAAGAAATGAAACGGAAGAAGAGCACGAAGCACGTTTACAAAATCAACGAATCAGAATGAGCACCCTGAGAAGCAGAAAAAGCGAAGAAAGAAAAGAAAATAAAAGTATTAAAGAATCGAGAATTTTTAAAGATAAGCTAACAAAGGGAACATTCCACTACGAACCGACGAAAAATATTACAATCATAAATATTTTGTAATCGGAAAAATGAATAACATTTGCAAATTTTGCCACGCGAAAAAAATTAGTAAAGAAACAACAGGTCTTTGTTGCATGAATGGAAAAATTCGATTACCGGGTGTTTTCGCTTTAAATGGCGCAGGCTGTTTTTTGGCTGTCCCATGGCAACGAACAGATGAAAACAATATTTGGACACATATTTTTTTAGCAAAATCTTATTACACTAAAGGTATGACTATAAATCTACATGAATTTGATTTATATCTCCTGAAATAATATATTTTCAATTTTATTTTAATTAAAAACGATTCAAAAATGTGAAAAATTATGCTGTCCCAACGACAGTTTGCCTCCTTACACTTCATTTTTCGGATGTTTTATTGTACGCGGCTAAAGTAACGACCATTTACTTTTATTGTCAATAGTTTATTTATACATTTAAACTAAGTATTTTAGTTCAGTTAGTAAACAAATTAATTCAATAAATTAAAAAAAACCTTGTCCTACGAATTCGCGACTACCGGACATGTCTTCATAGTCACGCGTTTTTTATTACTAAAATACCCATGTACGGGCAAAATTTTGTTTTTATGGCAGCCCCAAGTACAAATGTTTAAGTATGAATCGTCATTTTGAAATCTGTGATTAAAGGTATCCAGCAGGTACAGCATATTCTCGTCGCAAAAATTTTGGTTAAGAAAAATCTACTGACGTTAGTAACATTTTTTTCTTATGAATATTAAGTTTGTCTTTATTTTTTCTTGCGCTGCATATAGCTTAAACCCTGCTGAAAGCATATACTTAGATTTTGGGGCAACTAATTATTTTTTTGAGTATTTTAATCTAATTTCTGTATTGATCTACATTATTCGTCACATCCTGTTAGCAACGGTTACTATAGGACGGACAAAGATGTTACGAAACAGACGTGTAAAGCTTAGTACTCATTTCAACTAAACGGAATTTAAATAAAGGATTCCATAAAAAAAATATTATAATAAATGAATTTATTTTAAGAGTTTCGGTCATAATTCGACGTAAGAGCAGTTGCATTCGTTAATTTTTGTCTGATATCAGCTGTTGTAGTGTTAAGACTGTAGCTTAGTTGGTACTTGTACCTACGTACTTAATCTTTAAATAAACAATATTGTACTAATTATTCGTTCCAATATTTTTAGATAATAATAGCGTTAACATCTGCTGAAAGACCCATTAAGCGGTATCTAGATAAAGTAAAAAACAACCCTGGGAAGGCTGAAGAAATTAGATAAAACCAGTTAGCGCAAATTAAAGCCAACAGAAAGAAGCTATGTGAAATGAATCAAGAGGAGAGATCTCATTAGATCAATAAAAATTAAATAAAATCATTTATTTCGGGATTAACAAATGCCCATAGAGTGTTAGTAAAAATCAAAATATATTATAATCAATATTATACTGTACGATTTTAACCTCACAGTGAATCCTATTCTTAATATGTCTGTTGCGTCACGTCATATGTCCATTTAGTGATTGTCTCAAAATATTTTTTTGTAATTCTTTATAAATCTGTAAATTATTTAAGCTAAGTATTATTATTTATATGCTATAAATAAAGAAAAATAAACAACAATTAATATTTTATTTCAGTCATAATATTCCTTGACTAATTAAAATATAAATACGAAAAATAAAACTTGCATTTGGACGAAATGTTACGATACTGACCAAATTGGTGTATTTTTATCAAAAATAAATTAATTATGTCCAAGTATTAATATTTAGTTTCATTGATTGGTACAGTGAAAGCTCATTTGGTGTATTTTTATCGTTTTATTTCCAATAATTGAATTTTTATCGAGGTTTGAGTTTTGTTACTAACAAGACATTTTTTTCCTAATCTATTAAGAAAAAATGATTTAAGAGATAAAATATACGTATCAGCTCGTAACTTTTATATATAACTCATGAAATATAACTTTTTCTACAATAATACATAGTTTTTAAGTCCTAAATCAATAATGAATTTTTAAAAGCTGTTTTTATAACCTGCGCCATTTAAAACAAAAATGCTGTACCACCACTGAAAACACCTCCGCAGGAAAAAAAAACACTTTCTTCAAAATATAAGATCATACAACTCCTGCTTTCAAATGACTTTTTCGGTGTTACTTCGACTTCGACCAACACTAATAGAAATGAATTTGGATTGGCAAAGGGGCATGCCAAGTCTCCATAGTAATTTTGGCCCACGGTGCACACCTGTACTGTGGACTGATAATTATAGTAGGCGATGGCAACAACTAATTCCTAAAAGAAGTGGTTTATAAAAAACTTGGCATTTTTAAGTTATCAATTATTTTTGTATGTTATTAACACAAGTTATATGAAATATGTGCAATGACATTTTATAAATTATTTTAATTTATTTGGGAGTACAATGTAATAAAACCATATTATATTTCAGTTTTACACATTTATTCATCATCATTATATACTACTAATACTTCATCTAAAAATTGAGCCGGCGGTAAAATATTGTTTTGATGCCGTGCCCATCCTAAGTACTGGTACCACAACACAGTCATGACGTGGGCACAGCATCCTACCGTTCGACGGCCTACAATACTGTTTCGCGGCCTGTATTAATTGTACTGTATAAAATATACACAAAGTATACTTTGCCGTGGTCATCGGGTGTAGAAGAATCGCCAAAGTCAGTATTCATGATAATAGTCGTAAATTGGTATTGAAATGCAAAATGAAAAATCACAGAATACGTCTTTAACTCAAACAGCACAAAAATTGAAAACAACGTTTTCAAGTTTTCCGGTGTCTGACACTTAGAGCTGGTGTTGCTAGAACACAAAAAACAAAAAATGATTAAAATGTTAAGAGAAGGATAACATACGATACTATATTATTTTTATTTGCAATACAATCTAAATATATATGTAATTAGTTTTATTTTATATAATCGAAATCATTGCAAAAACTAACATTAGGTATAAATATTATATCATAGCAGTGTATACATTACCTGACAAAATAATATTTTCAGTAACGGCAACATTCTAATGTTCATGACTGATGTACCAGTACATGAAAGTCATAGAAAGTACTTGTCTAGGTTCCTATTCGTTTACTTGTTTAATATTTTTTGTATAAAGTTGCCGAGTTGTACAGATTAATGAATACAAGGAAGGCTACAATAAATATTAATACAATTTTTGAATATAGCCAATTATGTGTGCACTTCTGGGCCTAAAACTGGCATTCCCCTTTATCACAAAATAGGATCGTTACTACCAATGCCTAACGAAGGCTATAAATTTCTGCAAGTATATTTCATCGGAAATGAAGAACAAGAAATTGATAAACGATTTTAATTTTAACACAAATTTTAATGGATTGAAACGCGAAATAATCCAAGATGTACACAGGATCTTACACAAATACAATAAACTGATTCACATATTCAAAACAACATTAGACCGCATGATTTCTGATGACTATAAAATTGTAGTTCGAGCCGATAAAAGACAACGTGGAGAATACGAACGTAGATTTAATGCACCTCAGGTAGATGAAGTCGCCATCGTAATTGTGGACAATGAAAATACAAGCCGTGACATAATTGTACAACGAAGAAGAAAAGGATTACAACGCATTGCAGAGATACACCGTTCATATGATGCTCTTCAATATCAGTTAATATTTCTGCACGGAGAGGACGGATATCATTTCAATATAAAACAAATTCATCCTGAAACAGGCATAGAAACGAACAAAAAAGTCACTTCCAAGGAGTTCTATGCTTACCGCTTAATGATCAGAGACAATGAAATATACAATCACATATTCAACACTGGCCGTTTATTCCAACAATTTCTAGTAGACATGTACGCAAAAATAGAAGCAGAACGGATGCTTTACATAAGACTGAATCAGAAGAATCTACGCACATAAGAATACGAACCTTCGAGACGCGATCATAAATGACGGCAATATTGACGATATTGGAACAATAGTAATCTTACCCTCATCATACATAGGAAGTCCAAGACATATGCTCGAATATACTCAAGATGCCATGACCTATGTAAGAAAATATGGACGACCTGATCTCTAATTATGGTGTTCGCAACCGGAGGTTCCAAAAAAAACCAATTTTATTTAAGATTTTATTGGAATAAAATATAATTACAATTAAACTTAAGACTACTAGCTTTGATCGAAGTTGGATCTAAAGTGCATAAACTTAACACTAAATTGACGGTCCCACGGAGCTGGGGCCGCTGCGATGATCCAGGAACCCTGCGTTGGCATTTCTATTGTTCGATTTCTGTTCATAATCGAAGGTGTTGTAATTTCCACAGAAAATGCTTGAATTGTGCTTTTAATATAGTCCAGGAGTGTGACTTTAAGAATTTCATCTTATCGATTTTTTATTTTAATTATAGACCAAGGCCTTATTGAGATTGGCTATAACTCATTGGTACTGAGGATTTTGTACTCTGTCCATTCGATATTGGTATAGGTTACATACGTAATACCTTCCCCCTCAGAACAGCAATTATTTGAGGACTTTGAGCGAGAATATTGCTGGTTCAGGATTGGATGCTTTCTGGCTTTCAGAATTTTCAATATGCTCTTCTTGATATGATATTTCAGGACATTCGATTTTCTTGATATTTTTCTTCCGAAGAATCCTGCGCCGAAAGATGATTATAGAGGTAGCTATTGTAACTCCAAGTAATAATCCGTACACTGGCAGAGTTGTGTGGTATACCATTATATCAGGCTTCTCTAGTCTGACAGGATGCTGCATAACAATTTTATCTTCTATAGAATGTAGTTTTTCTAGATTTATTGAGTTTAGTTTTATAGTATGCTGTACTTCAACACCTGCATTGGAGTCATAGTAATTTTGCGGTATTTCATTTATTATAAGAGGTTGTCCTTTGATCTGATCGTTATCGTTAATGATTGTAAATTCCTCAGTGCGTAATAGACATTTTTGTGGTATTTTTGCAAGATAACTTCCTTGAAGGGTAACAAATTCTCTCTTTGTACAATATAATTCTGTCTTAGTCGGTTTTGGAAAGATCAGCGTATAGTATTGGTCGTCAAGCTGCTCGATTGCTTCCCTTTCGAACGAAACCTTGGTGGGCCGGCAAGTCTTATCTATAACCTGATGTGTAATAATTCTTTGGACACAATCTGCATGCTCCTTTGACAAATGATTGGGCTTATTCTCACATAGATATTGATCGTTGAACTTCGGGCATTCAGCCTCTATGTACATGAAAGTTATGCCATTGGTCGCTAGGAATGGATAAGGTGGGATATAAGTTTGGGATAGCTTATTCGGAACTAACGCAATTTTATATAATTCAAATCTATCTGTTGTAATTATTGGGAACTTAAAAGTTATAACTATTTTGTTACCTGTATAGTAATAACCGGACTTTATGATACTATAATATTCTCTTAAATCTGTCTTTAAAACTTGCTCGGGACCATAGATTACTTCTAGCTTATGTATTATATTTCTTAAATTACTAATGCCTAACATGCTATGGTGCGTGCTCGATGCACGTACAAATGCTAAAATATCTTCTATTCTACGTAGTTCTATATATATGTCTTTAGTATTTTCACTAATTATAACTAATAACTGTGCATATTTAAAAAGGCTTATTTCTGCTTGAGCATTACTTTCTAAAATTAACCTAAAAGTACTATTTATGCTTTTCTGATTTTCTGCTATCTGTTCTAGTAATATATTATGTTGCGACATCCATTCTTTGTTAAGACTTATATGTTCATTTACTTCTGATAAAATTTGATTTTCGTTATTTTCTAATATTCTAATAGCTTTTTTATATTTTTCAGCATCTGTTTGGTCTAGATAGCCGGTAATGCTTCTGATTATGGAACCTAGGCCGTCTACGAGACCTCTTTTAAAACGTTGATTGCTGTCAAGTTCTAGCGTGCTAAGCTGGTTACGAATTTTAATTAGTTTCAAGCCAAGTTATTTGATTTGTAGTTCATAGAGAGTATACGTGTCATTGCTAAGCTCATTTTCAAATGATAGAAGTTGAGAGTCTATTTTGTCAAGTTGGTCATTAATTGCGGATAAGTCAATGTACTGTAAAAATGAGTGGTAATGAGTTATGAGTCTAGCTTGTCCACATTTGAAAGGAAGAATCCCAGGTCCATTGTCAAGGCTCTCAAGTCTTATCCCTTGCGCCACTATCATTGTCAGTTGGATGATGATCAGGATTACCCTGTAACAATTGTGAGGATTTAGGGACACGTTTCAAGCGGGATTTTGCAATAGGGTTGGTCTTTCGTGAGGTATAAATATGGATTGGTAGATTTGTTACTACTGTGTCGTGAGTGTACCTAGGTGCAGTTTTATTTCGTTGCGCTAGCGGATTTGAAACAAAAACTTGTTGGTTAGGTGCATATTCAATTTCAGGTTCACGGGTTTCATTTCTATTTTCTATGATGCGTGTACGATCAGCGAGAGAAAATTCATTTATTTTATCATTTACTATTTTCATTTTATTTTTGTGAGATATTATGTATTGCTGCATCATATGTCCTGTAGTGTCGATGACAAAAGGATCTCTAGGGTCGAAGTGCCCTCTTATAATATCTTGTGGTCTACATCTGGTAAAACTGTGAACCGAACTGTTATAGGCTAGGACGGCGTATGGCATGAGATTAGATATTGGTTCATCTCGGTACTTTAATCTTAATATGCGTAAATGTTCTAAAAGGGTTGAGTGGAATCTTTCTATATTACCGTTATCATTAGGGGCATGAGCTAAGGTCCTATGATGGGTTATTCTATGTAATCTTACGAATTCAGCAAACATTTGATTTGTGAATTCGGTTCCGTTGTCTGTGACGATAGTGAGTGGGAGACCGTGATGGGTGCTAAAGGTAAGTAAGGCCTGTAATATGCTGATGGCTGTACCATCTCGGAGATGATAACACTGACCGTATTTCGAGAATACGTCAATGAAAGTGACAAATTTATCGCCATGCACAGTGAATAAATCCATATGAATCTTTTCTAAAGGGTAACTAGCTGGAGGCACTATATTAAATTGTGGTCTTACGGGTCGTCTATCATATTTAGCCTTCCCACAAACTAAACATTCATTAATGTATTTAGTTATTTCATCTTTCATTTTTGGCCAATAATACCTGTATGATAAGGCTGTGTAACACTCGTTTATTCCCCTGTGGTTAGTTTTACCTTCATGATAACCTTTTATTATATCCTGTTGGCCTAAGTAGTCACTTACGTCGACTAATTCTTTTGTTGTTAGCACTAATTTCATAGCCGAAGACCTAAGACTATTTTGAAGAATAGGAATGACTGAGTACATTCCTAATGGAGGTGTAATTTTGATAGCGGTTTTAATTCTAGGATCTACATACTCTTTGATAGCATCGACAATATCTTGTTCTAAATTCGATTCGGATACTTCTAATAAAACGCGAGTGTGAGTTTCAAATGGTTTTAATACTTTTGCCTTTTTCTTAATATTTTCCCTACAATAGTTATACAGATTTGCTGATGGAACTTGTTCAATGGTTCTTCGGTTATTGGGATTTCGAGGATAGGATTTTCAGCACTAGTGTGGGCGGAGAGAGTGGAGGAGCTTGCTACAGAAGGTGGCCTTTCTGAAGGATTGGCTACCATAGAACTGGATTCTTCATTATTGATTTCAATTCGCGTTTCCCTTTTTTATAAATAACCGTAAAATCATACTCACTAAGTTTGAGCCTCCATCTCGTAAGTCGCGATTTTGGCTCTTTAATATTCATTACCCATTGAAGGGGTTTGTGATCAGTTAAAACCTTAAATTTACGCCCAAACAGGTAAGGTCTGAAATATTTAGTGGCCCATACTATTGCTAAGAGCTCCTTTTCAATAGTGCTATAATTTATTTCACTTT
The DNA here is from genome assembly GCA_963853865.1 of Helleia helle. Classification (NCBI taxonomy): domain Eukaryota; kingdom Metazoa; phylum Arthropoda; class Insecta; order Lepidoptera; family Lycaenidae; genus Helleia; species Helleia helle. The sequence continues at coordinate 6,412,830 of OY971436.1, forward strand.
CATTAAGAGTACGAGAGGCATAGCAAATCGGTTTATCTGAACCTACTGGTCCTTGACTTAGAATTGCTCCGATTGCTACATTTGAGGCATCTGTGGTGAGAAGGAACTCTTTCGTAAAATCGGGATATTGAAGGATAGGATCATTTGATAGTAAAGTTTTGCATTTTTCGAAACATTCTACATAATTCCGGTCAAGTGTGATTTTGCTATTTTTCTTTAAACACCTCGTTATGGGTTTAGTTATTTGTGCGAAATCCGGTATAAATTTTCTGTAATATCCAATAAGTCCTAAAAATTGTTTGATTTCTTTTTGGGTTTTAGGTAAAGGATACTTTTGTACGGCTAATATTTTATCGAGATTAGGCTTGATTCCGTCTTTAGTAATAATGTGTCCTAAATACGCAGTCTCTAATTTTAAAAATTCGGATTTGTCCATTTGGATCTTAAAATTGGACTCACGTAATCTGTGAAATACTTTTTATAAATTTAAAATGTGTTCTTGTAAAGATGTTGAAAAAACGATTATATCATCTAGGTATACTAGACAAATTTCATTCTGCAAGCCTCTTAGCACGTTGTCCATAACTAGTTGAAAAGTGGACGGTGAATTTTTTAAGCCCATTGGCATACGCAGAAACTCAAAATGCCCATTTTCGACATTAAATGCAGTTTTATGGATGTCGTCAGGGTGCATCTCTACTTGATAAAAGCCTGATGCTAGGTCGAGTGTTTTGAAATACTGACACTTACCTAATTTGTCAAGTACGTCGGTTATATTCGGGATTGGGTATCTATCGTCTATAGTTTTATCATTAAGTTTCCTAAAATCTATCACTAGTCTCCATTTTTGTTTTCCTGATGCGTCTATTTTTTTTGGGACTACCCAGAGGGGGGAGCTCCACGCAGAATCAGATGGACGTATTATGCCTTGATCTAACATATTAGTTATTTGTTCCCTTACTTCTTGTCGATGGATGTATGGGTAACGGTAGGTTTTGGTGTATACGGGTAGTTCATCAGCGTCTTAATTTGGTGCTTTATTTTATTGGTGAAGGTAAGTTGTTCTCCTTCAATATAAAATACGTCAGCATATTTTTTACAGAGAGCTTCTAAATTGGCTTTTTCTTCGGCGTTTAGATGGTCTGTACGGAGCCGAGAAAGTACATTACTAATTCTATCTAAATCTTGTTTTGTTTGGTACTCGCATTCTAAATTAAATAATTCGACTTTAATATGCGAGTCGAATGTTAGAGTAACGTCTGAGTCAGTTGGATTTTCAACTTCTATAATACCCGTTTGATCTATAATAGATGTTACGCATTCATGTATAATACAATTGCACATAAATTGTTGTGGCACATGGACATCACCGTCGGGTTGATACATAGGTACTACAATAGTTTTTGACGTTTGAGCAGGTATTATTTCTTGAAAACTGGCCTTTCTACATTTGTATAAAGAGAGCGAAATTATTGCGTTATTAGTAATTAACAAATTACGTTTCAAATCAATTTGAATGCCATCTAATAAATCGAGACCTAATAGTCCGTCAAAATGATTGTGAAATTTATATGTAAATAGCTTGATATCCTTATTGTCATTGAATTCCGAAAAATTGGGTATTATCATAGAATGATCATGGATGCTTGTAATACGTGAATTTGTAACTTCAAATGGATTTAATATTAATGGAACGTTGGGGTATTTTTTTTTACAGCTTCTGGGCTAATAAATGATTGATTAGCGCCAGTGTCAACCAAAAATTTAAGAGGCGGATTAGCTATCTGTATATAACGTAACTCTCGTTTAGATTGCAAATTGAGTTCTATTTTAATTCGGGATTGTTCCGATCCTTGGAAAAATCCTGCTTATTAGATTTTTGGTTTTGGCTTGTTGAGGGCTGTGGCTCCTCTGGCGTATCGATAGCATTATTATAATAATAATCAGTGTAGTTATGGTTATAATGATGTGTGTCGTATAAATCAGGAGATGAGTAATTCGGATGGAAATCAGGATAATAATTATTATAGTCATAATATATAGGCATATCGGGGTAATAGTCGTAAGGCTCGTTAATTTTCTGCAGTCTCATTAAAATTCATCTCGCGTGTTCTAAAATAATTTGAAGGTGGCGGATTACCAGACCTTCTCCAGTCATGTCCTGTCATAGCGGTGTGTGGTAGCTGTTTAGTTACAAAATGACTAACGCCGCTCATTGGCTTAGGGCCTGTGTGAGCAGGGCTTGTGTGAGCAGGGCTTGTGTGAGCAGGGGCAAAAGAATTTTGTTGGCGGTTATAATTAGGTGGTGGAGCGCTAAACATCTGTTGTGTGCAAGTAGGCATACGTGGAGAGTAAAAATTTGGTATGTTATATGGAGTGTTAAATATAGGACGTGATTGCGTCATCATCATCGGTCTATTCCAGTTAGGTTGATGATGATTCGATTGCAATGGCTTAAGTGCGGGTGAATTTAACATGTTAGTGGGAAATTTCCACGCTGCGGGTGCCTGTGGGTGTGTACCGGATGATGATGATGATGTCTTTTTATCTCCGTGCTCATTCCTATGTTGCATATAAATTACGTTCAACTCTTCCTGAACATATTCTAATGCCTTTTCTATCGTTGCCGGCCTCATGCAACGTATGCGAGAACCTAAAGGCTCTTTTAGACCTCTAATAAATGATTGGAGTGTTAGTTTTCTATATAATTCCCTTTTAGCTTCTATGGTAGTTGGCAATGTCTCGTGTAACGTCACGTATGTAATAATAGTCGCAAAAAAGTTCTGACATATATCATAGAACTCGACAGCAGTGCTATTCCCCTGATTTAAAAGTGATAAATTGTTGTACAAAGCTGTCTCGTCTCTCTGATCGGCAAAGTTATTTATTAAGGCGTTTTTAATACCCTGCCAGCTCTCCGGTATTCCATTCGAATTTATGGTCCGGGCAGCATTACCTGTTATCCTATTTAATATTCCGTTAATTAGACATACATTTGTTAATTCTGCATCTGGATCATTTCTAAGGAACCTTAAAACTATTTGATCGCATATACGTATAAATCTAGGTAAAATGTTAGGATTGCCGTCAAATTCCGGCACCGGGCGTAAACCTTGAAAATAATATCCGGGTCCATTTCTTTTAATTCGCTTAAGCTACAATTATTTCCTAAACTATTAAATAAATCTAAAGAATTATTACCTAAAGAAAACCTATGTGAATCTAATCCCTGTTGTCGCGCAGTGATCTGTCTTGAAGAAACAGATTTTTCAGCGTCTTTCCGAGGGTGAAAATTTTTGGTAAATTATACTAAAATATAGGAATAAAAGGATACGACACAATAAGCACAATAATTTCAATATACTCACCGCATACTTTTCAGCCCACTGATTGTAGTGTCCGAGTTCTTCTTCTCCGGCCGCGACTCAACCAAAGTTCGACTTATAGACAAGGTACTTGGGAGTACGAGCAGCGACCATGCGAGATCGCAGGATAACGATTTTTTGTTTCCTTTATTCGCGCGCGCACTGCTTCTATAAATCCTACCGACTGCGCCAATTATGGTGTTCGCAACCGGAGGTTCCAAAAAAAAACAATTTTATTTAAGATTTTATTGGAATAAAATATAATTACAATTAAACTTAAGACTACTAGGTACATAATCGAAGGTGTTGTAATTTCCACAGAAAATGCTTGAATTGTGCTTTTAATATAGTCCAGGAGTGTGACTTTAAGAATTTCATCTTATCGATTTTTTATTTTAATTATAGACCGAGGCCTTATTGAGATTGGCTATAACTCATTGGTACTTAGGATTTTGTACTATGTCCATTCGATATCGGTATAGGTTACATACGTAACACTCTTCATAACATTTACATGTTATGAAGAGTGTTACGTATGTAACCTATCATGGCCAGACATCAAAGAACAACTAAAATACGGATAAACCTCCATGGATTGACACGACATAATAGCCCGAGTTTTTCGACAAAAACAAAAAAGGATTGTGTGGTTTTATGAAACCACGGTGAAAGTGAAACTTTTTTCACATTATAGACATTTAACTAAAAATTTTTGAAATAATATTCCATTAGGGGTATAAAAATCGCTTTATCAATCTTAATTTTATACTTGGAAAACTTGGCGGCCGACCGTCACGCGACATGCAACACACAGACGAAAAAGTTTGAGACGATGTAATAAAAGTTTCACTTTAATAAGATTTATTGAAGTCATCACAAAATACTTCATCTTTGGAACCTTTAAATGCTGGATGTATACAATCGAGTGGCAAAAACGAGGATTACCTCACTCAAACAATCTCATATACGATAAAATTTATCCCACGGATATCGACAAAAACATCCAAGCAGAATTTCCCAATCCACAAAAAGGTCCGGAACTATACAACATAGTAGTAAGAACATGATTCACGGACCATGTGGACCATTAAACTTCAATGCGCCATGCATGAGTGATGGAAAATGTACAAAAAAATATCCAAAACCATACTTGGACGATACAAAAACTGACGATGACGGCTATCCCAAATATAGAAGACGATCACCGAAACACAGTGGATTCACAGCAAAAATACGAATACAAGGCAGAGACGAACTGGAAATAGATAATCAATGGGTAAGTACCATATAACCCACTACTTTCCTAAATGTTCCAAGCACACATAAACGTTGAATACTGCAATTCAGTAAAATCTATTAAATATATAAGTATGTAAGCAAAGGTAGTGATATGGCAGTATCTCAAACAGTCCAAAATAGCGAACAAAATAACAAAAATGATGAGATCCTCATGTACCAAATGGGAAGATACATCAACAGTAACGAAGCAACGTGGAGGATTTTTAGTTTTCCCATTCACGAACGCGAACCAGCTGTGCAACATCTAGCAGTACATTTGGAGAATGCACAGAGAGTTTACTTCACAAATACTAAATAACCAAATGTATTCGAAATTGTCGATTTCATATATACGCAGACGATTACACGATACGCGTGAGATTGATCAATCACTGCGTAAAATAAATGAAGATCTTGATCGCATACTTAATTGGTCTCAATCAAACGCGTTGGTCCTGAATGCGAATAAAACAAATTATATTGTTCTTGGTACTCGTCGGCAGGTACAACTTGTTAGGATGAGAGATCCGGCTATTGTTATCAGTGGTACTAGACTAGAATGTGTGTCGGAAGTACGAAACATCGGTCTCATATTAGATGAACACATGAGTCATGACTCTGTACCTATAATTTTTCAATTACCGTTCCAACTTCCAACATTTGGCAATTTCTAACTACAAACTTGATTTTGCTATTTGCTAATCTAGGGAAAGATGCTCCGACGCAATTATAACACCATTGTAAATAAGTAGTTACTAAGATAAGTTTTCAGTTCTTACTGTACTGTGTTCGTACTGTTCTTATGGTAACCAGACAACTGATATATATGTACTTATATATTTCTAAATATGTACATATTATAGATAAATTACACCCAGACCCAGAATAAATGATCACGCCCATCACACAATCATTTGTCCCGGGTGGGGATCGAACCACGAGCTTCTGGTTTAGCAGTTAGGGTCATTAATCACTAGACCAACAGGCCAGTCGTCAAAAACTTGAAAACTCTAAAAAAATAGTTTTAAGCAATCGTCACAAATATTTTTGTGTTATTATTGGCAAATTCAATCCTTCCTTTTAACATAAGTTTGAAATTAATAAGTAGATAATAAAATAATTAAATTTTCAATTTCTCATATAAAATCTTTACCTACTATCAAGATTTCTTTATAACTCATATAAATTGAACCTAATCTGAGTTATATTAGATAAAAAATACAAAATATTAAATCTTACAAGACTAATAAGAATGTTATAAGTCCTAATACTATTCAAAATCTAATAAAAAAATAAAGAGCTTGCATTTAATTGCTTGAAAAGCAGATTTCATCAAAATTCGTTTCGCTCCTCGCTTCTGTAAATATGTTTCTCCAAAATGCTTATGTACTGCATACACATGAATAAGTTTTCGTTATATTCCAGTTTGGACGATCAAATAATCTAAGCCATTAATTTCGGTTTCGTTTGACAGCTCGTGTTTATTGCTCTATTTCACTAGGTATATTAACCCAAGAGAATGTAATCACTACGATATTAACTTTATGAACTAAATTAATGCAGCTAGCATTCATTTGCATAGCACCTGACATAGTGCGCGAACATGTGTGCTAGATTGAAATGCACAACGATACATTCCTAAAATGTCCTTTTAGCAAAACAGTTATTATAAAAAAATACTATTAAGTGTATCTTTTAAAAATAAATTTATTTCAACTTTTGAATAACTAAACTATGTCGGTAACGGCTTTATTTTAGAGCTTTCTTTCTTCGTATAGGTATGTACTATTTAGTTTCGCCCAAAGTTGTATTAAAATCAGCAGGGCCGGATCTACCTATGGGCTTTTTGGGTTGCAGCCCAGGGCCCCGAGCATACAGGGGGCCCCCAAATGAAAATAATAGACGTTCGATATTATGAAGCAAAAAATTATTATTAAAAAAACCTGATTGCAAAAAACAAGCTCTATAATTTAGTGTGAAGAGTATAGGTACAGTGCAGCGCGTATTATATTTTATTCGATACTTACATTTTTTTTAACGCCGGGAAATGCTCTGAGGCATCCCGCTGGGGAATGAGGAATCCCCAGGCGGGTATGTGGGACTCGCTGCGGTCGAAAGATGGTAAGGTGGACGCAGCTCTACCCACTAAAACCCGGCGAGTGCCACCAATGCCGCCTTTGGTGAGGTGCAACGGATCTATTGAGCAAACAGGGCACCTCGACGGCTAGTCAGTCCCTCAAGGGACCGACACAACCTCCACAGGGGGGTCTACCCGCACCACAGAACAAACTCTCCCAACGTCGCGACAGGGCAATGCGAACCTCACCCACGTTCGTAACCTTGTCCCCCCTTCTCTTTTGTCCCCTCTCCTTATAAGAGGGATACAAAGAGCAGCTCTCTCGTTTCAATTAGCTTTGCCCAAGATGCCGGGCTCATCCTAGACTACTGATATCTCAGCCTCACCGCCACGACAAGGTCTGTACCATGTCACACAGGTGGGGTTGATACTTACATAAATATATATTTACATAATATATTATACTTACATATATTTTAGTATTAGGTATTTTTATTATTTTTATTTTAATATTTTACTTATGTCTCTAAATTTTTAAATTTTAATTTGTATTTCTTTTCGAAATTAATTCTATTAGTATTTGATTTTAGTATTAGGTATTATTTTTGCCATTTAAATTTTAATATTGTACTTATATGGCATTACATTTAATGTTGTTTGTCCCTTTTGCTGCGTGACATAAATGCATTTATTTCTCTGACTCTTCTTTCAGATCTCCGACTTCACATATACAAGTGGCTGAGAGGTAGATATGGTACCTACTCACTCTTACATGCATTGCACTGGTGCGTGGAGGCACTTTCCTCTGGAGGCAGGGGGGTGGTGTCCTCTCCTCTTATTCCGATAGCCCGGACCTAACACGCACACGGTGGGTTCCCCGATTCGCCGTGCACATAAGCCTTCACGGTGGTACGACCTCCTGTCGCCGCCACTTTCTCTTGCGAGAAGCGGCTCCAGTACGCTGCATCTCCTGCTCCGCCTCCTCATTCTGCGACATCACTACCTCACTGACGGTCATCGCTCGGATGTCCACAGGGAGCGACAGGTCCGCGCCGGCCTCAGCGATGAGGTGCGTCCGTGCCTCCGCCCTGCAGTGTCTTCATTGCTGTCGCAGTGATGACACCCTGGCGAGTCCACCTTCCACAGATACCTTCCGAAGCAGCCGTGCCCTGTCAGGATCTGCGTAAGGTGGAAGGTGATTATGCCGTGCCACCGGTCAACCCATTGCTCCAGGATTGGATCCACAACCAGGACCGTGCGATGCCCGCACACGGATCCTCCAGCTGCTCCTTCCACTTACGGTGCACTCACTTTCTTAGGCGCCTCCGCCAGCTCTCCTCTCTTTCGGCCTCGTCATCATCCGAGATGATTCTCATTCGGCAGGAACGAGGGTGCCAACCCCTGGTATAGGAAAATACCAGGGGTTGGCACTCCCTTGGTTAATTATTTTTTATTCTTTCTATAAATTGTGATTTAACAAAAGACACAATGTGATGAGCAAATAAAGGCAAATGCAGAAAGGTTGCTTTATAAATCTTAATAACTACACACAACCTCTCAATTTCGCTTCCAATAATGTTGCTTCATTCAAATTTAATAAATAAAGTGTCTTTAGGTCCTATTTTTTTCTTATACCGTATACCTACAACACACACAACAGCAATTAATTATAATGAAACAATTTTTACGGATTTTATCGTGGTTTATTATGATTTAAAACACCGTCGCTACACTAAGTCTGCAATCTGTAAACAATGTCTTGACAAAGCTCGCCATTATATTAGATTTGATAAACAACAAGTTCTCGCAAAAGAACACCGATTCCAACCAAGGATGATCCAGGGTAGTTTCGAATAACTTTGTAATATTAGGACACCTCAGTCCTCCCGTGACCATGGTTGGTGTGAAGTATCCGAAACATCGGGCTTGTAAAAATCTTAATAAACCACGATCAAATCCGTAAAAATTATTTCATTATAATGAGTGAAATTAATTGTCTTTTTTATATATATTATAATGGCAATAAATTGCCTAATTTTGTGGGCACCTGAATAGTATTAGCCCAGGGCCCCACAAATTCACGATCCGGCCCTGAAAATCAGTGTTGAAATACGAAAGTTTAGAAGCTTGTCTTTTTTAAATGTATACTTTTTTGGTTTAAATGGGTACATACAGACATAGATAATAGCGAGATCAATTTGTATTATAAATAATCCTTAGTATTGGATGGTCAACGTCAGACATTGTAGTAATTACTGCTGCCTGTTTGTAAGGAAAGATGAGCGACTTGTGTAACCTTAAGAATTTTACTTGTTTAGACAAACGGGCACACAACCCACCCGATGGTAAGTGGTAAGCCTAAGTTTCACTGCCAGTAATTGCGCTGCCTGTTCTCTTCTCTCCAAAATACAGAAAAGCCGTTTCACGGGAGACAGCAAGATGGTGGTACCCGTACAGAGGGGCGCGCGGCATAACGCATCCCTACTCATAAGTAATAATCAAAGATGGGTACGTTCAAAATAAAATAGTCAGTTAAAAATATCTATAATGAACGAAACTGTACAAAAATATGAGAATAACATGGTTAAGCGATATATACAAATAATTGGCAAGCGATCACACCTCTCACGCTTGACCATATTAACTTAATATATAAATTTTACATCATATATCCCTATAACAGATCTCCTGTTGTATGAAACATCATATACAAACGATTAATAATTTTCCTAACTCTTAAGTCTTTAAAGTATACATATTTTACAATTAATTTATTAAGACGAAGAATTTATATCCATTTATACATAGTACATTTTATGATTCAAATATTAAAAAAAATAAGCTGTCTAAAAGTGAGACATCATTTCACAATATTTAAATGGCAAAAAAAACAATCTAAGTTATTCATACAATACCTTGCTATATTATTAGGTAATTTAGGTATATATAAAATGCATATAAATACATATACATATTGTTTGTAGAACAAACAAAAACAATTCAACATAGCTTAGAAAAGAGAGCTACATGGAGAACATTTTGAAATACTGAAACGGGCTAATGCTAACATACTCTAACAAAAATTTGTAAAGAAATTATAAGAAAAAAAATCCAATTTCTATAACTTATAGAAGACGAAAATATTGTACAGTACGCGCGAGTTATCTTAACCGGAATGAATTTAGTTTCGAAAGCGCCACGCATTTTGAACACAAGAAACTCTGCGGTGTCACTCATTGGCACTCATTGCTAGCGTCACGTCGGTCAAGTTAAATCGCGTGTAAATGTGCCCCTCCGTTACTGTATAAAGTATAAACTCAGCTTATCATATTGATAACTTTGTATACAAAATATGTAGAACTAAGTGCTGTTTATTAAGGATTAAATTGTATTCCAAAAATAATTCCAAATATTTATAGATTACAGAAAACGATAAACCTCCCATGAACATGGTTTAAACACCTCATTTTTTTTTTTGGTGCGATTATGATGCCAAAAAATTTCGTATATTGACGTGACAACGTCTGATAATTCGATGGAGCCGGCTGCACGCACGAAAAAACATGACTCATGCGGCGTTACCTCGCTCTGAGGCGTTCCATTTTCTTATGACGTTGTCACGTTCAACTATCGGCAGTAAACCGCCTGTACAGACAACCGATTTTTTTTCTTGATTTCGATTTCAGGAATTCTTCATTGTATATAATTTTTGTGATCTATTTTCAAGAGAAATACTCACGATGCTCGTACCCTGCACCAAGATTTACAGTAAAAGTAAATCTATACATAAAACGTTAAAATAGCACTTTGAATTTAGGTTTTTTTTTTAATCGTTCAGTATTATCAAACATATTTAACATAAAATTTATTTTGCGTTAAAAAAGGCAAGGCACGTTTTAATAGACCATGTACATATAATTACTACATAATATATTATATTTCGTGACAATTTTATTACAAGAGCTATCTTTAAAGTATTAATGGTATTATTATTTATGTTTTATTTGGTTTTTCTATTTTTTAGCTAAATTTTGTTTTCTTAAGATACATAGATTTATTTATTTACAAGTATTTAAAGCACTTATCGACACACAAGCAAAATAAAACAGTCAAAGGCAGAAAATCTTAGTCTTTATAACAATTTTAAATTTGACTATTGTTGTATATAAAAGTACTATTTGAAATGCTATTTCTTTTCATAATTCCAGTAACGATAAAGCGTTTTTTTTTTACAAACATCTAAGCATTTTAAAGCACCATAGTAGTCTGGCAAAAAAGACATTTTCAGCTTGACAAATAGATGATGATAAAAAAAAGAAGGAGGACAGCGGGAAGTGTCATTGCGTGTAGGGGAATGGCGGGAATTTGTGGTGAACTGCCTTGGGTGGATGGAATGGGGAATGATAGTTGATTGATGGGGGTCATTGCTTGTTGTTGTGTTTTTATGGTTTCCCGGTTATTATTAATTGTTATTTTGTGTTTTCTTCATTCGAAGCGGTTTTCTATAGTGTTTGTTTTAAAAACTTATCTTTATATATTGACTGGCGAATATTGTGAAAAACTGTTCTGGAGTGGTTTTCTATAGTAGGGGACTGTTCTGGTGGTTTTCTATAATGTTTGTTTTAAAAATGTAATCAGTGTAATATATAATGTTATTAGTTGGCGAATATTGTGCTTGACTATTCTGGATGGATAGAATGTCTTAGCCGGTTCAAACAGGAACAAAATTAACAAAATAAAGAGTATGCCAAACTTTTGCTCATCGAGTGGTTACGTGCAAATGTTAAAAACACAATTGTCATGGTTATATGAGCAGTGTTGATTGTACATAAGCATAATAATTATAGATATAAAAACATCTAAATATAAAATAACGAAAGATGGAATAAAATGAAGGAATATACTATATGCGTGCATACAAAGGAGACGAGAGCAGAGACGTAGTGGGGGGTCATCACGACATGACAGCGTCACGGCACTTACGGTCCAGTTCAAAAGATGTTTCACATTACAATATGAATAGGAAGACAAAAGGTCCATCTCTTAGTAAATATAGCAACACAAACTTGTTTGGAATTTTTGTTGCACAATTCCACCGGTGGGAGGGACGCGCTGTGCCGCGCTCCCGGCTGCATGGGTACCACCATCTTGCTTGTTTCTCCCGTGAAACAGCTTTGCTGTGTTTCGGAGAGAAGGACAGGAGAGGCAGTGTAATTACTGGCACCGAGACTTAACATCTTAAATAGGCATTAGGCAACACGTGAATGAATGAGTAGCCTGGGCTAGTTCCCAATAAACTGTTTGTGTTAAACACTAAGTAGAAACTAACTTACAGACACAGTTTTTAATATAAACAATTCATGTATTTTTTTTAATTATTTTCATCAAATGTAGTAACAAGACGCGGCTACACCGCACGCAGAGACTACGCACGTGTGTTAAAATGTAAATTGGAAGAAAATGTCAAATAATGCGTCACATGTCCATGGGTTACAATGGAAACAATCACATTTATTTTCTTGCAAAGCGAAACTTGAAAAACGTGCGAAGCCTCTCGTTGCGCCACGGTGGAGCCTCGCCCTTATTTTAGACGAAACTATTTCAATTTTTTATATTTGAAAAATATATTACATATTTCATTATATTTAGCACTTGGCGATTACTGTGAAGAGGTAAAGCGCTCTATGCTATCCCCGAAAGTCCAATAGCCAAACACAAGATAGACGGCGTAGGTATTTGCAAAAAAAAAGATTCCGACGAATTGGTAACCTCCTCCTTTAATCGACTTCAAGTCGGTTAAATTTGGCAACGCACTTGCACTCTGTTATTTGGGCGTGAGTAATCACTTATGTTCAGCTAAATCGGCTGCACATTTACGCTATTCTATAATAATATGCTTATTAATTTTATACGTTTATTCGCGTTTTCTACAGCGTAGACGTTCGTCAAATTTAGTACAATCCGATTATAAGTTTATACACACATTTATGTATCATAGATTTTTTATTCTTAGGTAAGTCATCTGCTCGCTACTTCTATCAATGTAACGTTAAAATCCGTAAGGCTAAAAAAGGATAAAAAAAGGATTTTAATACATTTTACAATCCACATATAATTTTGTCATCTGTGATTATATTACAATGTGCCTTATGTACCTACCATTTCTATAATATTACAACAATGTATGGTACATTGTTCAATAATTTAGGATCAACTTTAGTTAAGTGAAGAGAAATTTTAAACTCTCAAAATACGTGTGATAAGTTGGCACAAAGACGGTTAGTCCTTTCAATATTTTAATCATATATTACACTACATGGCAAGCGAGACAAAACATAGTGCACAATACGTTGGAGTGAGATAGCAACACGTAACTATTGGCCCATGGGCCTATAACTATACAGAAAAAAATGTTTATTTTACAAAACATTAGAAATTAGGATGTAAGTTTTTTAATAGGTTAATTGCGGTTTTTCATTACGCACATGTAAAAGTCTCCATTTAATATACATATGGCCTATGAACATACTAAATCTATGATTTCGATCTTTATTTATTTTATATCTTTTTTATGTCAACCGATATTTTTTATCCTTCTACCCTCTTAATATGCATATACATTATTTATATGAAAATAAATTCATTTCGTTGCTTCCATAATTTACCTTATTTATTAAATGACCTGCTCAGGGTCATTGGCGGACACGACCGCGTCTACACTGGCCACGTTACTTCTATACAGTTTCAAATTAGACTCTGTATAGTCTAGAATCTTCCTACTGGAGTGTCGTATATACAGCATCTGTTTGTGGTAGATTTTCAAGGCCCCCTTAATGGTGATGTACGTTAGACCCCCTAATATGGTCCTGTGTAGGTTATTCTGTATGGACCGGAAGAATATTTTGCCTATTATGGTGGAAATGGTGGGGAGGAGGAGTGCAGAGCAGAATATCCTGGTGGGAGACAGGTGTGAGCTCGAATTTGAGGTCGTGTTGTTCGATTGTCCGGTTACTATCGCCCCCCTGTCGCCTTCAACACTGGAACAGAAAGATCTTCTTTTTATAAGTCAATTAAAAATGGAATGGATATCAATTTAGAATTGCTTATTTCTTCTGTGGAATAGCTTTGATGTGTTTCAAAAAGTCAGGAAGTGTAATTACTGTCACCGATACGCACATTCTCACGCTTACTACTACTTTTTTCAGAATTTGGATAACTTCTTGGCGGGAAAAAAATTCAATACCCGAAAGGCAGTACAAAATGCCTTTGAAGAATTTGTTGCCTCCGTCCAGCTGATTTCTTTAAGAAGGGCATCAATAAACTGCCACTGCGTTAGCAAAAGATGCATTGATTGCATGGGTGATTACTTCGATTAATACAAATAAAAAATACATGAAAAAAAACGTTTAAATCTTTTCATACAAAACGGCAATTTCATAGGTAAAAGACCTATTATTTAAACCCGAGACATAAGATTATAAAAATTAATTGTTTGTTAAGCCCTTCTTTCCGAAACGAAGAAAAGGTTTTAAAAAGCAGGATGGTGGTACTCTTGCAGAGATAAGCGCGGTACGGGGCTTCCCTACCACCGGTAAACCTAATATACGAAGGCGAGGCTGCGGACCACAGCATTCTAACATAAAAAACACGTACAATATTAGTAAGTACTCACTTTCCAAACGGCAGTATGTAAGCAAGCGCCGGTATCTTAGCGCAGTGCTTCCTTAGGAAGAGCAGCACCGAGTCTTCCCAGTTGTACATCTTGGCGCTGATGAGAGTGACCGGAATGGTCGGTAGCAGCACCAGCAGCACCAGCGGGTCAGCCGACTCCATCATTTCCAGCCCCTCCCTGTGACCGACCACCTGGAAATAGAGGTTGAGGATTGAGGACCAGAGCAATCTATACACCGTTAAAATTGAAGTGTTGGTCGACCACAATATCAGGTGGGAAGACGATCTCCGGGCAGAAACCGATGCGTGTTGGATGCGAGTGGCAAGGGATCGGTCGTCTTGGCATTAATTGAGGGAGGCCTATGTCCAGCAGAGGACGAATAAAGGCTAATGATGATGATGAAAGGAAATACTAAGTCGTTGTTAGCAAAAGCATTAGGATATTTTAAGATTAACTTTTAGTTGGCTTATATTCTTATTTTTATTAGATTTGTTTTTAAACTGGTAGACGAGCCACATGATGGTAAGTGGTCAACGTCGCACATAAACAAGTTAACCTGAGACTAGCCCAGGCCTCACCAGGCCAGACTCATTCATCCCACGAATTTCAACATATTTGGACCCCTCCCCGTCCTTGTCACAGATGGTCACATTTATAAGACCCCCCCCCCTAGTGTGACGTCACATATTTTGCAATTTTGAAATAAATAAATTGATAAATCAAAACATCTGTTCCGAAATTAGTTTTATTTTGGTTTAAATTGTTATTTAATTTCTTTTTTCAATTAGTTCACAGTAGGTACCTAGTCTTATGTGACGTCACAAATCTGGGAGCCCTACCACCCCTTTGTCACATAATGTCACACTTCGTCGGACCCCCTTAACGTGTGACGTAATTTATGGACGGCCCCGAATTACAAAAATATTTTTGATTTCTATAAGATCGCCGTTAAAACTGCCTACACTCAATCTTTGAGCTGCTTTTCATATATGGTATAACATTGTATGGATTTGAAATCGTTGAACAGTCTTTCAAATATTTCTCGTATATAATACATACCGCAATGATAATTATTATTACATAAGCGTTTACAAAAATAAAAAGTTTCACCATGATTCTCACAGTTACATGAGATAAAAATGTTGCTGAATCATACGACTAGTGGTCATGAAAATATCTAGTACTAGCTGATGCTCGCAGCTTCGCGGTAACTTAGATTCACAGCCGTATTCGATGATTTATTTATTTATTTATTTATTTATTTATTTGGACAAACAGTAGTTGGCACATTACAACTTTCGCATAAAAACTATACAAAAAATGAGCATAAATGCTCAACATTTTAAGTTGTCACAACATGCACAAAAAGAAATGTAACACCAGTATACTTAAAAGATTATAAAAGTTGAAATACAGATGAAAATAATTAAAAGTAGACATACAGTAGAAAATAAATACAAACAGCAAAAAATACCAAAAAAAGCAAAATCATCTATATTAATTGATCCCTCATCCCTCAACAATCCCAAAACAACTTTTTTGAAGGCAGGTAATTTATCAAAAACATCCACGTTCTCACAGATACTACTTATTATATGTCTTGGTTGTGGCTGAGATATTTTTTTAGGTTAGTTCTGGCAAACGACTGATGTAACAAACCCGAATTTACAAGTCCACGCCGAGGCACACGAACACAAGAGGGCTGGAAGTTTATTATTTAGTATTTTGTAAAGAAATAACATGTCGTGCAAGTAGTTCCTGAGATTAGCGCGT
Source organism: Helleia helle (assembly GCA_963853865.1). Classification (NCBI taxonomy): domain Eukaryota; kingdom Metazoa; phylum Arthropoda; class Insecta; order Lepidoptera; family Lycaenidae; genus Helleia; species Helleia helle. The sequence goes on from OY971436.1 coordinate 6,428,995, forward strand.
TCAAACAAACAAACTCTTCAGCTTTATAATATTAGTATAGATTATTAAACGTTTCCGTGAATTCACCAATAGATGGCGTTGTTTAGTAATTGCATCACGCTATAGGTGACATGATGTTAATAGATAAGGTTTCAAACTTTAATGATAAACAGTAAACACACACACACTAATACACACACACTATAGCAAAAAGTGTCGCACGAAGTTTTCGTATGAATTTTTTCCGTCTAGCCCCCTTTCGTAGACTTGTGCTTATTCGGACACTTAAAAGTGCGCACCGTAATAGTACAGTGCGAATAATGTACTAGTTCACCTTGTTAGTACTATTAGGACTATTAGTACTCGAACTGTACCTAACCAAAAGACATCTTAAGACATTATTAGCACACAGCGCAGGTACTAATAGTTATATCAAGCGAGGGCTAAATATCAGATACGTTGACGAAGCAAGCTTGATTTGTTATCAATATAAATTAAACTGTCAAGTTTACTACTTACTGTTAAGTTCAATTTCACGTTATGTAAAAATTAGATTGATTTGGGTTGGTTGATTTCTTGGCAGAAGCGTTTAAGTTTTAAATCACCAGAGTGAATCTATTATTCTATTCTGTATTATTATTTAATTTTATTAACACAATGAATAAACATTAAAGTAATGAATAAACAGTATCTATTATTGTATGTAGAAGGCTTTAAAGCACTGCTACGCTTTATTTCAAAATACCAACTCCAATCGCGACTGTCTCGCTTACTCCTATAATACCTAAACTGTATCGCGCTTGTTCATTCTCGGACAGTAAGTCACGTGAGTGAAGTTAGATATAATATAACAGTGTACTAATAGTCCGACTGTCCTAATAGTCCGACTGTCCTAATAGTCCGACTGTCCTAATAGTCCGACTGTCCTAATAGTCCGACTGTCCTAATAGCCCGACTGTCCTAATAGTCCGACTGTCCTAATAGCCCGACTGTCCTAATAGTCCGACTGTCCTAATAGTCCGACTGTCCTAATAGCCCGACTGTCCTAATAAGAATTTGCGTTCGGTAACGTTACCTTTCGGACAGTGCCGAGTTCCATCACCTAATAGTACATCGTACATGTGCTACACAAGACTACCCTTTCGCAACGCGCGATAAGGAACTACGTTCCAATAATATATTTATATAAATAATATTAACCGGTGGGAAGGAAGCGCTGTGCCGCGCTCCCGGCTGCATGGGTACCACCATCTTGCTTGTTTCTCCCGTGAAATAGCTTTGCTGTGTTTCGGAGAGAAGGGCAAGACAGGCAGTGTAATTACTGGCACCGAGACTTAACATCTTATGTCTCAGGATAGGCAACACATAGATGAGTTGCCTGGGCTCGTTCCAGGTAAACTAGTTTATGTTCATGGGCGACGTCGACCACTTACCATCAGGTGGCACGTTTGCCAGTTTGCCTATCCAACTAACATAAAAAAACCCAACAAAAAATCAATACACTGCATGACCTGGCGCAAGGCCAGCATCCATCGTCTTATGAGTCCTAGGTACATCTACTAGAAGCCTTCCAGCCCCGAACCCTAGGGCCATCCCCCGACAGCCAACTGCGGTCCTCACTGCGGCAGCGCGCAGTCAGGGGCTCCCCGGTGGCCGGGGCATCAAAACCTCATATCACTTTTGTCATCATCTTCTGCCGCGTGAACACAAATCTTTATACATTGTCGCTTCAATCAATATCCAATGACCTTAAATAATGACCGAAAAAGGATGTTGAACTTGTATATGTCCCAGATAATAGGTAACTGGACATAAACGTGCTAACACACGCACTCTCACTCTCAAACGTACAGACACAAACAAAGAAACGGACCTTTGGGCGTTTACTGTTATTCGCTATTTCGTGTGCAACGTATTATATTCCGTATGGCCTCTTAACTCTTAGCACTTGGGAGGTCCGCCATATTGGATTTAGAAAGATATGTCACTTAACTATTTAACATACATTTTTATCCAAGCTAGTGTATATAAAATTTCGTTTCCAACGATTGCGGTTAACTGCTTTAAAATTCATCAAATAAATTTCATATTTATAAATTCATTAAAATTTATGTGCAAAATTTGACCCGATATATTTTACTACATTGCAAGATTAATTTAGGCTTGTAAGAGATGAAACATCCGACACACATGGTCAGCCCAATTCCACTTCAGCCTGGCGGTTTTTTCTCCCACATCAGGAATGCCATACATTATATATAAGAATACACGGGGGACATACATAAAAAAAACCGACGAACAGAGAACCTCCTCCTTTTTGAAGTCGGTTTAAAAAGTAGAAAATATTGTATGAGATCTTTTAATATATTAAGTTACTACGACTACACCCCCTCCAAAAATATGAAACTTTACTATCAAATAAATAGGTATCAACAAAATGCCAAGACCTTCTATTCTAGTTGTTCTGGAGATTGACCCGTTCTAACAATCTTAATATTTGACGTACAGTAAAGAATATAGATCGATCAATTAGTAGGTACTCTGTATCAAGCCACAGTATACATATTAATACGGAGCGTTTCTTCTTCCTCCCGCTGTAATTGGGGAGGGAAACTGGACATATTTCCTACTCTATCTAATCTCTGGTTGTGCGGATGTGTACGGGCGTCGATAGTCGACAAAAGGCTTCGACTGCTCGTTTGCCCTCATATGCTATAAAAAGCAGTATAATAATTGGCAGCGAGACAGATCTTGAGTCTCAGGATAGGCAACACATGAATTAGTTTTTGCCTGGGATGACCGCAAGTGTGTTCAAGGCCTTCTTCTCTTTTACGCCGGGAAATGCTTTGAGGCATCCCGCTGGGGAGGGGGGGATTCCCCAGGCAGTCATATGGGAATCGTTGCGTCCGAAAGATGGTAAAATGGACGCAGCTCTACCCACTAAAACCCGGCACCTCGACGGCTAGTCAGTCCCTCAAGGGACCGCCACCACCTCCACAGAGGGGTCGTCCCGCACCACAGAACAATCCCTCCCAACTTCGGGACAGTGCAGATGTGGTAAGGTTCCCATCCTCGCCCCTTATCCCCCTTGCTCATTTGTTCCCTCTTCTCACAAGAGGGTTAGAAAGAGCAGCTCCCTCGGTTCAATTGGGCGTTTTTCCACTTACCGGCACGGCCACGGTAAAGGCGACGGCACCGTGCCGTTGCCGTGGAAGCAAAAATGTATGAAAACATATGGCTCGTTTTTCCACTCACCGGCGACGGCACGGCGACGGCAACGGCACGGCGTTGCCTCCCAACGGTACTACCGTGCCGTTGCCGTAGTTAGCAAGCTTCCCACACGGTGCCGTCCCGGGAAAACTGCATGTGTATTGTATATGAATTGTAGCCTTGTGCGTGTGTGAGTCCGCGTGGCGTGTAGAAGGACGCGGAGCGGTCAGCTGAGAGACTCTAGTTAATATCATCTATATATTATGATATTATAAGATATTATTGTGATGATAATACATATCATCATCATCATCACTGACTGGAATGTTGGTCTAGTGGTTAGTGACCCTGGCTGCTAAACCAGAAGGTCGTGGATTCGATCCCCACCCAGAACAAATGTTTGTGTGATGAACATGATCATTTGTTCTGTGTCCGGGTGTAATTTATCTATAATATGTATGTATTTAGAAATATATAAACTGTATGTATCAGAAGGCCGTATGTGAACTCACATTCCCAACATATTATAAATTATTGTTATTACCTATATTATTATTATTATCATCATCAAGAATATATCGCCATCTATATCGTGGCAAAGATTTGGCCGTCCTGGCGTTCAGTGAGGGAGGCCTATGTTCAGCCATGGACGGATAGAGGCTAATGATGAAATATCATCATAATAATCATGTAATGTCGGCCGTCTTGGTGTTCAGTGAGGGAGACCTATCACCAGCCATGGGTGGATCAATTCTGATGCTGATTTATATAATGTCATCATTATCATGTAATGTCGTGGCATGGGATCGGTCGTCTTGACGTTCATTAAGGGAGACCTATGTTCAGCTGTGGACGGATAGAGGCCGATGATGATATACATCATCATTATCATCATCATCATGTATAAAAATAATATTATGATCTACGTGTCGTCTTGCTGAAGTCCGTATCAGTACTGAACTACGAAAACGTGCGTAAACCGTCATCGACAACGGCACAGTGGAAAAACAAAGCCACGGCACCGGCCGGTGCCGGGCTGTGACCGTGCCACCGCCGTGCCGTGACCGTGCCGGTGAGTGGAAAATCGCCCATTGGCTTCGCCCAAGGTGCTGGGTTCACCATAAGCTACTGAGCCCCACCGCGACGACAAGCCTTGAACCTCGACGGGAAGTGTGTTCATGTATTTTCTACGAGACAAGGGCGTCGCACAGAATAAAGCAGGGGAGACAGAATAAAGTAGCACAGAATAAAACATCTTGTTTTAAAGTTCATTCGTTTTTTCTGATATAACTCGTTAATTTTCAACTTGAGAGCAAAAATGGCAGTATATAAAGTTGTTGGAAATTTAATTTCTCACAAGTTTGGTCATTATCATTTTTACGCTAGGATCAATATCGTAGTCTTCCTCCAGCAGGAGATCCCTTATGTTTGTTACATTTTCACACGTCTCACCGCTGCTGTGCAGACATAAAACAGAGCACTTGAGGCCCGCTTTACGGCAGCCGCACATCTTTCCGCACTTGGATTTGCATTTGCAGGAAATTAATTTGAGCAAAGACTCCGGTGCTGGGTCAGCGATGGTTGTAATCGGTTCCAACCCACGATTTGTTTTCTTCCAACCCCAATCCGTTGCGAGCATCAAGTGCAAGAACCAAAGTTGAAGAAAATAAAACTCCACCCATTAAGATTTTTTTGATAAACTTGATAGAATAACTCTGCAAATATTGATGCTAGCGTAAAAATGATAATGACCAAACTTGTGAGAAATTAAATTTCCAACAACTTTTGACACCACCATTTTTGCTCTAAAGTTGAAAATTAACGAGTTGTTCCAGAAAAACGTATGAACTTTAAAACAAGATGGCGGCGAATCCTCTACCGGGATTAGTAAGAAAATCGAAAATTATTTATACTTTTCCCATTCTCCATATAAACTTCAAACAACAATATTCAATCAACAAAATTCTTCCGGAATAATATCTGATTTTTAACTAAGTCGGTGAGCTTCTTGTTCGTTGAAATCTGTACTTTCTGATTATGTAAATAAACAAAAATTAAAACCGACTTCAAAATTAAAAAAAAAAACTAAAAAGTAATAAAATAATTTCCTTAATCTTTGTGCCTACAATTTATAATCAACTTGTTCTTCTACTAATATACAATCTTTGCATTTACCACGTCATTTTTGTTACTTTTGGAGTCGGTGTCAGCCAAGGTAGGTAGGGAGGTAGTACATCAACGAATACGACACCGGCTTCAAAAGTACAATAATGACGTGGTAAATGCAAAGATTGTATATTAGTAGAAGAACAAGTTGATTATAAATTGTAGGCACAAAGATTAAGGAAATTATTTTATTACTTTTTTTTTTTTTTTTTTTTTGAAGTCGGTTTTAATTTTTGTTTAATTTTTTTTTATTTCTTAATTTTTAGTGATTTCAAAATTCGATAACTGATTTTATTTGTCTGAAATATGGGTAGAACTATTAAACGCGTTGCTCAGATTAGATAGCGCTGTATAAATGAGATGAACGTAGAATATATAGAATTTGTTATGTAATGATTTAAACCCTAATCATTACATAACAAATGAAAGAAACGAAATGGAATTGCGTAAAACTTTATATACATGTAATCGAAAGCAATCACGGCAGATTTGCTGCTATTCGTTAAATAATTCAGTTATATATAGGTATAGAACATCACCATCACCAATATATAGGTATAGAATGGATATTATGATGACCTTGAAAAACTATGATGCGCTTCCAAGCCACAGTTGTTTTTTGTTCATTTAACAACGACAAGTAATAAAATTACATACATGATTTTGGCATAATATTATTTACCGTATGAAGTAAGCCCAATTAAAGCTGTAAATCGTCGAGGATTCCCCTCGACTGTGTAAGGTCTCCATCATCACACCTGTAATGGAGCTTATAACCCATATGGGTACAAAGTTCTCATCAATTTAAATTAATTAAGTCCAAACACAAGGTAGCTACTGTAAACTGTTGAGGAGTTCCCTTAACTATCCTTTGTCTTCATCATCAGACCCCTAATGACAGTCACAACCCATCTAGGTGTAAAGTTCTCATCATTACAAATTAATCACGCCCAAACACAAGGTTACTGATGTAAATAGTTGAGGAGTTCCCTCGACTGTCTTTCGGCTCCAGCATCAGATCGACTCCAGACCTTCATTAAATTGAAAACACTTTATAAAAAAAATATCAAACACACTAGTCGCCCCTACGATTTTCGAAAGTTCCCCTCGATTTCTCTGGGATGCCATCATCAGATCCTGGTTTCCTTATCATGGGACCATTTGGGAAGTATACCCTTTAGAACAAAAAAAAGAATTTTTCAAATCGGTCTAGCCATCTTCGAGTAATCAGGTAACATACATTCCGACGAATTGATAACCTCCTCCTTTTTGAAGTCGGTTAAAAAAATACATTATAGTAAAATTTTCTCAGAAAATGCAAAAACACGAGTACGATACGAGAGAGAGTAAGGCCCAGGCCCTCCTAACCCTTTACCCACTTCTCTATGAAATACCTTTTGATGAGCTAAAATTTTCCGTAGATCACTCAGGTTACAGGTATATAAGTTATCGTAAAATAGCAATAAATAGGCATTACGCATATAGTTTTGTAAGGGCTAGAGCGGTCAGGGCATTTGGAATACGGTAATTAAGAGGAAACGGGCTACAGAAATGAAAAATAGTACAGTTACATATTTGTAAAATCTATTGCTGTCTCCCTAACCTCAAGCCTCTCCCCGCAAAGTGCGATAGACAACTGGAGCTCGAACTAAAAATATCTACTAAAACAACAGACAATCAACGATTCGTAGTCACCTGATTTCTTCTCCAAAACTTAATAACTTTTTTCATTAAAAATTAACAAAGGCTTGAGCTATGTTTCTATGTTTTAATTTTTTTATATAATCTAGTGAAATTTGTTTTATGAATGTTTGAACACAGCAGAAAATCTGGCCATGTTTTTGGGTTTTTGAACGTTCATATCTCTTTTAATCATTAATTTATGATAAGAAATTATAGGGACATGCTAATAGTGGCCATGGATATTTAGGAAAAAATATATAAGTCTAACGGCATCATCCAGGCAGGAAACAGGGGACTACATATTGTTTTCTAATGTTTACGCCAATTTCACTCATTATAATGAAACAATATTTTTTTTACGGATTTTATCGCGGTTTATTATGATTTTTACAAGCCCGACGTTTCGGATACTTTACAGCAACCATGGTCACGGGAGGACTGAGGTGTCATACGTCCGAATGTTACAAAGTTATTCGAAACTACCCTAAGATACATCAATATTTTGGTTAGTCCTATCTACGCAGAAAGTGCTAACTGTATCTTTAATCTGTGACATATTATGATTGGATTTTGATTTTATAATATTAATAATGGGATCCCAAGCAGGTGGTAAGAGCCAGCCATCTTCTCTATTGAAATTAGGATGTTTTGATTGATGATTAGGATTTTAATTTCAATAGCCTCACGGATCATCCTTGGTTGGAATCGGTGTTCTTTTGCGCTTTGACCATGGTTGCTGTAAAGTATCCGAAACGTCGGGCTTGTAAAAATCATAATAAACCGCGATAAAATCCGTAAAAAATTGTTTCATTATAATGAAACATTTTTTTTGTTATAACAGGGGACTACGTTTGTATGGAAAAACGGTCCTTGTATTTCCTTCGATTTGAGTATGTAGTTATCTGACCCGTATATTTCACTGACTTGATGACTGTTACCTCTGCACAACTGTTTAATGGTCTTGTCCATTTTTATCAGGTTCTTCGCGATGTCTTCAAACGTGTTTCCGGGCAGTAATTCTGGTGTTGGGAGGAACGCCCACTGGTAGTGGAGGTGGCCGGAGGCGGCGGAAAATGCGGATGTCCTGGAAAGTTCCCATGGCGGATGTGGTGGATGTCTGAAGCCGTGGTTGTTATGAAAGGGGGGATCAAAGTGGCCATGAAAGGGGGGACCACGGTGCTGCCATGGACAGTCCCGGTGACAGTGGCTATTAACCACGTTCAAGACAACAAAGAACAAGAAAACAAGAAGAAGAACCGGTACATGTTTCTTTATCTGACTGATAAATAACCTAATAATGAAAATGTTTTGATTTGGCCTACATCGAGGTTTTACCCATTTGCATTTTTTTTATAATAAGGAAAACGTCTGTCGTTGAAAGATAAGCTATAGTTTTATTGCCCTAAAATAATAATAATAATATCTATGGACGCTTTTACACCACGTCAATCTAGTCATGTGGTAAGTTTAAGAAAGAACTTGTGTTACGGGTACCAGACAACTGAAATATATTTAATACTTTTATACTATACATATATTTAATATTTTTATTATATAATACACATCTATACTAATATTATAAAGCTGAAGAGTTTGTTTGTTTGTTTGAACGCGCAAATTTCAGGAACTACTGGTCCGATTTGAAAAATTCTTTCAGTGTTAGATAGCCCATTTATCGAGGAAGGCTATATAACATCACGCTGTGACTAACAGGAGTGAAGTTAAGCAAGTTAGTGCGGGCGAAGCTGCGGGCAACAGCTAGTATTTAATACACATCCATGACCCAGGAACACAGAAAATATTTTTGTTATTGGAACCCCCAACCTCCGGCTTGAGCACCAACGCGCTTACCACTGAGCCACAGTGGTCGTCAAATAAATAGTCAAAATCTAATCGTCAAAAATATAAAATAATTTTCTTTACATTTCTACTTCCAAAAATTGGACAACGATCCCCTTGCGGCTGGTTATAGTTTTATTATTAACTAGCTGTAATTGCCCGCAGCTTCGCCCGCGTTATCTTATATTAACAGCCGTATCCTGATTGATGATAATTATTTTATAAACTTTTTTTTTTTTTTTTATCGCAGGGAAATCCTTATATGTTGCATCTTAGATGCAGCCAGGATCTTGGGTAGATCCTGACCCAATGTGGGACTCGCACCTGGGAGTGCCCACCCTAACTAAAACCACTGCGAGCGCCTTCAGCCGCTTATTGAGGGTCCCGGATATGCAGGCAACAGGATCACCTCAGCGACAGGCTGGCCCCGGCGAAGGCCAGACTACTCCTCTTAAGGGGGGACTGCCCGGCTGCTTAGGCAGTCCCCGCGATGTCGTGTCATACTGGGCCCAGGTTCCCATCCTGAACCCGACACGAGGCGCATTAAGTAGCGCCTCCTACGCACCCCCGTTCGTCGCCCACGGGGGGAGGCCTCGTCGGCGGCCTCCTCTCTCACCCGCTCGTCGGCCTCCTTCTAGGACATTACTGCCTCGCAGAAGGAGACCATCGCCGTCCAGGACTCGTCGTCACCGAGCATCGCGGTGATGACACTCGGCAGAGACAAGTCCCCTCCGATGACCGATGTCAGATCATGACGCAGCGCCGCCCATCTCGGGCACACCTCGAGGGTGTGCTGGGCCGAGTCCACCGCCGCGCCACAATCGTGACAAACTGTCAACGGCTCCCTGCGGGCCGTCCGGCACAGGTACTCACCAAAGCAACCATGCCCAGTGAGCACCTGTGTCAGACGGAAGGTGAGGGGTTTGCGCTTACGGCGCATCCACCGCTCAAGGACCGGACGCAGAGCAACCGTTAGGCTTTTAGGCTTTTGCCGTACGGCTGTCGCGCCAGGTCCTCCCCCCACCTTCGCATTACCGCCTCTAGCCCTAGTCGGCGAACCCGAAGGATCCCGTCCAGCGTAAGGCTTTCACCAAGAGACCTCCTATCCGAGACATAGGAGTGCGTCTCGGCAAGAACCTCCGCCACGAGCTCCCACGGGGGGTCACCGGCTAGGGCAGTGGCTGCAGCCCACGATACTGTACGGTACCCCCGGATCACTCTTACCGCGATGACCCGCTGCGCCGAGCGCAGCTGGGCCTTATTCCTCGTGGTAAGGTGACCCGCCCAGATGGGTGCACCGTAAGTTGCCATACTCCGGCAGACTCCGGAGTATAGCTGCCTGCAGGCGGCACTGGGTCCTCCGAGGTTCGGGAGGAGTCTGCCCAGCGCACTTGCCGCCTTCACGACCTTCGGACCTAACATTGAGAAATGAGGGCCGAAGGTCCACCCTCCGTCAAGGATGAGCCCCAAATATTTGATGTGGGGGCTCATCCTGACTCTCACCCCTCCGATCTGGAGGGCAGCTCCCGGTGGGGGTCCTTTCCGCCCGGTCCCGCGGAAGAGAAGGGCTTCGGTCTTCTCAGGTCTGACCCGAAGCCCTAACCTCTCTATGCGGCTGATGACGAGGTCTAGCCCTACCTCGGCCAGCCACGCCGCCTCCTTATAGCCTCGTCCCCGGGCATACACGAGGGTGTCATCTGCGTAGCATATGACACCCATCCCGGGGAGGAGGCGGCCTCGCAGGACCCAGTCATAGCCGATGTCCCACAGGATCGGACCCAGAACCGATGCCTGAGGGACACCGCACCCGACTCGCCACCACTCTACGGACCCACACCGGTTCTCGCAAGCTACCCTCCTCTCGGAGAGGTACGCCTCCAACAGCCTCCTGAGATACGGGGGCACTCCGAAGAAATTCAGTGCCTCCCGTATCACACTGTGAGGGAGGGTGTTGAAGGCGTTCGCGATGTCCAAGGACACTGCGACCACCACCTCCCCTCCGTGTTCCGCCTCACCCGTCACCGCCCGATGGCGTTTGAGGGCGTCGACGGTCCGCCCGGAACCCAAATTGGAACTCTGAGAGTCCCGGTCCCGGGCCCTCCTCCAGGTGCTGAACGAGTCGGGAGGCCACTATTCTCTCCAAGGCCTTCCCAACTTCGCCAGCCTTGGGAAGGCCAACTTCGCTCAGCAACACCACCGGTCGCACCGCCGAAGCCGAGTCCGGGGTCCGCCCTGCCTTTGGTAGCAGGCAGAGCCGACCCTCCTTCCAGGCCCTCGGGAACTGTCCGGACCGCAGGCAGCGGTCAAACAGCTCCCGAAGGCTATCGCCGAGGTGTGCGAGAGAGATCGCGAGGACCCTCCCATGCACCCCGTCTGGACCCGGTGCCCTCTTCTTACTCTGGAGGCGGGACAGAACCGCCTCCATTTCAGCCTCCGTGACAGGTGGCGGAACACCCTCTTCGTCAGACGTCTGCCGAGCCATCCTGGGGGGCAAGAAGCCCACGGGTATATCGGGGAAAAGTTCCCCGACGATCCTCCCCAGTTGGCCCGGCTGGAGCGTCTCGGTGATTGGGGCCGATTGGGCGCGGAACTTGTTCCGCGCCCATTGATACGGTCGGCCCCAGGGGTCTCCGTTGAGACCCTCCACCAGCTCCAGCCAGGCCTCCTCCTTGGCTTGGCAAATGGCCTGCTGCAGGATCTTACGCTTTTCTGCGTAGACCCTGCGCAGCCTGTCGTCCCTGTCGACGTTTTGGGGGCGTCTCCGCCTACTCCGGGTATACAGCCTTCTTGCCCCGTTGCAGGCGGCCCGGAGACCCGCTATCTCGGCCGACCACCAGTAGAGCGTCCGCCGCTGGGGTGGACGTCTCGCGGGCGGCATGGCTGCTCTGCAGACTGCGGTGAACGCATCACAGAGCCGGTCAGCCGCCTCATCCACCCCCAAATCTGAAAGCGGTGGGAGGCTCCACCGGCAGACGATAGCGGCCTCCTCTGCCAGTTCCCGGTCGAGCTTTGTGAGTGCCCAACGCGGAAACTGACTTCTTCCCCTGAACGACGACGACGACGACGACGATGACGCCGGACGGACGGGGGCTGGAGACACCTCGAACCTTATGTAGCGATGGTCCGAGAGAGTCTCCACCCTCCACTCCTCCACTCTGCACGCGATGGCCGGCGTGGCGAACGTGACGTCCACCACGGAACCTCCCGACCAACGCACGCACGTCTGGACTGTCCCTGTGTTGAGAAGGGACAGTCCGGCAGCTAGCGCCCACTCCGCCACTTCCCTCCCCTTTGGGTTCGTGACCGGGTTTCCCCATGCCGTGGACTTAGCATTGAGGTCCCCAGCCACGAACACCTGTAGAGGAGCTAGCTGCCCCACCAGCGGCCCCAGAACGTCGAGAAACCGTTCCAGGGACGCCAAATCGCGGTTTGGTGAGAAGTAGACTCCGACGAAAGCCACTTGTCCCCGAACCGCCGACACGTACCCGCGGCCCCTCGCTTTGACTACGAGGGGTGAGCCGGCTCCAGGCCTCACCACGATCGCCACCGAACCATCGGTGTCCCCCGCCCAATGTGGGCTAAGGGGCACAGCGTATGGCTCGGCTACGATCGCGACGTCAATGCACCACTCCGCCATGGACTGCAGGAAAATATCCTGCGCCCCGGCGCAGTGGTTGACGTTCGCCTGGAGGACGCTGAGATGCCTAGACATTATCGGCCATTTCAGCGTCTACCGACTCTACTTGGTTCCCCACCTTCGCTTGTTGGGAGGGGAACTTCCCGCGGGTTGATGAGGGCTTGCACGTCATACCCCCCATCACGTGGCCTGCCGGCCTTCCTGCATCGGCGCACACCGCACAGTGTGCGGCGGCCGAGCACCCAGCAGCCTTATGGCCAGCCTGACCGCAGCGATAGCACAGGCTACTGCGGTCAAAGCCACACTGGCACGCTCCAGCGACGTGACCCAGTCCCAAGCATCGGAAACAATGCCTGGGGCGCGCCTGCAGAAGGTGAAGGCGCGCTCGGCACCAACCCACCGCGACACTCCCTTGCTGCAGCAGCATCTTCGCCGCTACAATTGGGAGCTCTATATGGGCTGTTCCTGCGCCCATTTGCCCCATGCGGATGTTTTGCACGCAGACCTGGCCTGGGTTGCAGCCCCCCTCTTTAGCCACCGCGGTGATGAGACGCTCCGCAGTGACTGCATCGCTCAGGCCCGATACCCCTCATCTCAGCCTTTTTCTCAGGCCTGAGCACCTCCCTAAGATGGCAGGCAGACAGGCCTAAGATCTCCTTTAAACGACCGGCGAGGGCATCCGCTTTCTCGCCGCTCGTGGACCCGGAAATCTCGATCAGGCGCGCCCCGGTCCCCGATTGGCGGATCCGGAGCGGGCCGATGCCCAGCTCCGCCAAGTCAATGCTATTCTCGGCTTTTAATAGGGCCGAGCGTTACGTCGCCCCCTTGGCCGCTGCCTCCGGCCGTAACTTAAGGATTACGGCCGTGGAGCGGGGGAGCGATAATTTGGGCTTTGCAGCCTTCGCCTTCTTTTGTGTTGGCGACACAGACGCCGCCGGTGTTTTCGTCGCCGGCGCTGAAGTCGCCGGTCTCTTCGGTGCCGATTTTTGGCGCACAACCTCCGTCCACGTTTCAGCCGGCTCTTGTGGGGCCTTGGCCCTCTCCTCCTGCCTCCTTTGAGAAGCCGATCCTTTTGAAGTGGAGGGACCGAACGCCGTCCACTCCGCCTCCTGGGCTTTCCCCTTGCCCTTGCTCTTTCCCTTCCCCTTGCCTTTCGAGGCTTGGGTTAGGGCAGGGTATCGGCCGCTCCCACCGTATTTTCGACAGCCACGGGCGTCTTCTCTTTCGGAGCCGTGGTCACGGCCCTTGTGGCCTTCGTGGCCTTCGCCACTTCCCTCTTGTCCCCTGCCAAAGGGGGACGGGATGAAGGAGCCGGCGGAAGCTGAAGCGCCGCCAGACGGCCATCCAAAATATTGCCGACCATCTGTGCAATTTCATTGGCCGACAACCCTCCTTCCTTATTTTGGGCCGCCTTTTTGCGGCTTTCCTCAAATTCGCGCCTATATGAGCGCACCTCCTCCCTTACGAGAATCAGTTCCCGCTGAAGTCGATTGTTATCGGCTCGTAGCTTCCTGGCCTCCTCAGTCTCTGTTCGAACCACCAGAGTCTCCATAGCCTCCCTGATGGCCCCAACGGCCTTCCGTATTTTGGCCGCGTATCCCCCCCTGAGATTGACGGACTTTCCGGTTAGTCCCAGAATTACATCAAAATTAGCTTCAGCCGCCACCTTCAATTCTTCGGCCCCAAGCTTTTCCGCGTCGATCTCAACAGGGGTCAGTTCCCCATTTCCACCGACCTCTTTGGGCTTCTTGAAGGCCCGTTTGTTTAGAGCCGCCTCAAAGTCTTCTTCTCGCTCTTTCTCCGCCCTTTCCCTAAGCGCCGCTCGTAAATGGGAAAGAGAAATCGCCTTCCCGCGCTTCGGTGGAAACGTGTTTTTCGGCACCTCACCTCCCGTCTCGGTGTCTGAGCCCGAACCCTCGGAAGCCTCGGGGAATAGGCGCTTCCGCCCCAGCTCCGACTCAGACATGGACGGTATTGACTCAGTCCCAAGGAACTCGTCCAGGGTTACCCCCGCACGAGCGACCGATTGGCGCGTCACACGCCCTAATACCGACGACGTCTTCCCACGCTTGCCATCCTCACTCCTACTCCTACACTCCTCCTCCACGCTCCTACGATCATCATTCTCCAAATCGCGTGCTTCATGGTCCGTTGTGAATGCAAAATCGTTGTTGCGAGAGTTCGGTATAACCGAACCCTCGAAGCAGTTTGTGCCCCCCCCCCCCCGTAGTACGTGGGGCAGACCTCCGCCGATTCCGGCGTGGTGCGGGATTCCCCCTTTCCGACCCGCCCGGGGACTATTTTCAATGCTGCTTTGTTCCATATTTGAAAATTCCAACTCATTAGGGTTGAGCAAAACCCGTAATCAACTCAAAAACGTGGTGCGCTAGGGACTGGAGACCTTCCAGCCATTCATCCCCTCGCCGCGCACTAGCTTATTTTGGGATTAGGGTAATTTTTTATAGAGGTTTTCTTCCTCGCGGTCCCCAATCCAACGTGGAATAGTGACCACCACCCCCGATCCTATGGACCGGGGAGCGGCTTGGCCGGCAGTGGCCAGAACCAACTGCCGCCCGGGATCTGATTAGTCGCCCAAGGTGCTGGATTGCACCCCAGGCTTAAGCCCCACCGCCGCGACAAGGCTCATATCCATGGTGGGGATTATTTTATAACCTATGTCACTCAGTGTCGTACCATTCTAACGAAAAAGTAAGAGTTCCATGCTAGTAAGAGGTAGTGCCATCCTTTGCAGCCGCATTGGGCCGGCACGACCGTGGTGGTATACCGGCGCCAAGCTATGCTGTCGCGTTTCGTGCGGTTTGTGAGTTTCCGGTGGCCCATCAGCATAACCTTCCGATGTCTATGGGCATCGGTAGTCACCATAAGGCTCCGACTGCTCAGTTGCCTTCTTATGAAATAAAAAAAATATATAATCCGTAGAGTAGTTTTTCAGTAATTCGTAACCAACAATCAAACGAACTTTTCCCTATTCTCTATAAAAATATTGATGTTTCATATTTAGGAACATGTCCATAACGAAGCCGACTGTGAAAACCGCATCAAAATCCGCTGAGTAGTTTAGACAGTATCAATGCACAGACCACAGCACGAACCAACACAAAAAAAGACAGGTATATTTTAAATAAATCTTTACACAGTATAAGATTAATTAAAGCTTGATCTAAACTTAGTAATTTCTTTGTATACTATGCACCAAATTTTTATACAGGTTGATTTGTATGATACAAATAGGTGACTAATTCTATACCTCGCAATCATTCCAGACATCAACGGACATTGCGATAACATTAATAACTCTAGATGGTATGAGTAATGAAAAAATTAAAACGAGTTTATCAGTCCAAGTATTAAACTGGTACAAATGATTATTATTACATCCATGAGGCATTTAGGTTACATTTTTTGTTTTTTTTTCTTTAACGCCGGGTCCCGGATCCCGCCTGGGGAGTGGGTCTCCCCAGGTGGGTATGTGGGACTCGCTGCGCCCGAAAGATGGTAAATGAACGCAGCTCTACCCACTAAAACCCGGCGAGTGCCACCAATGCCGCCTTGGTGAAGTGCCCCGGATCTGTTAAGCTAACAGTGCACCTCGACGGCTAGTCAGTCCCGCAAGGGACCGACGCCACCTCCACAGAGGGGTTGTCCCGCACCACAGAACCACCCCTCCCAACGTCGGGACAGTACAATGGGGGTGAGGTTCCCATCCTCACCCCTAGCCCCTGCTCTTTTGTCCCCTCTTCTTATAAGAGGGGCACAAAGAGCCCCCTCGGCTCAATTAGCTTCGCCCAAGGTGCTGGGCTCACCCTAGGCTACTGCCCCCACCGCCACGTCAAGGCCTAAATCATGGTGGGGGCATTTAGGTTACATGAAATAGCCAACAATAAAATATAATTTAAGACTTTCTTGATTCGATGACTAGGCTATTGATATCAACAAAGAAATAACTCAGCCCAATCTACATCCGAAATCGGTCGGTCCGCGGACAAATGTATTAATAATAAATTAATTAATGCATATAAAGCGCGTTTAGTGCGACGCGGATTCTTTAAAGATATCAGTTCATTTTGGAAGGGTCTTTCGTCGCTATGTAAATCGCACAATGACCATTTTGTGAATCGACGAACCTCTTGCACAAAATAGTTTGGGAATCCCCAGTTTTTATAACGATCGTAAGTTTCGTATGGTTTGGGTGAAATGGTCCCGTTAATCATCGGATCACCCGTCTGGCCTTGCTGGTGTCCCCACCCCTTAAATATTAATAATAATAATAAGTATTCGTATTGTCCATACACGTTAATCGAGCGCCCCTAGCTAAGATTGGGGGAACTAGCGTGTACAGAACTATGGGTACAGAAATAATACAAGTGATATAAACGACTACTATTTTTAGGGTCCCATTCTTTAAAAAGACAACAGATCCCTTATAGGGTCACACCGAATCTGTCGGTCTGTCAAACCAAAACTTGGTACTTCCCATTGATATAAATAATGAAATTCGTTAAGAAGCTGGGTCTCACAACATCTCATGAACCCATATCGCTCGTCGGACTCGCGCTTTGCTGAGATTTTTGGGTACCTAATACCTATAAATCCTATAATCCTAATCATTAACACGGTTGGTTGCCTATTGTTACCGACATCTTTGATTTGCAATCGTATCTGAACTGATGATTATAGCCTGATAACATAGCACTATTATGCACACATCTTAATAAAGTTCTTGTCCAAATTATGAATTCCAACTGTTAGGAACAATAAAACAAAATCTTTTGTATAGACTATGTAAAACCGTTCAATTTCAAAGTCAATTGTGTTTAAAATACATTGAGTATCAATTCACAAGAGCCTTGTGATTTGATACGTCGTTTACTTACTATTATCACTAGTGAACCCGTCAGACATTGTCATGTACAAAACATGTTGTAGTGGATCGAATTGTGTATCTAAACCGTTCTCGAATTATCAACATTGTCCCACCCGTTTAGGATGACTTTGGACACTTATACACACAGAATTATTATACATATATTTATTTATCATTCCGCAGTAATGAAGGGGTCCTAAAATAAGTGTTCAAGCAAACATACGAACTCAGCCTTATTAAAGAGTCAAGATTTTTTCCAGAGCTAATAATATATAATCATGCTTAGTTAGATACAACCATGTTCCTCCATTTTAAAAGAAGACATGTTGCCATGTATATCATACAAATATTTTTTCAATAGTTAATGAAAAAAAATTAATTGTATTTGAACATTCGAACCATAACATGTATAGTCATAGTTATCATGCTTATTGGTTTTGCCAATTTGCAAATGCAGTGTTTGAACAAAATGGCAAGACTGTGACATTTTATAGTAACACTTGCCGTATATGTCAAGGCAGGTGGTGCCAGAAAAACGTTAACCAGTCAACTGAAACTGCAATACCTTGACATTCTATTGATTTAATCTTAAATTTTTCCCTCCGTTCCGTTAATTTCATCACATCAAGTACTGATTTAAATAAATGAGTATGATTATAGGCATCTTATGGCTTACAACATTTTTTTCCTTAAATTTACATTCAGACAAAAAAATATATTTACTAGGATAGATATTAGATATACAAACATACCTGCATAACAGTAACAGCACCATATGTGATAGCAATCCAGTAGATAGACCCTAATAGCACACCCCCTGCGATGAACGGACTTATTTTGTGTGTAATTTCTTCAAGGGTATCAAGCAACGCCACAAACGCACCCATTGATGGAAACACCACTATGTATTCAGCTTTACACTGTGGACACAGGACCTTCCTGCTTATATTGCCTCTTTGTTTTTCATCTACCCACCGCTGCAAGCAACTTTGATGTACCTAAAATAGAATCAATAATAAGCATGATATAATGATGATATTAGATTTCTTTATTTTTACTGTAGGAGCAAAAACAACTTCTTTTTGGTACTGTGTTAATACCTCTCAAAAGGTATATGACATTATTACAATTATAAGAAATTAAAGCATTTCAACTCATTATAATGTAACTATTTTTACGGATTTTATCGCGGCTTATTAAGATTTCTATAAGCCCGAAATTTTGGATACTTTATAAAAAAATTGTTACATTATAATTAGTTAGATTTGTGTAAACATTAGAAAACAATAAGCATTTCAACAGTAAATATTGTTCCTGCAATGCTACCACAACCTTTATCGCATTTAAATATTTTTACATAAATTATGATAAAACACTATGTTTGATACCTTCAAATGATTTAATAACACTTGATAATAGAAGAAATAGCTTTTATGGCATCACTAGAAAAGGCACTAATTACTTTGGCTGAGCAATAATAATACAAGATTGTTATATTATTATTATTATTTATCATATAATATCACTGATTGATGCTAGTCACTTGATAACTGATACTGATACTTCTAATAAACATTTTACTGACTAAATATAAGTTTTATTGAGTCTGAAGACAAGATTTTTACACATTAGTACTAAATAAAATATTAAAAAATATACATAAAAAGTATCTCAGTATTTCAGTATTTTATTTTATTTGCAAAATCATTATGTACAAAGGTGGTATTTCATATAAATTTAGTAACAACTATGGACCCTGTCGGGCACACACCTTACAATGCCTTACTTATATGCCCTAATTCTTAATATAACAAAGGTATTCAACAATTTTCGACAATAAAATTCAGTTAACCAGAATTAATTGGTATACAAATAATTTAGTCATCTTGAAACACTTTACCTTGCTATATCTTGCACAGTTTAAAATCCATCCTTTTTTAAATGCAATATTGTAATCACAATAACATATAATCTACAGGTAATAATTAAAATGTATACAAATTTCACTGCCCTATCTATAATACGGACAAACATGGTGATAACTAGGTATATAAAACCTATTTACTCTTTTCTTTGCACAATGTGTATTTATAATACAATGACCTTACTCATGTCCTTTTATTAATACATGTGACATTATCTTTCTAATAAATCATAAGAAATAAACAAAGTAAATCTTCTTTGTTTACTTTTATAGTTTTGAACTTTTTGCATTATTTGTATGTTAGTATTTTCAGATTTTATAATATAGAAACTAGGTCAATGATTACAATTACCTTCATTATCATATTTTAGGTGAGTGTAATAAGTGACTATGGATTTGTATTTTATATACAAGATTATAATAATTTCTTCAACAATAGCTTTGAGCTTTTATTTTTGGTCTCTTTATGCAAAATATTGGCTTTGTATTTCTTATTACATCGGATAATTTTAAAAAAGAGAACTGTTGTGTGTTTACTTACCCATTTAGTGGTACCAATGCATTTGCACGGCTGAACCCATGCTGCCAATCTGTCGTCCGATTCAGTCGCAAAACATACCCAACACGATTTAGCGTTCTCATCCTCTGATGTCGGCAGAACCTGGGAGTTAGCTGCGCTAGCTCCCTGCTCATTTGGGGCTTTATCCTCACCCGACATCGCAATAAATACTTTCCAGAAAAAATACAAAATTAATTATATTATATTTCACAATGCGCTCCACTATGATTTTAAACACAAGTTTACATACTCATATAAATATACCGAACGTTCGAAGTTTTAAGTATACAATATAGTGTAGTATTTTTTTATTATTATCTTCGTTAACGAAAAAATGTGAAATATATTTTTTTATTAAGTCGTCACTCGTCACAATAATGTAAATTAAAATAAAAATTACCAAATGGCAATTGGCAAAATATGTCAATTTTAACACCTGTAACTTTTTTTATTTATATATGGACTGTAGTCTGCACTTAGTGCATTGCCAAGACGAGATAATAAATGTATGAACTATAAATGTATGTACAATGGAGAAACGGCATTAAAGCTCAAGGTGCGCGCCGAGCGCGGCTTCGCCCCTCTAGTCAAAATCAATCAACTATCATTTAATAACAGTCCAACACAATATTTGCCAACCAATTACATTATATATTTATTTAGATTAAGTTTTTAACAAACACTATAAAAAACCGCTCGAGAACAGTCCTCCACAATATTCATCAACTATAAATTATACTAATTACAAACATATAAATTATTATTAAAAAAAATATTTATTACAAAAGTAATTAATATACATGTTCACTTTGAGATTTTCAAAAAATGTTACAGGGCAATTTGAAAAAATATCCATAAACCTTTGAATTTTTATTTACTTTGAATACACTAGTTACATATATCGATTATTTACCTATTTCACCTCCATACAAAAGTCGATATTAATTCCGGGCCTCCTTAGCTTTTGTACGTCTTAATTGAATAATTGCAATATTAGTTAGTTAGTTACAGGTGGGGAGAACGATGGGAAGTGTCATTGCGTGCAGATGTGTTTTTTTTGTTTCCCGTTTATTAATTGTTATGTTGTGTTTTGTTCATTCGGAGCGGTTTCCTATAGTTTTTGTTTTAAAAACTTAATCTGTATTTAATGTGATTGGGTTAGTGAATATTGTGGAGAACTGTTCTGGAGCAGTTTTCTATAATAGAACTGTTCTGGTGGTTTTCTTTATTGTTTGTTTTAAATATATTTCCGTTGACTGGTACCCGTAACATATTAAGTTCTTCGAGAACTTACCACGGGACCAGATTGACGTGGCGTAAAAAGAGTCCATAGTTATTATTATTGACGTGACAACATCTTATAATTCGATGGAGCCGGCTGCAAGAACGAAAAAACATGACGCATGCGGCGCTCGCTCTGAGGCATTCCATTTTCTTATGACGTTGTCACGTTCAACTATCGTCAGTAAACCTTTACAGACAATCGATTTTTTATTATAATAGGGATGTTGACACTATTCATATAAACATAATATAATTTTTTTTTTAATTTAAAATTGATGTTAATTGGTAGTTTCTATGATAGAATTTTGAAAAAATACAATATTTTCCCTTATTTTTATTTGATTAAATTAATATTTAATAAATAAAATGTAACAAAATTTAAAATAGGTCACGTGATAATAAGCGGAAGAATATTTACGTACTTTTATACACCATTTTCCGTACGCAGTGCATATTATAAAAACTAATTTTCAGGCGTTTTGACAGTGTACACATACATTGGCACCGTACAACAATTATAAAACTTAGCCATTTTTTATTAACGACAACTATAATTATTTTATCATTTTTACGATGTTTAACAACATATGACATCACGTGACAAGTGTTAGCGTTTTTGAGCGAAATTTAAAATGCATTTTAAAATGCAACATTTTATAGGCATTAGACTTATTTAAGGAAAAGTTAATAATATTTACGCCTCTATTAGATATTTATAAATGATCTATAAACATTTATAAAAAATGTCAACATCCCTATGTGATTGGTTAGTGAATATTGTGATGGACTGTTCTGGGTGAATAGAATGGCAAGTGTGATTGATGGGAGCTAGAGGGGCGGAGCAACTCTCCTTGAGATTTCCCGCCGTTACTTCAAAGTACAGACAATATTGTTAACACGACAGACGTAGCATGGCCTCAGGTCAGGCCTCTTTTACAATAGGATCCCAGAAAACGTTCAAAAGCTCTCCATAAAAAAATTCAAAAAAGTTGTTAAAGAACGTTTGTGTGGTAAAGCATATTATAAAGTAAAAGATTTCATGGAAGATACCACACCCTGGGAATAAGGCGTTCCTCCCGGGCATTTCAAGATAAGATGTTAAAATTGTTATTAATATATATTATTTGAAAAGATTAGTTCCACTGAGTTTGTTTCGCCGGTTCTTCTCAGTGGGCTTACCTTGGAACCGGTGGTAGATTCAATTGACGTTCAAAAAGATACTGTATTAGTACTATTTTGAATAAAAAAATTTGATTTTGATTTTGATTTTGATCTTAACCTGTTCCAACAGGACAAAATTAACAAAAAAAAAGACAGGTGACAACTGACATTTGCAATTTGACATTTTGATTTTATTCGTAAATTAATTTTAGTTCTCGTTGGTTCTTACACAAGTTGCGGCTCGATTTAAGTCTTAAGATTGAGCAATAATTATAAAAGTTTTGAATTATGATTGGCGGTGCTAAGCGTGTTGATTGTAAATAAGACAGTTGATCAAGTAAAAGATTCCCCAACTAAATTCCGTCGGTAAAGGGAAGTTGAATATTACCATTGAATAGTATACACGTGACAGAAAATTAATTATACGAGAAGAAATTAAAACTTTGTAAGTTTAAATTATTATTTTTATAAATATTTGTCATTTAGTGGCAGTATATTTTTTTATAACAGTATAACATCATATATCATAATATTTCCTTAGTTTAAATTTGGTGTGCTAAAGTCAGTAATATATATTATATTTTAATATTAAATTCATGTTTAAGTATTAAAGATTTTAAAATATATTACAGAAAATTGTTCCAGGTCTATAAATGTCTAAAATGTTCTTTAAAGTTACATAATATTATATAATAGTTTTAACAGCTAGTTATGAGTAAAGCTCATAACTAGCTGTTAAAACCAGTAAACAGTAGATATGAAAAATGACAATATATAATTACCTTAAAAATGACTTAGACAAACAATACTGTTTTATAATGCCTTGTGCTATTGTTATATAAATCAGAATTATAAAGTCTTAAGTGTGGACTTGTTTGCCCTCATATAAAAGTCTGAGTGATTTTGACCAAATTTTCGTGTGTAGTTTATTTATTATATGAATATTTACAAATACTGAAAGTTGTAATAGTTCAGTATCATTTATTTTTTTATTTTACTAGTATTTCATTAACTATAATACTACATTATTTGAATATATTAATAATAGTCTTTTCATCATTATCATCGGCCTCTATCCTTCCACGGCTGAACATAGGCCTCCCTCAATGAACACCAAGACGGCTGATCTCTTGCCACCCGCATATTATGTTACATTATTTATTAAATCTTTTGAATTACATTCTGATGAAAACGGCCCTTTATTGCGTTACTAACTATTATACTAGCCGGACCAGCCGGCCTACTCTTGACACTCAATCCTATTGAAATTTAGGATATGGATTGGTAACTTGCTAACTACGGTACTCTTGTACACTACACTAGCGCATAATCACAGTGGAATTTTATGTAATTGAAATTGGTATTACTGTAACGTAGCTACTGTAACCCATTCATTAAATTGTAATGCTTTAAAATACTCAATGAAAAAAAATGCTCTAAAATTGCCTCTACTATTTTCGAAAGATCCCCTCGATTTCTCTGAGATGCCATCATCAGATCCTTGTTTTCTTATCATGGGACAATTTGGGAAGTAAATCCTTTTCAAACTTAAAAAAATCGTTTGGTAAATGATAAAGTTATGTCCAAACAAACATAAAAAATACAAACATCACAAATGAGAAACTCCTTGGACATGCAATTATAAGACTAATGGTGTCCCATAACTTAATACAGCAAATAAGTGGTATTATTTACCTTGTGTAAATTATTGAAATTTTTTAAATTCTACTATCCGGTATCTGGCTGGATACCGTATAGTTACCGGATATCCGATTCATGTCTAATTATAATTGCACTTACTCTCTTAAAAATACTCTTCTTACCTGATTAAGAGAGCAGATCTTTGGCCAAAAGTAGGATATATAAGAATTACCAAATAAATTAACTTCCTACAAGTGGCATGTCTAGAGTTTAGAGCCCGGCAGGGCACAACCCCGACAGCCAAATCTAATATGAAAACAGTTTTCTGAGAGGGATTATTAGACTGATCAGTGTTCAATAGTATACCTAATAATAATAATATCAACCCTTATATATTCTACTGCTGGGCACGGGTCTCCTCCTTGAAATCAGGCGAGGAGGGTATTGGGCCAGTTAACCCATGCACTGGCTCAATGCTGGTTGGTGACTTTCACACTTTCAAAGACTTTTAATCTCTTCAGATGTGCAGGTTTCCTCACGATGTTTTTGGTAAACAAGTAAGGGTGTCATGTTCAGGTGCACGCAGAAACTTAGAAAAACCCAATCAAGGCACCACAGAAGACAAAAGAGCAGGGGGCAAGGGGCGAGGACGGGAACCTCACCCCATTGTACAGTCCCGACGTTGGGAGGGGTTGTTCTGTGGTGCGGGACAACCCCTCTGTGGAGGTGGCGTCGGTCTCTTGGGGGACTGACTAGCCGTCGAGGTGCCCTGTTTCCTCATTAGATCCGGGGCATCTCACAAAAGGCGACATTGGTTGCACTCGCCGGGTTTTAGTGGGTAGAGGTGCGTCCATTTACCAGCTTTTCGGGCGCAGCGAGTTCCACATACCCGCGTGGGGAGACCCACTCCCCCGCGGGATGCCACAGAGCATTTCCCGGCGTTAAAGAAAAAAAAAAGCTGGGAATGACAATGGTCTGATCAGGGCCGTCTTTCCCACTGGGCACTCTGGACACGTGCACATGACCCCACGATCCATGGGACCCCATTATTTCTATCAGAATATGATTGAGTGATATTACAAAAATTCATGCTGATAAGACGTGATAACAATACCTCGTATTGCCCTTATTGCCCAAAAATCCAGCTCACAGATCTTAAAATTGTTGTTTTCGTCGGGGCCCCATTATCCAACTGCCCAGGGCCCCCAACAGGTTAAAGGGGGCATAGTGTCTGATATTAAAATTATGATGTTTTTTAATTTAAATTGTAACATTTTTGTCAAGTACAGTATGACTTGTAAAAAATAAACAGCAATCACTGAGGCCTTGAGTTACGCCTTGGAGGGGAGTGAACGTTGGGAAGGAGAAACAAGTACTTATATTTTTCCACTGATTCGGGGAGAATACATTTCGTGTGTAAATATTAAATCACGATAATGTTTTTTAGATTAAACATTAAAATAAATATAATGAAATCACCGCACAACACATAGATTTTTTTCTATAACGCCGGGAAATGAATCTGAGGCATCCTGCGGGAAGTGGGTCTCCTCAGGCGGGTATGTGGGACTCGCTGCGCCCGAAAAACTGGTAAGTGGACGCACCTTTACCCACTAAAACCCAGCGAGCGCCACCAATGCCGCCTTTTGTGAGGTGCCCCGGATCTAATGAAGAAACAGAGCACCTCGACGGCTAGTCAGTCCCCCAAGGAACCGATGCCACCTCCACAGAGGAGTTGTCCCGCACCACAGAACAACCCCTCCCAACGTCGGTTTAGTACAATGGGGTGAGGTTCCCGTCCTCGCCCCTTGCCCCCTGCTCTTTTGTCCCCTCTTATAAGAGTGGTACAAGGACCCCCTTCGTTTCAATTAGCTTCACCCAAGGTGAATTGAACCGTGGGAGCTGCTCTTTGTACCCCTCTTATAAGAAGAGGGGACAAAAGAGCAGGGGGGACAAGGGGGGGGGGGGTGGTAACTTCACCCCATTGCACTGTCCCGATGTTGGAGGAGTTGTTCTGTTGTCGGGGTTGGGGGTGCGGGACGAACACTCTGTGGAGGTGGTGTCGGTTAATTGAGGGACTGACTAGCCGTCGAGGTACCCTGTTTGCTCAATAGATCCGGCATTAGTGGTACTCGCCGGGTTTTAGTGGGTGGAGCTGCGTCAACCTTACCATCCTTCGTACGCAGCGAGTCCCACATATCCGCCTGGAGAGTCCCTCACTCCCCAGCGGGATGATCTGCATTTCCCGGCGTAAAAGAAAAAAAAAGATAAACACACGAATGAGTTTCCTGGTCTATACCAACCAGGTGGCACGTCTGCCCGTATGGCTAAGTAATCAGGGTCAAATAACTTTGTAACATCAGGACGTGACGCCCCAATCCTCCCCTGACCGTGGTGGCTGTAAAGTATCCGAAACGTCTGGCTTAAAAATGTATTATAA
This sequence comes from Helleia helle, assembly GCA_963853865.1. Lineage (NCBI taxonomy): Eukaryota > Metazoa > Arthropoda > Insecta > Lepidoptera > Lycaenidae > Helleia > Helleia helle. The sequence continues at coordinate 6,455,403 of OY971436.1, forward strand.
TAATCAATTTCAGCAAGTTATATTCTAAGCTGGCAACACTGGAATTCGCAATGAATAAATCGCCAGTGACCGGTCGGATCGCGACGTACCTCGTCGTGTGTTTGTTACGTTTACGTGAACTTTCTCTAAACTTGTTACGTCACACGGTAAGTAAACACGTGAGATTTTATTGTGAAAGTATATGAGAGGTCGTACGTACGTATAAGGTTTTAACATAGTTATTTTCATTTAAAATTGTTTAAAACGGGATACTTATCATATTTTGTGTTGCGGATCTCGATAGTTCGACTACGAATGTCTTGTCCACCAGACTCCGCGAAACAAAAGTTAAAAACATGATAAAATCCCGTTATGAAAAATAAAACATACGTTTATTTTATCAATTGTGCTAAGTCAGTCAGTATATATCTAAATATATATATAATATATATAAATCAGTTGAATAAATTATTCTAATTCCTATCGATATTTTGAGATTTTAAAACGTAAAATTTACTCAATTGTATGACGGATTTAAATAATACAAACAACTATCGAGGGGAATGCTCGTAATTGCCACGCTGAGCAGGCGGATTGACGAAGTGTTGGTCGGCTATTAACCAGGTGGGAACTGGGAAGACGATCTCCTTGATCAATCTGTGTTGGATGCGAGGGATCTGCCGTCTTGGCGTTCTTTGAGGGAGGCCTATGTTCAGCATCAGGATCTACCCGAAGATCCTGGCTGCATCCAAGGATTTCCCTGCGATAAAAAAGCCTCTTTTCAACAGCGGACGGATAAGCTTGATGACGATGATGATACAGCTAATGTTTAGTCCAGTCATTTTAGATTTTATTTGCGGAAAATTCCTAGTGAGGTGATTTTATGTATAATTATTAATTACCTTTATTACGGCATTGTTATTATTATAGTTATATACCTTTTGACTTTTACCTTTTTTAGCCGGCACGATATCAATGTCGATTTTCACATCTTCATTACAATTTTTTGTATACACTTTGTATACAAAAATTTAGCTCGCTAGGATTTTTTTCGCCGATTGGAGTTTAAAATGTCTGAAATGAATGGACTGTTGCTTAATTTGTACTAAAGTTAAGTTGGGCTACGTGTGGTTCCTCGCGTTTCATTGATTGCGATTGCGATTGTGAAAGGTCATTTTACCTCCGCGGACATGTCGCCCACCGGAGGCTGTCGTTCATTTGGTATCAAACGTGTTGAAGATCGATGAAACGATTGAATTGCCAAATCTTGTACAAGCTAGATTTTAAAATAACGTGCGCATCCCTAGTATTGTCCGTACTTATCACTCGAGCGCCCTATTTTCACATCGGAGATACCTGTCACCATAGATTTAGAATATACTAAGTACTAGCTGTTGCCCGAAGCTTCGCCCGCGTTAACTTTTAAAATTTGAGGGGTTGACCACCCTTATCACTTAGGGGTATGAAAAATAGATAGTAGCCGATTCTCAGACCTACTGAATACGCATATAAAATTTGGTAAAAATCGGTAAAGCCGTTTCGGAGGAGTACGGTAACTAACATTGTGACATGGAAATTTTATATATTAGAAGAAGATATTATAAGTTTATGCCTGTCACAATTTTTTATTTTATTGCATAATATATTAAGGAGCGGCTCCACCGCGGCGCTCGCAGAGGCTACGCACGTGATTGTAAAATAATGTCAAGCGTGTTAAACGTGCGTACTCCTCCGTGCGTCGTGGTGGAGCCGCTCCGTAATCTCAAAAAGATACAATTTATGAGTGTGCTTCAATGCAGTGTGGGTTCCGTAGCCAAATGGCAGAAAACGGAACCCTTATAGATTCGTCATGTCTGTCTGTCTGTCCGTCCGTATGTCACAGCCACTTTCTTCCGAAACTAAGAGCTATACTGTTGAAACTTGGTAAGTAGATGTAATAATTCTGTGAACCGCATGAAGATTTTGACACAAAAGTAGAAAAAAAAACAATAAATTTTGGGGGTCCCCATACTTAGAACTAAAACTCATTTTTTTTTCATCAAACCCATCCGTGTGGGGTATCTATGTATAGGTCTTCAAAAATTATATTGAGGTTTCTAATACCATTTTATTCTAAACTGAATAGTTTGCGCGAGAGACACTTCCAAAGTGGAAAAATGTGTGTCCCCCCCTGTAACTTCTAAAATAAGAGAATGATAAAACTAAAAAATATATATGACATTACATTACCATGCAAACTTCCACCGAAAATTGGTTTGAACAAGATCTAGTTAGTAGTTTTTTTATACGTCATAAATCGTAAACCGCAATTTACCTTTCATGCAATCAACACAAATACATATATAAAAAACATTTAATTCCATAAACATAAACCTTAATTTTTGTTACTGTCAAATCTTGTATATTATGTAATGGTACGGAACCCTTTGTGCGCGAGTCCGACTAGCACTTGCCAGTTTTTATTCTTGTTCTAATCCTCTGATGTAGCGGGTGTCTGTGGATGTCGCTATCACTTACCATCAGGAGAACCGACTGTCCGTTTGCCCCCATCTAATCTATACAGATAAATAAAATTGGAGTGTCTGTTTGTAATATTCATATTACCACTTTTTATTAAATGTATTTGGATGGATGGATGTATGTCCGTGTATACACGGTACATATACCAAAATAACATTTTTAACAATTTTTGTCTGTCTGTCCGTCTGTCTGTTTGTTCCGGTTAATCTCTAAAACGGCTGGGCTGATTTTGACGGGACTTTTACTGGAATATAGCTGATGTTATAAGGTAACTTGGCTATACAAAATAATCATCATCAATCCGGGTACGGCTGTTAATCTAAGTTAACGCGGGCGAAGCTGCGGGCAACAGCTAGTATTCTATAAAACACGGGGATATTATTAATATTGTCCCCGCTGTAGTAAAATTTTACATAATGAGAACCAGCCCGGATCCCAATGATATCAACACGTATGTATGTTATTCATAACATCTATGACAAAATACAAAACATTGGACTTTCAGTGACAAAGTGGAAAACCAAGGCACCATTCTTGTCATAGAGGCTGGCTGCATTTTCGTAACTTGAGCCCATATCATCATTACGTGGATTTCTCCTCCTTTTTCTACTCTTTTTTTGAGCCGGGAAATACCCTCAGGCATCTCGCCGGGAAGGGGGGGGGGGGGACTCGCTGTGCCCAAAAGACGGTAAGGTGAACGCAGCTATACCTACCTACCCACTAAATCCCGGCGAGTGGCACCAATGTCGCCTTTGGTGAGGTGCCTCGGATATGTTGAGCAACAGGGCACCTCGACGGCTAGTCTAGCTAAACGGCTGTCTCGCACCACAGAAAAACCCCTCCTAACGTCGGGACAGTGCAATGGCTCCTCTTATAAGAGGGGTATAAAGAGCAGCTCCCTCGGTTCAATTTGCTTCGCCCAAGGTGGGTTCACCTTAGGCTACTGAGCCCCACCGCCAAGACAAGGCTTGAACCATGGTGGGGTTTCTACTCTTTAATAGAATCCCCATGGTTCGAGCTTTGTCGTGTTCAAGCATATCATATCCTTATAATATATGTATTATTCTTCAGTTTGTATGTCGCTGACTCCTAAATGGCTGGACCGATTTTGATGCAATCTTTTGTGTGTTTAAGTGGATACGAGATTGGTTTAGATTCAAAATTCGGTTCACTACACAATGTTTTGTACAGAACAACGTCTGTCGAGTCCACCAGTATATTGTATCGTAACACATCAGCTACGAATGTGGTACAAATAACTTGGATGACCTTAGGGCTGAGACCAGTTCTGTACGCATCAGCCTGACGACTTTGAATCTTAATAGCGGTCCGTAAGATGCGTGTTGGTGTACGTCCGTGCGTTCAATGTTGCGAAACAATTCGTGCCCCTTCATATTATATGTACTCGATTGAAATGAACCTTGTGTGCAATAATATATAAAGATATAATATAGGTATATTTGCAAGAGGTAGTGCCATGCAGCTGAATTGGGCCGGCACGACCGGGGTGGTTGATGGTTCCTCTCGCTCACATAATACCGGCGTCAAGTGACAGCTATGCAATCGTGTTTCGTGCGGCTTATGAGTTTTAGGTGGCTCATTGGGGGGAAAGGGAGAGCAACACCTGCATAACATCTGGTTGTGCGGATGTGTATGGGGGTCGGTAATGATAATAAGGCTCCGACTGCGTGTTTGCCTCCTTTAGCCAATAAAAAATATTTTTGTCAGTTGTATATCAAATTGGGCGTAGGTACCATAGCGTCGCCCGTGAACATAAATGAGTTAATCTGGGAGTATCTCAGGCAACTCACTTGCGTTGCTCATCTTAAAACGTAAGATGGTACTCGGTGCCAGTGATTACACTGCCTGCCCTGCTCTACCCCCAATCATAGCATGACTGTACTGTTTTACAAAAAAAAAAATAAGCAGGATGGTGGTACCATACACGGTGGTAAAATGTAAATCCCTTTTGCATTTTTTTCTTAAGTTGAACCTTCATAGAGCCCAATACTGTATATGTATGTTTGAATTGTAACAATTAACCACAGTGAATTTTCAAAAGGCCCCTAAATGTTTATGCCCTGGGGCCCAGCATGACCTAAGAGGGCACTGGATAAAAGTAAATATACATAACCTTGAAAATACCTACCAGATACTGATTCACTATAAATAGCTTTTATCCTCTTTGTATGATTTTATTGTTAACGAGGAATACCCACTGCGTGTTGATAACAGAAATATAATCGACTTAATTATAATTTAATAGGTATAATAACGAATCGCAAACGGTTTCTTTGTAATAACTCAATATCTTCAAAAAATAAAAAATATTTTTTTTTTTTTTATTCATAATAGTACCAATACAGTATCTTTTTGAACGTCAATTGACTGGTATTGAAGTTCGGTGGCCAATTTTTGAATTATTTTCAAATCAAAAAGACTTTCAAATATAACTATTTATATTTGAAAGTCAGTGGATGTCGCTTTTCACTTACCATCAGGTCAACCGACTGTCCGTTTGTTTAAAAATTTGTTTTGTACCTACTCCAAGTTTTCAAGACTTCTTTATAAGAAAGTTTTGCAACAATCTTACATAATCATGAACTTTATTGCTAGAGTAAAGAGAATGCTCTTTTCTTTAAATTTTCTTTTAAATTTTCAATGATAGGAAAACAAGAAACTTTGGTCAATATCATCCACGATTAAGGGACGTGGAGCTGGAAGTAATGGAGGGAAGTGTTCCGTGAATTGGTCAATCACACTGTTCATTGACGCGGAGTGGAGATTTCGAGCAGAGGTAAGCCAGCTTCTCTCCCAGTCTAGCTCCGCATCAGTGGAAACGCACCGTAAGAAGTCCATCCCTTTCACGCTAAGGTCACTTGTACACGCGTTGCTTACCTTGAGACATATATGGTAGGTACCAGTTATAAACTGCATTCACACCCGCTTGTAATACGACGTTGCGACGTTTGACTCGACCGACTTGAAGTTTTACAATACCTATGGAGCAGCACACACTCGTATTTCGCACACAAACAAAAATATTGAAAGTTAAAACCTAATCCAAAACAATAATGAAATGGTATAAACTAATTTTGATAAGGCATGTATAAGAACCACCTCTAGAGAACCACTTTAAAAAAACTGACAAGCCCTAAGCTCCAAAGACAGACAAATAGTAGTCAAACTTATATCCGTCCTTTTACGTCAGGGGTTCAAATCCAACAAGTGACTGACTTTCGTGCTAGGGTTCCGTAAAAGTTTTTAGTAACATAACAACAAATTAACGGTTTTCCGATTTTTTCCTTCATTTATGCTGAAACGTACCTAGCAAATTTTATGACACTGTCATTTGGAAGTATCCTATAGGTTTGACAAACAGAATTAGTGATCCTATGAGGGTTCCCTTTTGGCATTTTATGGAAGGGCAACCTAAAATCAGTCATCGACTTCATTATTGTAACCGAAGTAGTAATGTAAGCCATAAAATTCCGAAACCGGTCAGTGCTTTGTCAATGATGTAATAACAATTCAACCAACCAGTGATCTGTATGTACGTCCCTTCGGCCAATCATCCATCAATGGCCATCAGTCGGCCAATCAAACGCAGAACCGGCGTAGCGTCGCAGCACAAATTTGGCGAAATTAGTTTTCATACGAAACACAACCACTCTATTCCGGTTATAACGCTCGTACTATACAAAAATGTCAGGAATGTATGAGTAATAGTATAATAAAAGGAAATTATCTGTTACATCGTTCATTTTGAATGACTGTATGTTTGTGTAAATGAATGTAACAATCCCAACAGATTAGTGGTAATATGATGTGCGCAAAATTTATTATAATAACTTTAATGCCATTATTAATTCGCATTTTTTCTAGATAATTTTGTTACTTTACACGGGCTTGGCCCACGTCTTTGTAGCCACGATCGACAGCGGTAGCCAAATGACCCTTGATACGATCTCAGGGAGCCCGAGGGATACGTTAGTGCCTTGGGACGCAACCAATTTAATCAGACGAATTCAGGAGGAGTAGGAAATCCAATACAGGCGTGTATTGTATTTCCCTCTCTATGCATTCTGTACAAATTACTGAAGAAATAGTTTTGGTGCAAGCTCACGCACTCTACATCTACTTTGTTGAGTGGACTGTTTCCCTGGCGTGGTTATAATATTTTTTAATGAATTAAAATTTTATGGATATTTGGAGAAATGCATAAAATTGTAATCATCACTTTTTAATATTATTGGCGATTGGCGAGTATGAAGTATTTACAAAAAGCCAATAGGACAGAACACCGTCTGCCGGATAGTGTTAGACGTAAGTGTTATATTTTAATTCATTCATGCGATGACTGCGTTACTGTGGCCCGGTACTTCCATATGAATGAGGTATTGTGATGTGACAGGAAACCACTCCGATATAGTTCTTTGTCTCACGCACAATACCATCGATCCTCTTTTGAACTTGATAAGCTTAGTGCTTACAATAGTGTTTTTCAGCTATCGAGCCTATAACCGGAATAGAGCGGTAATATAATATAATAAATATACATATCTCTGGTTGGTTGAATTGTTATTACGTAAGTGACAAATCACTAACCAGTTTCGATTTTTTATGGCTCACATTAAATTCTCGATGACTTAAGAATAAGCCTTGTTTATCTTACTGCTGGTTTCCTCGAAATCAGGCGAGGTATTAGGCCTTTTTTTCTTTTTATTTAACGCCGGGAAATGCTCTGAGACATCCCGCGGGTGAGTGGGTCTCCCCACGCGGGTATGTGGGACTCGCTGCGCCCGAAAGTTGGTAAGTGGACGCAACTCTACCCACTAAAACCTGGCGAGTGCCACCAATGCCGCCTTTGGTGAGGTGTCCCGGATCTTATGAGCAAACGGGGCACCTCGACGGCTGGTCAGTCCCCCAAGGAACCGACGCTACCCCCACAGAGGGATTGTCCCGCACCACAGAACAACCCCTACCAACGTCGGGACAGTACAATGGGGTGAGGTTCACATCCTCACCCCTTGCCCCCTGCTCTTTTGTCCCCTCTTATAAGAAGGGTACAAAGAGCCCTCTCGGCTCAATTAACTTCGCTTAAGGTGCGCTAGGCTACAGGGCCCCGCCGCCACGTCAAGCCCTGAACCATGGTGGGGCGAGGTATTAGGCCTTGGGTTTAGTATTGAATAACAAAACAAAGATGTAAAAGATACGGTTAATCTTATTTAAGCAAATTCTTATCAATTCTGTTACAATGACATTAACTAAATTTTTTATTTGGAGTGCTGAGGGTTCCGAAAATATATTTGGAATTTGAAAGTTGGTCCGGATAATACATACAGTCATTACCTTCGTTAGTTATTCGACAATTGAACCGCATAGTGGGAATGGCCGAACACCGAATAATTCGGCCATTTCCACGAATATGCGGTGGAAAATAATCAGGCTTTACTTAATGGACTTTGTGACGTCACAAGGTTACCAAAGCAGTGGGCAGTTGAAGGCAGTTTAAATTGAAGGAGCCATTAGCGTTGCGTGACATGACGATCAAAAGTATTTACATAAACGGTTTGGATACGGGCGTCTGCTTGATGAAGTATTTAATGTGACGAATATCACGATTCGGATGCAGCCACAATGCAGCTTCACCCGCATCTACATAAGGCTGTATACCAACTGCTGATGATTTTTATATTTCACTCAATAATATAACGTAGCCTTATACTTTTTAGGGTTCCGTAACCGAAGGGTAAAAACGGGATCCTTAGTTACTAAAACTTCGCTGTCTCTCTGTTTGTCCGTCTGTCTGTCACCAGGCTGTATCTCTAAGAACCGCGATAGCTTCACAAATGATGTATTTCTGTTGCCGTAAGGGGTTCTCCCATACAACAAACGTGATTTTTCCCCTTTTTTTTGCTCAATAACGGCAACAGATAGGCACTTGAAATATTCACAAAATACGAGGGGGTACTCCCCAGGCGGGTATGTGGGACTCGCTGCGCCCGAAAGGTGGTAAGGTGGACGCAGCTCTACACACTAACACCCGGCGAGTGCCACCAATGCCGCCTTTGGTGAATTGCCTCTGATCTATTGAGCAAATAGGGCACCTCGACGGCTAGTCAGTCCCTCAACGCCACCTCCACGGAAGGGTTGTCCCGCAGCACAGAACAACCCCTCCCAACGTCGGGACAGTACAATGAGGTGAGGTTCCCATTCTCGCCCCTTGTCCCCACTCCTTATAGGAGGAGTACAAAAAGCAGCTCCCTTGGCTCAATTTGCTTCGCCCAAGGTGCTGGGCTCACCCTAATCTAGTGAGCCCCACCTCCACGACAAGACTTGATGGTGAGCACGGTGGGGATCAATGGCCATCAGTCGGCCAATAAGAGTGCAGAACCGGAGCAGCGTCGCAGCACACATTTGTTTTCATACAAAACACAATATTTCCGCTCTATTCCGGTTATAGGTACGGCTCGATGGTTCGGATACAAAAAGTAATCTTTAAAACTAATACAGTCAAGATAATCATTTATATTAAGGGCGACCTCTGTGGCTCAGTGGTAAGCGCGTTTGCGCTCAAGCCCGGAGGTTGCGGTTTCGAATCCCGCCAGGGAACAAAAAATATTTTCTGTGTTCCTGGGTCATGGATGTGTATTAAATATGTGTATTATATAATAAAAATCTTAAATATATGTATAGTATAAAAGTATTAAATATATTTCCGTTGCCTGGTACCCGTAACACAAATTCCTCGAGAACTTACCACGGGACCAGATTGACGTGGTGTGAAAGCGTCCATAGATAAAAAAAAAAAAATGGGCAATAGGTAAAATAAACAATTTTCAATACTTTTGATGATAATGTGATAAGAGATAATAGATGAGATCGAGTATAGATAGCTTATCAACGTGTGCGCGCGCGTTTGTTCCGGCCAATCTCTGAAACGGCTGGGCCGATTTTGATGAGACTTTCAAAGGCAGATAGCTGAGGTTATAAGGAGTAACTTAGGCTATAAAAATAATCATCATCAATCCGCGTACGGCTGTAAATCTAAATTAACGCGGGCGAAGCTGCGGGCAACAGCTGTTTTATATAATACTACAAATTTTATATAATTACAAACAGACACTCCAATTTTATTTATGTGTATAGATAAGATACAAACAAAATCATATCACTTTCTTCATTAATAAATGCACTTTGTTTATTCATATTTAAAAAAATTAGGTAATAATATATTATAAATACTAGCTGACCCGGCGAACTTCGTACCGCCTAACAATTAATCAATGTCGTGTTTTAGATTCATCATTAGCATCGTCATCATCATTATCACCAGCCTCTATCCGTCCATACCCACCTGGTTAATGGCCGACCAACACTTTGTCGACCTAAACGTCTTGAACCTTATATAACCTAAGCTTCCGTCAGAGCACTAAGGTTACCGATATCATTCAAATAATAGGCACGTTGCTAAAGTGGACTGCCACTTTGTGCCTTTGCCTGATAAAGTGGGCTGGTCGCACACTCAGGAGAACAGATATCCGATGGGCCAATAACGTTACAGATTAGCTGAATGTACTTTATGAGTTTATGAAAGTAAGACAATGATTGCAAAATAAATAAGAAGTTCAGTACTTTATTAAGATAATGACACCAAAAGATTCAGCGATTGTCGTGTCCATGTGAATTTCGTTTTCAAGCAAATTGAGCTCTTACCATGCTACACGAAATGTTGGGCACACTATACCATTAATAGTTCGCAGTGATTCAAATGATATTGGCCCACGAATATTTTCCAGCAACAACCGCAAATCATCCGCAAATAGTAACATCGTTGCCAGTGATGATCTTTCAGTGGACAATTTATAGTATATAACGCCTATGTCGATCGCTCTCCTTTCTATTTAAGCTCCGTGACACACGCATAAAAATTTGACAACTATTATACTTATAAGATTATGTCAATTCTTTTTCATTATTTACATTTTTTTAAATCTAAACTACGCCATTATCCGAATATTGTGGATATATGTTGTCGATTCGAAAGATTTATTTAAATGCGTTAATTTGAGAGGAGAACTTACCGTATCCCACACCTATATACTTTCTCACAAACAGCTGCTTACTTATTCGTCCGATTTCGGAGCAGCTCGTCTCTCGTCGGGTGTTAGGTTTTTTTCGTTACGGAATTTCTTGATTCGGTCGCCGCGCTCAAGGCCCGCGATAAAAGCTATGCAATAGCTTAAAAAAATATCTGTTTTATCTATACTCTCGGATCTGTCGATAAAACATATTTTGATTGTTTATCAAATTCTAGATCACAAATTTGGATTTAGAATCTTCTTTCGTTGGGTATTAGGATGCGTGTGGAATGCGACTGGCAAGGGATCGGTCGTCTTGACGTTCATTGAGGGAGGCCTTGTTCAGTAGTGGACGGATAGAGGCTGATGATGATGATGATGATAATGGGTTTTAGGATACAGCAAAATCTAAATCAATAAGTTTTATTCAAAATAGTACCAACAAAGTATATTTTAAACGTGAATAGAATCTACCGCCGATTCTAAGGTGAGCCCACTGAGAAGAACCGGCAAAACAAACTCAGTGGATCTAAACCCTTTTTCATATCGCAAATCTTTTATGGGTGTAGGCAGGATCTTCGGGTAGATCCTGTGTAGGTCTCACCCTAAACCAAAACCACTGTTATAATTAGTAACATAGCCCAGCAGTGGGACAGTATAGGCTAGGAAAAAAAACCGGGTACGACTATAAATCTAAGTTAACGCGGGCGAAGGTGCAGGCAACAGCTATATCTCCGTTGCTGATTTAGTTTATAATTACTTCACAATTAACATATGATGTCATAAGTTATCGGAACCATTAGCTGAACTAAGGAAACAAAGTTGTAATCGATTTTTACTATTTAAATGTTATTAATTTGATCTTAATTAATATATAACCGGCTTTTGATTTATTGCTGCGCATATAAATACCGCACGGAGTTTGACGTAAAAAGTGACCCGTCCGTGTCGGATGCGAGTGGCGAGGGATCGGTCGTCTTGACGTTCATTGAGGGAGGCCTATGTTCAGCAGTGGACGGACAGGGGCTGATAGAGACAGGCAAACTGACACAGGAGGTATCTGATGCTGAGTGGATGATTTCGCCCATGATTTTAGACGAGTTCCTTTCTTAGGTGAGCCATCTGCTCATCTATTGTTCCGATTGAGCTTAAAGGCCACCTAGGCCAAAAGCATAGGCCTTTCGAAAAAAACTGGGGCTAGCCTCTTCATGTGTTACTATCCTGAGACATAAGATGCTAAATCTCTTGTCCTTGACGAAACCTACCAGTTCAGGGCTTCCTTAACTGCGCGGACTGCTTAGTAGCGGTCGGGCAGTCACCCCTTACGAGGAGTAGTCTGGCCTTCGCCGGGGCCAGCTTGTCTCTGAGGTGATCCTGTTGCTGTATATATAGTTTGGGTATGCACTGCCCAAGTGTGAGTCATACATAAGTCAAGATTACAGATAACAAAAAAAAAGAGTTGATAGTAAGATAGACTAACTGACAGAAGATTTACCTGATGCTCATTGGACAGTGAAGTTTATTAGGTGAGCTATGTCCGATAGAGCTTACAGGCTATTAGGCCGAAAAAACACTGGGACCTAGCCTCTTCATGGGTACTATCCTGAGAAGTAAGTCTCGGTGCCAGTAATTACACTGTCTGTCCTGCCCTTGACAAAACCTACCAGTAAGTTAACTTACAGTAAAAATCCCGCCGAATCGGTTCAGTCGTTTCGAAGATTAGCCACAACAGAGACAAAAAAAGCGCGTGCGTACAAAACACACACGTCAGAAGTGAAACTTATTTGGTAAACTAATTTTTAAATCTTGTTTCTAATAATCTAAAACTTTAAATTTCAGAGACTTGCGATGCGACGTTTGCTCTATCTCACTCTCTCTCAATCGGTCTCAATCACTCTCTCCCTTTTCTTGGACAAAAACGTTGCACATTTTCATGACGTCTCATTCGTAAAAAAAAATACCCTCATGCGCGCAAAGAAATTTCACTTCAAAAATTATGTCGTAACTTGTGCGTGCATAAAGTACTAATAAAATATAAATAAAGATTTAAAATACTGTATTTATATCTGTTTGAGCGCGACCTTGTTATTTGTATGCAGGTAATTACCTACTACCAGGTAATTACTAAGTAAATAATATTGTGTACTTTTAATAAGTAAATATAATTCTTATACCGTCCCTCTCGTGTCCCCCTACATGACCTATGTAGGGGACACGATTTCAATGAACGCCAAGACGGCCCCACACGGCCACACCCATCCCCACTCGCATATAACTATGACCGGCCTCTGAATGGACATTCCAGCGTCCATTGGACTGCAAAATGATGATGATGATGATGGCTGTCAACTATTGCATTATGGGAGTTTTTTTTATTACTTGAGATTGGCAACCCCATAAATATAAACGAGATAACCCGGCACTAGCCATAGATACCTTGATACTTAACCTCTCTTCGTCTCACATCCCAGATGGCTGCCAAATAAGCGTTACATTTGACAATATTTTTAACCGACTTCAACAAAACGGAGGAGGTTCTCAACTCGGCCGTTATTTTTTTTTATGTATGTACACCGATTTCTCCGTCAATAGTGGACCGATTTTCAAAATTCTTTTTTTGTTTGAAAGAGTATACTTGCCATTTGGTCCCATGATAAGGAAACCAGGATCTGATGATGGCATCCTAGAGAAATCGAGGGAAACTTTCGAAATTTGTAGGAATAACTAGTGTGCTTAATATTTTTTTAAATAAGCATTTTAAAGCACTACAATTTAATGAAGGTCTAGAGTCGATCTAATGCTGGAGCTGGAAGACAGTCGAAGGAACTCCTCGACGTTTTAATTCAGTAACCTTGTGTTTGGGCTTGATTAATTTGTATTGATGAGAACTTTACACCTAGATGGGTTGTGACTGTGATTGAGGGTCTGATGATGAAGACGAAGCTCAGTTAAGGGAACTCCTAAATAGTTTAAAGTGCTACCTTGTGATTGGACTTAATTAATTTATACTGATGAGAACTTTGCACCCTTATGGGTGATACGTGCCATTACCGTTATGATGATGGAGACTATAGACAGTCGAGGGAACTCCTCGACGATTTACAGATTTTTTTGGGCTTACTTCATACGGTTCAATATGCCAAAATGTATATCTCTGTATGCCTTTCTTTAATGAATCACTAAAAATTAAGAAATAAAAAATTTTAAATAAAAATTATAACCAACTTCAAAAAATAAAGTAACTAAAATGTTATAAAATAATCGCGTGTACAATCTTTGCGTTTACCACGTCATTATTGTTACTTTTGGAGTCGGTGTCAGCCAAGGTAGATAGGTAGGTACCTAGAGCAACAAATACGACAATGGTGACGTATTTGTTGCTGTAGGTACCTATTTAACTTAGCTGACACCGACTCCAAAAGTAACAATAATGACGTGGTAAACGCAACGATTGTACACGCGATTATTTTATAACATTTTAGTTACTTTATTTTTTGAAGTCGGTTATAATTTTTATTTAAAAAAATTTATTCATAATGCACAAGACGAACAGAATCCAAAACAATAGATAACCTTACGTGTACGTAACGTAATCGTTCGCCGACTACTATCTACTATATCATATACTTGGTAACAATATAGGGACCATTCTTAAATTACGTCTAACAGTGTGACCACACGTTAAGAGGGTCGACGAAGTATGACAAAGGGAGTTGGACCCATATTTTGTGACGTCACATTTCTACATCGAAAAATATTGTAATCCTTAGTTGTTAAAAATTGAATTTGAAATTTACGGAAATTAAATTCATAAAAATTAAATTAATTTCGGTTGTGCTGTTGTAATTTCCACGAAATATGTGACGTCACACTAGGGAGGGGGATTCTCACAAAATATGTGACTGTTAAGGACGGGGAGTTAATATTAAAATTCTTAATTTAAAAAATTAGAACGAAAGATGGAATAAAATTAAAAAAAAAACGTCATGATTCATACCATTTGCCGTCACGACATTCGAGTCGATTTTACTACTAAGGCACGCATAAGTGTTTCAAATTAATAACTTTGCCGTAGTCGGATAAAAATAAACTAATTACTTATATCTTGGTCAGGGTAAAGTCGACGAAAACTGGTTTTATATTCTTGTAATTAAGTGTTGCATAATACTTAGCCGACAAACTGCGAATCGATTTTAAACGTAGTTTGTTCGTTATCTTAAAAAAAGAAGAGAAAAAAACTTTGAACTATATTATCATCAAATTTTGTTTTGAAAACCATATCTGGCATACAGGTCATAGGCTATATTTTTAATATTACTGTCAAGAACGCGCGACAAAAATAAAACTTTGCGAAAATTATACCCAGAAAAAAACAGCTATAAAAAAAACTGGCAGCACTTCGTATAGATTTTTTTGCATTTCCGTTTTTCGGACACAAAATGATTAGGATAGGGATAGGCGATACATATATTGAGAATATTCAAGGATACAATCTATGTCAGTCATTACAAAATTTTATCAAAATATGTTCAGCGATTTAGAAAACAACAAAAACAGTTTCGAATTTAAAATATTAATATGGATAGTTTATTTTTAGAAAACTAAGAAAGCTATTTAATGCCATTTAAAATGAAAGGAAAACCGAGGAGAATACGTAATCGGACCCTGAAAAAAAATCTGTGATCCTGAAATAATTCATATAAATTATTCCAAGCGTCGTTTAAGTTAGAAAAAGTTAGTAAAGAAAGGACGTATTCCATCAGCATAATTAAATGACTGATAAGAAAAAAATGAGATTTCTCTTATCAAATTCTCAGGCACGAAGCAATGACCTTATCACTGATATCAGACCCGCGTTCGAAACCCAATCATTTTGCACGATCGTCATCATCCTATTTCCGTCCACTTCTGTACATAGGCCTCCCTCAATGAACCCCAAGACCACTACTCGCATCCAACTAAGAACAGTCACTGTATCATCATCATCATCATCCTCTATCCGTCCACTGCTGAACATAGGCCTCCTTCAATGAACGCCAAGACGACCGATCCCTCGCCACTTGCCATGGCCACGATGATGCATAAAGAGATTATTATTATATGAGGTTGGATTACTGCTCTGAGGCATCCTGCGGGGGTCTGGGTCTCCCCAGGCGGGTATGTGGGACTCGCTGCGCCCGAAAGCTGGTAAGTGGACGCAGCCCTACCCACTAAATCCTGGCGAGTGCCACCAATGCCGCCTTTAGTGAGGTGCCCCGGATCTAATGAGTAAACAGGGCACCTCGACGGCCAGTCAGTCCCCCAAGGGACCGACGTCACCTCCACAGAGGGGTTGTCCCGCACCACAGAACAACTCCTCCCATCGTCGGGACAGTACAATAGAGTGAGGTTCCCGTCCTCGTCCCGTGCCCCCTGGTCCCCTCTTATAAGAGGAGTACAAAGAGCCCCCTCGGCCCAATTAGCTTCGCCCAAGGTGCAGCGGCTCACGCTAGGCTACTGAGCCCTATTATTATTCCAATAAGGCAATCTTTAACCAAAGCTCCTGATTCGAATATTAAGGACCGTCTTGACTTTGACGGTCGATGATATGATTTGGTAATCGGAGATTTTTTTTATAGAAGAGGGGGCAAACGGACAGTCGTTTCGATTGGTAAGTGATAAGCGACTTCCATTGACACGCGTTACATCATAAGCAGGTGCGTGGCCTCTCAAATATGAGTAGGTACTAGGTATCCTCTTTTCTTGAAATTACCAAGTCGTATCGTATATTATAATTAGCATTATTTTCTTTTTTGCAGAGTCCACCGCAGCCATGTGTCCAATATGGCCGCTGCACCTCATAATCCTGTACCTGCTGGTGCTGTGCCCCATCTGGGTGTTGTGCCAGGCCACGCCAAAGTTCCTGGCGTCGTTCAGCTCACCCACGAACACCACCCACATGAACGACTACTACTTTGTCAACGTTACTGTTAATGGTGAGTGGTTATCATTAAAAGGCTATACATAAAAAGAACCAAGATAACAAATTAGACGACCTCTGTGGCTCAGTGGTAAGCGCGTTGGCGCTCAAGCCGGAGGTTGCGGGTTCGAATCCCGCCAGGGAACAAAAATATTTTGTGTTTGTGGGTCATGGATGTGTATTAAATATGTGTATTATATAATAAAAATCTTAAATATATGTACAGTATAAAAGTATTAAATATTCCGTAAATAATTTCCGTTGTCTGGTACCCGTAACACAAGTTCTTCGTGAACTACCACGGAACCAGATTGACGTGGTGTAAAAGCGCACATAGATATTATTACTTATTAATTATTATAAAAGAGCTGATGTGAGAGAGGCGACAAAAGAGCAGGGGGCAAGGGGTGAGGGTGGGAACCTCACCCCATTGTACAGCCCCGACTTTGGGAGGGGTTATTCTGTGGTGCGGGACAACCCCTCAGTGGAAGTGGCGTCGGTCCCCCTGAGGGACTGACTAGCCGTCGAGGTGTTCTGTTTGCTCATTAGATACGGGGCACCTCACCAAAAGCGGCATTAGTGGCACTCGCCGGGTTGTAGTGGGTATTATTATTATTATTATTTAAGGATGGGGACACCAGCAAGTCCAGACGGGTGATCAGTCCTCATTAACGGGACCATTTCACCCAATTCCCCAGGCTCGCCTCTGGGATTAGATGCGGGGACGGGTTATCATTTGCCCCTCCGGTGTCACCCCCTCAAACCTATGTGTTGATCTACAAAAACTACTTAGCTGCCTTATGGTTAGATATGCTAAATCTTCCTTCTTCAGCTCGTCCGCTCCAAACAGCTCCCATCTTGCGTATGCATATGCTGGGCATTCCGTTATGAAGTGCAGACTGGTCTCTTTTTTCTCTTTGCACTTAGGACATAGAGGGTCCTCTGTTAGCTTCATTATTGACAGGTGTCTGTTGAGTGGGCAGTGTCCCGTCAATATTCCTACAACTGTTCTAATGTTGCTCCTATTGAGTTTAAGCAACTCTTTAGTCTTCTTGCTGTCAAGCGTCGAGATGAAGAATTTCGACTGTCTGCAGCTCTTCGTGTCATTCCATCTCTGGTTTGTTTCTTTGTTTATTCTCAGGATTATAACATTTTTTGTTATCCTGTGCTATTGGCAGTCTCGGCTCAGGGCCTATGAACGTCTCATCGGCACCTTCTCTCGCCAGTCTATCTGCTTCTTCATTGCCCGCATTTCCCTCATGTCCGGGTACCCAGGCAATTCCTAACTCAGTCTGGTCTGCTAGATATTGCAGGGTGTTTTTGCATTCTTTGACCAGTGCTGAGGTAGTCTCCCTCTTACTGAGGGCCTTCAGTGCCGCTTGACTGTCACTGTATATGACTGCCTTCCCAATCCTATGTGCGCTAATGATATTTTGTTTAATCATGTTGGCGCATTCTCGTATTGCGAATATCTCCGCTTGGAATACGCTGGAGAATCTGCCTAGATTAAACGATGCTTTCATTTCAGTTGGATGGCTTATATATACGCCAGCCCCTGACAGCTTTGTCGATTCCTTCCTGGATCCATCTGTGTAGCCGACCATCGTTGTTTTTGGGTGGTCGATGTCAATGTTCCAGTTATCTCTCGAGCCTATGCTTATCCTGTATTTCTTGTCGAAGATTCTCTCCTTCTTTTTCAAATCATTGTTTGATAAAATCATGGATTGATTTTCTTCGTACTGTTTTGCTATCTCGGCGTGACTTTTGTCATAGTGCCCTCCCTTCCATAATTTGTTGCTCTTGAGCTTGAACCATTGTTCAGTCGCTTTCTTCTTGATCGTGAGATCAACTGGGTTGAGGCCGAGTATCATCTCTAGAGCCGCCGTTGGTGTTGTTTTCATGGCGCTCGATATCATGATGCTGGCTAGTCTCTGTACTTTTGTGAATTGTTTCCTGTTCGTTCCTAATTGTGCCTTGTGCCACCACACTAAAGCTCCATGTAGAATTCTTGGTAGTACTATGGCCTTGTAGATCCAATGAACCACATTTGGTTTCATGCCCCAGGTTCTACCTACCGCTCTCCTGCATTGCACAAGGGCACATTTGGATTTTGTGCAGATCTCTTTAACGTGGGCTTTGTAGTTCAGATTTCTATCTAGGATTACCCCCAGATATTTTATTTCATTGACTACCTCTAGATTTTCGTTATCGATTCTCAATGGAATCATGCTGTCAATCTTTCTCTTGTTTGTGAATAACACTAGCTTGGTTTTTCCTGGGTTTAGGTTTAGCCCTTTATCCCTGCACCATCGTAGCGCTGTGTCGATTCCTCGCTTCATGATGTCTCTGGTCACGCTCAGTACTTTACCTGTGACCAGAATTAGGCCAACGTCTGAGTACGCCTGTATGTAAATGTGCATGGCGTTTATCTTTGATACTAATTCGTCTATGAGAATGCACCATAGGAGCGGAGACAGGCATCCTCCTTGCGGAAATCCTCTTCTTGCTCGAATGGTGCATGTTGTTCCCTTTAAGTCAGCTTATATCGAGCGATGTTTCAACATATTAGTTATCCATCCCGTTATCTGTCCAGATATCCCCTCTCTGTTAAGTGCTTCCACGATGGATTGAGGGGTGGACTTGTCAAAGGCTCCCTCTACATCGAAGAAGCAGCCAAGGGCATATTCTTTGTTCTCTATAGCTCTTTCAATTCTTATTACCGCATTGTGTAATGCCGTGTCAATGGATTTTCCTTCCATGTAGGCGTGTTGGTTGGCGTGTAGCGGCATTGAACTCTTTTCTATCCCTGCTCTCATGTGTCTGTCTAGTATATTCTCGAGTGTCTTCAATACAAACGAAGAAAGGCATCTGAAGGATTTCGCCTCGTGATATGTAACCTTCCCTGGCTTAGGTATGAAGACGGCTTTGACTCTTCTCCAGCTACTGGGGATGTAGTTTGTTGCTAAACTACTCCGGTATATGGTGAGGAGGTCATCTTTGATATACCTAAGGGCAACTTGTAGCATCTTGGGAAAGACGCCATCGGGTCCCGCCGCTTTATACGGTAGGAATGATGAAATGCTCCATGTTAATGCTTCTTCGGTGTCAATCAGTTCCGCTTTCGCTTCTGCTACATTCTCACCGGATGTGACAACCATGTCTTCTTCTGAATAGCTTGTGCTATCCGGGAAGTGTATGGCCATCATTTCTGCAAGTATTTCTTTGGGTTCCACTACTAGGGTGTCCCCTTTCCTTAGGCTTCCTAATTTACAGGTTTTGTCTTTTGCTAGCGTTTTTACCAGCCTGGCCGCTTCTGGTTGTTTTGTAACGCTTTCGCAGTATGTACTCAACCCGTTTCTGTCTTTTTTGCGGCTCTGGTACTTAAAATTGTTATGTTCTTCTCTGTATTTCCTCCAGCTTTCGTCGTCGTCCCTGTTCAAGGCGACTCTAAGTGCCCTTCTGGTCCTTTTCCTTGCTTTGTTCAGGGATTTGTTCCACCAGGGTTGTCCCTTCCCAGGTCTTATCTCTTTCGGGGGGCAGGCTTTGAGGTAGGCATCGTTAAGAGCTTTCTCAAGCCTACATGCTTCTTGCTCTATTTCTTCCTTTTCTCCTAATTCTCCTTTACCGGGAATCCACTCTCTCAACGCTAGATCGAACGTATCCCAGTTTGTTTTCCTATTGTTCCTAAATTTTACTACTTCCAGCTGGCAGTCCAGATGGAATGTTATTCTGCGGTGATCTGAGAAAGCATAAGAGGTGTCAACCTTCCAGTCCTTCAACAGATGGGAGGCATCGCTTGACATTAATGTAATATCAAGAACCTCTTTCCTTGTTCTAGATACAAACGTGGGTGTATTGCCTACATTAATTATTTCTAGGTCAGTGCTAAGAATATATTCAAGTAATAAATCTCCCTTCTTGTTGCAATCCGTGCTGCCCCACACCTTGTGATGGGAGTTGGCATCACAGCCCACAACAACCGGGATACCCATACCTCTATATTTTATCATTGTCTCTTCTATGAGTTGTCCTGGTGGTTCGTAGTCCGTCTCGCTCGGGATGTAGACCGACATGAAGACTATTTTCTTTGTGTTCCCATCTGCCATACATAGTGTGCCTAGTACAGCCGTGAGATCTCTGTAACATTCAACTTCCATTAGTCCTAGCGCCCTGGTTCTGTTGCTAACATAGATGCATGTTCTGGGGTCGGACTCACCAACACGATGGTAGATAGTTTTACCGCCCAGACAGCCGATGCCAACAACACGGCCATTAATTACATATGGCTCTTGTAGCAGGGCGATGTCTATGTTATTTGATACCTCAAATCTGCAAAGCGAAAATGGTGCAAATTTAACTGAAGTATCTTTATTTTATTTTGTGTTGTGTTTGTATGTGTGTGTGCTTGTGTAGTGTTATTGTGTAGAGTCATTGTGTGTGTAAGGGTGTGTGTGCCGCCCGGGACCTAATGCTTCGGGCCCCGCTTCTGATCACCGTCAGTCACACTATGGTGAGCTTCTGGTGTCTTCAGCGAGGCGGTCTGCACAGGTCCCAGGTCTGTGTCTGTGATTGCGCTTGGGCCGCTGACGGGCAGGGCT
This sequence comes from Helleia helle, assembly GCA_963853865.1. NCBI lineage: Eukaryota > Metazoa > Arthropoda > Insecta > Lepidoptera > Lycaenidae > Helleia > Helleia helle. The sequence goes on from OY971436.1 coordinate 6,476,543, forward strand.
GATCGCAGGAGCTGTGGGGCGCATCTTTTTGCTCCCGAACAGGCACAACCGCAATGTTTGCCCTTACCCCCCAGCGACTCTTCTGTGGAGTTCTGTGGGTCTGTCTGAGTGCTTGTGTCCCGTGTGTGCCCGATGTGTGTTCCAGGGCACACTGTTTGTGACGTCTGGTCCGTCGCATTAGACCCGCTACCATGTCCGGCATCGGCCACATCAGGTTTCGCCTGCTGCTTGCTCGTGCGCAGCAATCGGGCCTGAACCTGGGTGGCCTGGTAATTGAGCCAGACATGTCCTGAGTCCTCCTTGAAGATGTCGTTGGGGACCCCCATCACCAGTCTCTCCCCAGCAGGGAGTTTCTCCCTAGAGATAAGGGTCCACTCCGACATCTTCAATTCGGTCTTATACGCGTGTTCTGCCCCTGCAGAAACTTTGGTGCTCTTAAGTCCACTTTACCGGGCAGCCAGACTGCTACTCTGCTCCTGTTCAGTGGCTTTACCTTTAGTGGGATCCCATTGTACACGCCAAAATCGCATGTCAAGATCCACTCCCTCGCCTCCATCGTGAGCGGTGTCACAAGGAAGAAACCTTTCGACACCAGTCCCGACGTCGCAAAAGCAGTGGATCTCCCCATGTCGTCCTGGGTATCCTCCATCTTGGCGAATATGAGGTCCGCCAGCTTATCCCTGATGAGGTCCGCCGGTCGTCCACCCTAGCGCCATACTCCCGGTGTACAATGACCGCGAGATCGCTCTGCTCCTTTGCAGAGCAGCGCGGTCCCTCGGTCAGAGCCTCACCTCGGTTTTGTCGCTTGGCCGGGCGCTGCTGCGACAGGCCCTCTTCAGGGTCCGTGCCCTGCCTTTTGACTTTCGGCGGCCTCCTCGACTCCCCCGCCCCAGCGCTCGTCGAGGCTTTCGCCAGAGAGCCCTGCGACACGGGAGCCAAACTGGCCTCCTGGATCTGTCTTTTTAACTTCCGCTTCTCCCGCTTCCACTTACTGCGGCTCATCTGCCAAGTGTTCGGGTCTTTGTTGCTACTACTACCTGCACTACCGGAACTTTGGGCCTCATCCTTTTTAGGGGACGGGGTAGGCGACTCCAGCAGTGCTTCCTCTGAAAACTTCAATGACGCGTCAAAAGCGTTCGCAAGCGACTCGCTTTCGACACGTCTGCGCGAACTTGGAAGTTCGACGCCTTCCGTTGAAGGGGTTGGGTTTTTTATATTTGTCGAGTTTTTCTCCATCTTATCCCACGAGTAGCAGGGGAACTAAAAGGTCAGCCCGAGCAGAGCCCCGCTTGCTCGGGTAAGGCCACTTACTACTCCAAGATTGCCATCTCATTGGAGAGACACCGTTTGGAACCAAGCATCCCCTTGGCCACGCATCCCTCGGCAGGGTCCGTCTTACACCTGGGATTGGGGGAGAGGAAAGGATGGGTGAGGGATCTAGGGGAAGTAGTTGTAGAGGGTATTTATGATGTAGGAGCACGGATGATGGTATAGGGATTCTCCCGCCGTGTTGGAGTGCACTAGCGAGATAGCGTCATTACATTTAGCTACCCGGATCCCAGGGTAGTTGGTGGTGTGCAATGCCTGTTAGTAGATCCGGATATTACCAGGGTGAACGACGGGGACGTAGAAATGACGCTTGGCGGCCAGACATATCTTGCTCAACATTGCACACTTGAGCATATATCAGCCGCCCATCACCCCCTTGTAGTGGGTAGGGCTGCGTCCACCAGCTTTAGGGCGCAGCGAGTCCCACATACCCCCGTGGGGAGACCCACTCCCCCGCGGGATGCCTCAGAGCACTTCCCGGGGTTAAAGAAAAAAAGATGTAGATATCCACATCAGTATTTGAAATGGAGCGACTGCCTATCTGAGCTCTACAACCTGTAAGTGGGTAATACGATACCCCGTGTTTAGACTGGTTGTCAAACGTTCGGGCTTCTGACAATCCGTGACGACTGCCAAAGATCCACCAATGACAGCCGAGACCAACGGCTTAACGTGCTTTCCGAGACGCGGCGAAGTCTCGGTATGTAAAGATGGTCACCACGTCATCATCCACGGACCAACCCCGGCAAGCATAGCTTAACCTGATGGATCGATCCGTGCGGCTGTTATTACTTAGCGACGAGCTCCTCGAATAAGTGGTAAACGTAAATACAAAAATACATTCACCATCCTTACTTAGCCTTTGTCTGTCTGCTGCTGCACATAGGTCTTCTATGAAAAGACAACACATAGGTATACTTCTAAAATCATAACATTAATTTTGGCTGCGCCGTAGTTGAGTAACTATGTCTTTAATGTTCCATATTCCAGGTGATGGTCTACTACCGGGGGACGAGTTCCTGATAAAGTCGGACAGGGAGCACGTGGCGACAGGTTCCTGGAACTCCTCGTATCGTCTCACGGAGGGGCAGGCGGGGCAGTTCGATGGGACGATACGAATAGATGGACATTTTATAGGTAAGGGAAACAAAGAATAGTCTCTGAATGAATATTTTTATTTTTTATAGAAGAGGGGGCAAACGGACAGTCGGTTCACCTGATGGTTAGTGATAGCGACATCCACTGACACCCGCTACACCAGAGGGTTAGCAGGTGCGTTGCTGGCCCCCACCATGGTTCAGGCCTTGTCGTGGCGGTGGGTCTCAGTAGCCTAGTGTGAGCCCGGCACCTTGGGCGAAGCCAATTGAGCCGAGGGGGCTCTTTGTACCCCTCTTATAAGAAGAGGGGACAAAAGAGCAGGGGCAAGGGGTGAGGATGGGAACCTCACCCCATTGTACTGTCCTGACGTTGGGAGGGGTTGTTCTATGTTGCTGGACAACCCCTCTGTGGAGGTGGCGTCGGTCCCTTGCGGGGCTGACTAGCCGTCGAGGTGCCCTGTTAGCTTAACAGATCCGGGGCACCTCACCAAGGCGGTACTGGTGGCACTCGCCGGGTGCAGGGTTAGTGGGTAGAGCTGCGTCCATTTACCATCTTTCGGGCGCACCGAGTCCCACAGACCCACTCCCCAGGCGGGATGCCTCAGAGCATTTCCCGGCGTAAAAAAAAAAAAAGGTGCGTTGCCGGCCTTTCAAATAGGAGTATGCTGTTTTCTTGAAGGTCCCTAAGTCGTAACGGTTCGGAAACACCGTAATATTTTAAGGCGGAGAATACAGATAGGGTTTGTCATGTAGGCGTTTTATTTTACGAGGGCGGGTGAGCCATCCTTGTTTGTGTAAATGTACTTGCACATTCTCTTTGCGTGCGTAAGCTAGGGAGCGCTCAGTTCCTCCCGACCCACCCGCTTTCGTGAAATAAAACAACTGTACGACAACAATAAAATATTTTTTCTATGCTGGGATAGTTAGGACACTAGGATAGTTGTGTATTACAATATTAATGTTTTCCGTTTCCAGGTAAAGCGGAGGTCTCATTAGAGGCCAAGCGTGGTGAGACCAAGTACCCGGTCAACGGTAGCCTGTCGGTGGGCGTCATACGTCCCGAGAGAGTCATAGACAAGGTGTTCATATCCTGCGTCGGTATCTTCGTAAGTACTTGTCAACGTCAAAAAAATTTATATTTTGTCCATTGTAATACGCTGTTTTGGGAAAACTCACCTTGGTGAGACATTCGTTCCTAACCTCCAAATACTCAAACGAATCTCAAATTTAAGACGTACTTAAACTCGTGCTGTCCCTCTTTTTTCTTTGAATCTGACACGTGGTCTTAAATTTGAGATTCGTTTGAGTATTTGGGGGTAAGATTTTCAAAGGTACTATAGGTATATAATATTTTGTTTATTTTCACGTTATGAATAATGTTTTACCAGCCCCTAAGTTTTTCTCGTTTTTCTTAAGCTGATCACCTACCTTTTTATTTTACTTACAACTTGTGGTTATTCAAGACGAGTGAACAGGTACCTCCTAGGCAAGCGTGCTCCGCCGTCCGCCACGTCGTCACTTTCCATCAGGTGAGACTGGCCAAACGCAAGCTTGTCATCATAAAATAACGTGTTTTAAGTGTTACAAATAAAGATCTATTCGTTTTGTTTGATTTGGTATTTATTTAGACAGTTGAAATTTATATAGTCGGAACACACATTTATTTATCTTGTGTTAAAATATGAGGTGATGAGGATGGAAACCTCACTCCATTGTACCGTCCCGACGTTAGGAGGGATTGTTCTGTGGTGCGGGACACCTGTGTGGAGGTGGTGTCCCTTGGGGACTGACTAACCGCCGAGGTGCCCTGTTGCTTAACAGATCCGGGGCACCTCACCAAAGGCGGTATTGGTGGCACTCGCCGGGTTTTAGTGGGTAGAGCTGCGTCCACCTTACCATCATTCGTGCGCAGCGAGTCCCACATACCCGCCTGGGAAGTTCCCACTCCCCCGCGGTATGCCTCAGCGTAAAATAATAAAAATAGTTATTATAAATTACTTTTTTTTTTATTGTATGCAGTTTAGTTTATCGCTCTCAGTTCTAACTTCATTTAAGAGCCTTGCTCTTGTCGATGTCGCCAAGATATCTCTCCGTCAACACCATCACCTCCTGTACGATACCTGTACCTTCTTAATATTTTTTTTATGTTAGTTGGATAGGCAAACTGGCAAACGTGCCACCTGATGGTAAGTGGTCGATGTCGCCCATGAACATAAACTAGTATACCTGGAACGAGCCCAGGCAACTCATTTATGTGTTGCCTATCCTGAGACATAAGATGTTAAGTCTCGGTGCCAGTAATTACACTCTTCTTGCCCTTCTCTCCGAAACACAGCAAAGCTGTTTCACGGGAGAAACAAGCAAGATTGTGGTACTCATGCAGCCGGGAGCGCGGCACAGCGCTTCCCTCCCACCGGTAACCGGATCTGTTCTATATATGTCCTCCTCAATCTCCCCTCTATCTCAATCTCTAATCTATGTATTAATTCCCGTTACAGGTGACGTTGATCTTTGTAAACTTCGGCTGCGCGATGCACTGGCCCACCGTCAAGAATGTGCTCAAGAGACCCGTGGGACCAGCCATCGGGATGTTGGGACAGTTTCTCTTCATGCCACTGGTGAGATTTTACCGTCCATGCTAACTCAGAATCTCCTGCAAAAATGTATAATTATCAAATGTAACACGTGATTATGTTCGCTGATTAATGTAAGGGATATTTGGACCCGCTAGCTTTATTAAAATCAGTAGAAATGTATAGAAAAATGCAACCTAAATTATATACCTTTTATATTTATGGTTTGTGTGATCCGGTGGACCATTGGGGGGGATAGGGAAAAGGAGGGCAACACGTCTACATAATCTCTGGTTGTGCAGATGTGTATCGGTAGTCTAAAGCTTCGACTGCTCGTTTGCTCTCCTATGATACCTATAAAAGAAAATACACGGATATGACACTCGCTATTGATACGAGCTCATACCCACGGTTTTTATGACAATTGGACAGGCAAAAGGACAGACCGGTCACGCGATGGTAAGTGGTCGACTTCGCCCATAAACATTTATTTATTTATTTATTTAAGGACAACCAGTTGTAGTTACAATAAATACTTACAATATATGAAAATATTACTGAAAGCATGATATTATTGCACTACATATAGGCCACAGCATTCGCAAAATGACAATTAACAACTAAAAGAAAATATTAACTATTGACTTATTACAAGCTAGTTATAAACTATGGTAAATTAATATTACAACATTGTAAAGTGAGACTACTTAATATTAGAAACCTGGTTAAACACGGCATTTTTTAAAACATTGAGACTGTCGTTAAATATATCCACAAAGGCACTTAAAACATTAAAAAATCTTGATACAGTATAATTTAACATAAACTAGTGTGCCTTGAACGAGTCCAGGCAACTAATTTTGTGTGTTGCCTATCCTGAGACATAAGATGTTAAATCTCGGTGCCAGTAATTACACTGCCTGTCTTGCCCTTCTCTGTGAAAGCTGTTTCACGGAAGAAACAAGAAATATGGTGGTGCCCATCCAGCCGGGAACGCGGCACAGCGCATCTGTATTGACAATAAGTCATAAAAAAGTCTAATTTGTCCTTTCCCATGCCCAGATATCGTTCGGCATGGGCTACGTGATATTCCCTGAGCAGCCGGACATGCGGCTGGGCATGTTCTTCACGGGCGTGGCCCCCGCGGGCGGCGCCTCCAACATCTGGGCCTACATCCTGGGGGGCAACTTCAATCTGTCCCTCGCCATGACCACGATATCCATGCTCGCGTCCTTCGGTGAGTGGACACATTTAAGATAAGCTCACGATGGATGATAATATGCATGCCCAATTTAAAACATTTTTTGTTTAAACTACGCTTAAAAAAAACTACTTACAAAATAGCTTATTGGACGTCAATTGAATCTACCAACAGTTTTTAAAGTGTTACCATTTTTTTTTATTTAACTTACAATATTACTTACGTCAATTGAATCTGCAGTTGTTGTATTTCGCGAAAACGGGTGAGCCATATTTGTAGTTGTGATGCGACAAACGTGCATTCTTGTGTGCGTAACTCCAGGGAGCGTGCTGAACTGAGCGCTCCCGAGCACTCGCAAAGACAATGTGCATGTATTAATATTAACACACACAAGGATGGATGGACCCGCTTTCGTGAAATAAAACGTCAACATCAGTAGATCTAAAGAGAGCCTATTAATGAGAACCGGCAAAACCAACTGGGACTAATCTTTTCAATGTTCAATAATAGCTTTTCCATTTCGTTTCCACTGAAATGTAAATTTAATAAAAAATATAAACAAATTTAATAAGCTTCGGTCGAATTTAGATCTCTGTTAAATCTAGTTTATAATAAACAATTAAGAAAATACGACAAACAACAACACCAAGGAAGTTGTATAATTTCTAGAGATGGGCCGAATGTGATTTGAACTGAATGCGAACTTCGGCCGAACATTCGGTGAAATTAAAATTTTAGCGCTTTTAAATATTGGTGTACAGATTAAAAGAGCATTTTATTGTTGAAAACATCCTTTAATAAAAATTTAAAAAGAATTAATGTTACTGAATGTTTCGTTTGCGCTTGATAACTAAAAACGTGATTTTTATTCAATGGGCAAAAAAGAAATTTCTAATTTTTAACAAAAATCTTAACACACTGTTACATTTCTAATTTCGTGTTAAATCAAGAAGAATAAATTTTATTTTATTTTTTATCGCATACAAATTAAGGTTTACTAGATAAATTAAAAAATTACTATGAATATATAAAAAGACTTAATTTTATTGAAATGTTATGACATACTTTATACTTTACTTGTTTTTTTTTTCTAGTGCCAAATGTTCGGTATTTAGACTTAATTTCGGCCGAATGTTGAAGTTCGGGTCAAGCTACCGAAATTCGGTTAAACCTAATTTAAATCGATTTTCGGTCCATCCCTAATAATTCGACAAAATTTGCATAAACAAACTTGAGATCCTGATACTAAAGTCCAATTACCTTCCAGGACTGATGCCCGCCTGGCTGTTCACGCTCGGTCAGGTGGTGTTCAAGAACGCCAAGATCACCGTCCCCTACGAGAGCATAAGCCGCCTGGTGATATGTATGATAGTGCCACTCCTCATCGGAGTAGCCATGCAGAGGTGGACCCCCAGGCTATCTGACTTCATGGTGAAGATACTGAAGGGCTTCTCCACAACTCTCCTTCTCTTCATTATAGTTTTCGCCATCGTCACCAATTTGTATATATTCGAATTGTTCACTTGGCAAGTAAGTATCCTGTAAGAGTTCGTTCACACGATCGAGCATGTAACCGGATAGAGTAGTAATGTGAGCCCTAAAATTCCGAAACTGGTCAGTAATTTGTCACTGACGTAATAGCAATCCTACCAACCAGTGATATGTATGGTCATATGTACATCCCGTTTGCCAATCATCCATCAATATGGACATTAGTCGGCCAATCAGAACGCAGAGCTGGCGCAGCGTCGCAGCACTTTGCCTAATTTGTTTTTATACAAAACACATAACATAGCTGGCTTAACCTTATATAGGTGTATAGCTTTATAAATAAAGAATTTAAAAAAAAACACATAACATTACCGCTTTATTGCGGTTATATGCTAGATGGTTGACACAAAGCGTCGCTAGTTCGAGCGTTTCCGTTCGCGCGTTTCGTTTTCTCCCGAGCATTTAAAAAGTCGCGGCGGCTGTAGTAGACGCGGTTAGACGGCTTTGACAGTATAACCCCCAAATACTCAAACGAATCTCAAATTAAAAACGTACTTAAACTCATTCTATGACGTTTCAGATTCAAAGAAAAAAGAGGGACAACATGAGTTTAAGTACATCTTCAATTTGAGATTCGTATGAGTATTTGGGGGTAAGAAACGCAAAACGCTAACACAGAATGCAAATGCTTGAACGCGTAATCGAATTCTGTCTGTACTAAAATCATACTTCTTGAAGCAGAGCAAAGACGGCATCTAACTGTTTTTTTTGGGTCCTGTATTTTTATCATAATAAATTAGAACCAGGTAATTCATCACTTTTAAAATATGTGTAGTATCCAAAAATATGTAAAGACAAAAATCTGACTTTCTAGTAACTATTTAACAATTAATATCTCTAACTAAAATTTGCAGATCATAGTAGCCGGTATGGGTATACCGTGGCTGGGCTTCCTCGTAGGATACCTGATGGCCAGGCTGTGCAAGCAGCCTCACGCTGACGCCCTGGCGATATCCATAGAGACAGGCATCCAGAATACTGGCATTGCCATATTTTTGCTGAAATACGCTCTGCCGCAGCCAGAAGCAGATCTTACCACAGGTAACATAATTATAATAATAGGTATACCATATTATTTATTTTCTCTGTGGCCTACATTTTCTTTTTTACCCAACTACGAAAAAGCCGAAAGGATGGTTTCAGCAGTCTATGTGTGTTTGTCTTTTCGGATGTTCAATGTCAAAATCGATTTTATCCGTGAAGTTGTTTAGAATTATACTTTTTAAACTAGAGAGAATTGATAATGAAACGGCTGAACAGTCATCAAGCAGACACTATGTTAGATTTAAAAAAATAAAGGAAATCGTTAGAAAATTGCACACCTGATAAAATAAAAACTGCTATATATGTGTATAAAATTTGCTATGGGACAACTCACACACGGCCATCTGATCCAAAACTAGGCAGAACCTGTTCTTATAGCAACCACACAACTGAACTTATATATTTCTAAATACATACATATTATAGATAAATTACACCCAGACACAAATGATCATGCTCATCACACAAACATTGGTCCCAGGTGGGGATCACACAACCTCCAATTAAAAGTTTAGCTCCCAAAACGTTTAGCAATCAGGGTCACTCCAGGCCAACAGGCCAGCCAAAAATTGTTGGTGTGTTATTATAAAAAAATATTTTGTACATCAATTAACAAAGTTAGAATAAAAAAAATATCAGTAAATGTTTTTTTTTTGTTTTCAGTGGTGCCCGTGTCAGTGGCGATAATGACTCCCATCCCCATGACACTCATATACGTGTACCAGAAGATATCGGCATGGTACGTTTCTTTTTTTTTTGGCGAGCAGCTTATTATTAACTAACTGGTCGTGTTTGGATAAGATTTGAAAACTGCTAACAAATACGGAATAATCAATGCCTCTTTATCATGTTTTGAGTTTTTTTTACTTTCATTTTATTTTTTTTAACAAAGATTTTTTTTTCACCATTCATTACCATTTTTCTGGAATCATTTAAGTATATTTTTACGGATATTATAATAAAAAATATATTTTTTCTTTTTTCATATGAATTGACACCATGGTCGTTTCTATCGGACGATAGCTGGAGCTGTTCGAGTACGTATATGTTGGGAACGGTGGTGGTGTCGCTTGCATGTTGTGATTTGTCCAAAAAACAGTTCTAAATAAAATTTATCAAAAAAAAATATAATCTAAGAAACAAAAATATACATTTTGACATGTTTTGAGTTTTGTGGAACATGCAAAACAAAGATCATGCATTAAGATTTCTGCATTCTATGCATGCAACAAAAATATGTTTTAACTCTGACCTTTGTGTGTACAAATCCTAAGATTTAATAAGTATCAAATATTTTTTAAAGTTAATAAGGTGGTTTGTTGGTGTCAATGAATGTCGATGGTCACTTACCTCCAGGCATCGAGCGCTATTTAACCGAATAGAGTAGTAATGTGAGTCATAAAATTTGACGACCTCTGTGGCTAAGTGGTTAGCGCGTTGGCGCTCAAGCTGAAGGTTGCGGTGGTTCTAATCGCGCCAAGGAACAAAAAAGTTTTCTGTGTTCCTGGATCATGGATGTGTATTGTATAATAAAAATCTTAAATGTATGTATAGTATAAAGTATTAAATATATTTCCGTTGTCTGGTACCCGTAACACAAGTTCTTCGAGAACTTAACACGGGACTAGATTGACGTGGTGTAAAAGCGTCCATAGATATATAAAAAATCAGAAACTGATCAGTGATTTGTCACTGACGTATTAACAATTCAACCAACCAGTGATCTGTGTGTATATCCCATCGGCCAATGTTCCATCAATGGCTATCAGTCGGCCAATCAAAGCGCAGAACCGGCGTAGCGTTGCAGAACAAATTGGACGGAATTTGTTTTCATTCAAAACACAAGATTACCGCTCTATTCCGGTTATATGCTCGATGCCTCCTGGTATACTGATTGTCTGATGGCCGCCTCTTCTTTAAAATAGGCAGAACGCCACTGCTGATTTTAAATGATTATAATGCTTTTTTGCTTAATGTGTTTTGCTTTATTTTTGTATCAATATATTTAATGTTTTGAGTCTGTATCGTGATAAATTGCACAAAAAGTATTTTATAATTTTTTTTCCAAGTATAGAGAAAGATTACATGTTTACCTTTATTATTTTTATTTATCACATTTCTGCAAGATTATCTTTATTTAAATAGCAATTTGCTATTCACTAAAGGAAAAAGTTGAAATACATAAAATAATTTAAAAAAGTTGTCTTACATTGTAGTCTGGACAAAAATATTTTTTCTTTTTTTTTTACTGCTACAATTCATTGAAGGAAAAAGTAAGGGAAACTTTTTTTTATTTGAATTATGTTTTACTTCCAGTGTCGGAAACAGAAACGCACCACAAAAAATGGTGGAAGACCTCTCCCCAATTTCAGAGAACTCAGAAGAACCCCGCGTCGTCCGAGCCTCTGATGCCAGCGCATAGACAGGTCTAAATTTTGATTTGTCTAGATTTAACCGCACTTATGAACCTAGTTTTACGAATTTCTAATGATGGAACCCTAGAAGAATTGTATGGCGTTCTAATGTATAAAAGTATGTATACGATCGGTTATATACTTATACGAATGTATTTTTTTACACTATTTAACATATTACCATAATATTAAAAAACTTTTGCAGACTCGAATAATAACAGAATGCAGTTTCCGAATATTTTTTTTAGTTTTCGTTGCTATCTTGAATATGTCATTTAAAAAATAATCTCGAATAGTCTGAGCGATTAGATTTTTTTATTATGTTTTACATTATACTGTTTTTACTGTCCTTTTACTATTAATTTTTTGTGCTATGTCTATTTTATTCATATCATGATTGTAGCTATCTGTATAACAAAATCCATAAAAGAAACAATTGATTGATGTTTCTTTCTTCCTTTCCTTCTTGATAACTTTGATTATAGACACAAAAATAACGTATTTTTGTAAACATGAAATAAATATCCTTGAATGCGATTACAATGGAACTACAATGAAATTTTATACAGTTTTTTCCGAAAGGCACCTATGTGATTTTCCAAAAACACGAGCATAGATGCATTCCGCAGCTAATTAGAAATATTTAAAAAAAACTAGGAAGAAGTGTGATACGAATAATATGATAATAATATGGTGTAACAAGACAATAACCCATGAAGGTTTTATAATTCTTTATCAAGTTGTGTTTATAATCAAATATGAAATAACTTCTTTTACCATTAATGTGCAAATGAAGTTTAAAAAAACCATAATATAAGAAATACCCAGTGTTCAATAAAAACTTTTACTTCTTACGAGCATATCATACTTGTAATTTATGTATATTTGTTACATAATATATTTATTTATTTATCATTTCTATTTATATAGGACGAGTATTGGTCTTCATCTTCATAATCACCAGGACCATATTTCATCTCCGAAAACGGGATTTCATATTTATCATGTAAATGATAGAAAAATATATTAAACTATAGTTGCATTTATAGCCTGACCAGAAAAATAAGAACCCTCGCCATATTGCAAAAAAATTTGGAACTAATTTCTGTATGGATTATATTATGTGTTACCGTATAAAAGATACAGTGGCGACACCTTGCAGGGTTTATATATTTTTGGTCAAGGTATAAATAAGATGATCAACTTTTATTGACCCGGAAGTTAACAATTACTATACATTAATATATATATACCTAACGTATTGTTTGACGTATGTATGTGCAATGTATTGATAAATTTTCCTCAAACAATACGTTAGGTATATGATATAGTTTGGGACTTTCCTCATAGAATACACATTTCCCCAAACTATACAAAATCTTGACGAAAAAGTCGTCAAACAAGTCGTTGCACATATATATATATATATATATATATATATATATATATATATATATAAAATAAAAAAAAGATTTTTACTACATTTTGTATCATATATACTCGCATATATCGATAATATATAATTTTTGTATGTATTTTTTACATTGTTTTGTATTTTTTTTTGTATGTACAAAACACGAAACAAAGTTGATTGTTACTAATAAATAATTATATATAAGCAAAATTAAGGTTCATAAATAAGAAATCATGCGGAGAACATAGTTATAAGGAGGAAATATAATTTATATAAATGCATTTTATATGTAATATGAAAGCGGCCTTCATATGTTTTGGCCCCAAGGATGACATTCCTAAAGGAAATTATGAGAAATATCCAAATTTTGTTATTTTGCGGTTAAAAGTGATGGCAATTTTATGTATTACACATAATTGGCAAATCTGTATGATGGAGAACACGTAAACGTCAAAATTGCCGCCATTGTTTGCCGCGTTTAAAATTTGTTGACGAAATACAATTTTGTCTTATTTATTTTGTTGTTGTATGTTGATAAATGGATTTCACCTATAAAATTGGATTTTGTTAATCACGTATTTACTTACAGTTTTGTCCGCGTAATTAATAAAAAGAATCACATAATTGTAATGTACGTGGTCATATGAGAGTCATTTTAGTAATTCTTTTTAGTAGAGTCGAATAGAAAAGAATGCCCTTTTTTCTTAATAATTAAATGCTTTTTAATTCTGCTTATAAAACTTTATATTTAACTTTTTAATATTTAGCTTCGCTTTCATTTTAAGCAACGGTGATATAGAAAATGTACCTACATTTTTGAAAGATTTGAAGTAGTCATTTTTTTTGTTAGTAACTTGTTGAAGGATTTTTATGAATTTTTTATATTAATTCTGTATTTTATTGAACGTGAAGCATCCAAATAGATAGAAATATATTATGCTCATGTTTTATTGCAATATCACAGTTAGGCTATTTTCATTTTGACAAACCAATCGGCTGTTAATACATCGCTTTTAATAATCGAAGTCTTTTTTTTTATTTTAACCAAGGTGGCAAATAAGCTTTATAACGCAGTGAAATGCTTACAAATTAAACAACCTTAGAGGAAGGAAAAAAAATATTTTTCTTCCTTTAATAACACGGAAAGACTTGGTGCTAAATTATCGCCGCTAATGTCAAGCCGATAAGTACTATAGAATTACACGAAAAAAATATTTGAACTATCTATATTCATATAAATGTTGATGCTCTTACAAAATATAAGCACTCATAAACAGGTTGTTAAGTCCAAAAGGAGGCACCTCTAAACATTCTAGATTTTTCATAATGCAGGTAATATAGACCTTTACTATGTATTAACAGCTTGGTTAGTCTGTTTAATTAGCAGATCTCCGAGCGACGTCGGGTTCACAACTCGTTTTATAGGTGAAACAGATGTGAAAAGGTATGTTATGTTGTTATGAGATCAGTATTTGTTAGGTTGTGGAATGTCAACTATTGAACAATAAAGATCTTTTATAAATGTACTGTTTTATTTATACCTATTGTGTTATCCTCGTCTTTCAAATATGAATGCTTATATCTAAGCAGTGGCGTAGCTTGCCTTGACAGGGCCCCGTATAAAATAATGTTTCGAGGCCCTTACGAAGGGTAAAGATTTCTCACAAAAGAAAAATAATGTTTGCATAAAATTAAAAAAATATATCATAATTATCTATCTGTCACTTTTCCAAAAATTTTACAAACAATTCAAATTAAATATACACTCTCCTTGCCTTTTTTTCGACAAACTGATTTTTTAAATCATTTATAGCTGATGATGACTAAGTTTTTCTAAAGTTTCTAGCTCTATGGACAATAGTGACAAGTTTTTATAATTTTTTTGCTTACGCACGTGGGGGCCCCCGTAGCCCGGGGGCCCCTTATAGTTGATACGGCCAAAGACTACTATTGTATAACCAGGATACGGCGGTAGCTACGCCCCTGTATCTAAGCTATATAGCTTATAGCTAAGGTATGTTTATACAGTGCTATCTTAATATCCTTCTCATGTACGTCATTTATAAATGTTTGTTTGTATGTCGCTGTTACTCGGTGTAGTCGAATTATAATGACTGAAGGCCTAAACTATTTTTCCTCAAGAGTTTTAAACCCTGGCCCCTGATACGTCAGTGCTTCTTAGATGAGCCATTACTGTTCCGATTGAACTTATAGGCCACCAGACCGAAAATTCTAGCCCTTTCGAAAAAAAATCAGTGCTTACCTTAAACAGAAATACAGTCGGTAGTCCTGTATGGTAAATCATGCAAAGCAGCTGTTGGGTGCAGAATAAGTCTGCCAAGCGGAAAACCTACTCCTTGGGGTCTAAATCTGTAAAACGGGGATGCACGCCTCGTATTGTACGTTCGTAAGAATCAAGTGCGTCGGTCAATCACAAAATATTATCTAAATCTCACCTAATCTGATTATAAGGCGTGCAAAACTGGGAATAAGCTACTGCTGATAATATGACCTTAGTTATTGACATATGACGTTCGTATGACATTGCTGCGGTATAAGGACGCGGCTCCACCGAGGCGCACGGAGAGGCTACGCATGTTTGTCAAGTTTCGTTTATGCTGCAACCCACGAAAATTCTACGCGTTAATTGACATTCTAACACACATGCGTAGCAACTGCGTGCGCCGCGGTGGAGCCGCGGCTTAACTATAAAAGCACGGAGTAATAGAAGTAAGTAGAACTCTTTCATATCGGAGAAAAGATGATATAGTTTCTACTGTGGCGCCATCTTTTTTTCTTTCGAAGGACACTTAGTACACAGAGATGGCACTCCCCACTTCTATACTACATCCAGAATTCATAAAAATCCGTCGAGCCGTTTCGGAGGAATGCGACTACAAACGCTGTGACACGAAATTTCCACATATATGTATAGGTATAATATCTACATATATGAATATGGATGAGTTCTAATATTAAAATTGATGTTTCACATAAGTCAGCGCTCCTTGAGGGCCAACTTTTCTTTATTTTAAAAGAAAGGGCAAACGGTGGTAATTGAATGCCGACATGAAACAACATCTAGGTACTACACGAATGTTTTTCAGTTGAGGGGCTTCCAGTAAATGTATGGAGCACAGATTTACACTCCCCCCTCTCCCCCACGTGAGTTTGAGTGAGATTCGACTCAACCCCCTCCCCTCCTATGGTATGTCCTACTTGTTTCTTGTTTATTTGTTGTTGACTTTCAGCGAGTAGAGAATGACAGTCAGTGTAATTACTGGCACCGAGACTTAACATCTTATGTCTCAGGATAGGCAACACATAAATGAGTTGCCTGGGCAAGTTCCAGGTAAACTAGTTTATTATTTTGGGTGACGATGGCTTAGGTTTTTTTCCTTTTCTTTGACGCTGGGAGTAGGTCTCCCCAGGCGGGTGGGGAGTGGTAGTCGCTGCGCCCAAAAGCTGGTAAGTGGACGTAGCTCTACCCACTAAAATGCGGTGAGTGCCACCAATGCCGCCTTTGGTGAGGTGCCCCGGATCTGTTGAGCAAACATGACTCGACGGCTAGTCAGTCCCTCAGGGGACCGACGCCACCTCCACAGAGGGGCTGTCCCGCACCACAGAACAACCCCTTCCAACATCGGGACAGTACAATGGAGTGAGGTTCCCGTCCTCGCCTCTTTTCCCCTGTTTTTTTGTCCCGTCTTCTTATAAGAGGGGTACAAAGAGCCCCCTCGGCTCAATTTGCTTCGCCCAAGGTGCTGGGCTCACCCTAGGCTACTGAGCCCCACCGCCACGACAAGGCCTGAACCATGATGGAGTGGCTTTAGGCTTAAGTACAATTATGTGGCTCGTCTGCCCGTTTGCCTATCCAATTAATATAAAAAGGCTACTTTTAACAAAAGGGGGGTTGACCAACTTACCGACCCACTGCCTGTAGAATTATATGATAATGCCCTCTTATTATAGATAACGTAGTAAATACTCTTATCATTGCGTATCATATACGTGACAAGTCACACGAGATATACAACTTTTTATCAAATTAATGTACCGTTCATCAAATTTTTATCGAATTAAATTTACTTATCGAAAGTGAAAATATCTAGGATACTAATTAATAATTTGACTATTATATTCAGTTAACTAGTACAGTGTAAGGGAATAGTACATCTATGAGTGAGTATTTTATATTTATATTGGATTTTGATAAGAAATAAAATACGATTTAAGAATAAATATATATGTATATTCATACTAATATTTTACATGAATTATTTCAATTCTATTTTTAAACCATAGGTTTGGCAAAAAACTTAAGTAATTGAACACCTTTCAAATACTTAATAAGAAGTCGGTTAAAAAAATTAAAGATCAATCATTACAAGTAGGTACCTATTGGCCTTTTTTAAATAATAGGTAAGTAATAGAATACATAAATAAAAAGCACCGGTCTTAAAATTTGTATGAAGGCGTTTATGCAATTTTGATTCATTTACAAGCTATGTTGTTATTATTACGGATATTCTAACATTTAATTTTATGATCATTTTTGTAGTTTTTAGAAAAAAAATCTAATATTTCAATTAAAATATTTTAGAATTACTCACTATTTATTTTAGCTATGAAAGTTTACAATTATTTAGTTCAATATAAATAATTAATACTGCTATTAAAATATTTATTTTGTATTATCCTAGTTGCCAAATCTAAAAAATATCGCTTTGTAACACAAGTCTGTATGCAGTGCCGTCTTTACCAAAAGGGCACACGGGGCCCGTGCCCAGGGCCCCATCCACACGGGGGCCCTGGAATACGAAGACGTGTACTGTTGTTCCAGTCGTATATTCAATACTACGAGGCATGCCTTATAAGTTTTGTCGTTTGAAGAAAAAAACACAACTAGAACCTTATAGTACTTTTTATTCTTTTTCAAAGTATTCACTACGTAGCTTAATACACTTTTCGATTCACTCAAACCAGTTATTATAACATTTATTCCACTCTAAAGTGGGGTGTTCAAAATGGCTGACTTGCAAACGTCGTCTGCTTCTACACCGGACTGGAACCTTTGACCACGAAGACTTTTCTTAATTTTAGGAAATGTAAAGAAATCGTTAGGTCAGGACTGTATATGGATGATGGTCAAGAATTACTACTTTTTACTGCTTCAAATACTCAATCGTTTGACGAGCGCTGTATGAGCTTGCGTTGTCGTGGTGCAGGATGATGCGTCACTTTGAGTTAGATTTTCGAAGTTCGGCGATGACTTGTGGTAAACAAATTGTGGTATACCACTCTGCGTTAACCGTTCTACGATCTTCAAATGCAATAGTCGCAACAGGACCGGTTTTTCCAACGAACGTGGCCACCATCTTCTTTGAAGTGCTTTGAGAACGAACAACTTTAGTTGGCTCTGGCTCGTCTTGAAAGACCCAGATTGTAGATTGTTGTTTGGAATCAGGATCGTAGGTATAGATCCAAGATTCGTCACCACTGATGATGTCGTAGACGTGATTTGACTCTCCTCGGTTGAACCTTTGCAGAGTTTTCTTACACCATCTGACGCGGGCCGCCTTGTGGTCGTCGAAAATCAGACGCGGTATCCAACGGCAAACTAGCTTTCTTACACCAAGCGCTTGATACAAGATCTTCTGAATGGTTGTCCCTGAGATGCCTAATAGAGCCTCTAACTCTCGATACGTCACATGACGATCTTCGAGAATTAGTGTTCTCACAGCAATGATGTTATCTTCAGTGCAGGCGGATTTTGGGCGTCCTTCGCGAGATTTGTCACTAACATTATGTGTTATTTATTAACAGTATGTCCACGCTGGAATTCTAAATACCAGCGTTCGACAGTCCGCAGACATGGGTCTTCATCACTGAACAGTGAACACAGAGCTCTTCAAAACACTGAAGCCGTGTCAGGCCTCTTCTAAAGTTGTAGAAAATTATCGCACGAACATTTTTCTTAGAAAGATTCATTTTTGTACGTGACCTAAACGACAAAACTTAAAAGACATGCCTAGTACTACTGGTCAAGTAGTTACCAGTAGCATACTTATATGTAATGTTTGAATTGTAACGATATAAGTTCATACATTATTTTTCTTATCTTTCCAAAGGGGCCCCAAATGTTTGTGTGCCCAGGGGCCCCAGCATGGCCTAAGACGGCCCCGTCTGTATGTAGGGAAATTTATTGTAGACCCTGTTTTTTTACGCCGGGAAATGCTTTAGCGGGAGAGTGGGGACACCCCGGCGGGTATGTGGGACTCGCTGTGCCCGAAAGATGGTAAGTGGGCGAAGCTCTACCCACTAAAACCCGGCGAGTGCCACCCGCCACCACCCGCATTGGGCCATTGCATAGGTGAACTATAGCCCTAGCATCCTCCTCGCATGATTTCGAGGAGGAGACACGTGCCAAGGAGTGGGACAAAAGGGTGCGTCACCTATCTCTTATGATCATTGAATTACAATTTGTCCAGTGTACATCGCCAAAATGGGAGGAACTCGGCTATTCCATCTCCTGGCCGTCCTGGCCATATGTCCCCTCTGGGTGCGCTGCCAGGACACCCCGACCCTTGCAGCCACCTTCTCCCCCGAGGATATCGAGTTCAACATGGACTACGTGTACTACGTTGACGTGGTGGTATCAGGTAAGTGAAAGTCAAAAAATATGATTAATATTGGGTTTACAAATTAGCTATAATATGAACATCAAATTGTGTCTAGTACCTATTCCAAATGTAAGAAAAATCTTACATACTTAGCGAAACAGAGGAAGGTAACATGAAGACTGATAAACTTAAATGACTTTGCTTCGTGCCAACATAATTTGCGTCATACATGATTTTACAAATGATAACGATAATTATCAAATATAAATAAATATTTTTCAACAATCACACCAAGTTAACATAGCCCCGTGGTAAGTTTGTAAGAATTTGTATCACGGGTTCTGGGAACGGAAATAAATTTAGGAATTTATATAAATACATATATACACATGGATAACCCTGTGCAGATATCTAGATATTCATCATACAAATTATCTGCACCTGGTGATATTCGAACCCACGACCGCTGCATAAAGTGTCCAATAGCCTGATGAGATAGGTATATATTTTTTTACTATATGGTATCGTGAATGGTACAATTGAACAATTGACGAGCACCGGTGGTATGTTGACCCAGTCAATCCGCGAGGTAAGTCGCCGACTTCCGATAGTAACAACTTGCGTTTTGAGTGGATTAATACATAGTCTATAGCTGCTCACTTACTGTACCGATTGAGCTTAAAGGCCATCAGTCCAGCCCTTCCGAAAAAAAATATCGCATACGCTAGCCAAGTTGAGAATATAGACAAATCTCGATTTAATGTGTCAATAGCACCAGATAAGACTGATGAAGATGTCTGCCTATATACTTGAAGATCGTCTGCAAAAAAATGAAAGAGTAAAGATATAGATGTAATGATAGTATTTAATATTTATGAAGATGGTGAAAAGAAAGGGGGACAAGACACCACCTTGAGAAACCCCAGCAGAGATATCAGCCCAGGTAGAAAAATGGTTATCAATCAGAACTCTTTGCATTCAAGTAATTCGAATAATTCGAAACCGCCGAAATAAATATTAATTCTTCTGCCGTTGTAGATTATTTAGAAGAGATAGCAGCGTATATTAAAGAACTTCATGATCTACCGAGTTGAAAGCATTACTGAAGTCGAGTAAAGTCAACACTGTAACCTGTGTACGATCCATTCCTAAACGAATGTCATCAACGACTTTGGTAAGAGCGGTTGCATGTTCAAATTACCGAGGAGACCAATTAATATTGATTCTATTCAATTTATTGAGTTTTTTTCAAGGGGAGGGGAAAATAATTCAAATAATCGAGAGATTCAAATTAACGAGTTTCAACTTATCGAGAGTCGATATTATATTATAAGTGTTATATTCTGATGGCCGGCCAGATAACAATTTCATCAGACCATTTTCCTCCTTAATTTTGCATTTACACATTTGGGCACATTTTATAGAAGACTGGCGTTTTTATAAAGACTGACCCCCTGGGGTCGGCCTGGGACCGGCCCCTGGGTCGGGGCGAAGACACCAGCAACGCTGATTAATCATTGATATTATTAAAAAAAAAACTTGCCCTTTCTTACTGAGAATGCCCAAATTTTCGTGCTTTATTCTTACGCATTTCAGGATCAAAAGTTAGACGTCAAACAACCCTTCATCTTTACAAAATGTACAAATAATTAAAAAAAATTAAAAGCATAAAAATAATAATAATATAATATATTGAGACAACTCACACACGGCCATCTGATCCCAAACTAGGCAGAGCCTGTAATATGGCAACCAGACAACTGATACATACTTATATATTTCTAAATACATACATATTATAGATAAATTACACCCAGACACAGAACAAATGATCATGCTCATCACACAAACATTTGTCCAGGGTGGGGATCGAACCCACGACCTTCTGGTTTAGTAGTCAGGCTCACTAACCACTAGACCAACAGGCCAGTCATAAAAAGAAAATAATAAAACAATGTGATATGTTAGAAAAATATCATACGTTAATCGTTATATTGACTTATATTATAGAAAGGTTATCTAGTCACGGGATGTATCTTGATGTTCCAGGATCTGGTCTGCTAGCGGGAGACGAGCTGGTGATACGGACCAATGAGGAGCACGTCGCGACCGGCGAGTGGAACTCCACTTATCTGGTCACGGATGCGCAGGCGAACAGTCAGTTTGAGGGAGTCATACGTGTGAAGGGAAATTTCCTCGGTAAGAGAAACTTATTATAAATTTATACTTTTTGCGTATCTTCTTTTTGTAGAGTAGGGAGAGTCAATGCGGTTTTGGCCTTTAATGTGCCTGATCCTGGATCATGGTGAGGATAGTCTTTTTCTCAGTGATTATACTTTGTGATGGTTAGCGGAAGATATATGTATAACTTACTCTCCGGAGTCTGCCGAAGTATGGCGACGTATTGTGCACCCACGTGTATTCATCTGGGCGGTTCACCTTACCGCGAGAAAGCCCGGCTGCGGTCGGCGCAACGGATCATAGTGGTAAGTACCGGACGGGCCACAGGGAGCCCTTAGGACGATTGTGGCGCGGCGGTGGACTCGGCACAGCTTTGCTCACAAAGGCACACCTCGAGTGCCCGAGATGGACAGCGCTGTGTCACAGTCTGACATCAGTCATCGGAGGGGACAATTGTCTTTGCCGAGCGTCATCACCGCGATGCTTGGTGACGACGAGTCCTGAACGACGATGGTCTCCTTCTGCGAGGCGGTTATGTCCCAGAAGGAGGGCGACGAGCAGGTGAGAGAGGAGGCAACTGACGAGGCCTCCTCTCGTGGGCAAAGAACGGGGAGCGTAGAAGGCGCTACTTAATGCGCCTCCAGTAACGCCCCTGTGTTCGTGTCGGGCTCAGGATAGGTACCTGGGTCTGTATGGCACGACGTCGTGGGGACTACTTATAAGCGCCCGGGCAGTTCCCCCTTACGAGGAATAGTCTGGCCTTCGCTGAGGCCATCCTGTCGCTGAGGTGATCCTGTCTGTTGCCTGCATATCTGGGACCCTCAAAATGCGGCTGAAGGTGTTCGTTGTGGTTTTAGTTTGGGCGGTCACTCCCAGGTGCGAGTCCCACATTGGGTCAGGATCTAACCGAAGATCCTGGCTGCGTCCATAAGGATTACCCTGAGATTAAAAAAAAAAGATATAACTATTAGATAAGAGTATAGATTATGCTATATGCATGCAACAACGCAGCTTGACAAAATAAATAAATAAAATCCCTCAAATTCCATAAAAAGTGCAATATATATTCACTTCAGACAAGTGCCGGGGTTCCACATATTTGCTGATTAGATCAAAGAAAAATCACTCAGTTTTTGCACTGGACTTCACACAATGCTGAGTGCATTGTGTGAAGACACAGAAAGACCGCCCACGTGGACATTGTCGTCACACCTAGGTGGAAGCCGACGTACCGTCCGTCTCCTCGCTTTACACAGTATTGTCATGTCCCATTAATTCCAGGCAGGACGGACTTGTTCTTGGAAGCTCACCGCACTGGTGGCGAGTTTCGAGTCAGCGGAGTTCTCAACGTGGTCATCATCAGACCCGTGAGGGCTATCGACACCATATTCACCACAAGCGTCGCTGTATTTGTAAGTATTGCTTTCAATATTAGGAGAATTAATGCATGTTTTTATTGTATGTTTAAAGTTTCGTAGCAAGTTCGATTCTTGGATACCTAAACTTTTTTTTTCTTTTTTTTGCGCCGGGAAATGTTCGGAGGGAGATGCCTCCCACATACCCCAGGCGGTTATGTGGGACTCGCTGCGCCCTAAAGATGGTAAGGTGGACGCAGCTCTATCCACTAAAACCCGGCGAGTGCCACAAATGCAGCCTTTGGTGAGGTGTCGCGGATCTGTTGAGCAACAGGGCACCTCGACGGCTAGTCAGTCCGCCCATGGTGGGGTATACCTAAATTACAAAAACTGGATAGAGCTCTGATGATGAAAAATCAAAGAACTCTTAATTTCTTTCTGGTTTTAAATAACGGGAAACATTGTTTGTTGGTTTGACGTAGGAATGAATTTAATTAGGTATATTTTAGTACTTACTCAGAACTTACCTAGACAAACTCAACATAGAAAGTCAAGCCTTCTAGTTGAAACTTATCGCAGATTCGCTATGTTGGATCTCACGGATATGCAAAAACGATTAGACGAGTAACTATTCTAAGTTCCTTGGCCTTTAGACAAAGTGACATCGCTTTGCAGCCGAAATTCGTTATCGTCTTTGAGTTATCGATAATAATTTTCTAGCCAATTATCAATCAAAGATCGTGACAGTGCAACGACAACAACTGTCAAGTGTCAACAAAGTTCGACAAGAAGTGTCAAATCGGACAAAAACAATTAAATTAATTTCTATGTAAATAGACTCCATATACACTATAACTCATAAAAATTGTGAAAATGTTGCCCTCCATGGCCCACGCCCACGGATAACGAATAAATATCAATAATAAAATAACATAAGTTTGACATAAGTGTTCGATAATCAATTGACAGTTTATGATTTTGTTACGAATTTTAACATTGTCTACCAACTTGCGATAACGATAACGATTGACATAATTGACGAGAGCTTATGTCAATCCCATACATTTTATTCTTTTCGAACTTCGTTATCGTTTTTCTAATGTTACTTTGTCTAAGGCCTCTTCTTTTTAAGGTGTCTTTGATCTTCATAAACTTCGGCTGCGCGATGCACTGGCCCACCGTCAAGAAAGTGGTCAAGAGACCCGTGGGGCCCGCCATCGGGATGTTGGGGCAGTTCCTGTTCATGCCATTGGTAAGTTAGTGTATAGATTAATGTTCAGAGATTTTGGACTAGCAAAAAAAGTCACGATTGCGAAGACAGACTTTTTAAATTAGGTTTTTTTAAGTTTTAAAGATGAGCTATTGTGTATATGGGTTTGTTTACCTTGATGGTAAGTTACCAATAATGGCTAAGGCCATACACTCAAAGACTTCTATTATAACTGAGGTAGACACGGTATACCAAATGACATTTCGGAAGCAATATTGAAATCACACACTGATAAATACATAATATAATACACACAATCGAAATGCAGTAACGTCAATGAGCACGAGACCTTGGAACAATAGCTTTAGTTATTGTTCCGAGGCACGAGACAGCAATATTAACTGACATAAAGAGTGACAAAGAAAATATGGAATTCGGTACTACATATATCAGAACGCAAACACATTTCAAAAAACTATTTAAAACTAACAAAATACACATTATTTATGTATACTTACGGTACTCCTTATATTTTAGTTCAAATTAGTTAGTTCCCTGTAGGACCGTTCGGTAGAGCGCGCGCATTAACACTGAGTTCAATGATGTGAATTAGCGCCGTTTGAACAATTTAAGATTTGGTGGGTATACCTACTCTAGTCTACGGTCTATCAGTCAGCGACCCTTATTGTGCCAGGAGAAACACATCCGTTCATCATCATTGCTTACATTTATTTGGTTATTCTCACTATGAAAATTATTTGCAACGGGATCATTCTTTCATGTTTTTCGAATTAATTTCGTAGAGTTCTATATTTCGGCATTTTTGCTTAATAGCGAGACATTAGATTTGAAACTAACATACAGTGCTTTAAAATCTTATCTTTCAGGAATAAAGAAAATTTGATAGTAAAACAATGGAGGTTTCAATGGCAGATAATATAAAGATTAATTTTGAAATGTTTTATAGGATATGCCCGGAGTTAGATATTTTATGGATTCTGTCGACAGATGACCTTCGGCGTGGGGTACCTGATCTTCCCGAGGCAGGCGGACATGCGTCTGGGCATGTTCTTCACAGGAGTGGCGCCCGGTGGAGGAGCATCCAACATCTGGACCTTCATATTGGGAGGCAATCTCAATCTCTCCCTGGCTATGACCAGCATTTCTACTATAGCCTCTTTCGGTAATATTTTTTTTAGTTAGAAAGTGAAACTTGCAGGCCACAGTGGTCAACGTCGCTCATGATGACAAATGTTACAACTAAAGTTACAACTAGAACCTAGTTGTAACTTTTTACGTAAGTTAGGTAGGAATACATAGGAAGGACATTGGTCATGTGGTGGTGGCATGTGGTTACAGTCGTCCATTAACATAGTTTACTCGGAACAGGCCATGCGATGCCTGATTCCTGAAGGCAGGATGATAAGCCTCAATTGCAGCTATTACCTTCCTTCTGAAGCATAGAAAAATGCTTTTCGAGTGGTACCTACCACGGAGCAATTAAAAAGGTAGGTACACATGCGTTGACGCACAAGTACATCCCAGTTTTATTTTCAAATTCTACAGAACCAAAGTATTATCTATGTCCTATGTATGTATACAATTAATTACTAGCTGTAGCCCGCAGCTTCGCCCGCGTTAACTTAGATTTGCAGCCGTATCCGGATGATGATTATTTTTGTGGCTTGTTACTCCTTATAACATCAGCTATCTGCTAGTGAAAGTCCCGTCAAAATCGGTCCAGACGTTTTAGAGATTAGCCGGAACAAACAGACAGAGGGACAGACAGACGGACAGACAAAAATTATAAAAAATGTTATTTTGGTATATGTACCGTGTATACATCCATATGCATTTAATAAAAAGCGGTTATTTTAATATTACAAACAGACACTCCAATTTTATTTATCTGTATAGTTGTATGAATAACGCTAAAGAGTGCGTTTGTATAAAGGATTCCCAAATCCTTCTGCTTTAGATACCCATTTATTTTGGAAGAAGTTTCTTTTGGGGGGGGGGGGGTAATGGAACGTTGAGGAGCTAGTATTACAAATATTCAAAATAACTAAATATGTTTCAGGTTTGATGCCCGCCTGGCTGTTTTCCCTCGGCCAAGTGGTGTTCCGTGACGCCAACATAGTGGTGCCGTACATGAGGATAGCCACCTTCGTGATAGGTCTCATCATACCTATGGCCATCGGGCTGGGCATGCAGAGGTGGACGCCTCGCATCGCCGCCTTCATGGTCAGGATATTGAAGGGCTTCTCCACCATGCTGCTGCTCTTCATCATCATATTCGCGATCGTCACCAACTTGTACATCTTCGAGCTGTTTACTTGGCAGGTGGGTGAATTGTTTCTATATCATGAGATCATAAGAGCGGTTATTTAATCTCCGAATTTATATTCACTTCTTTCTCAATATATTGTTTTGTTTCAGCTCAAATAAAATGCTTTATTTTATTTTTACTAGGAACCATTAAGATTGATTTATTGATTATTATAGCATAGAAATACATTTTCTGTAAAACATCAGGTATCAGCTATTTTGGTTCAAAAGATCAAGTAGACGCACGGAAAGATATCCGACCCTCAGTTATATATTTTTTTCTTTTCCGCCGGAAAATGCTCTTAGGCATCCCGCGTGGGAGGTGGAACTCCCGAGGCGGGACTGGCTGCGCCCGAAAGATTGTAAGGTGGGAGCAACACGTCACTTTGACGGCTAGTCAGTCCCCCAAGGGCCGACGCCACAGAACAACCACTCCCAACGTTGGGATAGTGCAACGGGGTGAGGTTCCCATTCTCGCCCCTTATCCCCCTTGCCATGCTTTTTGTCTCCTCTTCTTATGTCTCTGGGGGTCAGCCGCGTCGAGGGAAGCCAGTACCAGTGCCAGATGTTCCTAATACTCAGAGGGCAAACAGCCACACAGCCATGATCAATGATTTATTATAAGAGGGGTACTAAAAGCAGCACCCTGGGTTCGCCCTTTGCTGCGCCCAATGTGCTGGGTTCACCTTTGGCTACTGAGCCCCAGCGCCACGACAAGGTTTGAATCATGGTGGGGCTCAGTAACATTATATTGTTTTAGATACGAAACCCCAAAACAGAAGAATAATATGTTTTAACGAGTTTAGATAAAAAAAGACCTTTCTTTACTAAATGACGTATGTTCAATTTGCAGATTATAGTAGCTGGTATGGGCATCCCCTGGCTGGGCTACATGTTCGGGTACATCATCGCCAAGATATTCAGGCAGCCGCACCCAGATGCTCTAGCTATCTCCATCGAGACTGGCATCCAGAACACTGGCATCGCCATCTTCCTGCTGCGGTACGCGTTACCACAACCAGAAGCCGATCTCACCACAGGTAAGGAGTATTGTTTGCGAGGGGTGTAGCTACCGCCGTATTAATCGGGGCCCCGGACTACAGGGGCCCAAAGTGTGCTCTAAAGAGGCCGAAAAGTGTGCCTTTAAACATGTCGATAGGCGGGACGTCGCCGCACGAATATTAAACTTCACCACTGCTTGTGAGACTAGAGATATTTGTTTTCAAGCTGTCCCTATAGCACTAATAATATCTACAGTATAGTACAGTAATAGTACAGTATTTTATGTCACAAAACCGGGTGCGGATGCGACAGACGAGCGTTTTTCTGTGCGGAACAGGAAGCGTATGAGCGCTCCCGAGCTTACGCACGTAAAGACAATGTGTATCTACATTACATACACTAGGACGGATCACTTGCTTTCGTGACATAAAACACCTAGGTAGGGCCGTCTTTTCCACTGGGAACTCTGGCCACGGGCCTGGGGTCCCACGATCCATGGGGCCCCATTATTTCTATCAGAATATGATTGAGTGATATTACAAAAATGATTGCTGATTAGAATACCTAGTACTGCCCTTATTAATTGGCTTATTCTTCTCTAGTCCAAAAATCAGGCTCACAGATCTTTTAATTATTGTTTTTTTTCGTCGCGGCCCCATTATATACTGTCCAGGGCCCCCAACGGGTTAAAGGGGGCATAGTAAGTACCAGCAATTTAATTCGACCGAACTAAAGTTTTACAGAATTTAGACATGTTGCATATTATTTATTTCTTAGGTAGAGAAACTTTTGTCGGTGATCCCCCGACTAATGCTTGTCGACCCCCCTGTGAGTCGCGACTCACAGAATACACTGATATAGAGAACACTGATCTAAATAAATATATATCGTTTCAGTTGTTCCGGTGTCAGCGGCTATCATGACTCCTGTCCCCATGACACTCATATACATTTACCAGAAGATATCTGGATGGTAAGTTGAGTTATCATGATGTTTAAAGCTATACATGTGTTTGTTACTTTCCGCCTATATTAATAAGGGGCCCAAACGTGGCCTCAAAATTTACGAATGGTCCGAGAGTTTGCCGTAGCTCAACGTGCAACGGAACGTACTATGTTGGTGTTTCTCTGGCAGATAGGATTCGAAACGAAGACATCCGCCAGAGAACTAAAGTTACCGATATCACGCTAAGAATAACCTCGTTGATGTGGGCTGGTCATACTCGGGAGGCCGCGTTTAGGTAGACGAAGTGTTGATCGGCCATTAACCAGGTGGGAAGACGATCTCCGTGCAGTGGTCGTGATGGATGCGAGTGGCAAAGCATCGGCCGTCTAGGCCGGGACGCCTATGTTCAGCAGTGGACGGATGAAAGATGATGATGATGATATTAGTAATTGGGACATAAAGTGTAAAATATAATTCAAATCTGTATAACATTAGCGCGTTCACATCCTACCTGATAATTCCCCCCTGACCAAGCTTTGTTATGGCAGTATTAAGGCAGGACAGGCTGTGTGTTTACTGGCACCGATACCTGCCTGTGACTGAGGCACAGACTACTTATATTGTTTTAGTGAAACCTTCTTTAGGCTCAATTCACTAACCACTTTATTTAGTAGGTTTAAATAACGAATAAGGTGCTCGGATATGACATTCTCATTCGGGTAAAGTCGGGGTGAATCGTTTTGAATTTCGTATTATTCTCTTGATAAGGTTTTCACTGTATAGTGTATTCACAATTTCCTTTATCGACAGTGTCAGGCGAAGATACGGAACCAAAAAGGCGGATATTGATGTGGTAGACGTTGCAGTCGATTCTAATGGCACAGAAGTAAACGTGGTGGATGCTGCCGAGCCGACCAAACGGACAGACGAGAAGTTTTAATATGTGATGGACTATTAACTTAAATTTACGTTTTATAAGAACCAGCGTGTGTTCGGATCAAAGAATTAATATTTTCTTGACATTTGTAGTTACCAAAATCTTTGCAAGTTTGCATAAAAACCAGTGTGTTCTGATCGAAAAATTATTTTTTTCTTGGCATTTGTAGTTACAAAAATCTTTTCAAGTTATAGCCTGACCAGAAATTTAAAAACTCTGCGTGGTGTCGCCACTGTATCTTTTTTACGTCAACACATAGTATCGTCCATACAGAAATTAGTTCCGAAATTTTCCGCAATATGGCGAGGGTTTTTATTTTTCTGGTCAGTCTATACGTTATACCGTATACGTAATTGACAAAACTGTTTCTGAGATTTACTAATAGTAGAAATGTTAAGGATTTGTACTTAGTAATACATCGAAAAGCTTATGGATCATTTTCTAACACACTAAAGATTATAATATGATATCTATATAGGTAATTAACTTATCAACAAAACTTATAGGATTAACATCAAACATCTGTAATGTATATAAGGATAAAAAGGCCTTCATATGTTTTGGCCCAAAATCTTATTTTATTTCGGTGGTGTAGCTATATAGACAAACAGTGCCTCCGAAATTTGGATTCTTATTAGAAGTGAAAACTTCCTTAGTGCTTTTGTAAATTAAAACTCCATGAAACAAGAAAAAATTATATGAAAAAATGAATGAATGAAAATACAGGTAATAAAATAATATAAATATATTATTTAATTATATAAAGACAATGACCTACACATTTGATTACTGTATTTTTATCATTGTAGCTACGCCATTGAAAATATCTTTGTTAAAAAGTAATGGTAGATACCAAAATACCTATATAGTCTTATACCAAATGGGAGGGATATTTTTTAAACTTTATTATTTTGATACTATGCTTTTGTAAATATTATTTATTTTACCAAAGAACTATTAAAACTGAAACAGATGTTCTACTTCATTACTTTTATTTTATGTATATATTTGTAAATATAAATTATTAAACAATATCAAAGTTTTTCAATGAATTTTTTGATTAACATCGGTCATAGATTTTGTAATATTAACCTAACCTAAATATAACCTACTCGCGATTTACCTGGGTCCGACTAAAGTTGGCTAATGTGACAACTGAAATACTCAATACATTACTTAAATAAAAATATTTTTTCAAGTTTTATTGAGCTGTCTGACATTTCTAGGTCTATGTTTCGTGAATCTCCATGAAACGCAAATATGCACCTGTTGTAAAGAAATGACCTCTGAAATACAATAAACATTTATTGTCATGTTTCCTGCGTCTGATTTTTTTTTCCTAAACATCCTAGATTAAAAAGGTACGAGGTAGTGCCATGCTGCTTCGCAGCCGAATTGGGCCGGCACGACCGGGGTGGTACCTCTAGTTCACATAACACCGTCGACCGTGACAGCTATATTATCGCGTTTCGTGCGGTTTGTGAGTTTCAGGTGGCCCATTGGGGGGATAGGGTCCTCCCTTCCTCCTGGAAGGCAACGCATCTGCATAACCTCTGGTTGTGTGGATGTCCATGAGCGTCGGTAGTCACCATAAGTCTCCGACTGCTCGTTTGCTTCCTTTTACCATAAAAAAGGTACAACATGCTCACCACTTTTCAAGTTGCGAGCAACTATAAGCGATGGTAGTCGGTAATTACTTACCTAGTAGGTATCGTAAGTTCAGCGGTCACCTTAAAAATATTATTTGCATGGTATTTCGTCTACTGCATTTTGCTATAACGAGGAAGTCTTAGGTATACTTTTTCTTAATGATAATAAACAAAAATTGAAACCGACTTCAAAAAATAAAAAATAAACTAAAAAGTAATAAAATAATCGCGTTTCCTTAATTTTTGTGCCTACAGCTTATAATCAACTTGTTATAATTTACTAATTACAATCTTTGCGTTTACCATGTCATTTTTGTTACTTTTGGAGTCGTAAAGATTGTAATTGTACCTCGGAAGTGCACTCTTTTGAATAAAAAAAGAATTTTGAAAATCTGTCCACAATTGACGGAGAAATCGGTGAACATACATTAAAAAATATATATACACTCGAACATATTATAACCTCCTCCTTTTTGAAGTCGTTTAAAAACCATGCAAACTTAACATGAAAGTGACATAATAAAGTAACATAAAAAAGATATTCTAAAGTCAAACACACGTCACTACAGCCATAGCCACGTTAACAACATGTAATAAAAATAGAAAAATGTGAATAAACACCAACCAAACCACCGTATAACTCTATGAATAGCTAGTCACCATGGGTAAACCCAAGTACGACCCCCCTACCACCAAATACCCCCACAAGATACGAAGAAGATTGAACATGTTGAGTGTGCCCAAAAAGTACATCATTGATACTGGAGAGGGAATGCCCGAAGTAACTCCCAGAGGCATAAGGAAGTCAGCGTTGAGGAGCCACGGATCTGACAGAGTGAATGATGTGGCGTGGCCGTATTTACGGTAAGTGGTTTGCCTAGCATTAACTCTGTTAATAATAATATGTTGTGACGACTCACAAACGGCCATCTGATCCCAAACTAGGCAAAGCCTGTTCTTATGGTAACCAGACAACTGATAAATACTTATATATTTCTAAATACATACATATTATAGATAAATTACACCCAGACAACAAATGATCATGCTCTTCACACAAATATTTGTCCTGGGTGGAGATCGAACCCACAACCTTCTGGTTCAGCAGTCACTGGGTCACTAACCATAGAACAACAAGACCATTATGATAAGGATTCTGTAATAACTATATCAGAGCATAATACAATCTGTATTTATCTTACGTTACTCCTGAACCACAAGTCACCTCACCAGTCACCTAATCAGCAGAAGTTATGAAGATGCGTTGCCTCCTTTACCCAAATGGGCCACTGGAAACTCATAAACCGCACGATACGCGACAGCATACCTGTCACTTGACGCCGGTATTAAGTGAGCGAGAGGTACCACCCCGGTCGTGCCGGCCCAAGTCTGCTGCATAGCAACATGGCACTACCTCTTACATAGCATAGTGCAAATATGTTAGATATCGTCCATCGTCTTTCGCTCTGCCACCGCGACTGGAAGTGGGCGAATACTATTCCAGTGTTTGTTACAAAGTTGGTATTCAAGCCAATAATGTGTGGTCGAGTATTTGGGCACAATTTTGGCCGTTTCAAATTGGAGTCAATCTTGGACGTAAAATTGAATTCAATGTGTCGCCGCGGCATGAGGAAAATTTTTGATATTATGTTAGATGCATCGATCAACCTGAATAAAGCGGTAATGGTATGTGTTTTGTATTAAAACAATGTGCTGCGACGCTACGCCAGTTCTGCGCTCTGATTGGCCGACTAATGGCCATTGATGGATGATTGGCCGTGAGGACGTATCAGTTTGGAATTTTATGGCTCATACAACACATTACTCTATCCGGTTATAGGGTTGATGATTAAATGAAACGTGTGTGGGCAAACTGACTATTACATTATCATTATCATCCTTTTCCCGTCCTCGTATAGGTACTGCTGAGTATAGGCCTCTTTAAATGAATTGTATATTCATCAATAAATACAAAGGGGCTTGAAAAGCCACACAATAAATCCCCACTGCTAATATAAAAAAAACTAATAGGTACTTAATTTGCACTAAATTTATTTAGCCTTTAATCAAAATTTACTTATTCCAGTAAATTACTTATTTTAAAACGAACGTATAAGAACCAATTCAGTGAAGATCGACTTGAGAAGGTCGATCGAATGATCGAAGCCGCTAATGCTACACCGTATTCTAAGCTCGCCAACTGCACCATTGGTCTGAAGAAGCAAGATACAAAGGAGGTGAAGAAGAAGAAAGGTTGGACCGAGAGTGAATGGAAGAAACACATGGACTACATCGGTCAGATAGCAAACCCCAAACGAGATTTCCGACCAGAACCGGTGAAGGTAGGTTTGGAAGAAGAGTAATAAGCTTGAAAAGCGTTTAAACTTTTTTTTTTTGTCATAAGGAGGCAAGCGAGCAGTCAGAACCTTATGGTGACTACCGACGCTCATAGACATCACAATTAAAAGTTATGCAGATGCGTTGCCCTACTTTTCTCTTCCCCCCGTGGGCTACCTGAAACTCAAAAACCGCACGAAACGCGACAGAGCTTAACTGTCGCTTGACGCCGGTGTTATGTGAGCGAGAGCTACTACCCCGGTTGTGCCGGCCCTATTCGGCTGTAAAGCAACATGGCACTACCACACTACCTCTTGACGATATAATTATTATTGTCATTGAATATGCAGTTATGACTCACGAAATTTAAAGCGATCAATCTACGGACGGTTGAATCATGACGATACGAATTGATTTACTTTTTTATACATCTTTTACCAATATCAACGAATATCTGTCAATGCGAAGCTGGTGATAAAATATTGCACGAACTCTACAAGATCTCCTCCTTTTCAGAGGGGGCCACGGAAACCAATCGAACAACTCTTACCAAGAATCAATCAAATATGTCACTTCCCAGAATTTAAAGAGTACAGGAGATTATCACAAGAGAGTTGGTACAGAGATCCTGTGAAGGTATGGTTGCTTTTGATTTTTTGCTCTTTATCTTGTAGAGGCTTATTGACCTACTATGAAGTGATAATGATTTTGGAAGGCCCAATTATTGTTATGCGAAATTAGATTATATCTACAAGGTTGATAAAAACGAGAGGCATTAAATTAAACCACATGTACTAAACATGCTTACGGTTAATCCGAAACTATAAAAAAATAGTTTGAGAGCAATAAAAAAAAAGTTTTTCAAAGAACTTAAATACGTGAATAGTCAAAGTAAAACGTCCACATCCTTTGTAAAATGTCCTTCGAGTCTAAAAGGCAACGTCGCACAGCACATTGCGTCGCGTCGGTGCGGCACAGTTTGCGTCTCAGCGGGTCGAACAAAACAGAGCGGCCTTAAAACTTTAAAAATATCCTGTGACTAAACTATTGATCCTATTGGTCTAAGTTTTGGTGTGTAGCCTGAAAATGGTACATAGTATACGTGGTTTAATTTAATGCCTCTCGCTTTTATCAACCTTGTATAGCTCTTCTCTAACATTGATAAAAGTTTTCATGAATTATTTGTATTTATCTTCTGATCTATACCTATTCATGTCAGATAAAATATTTACTTATCAAGAAGAGCAGGACAATATCACTGAGACGATTCCTAGGCGTTTAATTTTTGCAGGTAGTCGGCGACTAAATCAATTTATCTTTTGATATCATCGAGCAAAATAACCGGATAGAGTAGTAATGTGAGCCATAAAATTCCGAAACTGGTCAGTGATTTGTCACTGACGTAATAGCAATTCAACCAACCAGTGATCTGTATGTACGTCCCATCGGCCAATCATCCATCAGTGGCCATCAGTCGGCCAATCAGAGCGCAGAGCCGGCGCAGCACAAATTTGTCGGAATTTATTTTCATACAAAACACAACATTACCGCTCTATTAGGTTATATGCTCGATGTTTGATATCAACATAGATATCAAACATCACCTGCAGGACATTCCGTGACGGCCAATTTATTTTATTAAAACATCCTCCATATTTTAGGTCCCACCAAACGCCCTGAAGTACGTAATATCGGACAGAGTTAAAAAGCTAGCTGCTCACAGAGTTATACCTCCACACGACTGATGCTACGGAACTAACTTTACATTACATTTTTGTCATAGCAAAAACATCAATAAACTGTAAAACTGTTCTTATTTTTCTTGACACTATCCTTTTTGTTTTTTTTTATATATCGACGTCATCTTTATGAACTTTTTGCCATCCACTGCCTGCTGCCTTTTTCAATAAATACCAATTATACATTTAATGGCAAAGGATCGGCCGTCTTGGCATTCATAGGGAGGCCTATGTTCGGCAGTGGACGGATAGAGACTGATGACGTTGATTATCATTTACGGTACATATGTTTTTACCATATCTCGAAGTAAAATCAGATAATTTGGGAGTCCAGTTTTATTTTTTATTTTAGTACTAAAAATAAAAACAACCAAATAACATAATACCGATTTTTATTTACATGGTAACATCGTCATAAATACTTAAACAATACTGCCTATTTAAAGAACTATTACAGATCACATTTTGTAATAAATAAATGGACTCTAAGGGGTTATTTTTTCTACTATTTGCTCACCCACTTTACACCCCTCTTCTTTACAATTTCATTAGAATCGATATTTATTCTACTAATATTATAAATATAAATGTATGTTTGCATGTGTTACTCAATCCAATTAAATTGATATGGATAACAATTTCATGTGGAGATTAAGTACCCAGTAGGATATTTTGCTAAATTTCAAAGATAACGCGGACGAAATTGTGTTTTATGACTATTTTACTCAAAAATTGCATTTTGTAGTCCGCTCCAAAGTTGAAAAAAACTTCTCCACAAAAATAGCTTTTAATCTTCTTCTACAATTAAATCAAATGCAAAAAAAATCCCTACTCCGAAAAACATCCCCGGTGATTAACTCATACAAACAAACTCTTCAGATTGTCGATTAGCAATATGTAAATGGCACATTCCTAAATTCAAACAAACAAACTTCAGCTTTATTATATTAGTATATCGATTATCGATATGTAACTGGCACATCACTAGTTCCGGGCGTCAACGGGTGGGTGAGGTAGCGGGGTGTGTGAGTTTTTAAAGACCTAGTGATGTCTACGTGAGGCAGTGGATGACCGCGTTGGTGAAGTCTTTGGTGGTGGACTGGCCGCCTAGGTCCTTAGTCCTCACTTTACCGTCCTTTAGTACCCTGCAAATTAAAAGAAATATATTTATTTATTCATGGCAACAAGTAATGTTTAACTGTCAGGAGACACAAGCCAGGTTTAAACCCTCAGGAGGAACAAGCCAGGTTCAAACTATCAGGAGGCACATACCAAGTTCAAACTGTCGGAGGCCAAGCCTGGTTCAAACTGTCGGGAGATACAAGCCTGGTTCAAACTGTCAAGAGACAAGCCTGGTTCAAACTTTAGGGAGACATAAGGCTGGTTCAAACTGTCAAGAGACACAAGCCTGGTTCAAACTGTCAAGAGACAAGCCTGGTTCAAACTGTCGGGAGACACAAGGCTGGTTCAAACTGTCAAGAGACAAGCCTGGTTCAAACTGTCAAGAGACACAAGTCTGGTTCAAACTGTCATGAGACATAAGCCTGGTTCAAACTGTCAGGAGACATAAGCCTGGTTCAAACTGTCGGGAGACACAAGCCTGGTTCAAACTGTCGGGAGACACAAGCCTGGTTTAAACTGTCGGGAGACACAAGCCTGGTTCAAACTGTAGGGAGACACGAGCCTGGTTCAAACTGTCGGGAGACATAAGCCTGGTTCAAACTGTCATGAGACTCACTTGTTAATGGCGTCCTTGATCTTGTCGGAATATGTGTGCAGGTTGACGTGCGCCAGCAGGTTGGCGGAGCACAGCAACATGGCCGTCGGGTTGGCGATGTTCTTGCCCACCGCGCCCGAGAAGATGTGGCGCGCGCCCTGTGTGGAGAAGAGTAGGGACATTTATTGCCATTAATTGAAGGACCTGGTGATAATGTTATGTGAATAGCAGAATCTGGTCTACCCTTCCAAAACAGTAAATTTCCTTTGCGGAAGATACGATGATGTGATGGTGTTGAGACAATAGGTGCATGGCTTGACGCACACATGTTTATACTTACACAATTAATAATATTCGATATATTATATTTTTCTAAAAGGGATGTAGACTAATTTTATAAATTGATTTTATTTGATAAAAATGCCCTATATAAACATGAAGAAATATGTCCCATTTAAATAAAAAAAGACGTAAATAGTAATAGTTTT
Organism: Helleia helle; assembly: GCA_963853865.1. Taxonomy (NCBI): domain Eukaryota; kingdom Metazoa; phylum Arthropoda; class Insecta; order Lepidoptera; family Lycaenidae; genus Helleia; species Helleia helle. Next base: position 6,513,677 of record OY971436.1, read on the forward strand.
GAAAATTCCCGCTAAAACGATCCAAGCTGCCATGTGACCATGATTACGTCACATACCGATAAACAGACTCACGCTCTGTCAAAGCACAGAGCAGGTAAATACTCCTTGCAGTCCGCCGGTAATACTTAAAACTTGGTTATGACAGGTATGACAGTTTACAGGTATGACAGTTTGATTACTGGTCAGTGACGTCATCGCACTGGCGTTCACATTTACGTGATAATGGGTGATAAATATCGCATTTTAAATTAATTAAAATAAAAATCGCATTTTAAGGGTCTATTTAATTGTCTTTAATTCAAGACAAATAAATAGACCCTTAAAATGTTATTTTGGGTTTACAAATACTGTTTTAATGTGTTAAACATAACTTTACATGAATCTGTATTAGGTGAAAATCCCTATTAGACATCAAATGACTAACGGAGGCATTATATGTACACCGTTTTATCGATATCATAGACTGATTTTATATTCCGAACTGGTGAACTCATCCATTTAACATTTGCATTCGGGCCGACTACCAACTGCAACATCCCATCACCCCTACTAAGTACGGTACGCCAACTCCCCCCACCGGCTCGCTCTCTACGGCGGACCACGCCTACCCACTACGTGCGATACACCGGTGGCCCCGTCCCCCACCCACCTGCTCGAACACGGCGCACTCGGCGCTGTAGGAGGCGCCAGCGACTACGCCGGCCCCGCCCACGAGCCCGCTGGCGAGGTTGTCTACGATATTTCCGTACAGGTTGGGCGTCACCATGACGTCGAACTGCTTAGGGTTGGACACCATCTGCATGGTGCAGTTGTCAACTATCATCTTCTCGAATTGGATGCGCGGGTACAGCTTTGCGATCTGACGAATAATTAGAGTATTAGTGTCAACTTTGTAATTTTATTTCTACATTTTTATATTAATAATTTGAAATAAATATTTGATATGTTTTTTTAAATATAAATTAATAGTTAAGAAAAAATGAAATATTTTTATAATTTGTTATGTAACAAATATTACTTAGATAAAATTGTTTTTTTTAATGTCATATATAACACACTAGCTGTTTGCCGCAGCTTCGCCCCCTTTTACTAGGATTTAAATCCGTATCTGATAACATAGAGCTACAAATGCCACGACAGTGCAGTAAAAACATGAAAAATTATTTTATTTCATGTATTGAGTTATGCCCAAAGTCGTAGAACAAACTGTTTAAATAACATCCTATCCGTTTAAGATTTCAAACATTCAATCTTCTTTCTTCTACAGGGTTATTTCAACCTAGTAGTAACAGTCGTAGAACAAATGTTGTTTATAATGTTAGCTGCTGGTGTTTCTCAAATAACTCTGTACAGTAATGTAAGTTAAGACTAGGACAGACCTCCTCGCAGCTCCTGAGGAACAGCCCGTCGCCCAACTTCATGATGTTGGCCTTATGCACGGCGGTGACCTTCTTGCGGCCCATCTTCACCGCGTAGTCGAACGCGAACTTGGCGATCCGCTCCGACTTGGTCGCGGTGATGATCTTTAGACACTCCACCACTCCTGAGAACACACAATCATCATCGATTCATCATTATCATCGACGTTTCGTACTTTACGTCAAGCAAGACCATTAGTAATTTGTATACAAAACATAAAAAATGTATTTTTTATGCTACTTGGATAGGCAAACTGGCAGACTTGCCAGCTTATGGTAAGTGGTTGACGTCGCCCATGAACATGAACTTGTTTACCTGGAACGAGTCCAGGCAACTCATTTATGTGTTGCCTATCCTGAGACATAAGATGTTAAGTCTCGGTGCCAGTAATTACACTGCCTGTCTTGCCCTTCTCTCCGAAACGCAACAAAGCTGTTTCACGGGAGAAACAAGCAAGATGGTGGTGCCCATGAAGCCGGGAGCGCGGCACAGCGCATCCGGGAGGGATGCGCTGTGCCGCGCTCATCAGTTACAACGTACCTGGCACCGACTCGTGCTCGAGCGCGGAGTACTCTCCCTCGGTCTGCTCGCGGATGATGATGCAATCCACGTCGTTGTGGCGGCACTTCACGTTGGGGAGGGACTTTACGTGCACCACGTTGGCGTACAGGTCGAGGGCGTTTCGCAGCTTCATGTTCAACGTTTGGAGCTCGCCCGTGTGCGAGAAGTCCGGTGTTGCCAAGATGCCCTGGGTAACGAATAAAACCAAGCCATGTTGAATTTTTAATCAATCAGTGTGCACAATCACAGGAATGATCCCGAGAGTAATAATATGCCACACTACCAGCAGATACCTTTTTTTATTTAAAAAATCACACCTTTATCGTGTTTAGAGATTGTTTACACTAGTGGTCCCGCAATAGTTGCAATTTTTGATGATGCAAATTGAGCTGAGGAAGCAGTCTCCAGTATATAATATAATATTTTGGTAATAAATTATTATCATCACGATTTTATAGCAACACCTACCTTAATGCAAATCTTGTTCCTTGCAATAGATCCGACTACATCTTCGATGGGTGCACTGAGTGTGGGGTTTACTTCTGAGAAGAAGAAAGACTCGAAGTCCACGGGAATGCTGGCCGCCTATAAATAATTGTAAATTATTTTTATAGGCTTTATTTCTTAGTTACACTTTTTGACAGTAAGGAAAAAACATCGAGCGTATAACCGGATATACTAGTAATGCAAACCATAAAATTCCGAAACTGGTCACTGATTTGTCACTGACACAATTAAACCAACCCGTAATCTGTGTGTACCTACGTCCCATCGGCCAATCATCTTTCTATAGCCATCATTCGGCCAATCAGAGCGCAGAACCGGCGCAGCGTACAGCACAAATTTGGCGGAATATGTATTCATATAAAACACAACATTACCGCTCTATTCCGGTTTAATGCTCGATGTATATAAACATACTTATATAAATGAATCTTATATTGAAATAGTCCAACCTTTCTTTTTGAAAAGTTTAAATGTACTCCCAGAGGGTGCAGTTACAGTCACGGCATGAAAACGTTCGTCACCTTAAAGTCCAAGCTAGACCGACTTTATATACTTACCGACTATACTATTTATACGTGTATGTATGTGCTCAATATTTGTTAAATGAATCAATTTGAAAACTGACGAACCTTTTTATTTCGTGACTATACATATAATATGTATTTTGAGTTATAGCACAGAATAAATAATAGTACAAGTAGTTATAGAAGAAACTTAACTACTCACTGACTACTAACTAAAAGCAAGAATCTTTCACTACTTTTTGATACGTTTTCTTCCATCTCAGACAGAAAAAGGGAATATATACACTTAATATCTAGGCTCTATAAGTGGAAAGTGTGTCACATCCCTAGATAATTTTAACAATTCCTCAAGAAACACATTGTTTTGATACCTTAAAATATTAATTATAAAGCCCTTGCAGGCAGCTTCGCCTACCTACCCTTAACTTACATTTATTATTTAAGGGTGGGGACACCAGCTAGGCCAGACGGGTGATCAGTCCTCATTACCGGGACCATTTCACCCAAACTAACTAACTTACATTTACAGCTGTAACCAGATCGATGGTCATTATTTTTGTGGCCTAATACAGAGACATTGTACCATTATACTGGCAAAAATATTTTTCAAATCAGATAAGTAGTTTCAAAGATAAACCTTCTACATCCAAACTTACAAACGTCACATTTTATTATACTAGTATAGATTAATGTATATAACTTAACCTACCTTGAACACTTCCTGTACGGAGTACACCAGCTCTGGTCCGACACCATCTCCGGGAATCAGAGTGCACTTGATACGACCCCCTTTGCTTGATTGCTGTATAGTATAAAACATTGATATAATATTTATATACATGGAATAAACCTACCTTGTTTGACATAATAGTATTAATTGTAGTACAATTCTTTGAATCAAAACTATAATAACAATTTTGTTAACTTCTTCTTAAAACTACATATTTATCTTGCAATTTATTGATAAACAAAATTTTGAATACATCTTATTTTTAGGATACATATGGAAACAAATATCTGACGTAAATAAAATTTTGGTCAAGTTGTAGATAATTGTACATAATTAACATCTTTTATATTGCATTGCATTATCAGCACTTAAACATTACGTAAATTTCAACAAAAACGTCATATACATACATGGTATAATAAATAAGTGTGATTTAATCAAATTGAACTAAATAATATCAAACATAGCACAGGCACAGAACTCTGTAATATATCACGCTTCACTCAATCTCCTTCTTCGGAATCAGATAGCATAATATACCGGGTGTATTTGGAACGCTTGCGAAGATTAAACCCTAATAATATACTATATAATGCATATAACCATTTATCTCAGCTACCTTTTTTTAAAGAAAATTTTAGGACTTGTGTATTTTGCAAACCCACAATGTATGTATACACACTATGCAATCATGATAACCGCGAGACGCGCAACTAGCGGGCGCACTAAAGACGCGCGCGGTGCGGGAGTTCGTTCACCTCGTGCATGCGGCGAACGCTATCAGCTGATTCAGTCCACTAGCCTTTTATGTTAAGTTTATTACATTGCTGTTTTTTTCAAAAAACCATTATTTTAAAGCATTTTCATCAAATTCCTGTAACATTATGTTTACTAAACCAGATTATACAAAAAAATTAAAATAAAAAAGGCAAAGGCAACGCGTTTTTTCACTTGTATCATGTCAGGCTATGCCAACACTATCATACCTCTTCGTTTTTGCAAGCGTTCCAAATACACCAGGTATATTTTTATATAAACTTTTTTTAAATTGAGACTCCTCCTTTTTTCTTCTTTGTAGTACCCTCAACTGTTGCATAGTAACGCTACACTGTCAATGTAATATTTATACAAAAATCAGTAAAAAATTAGTTTGCCTTTACAGACCAAACCAAAAACTTAAACAATGAAGAATGTGTATTTTCTTTTTTAACTTGAATTAAGACTTATGTATGTGCTAACCTTATGTAGTAAATGACAACAAACATTTTGTTATATTGTTACAATGCATTTGGACAACACAGAGGCTTGCATTGAACATACAAATGCTTGGAATACATGCTGTTATAGAATTTACAAGTCTCCCTCATATTTTATAAGTAATCCCAGGTTTAAACACATGCTATTGACATATAGCAATATATTATATAACAACTATTCTATTCATAATAACAATGTACACAATTCAAAGGAGCCAGGAAAAACTGGTTATTCCTACTTAGTTTCTCTTTGAGCATTCACACTGCGCATAAATGAATTTTGCATAAAAAAATCACTTGTATCTATTTCTGAAAATAATTAAGATTTCATTTATTTTAAATACTTTACAACAGCCATGGAAATAAAAAGACTGAGGTGTCACCCATTTATTCAAAGTCATATTAATTACTATATTTTGTAAAGGGAAAATACAAAATGATTCTAATATAAATTGTAATCCACAGCAAAAGTCGAAATATATTTATTTCAATAGAATAGTTGTTTTAACACCACATTAAAGCATGCATAGACATAAATTAGATAATCTTACAGTTTCCTGAGAGCACCAAGTGGTAGCGCTCTTGCCTTAAAGTAAATCTTACAATATATTAAACCCAAGTAATTTAGAATTTTGATACAAATTTTCAATAAAAATACCAATACATCATTGAATCATTTCTTTAACAATTCACATTATTAAATACAATTAAAATAACATAATTTTGAATTTAGAATATATCTGGCATAATTTTGAATTCAGAATAATAACAGTTTCAAGAATATATAAAATGGCAACAATCTTTAGAATATCTTTCAAATTTTAAAATATAATATTAACAACAAAGTGATGAAACATAAAATATATTTACTTAGCTATATTGTACTTTAATCTAATCAAAATTATTAGATATGTATGTATTTTTACTTGTATCACAACAATGGTAAGTTGTAACTTTTGACTCAATTATTTATTATTACCAATATGTAGTGATTGTTTGTTTTAATATAGGAATGAGAGGATTCAATATATTTTTGTTTCATTATTTTTTAAAACGTTATTAGTGGAGGAGTTAGTATTCTCACCAGGGTGCTGATTGAAAGTGGCGCAAAACATACGTTTTTGTCGGAGTTTACCGCAGACGTGTGCAGTCCTTTACCTACATGCTGAGTACCCTGAAAACATAGCCTTATCACTCACGTAATTCAACTCTATCAATTAAAGAATCATATTAGATCACGTGAGGTTATTTGATATCATGAAAATGTATTGCGTTTTATGAATAAAAAAAATTACTTAATACAAAACTGTAATCAAACGACAGACACTATAAATGACTTTCGTAGGTCATAATTTTGGAAAAGAATATAGAATTGGTGTAAGAATGTTACGAAACAGTTTTCAAATGTAAGTCAGCATTCGTTATATACCAGACATTGTCATTAATACGAAACTATTATATACCTGAACCACACCACGGAATAGATTTCTAGTAATAAGAGACATTTTTAGTAAAGCAAAAACCTAATAAAGGTTTATTTTAAAATGTTAAATGTTATTTTTGGCTTTTCTTGACGTCTACGACAAAGTTGATGTCTGACGTCTGCCAAATGAGTTATGACTTATGACATTTGTCAATTTTTGCTACGTTCCAATGGATACTGAATAAACCGCAGAAATCTAATTTAAAGTATAAGATAAATATTTATAGGCTATTATGAAATTTAAAATTGCGTAAGTAGGTAATAAGAATTAACGTTTTACTTATAATATTGTTAATTATTTTTATATATTCATTTTATTAATAAGAAAACGATTAAATGACATAGGTAACATAATTTATATTATTGCCTTCTAATAATCGGCAACTTCCTATATTCACATTGTAGTAACAAAATATCAAATGTTTAATATTTTACAATATAATTCTAATTTAATTAAAATTTCCATAAACAAATAAATTTAAATACGAGTCTGGCAACATTGTGAAAAGCGGATGAATTGATTTTACGTCATTTTCCGAGGTCTTTTGACGGCGCAACATTTGAACTCTGAATACTGATAAATCTGTGGTAGTAGTGATAAAACACCAAAAAAATATGATTGCTTGTACATTCTAGTCGGAAATTTTTGTAATAATAATCATTAAAAACATATGCATATACAATAAACTTAAATACCTCAAAGGTAAGCGATTTTTATAATACAAATTATGAATTTTGTTTTTAAAAATGTATAATATTCACAAATTTGTATTTTCGAGTATTTTGTTATATTCTTTTTCGCACACATAAAACAATAATTATATTGATATTTTAATGGAAAAATGTGAGTGTAATTTTCAGTCATAATTTCAATATATACGGTTAAGTAATAATGGTTGATCAATATTTTTCGGAACGTTTATCGACGAAGAAGTAGCCGAGCGATAATAGTTCATTAGGTCAGGGCAGGCCTTGTTACTAATAAAATAAGATATGGTTCCCTTATTGATCCCTAATTATAATAATATTCTAAATATATTAACTGATTATGATAAGATGTATAATATAATATGGCTATTCATTCGTCTTATATAAGTGTTAATTACAAAAGAATAAGGTACCTATTATAGTTAAGAGTATAGCTACGCTATATAATATAATTTCATTAATACTATTATCCGGCTAACAGACCCATCTTATTAACCGACTTCCAAAAGGAGGATGTTATCAATTCGTCGGATTTTTTTTTTTGTCTAGACAAGACAGATTATTTTTTTATACCATTCACCATATGAATTTAAATTATTCTTATCACATTCTAGATAATTAAGTCTTTACACAATGATAACGTTATGATAGATGTAGCGAGAATAGTAAAATATTTTAATTTAAAACTTAAGGTTGCAAGGTAACCGTCCACATGCATGTCCCCAACGTACGCATATCACGCACGGCACGCAACAGATATTAGTAATACGGTGCGGATCAGTATACGTATAGGTACTACACTTGTATGACATTACATACAAAGTAGTCTTTTTTTTTTTGTTTCCGCTGGGGAATGCTCTTATACATACTACCGGGCCCGGGAAAGCCCGGGAGTTATGTGGGACTCTCTGCGCCCGAAAAGATGGTAAAGTGGGCGCAGACTGTACCCACTAAACCCCAGCGGTGTTCTCCACGTCGTCTGGGTGACCCGGCGAGGGAGCTGTGGACGTCCTCACCAACATACAAAGTAGTCTAAAACTCAGCCAATGGACGCGTATCTTAAGAATGCATAAATATGGTAAATACTCGTCTACTGTAGTACTGTCGTTAATTTACCACGGTAAAAATTGCAGTGTTATCTTTTCCATAGTACAAAAAGTAGCACTGGCTTTACCAAGGTACAAATCTTACAAGTAACTTGACCAAAGTGTTAAACTTTACACTAAAAATAAGATGCGCGAAATACTCTCTCATCCCATGGTCGGATATGTACAATTATTATTAAATTTTGGGACTACATAATATGCATAGATATTAGATAGATAAATACCCTTACACCAAAGTAATTTTTTTTCGCATTTCCTTTTCGCAATCTATACAAAAGAGATATATTTAGAGTTTTCAGTATTACAGCCTATGATGAATAATTCTTGACTGAAATAGTCCACCGTGCACCTTCATATTCAGTTCAGGAAAAATTCAGGAATGAAAATAGATTAATCAGCCTACATAATGGTTTGTTACCACCCTAAAGATAGTAAGAGGATAGGAATAGGATAGGTTTCTTTCCTTTTTTGATATTTTGTAATGAAAAAAAACATTTCGACGTTACTTTATTACAAGTGATCACTCATATGATAGAGTTGTTTTTTTAAGTGTATTTATATAATGGTATATAGTAACACATGGTATAATCATTGCTTGGTAACTAGTTCGTGTCCGGCTCGAAGGACCAAAAAAAATTGTATCGGACACTTTTCGATTGCAGTGTATTAGAATAACTGACATGTGAAATATTATAGTCTAGATCAATTCTAAATCAAAGCAATCAACAGATCTGTTAACCTTTTAGGTCGCATATGCATTGCCGCGTTTAGAACATTCAACAGTTGAATCTACCACTCCGATCTAATTATATATTGTCCTGCACAAAACATTTCGTAGACCGAATTGTAAATGTAAGTGATTCCATCTCGAATCCACTTGAACACTCAAAAATTGTCCTCAAAATCGGTTTAGCCGGAGGAGTTTAGTGACATACACACGCACAGAAAAATTATGATATAAAAAGATCTAAATAATATATTAATAAATAATAAAATTGATAATAGTTGTTATACATAGTGTGTAGCAGTGTAATAATTTACATAAAATTCTTCTATTCTATTCTATTCTAGTAACTGAGTGGGACTTATTAAAATTGTTTAAACTAACATAAACAGTATATTGACTACGAGACAGTCTCGTGAACAATATGATAAATATTGTATAAAATACTAGCAGCGTCCCGCGGTTTTGCCCGCGTGAAGTACGCAAAACCGCCCAGAATTAATTTCTTATCTACAGCCACATAAGGTTTAAGTGTTATGTCGTGTCCCAGATGATACCTGATAACACCCCCATTACATTTTATACTCATGGGGGTAAAAGGGCCTAGCGATAAATTTAATATGTTTATGAACGATCACGCCGCGTTACCTAGTAATAGTTGCGGTTCTTATGACAAACAGGTTCTTACCTTTACCGTGGTTCTTACTGTCTCATGTTCATATATTTTCAAGGTTTATCTTTTTCCCTTCTTTTGAGGGTCTTTTACCCTCTAGCGACTTAAACATCATTAACATTTATTACTTCCTAGAAACAACAAGAGTCCCTTGACAGAACAACTCGACATCTTCATCTTGGCCAAAGAGCTTTATATCATCAGGGTACAAAAATACACACAACAGCTGATCCATTATCCTTTAGCCATGGCGTCACAGTATGTCATTAAAAATGTACCTTTTTGTAGCAAAGCCCCTAGCTGCTTCACCCTTGGCTCCTAGACTTTTAACCCATTTCAAGAGTTCTAGACCAGGTCTAGAACCTGGAAATACCTACTAAAGATAGAAACCTGTAGTAGGTATTTCCAGGGCCATCAGACCGCCCGTGACTCGCGCCAGCCGCCGGAGCTCGGTCCACCGCTTTACCCGTTTCACTTGGCTACTTTATGGGCGGGCTCGCCATTGTGCGTGGCCTGTTATTACCACTGGGGAGTGGAGGGGGACGGCTGGAGAGGGCACCCCCGAACCAGTCCCGTGAAATATGGGGATAATTTATATTTTACTAGCTGTTGCCTGCAGTTTCGCCCGCGTTACTCAACTCCTATATATCACAGCGTGATGTTATATAGCCTATAGCCTTCCTCGATAAATGGGCTGTCTAACACTGAAAGAATTTTTCAAATCGGACCAGTAGTTCCTGAGATTAGCGCGTTCAAACAAACAAACAAACAAACTTTTCAGCTTTATAATATTATTATAGATAATCAGTGTTGTTCTGATGTATATAAGCTATATTACTGTAAAATTTCATTAAAATCCATTCAGTAGTTTGTGCGTGAAAGAGTAACAAACATCCATACAAACTTTCGCGTTTATAATATTAGTAGGATAGCTAGTTTGAACCAAAAATTGTTAGCGTCTGAATGTAGTGATTAAAGAAAGTGTAATATTTTTACGTATGTACTAACATTATTTAAAATTTAAATAAAAAATCTTATTCCAAACTAGGAAATAAATTATTTACGTTCATTTTTATGTATTCTTTCTTGTCATAATGTACACATTTTCTTGCGGAGACAGATAACTTTGTTTACACAAGCACTAAGAGGATAAGTTGTATAAATATAACAAAAGATTGATAGCTTGTAAATCATTAATGATCAGACAATACAATTTGAAAAATACAATGATTGTTACTGAAGTGTAATGATAAACATACAAGCTGGTAATGATTATGTATATACAAGCAAACTCGATTACATTTTATTGCATCTAAGCACACGACGTGACGACGTGGACGAACGCTTTATTCCCATGCTTACCGCCATATATTTTTCAATAGATGTCACCTTATATTTTTAAAATTATTGTTCATCACATACTAAGATGTTCTCCGCGGTAGTCCCAAAACTGAAAAAAATACAATTCTATTTAATAAACAGCCTAGGTATAACCTATAATATCCAAAAGCCTTTTTTTCTAATATTACTCTCGACTCGAGAGATTAGCACGTTATAACAAATATCTCTCACTCGTCACGCTACTTATATAAGTATAGATAATGAGCCTTTGAAAATTATTCCTCCTTTTATTTTTTCTAGTTTCCAATTTCAAATTATTGTTACAGATATTTCAAATGGCCGCCATAGACCTAGACAAGCCCAGATATGACCAGAGCACGTACATGGGAAGGGCGAAACACTTCCTTCTCCTCACCAACCCATTAAATGTCCTAGCGTCCAATTCAGAGTTGGATGAAGCGAAGAAAATCGTCACAGAATTTAGGTTAGTACCCTGCATAATATGTTCCAAGATAGATGCAGACGCCAAAAGGGAAGGGAGTCGCCTAACTATTGTTTGTGAGGTATAATCAAATACCAGTGGGAGGGGTGTGCTTGGCAATTAAGCGCTCCCCACGGCATGAGTACCTGCTGTACTTTCGGAAAGAAGTTCAGGACAGGCATTTTAATTACTGACTTACCATCTTAATCTCAGGATAGACAGGGAAATGAGATTCCTGGGGCAGTCCCAAGAGAACTAGATTATGTTCATATGCGACGTTGGCCACTTATCATTATGTGGCTCGTCTACCAGTTTTCTTATCCAACGAACAAACATAAAAAGTTGAAAGAATCGGCCAAGTGGGAGCCTTACTCGCGCACGAAGAGTTCCGTACCATTATAATAACATATACAATATTAGACACTAACAACAATACACGTTTATATACGAATATCTTCAATATCTATTTTATTTTAATTATTTTTAAAGTTAATTTATAACTAAATATTCTGTGAATATTTCAACAGGTAGACGCTATAGAGCAAAAAACGGCAAAAAAATCAACTGTTTAGCTATCGCAGTTCTTGAGTTAACCTGGTGACAGACAGACAGAGAAGTCTTAGTAATAGGGTCCCGTTTTTATCCTTTGGGTACGAAAGTTCCATAAAGAAGTTTTCATTTGATAATAAAAACTAAAACAAGTTTAGCGAAATTATACTCTACTATAATATAATCCTACGTACAGCTTGGCAAAAAAGAGTATTAATTTAATATTATTAATTTAAATTAGTAAAGAGTGACAGGGGAACTAAATATTTTACTAAATGGAAACCTATGATGTTGACAATACTTGGCCGACAAATACTAGATTTTGAACAAAGCTTAGTGTTTCACATTTATTTTTAACGATTTGATTAAATTATCTTACTTATTTCCCATATTATGATGAAACGTAAGTGAGAATGGCGCCCTCATTTTTTCCATACTCTTTTTTGCCTAGCTGTAATTTTAATGCAGTTTCAAGTAGGACATAGATCGTGGCCAGTTGCCTAATAGGACGTGAAATCCTCCTGCTAAAGTCATAGCCCTTGTTTCAGACGGACAAGGAAAATCCCACCTGGATATGACGAGGACAAGCTGTGGGCGACGAAGTACCTCTACGATAGCGCCTACCACCCGGACACTGGCGAGAAGATGCTGTTGATCGGCAGGATGGCGGCGCAGGCACCCATGAACACCATCATCACTGGATGTGAGTACTGAGGATTTGGATCCTTCGAGAAGTTGCCGCGATTCGTCTAGATTCTTATACTTGTCATTTGGATCCTTCTAGAAGTTGATGCGATTAATCTATATTTTCATACTGATGATGTGGATCCTTCTAGAAGTTGCCGCGATTCCTCTAGATTCTCATACTGATGATTTTGATCACTCTAGAATTTGCCAAGATTCGTCTAGATTCTCATATGAGATGTCCAGAGTCATGGCGTAGATTTACTTACAGTTTTTTTTTCTTAATCAGATTTACTAGATACTTGAAAAGTTTCCAGCACATTAGGTACTTTCAAAAGATACTTTCAAATGAATATAAGACGAGGCATTTAGTTTTTTGCAAATATCAGATAATATAAGTGTTAAACAATTTTAAAAAAGATCCTTAAAGAAGAGATGATTTTCAATATAAAAGTTCATATACACGAAACTTTATTGTTTTTATTTATGGTTTTATTTCAACACTGAAAATTAAGTTATATATATATATAAAGAAAATAACGACTCTCATTTATAGGAGACGTAATCATCTTTATGTTTGAATTTGCCGCGTTTCGCACAGAGTGATAGACTCGGGTTATCGATGGTAAAACATGAATACTCGATGGTCGGGATTCTAACCTAAAAATACCGAACATTGAAGATTTCAATTATTGGTTTAAAGGTTATTAATTTTAATAAGGAATAATAAGTAAATCACCTGGAGTAAAAACTTTTAATGTTGTTTTCTGTTTTTATTGCAGGTAAGACTATTTCTAACTGTCTTTTGTAATTTTATCTTGTAAACAGAAAATAAATAAATGAATCTGTTTTTATTGCAGAAACCCAACTGAGTTTTTATTTCGAGAAGGAGTGGTATATAATAACCTTATTACAAAACAACATTAAAAGTTTTTACTCCAGGTGATTTACTTATTATTCCTTATTAAAATTAATAACCTTTAAACCAATAATTGAAATCTTCAATGTTCGGTATTTTTAGGTTAGAATCCCGACCATCGAGTATTCATGTTTTACCATCGATAACCCGAGTCTATCACTCTGTGCGAAACGCGGCAAATTCAAACATAAAGATGATTACGTCTCCTATAAATGAGAGTCGTTATTTTCTTTATATATATATAACTTAATTTTGTATTTTCGCCAATTTCGCCATCATTCAAGGCCGTAGGTATAATTTTTTGATTAACTGGAGATTGTGGTCCCATCTGACATTCATTAGTATCAGGATTGAAGCAATCTTCTATTCCCAGGTATGATCACGTTTTACAAGACTACAGCGGCGACGGTGTTCTGGCAGTGGGTGAACCAAACGTTCAACGCGGTGGTCAACTACACCAACCGCAGTGGGGACGCACCTTTGCCCACCTCGTGAGTTCTTATTACGTACAGCAGAAGATATACACACTGACTCACACTGTATACATGAGCGAGCCTTACACGTCCGACTAGGGGGCGATGGTCACTTTCAAATTCAATTTCAAAATATCCTTATTTCATATGTATTTTTTTTTGTGTAAGAGATTGAAAATGGGGAGCAAGGGAGAAACGGGAAAAATACTTTGAAGTTGCTCTTTTGTTAGTGAACTAATCCTAGAATTCTCCTCGAAAAAGGCTGGGAAAAACTTAACCTTATTCTAGCCAACAAGTTAGGTCTTACGATATTTTCCTTCACCAGTTTATTTCGATGGTTATTTAGGCTTATATGTGTGGTCAGGTGACCCATATGCTACTTCTAATGTTCTTAACATTGCTTGCTCTCTTGTAAAAGAATACATTTTATGTATGCCTTAAAAGATTTTATCTTGAGGGCGCATGCAGGTTTTCTCCAAAATTATTATTGGTATTGATCGCTCCTACATCAAAGATAGGATTCTGGGCCCAGATTGCTTTATGCTGACATAGGAGACGATCTGTGACGATAATTTCAACAAAAGTAAACTTCATCTTTGTAGAATTACTAGTAAAAGACTAGAGAAAAAGCAATTGTATACATTTTACAATATTGTTAAAATTGTAGACAGCTGCTTGCATCCTACTGCGCCGCCTGCGGAGGCGCGCTAACCACCGCTCTCTACCTCAACAGCAAAGTTAAGGTAAGATACTACCTTTGTTTTTTCTTTAACGGCGGGAAATGCTCTGAGGCATCCTGCTGAGGAGTGGGTCCCCCATTGTTCCTATGTTCCGTTGTCCCCTCTTCTTAAAGAGCCAAGAGGGGTACAAAGAGCAGCCCCCTCAGTTCAATTCGCTTCGCCCAAGGTGCTGGGCACACCTTAGACCACCACGACAAGGCTTGAACCATGGTGGGGAAGGTAAGATACTACCTTACGTCATAATATCTACTCGCAATACGCACATTTGCACGCTCGCACTCACTTTATCGGTAGGAGGGGTGCGCTTGCGCCGTGCTCCATCTGCATCGGTACTACCATCTTGCTTGTTTCTTCTATTCCTATCCTACTTCTACTATTTCTATTTTCTACAGTTAAATAGCTTTGCTTTGTTTTCGGACTTATCACCAGGTGGCACGTTTGCTGCCTATCTGACTGCTATAAAAAATAACATATGAAAACAAATGATTTAAAAAATCGATAAAGGTGGTAACACTTTTGTTTTATAAAAAAATATATGTTTACTAATGAGTGCTCTAAAAGGCTATATTGGTACCCCCATCTTGCTTCTTTCTTTCGGTAAACAGCTTTGATATGTTTCGGAGAGAAGGGCAGGACAGGAAATTTTAAAAAACTAGAGTTGTAATAAAAGTAGTCAAAAGAGTAGAGACCGAAGTAACAACCACACCTAGCGCTCATCTTTATTCTTTAAAAAAAATCCCCTCGCAAATCTTTTGTTCGGAATTTAATTCGCAATCCCGTTCTACCCCAAGTGAAGTGATTTCAAGTAAGTATATACCAGCATAAATAACAGAATTTTTAGTTAGTATCCACGCAAAAAATATAAGACTAGGTATTTGCCACATTTTTACCCGACCCAATACTCCAAAATAAATAGCCTTCCTTAAGAATTGTGCTATAAAATGCAATAAGATTTTTTTCATCATAAACGATAGTTTCGGAGATAAGCGCGTTCAAACAAACAGATTTTCAGATTTATTAATTTAGTACCTATGTATAAATTTATGATAATTTTACTAGAGTTGTCTTCAAACCCTACCTCAAAATTATGTAGGTACCTATTTGCTTTTTTTCTCTCGTCATAATATTGTAATTAGACAATCAACGCCCTGTAATTTTCCAATATCTGCTGATGTATATCATCATTAACTGATATACTCATTAAATGCATGATATGCAATTTTAATCAATATTGATAAATGCTTTTACTCATAGGCGCATCAATTTATATTTAACATCGTATTTGATGTAAACGTTGTTTTCTATTCGAAAGGGCTATTCGTCCTAATGGCCTTTAAGATCAATCGAAACAGTAGGTGGGCAGATGACTCACCTAATAATTATTTGAAAGGGGGTCGCCCTCCGCGCGAGGGGCTCATCGCGCGCTACTTGGGAGAGTAGGATTTAGACTAGTCAAATCCGAATATCCGATACGGACTACGAATGTTTTTCGGTTGAATTTACTTTATCATCATGAGGGCCGGCCCTCATCACACCCTCAGGAGAGGGAGGCGGCCGGGTCGGTGGATGTGGTGTGAACAAGTGAATTGGCCCGGCACGACCGGGGTGGTACCTTTCGCTCACATAATATCGGCGTCAAGTGACAGCTAAGCGGTCGCGTTCTGCTCTTTTGTCCCCTCTCGCTCAATTCGCTTCGCCCAAGGTGCAGGGCTCACCCTAGGCTACTGACCTCCACCACCACGTCAAGGCCTGAACCATGGTGGGGTCCAATTTAGATACCTGCAAATTACATTGTTTTACATATTACACGAGTTATATTCATTATAATGTACCTATAGCAACTATGGTCAAGTAATGTGCCGTGGTTTCTATAAAGTATCCGAAATGTCAGGCATGTAAAAAACTCAAAAAACCGCTAAAATATTTATAGTTATTACACTTTACACATGCACGAATAGTTAGCAGTGCATCCTTATTTCAATAAGTAATCCCAGCTGACATTGAAACGTCATATGTTCCTAACTCGAAAGTCACGTAAACAAATAAGAGAGCGTTATCAGTGGTTATCATATCACGTCGGGAGGTGTGGCGACTTTTTAATTTACTAAAATAACCCAAGGCTGGTACGTTTCCGATCGATGTTAAAATCTGCCGCGATCTATCTTTGTTCAGACTTGTGTACAATAGCAAAACAAACTGTGAAATTGGCCATGTTTACTTGTAACTATACTGTAGAAGATTTTTAGAGGTTCGTAAATGGAATGCTAAAGGACCTTCGGTCTGCACTAGTTTTCTTGTATGGTTTTTATAGTGGAATACCAGATTGAAACAGGCAAATACAGTGGATAAATAAAAATCGAGATTTATTAAAAAATATACGGATCGTGTTTTGAATGAATTAAAAAAAATCACTAGTAGATTTTCTTTAGAAAAAATGTAATTCGACATAGTTTTATCCTGATCTTTGGGTTGCATCGCTTTGTTTTAGGTTGCAAAGTAGATCCCACCATGGTTCAAGTCTTTTCGTGGCGGCGGGGCTCAGTAGCTTGAGGTGTACCCAGCACCTTGGGCGAAGCCAATTGAGCCGAGGGTGCTGCTCTTTGTACCCCTCTTATAAGAAGAGGGGTCAAAAGAGCAGGGGGACAAGGGGAGAGGATGGGAACCTCACCCCATTGTACTGTCCCGACGTTGGGAGGGGTTGTTCTGTGGTGCGGGACTACACCTCTGTGGACGTGCCGTTGGTCCCTTGAGGGACTGACTACCCGTCGAGGTGCCCCGTTTGCTCAACAGATCCGGGGCACATCACCAAAGGCGGCATTGGTGGCACTCACCGGGATTTAGTGGGTAGAGCTGCGTCCACCTTACCACCTTTCGGGCGCAGCGAGTCCCACATACCCGCGTGGGGAGACCCATTCCCCCTCGGGATGCCCCGGCGTAAAAAAAAAAGGTTACAAAGTTGACGGTCCAAGACACAGATATTTCTTAATATTTCTATGGTTGGACCATAGAAATATTATCATAGAACATTATGTATGATATGCTGGGCGTAAATGGTGCCATATCAGCCGTATCAATGATACGGGGTCCCAAAATCTGTCAGACTACAAAATGCGAAAAATCCTCTGTTGGGGCATCCTCGGGAAGAATGGGCCCCACGACAAATATACGGGGCCCGCCCGAACAAGGCAAGCTACACCACTGATGTATATTACCCACATGTAGTATCTATTGGTAAACATGTGTATTTGCTGTGATTATAATGGTATGAGCTCTCACTTATCGCGACAGCAGTAATGACAAGACAAACATGTGACGTATCCAGTCCACTTAGCACTGCGGCTCGCTGCGTCAGAGACACTGCCCACTACCGACCTTACGTAAACTAGAAGGACCCGAATGACAGAGCATTTGCTCGGTTTTTTTTTTGGTAATCCAATTGAGCTTCTTTGTCTCACCTCAAACCAAACACAAAACACTCCTTTCGTGTTTTAATAGATTCAGATATGAATTAGATTATAGATAATAGTTTTTCTCATAAAAGAAGGACTCGAAGCCTTCGGTTTCGAACCCATCCGATTTCCCACCATTTTTTTTGGCGCCGGGAAATAATCATAAGCATTCCGCGGAGGGGGAGGGGAGCCGAAAGATGGTAAGGTGGACGCAGCTCAATAAAACCCGGCGAGTGCCACCAATGCCGCCTTTGGTGAGGTGCCCTGGATCTGTTGAGCAAACAGGGCGCCTCGACGGCTAGTCAGTCCCCCAGGGGACCGACGCCACCTCCACAGAAGGGTTGTCCCGCACCACAGAACAACTTCTCCCAACGTCGGGACAGTACAATGGGGTGAGGTTCCCGTCCTCGCCCCTTGCCCCCTGCTCTTTTGTCCCCTCTTCTTATAAGAGGGGTACAAAGAGCTCCCTCGGCTCAATTCGCTTCGCCCAAGGTGCTGGGCTCACCCGAGGCTATTGAGCCACACCGCCACGACAAGGCCTGAACTGTGGTGGGGAAATTAGAAGTACCTGGATGACCGAGCATCTGCTCGGATTTTTTTTTGGTAAATCCAATTGATTTTCTTGGTCTAACCTCAAACCAAACACTCATTTAGTTTTTTTAGAAAATCGTCTCAGATACGAAATAAAGTTTTTTTCATAAAAGAAGGAACTCGAACCTCTGGCTTCGAAACCACGCGATTTCCTACTATTGAAGTCGCCGGGAAATGCTCTTTGGCATCCCACGGGGGAGGAGGGACTACCTAGGCGTGGGACTCGCTGCGCCCGAAAGATGGTAAGGTGGACGCAGCTCAACCCAATAAAACCCGGCGAGTGCCACCAATGCCGCCTTTGGTGAGGTGTCCCGGATCTGTTAACCAACAGGGCACCTCGACGGCTAGTCAGTCCCTAAAGTAGAAAATATTTCGGCGCGCATACTAGGATGAGATGGAATTGTACAAGACAGAAGTCATTGCTTTTTTTCTAGTAAAGTTTGTTTCTAGTAGGTAAGTGTTATTCATGGACCTACCAAGCTTGCCTAAACTTTTTCCTGTCTGATCGGTAAAAGTAAACTTAGTAAAAAGATGAGTAGACCTGAGTAAGGATAAACCAACAAACTAACAACTTTGCCAATAACGAATATTACAAGCACGGAGATTCGAACTCTTTAATTTGAAAATCGAATTATATTTCGAATTCGAATATATTCGAAGCACTGAGATTTGAATTTTGAACGCATGAAAATCGAAGACTGATCTAGAAACCTGATTGCTTCAGAACATGAAGAACCCAATGTACGCTCGCTTGGTCCCTTTCGCGGCGGTGTGTGGCGCCAACTTCATCAACATTCCCATGATGAGGAGCGGGTATGTTATTTTATACTATACTAGTTTTTGCTCGCGGATTTTCTCACGTTATTTTCGACCTTTTAGAGGTCCGTTCTTAAAAATGACAAAACGAAAGCCATAGATCACTCTTTTGACCATCTCTCTAACCAAAATATATACGGTATTTTCGTCACAAACAAATAGCAGGTAATTAACCCTTGCCTATTACAATAAAGGCTAATTGACCACTCACCATTTGGTCGACTGCTGCTCTCTACCCCAAGCATCGAGCATATAACCGGAATAGAGCAGTAATGTTGTGTTTTGAATGAAAACAATTTCCGTAAAATTAGTGGCGCCACGCTGCGCCGGTTCTGCGCTCTGATTGGCCGACTGATGGACATTGATGAATGATTGGCCGATGGGACGTACACACAGATCACTGGTTGGTTGGATTACCATTACGTTAGTAACAAATCACTGACAAGTTTCGAAATTTTATGGCGCACTCTATCCGGTTATATGCTCGATGACCCCAAGTAATATTACCCTCGTTGAATTGCAGGGAGATAATGAACGGCACCCCGGTGTTCACCGCTAACGGGGACAGGGTGGGAGACTCGAGGAAGGCGGCGGTGTACGGCATTGGGCTCGTCTGTCTCTCCAGGGTGCTCATGGCTGTGCCGGGAATGAGTGAGTAAAACCCCTTTAGTCAAATCGCAAACTAGCTTAGCAAAAATAGGTACCTAATAAAGTAGCTTTTCGACAAGAGTACGTTCGAAACTCGAAAATAAAATTTTGGTCGTATTTTTATAAAAAGTAGTTGAACGATATATCAGAAGCAATAGCAGCATTTTGCGGTTTCACCCGCTTAGTTAACGTCCCCGTGGAAATACGGGGAGAAAATGTATGTTACTCGGTAAAAATGTGAATCTAAAGAATGTTTTAAATCAGTTTAGTAGTTTTTGAGTTAATTCGTAACAAGCAAAAAATCAAGTCTCTCCTCTTTAAACATTGGTTTAGTAATATTTCAGTGCTGGAAGCTTTGATAGGCGTCTCATAAAGAAAAGATTATCGAAGGATATTCGATGTTCTTTTAGAAATTATTTTGGCCTCTACAAAAGAGACCATTAAGCGCGGGCGCTTTCGTAGTCCTGACTTTACCCCTTTTTACGGTGGCCCCTCATTTCTGGAGGCCCTTTAAGATTTGGGGCCACGTTTCTTGTGGAATCCCTTTGTCAGCATCTTTTGTCGAGGTCCTATATAAGCCCCTGTACGATCAGCATCAATAAAGAAACATCCTAACTTGTATTTGTTGAAACCCTACTTTATGGAGTGTGGAGGTGCCCTTAGTCAGTAAACCTCTTTCCAGCGCTGACCCCCATGATCACCAACGCGGCGACCAAGCGCGGCATGTTCAACCGGCGGCCCCTGATGGTGATACCCTTCCAACTGGCGCTGGTGGGGCTGTGCGTGACGTTCGCCACGCCGCTGTGCTGCGCTCTGTTCCAGCAGCGCGCCTCGTTGCCCGTCTCCAGCTTAGACAAGGAACTCAAGGTGAGGAACCGTCTTGGACTTCTAGGTTTTTTTAGTCGATATAACGGCTTAAAACTTAAATTTCACTCCTCACTCCTTTTAACTATCCCATCCAATGGGCCACCGGAACCTCACAAACCGTACAATACGCGACAGCATAGCTGTCACTTTACGCTAGTATTATGTGAGCGAGAGGTATCTACCACCCCGGTCGTGCCGGCCCAGTTCGATTGCAAAGCAGCATGGCACTACCTCTTACTAGCACCATGGCACTACCTATTACAAAAAAATGGTAAAATTATAACAAAGCTTGTAAAATGTAATTTATAACATAACGAACAACACGTTTGTTTGTATGATGAATAAAATCCCCAATTTCCGGATTTTATGGGGTAAGGAAGGTGTATGCATAAAAAGTTTTTTTTTTTACTTTGATATTTCTGCAGGACTTCTAGTTTCGTAGATAATATAATAATGATAAGAGGTGCACCAAATCTTGGGCCAAATCCATATACGGCGCATCTCTAACTCTAATAATATTATGTATTGTTTTCTAATGTTTACATGAATTTCATTCACTATAATCAAACAATTATTACGGATTTTATCGCGGTGTACTCAGTCCTCCCGTGACCATGGTTGCTGTAAAGTAACCGAAACGTCGGGCTTGTATAAATATTAATAAATCGCGATAAAGTCCGTTGTAATTGTTTCGCTAATATTATGTTCAGTTCCTTTATGTATTAAGATACAAATCTAATTGTATACCCTATCCATTATAGGAGGTGGTAGAGAAGAAATATCCAAATGCAAAAGAAGTTTACTTCAACAAAGGCCTATAAATTTTGACAAACAAGACAAAATATAGCAAAAAAATTGCAGCCTGGCAAGAAAAAAGAAGAAAAATTTATTATGTTTTTATAATGAAAAAATAATGAAAGTGATTCAACGAATACTAATTATTACTTGCTGAATGTAGAAATGACGTTGCAATTATTTAATTTATATGCAAAATGCTCTAAAATTTTAAATTAACTTCTTTCCGGTCAAGCAATAAAACTCGCACGTACATTACTTTAAAAAAAATCGAAAAATAGTCCCGTGCAAATTACAATTGTCATACATTTTGTGACTTTCTCTGGTGAAGTATAGACGTAAATGAGCAACGGAGATTGGGTCCCATAGAAACCCATATTGTTTTACTAGCAGCGCCCCTTTCCCGTTCTTTTCGTCCCATTCCCGAGGATAAATTAAAGCCTATGTGTTATTCTGATATATGAGCTATATTATTGTAAAGTTTCATTAAAATCAATTGAGTAGTGTTTGCGTGAAAGAGTAACAAACATCCATACAAACTTTCGCGTTTATCATATATTCTATTCAGGCCCCGACGCGTGACTGAATATATCCTAAAATTTTATCTACAATCGCACACAAAGTCTTTGATACAGGGGCCCGGCTAATATTGGCAAGAGGTCTAATTTAGGAATGCTACGCAGTGGAATATAATTAAACTCTTAAGGTTGAACAAGTCGATGGTGCGAACTCCAACCAATGTAATGCTATCTCACCTGACATAGTGCGCGAACATGTGTGCTAGAATGAAATGCACAAAGATTCATTTCTAAAATGTTCTTTTAGCAAAACAATTATAATGGAAAAACTATTAAGTGTATCTTTTTAAAATAAATTTATTTCAACTTTTGAATAACTAAACTATGTCTGTACGGGCTTTATTTTTAAGCTTTCGTGCTCCATATACTATTTATTTTCAGCCAAAGTTGGGCTAAAATCTGTGTTAAAATACGAAAGTTTAGAAGCTTGTATTTTTTAAATGTATATTTTTTTTACAATTTTGGGTGCATACAGACATAGATAATGATGAGATCAATTTATATTATCCTTAGTTTTGGATGGCCAATGTCAAACTTTGAAGTAATTACTGTTCTGCGTTTGTATGGAAAGATGAGCGACTTGTGTAACCGTAAAACTGGTTAGAATCAAATAGGTCTGACGGACTGATTTTGTAATGTTTATTCGTCTCGGCCAATCTATCAAATTAGCCATAGGTACAAAACTAATTAAGAACACATACAAAATAGCTATATAATGTATGTAGGTTTTTTCCTTGAGTAAATGCGGGTACATAAATGAATCTCATTGTATCGTCAAATGACGTCACACAGACGAAAGCGACCAATCACAGCCTAGTGACGTATAAAACTGATACAAAAGGTTTTTGTACATATTTCGTTTGCAAATTTTATTTTTCATTTTATCTGTAAGGTTTGTTTTTACTTGCAATCACTACCTTTATTTAAATTTATTTTTGATCATATAACATATTTTTTTCATCAATAAACAACAAAACACCTTCACTACAACTGAATTAGTGAACTCCAAAGTAAAAAAAAAATGTAAAATACACACAAGTAGTACAAAAATAAATAAATAGTAGTTAGTATTCGCTGCTTCACTTAGTATTTTTTAAACCTCATATTGCGTCTCAGTTTTCAGTAGTTAACATCGTGGTTTTTGTGAACTATTGACCTATGTAATTATGTATAGTAAGTACCTGTACACGTCAAACCAAATATTTTGCATTCATTTGAAAGAAATACGCAATTTTCATATCATTTTAAATTCATACTGGTACTGGATACGTATAAATAATTTGAATTTGCAAGTTTTTTAAGTGGACACATTAAAATTCTTGAAAATGTTTTTTTTTTCTAAGTATGTTATTAATTGCAATTTTGCTACGCTCAACCACAGAATATGGTTCTGTGCGCTCAACATAGCAGATAAATAGCCATAGATAAAAAATTGGTCTCCGCTGCGCTACGACTAGCGGACTGCGGAGACCAACTTTAAATTATCTATGTAAATAGCAATATTTTACTTTTTTTCGGGTGATTTATGACCTAAGGTAACATTACTTGCAGAAATGTTATTTTAGTAATATTTTTTTATATATTGAGATTTTGTTTAATAAATTAATTATGACGTTCTTTGAATGAGATATTACCTTTAAAATATTTATGTTATCTTTAATATTTCAGTAAATTTTAAAATGTTAGGTAATTATATTTTATATTATCATATTTTACATGTTACTCGTTCGTTTTGTAGAATTTAAAAATTGTTATATGATATTCTATTTATATATTTTTTTGTTATTTAGAGTAGGTTTTTTTTTATTTAATCAATTGGGCGTCCATTTGTCCATTTCACGCCTCATAATCGAAGCGTCGAGAGTGCTCTACTCTCGACATGTCAAAAAACAGTTTTTTCGAAACTGAAATTGATTTTTTGTTATTTATATCGCACTTACAGACTTTTTTTTTTCTTTAACGCTGGGAAATGCTCTGAGGCATCGCACAGGGGAGTGGGTCTCCCCAGGCGGATATGTGGGACTCGCTGCGCCCGAAAGATGATAAGTGTAGCAGGTAAAGTTTTAGTGGGTGGAGCTGCGTTCACTTACCAGCTTTTGGGCGCAGTGAATCCCACATACCCGCGTGGGGAGACCCACTCCCAGTCCCCAACTGGTTGCCTCAGAGCATTTCCCGGCGTTAAAGAAAAAAAAGGCTGTTAATTCGTTGCTAAGCTAAATTTTTAAAAAAAGTTTTGGAGTTTCGAAACTTTTTTTACAAATGTTTTAATGTTATTTTTAAACTAGTAAGGAGCGAAAATTGCATGGAGTAGCGATCTGAATTCAGAATGGACGAAGTCAACGTATAAAACATGTACTAATAAAAGATTAATTGATTTTTTTATACATACATAATAATATATTGTGTGGAATATGTGAAAACGACGCTTCCATATTATGTTATGCCTTATGATATTTATTTCTCTGCTCTTCTCATTAGAATCAGTGGCTTTATGACGTCATACCTGGATACAGATAGGGGCGGCCGGCGAATTTGAGGCGCCGTGGGCTACTTGGGGCACACTTTATTATATTAATTGTTATTTTTAATTCATAACTAATTTGTATAGTAACGACAAATTAAGACGCTAATCTCAGGATTGCCAAAATTGATTGAAATTTTCGATATTTTTTATTTTGATAGGTATAATTCATATTGTTTTCAACAGCATGGGGCTCTGGGCTGCAACCGGAAAAGCCCGTATGTTTGAAGATCCGCCCCTGGGTACAAAGCTAGCTTGTCTTTCATTTTTTATAAGAACCTACTCATAAGTCCCTAAATCAGTATGATTTTTTTTTCCTAGGGAATTGTGAGAATATGAGAGAAATATACAAGGAAGAGCTATTTTGTGAAGGCCCCCAATTTTGTTTCACAAATTAATACATTCCGGGTCAAATACATTCCAATAAGTCAATAATTAGCATTTATTTCATACGAAGCTCGATATTAGCGATATTATTTCAGCTTGTTTAAGTCAATTATGTAAGGACAATAATAATTGTTGTACCCTAAGTGTGTTGTTACGGAGATTGGAGATTTATAAATAAATTTATGCATTTGCAATGTTTTTTATTACTGGACTGATGCTACTTTCCCCGTTCAATACCAATTAAATAAAAAAAAGTTGTCCATCTTGTGACGCCCGATCGAGGTGCCCTGTTTGCTCCACCTCACCAAAGGCGGCATTGGTGGCACTCGCCGGGTTTTAGTGGATAGATTTGCGTACACTTACCAGCTTTCGGGCGAGTCCCACATACCCGCGTGGGGAGACCCACTCCCCCGCGGGGTGCCTCAGATCATTTCCCGGCGTTAAAGAAAAAATAAAGGTCTTCTATGTGAGAAAAATTACTAGATGGGCAATTTTTATTCGCATATTATGGTCTCTAAACTTCAATTATGATAGTTTAAAGATAAAAAGGTCAAGGCATAACATAAAAGATAGTTTAGCAAAATGATCGTATATTTAAAATATTTTCAATAATAATACCGTAATGGCGTACATTTATTTACCATTCCATATATTTGGTATAAGGCAGATTTTCTCGTTAAATAATTAACACTAAGATTAAAACTAGCGACATATAGGCGAGATTAAATTGTTACAAGCCTCTGTTTGAGAGTCAACATTTAATGCATGGGTACCACCATCTTGCTTGTTTCTCACGTGAAACAGCTTTGCTGTGTTTCGGAGAGAAGGGCAAGACAGGTAGTGTAATTACTGGCACCGAGACTTAACATCTTATGTCTCAGGATAGGTAACACAAATGAGTTGCCTGAGCTCGTTCCAGGTATACTAGTTTATGTTCATGGGCGACGTCGACCACTTACCATCAGGTGGCACGTTTGCCAGTTTGCCTATCCAACTAACTTAAAAAAAATCGACAATAAGACTGAGGTAAATGTAACTTTTTTTTTTAATTGGCATTTTGGCCTTTAGCAGCTTCATTGTAAAAACATACATGACCAAAATAACTAGGCATACATTTCTTTGTCATGAACAGTAAGTAACAGTTACTTACAACAGTACGTAACTCTGTATAATATAAAAGAAATATAAAATTAAAATAAAATCATAAGCAAATTATATCAATAGTGAAAAAAATAACATTATCAAAAGTCGAAGTCTTATTACATACATATTATTAAGGATGCCTTAAACTACCGGCCAGATCTTAATCTAATTCAAAACCATGTGACTTTTAAATTAAAGAATCATCCGAATCAGATTAATAAAACCTCCTTTTTTAAAGTAAGTTAAAAATAGGTTTGTTTATAGGTCAATTCATCTATATTCTGCGTCAACAGTAACCTTGTGACGTCATGTTAACAATATCAAAGGTACAGCATTTATTATTTGTGTATATGTTGCAGTCAAAACTCTTAACCAGTCAAAAGTACTATTGACTAGCAAAATCAGTCAAAAGTACTTTTGACCGCATGCTTTATTCAATAATACTTTTGACTAAAATAACAGTTAAAAGTACTTTTGCTTAAAGTACTTTAGTTCACCAAAACTTTTTCTGTAACGGCTACGTTCTGACAAGGAACTGTATATAAACGCAAAGGCAAATAAAAAAATATATACAGTATACTTAAAATAACATCCTTATTTATCACACAGTAGTGCTAGTCTAAAATTAATTATTATTATAATCTTAAACTTATTTCCAAAATACACGAGATGTAACATATGTTCGCACAACTTGGCAGACGACTCGAACGTCGTGACAGCAAACTGCATGACGCTGTCATGTCATTGTATTTTTATCGTTTAATCCTTATTATTCTGGCGGCCTTTTGACCTCTAGTAGCTTCATCAGAAAATCAAAATACCTATCCATATAAAAGCAATGATATACAGATGACATTAGCATTAACCAAA
The DNA here is from genome assembly GCA_963853865.1 of Helleia helle. Taxonomy (NCBI): domain Eukaryota; kingdom Metazoa; phylum Arthropoda; class Insecta; order Lepidoptera; family Lycaenidae; genus Helleia; species Helleia helle. The sequence continues at coordinate 6,541,220 of OY971436.1, forward strand.
CTTCCCATAATGTTGCAAGTCATGAGCCGGTACACAGGCAAAGTCTCTTTAAATAGCCTATTTATTTCTATATTTTGACAAAGGTCTATTGAATACTTAACGGTTTAAGCATGTTGCGTCGAGCAAAGTCGTAAATTTACACGCAATTTTGTCCATATATATAAACATTGTGTACGCAGTTAGCACGTAAGCTTACACGCACACCTGCCCGTAATTTTATACGCACTTTGCCCGTACTTTAGCGCCCACGCACGCAAAACCTGCACGCACGCACGCAGTTACTCGTTGTACGTGATGTAGGCGTTGAGGTAGTCTTGCGCGGGCTCGGCCATCTTGATCGTGGGCACGGAGGTTATGGCGTCGGCCTCCTTGCGCCGCTTGCGGTTGTTCTTGTCCCAGGGCGCGTACGGGATCTTGAGGTGCACGGTCTGTATGTGAAGCTTGACGGCGCTGCTCTGCGAGAACCGCCGGTTGCAGTGCTGACACTGGTAGCGTTTCTCGCCGGTGTGCACCTGTGGATAATTTACATTTAAATTTGTATGTTTTTTTTTCGGATGGATCTACGCTAACGGCCAAAAGACTCTAATGCTTCCTTGGATAATTGTAGTGCCATGCTGCATTGCAGCCTGGCCGGCACGACCGGGGTGGTACCTCTCGCTCACATAATACTGGCGTCAAGTGAGAGCTATGCTGTCGCGATTCGTGCGGTTTGTGAGTTTCCGGTGGCCCATTGGGGGGGATAGGGAAAAGGAGGGCGGCGTCTTCGTGGCTTCTAGTTGTGCGGATGTGTTGAGGCTCCGATTGCTCGTTTGCCCCCTGATGACATTAAAAAACGGATTATTGTGAGCCGATTTGACTTCACTTATGGACTTTTATTAGTGGGGGTTGCCCCCGCCAACGTCTTCGACCACACGGCCTCCTGGCGTCGGGTTTGCGAATTTGTATGTACATATTTTAAATGCAACTAAACAATCTATTGTATTTATTTTGTGACGACAGTGGGAAGTATGTGCCCATACGTCAAAGAATTGATCTCCAGAAACGAAGTAGGTGGGCCATCTAGACGGGACGGTCTTCGTACATTGGCAGGTCATAATTGGATGAACGTAGCGGGTGATCGGCCGTCTTGGCGTTCATAAAGAGGTTGTGAGTACGTACGACGAGGTGGCGATCCCGGTTGCTGGGCATGCTGAAGCGGCGCTCGCAGTGCGGGCACGAGTACGGCTTCTCCCGCGTGTGCGTGCGCATGTGCACTATCAGGTTCGAGTATTGCTGGAATATGCAAAAAAATCATTAATATTAATTATGCAAAATAAAATACAATTAAATTTCATGATATTTGTCACATACCCCTCCATCCTTGTCACAAATGACCATATTTGTGAGAAAAATATTTTTTTAAATTCGACCTGTAGATTCGGAGATAAGCGCATTTAACCAAAGAAACAAACAAACTTTTCAGAGTTATAATAGATTCTGCTGTTATTAAAATTCCTTGCAATGCCCAGTAAAATTTTCATTCACCATTACAAACATAAAACCCTCGACTGTAGTGTATAAGTGAAGTGGCGTGCGTGCTTGTGTAAGTGGCGCGCGTGCGTGCGTGTGAGTGCAGTGGCGTGCGTGCTTGTGTGAGTGGCGTGCGTTTGTGAGTGCGAGTCTCACCCTGGTGGTGTGTCCGCAGATGTCACACATGTATCGCTTGCGGAAGTCGCTGCCGGGGTGCTCAGCGTCGTAGTGCCGCCGCGCCGCCTGGTCGTTTATTAGCAACTTGTCGCACTGTACAGACAGACACACAGTATAACGGGTTATTTAATGAACAAGACATTCGTAGACCATATCGAAATATCGAGCTCCGCAAAACAAGGTAAATATCCCGTTTTGAAAAGACTTAAATGTGAAAATAACCATTTCATTTAAAATCTTACAAAGGCATATTTTTTTAGATCTTAGTACCTGGTATGAGTATCCTTTGATGTCCCCTTGGGTACCACCATCCCGCTTATTTCTCCCGTGAAAAAGCTTCGTTTTGCTTCAGAAAGGGCAGGACAGGCAGTAATTACTGGCACCGAAACATACCTTACGTTTGAGGGTTGCCTACCCAGGGTCGTCTGGGATAGTACGAGATGAAGTTCTTTGTTTACGTGCGAAGTTGACCACTCACATTTAAGTGTAAGTCTGTTCGTTAGCCTCTCCAAGTAAAATATAAAATATTAATATCGGTTGGTGGTACTGACGATCTCGCAGTTATGTGCGATGGCCATCCCCTGGTTGTACACCTCGTTGAAGTGGCGCCGCTGCCGCCTCCCGCGCACCAGGCGCTCGGTGTTAGACTTGATGGAAGACCTGCAATATATTTAAATCCATGGACACCCTTTGTCTAATCTTTACACGAATTTCATGAGCTTTATATAATATATCAACCCTTATATGTCCCCCTGCTGGGCACGGGTCTCCTCCACGAGGTTTTGGGCAATAGTGATAAAATATATCTAAAATAATCTTTCATTAGTTATATAGTCTGTCAACTCCTTAATATTGTATTATGTGTCATGTTTAAAGTAAAATGTGTGAAATGTGCTGGTAGATACCAATTATAGAATATAGTTCCATTTGAATCACAACCCAGTTGTTTTATTAGAAATAGTTCACCGATGCGCGGGCCCAATGTGGGTTGATGAACTTTACACACCTTCAAAGACTTTTAATCTCATCAGTCATGCAGGTTTCCTAACGATGTTTTCTTCACCGGTGAGCAAGCGATGGTCTCATGTTCTGGTGCACGTACAAATTTAGAATAACCCATTTCTAGGCATGGCATGACATGGTCAGGATCGAACCCGGACCTCTCGGCTCTCACTCAACAGGCCGAGTCCGTACCCACTAGGCCATTGTCGCTCACTCATGAGCATGTTTCATGAGCTTTAGGAAAATTTAAAAAAATCCGATTAATTGAGAACCTCCTCCTTTTTGAAGTCGGTTAAAAAAGACTGGCCTTTTGGTCTAGTGGTTAGTGACCCTGACTGCTAAACCGGAAGGTCGTGGGTTCGATCCCCACCCAGGACAAATGTTTGTGTGATGAACATGATCATTTGTCCTGTGTCTGGGTATAATTTATCTATAATATGTATGTATTTAGAAATATATATATAGGGTAGGGCGGGGCACAAAGGTCCAATTTGACTATTAGTCACTATACTGAGAAAATCAAACCAATTACATCACAACACATAACACATTTCAAACAAACAACTATCGAACTATGTTTGGCTCAATTCCCGGTTGTTTCATCATTATAGAAATATGTTTTTTACTGTTTTTCTAGAACTTGTCGTCTGTCCCTTTTTACCCCATAGTAGGGGTAAAAAGGGACAGCCAGGGGACAAAAAGGGCCAGTATTTTATTTTTAATTTAAATGGGTTTTATTAAAAAATAACTACGTATGATCCAATGCAAATAAAAAGTATATTTTTTTCTAAAAACAAAAAGTAAAAAAGTACGGTAATAAACATAACAAAAGAAAATATATCTCTTAATTTAAGTTCAATAATATTTAATCAAGTAACAAAATATTTCTTTGGAAACATATAAAGTTTTATTAATAATATGAAATAATATCTAACTCTCTTAACAGTTTAAATTACTAATCAGTCTCAGTTAAAAAACACATTTTTCATGGGCCCAGTTTTTGAAAAGATTCCTTCCTGGAACCTTGAACCTTCGCCTGGAACGCTGTCACTGTAGTTCTCGCAGCACATCAAACATCATCAGACTCATGAAGACTTTCATGTAAAACTAAATGTGCTGCACGTTGCATCAGTTCCACGGATTTTGAGCCACGATCTGTTTTTCTTTTATAGTTCCGCATACTAAAACAAATATGATAAATCTTATAAAAGCAAAGTGTAAATGATGAAAAACCCCCAACCACATGTAAGTATTTGTAGAAGTTGTACACAAAAAACCGTTAAATCTAACTTAAAAATAATAAAAAACATTGAAAAACAATTAAATAACGTATACTTAAAAAATATGTTAAGGCATCGTAAACTTAGTAGCAGTGCTTGAAACCGAAAAGATTAACAAAGAAAAAAAATACTTACGTTAAAATTTTGTCACGCGGTAGTGTATCTCCTGCTAGCGACGTCGCCCGACTGGTGGTGAATAGTGGTGATGGCGCGTTACACCCCCCGCGCCCGCTTTTTTACGCTTGTATCGTTAAAAAGAACGATACGTCACTTGTTTTTGAGATATTTATGGTGGACTTTTTTACCCGCGGACCTTTAAGCCCCACCCTACCCTAAGTATATATCAGTTGTCTGGTTACCATAAGAATAGGCTCTGCCTAGTTTGGGGTCAGATGGCCGTGTGGGATATATTGGTGGAAGCCCCAAAGGGAGATCTCCAACCGAGCGAGATAGTATGCTCGGCCAGGCCGAAGCCCACTTGCTATCAATTCAGCCGTTGTATGTATAGCGACGAGCTGTGGAACTTCGATAGCGTGATTCAGGAATGTGGCGCTGATTGGTCCGCCACAGCCGTGTGATTATTATTGCGATTTATCCGAGAAATAGTCTCGGTTGAATGCCGCAATTTTATAGTGGCGACAGAAACAGGCATTGCCAAAGAACTTGCACCAATTGCCACACACCAAATGCTTAATAATTTACTGAATCTGGCTGTTAAGGGATGTCCTGACTATTGAGCAGGTGTCCAAGATAACTGCTTTTTGTAATTTAATTTAAGTATTTTTATGAAGACCTAATTCTGAAAGACTAGTGTGTAAAGATTTAGGAATGACTTCTGTGGATGAGTCTATTATTGCGATTATTCTGATAACGTTTTGATGCCACATTATTATAAATAAACTCACAGGTTCAACTGAGCGTGCTTGCTGGAGCTGCCGAAGTGCGTGGAATATGCGACGTGGTCTCGGAACTGGACGTCGCACTCCGCGCAGTACAGAGACTGGTTGGCCGCCGCCGCACCCGTCGCCTTACTGCTGTCCTCCTCTAACTCCTAGAGCAGTAGTAGTAGTAGTGGAAGTGTTATAAACTAAAGCTGTCCACCTCAAACTACTACAGGAGTAGTAGTCGTAGAAGTAACTAGCCTCACAGCATGGAATTATTGTTTCTGGCAGATTTCTGACTTATTATGAAGGATGCCAATCGTAAAGGTAAACTGTCAGATGCAATAATATATTACAGTGACAATAGTATACTACAGTGACAATGGTATAGTACAGTGACAATAGTATACTACAATCACAATGGTATACTACAGTGACAATGGTGTAGTACAGTGACAATAGTATACTACAGTGATAAAAGTAACGTTTATAATATAAGATTTTTAAAAAATAAAATACCTGGTGTATTTGGAACGCTTGCAAAAACGAAGAGTTATGATAGTGTTGGCATAGCCTGACATGTTACAAATGAAAAAAACGCGTTTCTTTATTTTCGGTTGCCTATTTTATTTTTATTTTTTTTGTATAATACGGTTTAGTAAACATAATGTTACAGAAATTTGATGATAATGCTTTAAAATAATCGTTTTTTTTTTTAAAAAAACGGCAATGTAATTGGTTTATGGTTCACGCCGGCCAGCGGACTGCATCAGCTGACAGAGTTCGCGTGTATACATACATTGCGGGTTTGCAAAATACATAAGTCCTAAAATTTTCTTAAAAAAAAACGTTTCTGAGATAAATGGTTATATGTATTATGAATTATATTGTATACTAGTGGCCCCGACAGACGTTGTCCTGTACTAAATATATTTTATTGTGAATCTAAACCATTCTCGAATCCACTTGAACACACACAAAAAAAATCATCAAAATCGGTCCAGCCGCTTAGGAGGAGTTCAGTGACATACACACGCACAGAAGAATTATATATATAGAGATATATAGTATATTATTAGGGTTAAATCTTTGCAAGCGTTCAAAATACACCCGGTATAATATTAAAGTTTTGTTTATTTGCATTATACCTGCGTTGAGTGCGACATTTTCTTGTGGCAGTAGAGGCCGTTCTCGCTGACGAAGCTGTGCCCGCAGAGATTGCAGATGAACGTTGACGGGTGTTTCAGTCGTATGTGCGTTAAACGGGTCGAGGCTTTCCTGAAAATGTTACAAAATGGGTAAGATTCAGATTGTTTTCCCACCCAAGGTATGTTTATACTTTTATATACATGTATATAATGACCTCTGTGGCTCAGTGGTAAGCGCATTGGCGCTCAAGCCGGAGGTTGCGGGTTCGAATCCCGCCAGGGAACAAAAATATTTTCTGTGTTCCTGGGTCATGGGTGTGTACTAAATATGTATATTATATAATAAAAATCTTAAATATATGTCTATTATAAAGGTATTAAATATATTTCCGTTGTCTGGTACCCGTAACACAAGTTCTTCGAGAACTTACCACGGGACCAGATTGACGTGGTGTGAAAGCGTCCATAGATATTATTATTATTATTATATGTATTTTTATAGAATATATTCATTTGTATATTTTTATAGAAGGGCAATACATAGCAAAGGAACATCCACAGACACCTGCTACATCAGAGCATTAGCAGGTGCCAGCAGCCCCGTCGGCTCAATTCGCTTCGCCCAAGGTTCCGGGCTCACCTTAGGCTACTGAGCCCCACCGCCACGACAAGGTTTGAACCGTGGTGGGGGGGGGGATAAACTCATCTAGTTGGAAGTCTATCGATCTGGTTAATTGGTCCTCTCTATACGCTTCAATGATCACCATCATTTTAAATTTCCACCCACTGTCAGGCACAGGCCTATTTCAATGAACGTCAAGACGATCAACCACCAACCGAGCCTGGTCGCTGCATGAACTCATACTTACAAAATAAAACCTTTTTAGGGATTGGAAAAAGAATACTTACTTGTAAACCTTCTCGCAGTGCGGACACGAGTAGGTCACATTCTTGTGCCACCTGTAGTGCATTTTCGCTTGATTTCTGTAACACACAACAAATTTGTTATTTTTTTTTTATACAAACGGATAGTCGGTTCACCTGATGGTAAGTGAAGAGCGACATCTTCAGACACCCGCTACACCAGAGGATTAGCAGGTGCGTTACCGGCCTTTCAGATATGAGTATGCTCTTTTCTTGAAGGTCCCTAAGTCGTATCGGTTCGGAAACACCATAGGAGGCAGCTGATTTCATATATTAGTCGTGCGAGGCAGGAAATGCCGTAAAAATCGAGTTGTTGTGGATTTACAAACATCGATTTACAACAATATTATTACAATTAATGTTAAATATTTATGTTAATATTGCAATTCATTTATACCAAAAAGAATTGCAAGTGTCTGTTTTTAATTTCGAATAACAGCTCTTCACTAAATGTATATGAAAGTATATATTATTATGGTATTTAACAAAAAAAAAACATTTTTTAAAATTTTTGTCTGTTTGTCTGTCTGTCTGACTTTTTGTTCCAGCAAATCTCTGAAAAGGCGGGACCGATTTTGACGGGGCTTTATTGACAGATAGCTGATATTATAAGGAATAACTATACACACTACTACAAAAATAATCACCGTCAATCCGGATACGGCTGTAAATCTAAGTTAAGAGCGCGCTCTACGCCAACAAAAATTCCGAATTCTCCGCTTTAGTTCTAAAAACGACCACGAGGCGCAACGCGCCAAGCGCCGGTTGCGTTGTAACTTGTAATGCAATCACACAGGCGTCCATGCTCCATTCATAAATCATAATACAACATGTCGCTCGCGAGTACTCGCGACTCGCGTAGTCGCGTCTCGCGCCGGCCGCGGCTGGCCCGAAGCGCACTTCGCCCGGCGCAGGCCGCGGCCAGCGGCATATAATATTATGATGTATTATATTATTATATCATAGGTATATAATAATATAATACATCATAATATTGGATGAAGTCAGAAAAATCTAATACTTACATTTATTTTTAATGAAATATTTATGTAGTTTTTTTAGAAGAGTAAGTGTGTATGTAGATACAGTCAGATACAGTTGGTTGTGGTACAGAAATATTCAGTCATAGTAGTAGTACAGTGAATTAATTGAAGAGTAGATGTAGTATTTTCAACAAAGTTACAATTATAATTCTTTAATTAAATATTAAACTTTTATCTATGAATAAGAGAGACTTTAAAAACTACGAAAATTTTATCGTGATGTAAGACTGCTAGCGTACGGCTAGCACTCTTTGAGACAAAAATATTATATATATTATATATGTAATATATGTAATATATGTAATATAATATATGTAATATTATATATGTTATATGCTCGATGTTATAATCATAATATTAGCAACATCGCCAAACTTAAAGGACTGACTTCGACAACGACTACAATATAACGTAATAATGCTATTATGTATTCTATGACAATTTATAATTTATATTATTTACACGACACTCCAAGTTCGTATCCAAGTAAAATATGTAAGTATTAAATCATCATCACCATCACCATCATCATCGTCGTCATCATCATCAGCCTTTATCCGTCCATCGCTTATCCAAGTAAAATAATATATAAGTATTTCATCATCATCATCATCATTATCACCATCATCATTGTCATCATCATTATCATCTTCATCAGCCTTTATCCGTCCATCGCTTATCCAAGTAAAATAATATATAAGTATTTCATCATCATCATCATCATCATTATCACCATCATCATTGTCATCATCTTCATCAGCCTTTATCCGTCCTTCGCTTATCCAAGTAAAATAATATATAAGTATTTCATCATCATCATCATCAATATCACCATCATCATTGTCATCATCATTATCATCTTCATCAGCCTTTATCCGTCCTTCGCTTATCCAAGTAAAATAATATGTAAGTATTTCATCATCATCATAATTATCACCATCATCATCGTCGTCATCATCATCATCATCATCATCATCAGCCTTTATCCGTCCATCGCTGAATATAGATAGCTACTGTAAACCGTTGAGGAGTTCCCTCGACTGTCTATGGTCTCCATCATCAGACCTGTAGTGGCCCTTATAAACCATATTTTTGCAATGTTCTCATCAATATAAATGAATTAAGTTCAAACACGAGATAGCTACTGTGAACCGTTGAGGAGATCCCTCGACTGTCTATGGTCTCCATCATCAGACCTGTAGTGGCACTTATAAACCATATGTTTGCAATGTTCTCATCAATATAAATGAATTAAGTTCAAACACGAGATAGCTACTGTGAACCGTTGAGGAGATCCCTCGACTGTCTATGGTCTCCATCATCAGACCTGTAGTGGCACTTATAAACCATATGTTTGCAAAGTTCTCATCAATATAAATTAATTAAGTTCAAACACAAGATAGCTACTGTAAACCGTTGAGGAGATCCCTCGACTGTCTATGGTCTCCATCATCAGACCTGTAGTGGCACTTATAAACCATATGTTTGCAAAGTTCTCATCAATATAAATTAATTAAGTTCAAACACAAGATAGCTACTGTAAACCGTTGAGGAGATCCCTCGACTGTCTATGGTCTCCATCATCAGACCTGTAGTGGCACTTATAAACCATATGTTTGCAAAGTTCTCATCAATTTAAATGAATTTAGTTCAAACACAAGATAGCTACTGTAAACCGTTGAGGAGATCCCTCGACTGTCTATGGTCTCCATCATCAGACCTGTAGTGGCAAACAAACAAAACAAAAAACAAACAAAAAAAGAATTTTTCAAATCGGTTGGTAAATGACGGAGTTATGTTCGAATATACTCCTCCTTTTTTTAAAGTCGGTTATATTACGTAGTAAATGATAACACAAATGATAACGCCCCCCCGAGCGCCCGTTCGAATTCGTCCCGCGCTTCTCCGTATTATATTATTAAAATATAAAATCCATAAAACATATTTTACTAGGAGAAGTAATGAATGAAACCGGGGTTATAGAACTTGAGTGACCAAGTAGTTATGTTTATTATGTACCCTATACCACCCTATACTAACGTCATACAGTCTAATTTACAATATTTATTTACACTAGAAACTTAAAAACATTCTGAATAAATTACGTCTTTTTGGTCTGGAAAAGAGCGGCGCGGGTCCTACCATTCTGATCGAGCGTTGCTCGACATGTGACCAGTTTCCGTGCATAATTTTTTCATCTATCCGCTTAGTTTAGAGTCGAAAATCGCATGATACTGTTAATGATAAGTTGGCTCTGAGTGGCTCTGAGCTCCAGGTTATAATTTTAATTGATATTTTATTCAATTATTCAAAATATAGGCATGAAATAAAAAAAGGGTTGGGTTACTTTATTAAAACATTAGTCTAGCTATTTAATTGGTAAAAAATAATGTGGTGTTGTCGCTGATAATTTTGAGAATTTAAATTAATACCATTTTTTTTTCTATGCGAAGTTTTTTTTTTTACAAAAACCAGATATTTTTTCATAATTCTACTGGGTTAATCGACTTCTACAGAGTTTTTGCCTACCTATATAATTTTTTTAATCTGAATTATTTGGTTCTTTCCCGTTAAACTATGGGCTTAAAAATAGACCGTTTCTCTCAATTTTCGCGTTGGGCGCACTCTTAACGCGGGCGAAGTTGCGGGCAACGGCTAGTAATTCAGAAAAACCTATAAGAGATGGAATAAAATAAAAATACTTTTTGCCGTCGCGGCATTTGAGTCGATTTTAGCCGGGCATCCTTTGACAAATGGTAAGAGGTAGTGCCATGCTGCATTGCAGCCGAACTGGGCCGGCACGACGTGATGGTACCTCTCGCTCACATAACACCGGCGTCAAGTGACAGCTATGCTGTCGCGTTTCGTGCGGTTTGTGAGTTTTCGGTAGCCCATTGGGGGATAGGGAAAAGGAGGGCGGCGCATCTGCGTGGCCTTGGTGGTGCGGATGTGAACCGGTGGGAGGGAAGCGCTGTGCCGCGCTCCCGGCTGCATGGGTACCACCATCTTGCTTGTTTCTCCCGTGAAACAGCTTTGCTGTATTTCGGAGAGAAGGGCAAGACAGGCAGTGTAATTACTGGCACCGAGACTTAACATCTTATGTCTCAGGATAGGCAACACATAAATGAGTTGCCTGGGCTTGTTCTGGCTTCAGATGGCACGTTTGCCAGTTTGCCTATCCAACTAACATAAAAATAAAAAATATATACATAATGGCCGTCGACGCCGTGAGGCTCCGACTGCTCGTTTGCCCTCTGATGACATTAAAAATAAAGAAAAAAAAACAAAATTGTTTTAATTTTGGGGGCGGGTAAAACCTGTGTGAAAGCTAGTAAATACCTGTTAGTGCAGATGAAGTTGCACATCTGGCAGGTATACTTGAACACGTGGGTTTGTATCATATGCTTGTACATCTTGCGCGTGTCCTTGCAGTGAATTTTGCACGCGTCGCATTGATGCTGGCCGGATATTTTCTGAAATAGGTGTTATGTTCGACAACGGTCTAGTCACTAGTGGGTAAGGGCTCGGCCTCTTGAGTGAGACGTCCCGGTCGATGCTGACCCTATGATGCCTTGAAAACTACAATGGGTTTTTCTAAATTTCTATGTGCACATGCACGTGAGACCATCACGGCTCACCGGTGAAGGTAACATCGTGAGGAAACCTGCATGCCTGATGAGATTAAGTCTTTGAAGGTGTGTGAAGTTCACCGACCTGCATTGGGCCAGCAAATCGGTGAACTATGGCCCAACACCCTCCTAGCCTGATTTCGAGGAGATCCATGCCTAAATACCTTTATTTGTCTTCTACAAATAAAGGTATTTAGGCATGGATTCTGCTCCTAATCTAGAAATTGAACACTAAAGATTAACAAATTCAAGGTTTATAATGCATTACATACTATACAAATACATAATACAAATACGTATACAGTACCCAAAATCGTAAAAAAATATACATTTAAAAAGTACAAGCTTCTAAACTTTCGTATTTTAACACTGATTTTAGCACAACTTTGAGCGAAAATAAATAGTACACGGAGCACGAAAGTTAAAAAAAAACTATATCTGTACGGGACAGATATAGTTTAGTTATTCAAAAGTTGAAATAAATTTATTTTTAAAAGATACAATTAATAGTTTTTCTATAATAACTGTTTTGCTAAAAGGACATTTTAGGAATAAATTATTGTGCATTTCATTCTAGCACACATGTTCGCGCACTATGTCAGGTGAGATAGCAATCATTTTGTTGGAGTTCGCGCCTTCGACTAGTTCAACCTTAATAGTCCAATTAGGTACTGAAGAAAGTTTTTTTAATTCTAGGCTAAAATACAGATAGCATATTATGTGACACTTGACCGGTGGGAGGGAAGCGTTGTGCCGTCCTCCCGGCTGCATGGGTACCACCATCTTGCTTGTTTCTCCCGTGAAACAGCTTTGCTGTGTTTCGGAGAGAAGGGCAAGACAGGCAGTGTAATTACTGGACCCGAGACTTAACATCTTATGTCTCAGGATATACATAGATAAGGTGCCTGGGCTCGTTCCAGGTAAACTAGTTTATGTTCATGGGCGACGTCGACCACTTACCATCAGGTGGTACGTTTGCCAGTTTGCCTATCCAACTAACATAAAAAAAAAATTTACGACTTGTTGTATTAACCTTGTTGTTTCAATAAAAAAAACAATAAAAATCAAATTAAATTATCTCAAATTTACAACTGTCATACACGTTCTTACAAGTGTACTTAGTGTGTATTAAAACATACCGGATCATGTTTCATCATGTGCTTATTATAAGTGGCGTCCTCGCGAAAGCCTTTGTAACACAGTTCACATTTATACCGTGATAGTTTATAGTTTCTTGAGTTCTTCCGTTCCAATACCAATGCGTATTGCTCTTCGTGACTAATGGGTGTATATTTTAGGTAATCTGGCGGTAGCTTTATAAATTTTTTGACAGGACGTATACATAGTACACTCCTTTGACCGTTAGGACACTTTTTCTTGAGCCACTTTGGCCTAGAGTCGAACCAATTGGAGTGCTTTTTGGTACCTTTCTGTAAATGAGACCATATATAATGTTGTTTTGCCGATGTCCTGTTGAAGAACGAAAAATGAGTATATAAAGTGATTGACAAAATCAGATTATATTATAATGTTTGCACGTCAAACAAATTCATTAACTTTAATAATATGTTCAACTAGCTGTTGCCCGCAGCTTCGCCCGCTTTAACTTACTCAACTTAATTACTGTTAGTCACAGTGTGATTTTATATAGCCTATAGCCTTCCTCGATAAATGGGCTATCTAACACTGAAAGAATTTTTCAAATCGGACCAGTAGTTCCTGAGATTAGCGTGTTCAAACAAACAAACAAACTCTTCTTCAGCTTTATAATATTAGTATAGATTTAATTTAGGAATTTAACATGTTCCATAATACATAAATAATACACAAACGGACAATACATACAGATCCATTAAAAACAAGGTTTGAGCTGTGCCGCACTCCCATCTGCATTGGTACCACCCTCTTGCTTACTTCTCTTACTAAACAGTCTGGCTGTGTTTCGGAGGGAAGGGCAGGTCAGGCAGTGTGATTACTGGCACAGAGACAACAGGTCTCAGGATAGGCAACACGTGAGTGATTTCCTAGGGCTACTCTCAGGTTAAAATGTTTATGTTAATGGGCAACCACTTACCATCATGTAGCTCGTCTATAATAAAAAAACGATATATATAGACTGCTGAAATTATTACACTTTCTTTTGGTTGTCCGTACTAGAATAATATAGTATGATGTACAATACATAATATCAAACAATTATACCATTTTCAACCGAAATAAACTTGAAGCATAAAATTTACTCACCTATCAAAATTTACTTCGGGACATTTTCTACAAATATATTTGTACATGTGCTTCTCTGTTATATGAGTTTTTAATAAAAACTTTGTCTTGTAATAAAAATGGCACAGTTCACAAAAATAATGGCCATTCCTATGCTAAAAAAATAAAAAACAAAATTAATGTTTTTTAACTAGCAACTATTAACAAAAAAATGTAAATGGAGGTTTGAGCATCAACTAAATTAAATCGGCAACTATGCTTTGTACTTGATTAATTGCACAAATAAAGAGTGAAAACAGACCCACGAAATATAAAAATCCATATCAAATAAAGCTTTTTACTAGACATGAGTAACAAAAACTGATGTGACAAATATTTCAGACAAATATTATTTTAATGGCAAGTCGACATCCTACCTCCTTATTTTCATTTATGTAAGATTAGATAAATAAATGTTAATTTAAATTACCGCATCATGCATCCTCATATGGTTTTCCAATCTGTTTTCATTGTGATACCTCCTCCCACACACTTTACATGTGAGTTTACCATTTTGTACGAACATTTTATAAATATCTAAAACAGCTTTAGACTCATTAGTAGATATTGGAACCATAACGGCATATTCTTCATCTAAATTTGCCCCATCTGCTTCGTTATCAATATTTTTGTCTTTACAAACTGTTTCATCATTTATTTGTGCATCATTATCATTTCCATCACTCCTATCAACATCATCATCTACTATACTTTCTTCAACTGGCACATCTTTAATCACTTCTTCTTTATGATCTATACAATTGATGTTTTCCTGTCTCTCATTAAGGACTGGTTCCAACTTTGGAGTCTGCAGTTCGTATGTAGTATCTTCGTCAAATGTATTATGTTGTAATACATGTATATGCAATGGTTCAACATAAGTACGGTTTTCTTTATCCCATTTAAATTTTATTTTCTCGTAACTATTTCTACTTTGATCCTGATTTAAATAAGATACTGTTGGTGCAATATTTATAGTTCTAAGATTTAACTGTTTTAGAATTTCTTCTGTAATCTAAAAAGAAAAAGGAAATAAATTAGCTTACAATATTTCATTACAGGTATTTTACTAGCTACCCCAGGAAGCCCTATGGTTCCCCACCATGGTTCAGGCCTTGACGTGGCGCTGGGGCTCAGTAGCCTAGGGTGAGCCCAGCACCTTGGGCGGAGCGAATTGAGCCGAGGATACTCTTTGTACCCCTCTTATAAGAAGAGAAGACAAATGAGCAGGGGGCAAGGGACGAGGATAGGAACCGCACCCCATTGTATTGTCCTGATGTTGGGAGGGGTTATTCTGTGGTGTGGAGCATACCCCTCTGTGGAGGTGCCGTTAGTCCCCTGAGGGACTGACTAGCCATCGAGGTGCGGAGATAGGAACGAAGTTCCTTATTATAAAAATATTAATTTCAAGTTCTATTTGAGGTATAAAGAAAATAATTATTGGGGTATACATTTTTTATTAGGATTTTTTTTAGATAAAAATCATGCATGTTCCAGCGTAAAATAAGAAAAAAAAAACAAAAAGAAAGGCGCCTGGCATTAGTAGGATTCAAACTTGGGTTTCTTTGCTAAGCAGTCCCAATAGTGTAAAAGACAGCTTTCGACGCAGTGATGTGTCAGTCAAAAATTTGTATATCAATGGTAGATTAAATTTTATTTGTTTCCCAGTAGGATGACGTCAAAAACCTTATGCTTTTATTTTGCGTAACATTTTTTACAGGCTAGGGTACCACAAAAAAATCTCAAACCTGCTTGTTTTTATTCAATATTTCTTGTAATACGTAATGTGCCCTTTGGCATTTCTCTCTGAATATCTTCATTCGTCTAATATATGATTTACATTCCAAACATAAATATTCTGGCAAACCATTGCCACTGTGAGTCTGTAAAAAACAAAGAAATGGAAGGAAAAGTTTATTAAGATGAGACAAAAGTATTTTGTTTTTCTACCCAAGGTTGGCTATTTAGTCTAAATTTTAATTATTTTAAATAATATTTTTATTTAAAAAAATTTATTTAAAAAAATAATTTAAAAATTATTATTGTTAGTTAGTCTTAAAAAATCAATCATTAAAGGAGTCAATTGCCTTTGAGAATTTACCGAATTCTCAAAGGAGACGTAAACTAAGACTTTTAATATCCACTATATATATTGATAACTGAATAATATTACAAGGGAAATGAATAAATGTACCTTTAATCCAGAAATCAAATTATATTCCGAGCGAAGTTTACCTAAACTCATATGAAAGATTTTTACATCGGTCCTAAGACAAATTATACAAGCTTTTATGTCGTGCATATTGAAATATAATTCACTAATTCTCTGTAAATAATTTCATTGTATCTTTAAAAAAGATTATTATTAATAAAACAAAAAGAAGAAATTTTAGAACCATCCATGACAATCAGCGATCACAATTCACAGACAATTTTTTTAAGGCATTAGCTACTAGGCTATTAGCCATTCAAAATACAACCTTTAGTCTGTAATACGGAGAAACAGCAAGGAATCTCAAGGAGCGCGGCTTCGCCCCTCTAGTCCCCATCAATCAACTATCACTTCCCGCCTACCTCTCAGTTCACAGATAAGTTGCACGGTCTATACTTACGATATCTGTATATCACTTCAAATAGAACGTCTAAAAAGTTATTTTACATAAAATTTATGATTTTTTTTGGAATATTCACATAAAATTAATAATGCAAATTAAATTTCTAATTCTAAAAATATTAATAAGGCTTCCTGGAACGTTAAAAAAGGAGATACTAACAATGAAACTTTTTTTTTTTTTTTTTTCTTAAACGCCGGGAAATGCTCTGAGGCATCCCGCGGGGGAGTGGGTCTCCCCATACGGGTATGTGGGACTTGCTGCGCCTGACAGCTGGTAAATAGACGCAGCTCTACCCACTAAAACCCGGCGAGTGCCACCAATGCCGCCTTTGGTGCGGTGCCCCGGATCTAGAAAACAAACAGGGCACCTCGACGGCTAGTCAGTCCCGCAAGGGACCGACGCCACCTCCACAGAGGGGCTGTCCCGCACCACAGAACAACCCTTCCCAACGTCGGGACAGTACAATGGGGTGAGGTTCCCATCCTCACACTGGGAGAGTCGGTAGTCGTAGCTCTGAATTTAATTTAAATATTGAAAATAGAATAATTAAGTCTGACGAGGAAGTTGCGACAGTATTTGAAAAATACTTTTCTGACATCCCGATTTCGACTACAAAAAAATTAATTTCATGTCCTGCAATTGCCGAATCATTGCTTAAAACCAATGTCAAATAATGTGAAGCTAACTTTAAGTTTAAAGATATTTTAAATGCTAAATGCATTATACACTTATTAAACAATAAAAATACCCCAGATTTATGGGGAATATCTGTAAAAGTCACTAAGCTCATAGTTGATGTAATTGCACCCCATCTAACAACAGTTTTTAATAAATGTGTTGATAGTGGCGTTTTTCCTGACTTAATGAAACATAGTCTAGTCTTGTCTCTTTTTAAGTCTAGCAGTACATCAGATGTTACAAATTTTCGAAATTTTTGAAAAATTATGTTAAATCAGTTACTATATTACTTTGAAACCAATATGTTACTGCACAAAAAACAATTCGGATTTAGAAAGGGTCTCTCCACAACAGACGCTGGCGTTAACTTAATCGACCACATTTATGAGGCCTGGGAGGAGTCACGTGATGCTTTAGGAGTTTTCTGTGACTTATCCAAGGCGTTTGATTGTGTACAGCATGAGACCTTGATCAGGAAATTACCCCACTATGGGATAGACGGTACGGCACTGGATCGTTTGAATTCCTATCTTAAAAACAGGACTCAAAAGGTCGAGATAAATGATAAAAGATTAACCGGGACTACAATAGAGATGGGGGTCCCACTGGGGTTCATTTTAGGTCCATTTCTTTTTCTAGAAAAGAAAAAAAAAGAAAAAAAAAAGGTATATTAACTTTATGATTTGTAATATTAAAATAACCGCTTTTTACTAAATGCATATGGATGTACATATACATATGCATTTTGGTACATAATATACCAAAAAAAATACATTTTTCACAATTTTTGTCTGTCTGTCTGTCTGTTCCAGCTAATCTCTGAAACGACTGGGCCGATTTTAATGGGACTTTTACTGGTAGATAGCCGATGTTATAAGTGGTAACTGAGGCTGTAAAAATAATCACCATCAATCCTTCTAAGGCTTTTTTTTTTTTTTTTTTTTTTGTTCCCGCTGGGGAATGCTCTGATGCATACCTCCGAGCCCGGGGGTTATGTAGAACTCTCTGCGCCCGAAATGATGGTAAAGTGGGCACAGACTCTACCCACTAAACCCCAGCGGTGTTCTTCTAATCATGCTGGCCCGGTGCGGGAACTATGGTATGGTCCGCACCGGCGACGGTGTGCCTATAGGCACTCTCCTCTGGAGGCAGGGGATGGAGTTCCCTCCTTCTACTCCACTTAAGGCACCCCGAACACCTAAGGGTGCCTTATAGCACGAACCTTACGAGCGCGCGGCAGATCCCCCGATCGGACACGCACAGGTCCCTCACGGCGGTGCGACCGCCTGTCGCCGCCGCGCTCTCCTGCGAGAAGGGGCACCAGTGCGCTCCCTCACCCGCTCCGCCTCCTCCTTCTGCGGCATCACGACTTCGCAGAAGGAGAGGACTGCCTCCCATGCACTCTCACTGCCGGTCATCGCGCGGATGACCGCAGGGAGTGAAAGGTCGGCGCCGACCTCGGTAACCAGGTCCGCCCTTTCTGGCGCCCACGCAGGGCACTCCGCCAGGGTGTGATCAGCAGTGTCCTCTTCACTGCTACAGTGATGACACCCTGGCGATTCCTCCGAGCCTGCCACCTTGCACAGATAACTCCCGAAGCATCCGTGCCCCGTCAGGATCTGCGCAAGGTGAAAGCTAATAACGTCATGCCGCCGGCCAACCCACTGCTCCAGGATTGGTCGGACGGCTGACACAATCCGTCTAAGGCTATATAAATCTAAGTTAACGCGGGCAAAGCTGCGTGCAATGAGCAATCTATAGTGAATCTATACTTATACATACATATATATATATATATATATATATATATATATATATATATATTTAATCTTTTTTTTTAATTTTCTATACAGATGCATACGCTTCCGCCTTCCCTCCCACCGGTGGGAGGGAAGCGATGTGCCGCGCTCCCGGCTGCATGGGTACCACTATCTTGCTTATTTCTCCCGTGAAACAGCTTTGCTGTGTTTCAGAGAGAAGGGTAAGACAGGCAGTGTAATTATTGGCACCGAGACTTAACATCTTATGTCTCAGTATAGGCAACACATAAATGAGTTGCCTGGGCTCGTTCCAGGTATACTAGTTTATGTTCATGGGCGACGTCGACCACTTAACATCAGGTGGTACGTTTGCCTATCCAACTAACATAAAAAAAAACAAAAAAGCTTTAGCTGAAGAGTTTGTTTGGTTAAACGCGCTAATCTCAGGAATCAGGATCTGTTCGAATGAAAAATTATTTCAGTGTTAGATAGCCCATTTATAGAGGAAGGCTATTTGGCTATATAAAATCACGCTGTGACTCGGGCGAAGAAGGTAACAGCTACTAAATAATAATACGTTATTCTTTAAGGATTTAATTTTGCATAAAATTGCTCATGACATTGTTCGGTTTCAACAATAACTATCTCCAAAATTATCTTAGGAGATTTAAATGCTACGATTGAGTGACATAGGCTATAGAAATAATTATCATCAATCAGGATATGATTCATATGATTGTAAATGTAAGTTAACGCAGGCGAAGCTGCGGGCAACAGCTAATTTTTTTTTAATTTGCAGACCATTGGTCAGCACCATTGTTACATTGATTTTGATGATGATTGATTGTTATTTTTTTTTGCTCAGCAAAATTGGAGTTCGTTGGTAGGTAAGTTGATGATGATAGATTGATTGATTGATTAACTGAAGAGGAGCCGCTGGGGTGGAAGAGGGAGAGAGGATGGTACCACCCTGTGTGATGTTACCCTTTCCTGAGAAGAACCGGCAAGAAACTCAGTGGGCAGCGTCCCTATGCATATACTACGTCTTGTGGGCAACGGTGAGTACATAATAAGTCGTCTGTTATTGGTGTTAGTACGTCGGGACGATGTTAATGGATCGGGAATAGATTTTCGCGCTCGATATAATATTATGGTAGTTGATTAATATCTCCTATTAGGAGCAGTTATCGGGCTTTAACAATCTTAAGTATCATTACAATGAAGCCGAAGTGATTCATGAGTGTTTGATCCACGATATGCCGCTCGCACTCGATTTTTTCGAATCCCCTCCCCCCATTGGCGAGTACTGAGGCCAGTGTGCGGACCCTGGTCTATGCGTCCGCTCCTGCGCTGTTTGCGATCTTTTCGCTTAACTCCTTCCTCGTCTCTACAGTCGCAGTCACGACGATTTCCTTAGTTTTGTTAAAATTGGCTATAATCCAGATGGTCTTCCCGCATCCTGGCACCCCGTTGACCCATCTTATGTTCGGCAGTTCCCATGTATCAGGAGGATTTTTTTTCCGCCAGGATCTTTGCTTGTTCTAAGATCCTGTCGTCCAACCAGGTCTTCGTGCCTTTGGTGGTTACTACAATAGGCCGGTCGCTTGCCGGTGCCTTGAATATTGGAACACCTTTCTTCTTAGTTTGTTTTTCGTCTAGGGGCAACAGCTAGTTATTATATATTACCTTTCATCGGTATGTAAGTTTATTTTTATCAGTATTAGTCATAAAAGATAAAGAAAAAAAACATAATTGTTACGAAGTAGTGCCATGCTGCTTTACAGCTGAATGGGCCGGCGCATCTAGGGAGGTACCTTTGATCTTTTTTTTTTATTTATGTTAGTTGGATAGGCAAACTGGCAAACGTACCACCTGATGTTAAGTGATCGACGTCGCCCATGAACATAAACTAGTATACCTGGAAAGAGCCCAGGCAACTCATTTATGTGTTGCGTATCCTGAGACATAAGATGTTAAGTCTCGGTGCCAGTAATTACACTGCCTCTCTTGCCCTTCTCTCCGAAACACAGCAAAGCTGACGGGAGAAACAAGCAAGATGGTGGTACCCATGCAGCCGGGAGAGCGGCACAGCGCTTCCCTCCCACCGGTAAATAATAAATATCTTATAAAGTGATCTTTTAATATTCCTAACGTAGCGATGGGCGGAGGCAGTTGAGAGCTAGGGGGACGCGCAGGCGGTTACTTAGGACATAGCGAAGGCCTTTGATCGAGTGTGGCATCGTTGCTTGCCAGTCCATGTGGCGCGAATTTTAACTCACTACCAATTACCATTTATCAATCATATAGGATTGATGTCAAATTGAGTACAATTTTAAAATAAATATAGCAACGATAATTGTATGTTCTTTATTTAGAGCCGAGACAAAAAAAATTAAATACCAAAAATTATTGTATTTTATTGACTCAATTATAGATCCCAAAGCTGAAGTATGCAAGTCCTAATTACTGTGTATTAAGAATCTGGGAGAGAAAAATGCATAGCATCTTTCTCTATATATGTATGATCTGGAGATTCTGGATCATTTAAATCAATGATTTCATTAACAACATCAGATTTTATAAAGTGGGGCATAGCTAAGTTGTAATCCTCTTCATCGTAACAGACAGCCTTTATGGCCTTTTGTACTGTTGATTGTTTCACAATAACATCTTGTTCTTGCCTATTACATATAGATGGGTCTGGTGGGGCATTAGAGAGCAACATTGGCCATAAAAATAGTGCATTAAAACGCTCCATTAGTAGAAAAATTTGCTCTTTTAAGAAGAGATTTTTTCTTAGGATAACTTTCACATTAAATATATCGTCATTTCTTGGTTTTGTGGCTATATATGACATTAACTTTTTACAACCTGTTATTGTAGCATAATGCGGAGGAAGAACATATTCCAAGGGGCCTAATTGCTCATTACCCCATATATCTGGAACTCCATGTATGTTTACAATGCTAACGGTACTACTTTTCTTTGAATAAGACTTAACTAGAGGTTTAAGGTATTCAGGATCTGGTTCTAATAAACCTTTATACTTTTTAGTTTTAGAACTGTTTCTAAACTTTGTTTCGTTAAGCTTGGCTCTTAATAATATAAGGAGTTTTCTAAGATTTTTGACATTTGCGCTTAATTCAAGTTTTAATTTATTATGTTCTAATTCTGAATTTGCATCCAAAGCTTTCATAGCTTCCATATTTTTAGCTTCTTCTAACTTTGCATTTTCATTGGCTAGGAATACTGTAATTGCATCGTCAATCATATCCTCAGGAGAATTTATAGTCAGCTTTTTACTCTTTACATCATTGACTTCTGACTGTATACGATGTTTTAATGCTTCAATGGCTTTATTTAAATCAATTGTTGATTGACCGTGGCCCAACCTGCGAGCTCCACGTCTTGGAGCTTTTGCAATGTCTATATTTGGATTCCTTCTCATCCATTTAGTAAGTGTCAAGAATCTAGTTCGAATGTGAATTCTGTCTTTCCCAGGAAAGTATTTTGTTACACTGGAATAATTTGTTGTTGAATCTTGATTTGCCATTAATTGAATTAGGCGTTTGTCTTCTTCTACAGTCCATACTGTAGAAATTCTTCTTTTAGCTAAAACTTGATATCTTACTCTGCATTGACCAGATGTTCGGCCTGGAAGGTATTGAGTAATCTTCTGGAAATTAGGTCCAAATTTTTCAACACATGTCAATATAACGGCATCCTCCTCGGGCAAGAAACGACCTTTTCTCTGTTGACACAGACTTATATACTTATTATATATTTGAATTTTAGTTCTGTTCTCCATGGTTGTGGCTACTTTACCCCAAGGTATATATTTATCTTCCCTGTAATAATTTATAAGTCTTTTCAAATATTCTACTTCTTCCTTTGTCCATTTTCTTCCAGTGAAAGTGTTACTCATATTAGTTCTAAAATAAACAAAACACTGGTAATTTGTACGTCCAGTGCCCAGCCTCATAGCAACTCTATCCCAATCTTGCAATTTTTGTTCAAATGCAATCTTCTGCAACTCTACATGCTCAGCTTTACTCCAAGGTTTTTTGTTAATAGATGGATGGAGGAATAGCCTCCAAAGAGCTCTATATTCAGATGCAATGTGTCTTTTGTTTAATTTGTTGGCAATAGCATACCAATCATAGTCTTGATCAATTGGGAGAGCCAAATCATCAAGCGACATTTTATTCACTCTACTGATTTGCAATTTTAAGGCAGCTATTTTCTTTTCTTTATCCTTACTCTTCGATGAACTCAATTTGATTTTTCTTTTTAGCTCAGAAATTTTTGAATTCAGTTCATTCTTCTTAATTTCCTGAGACATAGTATGTAGAAGACTTAAAAAATGGCCTTTGTCCTTAACTGTCCATCCGGAAACTGATGATATATTAGAAAAATCATACATTTCAGATTGATTCATCAATATTGTATCTTCATTATCTGGAGCAGGAAAATTTGATGAGTCTTTAAAGTATGGTCTACCACAGCTTACGTAATAAAATATTTCCGTTTTACTATCAGTTTCTTCGTATGGTGAGCCATGAATATCTCTCAGTCTCTCGCGACACTCCATCAGTCTGTTTATGAGTGTTTTTTCAAGCCGACGTAACTTTTCATCGCACATATAGTTTAGGGCTAATGCGGCTTCAATTTTCGAACTCTGCTCATATTTAGACGAATCACTGATTAAACTTGTTGCTGTCGAAGTATACTGAGATGTAGACGCACTTCTACTGGGTTCGTCGTCACCTAGCACAGCATTTAACTGTTGCAGATCTTTCATTTCATTTTCTTCGTCACTTAGAGTCATATTCATATCCTCATCACTCATTTTGTCAGATTTATAAGACAGGTACGTTAAATAACTTCTATCAAGTTATCAACTGAATTTCGACCAAAGAATATGTTTTAATCACTTTTATATTATCGTATGTAATAGGTTTTGGTAATAATCATACGTAACGCATAGACAACTATGAAGACTAGATAGTAAGTAGATTTAGGCTAGATATTACTTTCTATATCCCGGAAAATAATAAATAAAATGAATCCAGATTCCAGAACAGAGTACAAACTGCAAAATTAACAAATTATCTGTCAAGTGTCAAGTTGTCACTTGTCAGACGTTAGTTCATTATTATTATTTTTATTATTATTTTCATTTAAAGGCATTAGCTACTACGCTATTAGCCATACAAAATACAATATTCGGTCTGTAATACGGAGAAATGGCGGGAAACCCCAAGGAGCGCGGTTTCGCTCCTCAAAAAAACACAACCGCGGGTCCCGATGCTTCCCGCCATTCCAGACGTCAGTTCACATTTCTCAAGATATTTTTTTTTCGTTCATTATAACAGGCTAAGACCAGAGGCCATGTTGACTATTCTGTCGTTTGTTTTTTTACTTGTAGGCCCGTATTCAAGGACTTCACTGAGATCAAACATCACTCAAAACTAAATTAAAATTAAGGGTCATATTTCAGAAGGCATCTCAAGTCATGAACAAGTTTCAAGTAGAGATCGTATTCCAAGGCGTTTTTTTTTCGGAAGGGCTAGACTTTTCGACCTGATGGCCTTTAAGCTCAATAGGGATGTTGACATTTTTCAGAAATGTTTTAAATCATTTATAAATATCTAATGGAGGCCTAAATATTATTAACTTTTGCTTAAATACGTCTAATGCCTATAAAATCTTGCATTTTATAATGCTTTTTAAATTTCGCTCCAAAACGCTAACACTTGTCACGTGACGTCATATGTTGTTAAACATCGTAAAAGTGATAAAATGATTCTAGTTGTCGTTAGTAAAAAATGGCTTCTAAGTTTTAGAAGTGTTGTACGGTGCCTGTGTGTGTACACTGTCAAAACGCCTGAAAATTAGTTTTTACCATATGTACTGCCTACGGAAAATGGTGTAAAGAAGTACATCAATATTCTTCCGCTTCCGCTAAATAAGAACAAGTGACGTTATTTCCGTTTGTTATCATGTGACCTATTTTAAATTTTGTTACATTTTATTTATAAAATATTAACTTAATCAAATAGAAATAAGGAAAAATATTGTATTTTTTCAGAATTCTATCATAGAAACTACCAATTAACATCAAAATTATATTTTTATATGAATACTGTCAACATCCCTATTGTGTAATATTTAATGATTCCGTTAAAATCAATTGAAGAAGTATCATGTCTAGTTATCTGATATAACTTTTGTATTCTCTATAAATTTCATAATGATTACGTTTAATCAAATATAAATTAAAAATGTTAATGTAAAAATAAATAGTTTTCTGATCAGTCCTTATGTGTCTTTTTGGTTTGAAGGTGATCCCATTTGCCACATCTACCATTCAAAACACACAAAACTTGTGTGGTTTTCAGTCTCTCACTCAGTGTAAATTAATAAAACAAGACACTAAAAAGAAAAACATAAATTATAGTTAAAAAAACTCAAAACACGCCTATAAAAAATATTTTCAAATGTTTAGTTCAGTTAGAACTGTTTAGTTCAGTTAGAACTAAACATTTGAAAATATTTTTTATACAAGAATTAAATTTATTTAAAAAAAATATTTTCCTTATCATAAAAAAGTGTGAGGTTCTTCTTCCCGCAATAAACACCCAAGCTTTAAATTGCTCAAGATTATTTTTTAAAGTTAAGGAAACGATGAAGTGATACTTTTTTTTCTTTAACGCCGGGAAATGCTCTGAGCCATTCCGAGAGGGAGTGGGTCTCCCCACGCGGGTATCTGTGACTCGCTGCGCCCGAAAGCCGGTAAATGAATGCAGCTCTACCCACTAAAACCCGGCGAGTGCCACCAATGCCACCTTTGGTGAGGTGCCCCGGATCTAATGAGCAAACAGGGCACCTCAACGGCCAGCCAATCCCCCAAGGGACCGATGTCACCTCCACAGAGGGGTTGTCCCGTACCACAGAACAACCCTTCCCAACGTCAAGACTGTACAATGGGGTGAGGTTCTCGTCGTTGCCCCTTGCACCCTGCTCTTTTCTTATAAGAGGGGTAAGCTAATTGAGCCCCCTCAGCTCAATTAGCTCACCCTAGGCTACTGAGCCCCACCGCCACGTCAAGACCTGAACCATGGTGGGGCCATGAAGAGATCCTGGTGTAAACACAAAAAGTACTCTTAAATTACTTTAAATTACTAATTCATTTTCCTTTTTTGGGAGTACATAAAAATGACACGGTTATCATCGACACAAAATCAAATCAAACATTCAAAGAGCCTCACTTGAATGAAAATATATACTTAGACATATTTTATAAGTTCTGTGTATACTTAATTATTATTTATTACGGTACCATGAGCGAATAATATAAAAACACACAATATTAATATTTTCCATTCCAAACGCAACCTAGTGCACAGTGAATTTTGTGCATATTTTATAAAAAAAATACACTACTACAGTAAAAAACATCTATTTAGTATTCGCAACCTTGAAAACCACATAAATAAAGGCTTAAACGGAGAAATTATAACTCGACTCAGCGCCAACGGCCTTAGTGAATTGTGTATTACACAGCCACTTTTATTTTCAATTTTCATTTAAGGACGTAATTACACCATCTATGCCAGTTATTGTAAATTACCTTAATCGATAGGTCTACGTTAGGTCTGTATAGGTCCACCAAAGTGTTGTTAGTCACCTATTCTTATTTAATAAATATTCTTTATTAAATTTTGCAAAAAAAGTTTGCATCTTAGCTCCTCATTAAATAGAAAACTGGTTAATTTTATTATTTTTGCATTTTTTATCGTTAGGTCAGTATAGAACCATAGTTTTTGCTTTTTAAAGACTTCTAAAATAGTAGGAGGTTCTCAATTCGGATACATAAATATATAGATGGGTTGTGACTGTCATCAGGGGTCTGATGATAAAGACTTAGGACAGTTAAGGGGACTTCTTAGCGGTTTACAGTAGCTACCTTGTGATTGGACTTAATTTATTTATGTTCATGAAAACTTTGCACCCATATGTGACATAAGTGCCATCACAAGTCTGATAATGGAGACCGTAGACAGTCAAGGGAATTCCTCAACGATTTACCGCAGTTGCCTTGTGTTGGACTAATACTTCATACCTTTCAGTATGCCAAAATATTCAGTTCGCATTAAATTGAGAAATAAAAAATAAAAAAATACAACATTGTGAAAAATTTAAACTTGTTTTGCATAAAAAATTGTAAAATAAATTATTTTTTTTATAAAAAAATGAAACCAATTTCAAAACCACAAAAAGAGTGCCTATTTAAAACGAAATATAACAAAAAAAAGGCGAAAAATAAATTAATACCTAGGACGGAGTAACGAAAGACCTACGCGCCCTGGGCGCTGTAAACTGGGAGATTGCACAAGATGCACAAGGGCGCGGTGGCGTCATCTCGTATCGGATGCCAAGATCCACTTGTCCGTCATAGATTTCCAATTAATTAATTATTATTCTGTATTTTGCTCATTCGGAGTGGTTTCACAAACACTATAGAAAACCACTCTGAATGGACAAAACACAAAATAACAATTAATTAACGGGAAGCCAAAAAAAAAACAAAACCGCGCGCCCCGATGCCTCCCGCCATTCTTCGACTGACAACCTACTCAACTTCTTTCTCTAGTCGTCGAGGTGCCCTGTTTGTTTACTAGATCCGGGGCACCTCACCAAAGACGGCATTGGTGGCACTCACCGGGTTTTAGTGGGTAGACCTGCGTCCATTTACCAGCTGTCGGGCGCAGCGAGTCCCACATACCCGCGTGGGGAGATCCACTCCCCCACGGGATGCCTCAGAGCATTTCCCGGCGTTAAAGAAAAATAAAAGAAAATGGTTGGCGAGTATTGTGGAGAATGGTTCTGGAGTGGTTTTCTATAGTGTTTGTTTTAAAAACTTAATCTTAAATATAATGTGATTGATGATTCGTTGGCGAATATTGTGGTGGACTGTTCTAGGTGAATGGAATGGGAAGTGATAATTGATTGATGGGTACTAGGGGGACGGAGCCGCGCTCCTTGACATTTTTCGCCGTTTCTCCAAAGCACAGACAAAATATTGTTATAAACACGACAGACATGGCAGCATGGCCTCAGGTCTTAGCCGGTTCCAAGAGGAACAAAACAGGGTAATATAAAATATTGTTCTGTGAACAAAACTAACAAAAAAAAACAATAACAATTGAAAAATACTGTATTTTTTAAAATAATTTCTAACTAATTATTTTTATGGAAGTACATACTGAAACATGTTTTGTAGTTTCCTCTCGTTTAAAAATATTACCACAGTCAAGAATTACATAGATTAGGGTTGACAGGGAATGGCGGGAAGCATCGGGACGCGCAGTTGTGTTTTTTTTTGGTTTCCCGTTAATTAATTGTTATTTTGTGTTTTGTCCATTCAGAGTGGTTTTCTATAGTGTTTGTTTTAAAAACTTAATCTGTTATATATAATGTGATTGTTTTGTTTTATTGTGGTGGACTGCCTTGTGTGGATGGAATGGGGAATGATAATTGATTGATGGGGGCTAGAGGGGCGAAGCCGCGCTCCTTGGGTTTTCCCGCCATTTCTCCGTATTACAGACCGAATAATTGTATTTTGTATGGCTAATAGCCTAGTAGCTAATGCCTTTAATATAAAGGAAAAAAAAACAACAATTGAAAAACACTCAAACATATTTAGGAATGGCGGGAAGCATCGGGACGCGCGGTTGTGTTTTTTTGGTTTCCCGTTAATTAATTGTTATTTTGTGTTTTGTCCATTCGGAGTGGTTTTCTATAGTGTTTGTTTTAAAAACTTGATCTTTATATATTGTGATTGGTTGGCGAATCTTATGGAGTACCTTTCTGGAGTGGTTTTCTTAGTAGGGCTGTTCTGGCGGTTTTCTATAGTGTTTGTTTAAAAACTTAATCTGTGTAATATATAATGTGATTGTTTGGCGAATATTGTGGTGGACTGCCTTGTGTGGATGGAATGGGGAATGATAGTTGATTGATGGGGGCTAGAGGGGCGAAGCCGCGCTCCTTGGGGTTTCCCGTTATTTCTCCGTATTACAGACCGAATAATTGTATTTTGTATGGCTAATAGCCTAGTAGCTAATGCCTTTAAATGAAAATAATATAATATCAAACCTATTTATACTCTTTGACTCAGGGCGGTATTCCAAAAGGCAGCTCAAGTCATGATATTAGTTTTAAAACTAGTTTTGAGTAGAGAAGACGTTACTTGAGCATCGAATCAACAATCGGCAATCACCTGAGTGTGACCACATTCTAGAACCGTACTTAAGACGCGATTTCTTCTTGAGTTTATATTTGTACTTGAGATCTGTCAATTTTTTAAATTAGTTTTAACTTTTAAAATTTTTATACAGAATACAGATGGTGAATGGTGATATTGGCATACATGTTTATTGTTTGTTAGTTTTGTTACTTTACTATTGACAAATTATTAAGTTGTAATATTATTATTGCCGAAGTTTTAATTTGTTAGGACATTTTCTAAGTTTTTGATTATGTATTGTAAATAATTTATTTGAATTAAATTAATATTGATAATAACATATAGCAAGAGGGTTAAAACTTATAATCACATAAATGATAGGGAGAAACGTCTAAAAAAACCTGTGAAGTTTATTTTATTCGAAGGCATAATATTATAGGATTTACGACAAATAAACAATTGTCCCCAATGATGAAAACACCAAAACTAGATTATCTTTATGCCACTGCTCTAAAACAGGTGAGTAAAATATAGTAATTTAAGAAGACAAGTGCTTTTATAAATAAAATAATTCTATTCCTTAATATAAAGCAAGCTATAGACCTGTACGAAGAATCTATTCCTAATTAAGATAAAAACAAGCATATTGGGTATCTTCTTGTGTCTGTTATATTATGTTTATTGTTAGTTTTCAATTGTTAAGTTATATTCAACGTGCATTGTGCCTATTCAATGAGGTTCTGACTTTTATGAGGCATTGAAACCAGTATAAAGTATATTATATAGGGAATATTGATGTACCTTGAGACTACACCTTTAATAAAATTATTACTGACCCAGAAGCTAACAAAGTAATGTAATAGCCACTAGGCACTAGGAAATCCTATTTGTCTAATCCAAGTGAGTAAACAATAATGTTAATAGTCAAGTTTATGATTAGAAAATAATGTAATATTACCAACTTTTAAATGTTTGCAAACAATTGTAATTGGATATTACTCTTGTGTAGGTACCTAGTTGTCTTAATAATTTATAATATATATAGTGCTTAAACAAAATAAATGTCATCAAAAATATAGGTACTTCATAAGTTCTTTTTATTCCAAAAATAATTTTTAATTTATACTTGATATTATATTCATGGCTGTTGGAACTTTTTTAAAAGTTTATGCAGATATTTGCATGAAGTGGTGGCAGTATTCATTAGAATCAGGATTTAAAAGATGAGGTACTTGACCATGAATAAATACTTCATGCAAAGATTTCATACTTTACAAGGAACATGTAGCAAAAATGTAATATCTGGTTATCATCATATATTTTTATATTTTTGTGTGACAACAGTCACCTGGCCGTTGGTATCAGCTGAAGAAACAATGATACATATTGTGTTTACTTACATTGAATGTATATAATAACATTACACAATGTTAAAAAGAAAATACTGTCACATATACAACAATAAACAACAAACGATCTGTACCGATTTATCTATAATGTATCTGGAAGAAAATAATTCCAGATAGGATTAAGTTTGGAATGTATATATAAGTCCATATAGGTGGGATTTCTTTATTGGAATAAATCGGATTCTATTGTTATTTGTATTTATATGGGATCTTATCTGCACTTTACATGTTGGTTTGTATCAGATATTTTTATCTCATACAAAACTTCTTTTAGGTGTTTTCTATTGTCCATCCCGTCATGTTGATTATTTCTCGTCCTTTGAGCAAATTCTTGACACACATTCCCCTGCGTACACTCATTCTATTATAATGGGTGATTTTAATACGTGTATGCTTAAAGGTGATCACAGAACAAATAAACTAGAAGCTGTCTTAGATAGCTTTAACATGCATTTACTTCCACTACAAGCCACTCACTGCTCCCCTGGATGTACACCATCACTGTTAGATCTTATAATTGTATCGTCACCAGATTTTATCATTAAGCACGGCCAATGTTCAGCAGACATATTTTCGTATCATGACCTTATTTACACTTCGTATGACATTCGTCGACCTAAAACTAAACCTAATATTCATATGCAACGTAACTTTAATAGTATAATTTTAGAAGACCTTTTAGGAGATGCTGAAAGTATTGACTGGTCTTTAATATATGAATCTAATAATATCGATGACAAAATAGAAATGTTCAATTCCTTTATAATAAATTTATTTGATAGGCATGCACCCATACGACCAGTCAAAATGAAGCATCTTCCTGCTCCCTGGCTGACTGACGAAATTAAATCTTATATTAATATTAAACATAAAGCCAAATCTAAATACAAAAAATGTAATTCTGATGAGCACCGTGAAAAATACATCAAAATAAGGAATCGCTGCAATACAATGTGTAGAGATGCTCAAAGACGCTATATTCACGCTTCTGTGGAGAATGGCGACCCAGGCAAAATTTGGAAATTTCTTAAATCGTTAGGTGTTGGAAAAAATCACGTAGCTTCCTCATACAAAATGGATAGTAACTCTCTTAATGCCCACTTCACTTCCACAAATACATCCTATGATGCAAATGATAAATCTCATATGTTAAGTCTTCTTTCTACTTTTCCAATGCCAGATTTTTCACCGTTCTGTTTTAACCAATTCACTGTTGGCGATGTTAAGAAAAATATATTGTCCATCTCATCGAATGCCATAGGCGAAGACAATATTAGCCGAAAGATGATCATCCCTATTCTTGATGTTATTGCTCCTATCCTTGTTCATATTTTTAATTATTCCATAAATTCTGGCTTATTTCCGTCCATCTGGAAATCTGCACAAGTAATCCCTTTACCTAAAAAACATAAACCTAACTCTGTTGCTGATTACCGTCCTATTTCTATATTACCTTTCCTTTCAAAAGTCCTTGAACGTTTAGTCCATCAACAGCTGTCCCATTATGTAAACATAAATAACCTCCTTAGCCCTTTTCAATCCGGATTTCGGCCAGGTCATAGCACAACTTCTGCACTTGTCAAAGTCACTGATGACATTCGCTTGGGAATGGATAATAAACAACTTACTATACTTACTTTACTAGATTTTAGCAACGCTTTTAACACGATTGATCATGATATCCTGGTTAGTAGGTTGTTGACTCTTAATTTATCGCCATCAGTGGTTGGATGGTTTCATGATTATCTTGTGGGCCGACGGCAGCGTGTACGGATTGGTGATAGTTATTCTTCATGGTCCAATATCGCTGCTGGCGTCCCACAGGGTGGCGTCTTATCTCCACTTCTTTTCGCTCTATTTATTAATACCATCACTCAGTCCATATCGTCTTTCTTTCACATGTATGCCGATGATCTCCAAGTCTATACTCAGTCTTCTCTCGACAATCTTCCTAATATGGTTTCCGTTATGAATAGAGATCTGGAGAAGATCTGCGAGTGGAGTAAATACAACGGACTTCATATTAATCCGCTTAAATCCCAGGTAATAATTATAGGCAGTCCAGGGCTCGTCTCGCGGATAGACTGGGTTGGATTACCTCCGGTGCTCGTAAGTGGTGTCCGTCTCCCATTTAGCAAGACAGTGAGAAATTTGGGAGTATATTTAGATGAAAATCTCTCATGGTCTCATCATATCAAAGAAATGAGTAAAAGGGTATATAGTGTGTGGCACTCTTTAAAACGTCTTCATAATTTTTTACCAATTCGGACAAAAACATTACTAGCAGAATCATTGTTCCTGTCTATATTAGATTATGCTGATGCATGTTACGTTAACCTTACCGAAGAGCAGCTTAATAAGCTTGAGCGCCTCCAAAATCTCGCTATTCGATTCATATTTGGGTTGCGCAAGTATGATCATGTCTCTGAATTCCGCTATAAACTCAAGTGGCTGCCAATCCGTCTTCGCCGGAATGCTCGTATACTTTCATTTTTGTATTATATATTATATGACCCTAAATCTCCATCCTACTTACATGAAAAATTTGTGTTCCGTACATCTGAAGTAAAAGAATTGCGGTCATCTGTAAATCAAACTCTCCACATCCCTGTTCACTTCACCAAGTACTTCAGTTCATCTTTCACAACAAAATCCATTTTATTATGGAATGCCTTGCCTACTAATATAAGGCAAGCTAAAAACCTTAACAGTTTTAAGTCGTTAATTAAAAATTATTACTTAAATGACATTTAATTCGCATATTAAGTATTTCCTTTCTTTACGAGTTATTTAAAATACTGAACTTTTGTATGTATGTATATATATATATTAGTACATACACATGATTACACACAAAAATATTATATATATATATATATATATATATATATATATATATATATATATATATATAATATTTTTGTGTGTAATCATGTGTATGTACGTGTATATAAGTATTTGAGTACTTTTATGTTTATTTATTAGTTGGTGTGTATGTTTATAGATATATCGTATGTATGTTATATTAATTAATAACTTTTGTATAATTTGTACTTAATTTGTTATAATATTTAAGATGCACTACCCATAAGATTTTGAATATTTCCTTTACCCTAAGGTTACTTGGCAGAGATCGCTTTTCGGCGATAAAGTCGCCTTTGTGTCTGCATTTATATTTTTAACTTTTAAATTTTTAGTGTTTTATGATTGTAATTTTGTGTGTGCACAATAAAGTATATTCATTCATTCATTCATTCATTCATTCAGATCTTATCGTAGTTCTGTATATGGACATAAAAACCTATGTTGATTTCCAAATACGAAATAGATATATTTTGTAATAATTTTAAATGACAATTCCACTTATGAAAATAATGTTTTCTATTATAGGCACACACCAATAACATGACATTGTGATGTATGTTATTTTATGAGCAAGTACGAACATAAATTAAATAATTGATCCATCGGAATACCTTTGGAATTGCAGCGACAAAAGCACATGATTTTATTGGATTATCCAGCTTCATACTAAAAGTTTTTATCTGTAAGTACCTAACTATTAGAAGCCTGCTTCAAAATTTAATGGAATCGAGCAGAATATCCAATAACATGACATTGTGAATTGTGATCAAATATGTAGTCTACTCACGCTATATACGATGATATATCGTCATCATCCTCTTTCCGTCCACGGCTGAACATAGGCCTCCATCAACGAACACCAAGACGGCCGATCCTATGCCACGATATAGGTATATATATGATATCATCATCATCAGCCCCTATCTGTCCATCGCTGAACAAAGGCCATGTCAATCAAGGTCAATGAACGTGAAGACGGTCGATCATTTATCACGACGTAGATGGCGGTATATATATGCTGATGATGATATATCATTATTAGCCCCTATCCGTCTACCGCTGAATATAAGCCGCCCTCAATGAACGTGAAGACGGCTAATCCTTTGCCGCGACATAGATGGCGATACATATAGACATGATGATGTTGATATATAATCATCCGCCCCTATCTGTCCACCGCTGAACATAGGCCTTCCTCAATGAACGCCAAGACGACCGATCCTTTGCCACGATATAGATGGCGATGTATATTATATTATTATTTATTACTAGCGTATAGAACAGACACAGCAAACCAGAAGTTGGTTTCATTTTGGAATTTGGAGGGTTAGAAGTTAGAACTAAATTTAGCTGTAGCGCTAAAACAATAGTTATGCTATTTTTTTCGTTAATAATTAAATTAGGGTCCAGAGGGGAAGAGAAAGGGAAAATCAGTGGTAAAGCCAAAAGAAAAAAGACACACACTATACTGTGTTACTGTATAAAAGATACAGTGGCGACACCAATGCAGGTCTTATAAATTTTTGGTCAGGCTATAAATAAGAATACGAATGTTAAGTTATACGTTATTCATGCTTAGTCTAGCTTAGATTCGCTTGCAGTTGCATTTTTAATTATATATTTTTGACGATCTCTGTGGCTCAGTGGTAAGCGCGTTGGCGCTCAAGCCGGAGGTTGCGGGTTCGAATCCCGCCAGGGAACAAAAATATTTACTGTGTTCCTGTGTCATGGATGTGTATTAAATATGTGTATTATATAATAAAAAAAATCTTAAATATATGTATAGTATAAAAGTATTAAATATATTTCCGTTGTCTGGTACCCGTAACACAAGTTCTTCGAGAACTTACCACGGGTCCAGATTGACGTGGTGTGAAAGCGTCCATAGATATTATTATTATTATTATATTTTTAGTTTTATGGTAGAATTTATGTTGATATACCGCAAAAATTGCCATTTTTTCACAATTTCGTGTTTCTTTAAAAATTGAACTTAAAGAATTTAAAAAAAGGTCGTGAGAAAAAACATATTAGAACTAAGTATAGTAGAATTTCCCCGGCTGATCATTATGAACAACTTTTGTCATGTAGGTACAGTTTTCGTAGGAGGGGCTTCGTTTTCTAGATATTCAATCTTTTCGGTGCTATTGTAGCCCTCTAGGCTTCTGGGAGGCTCTTTTCCTCCTCAGTGCAACCCCCTATTTTTATGTGTCCATCGGACAGGGCTGACCACATATAATTAAATTTTCTTTAAAAATAAGATTATTATATTGATGCAATGTTTTTTTTGGTATCGCAGGGAAATGCTTTTTACGCATGTGTTTTATATTAGTTGGATAGGCAAACTGGCAGACGTGCCAAGGTAAGTGGTGGCCATGAACATAAATAGTTTATTTGGAACTAGTCCAGGTAGTAAGAGGTTCAGGCCTTGACGTGGCAGTGGGGCTCAGGCTAGGGTGAGCCGCTGCACCTTGGGCGAAGCCAATGGAGCCGAGGTGGCTCTTTGTATCCCTATTATAAAAAGAGGGGATAAAAGAGCAGGGGGCAAGGGGCGAGGACGGGAACCTCACCCCATTGTACTGTCCCGACGTTGGGTTCTGTGTTGCGGTACAACTCCTCTGTGGAGGTGGCGTCGGTCCCTTGAGGAACTGACTAGCCGTCGAGGTGCCCTGTTTGCTCATTAGATCCGGAGCACCTCACCAAAAGGTAGCATTGGTGTCACCCGCCGGGTTTTAGTGGGTAGAGCTGCGTCCACTTACCAGCTTTCGGGCGCAGCGATTCCCACATACCCGCGTGGAAAGACCCACCTCCGCGGGATGCCTCAGAGCATTTCCCGGCATTAAAGAAAAAAAAAGTAGTAAGATGTAGCAGAGTACAGCCGACTTGGGCTGGCACGCCCGGGATGGTACCTCTCGCTCACGTAACACCAGCGTCAAGTGACAGTATATGCTGTCGCATTTCGTGCGGTTTGTGAGTTTCCGGTGGCCCATTGGGAGGATTGGGCAAAGGAGGGCAACACATCTTCATAATCTCTGGTTGCGCAAATGTGTATGGGCGTCTGTAATTTAAAGCTTCAACTGCTTGTTTGCCCCGCACTACAGAACAACCCTCCCTACGTCGGAATAGTGTAATGGCAATGGGGGGAGGTTCCCATCCTCGCCCCTTATCCTTTCTGCTCTTTTGTCCTCTTTGGGTCCTCCAAGGTTCGAGAGGAGTTTGCCTTTGCCGCCTTCACTTCCTTCGGGTCCTCTGTCAAGAATGAGCCCCAGATGTTTGATATGGCTCATCCTGACCTCTCCGACCTGGAGGGCAGCCCCCAGTGGGAGTCATTTCCGCCCGGTCCCGCGGAGGGTTTCAATCTTCTCAGTCTGACCCGAACCCCTAACTTCTATACGGTTGATCATGAGGTTGAGCCCGATCTCGGCCAGCCGCGCTGCCTCCTTATAGCCTCGTTCCCGGGTGTACACGATCTCAAATGAAATTATAAAATAATTTATATGAGAGAGCCTAAAATTTTATTACAAGTGATAACCATAGTATTAAAAAGTAAAATAACCATATTTGGAGCAATTCGTATTTTATTAAGTACAATGCATACATAATCATTAAAAACGTAATTTTTCAGATACATGGAGAGGGACACATGCGAAGATCACGTTAGAACAAAAATTTCAGATTTGCTCCGACCACCGAAAAATCTAAACTAAAAGGTATGAAAATGATATTCATAATTATAGATATAGAAGATTTATTGGAATGTTTAAATTATTTAATTTTTAACACCAAGAACAAAAAAATAAACGAATATTTAAACCGACTTAAAAAAACTGAAAAGTAATAATATAATCTCTTTTTTTTATTTTTGTGCCTCTGTAACTTTTAATCAACTTGTTCTTTTACTAATGTACAATCTATGCGTTTACCACTTCATTATTTTTACTTTTGGAGTCGTGTCGTCTTTGTACCTACCTATGTAACTTGGCTAACACCGACAAACCTTTAGCTGCTGTAAATCATTATGGAATTCCCTCGACTGTCTATGGTCTCCACTCTCCATCATCAGTGCAATCGCACTTATAACCCATATGGCTGCAAAGTTCTCCTTAATATAAATGAATTAAGTTCAAACTTCAAACACAAGGTAGCTATTGAAAACCGTTGAGGAGTTCCCTTAACTGTCCTTCGTCTTCATCATCAGACCTCTTTTTTTTTGTTTAGGCCCGAAAAGGAGAGACTCCCCTGGCGGGTATGTGGGACTCTGCGCCCGAAAGCTGGTAAGTGGTAACCCAGTAAACCCGACGAGTGCTACCAATGCCGCCTTTTGTGAAGTGCCCTGGATCTGTTGAGCAAACAGGGCACCTCGACGGCTAGTCAGTCCCTCAACGGACCGTCGCCACCTCCACAGAGGGGTTATCTCGCACCACAGTACAGCCCCTCCCAACGTCGGGACAGTGCAATGGGGTGATGTTCCCATCCTCGCCCCACTTCTTAAATGAGGGGTTCAAAGAGCGGCTCCCTTGGTTCAATTTGCTTCGCACATGGTGCTGAGTTCACCTTAAGCTACTGAGCCCCAGCGCCACGAAGGTTGAATATGGTTGGTATCATCAGATCCTTAATGACAATTACAACCAATCTAGGTGTAAAATTCTCATCAATACAAATGAATCAAGTCCAAACACAAGGTAACTGCTGTAAATCGTTGAGGAGTTCAGTAACTGTCTATGGTCCCCATCATCAGGTCTCTAATGGCACCGCACCCACATTGGTGCAAAGCATACGTCAATATAAAGTTCAGACCCAAGTTTGCTACTGTAATTGCTCGAAGAGTTCCCTTAATAGTCTTTCGTCTTTATCATCAGACCCCTTATGACAGCCAAAATCCATCTAGGTATAAAGTTCTCATAAACACAACCTTCACCGGTGGGAGGGAAGC
Organism: Helleia helle; assembly: GCA_963853865.1. NCBI lineage: Eukaryota > Metazoa > Arthropoda > Insecta > Lepidoptera > Lycaenidae > Helleia > Helleia helle. Next base: position 6,579,584 of record OY971436.1, read on the forward strand.
GCTGTGCCGTGCTCCCGCCTGCATGGGTTCCACCATCTTGCTTGTTTCTCCCGTGAAACAGCTTTGCTGCGTTTCGTAGAGAAGGGCAAGACAGGCAGTGTAATTACTGGCACCGAGACTTAACATCTTCCGCCTTATTCCAAAACGAAGACTAAATATAGTACCGAGTTTAATACCAGCTTTAAACCATGGACTAATATAAATGTTATTACAAAAACTAGTTTAACGCTAGTACCAGGACTATCTATGGTACTAAAGTTAGACCACCGTGACCCCTAGTTTAACTTCGGTACTAACCTCAAAACTTCAACTTATCAGATGTCTTATGCGTTGAATTTGCGTTTTTTCGTATTAATTGTATTGAAAGGTAATTAAATGAACTCGATGTAGACAACATTGTTGAATTGGAGTAACATTTAAAATAATTAGTCTGACATCCTTATATAATTTAACATTCTGTTTCTGTAATTTTGTTGTATTGTATTTTGTCATTGATATACATACCTATTTTATATTATATGTAATAATTCTAATTAACTCTGATATTTTTCATGTATGTTTGGATTAAATAAATACTATATACTACTATTTACTATATATAAAATACTAAACTTTTCTTGAGAAGTCTAATTATCATCCCTTTTTCTTTTTTCATTCATTTTACAGCATAAGTAATGTTCGTGGCACACAAATTCACAACAAAAAATATTATACTATTCTTATGAACAACGTACCGTCTATTTAGAATCAAAGAACAATATTAGCTGTATTGTAACTATTGGTATTTAAGTGGTAACTCGATTTACATTGCATTATTTAAACAATAAACATTTCGATGACATTAGAACTACGCGCGCTTTGTATTTCATTCCCTTATACGCTAGCTATATAAACAACTTAACAGCGAAATATTACAATATTTGTGTGTAATAAACAAGAATTTAAATCACACTACCTCAAAGTACAAAGAAGTAAAGATTTCAGATATTTTATATAACACAATAAATTTTATTATCAAAATATTGATGTATTTTCCACATTATATTTAATTATAAATTAGCGAGCTTTGCATAAAAAGGAACGATGTACCGAACTAATCAAATATTGAACGAACAAAATGAATGATATGTTGCTTAATAATCTGTGGATACAATTAAACCAGGGACGATCTTTGGTACTAGCTAGACCGCGGTTGGTCCTCGATTTGTAATAAGAATGAATTTTAGTCCATGGACTAACGTTAATACCGTAACAAACCTGGACTTTTTAGTCTTGGTTTAATCCCGGTACTAGATGAGTTTTTTGTAATAAGGCGGCTTATGTCTCAGGATAGGCAACACATAAATGAGTTGCCTGGGCTCGTTCCAGGTAAACTAGTTTATGTTCATGGGCGACGTCGACCACTTACCATCAGGTGGCACGTTTGCCAGTTTGCCTATCCAACTAACATAAAAAAACACAAATTAATCAAGCCCAAACACAAGATAACTGCTGTAAATCGTTAAAGAGTTCCCTCACCTGTCTTTCGACTCCATTATCAGATCGATTCTAGACCTTCATCAAAATGTAGTGCTTTAAAATACTTAATGAAAAAAGAATTTTTCCAATCGGTTTTTAAATAACAGTAGTTATGCCCGAACAAACATAAAAAAAACATACAAACATCCGAATTGATAACCTCCTACTTTTTAGAAGTTGGTTAAAAATATAATACTACTAATATTATAAACGGATGGATGTTTGTTCCTCTTCCATGAATTGTCCAAAATTTAATCCTGTTCAGGCACAGTCGTGGGCATCAGCTAGTACACATGTAATTTGATTTTGTCTTTTGTAACAGTTCCTGAAGTACCACTGGAACCAAAGCCATCGCGCCGGTAGCAGTAGCTCTACTGGAAGCTCAACTGACTCCGAGAACGAGGAAGATGAAAAAAACTGTGTTTTTAATTTTAAATAAATAATAATAGTATTTTGCGGTTTTGACCAGGTCATTAACCAGGTGGGAAGACGATCTCTGTGCATTGGCCGGTCCGTGTTATTTTTATGTCATAAGGGTGCAAACGAGCAGACGGAACCTTATGATACCGACACCCATACACATCCGCACAAGCAGAGGCTATGCAGATGCGTTGCCCTCCTTTTCCCTATACCCCCAATGGGCCACCGGAAACTCACAAACCACACGAAACTCGACAGCCTAGCTGTCACTTGACGCCGGTGTTATGTGAGCTAAAGGTCCACCCCGGTCGTGCCAGCCCAGTTCGGCTGCAATGCAGCATGGTGGCACTACCTCTTACCGTGTTGGATGCGAGTGTTACGGGTTTGGCCGTCATGGCGTTCATTGAGGGAGGTCTACGTTCGGCAGTAGACGGATAGAGGCTAATGATGATGATAAATATTAATTTTAATAATTTTAACCAAGTTGATATGTTTCTTTATACAAAATAAATTTGTCATTTTAGATTACACAAACCATAGGCAATTAGTGATTGTAATTAGTGATTTTTTTCAGCGTCGTACTCCTCAGTTATTTCTTATCAAGACTTCGTTCAAAGATTGAAGGCACGCTAGTGGTCAACGAGCATCGAGAGACCTAGGGTGCCATTGAACTTAATCCACTGGTATGCGTATACCTACGCACTTACACAAACACATATATTTATTATTCATTTATATTTGTGCGTATAAATTAGTATCAAAATATTTGTATTTTATTGGTACCTAGGTAACACTGAAAATGTTTAGAAAATGAAAAACGGCTTAACGTAGAAAGTTGCCAATACTTTTATTGTTTTTCGAAGTAATCTTCGTTTCTTTCTACACATCGTCGCATTCGATGGAACCACTGAGAAAAGCAGTGGGCCCATTCTTCCTTAGGAGTCTCTTCTATGGCATTTTCGTACGCTTTCACCGCATCTTCAGGGTTCGTAAAGCGAATACCTCGAATTTTTTCTTTAGTTCTTGGGAATAAATGAAAGTCGCAGGCCGCCAGGTCAGGACTGTAAGGCGGATGACTCATTATCTCGACACCTGCCATAGTCAAATATTCAACAGTCCGTTTTGCGGAGTGCGCTGAAGCATTGTCGTGGTGAAGGAGGATCCTGCTTCGAGGGCGCTGCTGTCGAATTTTTTCCAAGACAACAGACAAACAGCGATTGACATACCAGTCTGCAGTAATTTTCCTTCCATCTTCTAGCACAACTGTCGCGAAATGACCTTTCCGACCAAAGAATGAGGCAATCATCTTTTTTCCTTGACTTCTTCCTTTCTTTACCTTAGTTGGCCGATCCTCGAAAGGAAACACCTACTGAGCTGATTGTCTTTTGGTTTCGGGTTCGTAGCAATATATCCAGCTTTCATCACCTGTGATGATGTCAAATACAGCATTTGAGTTACCGCCGTTGAACTTATCTAACATTTGGCGACACCAGTCCATGCGGAGGCGTTTCTGGTCGTCGGTTAAAGTATGGGGAATCCATCTGGTAAAAAGCTTCCTGACGCCTAAATGTTCGTGTAATATTTTTTGAACTTGACTCATAGCAATGCCTAGGTTGGCCCGTATCTGCTGATAGGTCATTCTCTTATCTTCCTCTATCATGCGTCGCACAGCACTGATGTTATCTTTAGTAGTCGCTGTTAAAGGACGTCCCTCACGCGGATCATCACTGAGATTGCTACGTCCACGCTTAAACTCGTTAAACCAATTGTAAATAGTGGCACGAGATGGGGCTTCATTAAAAAATGCTAATCGCAGCCTATCATAGCTTAGTTGTTGAGTAAGCCCACAACGAAAGTCATAATAAATCATTGACCGAAAATTTTCTCGCATTATGTTCATTTTCACGTGTAACAAGAGTTTTAGATTTGCCGCCAATTCACAAAAACAAATCACAAATGAATGCAATATACTACATTAGGTTACCAAAGAGTTCTAAAATTGAAATTCAAAAAAAGTTTTCATTTTCAATTTGCCAGTTCTAAACATTTTCAGTGTTACTCACGTATTTTAAAGTAAACCTATTTTGGCCATTTACCTTATATAGTTTATAAGCACTATTATTGTAATAAGTTTGGATTTTATTGTAAATAAAAATGTATATACTAAAAAATGTTTTTTCTTTTCATGTTGTAGTGTTGTTAAACTGTAGTCCCATATAGATCCGAAAATTGTTATTTGCAGATAAAAACACAAAAATACAATCTGGATAGTCCATTTAAAATCACGCACACCTTATTGTAATTTACAGATAAAAAATGATAAATGTTTGAAGTCCGAAAGCTATAGTAGAGTATGGTAAATCCAGATAGGAACTCTGTAGACATATAAATTCCATTAAAGTTTCCGTTTCTTCATAGGTTGTGTATGGGTAAGTTTTTATGGGTGTGTATATGGATTTGCAGCTACAAATGTACATTAGGCTCCAGATACAATAATTTCTTAATGGAACCTATCGGAAATTTTCAACAGGGCAAGTACGCAGAACACAATTCCTTATTTACAATATCTATGATGGAAATTAATTTTACCTTGATACATTTATATAGCAAAAACTATATTTATAATATGTAGTTTTATCTAAAATTGGACTCTTTTTTTTTCAAGTATATAGATCTGTTTTAATTAAGTACCTATATATATAAATCTATCTGTTATAAAATTTGTATTTTATTATTTTAGAAAATCAACATAAGTAACTAAGAAAACACAACTGCAACTAATAAATATAAGTAATAATTTGAATCATAAAAGTACATTATAAATAATATTAGGTAAGTTACTACCTTTAGAGATATTGCACAGCATTATAACATCTCATCAGAAATATCAGTAAATTATGTTAAGGCACAAATAACACAAATTACTGCTAATTCTGTACTTTATTCTTTGAAATTTTGTAATATATAATTTGTCCAACTAAACACGACCTCCTTAAATAAAATCATTTAACAAAAGCGGCATTTATTTACATTGATATTTCCGAAATTATTTACGATGATGAATAATATTAATTTACAACTTAAGCTATATTGATAGTCTTCTAATACCTACAATTTCTCATTTGCATTTTTCTTATCCTTATCATTTTTAGTTTGTTACAAAGGCTTTGTTCCAAAAAAACAAAAACAATCTATTAATCTTAATTTCTGAAACGAAAGCTAGTAAAAGCTCAGAGGAAATACTTTGAGAATAAAAGTCAATGAAAATATTAAAAGAATAAATACGTAGCTTTCATATTTACCTTTTTAATAATTTAAAATCTTTTTAGTTAAACAAACATAATATTATTTAAATAGGTACAGCTTGGCAAAAAAGTGTATGACGTGGTAACAGGTGGAACTAAATATTTTACTAAATGGAAACCTATGATGTTGACAATACTTGGCCGACAAATACTAGATTTTGAGTAAAGCTAAGTGTTCCACATTTATTTTTAACGATTTGATTAAATTATCTTACTGATTTTCCATATTATGATGAGACCTAAGTGAAAGTGGCGCCCTCATTTTTTCCATACTCTTTTTTGCCAAGCTGTACAATACATTCATATTATGTAGACATTTAAAATAATTTTGTTTGTAAAGAAAGACGAAGAAGATCTAGAACAATGACAGAGTTCAAAATCTCGTCTTGAAACTCGTTTCAGCTGATCACATCTTGAGATGCGTTCTGGAATAACAACGGATCTTGAGAACAGATTTGACCTTGAAGCTAGACTTGGGTGATACTTGAACCGAGTCACCTTTTGGAATACGGCCCTCAAACTTTAAAATTTTCAAAATAATAAAATAATTGAAAAACGGCGGGAAATTTCAAGGCGCGCAGTTGTGGTTTTTTGTTTCTCATTAATTTTTTATTATTTTAGTCATTCAGATCAGTTTATTATAATATTTATTTTATAAATTTTATTTGTATATATTATAGTTAGTTAGAAAATTCTTGGTTGGTAAGTTTCTTTTTACATTCTATTGCAACATGAATGAACCTCCGGATCCCGGGGGAACATGTAAAGTGCCCGAAGCTTGCAGTTTTGTTACAGTAGAATATAATGATTCTAGTATGGACACTGACCAATCTTCCAAAAAAGTTAGTTTAAAACGTGGTCGCCTGCATAAAATATGCAAAAATTGTAACAAAAAGAAAAGAAAAAATACGGGAAACCAAAAGGACATTGGATGTCGTTGTGTAGAGTCCGATAAATCAGATGAGGGTAAAAATTTAACTAATATTCCACTTGCACAGCCTTTATTACAATCAGATAATCCAGTGCCTCATAATATTAATGATTCAGTCAGTAAACCAAATACTCCAATTGGTCGAAATATTTACAATGAACTAGATGCACCTCCTTACATTATTCATGTTCAGAAGATCCAATCCTCTGATAATGACGGAAAAATATTGCACCCGATAACCTTCGGAAATTTTCTTTTAAAAAATAAAATTTATAATATAGTTAATGGTAGTGTTAAGAGAATTGGTCGAAACCGTATGTCTGTTTCCTTCACAAATTATGTTGATGCTAACTCTTTTATTAACAATAGTATAATCACCGACAATAATTATAAAGCATATGTCCCTTCATTTAATATTTTAAGAATAGGCATTGTTAGAGGAGTTCCAACAGATTGGTCTCCTGAGGAAATTATTTCTAATATCTCAACCCCTGTTGGCTGTGGCAAAATAGTTAAAATTAGACGACTTAATTATAAAACTATTGTTGATGGGTCTCCAATATGGAAACCCACACAGTCGGTAGTAATGTATTTTGATGGTCAGGTACTCCCAAAAAGAATATTTATCTGCTACAACTCTCTGCCCGTAGACTTATATGTTTTTCCCACCATCCAATGTTATCACTGCTGTCGTTATGGTCATACAAAGATGCAATGTCGTTCCAAACCAAGATGCCTCAAGTGTGGTCAGGATCATGTTAGTGACTCATGTAATGTTGAAGATGACTATTACTGTTGTCAATGTTCTGGTCGCCATATGGCAAACAGTAAATCTTGTCCGGAACTTAACAGACAAAAAGAAATAAAACTATATATGTCCCAAAATTGTGTTTCTTATCAAGAAGCAAGTAAAATGTTCCCTATACTTAATAAATCATTCGCTGAAACCTTGTCCAGTCCTCAAAGAAAATTATCTTTCCAAAATATTAATACTCCATCTTCTTATACTCCACAAAAATCTTACAAGAAAACAGTTATATCTAAACCTTCCCGCCCTATACAAGTTGGAAAAGGTTACGACAAAACTGCACATGATAATATCATAAAAGAATTTTCCTTTAATCAATTAGATAAAAATTATAGCCCAATTTCAAATGATACTCCCTCCACACAAGAACCAACAAAAATATCAGATATTATATCTTTATTACAAACCTTTGCCCAGACCAATAATAATATACCGTCCATCGTTGCCCCCTTAATGGAGTTAATTGTAAATATAATCAAAATAAATAATGGCCAACAAAATATTACAATGGAACGCTAGAAGCATAATTAATAAAAAAAGTGATCTAATTTACTTATTAAATAAATATAACCCTTTTTTATTTTCATTATGTGAAACTTGGCTTAGACCAGGTTTTACATTGAATATTAAAAAATATAATACTGTTAGAGAAGACAGATTAGATGGATATGGTGGTGTAGCATTTCTCATTAAGAAAGGCTACCCTTTTAATATAATATCCACTCCTGTACATAGTTCTGAAATTTCTATTTTAGCCGTAATTGTAAATAAAATTTGTTTTGTTTCTGTATATATTTCACATATTTCTATTAATATATTAAATGAAGTTGGGGATATATTCTTATCCCTCCCTAAACCATTAATTATAACTGGTGACTTTAATTGTCATCACCAGTCTTGGGGCTGCTCCATGACAACCTGTTATGGTAATAAACTTTTGGACATTCTAGATAAAAACAACTTGTGTATCATCAACAATGGTAATTCTACTAGACGTACAAACTTATCTGAAGGAAATAGTGTAGTAGATCTAACTATTTGCTCACCCCAATTTGTATCTCAGCTGTCAAGTTCTGTTTTAACATCCACATTTGGCAGTGATCATTATCCCATTATTACCTCATTTCCTCCTGGCAAATTAATTAAAACTTGCAATAAACTATTCCCGAGATACAATATATCAAAAGTCAATTCTGACACTTGGACTCAATTTAGTAGTAAAGTTGATTTAAAACTTAGTCAGAAAATATCAGAAAATATTAGTGATTCTTGCGGTGCCCAAATTTTTTTAGATACATTAATTGAAAGTGCCAATGAAGTTTTTAATATAAAACATGGGAACCCTTATATTCCAAGTCCTCCATGGTGGGATGTCGAATGCAAAGAATTTTTAAATAAAAGAAAAAATGCTGAAAAAATATTTAATAATAATATGACATTAGAAAACCTCTTATCACTAAAGGAGATTACAAACGCAACAAAATTACTTTTTAAAAGAAAAAAAAGAGAGCTGGCGAAAGTTCTGCTCATCTTTATCTCCCAATACTCCCTCATCCAGTGTTTGGGAAAACATTGGAAGATTTAGATCAGCTTATAATACCACCCCATCCCCAACTTTTCCATCTTTTCTAGTAGACGATTTTCTTGATAGAATTGCTCCTCCCACTGTTAATTTTCGTAAAGATAACTTAAATGATAACTGTGCCTTATACAATGAATCATCTGAATTAAACTCTCCCTTTTCAATGACAGAATTAAAGAACGTTTTAGAATATGCATCAGATTCTGCACCTGGTCCAGATGGGATATATTATTCTTTCATTACTCATTTAAATGACATAAGCATGATATATTATTTAAATTTAATCAATTCTATTTTTCACTCTGGTCACATTCCTGCAAATTGGAAATCACAAATTGTAATTCCAATATTAAAACCTAATAGAGATCCTTCTTCTGCTTTGTCTTACCGTCCTATTGCCCTTTCATCTGTCCTCCTAAAAATCTGCGAACAATTAATTAAGAATCGTCTAGAATGGTTCGTTGAAAGCAACAGTTTGCTATCAACAACTCAATTTGGCTTTAGACGAAACAGAAGTAGTATAGATAATATTAGTTTACTTACAACCGATATCAGGCTAGCCTTTTCTGATAATAATTTTGTCATTGCAGCATTTTTGGATTTATCTAATGCTTATGACAATGTCGTGATACCAATTCTTAAACAAAAACTTTTATGCCTTCAGATTCCCAGAAAAATTATTTCTTTTGTTATAAATATGCTTAATGATAGATCGATTTTGTTTACTGATGGTGAACAAAAACATTCTAGAGTGTTATCCAAAGGCCTTCCACAAGGGTCCGTTTTGAGCCCTTTATTGTATAATTTATACACATATGATCTAGACTTAGCTATTGATAGAAAGATTGAAGTTTTGCAATATGCGGATGATTTATTATTATATGTAAAAAGTAAAAACATTAAATTAGCATGCACAGAGTTAACGTCATCACTTCAATATTTAAAAAAATGGCTTGATGATCATGGACTATATTTGTCCCCATCTAAAAGCTCAGTAGTTTTATTCTCCCGTATGCGAACTATCACTCCAGTTCATGTTTATTACGATGAGACCATTATACCACAAAAAAATGATTTTAAATTTTTAGGTGTCATTTTAGACAGGAAACTTACAGGCATCCCTCATTGCAATTTCATCGCAAATAAGTGTGAAAAAATAATAAACATCATAAGATGTTTAGCAGGAGTTTGGTGGGGTGCCCATCCCTTTTATTTGAAACTCGTGTATAATGCTCTCATACGTAGTGTCCTCGAATATGGAACCTTCCTATTGGAACCGGGCCTTCTTTCTGGATTTAAAATGTTGAACAAAATTCAAAACAAATGTTTGAGAATCATTTGTGGAGCAATGAAGTCTAGCCCAATTAACGCTTTACAAATTGAGTGCTGTGATCCTCCGTTACAACTACGTCGTCAGTATTTGTCTGATAAATTTCTCTTTCGACGTCTACAGCTTTCCAATCACCCTCTTATTGAAAAACTTCATCTTTTAGCTTACTTAGTATCTAATTCACCGTATTGGATACATAAATCGAATCCACATTTAATTAATAGCTATTATAAGTTTAAATCTCTCTCTGCACCTTTACATCAATCTAACATGTTACCTTTGTTTTCTTGTTCCTTCGAATCTCTTATTCTATCACCACAAATATTAAATATTGGTATAGCTAAGTCAGATTTTTTAATAGCTAATGAAAAATTTAATGCAATTGTTGAGAAAAAATTTAAAAATACCCATCTCATATTTACTGATGCTTCGAAACATAATGTTAACGGTTTAGTAGGCGTAGGTATCTTCCACCGTCAATATAACATCGTACAGAAGGTAAAACTCCCTCCAGAATCTTCTGTTTTTTCTGGAGAGTGCTTGGGTATTTTCAAAGCCATAGATTATATAATACTAGCTAAACTCAAAAATTCAATCATTTTTACTGACTCACTTAGTTCTTTACAAGCCTTAGAAAAAAACCCGTTTAAAATTAAGCAACACAACCCCATAATATTTGACACAAGACAATTACTAACAATATGCATAGCAAAACATTACAATATTAAATTTTCTTGGATTCCTGGACATTCTGGAATCCAAGGAAATGTTATAGCAGACGCTCTCGCTAATGAAGCTATTTCATGTGGTGACCTTGTTCCGTATAAGATTTACTGCTCAGACTTGTTATCAATACCTAAACTCGATCTTGATACATGTTGGAAAACGTCATGGGAAAAAAGCAGTAAACAAAAAGGTAATTATTATTACTCTCTTCAGCCTGATATTTTATCAAAACCATGGTTTTTCTCAATGAATTTTAATAGGAGGTGCTCTAGTATCATCTCAAGATTGAGACTTGGCCATACTTGTACACCTGCTCATCTTTCCAAGTTTAAAATTATTAACGACTCTTCTTGTTTGTGTGGTTGTGAAACTGGCGATGTAAATCATTTTTTCTTTTCTTGTCCTTTATATGACCGTTCCGATTTCCTGAAATCCTTACTAGATCATCAAATCCCTTTTCCAACCTCAATTACTTGTCTGTTATTTATAAAAAAATATTACATATATAAAATAATTTCAGATTATATAATTACTAATAATATAGAAATTTAGGTTTAGTATTTATTTGATGAAAATCTAGTAATATATTTAAATATATGTATAGCTATATAAATTAATATTTCATAATAATATTGTTATTATCTTGTCATACATATCCTATATCCTGCCCTGAATGATTCCTAAATTTAACATCTCTCGTCCCTTTATATACATGGAAAAATTTCTCCCGTTTGATAATGGCAAATGTACTACGTACGAGAATTGCCAAAAAAAAAAAAAAAAAAAAAAAAAAAAAAAATAATTATTTATATGGAAGTACTGATTAAGACTGAATACATGTTTTGTAGTTTCCTCTCGTTTAAAAATATTACCACAGTCAAGATTACATACTACATAGTTTACTCTATTTAAAAATATGGTATGTGTTATAAATAATGAGTGAGCCAGGAATAATAAGAAAACTTGATGAAGAAGTCGTAAATCGCATTGCCGCTGGTGAAATAGTCCAGAGACCTGCAAATGCTCTAAAAGAATTAATAGAAAACAGGTTAGGCCTCTATTATATTGTTTTTATATTTTAACAATTGTGAGCATCATGGAATTATAAGAATTAAACAAAAAACATTAGAAATAAATATTTAGCACCAAAAATGATAAAGAACGGGGTATCCTAATCGAATTTGGTTGATTTATACTTAAATACAACGAAGAGATGTATCAAAAAATATTTTGAAGTTCTTAATCATTAATCAAATACTTATAAGTGTTTTAAATTTTGAAAAATATATTTTCTTTTTAGCTTAGATGCACACTCTTCTAACATAATTATAACAGTTAAGGCGGGAGGATTAAAATATTTACAGGTATGTAATTTGTTTATATTAAACTTTATTATAAATTATATACTTTATTTTATATTTTGGACTATTAAAATTGGCAGATAGAATGTTATACCTGCAATACATGTTGGTCAAGCTTAGGCCAATGCAAGCGTAGGCAAATTAATACTAGGCAAGCGCTACTGCCTAGACGTTTGGCAAACCAATGCAAATGGCCAACATAGACAAGTTTTGAGTCAAGTTTTGAGTGATGCCCACACGTTGGACTCTATCAGTTTGTATTGTGCATTGAAATAATATGGACGTCGTAGTAGTTATTGCAGCTGCTGCTGTTTAGAGAGAAAAATAATGACATGGTACATGCAAAAATTGTACATTCGTAGAAATCAAAGATGATTATTAGTTGTAGACACAAAAATTAAAGAAATGCGATTATTTTATTACATTTTAGTTAATTAATTTTTGAAGTAGGTTTAAATTTATGTTTAAAATTTTTAGTGATTAATTAAAGAAAACAGACAAAGATAGGCATTTTGGCATTTTGAACCGTATGAAGTAATCCCAACAAAAGCTGTAAATCTTCAAGGAGTTCCCTCGACTGTCTTTCAACTCCAGCATCAGATCGACTCTAGACCTTCTTTACATTGTGTAGTGCTTTAAAATGCTTAATTAAAAAAAAAGCCCATTAGTCGCTCCTACAATTTTGGAAAGATCTCGTTTTCTCTGGGATGCTATCTCAGACCCTGGTTTCCTTATCGTGGGACCATTTAGCAAGTATACTTTCAAACAAAAAATATTTTTTAAAAACTGGTCCATAATTATTGATATAGAAATTGGTACATAAAAAAATACTGATCGAATTGAGAACCTCCTCCTTTTTGTTGAAGTCAGTTAAAAAAAAGGTGGTAGATGTTGAGTATTCACAGAAACAGGACAACTTATATATAGTGTCATTTAAAAAAATGAAAATATTATATAATACCTAGTATCTTAACTTTTTTTGGTGCAATTTTGTTGAATTGTATGGCGCGCGGACAAACATGTGAACACCATTGGCCAAGCGCGCGCGAGCGCCTTTGATTTGTGCAGAAAAACCGACACGGCTTCGAAATGAGGCGAGTGGTCCCGAGCGGCTTCAAGTTGTGACAAGCTACACCAAATGTAACCTATACACGTTGGCGCTTGCCTTTACTCGGCCAACTAGACGAGCGACACCGAGCGATGGCAAGACAATGCAAATATACTGTCTATACGTTGGTATTGGCCTTCACTCGTCAACACTCTGCCAACATGTATTACAGGCTTTACACATCAATAAGAACAGGCAAATCCCTCTCACTTTCAGGAATCTGTATGAATAACGAAATTTAAACTAAAAAAATACTACCAATTAGTAAAAAAAGTAACTATAATTAACTGGTACTTTTTTTAGATTCAAGACAATGGTACGGGTATTAGACGTGACAACTTGGATATTGTTTGTGAAAGGTTTACAACGTCTAAACTTAGGGAATTTGAAGATTTACAAGCTATTAATACATATGGGTTCCGAGGAGAGGCGTTGGCCAGCATAAGTCATATTGCTCACCTCACTATATTAACTAAAACTGCTAACGACAAATGTGCTTATAAGTAAGTTATACAAAGCTTATAAATAAGTTTGAAAAAATCTCTATATTTTGAATGATGTCTGGTGCTTTTGTACCACCTTTGGTATTTAGTTTCTCTAGTTTAAGGCAATCTTAAGGATTGGACTAAATTATGCTGTTTTTTGGTGTATTTTGTGACAAAACTTAACAAATACATATATAACCAACAATTGTTTCATTCAGATTGGTTCTTCATCTTCAAATTATATTGACTATTTAAAAAAAATCTAATTTTTATATATCATATTTAACATTCTTCCATTACCATGTTGCCAAAATTAACGAAGTTGAGTAGACTTTCGGTAAATTTTTGGTATAATATAATATGATAAGATTTCTAAAAGATATAAGATTTCTAAAGTGTAATTACTGGCACCGAGACTTAACATCTTATGTCTCAGGATAGGCAACACATAAATAAGTTGCCTGGGCTCGTTCCAGGTATACTAGTTTATGTTCATGGGTGTCGTCGACCATTTACCATCAGGTGGTACGTTTGCTAGTTTGTCTATCCAACTAACATAAAAAAAATAAAAATAGTATGAGCAGGAAGATATTATGTTCAATTCTAAATCATATTAACCAAAAATTACAAAAATCCTACCAATAGTTGTCGAAAAAATAAATACCAGAGCTGTTACCACGTTGGGTTGTATCTATGTATGTAATGGAATCTTTGAACATGATTTTGACCCACTACTAACGACCAGATTTTGTTCAAACTTTGTAGATTTATCAAGTACCGATGACAATACAATAATTTGATAAAATTATTCCAATATCCTGATAAGGATAATCAGGATAGCACATGCTAGGAAGGCGTAAGGCGCGCAAGTTACCTACATCTCTTGTGTTGTTTTTAGTCTCTCACTCATTTCTAAAGTAATTTTTAATAGTTGAGTACTTTAAATTAATAAAATCTTTAATTAAAAAAATCGACACTAAAAAGTAAAAAATAAATTATAGTTTAAAAAAACAAAAAAACACGCTTTAATAGCAAACCCAACAAAAAAATTGAAAATAATTTTTAATTGATGAATTAAATGGGTTAACAAAATTACTTATTGTAAAAAAGCGTGAGGTGCTCAATATTCATTATTAAAAATATTTCATTGGTATCTATTTCTAAAAAGTGAAGTTAACATAAAAACTTAGTTACAAGCACCACGCTTTTTTACAATAAGTAATTTTGTTAACCCATTTAATTCATCTATTATAAATTATTTTCAAATTTTTTGTTGGGTTTGCTATTAAAGCGTGTTTTTTAGTTTTTTTAAACTATAATTTATTTATACACATTTTGCTATTACAGATGAATCTTATTTTATTGCAATATGTTTTATTTTATCGTCGGTCTCTGTCTTGATTTATTGCATAAACATTTCCATTTTCCGAATGAGACCTCAGTCCGCGCTCGGCCGGCTGTGACTGCTACTAGATGTCCTCAATGAATAGAACTTGTTGTGCAGAGATTGGGCTCGTTTTGTTAGTTGTGATTAGACTTTACCACCGGACTTGATGGAGTGAGGTGGACATGTACTTCAGAGACTACTACTGGTAATACACGACCTACTTCTACTCGTCAAGGGGTTCCAGTAGCAGTCACAGAAGTACACCTCCAGCTCACTCCAACAAGCCCAGAGGTAAGATCTTATCATAACTATCAAAACAAGCCCAAGCTCGTCATGCCTATTTCTACTCGTCCAGGAGTTCCAGTAGCAGTCACTCACGTTTACCTTCATGTCACTCCACCAGGTCAGGTCATGTAAGATCTTATCATAACTATCAAAACAAGCCCAAGCTCGTCATGCCTAGTTTTACTCGTCCAGGAGTTCCAATAGCAGTCACTCACATTTACCTTCATGTCACTCCACCAGGTCAGGTCATGTAAGATCTTATCATAACTATCAAAACAAGCCCAAGCTCGTCATGCCTAGTTCTACTCTTCCAGGAGTTCCAGTAGCAGTCACTCACGTTTACCTTCATGTCACTCCACCAGGTCAGGTCATGTAAGATCTTATAATAACTATCAAAACAAGCCCAAGCTCGTCATGCCTAGTTCTACTCGTCCAGGAGTTCCAGTAGCAGTCACTCACGTTTACCTTCATGTCACTCCACCAGGTCAGGTCATGTAAGATCTTATCATAACTATCAAAACACGCCCAAGCTCGTCATGCCTAGTTCTACTCGTCCAGGAGTTCCAGTAGCAGTCACTCACGTTTACCTTCATGTCACTCCACCAGGTCAGGTCATGTAAGATCTTATAATAATTATCAAAACAAGCCCAAGCTCGTCATGCCTAGTTCTACTCGTCCAGGAGTTCCAGTAGCAGTCACTCACGTTTACCTTCATGTCACTCCACCAGGTCAGGTCATGTAAGATCTTATCATAACTATCAAAACAATCCCAAGCTCGTCTTGCCTAGTTCTACTCGTCCAGGAGTTTCAGTAGCAGTCACTCACGTTTACCTTCATGTCACTCCACCAGGTCAGGTCATGTAAGATCTTATCATAACTATCAAAACAAGCCCAAGCTCGTCATGCCTAGTTCTACTCGTCCAGGAGTTCCAGTAGCAGTCACTCACGTTTACCTTCATGTCACTCCACCAGGTCAGGTCATGTAAGATCTTATCATAACTATCAAATCGAGCACAAACCACATAATATCTGTACTAGTGGAGGGCTTGCTTACAGTGTCTAGTAAATTAGCAGTGACTGAAGTGGGTATCTATTGGTATACATTTACATACCTAAGAAATAAAAAATAATAATCTCGTAAAGTATCAAATTAGTTTAATAGACTTCTATTCTCGCGCCTTACCGTGCATGCAGCGCCGTACACTTGTATGTGTGACCTGTGTCATTGTAGTAGTGCGATTCTATACGGTCTAATTTTGCGAACGCGTCCTTAATTACAAAAATTACATTAAACAAAAAAAATATTAATAAATTTTATTTAACTTTAATTTTAGTAGAGGTAGTTTTTTTTTTTTTATTAAACTTTAATTTTAGTAGAGGTAGTGCCATGCTGCTTCGCAGCTAAATTGGGCCGGCACGATCGGGGTGGTACTCGCTTGATCCGGTTTGCCAGTTTCCTGTGGTCCATTGGGGGATAGGGAAAAGGAAGACAATACATTTGCATAACTTTTAGTTGTTTGTTTATTTTGCCTCATTGTGTCATAAAAAATAATATCCCCGAAGTTGCCATAAGACTGAATTTCTTTACTTATGCCTTGTGGACTCTGACAACTTAGAGTTACTGATAGTCTGTTGATTCTGATCTGTACATGTCTAAGTAAATTAAGCAATATATTCTAATGGTTATGATTTTAGGGTCTCATATGAAAATGGGAAAGTCAAGGGGCAAATAAAAGCGTGCGCTGGGAACACTGGCACACAAATAACGGTGGAAGATATATTTTATAATGTTGTTGCGAGGAAAAGAGCTCTACGCAGCCCCAATGAGGAATACACACACATCATGGATGTGGTAGGAGGGTATGCTATACATAATAGTAAAGTTGCTTTCACACTGAAAAAGTTTGGTGAAAACACAGATATAAAGACACAGATGAACTCGTCTGTAGTGGAGAATGTGAGAATTGTGAGTGTATATTATATTTTTATAAAAATGCTTTTCTAGATAATTTATTACTATAAATTGTTTTGTAGTTTGATTGCTATTCTTGCAAATGGTAGATGCAAAGATTTTCCGATTTCTTTACTATGAGTATAGGCATTTAGTCCTGTAATTAAGTTTATGTTCTATGAACAACTTTACAAAAGACATGCAAACTTGAGGCTCTGCTTGATAGATTGTACCTATCATCATCACCAGCCTTTACCCATCCACTGCTGAACATGGGCCTCCTTCAATGAATGCCAAGACGACCGATCCCGATTATGAGCAATCCTTAACGGATTGTACCTATACTGAAATATTTTCTAATGTTAACGCGAATTTTATTTGTTAAAATAAAACTACTTTTTACCGCCATTTTATCGCGGTTTATTAAGATTTCTACCCAAAATTCATTTTTACACTTTGAACCATGATCACGGAAGGATTGTAAAAACGTTAGGAATACTCTTATAAACTAAAAAAATCCGTAACAATAAGTTTTGTTATAATATTGTTTGTTGTCTCAGATACACAGCAACCAAATAGCTCGAGAGCTCTTAGAGATAGACATCACGGAGCCGACCTTCAAGTTCAAGTTACACGGCTACATCACTAACGTCAACTACTCACACAAGAAGGGTGTCACGCTGCTGTTCATTAACCACAGGATGGTGGATTCGCCCGGTGAGTTCTAGACGCGTAACTATAGTGGCGTGACGGGTAAAGTGATAGAGGCCCCCTGGTCAATGGGGCCCCAGTTCAAGAGGCCCCGGCATTAGGGCCCCCCAGCCTAAATCAGGCCCCAGCACAAGAGGGCTCCTGACCTAATGGGACCCCCAGTACAAGACCAAATTTTGTCAAAATTACCAGCTTTTTATACTACTGCATACACTTTTCTTTTTTGTGATAAAATGTAAATGTACAGTAGCGTAAGTGTAGGGACACACCAGCGGAATGTACGGCGCCGAACGTTCGGTTGAATACGCTCGCAGTATTTTTCAATTCCCCTATGATACATCAGACGAAATTACGTTGCGCAACGCCGAACCTTGTTTCAGGAGATTATGTCCGCAAAACCCACATTCACTGTATTTTGCGTAGCAAGCGACGAATCATGCGACGCTGATTTGTCACACCAACGGAATATTATGAATGCAAGTTCAGCCGCTGAACTTTTCGCTTTCCGCAGGTGTGTCGCTACACTAACTATAAGGTGGCATAACTCGAAAAATGCTAGGGCCCCAAGCCGACGGCTTGGCTCTAGAGAAAATTTCTTATAAATTACCGGCTACTTACACTACTGTTACAAATGGAACCGCGCAAAACGCGCGTATTTCAAATTAAAAAAATCACGTAATATATGAGAGTTTTCCAATTTTGGTTCTAGCAATACGTAAAGCTGTGGATTCCGTGTATTCAACGTATTTACCGAAGAACGCGCATCCATTTGTCTACCTGAGCATTGAATTAGGTAAGTGTAACCTTAAAACTATTGAGAAATACTAAATTCCTCCGTAATATTGTATTTTAGGAGAGCACGCACTGCGCTTGACATATCGTTGCTTGTTTTCTGATTTGCCTATTTCAACCTACGAATAAATAATAAGTCAGGAAATGTAACTGTGTTATAAAAATGACCCAACAAAAGTCGTGTCCAAGTAGGCGGGGCTTAAAAGTCGTGTCCAGCGCGTCATCAGTCGGACATTTTTCTTGCAAGCGAACACACGTCAAACTTACACATACGTTTTCGTTTTTTCATTATGAATTGCACCTGTTAATCATCATGCCATCATTTGTAGTGTAGTGGTGCAGGAGCCATACAAAATCAAAACCTCCAGGGATCACTTCTCACTAGTAAATAGTAGTAAAATTATATTATATTCAAATACGTTAATGTAATAAGCAAACCGAGATGGTCAATACTATGCAAAATGCAGTCAGTCAATTTTTGAACCAATGTAGAAGGTATTTTATTTATTCTTCATGAAATGTATAAAATACCTAATATGTTTATATTTTTATCATTATTTAAATGTATATCGATATAATTAGGTAAATGATTGTGCATTTTGCTTGCTTTGTTTTCTTTTAGTATCCCAGCCGATCCAATTAGGCAAAATAAGTAGTTAGCTGCAATTAAGCTTGAAAGACAAGAGTATCCCGGGGAAGAGCTTAAAAGGAACTAGGCGGTGCGTGCGGCTGGCCAAAGTAGGTCTCGACCTCGTGATCAGCCGCATAGAGAGGTTAGGGCTTCGGGTCAAAGTTGGGAAGAACAAAGTCCTTCTCTACCACGGGACCGGCCGTAAAGGACAACCTCCGGGAGCTACCCTCCAGATCCGAGGGGGGAGGGTCAGGATGAGCCCCCAGATCAAGGGACGGAGACGGAGGGTGGACCTTCGGCCCACATTTGCCAATATTGGGATTGAAGGTCGTGAAGGCGGCAAGTGCGCTGGGCAGACTCCTCCCGAACCTCGAAGGAACCAGCGCCGCCTCCGCTATACTCCGGAGTATGGCGATGTATGGTGCATCCATTTGGGCGGGTCACCTTACCGCGAGGGATAAGGCCCAGCTGGTACCGAACAGTATCGTGAGCGACAGCCACTGACCTAGCCGGTGACCCCCCGTGGGAATTTGTGGTGGAGGTTCTTGCCGAGACGCATTCATATGTCTTGGTTAGGAGGGCTCCCGGCGAGAACCTTACGTTTTACTAGATCCTACGGGTTCGCCGACTAGGACAGGAGCATTAATACGAAGGTGGGGGGAAGACCCGGCACGGCAGTCGTATGACAAAAGCCTAACGGTTCCTTTGCATTCAGTCCTCGAGCGTTGGATGCGCCATAAGCACAAACCCCCTCACCTTCCGTCTGACACAGGTGCTTACCAGGCATGGTTGCTTTGGTGAGTACCTGTGCCGGACGGCCCACAGGGAGTCAGTAACAGTATGTTACGATTGTGGCGCGTCGGTGGACTCGGCCGAAAGAAATCATTGTAAAATATTAATTAATATTGTTTTATTATTGACTTGGTTCACTTATTGCATGACATCGGCTACTTAGCTATCACTCCACTGTCATAGGTGACATTGCAGCATGCGCGCCGACCAATACCTGCATTTATTCTGAAATTAACAAATCAGCAAAGACGTCTATTTGTAACCTGGAAAGTGATTGGTATTTTAAATCATACGTCGTTTTGGTTTGAAGTAGGCCCACTTTTTATGTGTCATTTGTTCTGAGTTAGACTTCCTGACTTATTATTTATTCGTAGATTTCAACTAATCCTTAAACCTATATAAAAAAGTAATGTCAAAGAACAAGGGAGCGTCAATGGACAAGTTGTTAAGGTTCGGTCTCGATGTGAGGGATCTGAGGCATCCCGCGGGGGACTGGTTCTCCCCAGGCGGGTATGTGGGACTCGCTGCGCCCGAAAGCTGGTAAGTGGACGCAGCTCTACCCACTAAAACCCGGCGAGTGCCACCAATGCCGCCTTTGGTGAGGTGCCCCGGATCTAATGAGCAAACAGGGCACCTCGACGACTAATCAGTCCAGTGGGACCGACGCCACCTCCACAGAGGGGTTGTCCTGCACCACAGAACAACCCTTTCCAACGTCGGGACAGTACAATGGGGCGAGGTTCCCGTCCTCGCCCCTTGCTTCCGCTCTTTTGCCCCCTCTTCTTATAAGAGGGTGTATCCCTCGCAGAGAGCCCCCCCGGCTCAATTCGCTTCGCTCAAGGTGCTGGGCTCACCCTAGGCTACTGAGCCCCATCGCCACGACAAGGCCTGAACTATTATTATTTATTTAAGGGTGGGGACACCAGCGAGGCCAAGCGGGTGATCAGTCCTCATTACCGGGACCATTTCACCCAATTCCCCAGGCTCGCCTCTGGGATTAGATGCGGGGATGGGTTACCAATTGCCCCTCCGGTGTCACCCCCTCAAACCTACGTGTTGATCTGCAAAAAGTACTTAGCTGACTTATAGTTAGGTATGCTAAATCTTCTTTCTTCAGCTCGTCCGCTCCAAACAGCTCCCATCTTCATATCATATCCTGCGTATGCAAATGCGGGGCATTCCGTTATGAAGTGCAGACTGGTTTCTTCTTTCTCTTTGCACTTAGGGCATAGAGGGTCCTCTGTTAGCTTCATTATTGACAGGTGTCTGTTGAGTGGGCAGTGTCCCGTCAATATTCCTACAACTGTTCTAATGTTGTTCCTATTGAGTTTAAGCAACTCTTTAGTCTTCTTGCTGTCAAGCGTCGAGATGAAGAATTTCGACTGTCTGCAGCTCTCCATATCATTCCATCTCTGGTTTGTTTCTTTGTTTATCCTCAAGATTATAACATTTTTTGTTATCCTGTGTGCTATTGGCAGTCTCGGATCAGGGCCTATGAACGTCTCATCGGCACCTTCTCTCGCCAATCTATCTGCTTCTTCATTGCCTACATTCCCCTCATGTCCGGGTACCTAGGCAATTTCTAACTCAGTCTGGTCTGCTAGATCTTGCAGGATATTTTTGCATTCTTTGACCAGTGCTGAGGGCCTTCAATGCCGCTTGACTGTCACTGTATATGACTGCCTTCTCAATCCTATGTGCGCTAGTGATGTTTTGTTTAATCATATTGGCACATTCTCGTATTGCGAATATCCATCCAGGCCTGAACCATGGTGGAGATGTGAGAGGTCTGGGTTCTGCACCCTAAAATGGTCTCTTCTCCCTGTGCAGTTGACTCCTTTACCGGTGGTAGGGAAGCGCTGTGCCGCGCTCCCGGCTGCATGGGTACCACCATCTTGCTTGTTTCTCCCGTGAAACAGCTTTGCTGTGTTTCGGAGAGAAGGGCAAGACAGGCAGTGTAATTACTGGCACCGAGACTTACGCCCAAATACTCAAACGAATCTCAAATGTAAGACGTACTTAAACTCATGCTACGACGTGTCAGATTCAAAGAAAAAAAGAGGG
Source organism: Helleia helle (assembly GCA_963853865.1). Lineage (NCBI taxonomy): Eukaryota > Metazoa > Arthropoda > Insecta > Lepidoptera > Lycaenidae > Helleia > Helleia helle. The sequence continues at coordinate 6,601,771 of OY971436.1, forward strand.
ACAACACGAGTTTAAGAACGTCTTAAATTTGAGATTCGTTTGAGTATTCGGGCGTTAACATCTTATGTCTCAGGATAGGCAACACATAAATTAGTTGCCTGGGCTCGTTCCAGGTAAACTAGTTTATGTTCATGGGCGACGTCGACCACTTACCATCAGGTGGCACGTTTGCCAGTTTGCCTATCCAACTAACATAAAAAAATCAAATAAAAAACATCTTATTTCTCAGTATAGGCAACACATAAATGAGTTGCCCGGGATAGTTTCAAATTAACTTGTATATGTTCATGGGGGACGCTGGCCACTTACCATCATGTGGCTTGTCTGCCCCTTTGCTTATCCAACTATCATAAAAAACCTTAAAACCAGACTACACCAGACCAAAAAAGTCTAAAAAAAGTGTGGAATTCTATCACGTGAAGATATTTTGGCATCAGAGTGCTACTTTCATATAGCTTCACGGCGCAATGACAAAGTATCTATGCATATTCTAGATCCAAAGAACGTGGACGTTAACGTACACCCGACCAAACATGAAGTGCAGTTCCTCTATGAGGAGCAAATCATAGACAAGATCAAAACTTGCGTGGAGAGCAAACTGTTAAGCTGCAACTCGTCCAGGGTCATGTACACACAGGTATATAAGGATTATTGAGAATAACTAAAATAAAACTGGTCAGATTTTGATTAAAATTAAATGGACCACCCTAGAAACACCAGCATTAAAATCTTTAAAAACAGTGTGTGTGTACTTATGTACACGCGTTAGAAGTTATAAAGAAAAATACATAGTACAATTTTATTACACTGTAACCTTTATGCTTATTGTGTAGTTAAAAGCTATATCTTCTGCGTCTATACTGTCATTATGTGAAAAAAATTCTATACCTAGCTAACTTCATGGTGTCGATTTTTTTCGTGACGGTGTGCGCGCGCATCGTAATAATTTACTCTCATCATGTTTCCCTAACGCGCCAAAAGAAGTATAACTTCAAAAACAATTGGCGGAGTAATCGCGCTACACACTTGAATTGAGAACTTTTTGAAATTTGTAAATAAAATGTAGTAGTAGGAGAGCTAGCACCAATTTTAGGGTTTGTGAAAACCTAGGGTTGGTGAAAACTTTTTTTGAATAGGGCTATGCTTTGGCTCTACGGCCTTTAAAGCTTCATCGGTACATTAGGTGTGCATAAAACACTTCGAAATGTGTGCTAATGCTGCCTATACCTATATTTTTATTGTCGCAGTGGAAATGCTTTGCGCATTCACCCGGGAATTGGTCGTCCCCGGGGATACTTGGGGACCCGCCCCCGACTGCAGAATCAGACAACACTTTGCGGAGAGGAAGAGATATGTGATGAATATTTTCGGCGCTGTGCCGTACGCTTGTCTGCGACCACCATCCTGCTTCTTTCATCTGTGAAATCAGGCCTGTTTCTGGCACCGAAATTTGCCTGTCATAAAATAGTAGGTAAATTAAAAGAGGGATTTATTAATGTTTCCTATATTAAGTTGGAGTTGATGTCATAATAGGAGTTAAAAAAAATGCTATTGAAGTAGCGCTCTTGTACGTTGATTTATTAATTTTCAACTATTTGTTCCTTTAATTACGATGAATTGTCGTGCATTTCAGGCTAGATTGCCTGGCGCGTCGATGGTTGATGATATTATCAAAAAAACAACAGATGGCGCTAAAGTGTACGCCAAAGATTTGGTTCGAGTTGACGCCGATACTCAAAAGATAGACAAATTCTTTAGGGTTGTGTCAAGCAGAAAAGATTCCGAAAAAGACTTGGAACATACTGGAAATGCTAATGTTGATGATTCAAATATCGATTTAGATGCAAGTCAAATCAATAGTGCTGAAGAAGATGATAGTGAAAAATTTAAAAAAAGAAAACGAGAAGAAGATAAAGAATTGAGTAATGATTCAGAAAAAGACAATTTATTTGAAGGTGAAGTAAATGAAGATAAAAATGAAGCAAATGGAACTATGAAATCAAATGAAATTGATGATAATAAAGAAACTAAAGAAACAAATGATATACCCCGCATTGTTATAGATGAACTAATCGAAGATGCACCAAACAATAAAAGAAGAGATACAGAGAAATGGAAGGGTGCAATAGGCAATTCTAGCGTGTACATAGATCCAAAGGAATCGTTTAAAACCAGAACTTTTGAGTACGAAAGAGTTGAAACTAAACTGACAAGTGTAAAGCAGTTGAGGATGGAAATTGAGAATAACTGTAACATGAATTTGAGAGAGATATTAGCGAATTTGATATTCATCGCGTGTATAGACAACCACAGGTCTCTAATACAGCACTCCACCGAGTTATATCTGTGTGATACGACAAAATTGACGTGAGTATGACAAGCAGAGTAGTAGAAAAAAATATTGCTTTAGATCTTTACATGCCCTTCGTTTCGTACACTTTACAGCAACCATGGTCACGAGGGGGGTGAAGTGTCATGTCCTAACATTTAAGTTATTGTTTTTTATAACTACCCTTTTTATTATTTTTATAAATAACTATTTTACTAGCTATTTTAAGCTTATCATATACTTTGCTAAGTTCTTTTATATACTTTACTAAATTTTTTTATACTTTTCTAAGATTTTTTTTATACTTTTCTAAGTTTTTTTATATACTTTTCTTAGATTTTTATATACTTTACTAAGTTTTTTACATACTTTCTAAGTTGTTTTATATACTTTACTAAGGTTTTTATATACTTTGCTTAGTTTTTTATATGCTTTACTAAGTTTTTTATATACTTTTATAAGTTGTTTTTTATACTTTACAAAGGTTTTTACATACTTTTCTAAGTTGTTTTATATACTTTACTAAGGTTTTTATATACTTTCCTTAGTTTTTTTTATATACTTTGGTAAGTTTTTTTAATGTACATTTATTGCATTTTGCTTCAACAATGTTCAACTTTGTATAACAGAGAGGAGCTATTCTATCAGACGATACTCTACGACTTCCAAAATCTGGGTCTTATCAAGTTGTCCAACCCGCTGCCTATTGAAGAGTTGCTAGCATTGGGCCTCAGTGCTGAGGAGGCCAACTGGAATTCTGAACTAGGTAACTATATACAGGGCTTTCGTTGACTGTGCCGAAATGTTAATGTCATTCATTCATTCATTCATTAAGCAAAGATGTTTGTAAGCAAATTGGAATATAACCCTTTTAAAATGAGGTATTATTAAAACAAATTTTAATTAGGTCATTAATCTCTTTAAGGGTAATTGTACCCTTGACAATACTTTAAGTTAAGCACTTAATAAGCTAATAACATGGATAACCTTCATTTTTTTCTGCGTTCAATCTTACTTATCAAAAAATATGAAACGCACTTTTACTGGTAGAGTTATTTATATAGTCTATGGACAAGGTACTCCTTATCTTCTAAACTCAATAGTTACCCAAGATATATAATTGAAATGCATGTGCCATATACGTAATAGAAGTGAAGCTTAAATATCACGCCTACCCACATCCATCTCGGTTCTCTTTGTCTCTCTTCTTATTTTTTTCTCTTTCACTCTACGATATACAAGGTTGATAAAAGGTTTAATTTAATGCCTCTCGCTTTTATCAACCTTGTATATTTTAGGTTCTTTTTTATGTAACAAAATGTGGCCAAGGTCTTGCTTAATTATACGTCCAATTTCACTCAATTCTCATGCCATTTTTATTTTATCGCTTAGTATAATTATTATTATCGATTAATTATATGAAATATGGAACTCTCTTTCTGAAATAAAAGTTTTTTTATGTTAGTTATCCAACTAACTGGCAAACGTGCCACCTGATGGTAAGAGGTCGACGTCGCCCATGAACATAAACTAGTATACCTGGAACGAGCCCAGGCAACTTATTTATGTGTTGCCTATCCTGAGACATAAGATGTTAAGTCTCGGTGCCAGTAATTACGCTGCCTGTCTTGCCCTTCTCTCCGAAACACAGCAAAGCTGTTTAACGGGAGAAACAAGCAAGATGGTGGTACCCATGCAGCCGGGAGCGCGGCACAGCGCTTCCCTCCCACCGGTATTATTTATTATTAAAAAAAAATATGAACGAGGTATTTATACCAGGCGACCGCGGTGAGATGGCATCGCAGATGTGTCGCCTGCTCATGTCGAAGCGTGCGATGCTGCTGGAGTACTTCTCTCTGGAGATCAGCGAGAGTGGGGAGCTACTGGCCCTGCCGCTGTTGCTAGGTAAGATTTATTTTATAGAAGAGGGAGCAAACGGAGAGTTGCCTTTCAAATATGAGTGTTCTTCTTTAAGGTACATAGTACCGATTCGGAAACACTAGATGGCAGGAGTGTGTGCGATAGTCTCTGCAATCTTGTACTGACTGCTTTAACTGGGAAAGGAAACTGGGGAATATTTTCTACTCCTGCATTCTGATTTAATTCGTTGCTGCTCCCAAGGCGAGGTATCTTATATAACTTATATATAGGTACTATGAAAATGAAGTTGTAAATGCCCGATAGTTTCTTTGTTCAAAATAGGTGGCGGTTGAACATTCCGTTTCTTTTCAGTTAGTATTTTAATCATATATTTTTGTAAATATATTTTAACTTTTTTATTCAATATTGAAAATAGTAAATTATTGCATTGTCATCGGTCCTTGATGAGTGTGCAATGTCTAATGTAATAATTTAGAGTGGATAAAACTTACATTCCTTTGTACGTTTATCTATTTCATAACAAAGATACATAACTAAAGTTCATAAGAGTATTTCCGTTTTTTATGATACCTCCTAGAATCGTTTGCTCCCTGGTGAAGGAAAATAATTTGCGAGGAGTAAGTTAGTTAAACTATTGCGCAACACCTCCTCGCCTGATTTCGAGGAGACTCGTGAGCAGTGGTCGTATAAAAGTCGCTAATGGCAATGCACCTCCACCAGATGGCCACACCCCGTACATGGGTGCGCTGCCCACCTATCTGGTCCGATTGGTCACGGAGGTCAACTGGGAGTCAGAGAAGGAATGCTTCCGGACATTCAGCCGCGAGACGGGCGCCTTCTACTGCCGGGGGCCGGAGGCGGAGCCCTGGGGGCCGGGGGCGGGGCCCTGGGGGCAGGAGCACGTGGTGTTCCCGGCGCTGCGCAGGCTCCTCCTTCCGCCAGCTACTTTCCTGAACAACGGGGCGGTGCTGCGGGTGGCCAGCCTAGGGGAGCTGTACAAGGTGTTTGAACGATGTTAAACGAGCGTAAAATAATGGATTGGCGTACATTGAAAGAGCCAGCACTGGCGGAAACTGATATGAAAGTTAATAAAGTGTAAGAAATTTTAACTGTTTTATTTTATCTAACTGGTAACTAACTGTTAACGTAATAGTCCCTTAAAATTTCTCGTTAATATTAATCGAATGTCAGCCAAGGTAGGTAGGTAGGTAATGTACAGCAACAAATACGACACCGACTCCAAAAGTAAATATAATGACGTGGTAAACGCAAAGTTTGTACATTAGTAGAAGATTAAGTTGATTATAAGTTGTAAGCACAAAAATTAAAGAAACAGTTATTTTATTACGTTTTAGTTTAGTATTTTTGAAGTCGGTTAAATTTTTTTGTAAAATGATTTTATTTCTTAATTTTCAGTGATTTCGAAATTCGTCGTCTTGGCGTTCTTTGAAGGAGGCATGTTCAGCAGTGGACGGATAAAGGACGATGATGATGATGATGATTACGATGACCGCGACATACTATGGTGTGCTACCAAAGCATCCTATACAATTGTTACATCGACACGTAATAAAATGAGCACATCAGCATATCGTCGAGGTAAAAGGAACCAACCAAATAGGCATTATTGGGAATAACTAAAAAACGGCTTGTCAGATCTGAATAAAATTAATATGGGACCAAATTGGAAACACCAGCTTTCAAACAAAAAATATAACCATCGAAATCCATTCACAAACGGCAGAGATATCGTGTCACATACATACAAAAAAAAACATACAGACGAATTGAGAACCTCCTCTTTTTTTGAAGTCGGTTAATAAAAAATGCCAGACGATAAACGATATTTCAATATTTTCTTGAAATATTCTTCCATTAAATGCATCATCATCATGCTTTAAAAGTAAAAATAACGTTATCGAACTTGGCTGGCAGATTATTATAATTCTTAGCTCTACATGTAAACAATGTATAATATATTTCAGTTTCTTTGAAATAAGAAACTGATTTTTTTTTATCACAATTACGATTCAGGCAGATATTCGTATTCGAACTAAACTTATGGTCGTTCTTTAAGATTTCCTTTAAATTAATTGAAAACAATAAAATGTAAATACAACAAAAAATACAAATTTAAAATCAAATTTAGAACAATAAATAAAAATTAAGACATTTCTTGCTCGAAGCCGGACGGCTAGCTGCATTGCGTTTAGGTACCCGCGTAGTGCGTATGACCCCCTTAGACATGTTTTACACATACCCACAACTAGCTTCATAGTAGATAAGATAAATAGCTTGTAATGTAACTATTTGAACCAGTATGGTCATCTTCCCCACCATGGTTCAGGCCTTGTCATGGCGGTGGGGCTCAGTAGCCTAGGGTGAGCCCGCCACCTTGGGCGAAGCCAATTGAGCTGAGGGGGCTCTTTGTACCCCTCTTATTAGAAGAGGGGACAAAAGAGCAGGGGGCAAGGGGTGAGGATGGGAACATCACCCCATTGTACTGTCCCGACGTTGGGAGGGGTTGTTCGGTGGTGCGGGACAACCCCTCTGTGGAGGTGGCGTCGGTCCCTTGCGGGACTAACTAGCCGTCGAGGTGCCCTGTTAGCTTAACAGATCCGGGGCACCTCACCAAGGCCCCACTCCCCAGGCGGGATGCCTGAGAGCATTTCCCGGCGTAAAAGGAAAAAAAAAGTATGGTCATCTTGACGTTCATTAATAATAATAATAATACATTTATTTCAGATTTAAATCCATATAATTATGTTAGTCGCAAAAATTAAGAGAGCCCTATTTTCACCAATAAGCGACGATGGTCTAATGAGTACCTATGGGCTCGGCCTCTTGTCCGGGTTCGATCCAGTGGTGCCGGGAAATGGTTTTTTTTCGAGGAGACCCGTGCCCAAGTCAGTGGCGGATTTACCAGCAGGCTGAGTAGGCTGGAGCCTAGGGCGGCAGATTTTTACAGCTTGAAAATGTACCAAATCCGCTAAACTACTGCCAAATTCTAGATAATTAAAGTAAGTAAAACTTTATGTATGAAAATTCAAAGGCGGCAAAAAAATGGTCAGAATAACTTTACCTATCAAAATTAAGAGGCGGCAAATGGTCAGCAAAACTTTACTTCCAGGGCCGGACTTAAACATAATGCCGTCCCTGGGCACCGAAAAAAATGCCGCCCCAATACTGCAGTTTCACTTAAACTTATAGTTTATTACCTTATAAAAAAAAACAATTTATTATACATTATTATATCTGTGCATATTATATACCTATTGCCTATATTGCGAAAACATACAAAAAATATTTGTTCGCAATCGAAATGTTGTCAGTACGTCTGATTTGATGCATAGGATATCTACCAACCCGACGCCAAGAGGCCGTGTGGTCGCAGACTTCACGGTTGGCGGGGGGCAACCCCCCACTTTTACAAACCAAAAGTGAGCCAAATCGGCTCACACTAATCTGATGTAGCATTAGGGCCTTTGAGCCATTAGCATAGATCATTCCGAAAAAAAATTTGAATATCTAAGCTATTGAGCCTATTTGCACTCATTGTAGAACGTAAGAAGTTTTTAACTCTTTTCAAATATGAATACAATCGTTCTGGCGCTACAGCTTGTTGCAGCTAATATCATAAATCCACGTTTGGTCAAACGCAGTGTAAAGGTACTTTAATATTATGTAAACATGAATTTCTTTAATTACCTATTTAATAAAAAAATATTTATTAAAAGAATTAATTAATTATATTGAGCAATCTTGATAAGACAGGAAAACAATCAGTTTCAAAATTTTGCCGCCCTGGGTACTAGCCCCGACTGCCCCTATTGTAAATCCCCTACTTAAACCTATCAAAATTAAGAGGCGGCATAAATTAAATAGCCTAGAGGCGGAAAATCTGTTAGTCCGCCACTGCCAACAGTGGGACATACCGGGTGTATTTTGAACGCTTGTAAAAGATTTAACCCTAATAATATACTATTTATATACTATATAATTCATATAACCATTTATCTCAGAAACGTTTTTTTTTTAAGAAAATTTTAGGACTTATGTATTTTGCAAACCCGCAATGTACATTATACAACTCGAACAGCGAACTCTGTCAGCTGATGCAGTCTGCTGGCCGGCGTGAACCATAAACCAATTTATTTACATTGCCGTTTTTGACGTGACATGGTTGATTTAATTTTAAGTTAATACAAGTTTTAAATAAGAGACATTTCACAGTCATTCAATACCTACATCTGATGTATATGATTCCTTATAATAGGAAAATAAAACACGTTATAAAAAAAATATATTTAATGAAGGCCAGCTCAATGATCTACGTATCAACAACATAATTGGGATGGACCACCAATAGCGGGTCATCTTCTACTTCCTGCCCGGAGGACTTCTGAGATGACTTGAGACCGCTCATTGAGAGAGGTATTATTACTTGGTCCTGAAATTTTAATATTATTGTTTAAATCAAACATTTTATGGCTTAAATGCTAGTATTAATGTTGTAATTCATCCTGCCTATGCATTCTTTGAAACAGCTCTACAGTGCTGCACGGGTTCCAGGTAAACTTGTTTATGTTCATAGGCAAAGAGTCTTGTACCAAAGTTAGATTGTGGCTCCTCCTGGCCACCATACCATACCATGGGGACCATAGCCCCTATCAGTACCAGTACCGCCTCATCACAGTCTACACCGTAGCTCCCATGTCCTACAATTTTACTCTCCCCCCACCCCAGTACTCACGTGGTACACGAGGCGGTCGATGACCTTCTCGACCAGGGTCTTCCTCTGCAGCAGCTCGTCCTCGTGGTCGATGTCCCCGCGCGCCACCAGCCGCTCCAGGTACCAGCTCACCACCGCGCTCTTGCGGGTGCCGGAACCCTCCGAGCCTGTCATGTGACAAGTATTGGCATAATAAGGCTTTCTAGAATGGAGATGATGGGCAACTCTAACTAAAAGGATATTATTAAACATAATATCAGGCATATGAAACTACATATAGAGTAAGAGGTATTTCCATACTGCTTTACAGCCGAATTGGGCTGGCACGAACTCTCGCTCACATAACACCGGCGTCAAGTGACAGCTAGTTTCCGGTAGCCCATTGAGGGGGATAGGGAAAAGTAGGCAACGCATCTACATAATCTTTGGTTGTGCGGAAGTGTATGTGCGTCGATAGTCGCCAAAAGACTTCTCGTTTTATAAAAAAAACATATTATGCTTGACGAAGGTGGCTCTTCTATTACAAGATGAGAAAAACATACTTTAGCAAAAATAACTGTCAAGATGTTACAAGCATGCATAGTAGAAGTGAAGGTCACAATTTAAAGTTGACAAGATGAAAACTCCTGGATTTAAAGAACAACATGACTAATAAAATAAAACTAGTGAAGATGTGTTTCGTTTTAAGTAGGTTTTAGCCTGCTCTCTAAGCCAGATTTCAACGACATGACCGGTGTCTTAGTTAGATTATGCTGCTGCTAATTTATACTAATAGATAGCAGATTTTATAGGTAGGGAATAGCTGAGACGACAAAGCACATTACCTTTCTCCTCAGCCTCTTCCTCCTGTTTTCTCATGAACACAACCAACATGTTACTTAACGACTTGTATTCTTCAAATGACAGCGTTAATTTCTTTTTGGGTGCCGAATCTCCGTTTACTGTGCTTTCTGCGGACATTATAAAAACATTTTAAATTAAAACAACCTCTGTGGCTCAATGGTTAGTGCGTTGGCGCTCAAGCCGGAGGTACCTGGTTCGAATCCCGCCAGGGCACAAAAAGTTATCTGTCTTCCTGGGTCATGGATGTGTATTAAAATAATATCAACTGAAAATTATAGTATGTTAACCTGATAAAGATGCCATTTTAGCAATTTAACTTGGATCGAATGAAGATAGAGCCCTCTCTCCAGAAGTGAACAAAGGCTGTTAATGATGAATGACGATATAAAGTAATTTTTTAGCATTGTACATATGAATTAGCTTATCAAACGCTTTAATCTCCTAGCGGTTTTGAAGCTAGGCCACTGACTTCTCTGTCTTGACTATTCTTCAACAAACAAAATCAGGAACTATAGGTAGAACTGCAACATTCATGATGCAAATACTTAGCCACTTCCGTCTCGCCAAGTTAAATTGTTAGTACTGGTACTATACAAAACAATTTAAAGGTTTTTTCCTCACCAGTGTCAGTGGGCGTCTCGTGATCGACGTCCATGCTGGGCTCATACTGTGGATCCTCTTCGTCCAAGTGTATGTCTGGTTGTTCCACTCTTATTATTGACTTATTCAGCAACCTAGAAATGAAAATGTACATTAACAATTAATTATAAAATAAAAATATTTTTTAAATCTTGCTTATAATATGAAGGGTATTTATGATTACAATAAAATACATTTCTTTATAATATAGTGTTCAGCTAATTTCTGCTGACAGTACAAGACCTTGACTGTTGACGCTAACTGTACAATACATCGACTGTTAGAGCTGACAGTACAATACATTGACTGTTGTCGCTGACTGTACAATACATTGACTGTTGGCGCCGACTGTACAATACATAGACAGTTCCGTGCGAGCTCGTTAACATGAATGGGTAAACATTGGTTGATGATGGTAATGGTGGTAACCTGTGAGCTTCGGTGACGTGGTGGCGGTGCACGCGGCCGCTGCAGTGCATCTTGGCCAGCGCCTCGCTGAGCCGCACTAGCGACTCGAGCTGCCGCACGGTGATCCGCCACGCGCCACCGCCACTCGCGCCCTCGCGCGCGCGCAAACCCGCGTAGTACTCCGCTAGCAGGCGTCCCGCCTCCTGCAAGACGGCTTATATTTCTAGTCCTTCGAGCCGGATATTGAAAGTATTTTCAATAATATACACTTAAGTATACTTTACCATATACTGCTTCATTATTTTATTCTACTGATAATAATTCATATTAGAGAGATAAAAATCACGCGTTGTTCAAGCAGGTACAAAAACACTTATCTTGGCGTAAAACATAATAAATTATAACCTCTTTCATGTACTAAAATTGTATCACCAACCGGTACTACCAAAACAGTCTAACATAATAATATAATCCAACTAAAAATTACCTCCGTAATGATCGGCTTGAAAGACCTCGCAAACGCGATATACCGCAATAGATCCTCCCTGGAGTACACACAGTCATATGTCTCCTCCTTATTACAGTGGAGATCCACAATCTTCCTGGCGATAGCGTAGTCCACCATCTCGCTGCTCTCGTCGATGAGTATGAAGAACAGATCGAAGCGGGACATGATGGGTGCGCTGAGAGAGACGTTCTGCTGCAGAGACTTGGCACGGTCGTATCGACCGCCGATCGGGTTGGCGGCCGCGAGGATAGACGTGCGCGCGTTCAGTGTGGCACGGACGCCTGCCTGAAAGGTGTTTTGATGGTATTATTTGTCGATAAAACTTGTGCATCAACGAAGAACTTTTTTTTTCGAATGGAAATATGCTTTTGACCTTTAAGTTAAATTGATACAGTATGTGAGTAGATGGCTCAAGAATACATTTAAGAATTGCTATCATGATATTACTGCATTAAAATAAAAAGATAATATTTGTGCATCCTAGAACCCTTGACCTAAGGTTTTGTGACTGCAGAAGGCTATAATAAGCATGTTTATGTTAAGGTTTTCCAGATCATAAAAAACAAGTACTTCCAGTGTCATCAAGACTTTTAAGATACAGCAACAAAATCCCTTATTTAGCCTCAACTGATTTAAATTAAATAAATCCAACTTTTTTAAAATAATAATCCTGGACCGCAAGTCCTGGATTATCCATCAGTTACTGGAGGCAAATACTAAGATAAGCTAGGCGCCCAGGGGGCTGAATTTTTCTTTAAATTTACTTGAATATATATTTATTTATGTAACATTTAACAGTAATGCAATGTTGTGCATATACACAATGTAGCCTTAGTGAAATTAGTAAAGACCGGATTATATGTAATACTAGCTGTTGCCCGCAAACTTCGCCAGCTTTAACTTACTCAACTTAATTACTGTTGGTCACAGCGTGATGTTATATATATGCCTATATCCTTCCTCGATAAATGGGCTATCCTAACACTGAAAGAATTTTTCAAATCGGACCAGTAGTTCCTGAGATTAGCGCGTTCAAACAAACAAACAAACTCTTCAGCTTTATAATTATTTATGCAATATAAAAAGCTTGAAATATGCATGCAAATATGCATGAAAAATGCTTAAAATTTGCACGAAAACTGACAGAATATGCAATATTAAATGATAAGTTTTAGGTACAAAAAGAAATAAAAAAACCAAGTTTTTTCTTTATATTTCAAAATGAGCATACAATCAGTACAATTATCCAGTGATAGACCACTACATGTCATATTATTTAATGTTTTTGTAAACACAAACAATCAAGTATTGTTCTAAATGCTCAGTGCTAAGGTTGTGTCTTCGATCATTTAGAATATTTTTAAAAATCGAAAATGACCGCTCCACATCCACTGAGGTAACTGGGCAGAATTTGAACTTCGGTGTTGTGAACTATGTTAGCACTTATATTTTCTGGTAAAAATTCTGCCGTCCCATTAATAAAACTATCAATTTGACACAGAGATTCGAAGCCTGGATTCTTATTCAAAATTGTTTCAAACGTTTCCTTAAGTTTATGCGCATTTGGCAGATTTTGTTCATGGTTTGGATGGATTCAGTCAAAGCGAAACCATGAGTTTCAAGCGTTTTAATACTTTGAGCTATGTGGGAAAAACGAGTGCAAATTACTGCTATGTTTTTTTTTATAATACAATCTTCAAATGCTGCTTTGGACTCACAAACTGCTATTGACTCGGCACAGTCAAAATCATTTACTACACCTTTGATGGCCTCAAAATGTTCCTTGTAAAACAGTACTGCTTCCAGCCATATCCCCCATCGAGTTACAACTGCTTCCGGAGGGAGAGGAACATTTGGTAATCTTTCTTTGTAGGCTTTGTAATGTGTATTGTACTTCTTCAGCAAGTCGATGTACTCCATTGGCAAAGCACGTCACATGAATTAAGTTGGGATAAAATACTTGGAGGGCCTTGGCTGCTTTGATCATATAGCGAGCAGCATCTGAAATAAATATAAATACTCTTTCTTCTGCAGATGATTCAGAACATATTTTTTAAATAGTATGTATTCATTCACAAATTTGGCGATCGTAGAATGATTTGTTTTTTCTAATTCTTTGCAAGCCACCAAATAGGAAGAAGGTTCCAGTTTCAATATACCGACAGTTAAAGCTATATAACGACCAAAACTGTCCATTGTTTCATTTGCTGAAATCCAAATAAGTTTGTCCTTGAGTTACGTATTTCTTCCAAAACATTTTGATAAATTGTTGATACATAAATTTTACGCAATGTTGATTCGTCTGGTATATTTTGATTTAAGCAATATTTTTGCAGAAACTGTTTAAGGATAAGATTTTTTATTTTTTAAAGAGGAATATTACTAGCAAGCAATGCTTCACATAAATCCACGCTAAACTGGTTGTTTTATTTCAATTTAGAGCTAGAAGTAGACGCGATTATAAATTGTTGTCGTGGATCTTTTTTTGCAAACCTGCGACGTGAACACTTGTTTTGACATGTTGGTCTATTTGAAACTTTTTAGTGCATGAAATATTTTTCTCGCTAACTCGACAATATAAAACATTTCCGTCATATGAAAATGTTCCAGGAAAGTCAATTATCCACGAAGACAATTTTTTTTTCGGGAGGCATGGTACAATTTCACTCAAAAACTTTCTACTCCAGATTAAAGGGCACGCACGTCTATCAACAATGAAAGCAATAGCGCCAATAACATGCGGAATAGGTGGAAGGAGTAATCTCCACCATGGTTCAGGCCTTGTCGTGGCGGTGGGGCTCAGTAGCCTAGGGTGAGCCCAGCACCTTGGGCGAAGGGAATTGAGCCGAGGGGGCTCTTTGTATCACTCTTATAAGAAGAGGGGACAAAAGAGCAGGGGGCAAGGGGTGAGGATGGGAACCTCACCCCATTGTACTGTCCCGACGTTGGGAGGGGTTGTTCTGTGCGGAACAACCCCTCTGTGGAGGTGATGTCAGTCCCTTGTAGACTGGCTGGCTGTCGAGGTGCCCTGTTAGCTTAAAAGATCCGGGGCACCTCACCAAAAGCGGCACAGGTGGCACTCGCCGGGTTTTAGTAGGTATAGCTGCCTCCACTTACCATCTTTCGGGCGCAGCGAGTCCCACATACCCGCCGGGGGATAACCACTCCCTAGGCAGGATGTCTCAGAGCAATTCCCGGCGTTAAAGGAAAAAAAAAATGGTGGGAGGAGTACTGCGGTAGGCGAGCGCGACTATCTTTTGTCTCTTTCATTTTAATATCGTACCAAAACAGACGACGCGCGGCTGCTGAATGCGCCGAAAATATTGTAAATATAGCGATAATATGCATCTTATCTATAACCAATTACTATATGCAATTAGCGCTGAAAATGACTTAAATATGCAAATGCATATAATCCGGTCTTAAGGAATTAGTATTCGGGATAGTCACCAGACCACAACAGTTTCGTGTCTTGACTTGACCATGAATATACCATATTAAACGACTATCATTGTATTATACCTTGGCTATTGATATTGTCTGTTGTTCCATAGCCTCGTGGATAGCCACTTGGTCTCCGGGGTCCATCTTGTCAAACTCATCAATACAGCACACTCCATTATCAGCCAACATCAACGCCCCTGCTTCTATCACGAAGTCGAATGACTCTTCATCCTAAAATAAAGTGCATATTTTAACACCAAAAACCATATGAAGATAAAGTATCTCTTAAAGATGGACCTCTAAATACAAAAATATCTTGATCGGTGGCAGCGGTGCGCCCAGCAGTCAAAGAAAACCCAGACTACCCACATGAATTCAAATCAAAAATCAATAATTTTTTATTCAAAATATTACAAATACAGTATCTTTTTGAACATCAATTGAATCTATCACCGGTGCCAAGGCAAGCCCACTGAGAAGAACCGGCGAAACAAACTCAGTGGAACTAATCTTTTCAACACCTCTACCTTTTATTCATCAAATAATTATAGGCACAAAATCAATGTAACAGCAAACAAAAACCATATATTACATAAAATAAGAATTTATGCTAATTAAAAAATTTTGCTGAAATATCCTAATAATTGTGCAATTATTATTTTAGGGAGTTACATTACTTATTTAAATGTTTGTTAGTTTTTGTTCTTTTACCTCTGAAACGCTCTATCCTGAAGTTGAATTGAGCAGCAGTTCAACAACCTCAGTGTTATGTAACTTTGGTGTCATTGAGTCCGCATATTTGTAGTATTTTGCTATTATGACCATATCATTTTAATTAAATATACATATTTTCGAAGCCTCATAACTATTTAATAAAAAATTATAATTGTATATTTTTATTTAGTATTGACTTAATATATCATTAATTTTTTTGAGCATTATAATTTAACAGTATATAATACCTTGACGACGGCAGCGGTGAGACCCGCGGCGGAGGATGCCTTCCCGCTGGTGTAGACGGCGCGCGGGCTCAGCTCGCTGACCTGCTGCAGCAGTTGCGACTTGGCCGTGCTGGGGTCGCCCACGATGCACACGTTGATGTCTCCGCGGAGGGTCGTCCCTGGGTACATCAAAAGATGTTAAAACTCAAACCGTCTGACTCGAGTGTCGTCTGCCATGCTGAGAGTTACGAAAAACGCTATTTTTTATTACATTCATATATTCATATATATTCATACACCAACAAAAAGTAAATGTTTATACTTCCTAGTAATATTATAAACGCGTAAGTTTGTAAGAATGTATGGATGTAATTTGTTACTCTTTCACGCAAAAACTACTGAATGGATTTTAATGAAACTTTACATTAACATATAGGCGATAATTTATCCCCGTACTATGGGACTGGGGTGTAACCGCGGGGCGCTGCTATACACCTACTAATTAAAAAAATTGCCTACCTTCCATGGTGGTTTTTGCAACACCTCCAAACAACATGAGCAGGATACCTCGTTTGACTTCACTATTGCCGTGTATGCTCGGGAATATACTTGATATCAAATTGTTGTATAAGTTACGATCGCGAGACATCTCGTAAACCTGGAATATTTCATATTTCTTTTTAGCTTTCAGTGAAACAAAAAAAATGTAATTTCTTTGTTTTCATAAAATAAATGATTTCAGCTTGCAATTAATGATTATGGAGATCTGTTCAACCAGTTTCGGCCATGGCACCCATCTGGCCGCCGTGCAGGTATCGAACAGCGCCCAGCTTGCATCAGGCCAGGCCCTCTACCGTTACCCATCGCCATAGGACTTATAGCCTACTCGGAATCGAATAACGGAAGCGGTCAGATGCGCAAGATATATTAAGGTACACATACTCGTCCTTGTCCTTTTGGACACAATGGAACGCGAAAATATCGTAGTGAGAGAGTTATAAGGGGTTAGTATTTTCTCACACTTCCTTAATCGCCTCTTACAAAACTCTTATAGCCTCTTAAAAAAACAACATAACTCCACTTGCACCACATGGGTACATTTATATATACCTTTAGGGACCGTCCATAAATTACGTCAACGTCAAGGGGGAGGGCTTCCAGATTTTGTGACGTCACATAAGACTACTGTGAACCATAAACATATAATATAACAGTATATTCTAAGTCTAAGCTGTGAACTAATAAAAAAACAAAATTAAAAAACAATTTAAACCAAAATAAAACTAATTTCGGAACAGCTGTTTTAATTTATCAATTTATTTATGTAAAAATTGCAAAATATGTGACGTCACACTAGGGAGGGGCGGGTCTTTTAAATGTGACCATCTGTGACAAGGACGGGGGAGGGGTCCAAATATCATGAAATTCGTGTGACATAATTTATGGATGGCCCTTTACAAGTATTATTAAGATATCAGTGTAGTACCTTGTCCCATTCTTTGTCCGTCATTTGTTTCCTCATGTCTTCTGTAGTTAAATCATCTGTAGCTAAGTCTCCTGTACCGAAACGACGAGATGTAGCTTGCACGCTACAAGCTAAAAATGCAGTCCTAAAAAGATTTATGCGTTGTGTACATTTCTTAAACATTTTGTGTCACTATTGACAAATTTCTGAACGAAAATTGTAGAGAAACGAATGAACATACTTGTAATGTAGTTCTCTAACTCCCAAAGCTTTGAGTCCTTTTATCCCTTCCATCTGTCCTTCGTTTGCCTGTCGTGTCCTGGTGGTGAGTTCAGCCTTGGCACCCGGCATTGATAAAGAACCAACATCAGGAACTACAATAAGTGTGCCCGTAAAATCGTATCGATCTCCTGCCTGTAGCAAATTGTTAAAGCTTTACACAATATATATAAAATATGATTATATTACATAATACCCAGTAATAAATTACAAAGAGAATACGCAATAAGCACAACATAAAATGGATGGAGCATGTCATTAACAACTCGAGGGATTGCTGTTGCTTAATTTTTTTTGAAGTGAAACCTTCTTTAGGCACGTTGAGCACCTTTTGGGAGAACACAAATCATGGAACTCGCGTCATCGTCACTGAACGCTAAACAGGTACACAAAAAGCGTTAAATTCGCGTCATCGTCACCGTACACTAAGTACACAAAAGCGTGAAACTCGCGTCATCGTCACCGAACGCTTTAATGACCAATTTGAAGTTCAAGTTTTTATCATTAACACTTCTTTATGAACCTAAAATAATGCGAAAATAATAATCTTATAGCTTAACAATACAATTTGCAAGTAAGTTTAGATTTCACTTCTATTGGCGGTTCCCAAAGACTGTCCGGTATGTTTTTTTTATACTTTTATTAGATTCGCCAGTTTATATGAGGGTATAAAATCCTTAAACATGTTTTTCTAGTAAGAAAAATGAATTATGAAGGTCTGATGACAGTGCAATAATTTTTATTGTCCCATTCAGTCTGATTTGCATCGACTATTCACTATAGGAACTAAAAAATTTATAATATTTGTAAATTAATGAAGTTATACCTGAACAGATTCTACAGCTTCCGCTCTTAATATGACTTCAAGAGAGCGTGGAATACATCCTCTAGGCAATTCAGCTTGTGTCTCTTGTACTCGGATCTTTTGGAAGTCTACAAATACTGATTTGTCTGCATCTAACATAAATCTTCGACGGTTTGCACACACTGGATTCCTGCAGATTGTTGGAATTGTATACTGTAAAAAAAAAAAAATTGAATAAATAAATTACTAAGATCCTTCTATGTATCATTACTGATGAAAAAGAAAAATTGATTATATATTATAGATTTATTCTTTTGTATTGATTTGAATATACAGTAGAACCTCTATAAGTCGAATATCAAGGGAGACGCCAAAAAATTCGAGTTATAGAGTTTTCGACTTATAGAGAATTTTGACTTAGGCGGATTTTGATTTGACTTAAAGAGGTTAAGATTGATATTTTTTTTTTTCTTTTACGCCGGGAAATGCCCTGAGGCATCCCATCTGGGTAATTGGGTGAAATGAGGACTGATCACCCGCCCGGTTTGGTGTTTGAAGGGAAGGGAACCAAACATTTTTTTCCAAGATATGGAGGTTTTCGACTTAACGAGGTTCTACTGTATTTAAAAAGTAGTAAGAAAGTACATATAATATTATTATAGTGTTTTTATAATTACGTATCTTAAAATTGATTATTTTAAGATTATTTTTGTTCAACTATTCACAAATGGATTTTGATGCATTACCAATAACAAGATTTTGTATATAATTTTACATTTGCAGTACATTTTCGCTTTTACCCAGAGAGCAATGTTGATTTTCCGCTTTACTTAGCAATAGTAAACTTAATTAACATATTGGAATTAGCACAGGTCAGGACAGTCAGTCTCAATTTACTTGCTTTGCTACTTTGAAAACTTTTCCCTTTCAAACATAAGGAGCTATCTAACATTAATGTTAACATAGAGGGCGTTAAAATGTTTTCGTGGTTGATAATTTTGCAACTATTCCATTATTGTGTTGCCATCCATGTATCTTAATGTGCAACTGTGTCTGATTCCCAACTGATTTGAAGATCATGTATTAAGCGGTATGACAATTCATATTAAGCATTAAAAAAAAATATTTTTTTTAATTTATCAGGCAAACAAGCAGTCATAGCCTCACAGCACCAACGTCCATAAACATCCGCACAACCAAGGCCATGCAGATGCGCCACCCTCCTTTTCTCTATCCCCCCTAATGGGCCACCAGAAACACACAAGCCGCACGAAACAGTGATTATGCAATGGCCTATTGAATAAGCCTGTTTGGGATCAGATGGTCGTGTGTGAGTTGTCTCAACATATTATTATTTTCTATTCCATTCTAAAATTAAATTTCCTGTATTTTAAAATTATTTAAAGCTCAGTTTATACACTTCTCTTGAGGTGGAAGACACAATAAATACAATTTTTAACTCCTTATAATGACACAACTTTTTACCAGTTTATTCTTCTCACAGTTTATTAAGATTCTTAAATACCCAAGCTTTGTATACTTTACAGGTCCATAAGGTCACAGGAAGACATATCATATGATTTTTAATTTTATTTGACTTACCTTAAACTGCTGTTCAACATTCTTTATGACTGTTTGACAATCTAAGCAAACAAATGTTCCGAAAACAAGCTCAGGATGAACCGGATGTGTTCTCACGATCTGACCAGAGATTCTGATGAGGGTGCCGATTTTAGCTGTGGTTAATTCTCTCACTTTATGTCTTGTTGGCACATCAACAAAGGAAACATAACATTCTTTATCTTGTAAATCCTTCTTTGCCCCAGCATCTGCTAAGCTTAGTACATAATTTAATATGGCTTGGTTTAAAAAGGGGTATATCCTGTAATATTCTTCAATAATAGTTGTGGCAAGGTTTTGATTGTACTTTTCAACATCGTCAAAACTAACTTCTAATGTACTCAGCTCCGGCTTTAAAAGTTCCTTAGCTTGTTTCTCATATTTGACTTCATTATCTTCTTTGAATCTGAAATAGAAAATTTTAAAATGTATGAAAACCTTATTTTATGCTTCTAGACATTTTAACTCAGGATTTTAAATCATCTCAATCGTTAAGGATTTTACTACAGATAATAAATTTTACAAATATCCTAAATATAAACAAAGTGTTTATTATAAACCGAGCCAATAAAAACGATTGTAAGGATTCCTCACCTGTATATCCTTAGGAAGGATTCCTTACTAACAATGTAAATTCAATCATATTGCTGATCAAGTAAAACAACATTCAGAATCTTAATATGCGTGGTTATAGCCACAAGCAACAAGTAGTTTTGATTATAACATTGCGTTTATACCTGTTTCTTCATCATCATCATCAGCCTCTATCCCAGTCACAGCCATTTGTTCATCATAACACACACTTTATAAAAAAAATAAGTACTTACTCTTCCAGGAAATCTTGAAACAACTTTTGGCACCGTACTCCAACTTCATCTTTAACTTGACTTTGCGTAGCATAAGTATCAGCAACATCCATTTTTCACAAGCTTTATTTTAAATGTAACACGAAAATACTGATGTTGTGTATAGACGCTTTAAAAGCACATGTTATTGTAATTCATACACATAACACAACTTACGTTTTAATATTTATATTCAAATTCTACAAATCTTTCTTTGATTAACACATATAATAACACAACACTATTAATCGTTTAACGTACTTTACTTTTAGTATGTATAGTACTCGGAATTCGGAAATACAAAAACACTGAATTAGTGAATAGGTACAATAATTACAGCAACTTACGTTTGTTGTAGTTTATTGTCGATTGTCAGCAGTTTGACAGTTTAGACTTTTGGCGGGAAATTTATATATTTTTTTCAAAAGCATTAGCTATTACACTATTAGCCATACAAAATACAATAATTAGTCTGTACTATGGAGAATTGGAGAAACGATGGGAAACACCAAGGAGCACGACTTTGACCATCTAGCCTCCATCAATCATTTATCACTTCCCACTCCACCCACCCAGAAGAGTCCACCACAATATTATTGGCGCAAACTTAGCGCCCCATCGAAGGATTACATTAATAATTATCCTGGACATATTTGTGATAAATACGTAGATTATTGTAATGGAGTTAATTGTTCACAAACTACATGCCACACAAGGCCAATGTGTTGAGACATAAACAAATATTGTACCTACCTTTTTTTTTTTTTTCGGACGGATCTATGCTAATGGCCCGAAGGCCCTAATGCTTCATCGGATTAGTGTGAGCCCATTCGGCTCACTTTTGATTTATAAAGTGGGGGGTTGCCCCCCGCCTACCGTGCAGTCTGCGACGACACGGCGTCGGTTGTGAGTACCTACCTATAGTCCATTTTTTTAGAAGTGTCCAAAATGGTAAACAAATATGGCGTACTTCCGGCCACAGACAAATAGAGTCATGTAATTGTAAGTGTAAGTGTAATTTAGTGAAGTGACACAAAGAGCAAAGGAATGAACAACATTAATAAGCCATAGACAAAAGTATAATTCATTATTATTAAAATATTGAACGATACTACGTTGCTGGAATTATTTGATATATCTGATAATATATTGAATATATCTGTTAAAAAAGAAGAATGTAAAGAAAATATTAGTCGAGCATCTTTATAAAAAACAAATTTACAAATTTATATTTCGTAAACACAAAATACCTGTTAGAAATTAGTTCCTCTTTTAAATTTTTCGCAATTTCTGTAAGATAAGGAAAGAAAAGTGGCCTTAGAGGTGTTTTTGTTCATTTTAGAGTCTTAATTGTAAAATAATCGATAAAAAGACGTCACAAAAAAAAATTTACATAATAGAGCAGCCAGTGTCTAGAAAAAAAGTCGATCCTAGCATTATTGTCACGTTATCTGTACTTACTATGATCAAAAATCCTTGTGCGGGCGGCGCCCTGTCTCGAACATGATAAACAAAAATACGGATACAATTATTTTTCATGAAGTTCTCATTGAGTAATCCTAACTCTCATTTTAAAGTCCCACAAAATATTTCTGTAAACTTCAGTTGACTTTTATGCCAGTGGTATGTGCTTTTATATTAAATGGGATAGTGTCAAATGTTCAGAATGAAATTGATATTCAGAAATATTCATAATAAAAATAAAATCCTTACAATAAATACTTTAATATTATAAAAGATTGATATTTGCAATATTATGTAAGCATTTTTTGCGCTCAATATAAAAAAAAACCAATATGTAACAACTTAATAACAAATCGCATTACTGTAACATTGTTTTATAATTTTTTACAAAATGTAATTTATGAAATTTTAAAATATAGGTAAAGAACAATGTCTATTTTTATAGTTCATTTTGTTCAATAGCTTATTCACTTCACCTCTAAAAATATATTGACCACATCCCTATTGGCCTCATAAAAAAAAGATGATGAAATGTCATATTGAAAAATATTAGTTATCTGTGCTTTCGATAATCGTATTTTCTAAGTTTTTAAGAGTTTAAATGATAAATTGATGTTTGTTTTCAGTGTAATAAATAGTAAATGGAGTTTTACATATGTCCGTAAACTAATATGTCGTGAAAGTGAGTGATAAATGCCGAAAAATCGTGATATACGTAATAACAGGGTTTGTTTACTAAATTGGACTATATGTATTTACACACATATGCAAAATAAATAAATTGATTTGGATTTTTGAAATCAAAATGATTTGAAAAATTCTACGATAATTTCAAAAATCCTTCGATGGGGTACTAAGTTTTCGCCAGTACAATATTCGTCAATCAATCTCACATTATATACAGATTAAGTTTTTAAAACGAACACAATAAAAAAAAAGCTCCTGAACAAGTAGTCCTCCACAATATTTGCCAACTAGATAACCACAATATAATATACAGATTAAGTTAAACTTAAGTGAAAATTTTATTATATTAAAAAAAAATAAAAAATAAAAAAAAATTAAAATTATAATTAAGTTTAATAAACGTACTTGTAGGGCTGTTCTGGCGGTTTTCTATAGTGTTTGTTTTAAAAACTTTATCAGTGTAATATATAATGTGATTGATTGGCGAATATTAGTGGACTGCCATGTGTGGATGGAATCGGGAATGATAGTTGATTGATGGGGGCTAGAGGGGCGAAGCCGCGCTCCTTGGGGTTTCCCGCCATTTCTCCGTATTGCAGACCGAATAATTGTATTTTGTATGGCTAATAGCCTAGTAGCTAATGCCTTTAAATGAAAATAATAATAATAATAAACGTACTTTAATCAGTTTATTGTATCAACTGACAACTATCAAGTTTTAAATCGCACAGAGTACTTTATAACTTAATAAATAAATCTATAGGTATTTAACGTACATACTAGTGTAAAATAAATTGTGTACTGTATACGGACATATCTAGTTAAAGATTTAGACGTAATGGCTGAAGCAAAAGTTGTTTTTCTATTCAAAGCTGCTGCAGTTATCTCTAAAGTGGAAAACGACCATGTACACGATATTTTGAAAAGTTATTATTTGTAAGTTTAAATTGTACTAGGGTTGTAATGATGTTTAATTTTTATTGGTTATTATTACCAGTGTCTCTCTTTTGGGCAGGTTAAGATGCAAGCAAACAACCAAAGGTTATGGCTTGCCTCAACAGCAATTTTCAAGTAAATCACGTTGTTCTCGTTGTTTTCTTGAATGGAATAACAATTTTGAATCTAGGGTACGTATTTTCTGGATTCAGATACTTATAATACGTCGTATTTAATGTCTAATACTTAAGCCGTGTATTTATCATTTTAGGTTAAACCTTTGAAATTAAGCAAAAAACAAAAACAGAGGATAAAAGGCCGTAGAAAAAAGAGGCATACTAATAGAGAGGAGATAATTAACGGCAATATATTTGTAAGTTGTTTAATTTATCAATTAAATGACTTACAAAAAAATATATATTATTATAGTTGTTCATCTGGATTTTGTTTTAGGAACAAACTTGCAAGTTTTGTAAACACACTACCACAACTTATTTAGCCAAACCAGATAAAAAGGTTTTTAAGGTAACTATAGATGAAAATGAAAATTTGAATAACGCTGGCAAACATGTAGAATATAATAAAAAGAAAGATTTAAAAACAAAGCAGAATGATGTTACTGATGTATACTGTAAATCTATGGAAGTTTTTTCATTGAAAAGTAACAAAAACACACTCCAAAGCACTATAAAAAAGCCTGAGAAAATAATCAAAAACAATAAAAAGAAAAAAGACAAGTTTGCAGGACTCTGTCAAAAAGCTGTGTTATCAGCAGCAAAAATAAAAGATAAAAATAATAAACAAAATATATTGAATATGTTTTTAAAACCATCCCAATAAATATGTATAATAATGAAATATTGTACTTCTTTATAACAATATAATACAATAATATTAACCCTTATATGTCCAACTGCTTGGCACGGGTCAGGTGAGGAGGGTTGTTGGGCCATAGTTCACCGATGTGCTGGCCCAATCTGAATTGGTGAACTTCACACACCTTCAAAGGCATGCAAATTTTCTCAAAATGTTTTCTTTCACTGGTGAGTAAGCAATGGTCCATATTCAGGTACACTAGTGATATTAAGAAAGACCCATTTGAAGGCACCCCAGGGGTCAGGATTAAACCCAATACCCACTGGACTAGCGGTGGGAGGGAAGCACTGTGCCGCGCTCCCGGCTGCATGGGTACCACCATCTTGCTTGTTTCTCCTGTGAAACAGCTTTACTGTGTTTCGGAGAGAAGGGCAAGACAGGCAGTGTAATTACTGGCACCGTGACTTAACATCTTATGTCTCAGGATAGGCAATACATAAATGAGTTGCCTGGGCTCGTTCCAGGTATACTAGGTTATGTTCATGGGCGACGTCGACCACTTACCATCAGGTGGTACGTTTGCCAGTTTGCCTATCCAACCAACATAAAAAAAAAAAACTATTGTCACTTATTTCTTTATATGTACAATTTTATTTCAAATATTTTTAGTTATGATTTACTGCTTTTATGATAATTAAGTGTATATCCATTACATTGGTATTAGTATGGCCAGTAATAATATGTAGATCACCATTCATAAACATCTTATAAAAACTATAAGAATCATTATTTTCTATGTACTTGCTAACATCAATATTAGCTGCTTTGGAGTCAAAAATGAGATTTTGGTATCCAATAGCACCAGAGGCATCGGTTGGTCCGTCAATACCATCTGTTCCTGCACTGAGTATATAAATTTCATAATTATAAAATTGATCCTTTAAATTGGAAATCACTTTCGAAAATTCCAAAGCAAGCTGCTGATTTCTCCCCCCTATCCCATCTCCTTTAACTTCTACTGTTATTTCTCCGCCAAGAATAAGGCACAAATCTTTATATTTAATTGCATTTATGAAATCAGGATCAATGGACTTGAAGCCTGGTATTTTAAGTGAATTTAGCTTTTTATAAAATATATCATCTGGTTCTCCGTTTTTACAATCTAAAAATATTTTTACTAGTTTTGCATATTCATGTGCAACATCTTTTATGTTTCCTACTATTGAGTTTGAAATAATAATAGGGATATAATTCCTATTTTTTGCTTCAACTGTAGCAGCTGCTATACTTAATTTATTGGATCCAATAATAATGTTATCAATATTTTTTGGAAAAGTGCATTCATTGTTATGACACTCTAAAACATTTTTTACAGATTCGGGTAATTCCTTATAAAGATCATACCTTTTTATAATGTTTAATGCTTCAGAATTGTCATCTATATTTTCAACAGTTGGCCCACTGGCTATTAGATCAAGTGGATCACCTACTATATCTGATAATATAAGGCATACAACCTTAGCGGGATGTGCAAGCATAGCCAGTTGTCCCCCCTTCAAATCAGATATTTTCTTACGTACAATATTAAGCTCCTTAATATCAGCTCCGGAGTTTGCTAGTTTTTTTATTATTAAACATTTTTCTTCTAGAGTGATTGGTGTTTTAGGTGAAGGTAATAAAGCTGAACCACCTCCTGATATTAAAACAAACAATATATCGTTTTCGGTTAATTTAGATGCTAATTTTTTAATTTTACTTGCAGTATTGTAGGCATCTGTGTCCGGCAAATTATTTTTAGCACCTTCGTAATAACACATATTTGGGTTTTGCGAGTTACAATTATAACTTCCTTTCGGGATACTTATGATGCCCTGTTTTATATGAGATGATAAAATTTTTTCAATCTCACAGGCCATATTTTGTACAGCTTTTCCAGTACCGACAACATATACATTTTTGTTTGTTAGGTCATAAACTTTATTGGCAATAGTCAATTGTTTGGTTAGTGAGTTGAAATTAATTGATTTTCTTATGAGATTTTCTGGTAAAACTGTAGACACACAACTTTTAAATATGTGATTTAAATCAGAAATGATAGTCCGATTCATTGTTTTGCAAGTACAATTATTATTCTTTTTGTTTTAAGTTTTGATCAAATCTTCTTTACTTATTTAATAAGCTCATTTACTAATAATATTAATCATATGTACCATTAGAAATATTTTCCTGGCCTTATAACCTCTAGGTACATTTCTTTCTACTGACATGTGTTATGTGGTAACAAATATTTGATAACAAACGTCAAATAAATATCAAAATGTACACAACATAGAGCAGTTATCAAACGCACAAATATTACCTAAGATCAAGTATCAATAGTAAATCTATAATAATAATAATACTGTATTAGAACGAGATAACAACATACGAAAAACTCCAAAAGTGACAGAGACATAGACACTTTCTTTTGTCTTTGTCAGAATATCACTCTTCGTTTGTTGGGCACAACGACGATGTGCCCAACAAAAAAATATCGACTAAATTTGAATGCCATACAAACTCACTCACTCAGTGTCGATGCAATGCTCGTACGGGCTAGCTGCGTTTAAAGTGTATGGTTTATTAATTGTTTACGTGCAGTATTGTATCGCATTACGCAACAAGTCTTATTCAAAGCGAACCGGTTTACCGGGTAAATGATGTACGCTTTTGTAGTACGTTCGAATGGATAGTGAAATTACGCATACCTGTGATGAATTTAATAATACAGTACAGAAGTATTCTTTGAAAGAAAACGAGACATCGGAGGTGATGGAAGAAGAATGTTTAGTTGAACTTACACAAACGGTAAACTCCAATGAACAGGTTTATCCCAATACTATTAAAAGGCCAAGGGAAGAAGAGGATATTACGGATGAAGCATGGGAAGAATGGTCGGTGGTAAAAAGAAAGGGGAAGAAGCTTACAGAAGATGAGAATTTATTACAAAGATATATCTACTGTAAAGAAAAATTACCGAAACAATTTGCCATGAGCAAGTTATTTAAAGAAAATGGCATTATTGATGTTTAGAGAATAAAATATATCAGTCCTTATAAGGCTAGAGTGGATATGGCAAATGAGGATAGTGCTAATAAATTACAATCATGTCAAGATAATAATAATAATCTCAAAGGGTTGGAAAATGCAGAAAGCTTTTGAAAAATATGAATCCCATGGGGTGATTAGAAATATCGATTTAGAAATAAGTGACGAAGACATATTTAAAAATAGCCTAGCTCTGCGCAGTTGGTAGCTGTGAAAAGTCTCAAGCGTCGGAATATCGATGAAGAAGGGTGGTCTGTCAGTGAGTCCGTTCGGTTGTCTTTTAAAGGTTCCTTTTTACCGGCATATGCTTTAGTTGAAAATTTACGTATTAAAGTAGAACCCTACGTCTTCCCGGTTTCTCAGTGCTCAAGATGCTGGAGATTGGGTCACATCGTGAAGTTCTGTCCATCAAGTAAAATAGTGTGCCCCAAATGCACTGAAAACCATCCAAATTGTGAAACAAAGTCTTTTACGTGTATAAACTGCAAAGGTCACCACATGTCGCTAGATCGTACGTGTCCAGCGTATATCAAAGAAAAATCCATTAGACAGTTAATGGCTGATTTCAATTGCACCTACAAAAAAGTATTGGCGGTATATGTCCCTCCTAAATCACATGCACCTGTACGAGAGGATATTAAATTTACACGAGAACTTATTGACTCTGGTATTAATTGCTATAACGAATTGGAATATATAAAATTACACGTAAAGGAATCTCCTAGTTTAGATAAACCCACTTACTCCAAAATTGTTAAAACCAGTCAAAAAAAGAAGATTAAGAAAAAATCGATTACAAACAATTGTAATTTGTAACACCTTGCCTACCCCCGATGGAAGTGTAAAATCTGAAGAAGATGAAAGCACAACACCTGACAAACCTACGGTTAGTGAAACTAAAATAAGAAACGTCAATTTTTCAGAATTGGTATCAAGACTTAAAGATATTATTTTCTTTAAAAAATGTTCGCTGTCGGAAAAAAATCACAGTAGTATAAAATGTATTTTAGAGTGGTTAATTTTAGTTTTAGTTGATAATATTTCTGATTGGCCGATTCTTGTAAAAATTTTAGATTTTTTCAATGGCTAACAATAATTATTTATTACAGCTTAACATAGTCCAATGGAACGGGTAATATTGTTCTGTGAATGGAACGCTCAAAGTATTAAACCTAAATTATTGTCTTTAGAAAATACATTTGTCGATGGAAAAATTCACATTGCCGCCATTTGTGAATCCTGGTTAAAGCCCAAGAGAATGTAATCACTACGTTTAGTTAAAGCCAGAGGATAATTTAAAAATGAATGAATACAATATTTATAGGAAGGATAGAAATGATGGATACGGGGGAGTAGCGATTTTTTCTCATAAATCTATTAAGTCTCATGTAATCCTTATAAGTTGTAGAAATCCTGGCATTGAAGTAATTTGCATTAAGGTGGATAATTGTGAGTAGGTATATTAAAAATATTATTTCATTGTACTGCCCACCTTCCGTAAACATAGTACTTGGGATGGGGATTGGGATGAATTGTTATCAAAATTTCATAAAAACACGTTAATACTCGGTGATTTTAACAGCCACCACTCCAATTGGTCGACAAATACAAATCAAAGAGGAGTTCAATTGTTCGATACATTACTGGATTATCCATATGTTACTCTGAATGATGGCCAAAACACAAGAATTAAATTAGTTAATAATATTTTGCAGCAGTCGGCTCCGGACTTATCTTTGGCCACATCAGACATTAGTTTAAAGTTGAATTGGTCTGTGCTCAATGAGTCGCTAGGCAGTGACCATTACCTAATTAACACACATTACACACATTAAAAGGTCAGTTAAACCGATTTTATTAAAAAAATATAAAAGGGCTGATTGGGAATCATACACATCATTATTAAAAGATCTTTTCAAAAACTTTATTATTTTTGAGGACTTGCAAAAATGTTACGATATTTTTATGGACTATCTTTATATAGCTTCAGAAGCACTTTTACCCAAAGTACTTTTACCCCCAAATCATATACTTTCTCGAGCCGTAGCTGAACGTCGATTGGCACTTTCGAAATTCAGGCGTAATCCCATACCTCAAAATTATGATACCCTTCAAAACAAAACTAGAATTGCTCAAAATTTAATTAGAAAAGCTAAAAATAATGCACGGAAAGAGTTTTGCTCTAGTGTGGATCAATCTTGTTCTTCTACTGGTTTATGTTACAAAATACCGTATCAATATCTATGGATAGGGCATATGACCTCCTTAAAACTTTAACTCCAGCTTTTGTAACGCCACCTGATTTGTCCTTTAGTTCCGTAAACACTGAAATTGAAACTCCAATTAGTTTGCATGAACTGGAGAAGTGCATTAAACGTCATGATACATGTCCAGGTGATGACAATGTAACATATTCCATGATAAAACATCTACCCACTAAGGGAAAAATAGTCTTGCTTTATTTATATAATAATTTTTTATCAAATGGTTTTGTGCCCTCTCAATGGAGAACTATAAAGATCATTCCGATACCCAAACCAGGGAGAAGCAATGCAAACATTACATCACTTCGTCCTATTTCTATGATCTCCTGCCTTTGTAACATTTTTCACAGCATCCTACTCAATAGAATAGAATGGTATGTTGAAAGAAATGGTTACCTACATAGGCTGCACTAAAAGTATCGGGAATGGAATATTTCCACTGTTCTTGTCATATTAAAATCTTTTTAATTGAAAACTCCTTGGTTTTAAAAATCGAATACCATTTATTTATTTAAAAAAAGATTCTCGGTCTTATCACAAGGTCTTGTCAAGTCTTGTTTAGTCGTTGAGAAAATGGAATTGACTCGAGAAAATTCTAGAGCGATGATTTATTATGACTTTCGACTTGGTTTAACACAAAAACAGTGTGTTGATCGGATGATTTCTGCATTTGGTGATGAAGCCCCATCCAAAACCACAATTTATCGCTGGTTTGCTGAATTTCAACGTGGACGTGTCAAGCTCAGTGATGATCCCCGTCAAGGTCGTCCAAAAACTGCAGTCACCCAAGAAAACGTTGATGCTGTGCGTAAGCTGATTGAGGAAGATCAACATGTGACATACCGCGAAATTCAAGCAACTTTAGACATTGGCATGAGTCAAATACAAATAATCTTGCATGAACAATTAGGTGTAAAAAAGTTGTTTTCCCGATGGATAGCGCATTTGCTCTGTGAAGAGCAAAAAGCGGCTCGCGTTACTTGGTGCGCCAGAACTCTCTAAAGATTCCACGCAAGATCCCCAAATGCTGTATACAACATTGTTCCAGGTGATGAATCCTGGATATATGCGTACGAACCCGAAACAAAAAACCAGTCACGAGTTTGGGTGTTCGAAAATGAGTTAAAGCGAACAAAAATTGTTCGTTCACGGAGTGTTGCAAAAAAATGGTGGCCACGTTTGTCTCCAAAACCGGCCATGTTGTGACTATTCCTCTTGAGGGACAAAGAACGGTTAATGCAAAATGGTACACTAGCATTTGTTTGCCACACGTCGTTTCTGAACTC
The DNA here is from genome assembly GCA_963853865.1 of Helleia helle. NCBI lineage: Eukaryota > Metazoa > Arthropoda > Insecta > Lepidoptera > Lycaenidae > Helleia > Helleia helle. The sequence continues at coordinate 6,633,050 of OY971436.1, forward strand.
CGAAAAGATAACTGCAACCGCCGCATCATCCTCCATCACGACAATGCGAGTTCTCACACCGCGCACAGAACAAAAGAGTTTTTAGAGCAAGAAAACATATAATTATTAGACCATCCGCCGTACAGCCCCGACCTAAGCCCTAATGATTTCTATACTTTCCCTAAAATAAAGAATAAAATGCGTGGTCAGAGATTTTCATCGCCTGAAGAAGCTGTGGACGCCTACAAAACGGCCATTTTGGAGACCCCAACTTCCGAATGGAATGGTTGCTTCAATGATTGGTTCCATCGTATGGAAAAATGTGTCAAATTTCGCGGAGAATACTTCCAAAAGCAATAAATACATTTTTAAATAGTAATGTTGTGTCACTTCCTTGATTCCCGAAATTTTCAGTGCCGCCCTCGTATTGCATTTCACCACGGGATTTCGTAAGTGCCGCTCGATGTTTGATAATTTATCCTCTTTAGTTTGTAAAATACAAGTAGGCTTTTTAGAAAAACATACAACCGCTGCTTGTTTTCTAGATATTGATAGTGCTAATAATAATGTTAACGTTACGTGTTTATTAAATGTGATGGACAGTATCGGCATTGGTCCACGCATATGTTCATATTTATGGATTTTTTTAAAAGAAAGAAATTTCATCATAAAAATAGACGGCGCATGTATATGTAGACGAACTGCAAGAGGCCTAGCTCAAGAAGACCCTCTGTCCCCTTTATTGTTTAATATTGTCACGAGTAATATTTGTCGTAGTATTGTCTCTAATAACACATTCATTTCGCAATATGCTGACGATTTTGTTGTTTATACGTCTGGATACAAAATTAGTGATATTCAGAATCATCTCCAAACGAGTCTCACTAAAATATATCATATACTTCGGGATATTGGCTTAGACCTTTCACCTACAAAATGTAAAATATGTATTTTTAAATCAGGAATAATCAGGGACTATATTCAACTTAGGATTGACAATGTAACCTTAGAGGTAGTTGATGACGTTAAATATTTAGGGCTATAAATGGTTGGATCGGTCCTTGCGATGGGATGGTCCAAACATATCAACGAGACTATCCTGAAAACAGCCACTTATGTGAATATTTTTAAAGTATTGTCTGGGAGATCGTGGGGTGTTCATCCTGTACATCTAAGACGCATATTTATGTCTAGTTCGCAGTAGAATAGATTACGGCAGCTTTTTATATGGTTCGAGCTGTTCTACACATTTGACTAAATTACAAAGGATTCAAAATCAATTTTTAAGACTGATTGGTGGATTTAAGATTTAAGGTGGAAGCAGATTACCCAAGAATGTGGTATTATTTAAAAAGGGTGACTGGAATTTTCGAAATAAATACAATAAAAACAAATATGTTTATTGCTATCCTAAAAGGCTATGTACTATAAATCATACATATTAAGACGTATATAGCCTTCTTTTTTATTATTTATGTTTTAGCGGTTTGTTATTAGTTATTACATAATATTTTCGATAATCCGGAAAAATGCAGCTGTCTAAAATTACAATGTTTGGTTAGGGCTTATGCTTATAGTTATCTATCAACCTTTACCAGTTTTTTTATTATTTTTAATTCACTTGTTTCAAGAAAATAAGTAGACTTGTTATTATGAATGTGGTATCCCTATAAAATATGCCTGTCCCTTTCGAGTATACGCGAATGTCAATTCCATAAGATACTTGTTCCTAGAAATATTATGTCTCCACTCTCCAGTCTTCACTGATAATAATCAGAAAAAGAAATCGTAAATATTTTATTAGAAATCATATCAATTAAGTCAATAACGACGTTATAATGAATAGATTCTTTAATGAATATTTCAATAAGGTACAAACGTAAGTAGTAATCAAATACTTGCAAAAACCGGCATTTGTTAAACTTCAGTGCACAAACTAATAACTATATAGAGATAGAGAATACTACGTATTCTTCAGTGATTGGACCATGTTCCTGTATGTTTATTTTGCTCCATAATATCACAAAATAAATATTAAGGTACTTATTTTGTGATAATACATTTAATATATATATTTGGATTGGAAAGTGGTCAGTGATGAGTGACCATAGACATAATATAGAAGGACTGGGCATACCTACGAAAAAAAGGTGTAACCTACAACTCAAATCGGCACCAGAATGGCGGGAAACATCGGGACGCAAGGTTGTGTTTTTTTGGTTTCCCGTTAATTAATTTTTATTTTGTGTTTTGTCCATTCAGAGTGGCTTTCTATAGTGTTTGTTTTAAAAACTTGATATTTGTATATTGTGATTGGTTGGCGAATATTGTGGTGGACTGCCTTGGGTGGATGGAATGGAGAATGATGGTTGATTGATGGGGGCTAGAGGGGCGAAGCCGCGCTCCTTGGGGTTTCCCGCCATTTCTCCGTATTACAGACCGAATATTGTATTTTGTATGGCTAATAGCGTAGTAGCTAATGCCTTTAAATGAAAATAATAATAATAAATCAAATCGGCACAACATGGCTACCATTGGTAGGGTTTTGACAGCAAAACCATGGAGATTGGAAAATACTTTATACTACTATGTAAAGGGCACTCAAGATGGCGGATCTGGTACTCATTTACAGCTGTGAGTTTAAAGAAAGGGGCAACTCCACAAACTATATAGAGAATACTACGTATTCAGACGCACCACTCACCAACAACGATCGCAGACATCCCGCTGACAGGCAAAATAGAGTTTGAAGTTTATTTATCGTTCCTTCTTCTTTTGGAACAGGCTAAGACCAGAGGCCATGCTGCCTGTAATTTTTTTCCGAAATTGCTCTTTAATATTGATTATTTTATATTAATTTAGGATAGAGAATCGGGGCAAAAAAAACCTTTATTTTTTAGGAACTTATTATTTATTTTTAATTAAATATATTATTTTTCACAAACTAGTTTCTTCCCAATTTTTCATGTTTCTTTATCTTCTTTATACTTTCCTCGTCCAATTAGCCTATTGATCTTTTTTTTGTAACTGCCAACCATCTGAAACAGAAAAAAGAATATTCAAAACACGTACGTGGACGCAGCTCTACCCACTAAAACCCGGGAGTGTCACCAGTGCCGCCTTGGTGAGGTTCCCCCGGATTTGTTAAGCTAACAGGGCACTTCGACGGCTAGTCAGTCCCGCAAGTGACCGTCGCCACCTCCACAGAGGGGTGGTCCCGCACCACAGAACAACCCCTCCTAATCTCAGGACAGTACAATGGGGTGAGGTTTCCATCCTCGCCCCTTGCTCTTATGTCCCCTCTTCTTATAAGAGGGGTACAAAGAGCCCCCTCTGCTCAATTAGCTTCGCTCAAGGTGCTGGGCTCACCCTAGGCTATTGAGCCCCACCGCCACGTCAAGGCCTGAATCATGGTGGGGGAAGTGACTGGCCTGTTGGTCTAGTGGTTAGTGACCCTGACTGCTTAACCAGAAGGTCGTGGTTTCAATTCCCACCCAGGACAAATGATCAAATGAAATGTGATGAGCATGATCATATGTTCTGTGTCTAGGTGTAGTTTATCTATAATATGTATGTATTTAGAAATGTATAAGTATGTATTAGTTGTCTGGTTACCATAAGAGCAGGCTCTGCCTAGTTTGGGATGAGATGGCCCAACATATTAAAAAAAATATTTTTTTAAATTATTGAAAGTTTTTCATAGATACTGGACTCTACTCTACTATGTAAAAATATCATATTTGTATTAATAATATTATTCTAGTGCAGTGGACTACACTATTTTAGATAAAGAATCTCATTTACTTTCTAAATACAAATTCAGTAGAATTAGAAACCGTTGTATTGAAGCATTCACATATGAAAATGTGGTTCCAATTTCAGGTCAATTTCTCAGTTACATTTACGTTGGGGGCCATATACTTAACTATAACTTATTTAAAATTTATAAATTTGCATTCTATACAGAAAAAATAAATTATTATTAATATTCACTTAAATCCATTAATAACTTACCAATAAGACTGACACACTCAATGGTTTTTCCTCTGAGCATCTTTAATTTGTCTGTCTCAACATTAGATATTCTATATTTTAAGCATCAGGCGGTCGTTATATTGTTAACAAAATGTTCTCCACTGTAACGGCAACTGAAACAATTGTACTCACAATTTATTCCAACACTAGTTTCGTGCCTTGTTGCACCAACTAATAAATAAGAGATCAAATATAATTTAGATAAATATAAATACCAATTTAATTAAATTCTAACAAAAACTAGGTAAATATTTTTCATATATTATGTGAACGGAGATTCCTAAACGCATAAGAGAAGCAAAAAGGCAAATACTACAAATGATTTTCCAATGTTATGGAAGTAATAACACTACTAGTAGATGTCTGGCTACTAACAAACAAACATATTAATAAATAATAAGGATTGCATTTTAAATTTGCCAGTCAGAAAATAAATATATTATTAAAGTTAGTAAATTCTATAATGGATTCTCATAATAAATTAAAATTTTTGAAAAAGTTATGAAACCATCATTTTTCCTTTAATTTTATTGTACTGTATATTTACATATTATTATATTCATACTTACAGGATCAGTTTAATAGTTAAGAACTGTAGATACAACTTGGTCAAGCATTTGCTCCATCTGTTTGTGACAGTCTTCTCCAGCTGATAATTTATTATATTACATGTAGGATCCAACAATTTGCAATGATCATAGTACATAAGTATATAAATTCTCTTGCAATTTAAACATGATCAAAGAGTGGCACAGATTCTGTAACATGAAAATATATTTTTGGGTACATTAATATGTAAGGAAAGTTTATGGATTATTAGTAGATTATATAGGGACTGTATGATAAGCTTAAAAAATTGGGGGTTATCTGACATCAAAAATTTTCGTAAATTTTCTAAGTCACCGCCCATAGCGCCACTAAGGCTACACCTCAACCGATTATTGGTTCGTAATATAAAAATATAAGATTCATAACGAAAACAAGTTCATTCATCGTGAGTGAATCACCAGAAGTCACAAGAAGAGAATTTGTTGGAGACTGGAGTCCCGGTATTTCTGATTGCAGGAACAAAGTGGGACAACCAGAACTCATAATACGTGTCTTTCTTGTGGTATAAACTCGCCATTTCCATTTTCGAAGTCTTTCTCACAATTGGGCATTTTGTGTAAGAAAATCCCCCCGCTTACTAAGACATTAGGTTAACAACTTAAAAGTTTTAGTTTTTTGTGATATATGGACCGAAAATATATGGAAATCACTTTCACATGTAAGTTCAACACAAAAATAGTAAACACAAACAAGTTTACTAAATACAAATATAACATTATTGTAATTTTGTAATACGACGTAATACTAAGACTAAAATATGGTGGCTATTTTTGACAAATATACTAATTGAATTTAGTTCCTTATATATTTAATAGAGGCGCTTCAATTTTGCTCTCAGCCGCCATTCCTGCGGGAAGTCTACTTGTCAATGTTAGGTAGTTTGTACCTAGAGTCTGACAAGCGAGTCGTGGCACAAGCCGCTGGCGGCAAATTTAAAAATCTTTTAGGTGTTAACCCAGCATATATAGTCTAAAAACAATTTTGATACTTTTGCTTAACTTGATTATTTGTTTATTTGGATAAGGTTGGAATCTTCAAAGAATTTGGTTTAAAAATAATCAAAACGAAAACATTAACTACATTAAAATCAACACCAACTTTTCCACTCCATCGAAAATAAGGATAATAAAGATGCACAACAAAAACTTAAAAACATTTATTCATTCTGAACAATAATCAAAATCTGATTCGAGAAATTCGATGCCTTCAAAATATGATTCATCACTATCACTTTTATCTTCACGAACATTGATGAGAAATGGTTCAAGTTCCTCTTCTGTTATTTTATCTTTTATTTTGTATGTATTTTCAACATTAATCACATGATCAGTGCATGATTTCCAGTCATCAGCAGTCACACTGGCAAAACATTTCCTTATTAAATTTTCCATTTCGGCAGCTGGCACGCCTAGATTCATACTCGCCACTTTCCTTTTTGCCAAGCTCCAAATTAATTCTATGGCATTGAGATCACAATGATATGGCGGCAATTTGATGACCTCATGTCCATGCTGCTTTAGAAGTTCTTCCGCTTCGTACAAGGGAGTTGGTTTGTTTTCTTTGACAAGACACAAAAGCTCGGCCTATGTAAGAAAATTGTCAAAAGAAATGTGATTTTCGGTGAGCCACTTCTGAATATCAGCCTTTAAAGTGCTCATCATAGGCGGCTTGTTAATTTGAGTTACATGATAACTCGCATTATCCATTATAATCACACTAGGTTAATTTAAATTGGGTATTAATTTTTCTTCCAGCCATTTTATGAAGTTATTACGGTTCATATCATCATGATAATCAGCCATTTTAGATTTTGTGCTGAACACCAATAATGCATTGGGCACAAAACCTTTCTCAGAGCCAGCATGGACTATTATGTATCTTTTACCTATAAAACAAAGAAAAGTAATAATTAAAATAACAAATATTCTTATAGACATTCCAAAAAAGGCAAAATTAATTTGATAGAAACCTTTAGAAATTTTGTCAGTTACTCCACTCGTACTCGGTCCTTGCCATGACTTTTTTGGCTTGTAATTTTGGTGGACATATGTTTCGTCCAGGTAAACTATTGCCTTTCCTTCTTGTCTCTTCTTATGAATAGCTCTAAGATAACTATGTCTCAGAGCAGATATTTCAAACTTTTCAATTAGAATTGACCTTTCATTTTTATTAGTTTTAAACTCAAAACCATTTTTTAACAATATTTGCCTCAATGTTTCTCGAGATCCAGTGAATCTTATTGACTCTCGTAATTCTGCTAACAAAGTTCTTATTGTTGGAACTTGTTTCCTAACCGAGTAAAATTCATTTATTTTATTACAAATTGCCGATATGTCAAAATCATCATGTCAAATGGGCTGGCGAGGGCGTTTTTTTCCTGGCGTGTTCCGCACATTTTGGTTTAGGGAACCTTCCTTTTTTATCCTCCTCAGTGTGTTGACACCAACTTCTGTAATAATAAAAATAATTGGGTTAAGTGGCAGATTATTATATCACAGTTTACTATATAACAAAAATATATTGAAATACAACCTGTCAGTTTAGATAAATGGGCCAAATAACTGGATTCAGAGGTAAACAGATCTTTTTTCTCAATATCTTTCAGCTCTTTGATTAAGTCTACGTTATTACGTTAAGTTATCCGATAGACCTTAGAAAAAGAAATAATTTGTATGTTTTGAAACACAATTTCTCGAAAGTACATATTTAAACAAATGTAAAGTTATGTTGAATACAAACAAAAGTTTTTTTTTGTTGTTTAAATCTAGGACGAGTATCAAAATGTTTGGGATGTACTTACTTGCAGCTGAAATAATTTCGTCAAAAATTCGTCGTTTTTTCTCGAAACGCTGATTTATATCATCCTTTCTCTGTTCATACTTGCTTATCATTGTATACAACAAGCTCCGGGCACTGCTTTTAATGGGTTTCGACATTTTTTCGCACAAAAACTTACAATAATTACACCACAACAACAACAAATAGAGGTAAGATGACATTTAGTTTGACAATCAGAAGTGTGGCCAAATTAAAAATTAAGAATTCGAAATAAATCGCGTCCCACGACTCGCTTGTCAGACTATAGGAAGAAGTATAATATGGAATTGACTTTCGCGTATACCCGAAAGCGTAGACAGAGAATACTATAGACTGCTGCCAGCCGTGGCGACATGAGATAGATAAATTGAAGTGACGTCTGAAATGGGGGTTGCTATACAAAAACCTTTTGCCTGCTTTATAGGCAAAACGCTAAATATAAAAAAAAACATGACAAGCTAAATAAAACATTACACATATTATTATGTTTTTATTGGTATTCTTTGTTTTGACAAATTATTTTATACTGTGCCCGAATGTTTGAGATTCTTTATTGCGTATTTAATTTAAACTGATACGAGGGCATACTTTTAGCTCCGGTAGACCCTATGATCTTTTATAAAAATGTATATTAGAACTAATGTATTAGAACTGGATAGGTATCTATACATCTATACAAATAAATAAAATTGGAGTATCTGTTTGTAATATTAAAATAACAGCTTTTCATTGAATACATATGGATGTGTACACGGTACATATACCAAAATAGCCTTTTTTACAATATTTGTCTGTCTGTTTGTTCCGGCTAATCTCTGAAACGGCTAGGCAGATTTTGATGGGACTTTCACTGGCAGATAGCTGATGTTATAAGGAGTAACGTAGGCTATAAAAATAATCATCACCAATCCACGTGAGGCTGTAAATCTTAGTTAACGCGGGTGAAGCTGCGGGCAACAGCTAGTAAATAATAAAATAAAGTCGATAAATATGAAACAAGAAAAATTATCATATTAGCATAAACATCTGGACTTTTGACATAAAATTCTCAAAAATATTACTATAAAAATAAGAGTACTGGAAAGGAAAGGAGGAAAGGAAGAAAATAAGAGTATAGAAAATTAGTGATGAAAATAATTAAAATACACATCCATTAAACTGTTTTTATCACTAATTTTCTATATATAAAAATAGTTAAAATAGATATGATTTATTTACATACTATAGGTTAAAAATTGGTATAAAAAATTAAACAAAAACGATATTTATATAAACACGTAATTTTTTTATTTTTTTTCACACAGAAACGTACTTAACGGCACAGTTACTGCATCAAATTACACATGCGTTGGTTGCTCTTCCACTGTTTTTGTGAATGGTATAACAGCAGATGGACATGGCATGGGTTTATTTATCTCTTCAGTAGCTCCAAGCTGAAATATGAAAAAAAAACTATTTTGTTTCCTTAAAGTACGATTATTTTTTATAATAACATATCTTTGTTGTGGACAATAAAATATTTTTCTTTCTTTCTTTCTTTAAAGAATGGAAGTCAAAATGATTCAATTTAGCATAAATATAGACTTATACTATCAACATAAGAGAAAGTAATTTGTCCAAAAACCACATACTTACATAGTTAAATATTTATTTAGTTAATACTCACCTTAACCACTGGAAAAGCATCAGGGTGTATGTAAGTATACCTTCCTTTTTTTAAGATATGTTTTGTATCAAAGTGCAAACAGCAAATCTTTAAACACTTCTTTGGAATCCAGTCATTTCGACCAGAGGCATCCATTTCTTCCGAATGTCAGGATTAACTGAAACTGTGATATAAGATTAAATTATGAGTAACAATTTATAATTGAGAAATTGGTAACTTAAGGTATATATATAGTAGATACAAATGAATATTTACATTATTTAAACTTTGTTTAATTTGAAATAAAACCTGCATTTTTGTAATTAATGCAAATATTCCTTCCCCCTTCCCCTTTTCTTCTTAAATATACTCCCTAGCGAGAAGGCAGGTGATGGGATAAATAAAGGAACATCTTTTTATTTTCCTTCCCACCCTCTGTTCCTCAATTTCCAGGTGTTAACTATTTTCAGGGATAATTCTTCTTTATCCCCCATTTTTCCTAAAATATGAGTTAGCGGCAAAGGGGAGTTGAGAGAAGAGGGATTGATAGAGAGGGAACTCCATTCCTCTCCTACAACCTCTTTTTTACGTCACCTGTTGCGGAGTCCAGCCTCAATTTTGTAAAAATATTTAAACTTACCTAATTAAATTGAATCCTTAACCTATTCTAGAAAATTTAAAATGACGCAATTATTATCTAAATACTATTATAACCATTTATATATTAAGTGTAAGTAAGAATATTGTATAAAAATAAACCTAATTTATATTTCTATAATATTTTTCTTATTTAAAAAAACCTCCAAAAGTTCTTTAAAACTATTACGATTTAAATATAAATATCTCACTTTTAATTTAAGGATAGCTTTTGGAGATAAATTCAATCAAACAACACAATTCAAAATATTAATAACATACATTACTGGGAAAAGTAAAAACATAATACTAGCAATTTTAACATTAAAGAAGTCACAAAATCAATATTAATTATTAACTTTTTTTCAATTTAACTTATGAATTATAAACCAATGAAAGTATATATACATAAAGACTGATCACACATATCGTTATTCAACCACTATTAACCACAATATGAAATAAAATATGAACTTACGAGTGAAAAGACAATTTTGGAATTTTCCGGTCACTATCACTTTTACAATTTATAACACTGCACCGAAGCATTGTTAGGGTATTCCAATAGTATAGTCTTATCCTTGTTTTCCCTTAATTATTGTAATAAGCACATCTCTTTTATGTGGGAAGGAGTAAGCATTATCCAGCAGTCTATAGTATTCTCTGTCTACGCCCGAAAGGGACAGGCATATTTTACAGGGATACCACATTCATAATAACAAGTCTACTTATTTTCTTGAAACAAGTGAATTAAAAATAAAAATAAACTGGTAAAGGTTGATAGATAACTATAAGCATTAGCCCTAACCAAACATTTATTGTAATTTTAGACAGCTGCATTTTTCCGGATTATCGAAAATATTATGTAATGACTAATAACAAACCGCTAAAAACATAAATAATAAAAAAGAAGGCTATATACGTCTTAATATGTATGATCTATAGTACATAGCCTTTAAGGATAGCAATAAACATATTTGTTTTTATTGTGTTTATTTCGAAAATTCCAGTCACCCTTTTTAAATAATACCACATTCTTGGGTAATCTGCTTATAAAAAAACGGGTATCACCATACCTACATAAGCCGACCAAATTAAAAAGTAGTGCAAAATGGCGGCATATTTGACAAACTATTCGCGAGTGAGAATGTTTGTATGGCATTCAAATTTAGTCGATAATTTTTTGTTGGGCACATCCTTGTTGTGCCCAACAAACAAAGGGTGACATTCTGACAAAGACAAAAGAAAGTGTCTATGTTTCTGTCACTCTTGGATTTTTCGTATGTTATTATTATTATTTTCATTTAAAGGCATTAGCTACTAGGCTATTAGCCATACAAAATACAATTATTCGGTCTGTAATACGGAGAAATGGCGGGAAACTCCAAGGAGCGCGGCTTAGCCCCTCTAGCCCCCATCAATCAACTATCATTCCCGATTCCCTCCACACATGGCAGTCCACTAATATTCGCCAATCAATCACATTATATATTACACTGATTAAGTTTTTAAAACAAACACTATAGAAAACCGCCAGAACAGCCCTACTAAGACAACCACTTCAGAACGGAACTCCATAAGATTCGCCAATCAATCACAATATATAAAGATCAAGTTTTTAAAACAAACACTATAGAAAACCACCCTGAATGGACAAAACACAAAATAAAAATTAATTAACGGGAAACCAAAAAAACCCAACTGCGCGTCCCGATGCTTCCCGCCATTCCCCTTTTTCGTATGTTGTTATCTCGTTCCAATACGGTATTATTATTAGCTTGTCAAATCTATTGAATATTGATACCACATTGATACTTGATCTTAGGTTTGTACCCCGTGGGCAACTCCTCTCTTCATTCATGTCAGTGACAGGTGAAAAGTTTATTTACGTTTATTAAAATATAAAGTTAACTAATAACGACAAACAAGTATTTATGTAATTCTCATGTTTGGTATTAATCAGTATTAATTGATATTTAATTCATTGTTAGATGAATTAAGTTTTATCAGTAACAGTCAAAACTTAACTAAAGATATTATGAACCTTCCAATCTCATTTACACAGTATTTTGTAAACAAACAAAATATACGATCATTCAGTAACATAATAAATGTATCGTTATTATTAAAAAGTGGAAATGAAAAAAACTTCATTATGCATGTGTTTAGTGATGAAGGTTTAGTTCAAGAAATATCACCTGAACTGTGGAGAATTTTAATTGAACTCAAGGAGAACGTAAAAAATTTATCAAAACAAGATTTTAGAAATTACTTTGTTAATGATAGTACAAGCCATTTATCTTCTATAGACAAACATATAGTTTTTATTAATTGTTCTAATGCTTTACGCGCCTTAATCCCGAAATCGATTTTTGGCAATAATCATAATTACAAAATATTTAACAAAATTACGAAACGTATAATTTATAGCATGAAACGTCAATGTTTCGAATATTTTGAATTATGTGATAAGTGGAATTTCTCATGCGTTCCTTGGTCATCACTCCCAAAAGAAATATCATCAAAGACATTAATCTGTATTTTGTTTTGGGTGCATAGATATTTACTATCAGCTATGTTATCCCTAAACTTCTATGTCACATCTTGCAAAATAGATAATGATGACAATAAACTACACTTCTTTTGGAAATCTCAGTGGCAAAGGTTTTATGATAAAGCTGTGTCTAACTTGATCTTAAACCATACTCTTATTAAATTTCACAACATCAAAAATTATAGTTCTTTAAAAGCTTCCAAAAACAGACATTTTAAAAAAGATACACCTAAACTGCAATTAATATTAAAGTCAAAGAATAATGATTATAGAGCAATAGTTGTTTACAAGAGAGATTCACGAAAAACAGAAAAATACAAAATAAAGGAAAGACTTAACTTTCTGAAGGTCTTGACTGGGCCACAGTCTACAAAAATTGAGACAGAGTATTCAAAATTGCATTCCAATTGGGTCAATCAAAATTATCCAAAATTGTACTTCATTAAAACTGATCTTACCAATGCCTTTGGCTCAATAAACAAAGTTAAATTATTGAAAATACTTTGTGAGAAACATCAAAAATTGCAAAGAGAAGAAAAATCTTTAGTAATGAAAAAGAAATTTGCTTTATTGTATAGAGAATTTGTTAATGAACTTAGAAGCCCGTTAATCATTCGTACCGGTTCTGCATTTTACGAGTGGAATAAGGGTTTGGTGCAAGGTTATAAGTTTTCACCAGCATTATCAGAAATCTACTACTCCTATATGGATGAGTTGTATTTGTCTAAGTATTTACAGAAAACCGACAATGGACTGGATCTATTTCTTCGGGTTGTGGATGACTATTTATACATCACAGATAGTTTGGACAGTGCTCATTCCTTTTTAAAAGCATTGACAAACTATAACAACGTGAATTATGATAAAACAGTCATCAATTTTCAATATGAAAACATCCAATACAGTTCAAACATAACATTTCTTGGGTACACTTATGATACTGAAAATATGAATGTTGGTAGAGCTACAAATGTGTATATGGGCCAGATATGTTACAAAATTGCCTTTACTTCAGCTATTACAAATATAGAAAAATTTATTGAAAGCAGAATCGGAAAATCAGGGATTTATATAAGCAGTCATATTTTCAACTTTTATTATAATTCTGAGGATTTAGTGTGGAAACACTTATTTGTCACCTTGTGCCATTGTGCAAATAAATTTTGCACAATATTAGCTATAGTGTGCAGTGAAAAACATATGCCGAAATATTTACCTATTTATAAAAAGAAAGTCACCGTTAATCTGTGTAATTCTATTATAGATGTCTTAATGAAAAACAAGCCAAATGATTTTAAATTTATTTATTGCATAAACCACTTCAGATATCTATCTTTCAAAGCATTATTATTGTGTGCAAAACAGACCTCAAAATGCAATAGCCTTATACCATATTTAAACACATATCTGGCTAAATCTAATTGTATGTACGGAAAGTGGAGAGAACATTCTAGTAAGATAAGTGTAGAGGGTGCAAAATGCATGGCAGTCAAAGAAGTGTGCAAACGATTGCACTTAAAAAATATCATGAGAGAATTTAATGCCTTGCCTGAAGGATTTGAGGGTTTTAAGAGTGTTAGTAAGAATATCTAAATCAAATGTAATTACACTAATTATTTTCAGATCCTGGTTCATAAGTTCTAAGTAATGTGATATTATATTTTTAATCAAAGATAGATATAGAAAAAAGAGAAAGTATCAGGATAGAATGATTGGGGAAACATGGAGAATCAATTCACAATAACATTGATTAATTAATTATGTTGAATCACACTAAAAAAATAATTACAACAAGTACACATAAAATACATCATATTAAAAATGTAAAATATTAAATAATTAATATCAATAGATATGGAAGTTTGAAGATTTTAAACAATGACTCATTTTTTAATAAAAGTGATGAGATTCAGTGGGACAAAAATTGCAATTATCAGTCTACAATATTATTTACTAAAACTACCATTACACAATAGTTTATATAAAAAGGCACTAATATATTTGGACGGAATTAAAAAAAAATCACATACACGAAATATCTTCCATAATAGGGATGTTGACATTTTTCAGAAATGTTTATAATCATTTATAAATATCTAATGGAGGCCTAAATATTATCAACTTTTGCTTAAATACGTCTAATGCCTATAAAATCTTGCATTTTATAATGCATTTTAAATTTCGTTCCAAAACGCTAACACTTGTCACGTGACGTCATATGTTATTAAACATCGTAAAAGTGATAAAATTATTCTAGTTGTCGTTAATAAAAAATGGCTTCTAAGTTTTATAAGTGTTGTACGGTGCCTATGTGTGTGTACACCGTCAAAACGCCCGAAAAATAGTTTTTACAATATGTACTGCGTACGGAAAATGGTGTATAAAAGTACGTCAATATTCTTCCGCTTCCGCTTATTATCACGTGACCTATTTTAAATTTTGTTACATTTTATTTATGAAATATTAATTTAATCAAATAAAAATAAGGGATAATATTGTATTTTTTCAGAATTCTATCATATAAACTACCAATTAACATGAAAAGTATATTTTTATATGAATACTGTCAACATCCCTATTGAAATACTGTTACTAAGATATATTTATCTATGAAAGTAATTCATGTTTTAAAGTATCTACTATATTTGTTACTGTTCTTAACTTATTATTTGTAACTTTATTACTATTTTATAAATGCAAATAGCTGCTTCAAATGTTATGTAAAAATAATGTGATTTTTAACACAAAAATATATCAAAAATATTGATGAAAAAAGGATTTTTAAATTTCCTCTACATAATATGAAAGTTACATCTTATTCTAGTTACTATTTAGTTTCATTACATGCTATCAGTGGCTCAGAACACATGTAAAGCTGCCTTAATTACTATAAAATATATAAAGTATATCAATACCTTACTGCTACGTGAAATGATAGAATATAGCAGTAGCCAGATTGTTTCCGACTTAAGCTGAGGTATTTCATGCCTTCATTAAATAATCTTTTATATAACTAACATAGTATTACAATTCTATAAGAGTCGTCAGAAATATACTTATCGGTTATAACACTAATCCTATTGCAGTGTTTTGATACTAGTGTTTTTTGTTAGTGAATCCCTCTCAGGATAAAACTATCCTTTCTAGCATTTTCTGCTTTGTTCTAGCTTGCTTTCATTTTCTTTGTTGCCTGAAGTTAGTCTTGCCAAGAACTTATTTTAACCTTACTTTTAAAACAAACTAGTATTGAAATTATAATTTACAAATGATAGCATTTATTTATGTAATATGAAAATACCAATACACCATACAAATTAGATTTTTTTAAATACCTATAGCTGCTCCCATATGGAGTAAGGTAGTTTGAAAAACTAAAATGTAATGTCAGAATCAGTCTGTAGAATATTATTATACATGTTCTGTGTGGTATTTTATTTTTAAAGGCATTCTGGAAAGTTTTAACAATTTCGCTTACGCAATTAGGGACCCCTGCTCCTATTACTACACATTTTGTAAACTATTGTAAAGTAACAAACTTGCCCTCTCTTTATTTTACATGTTAAAAACTAATGTAATGTCAAAATCAGACTACAATATTACTGTTACACATTTTGTCGAGTCTACAATACAGTCAAATCGGATGAACATGGCTACACGTTTAGTAAACTATTGTAAAGCCAAAACCAGAGCTAATAAGATACCCAGTCCGTACGCAAAGGGGCGTGTCCCGGCGGACAGGAAGGCGGGGTCTGCGGCGACGTAGCGTGCGGCCTGAGGCGCGTCGCACGTCACGAGGCGTGTGGCCCGCAACAGCGTCGCGCCCGCCACCAGCTCGGCCGAGCGCGCGGCGTGCACCAGCGGCCTGAGGCGCACCGCCGCGTCGCTGAATATAAGGTCCGCGTGCGGCGGGGCAGAGTAGAACATGCTGAAACTGTAACCAGTATGTTATATATATTGTGTTGCATGAATTAGATATATTCCGCAGTTTTGCCCGGTCGTAGCCGGAGGAGCCGGAATTACGGTTACTTAATATAATCCACGTCGAATCTTCGAAACTGACTGTCATAGACTATACAAGATTATCTAATTACGCTCAAACTTACCAACATGTTTATTATATTTGTATAAATTATTAGTGGATATATAGCGGATAGTATTGTGTTGGGAATACGCACATGATTTTTTTTTCTTTAACGCCGGGAAATGCTCGAGGCATCCCGCCGGGGAGTGGGTCTCCCCAGGCCTCGGCTCAATTTGCTGGGTTCACCTTAGGCTACTGAGCCCCACCGCCATGACAAGGCTAGAACCATGGTGGGGTGGGAATACATGATAGCCGCCCGAACTAACGTATAGCCGAATTCAGACTGGTGATTATTACTGCTTTTAGTCTGTGTCTCGCCTTTGCCGTCACGACATTCTAACCGATTTTACTGCCAAGGCGCACCAGTGTTGTTATTAGGTTTAATATATTCTTTCATGCTGCGCTCTCGTAGACAAATCTTCCACAGACACAAAATCTTATGTCTCAGGATAGGCAATTCCCGAGTTTTTTTAATGTCATAAGAAGGCAACCGAGCAGTCGGAGCCTTATGGTGACTACCGACGTCCATAGATATCCGTACAACAAAAAGGTATGCAAATGCGTTACCCTCCTTTTCCCTATCCCCCCCCCCCCAATGGGCCACCGGAAACTCACATACCGCGCGAAACGCGACAGCATAGCTGTCTGTCACTCGACGCTGTTGTTATGTGAGCGAGAGGTACCACTCCGGTCGTGCCGGCCTAATTTGGGTGCAAAGCAGCATGGCACTATCTCTTACAAAGGCTCGGGCTGGTCGCTGGTAAACTTCTGTATGTTCATGGGCTATATTGACCACTTGTCATCACGTGGCTTGTCTCCCCGTTTGCCTATCCAACTAACATTAAAAAAGCTGTTACCTGAAGTCATCGACAGCGGTGGCGCCGTACAGCTGCTGCGCGTATATCATGAGGTTGGAGTACGTGTCAAGCTCCGTGTGATTGGGCCGGCCCATCAGCACCGAGCCCGGCACGCGGCCCAGGTTACAGTGCTCGTACTCGTGCATCTTAGCGCGGGTGCCTGGTAATATATAAAACCTCAAAATGCAATAGGACAACATAAGTGGCTGGTATGAATATGTGTGTGTGCGCGTGCGTGTGTGTGCGCGTTTGTGTGTGTGAGTCTACTTACCGTCGGGACACAGCAGCTGCAGGTCGTCAGGCAGCAGGTCGCGCGCCCACCACTCACGCCGCCGCCCGCCCACAACCTCCCCGGGCGCGGTGTGTCGCACGAAGGCCACGTCCCCGCCGCCCTCCACCATGCACCGCAGCGCGCCCACGTGACCGTAGTAGTCCTCGCTCGCGTCGCGTCTACACCGGCTATAAGCACAAGCACATTAAAAAATATGAGTTATTCTGACGTATAAGGCAAGCCATAAGGTACGTTATTGTAAAGTTTCATTAAAATCCATTCAGTAGTTTTTAACCGACTTCAAAAAGGAGGAGGTTATCAATTCGTCGGAATCTTTTTTTTTTTTTTTATGTATTTTACCTGATTACTCGAAGATGGCTAGACCGATTTGAAAAATTCTTTTTTTGTTCTAAAGGGTATACTTCCCAAATGGTCCCATGATAAGATAACCAGGATCTGATGATGGCATCCCAAAGAAATCGAGGGGAACTTTCGAAAATCGATAAGCCGGTGTCGTATTCGTTGACCTACCTCCCTACCTACCTTGGCTGACACCGACTCCAAAAGTAACAATAATGACGTGGTAAATGCAAAGATTGTATATTAGTAGAAGAACAAGTTGATCATAAATTGTAGGCACAAAGATTAAGGAAATTATTTTATTGCTTTTTAGTTTTTTTTTTTAATTTTGAAGTCGGTTTTAATTTTTGTTTAAAATTTTTTTGCGTGTTAGAGTTACAAACATACAGCTATACATATCAGTAGGATACAAGACTAGATAAGACCAAGAAATAAAAATCGCATGTTGTCGTCATAGTATAATGACATTTTGATACGGTTTAAGTAGTTCGAGCATATTAGGATGTAATCAAAATCAATAATTGAATGAACACTAGGGCAAGCCTAAAAACGGGACTGTTCCGTTCAGGACGCGACGTGTGGTCACCCGTCACTTGAGCTTATATTGTTAAAATACTGAGATAAATACCCCGTTTTAAATAGATAAATTCTGACTGCCCGTTTATAATGCTATACATTAACTTACAACCACTTTTTAAAAATAATTATAATGTAAGGGTGTAAGTGTATTCAGTACTGGGATAGCTCGTAACATCTTACCGGAAGGAGGCGCCGTGGCACAGATGGCACAGGTTGTCGTGCGGCACGGAGCCCGCGTCCACGTACTCGCTGCTGAGAGCGCCGGGCGCACACGACTTGCTGAAGTATTCAGCGGCAGCGCGCGCGCCGTCGCATCCGTACGGCCTGGGGCATCACAACAGTTATTTTTAGGGTTCCCTTGTCATTTTGAAGAATGTAGGATCATTTCTTTGTCTGTGTGTTAAACTAAAACTTATAGGGTGCTTCTCGCTGACGTACTAGATTTCACAGCATAAGTATAGGAAACAAATTAACCCTTATAGGATCACAGTGAATCATGTTTGGTAAGAAGCTAAGTTCATAGCATAAATGAAGAAAAAAAATAGTTAATTTATAGTTGTATTGCACAAAAAACACGTTTTTTGTGCAACCGGAACCCTCAGCACACGAGTCACACTCGCACTTGTATGGTTTTTTTCTGTGATTTTGTGATTGTTCTTAGGCTACAACCTCCTCCCCACCATGGTTCAGGCCTTGACGTGGTGGTGGAGCTCAGTAGCCTAGGGTGAGCCGCTGCACCTTGGGCGAAGCTAATTGAGTCGAGGGGGCTCTTTGTACCCCTCTTATAAGAAGAGGGGACAAAAGAGCAGGGGGCTAGGGGCGAGAACGGGAACCTCACTCCATTGTACTGTCCCGACGTTTGGAGGGCTTGTTCTGTGGTGCGGGACAACCCCTCTGTGGAGGTGGCGTCGTTCCCTTGGGGGACTGACTAGCCGTCGAGGTGCCCTCTTTGCTCATTAGATCCGGGGCACCTCACCAAAGGCGGCATTGGTGGCACTCGCCGGGTTTTTGTGGGTAGAGCTGCGTCCATTTACCAGCTGTCGGGCGCAGCGAGTCCCACATACCCGCGTGGGGAGACCCACTCCCCCGCTGGATGCCTCAGAGCATTTCCCGGCGTTAAAGAAAAAAAGGCTACAACCTCCCCACCTGATTTCCAGGACTCGAGCCCAGCAGTTGTGCTCTAAGTGTTGACATGAACAAGCTTATGTATATTATTATTATTATAATGTAAAAGATCTTTAAGTGTGCCCTCGCTTGATTTCGAGAGGAACCTGCAATTTGACCAATAAGTCTTTTGCTTATCCATACCTGATCCACCCATTGGACAGTAAGTACGCCAGGGGGTACACCCACCCCGCGGCCATGCCGATACCGGTGTGGCAGGAGTTCTTGCCGCGCAGATACGTGACGTCGGTGTCGGGGTCTTGTTCTTTTGCGACCGCCACTGCGTAGTACCAGTTGTTGCCGCTCGAGTATATCTGAAATGAACACCTTGTATATGCTATATGCCAAAGAGCTTGGGTAATAATAAAAAAATATATATGGGTAAACTTAAATTTACCTTCTAGCAGTACCCGTACTATACCTATATAACTGAAGGGTTACCCAACGCAATAATAGAAATGATGATAATCTTGCATCGAGCATATAACCGGAATAAAGCGGTAATGTTATGTTTTGTATTTTCATACATTTCGCCAAATTTGAGCTGCGACGCTACGCCGGGTCAACGCTCTGATTGGTCGACTGATGGCCATTGATGGATGATTGGTGAAGGGACGCACATACAGATCACTGGTTGGTTGAATTGCTTTTACGTCCAGAGTGACCAGTTTCGGAATTTTATGAATCACATTACTACTCTATCCGGTAATATGCTATTTTGTAACATCTCAATCGATTTGAATAAAACTTGTTAAGAACCTTGCCAGCATATCTGATTCGTGAATTAGATCACGTGCAATGTAGCTATTACATCGACACAGTATAAATCTTTTATCCTGCTATTTAAGTTTACTAAAAAACACGTTATTCAGAACTCGTAAGTCAGACTTGCGCTTATCTGTGTTTTTACAAGGTAATTAGTTTACAGTGTAGTTAATTCGTTATAATACCGTAATAGCGGTACTGATTCATCCTGCTCATATGCTCACTTCTATTGATGCATTCTTACTTTATCCTCCTTGTCTGGGTACTCACCTCCTGCATGAAGGGCGCGAGGCGGTAGTTGTAGGCGGCATGCAGCATGTCTGCCGCGTCCATCAGCACGAAGTCTGCAGTGCCGTCGGCGACGGCGCGCGCGCAGTGTCGGGCACTGTGGCCCTGCCAGCACACCAGCGCCGGGGCCAGGAACGCTGACTTCAGCGCCACCTGCACACCATCATTATCAACCACCCTTGTGGGACAATGTATGGGGGAAACAATGTGCTCCGCCGTTCCCGGGCACAGCCGGGAGTAGAGCGTCCGTGGGGAAGTACTTGTTTATTGTTATTCTTCACATATAGGATCTTTATAATGATCACTTATGATCGTCTTAGCGGCTAAATTTAAAATGAGGGTTCCCAACGCGGCCATGTCAGAGAAGATACCCCACAAGAATCTCTGCTGGGTTAGGAACCCATTCATTCTTTTAGTTGTGTGTATTCTCTATCCAAATCCCAGGCCACTTCAAGACACTAGGCCACATATGGGAAGCGCACTGGAAAATTTAGAAATACCTAAAATAAATATTTAATTATACGTGAATTAAGTTTACTATTAGTAGTATTTTAATATTGTGACCATGAATTTAGGCATTCCATCAAGCAATGATAACAATATCAAAATTAAATATTTTGTTTCTGAGCAACCCTTTAAAATTTATATTTAGTTAATAGTTAACTAATAGGGTCATTTATAAAATGCAGTGTACATAATATATCGACATACCCTCATTTTGACACACTTGTCCATTTCGGGTGCGCTAGTGACACATAGCACGGCCCGCTTTACGGGACAGTCCTGGATACCTCGCACCGCCTTCTCCGCTTGATCACCAACAAAGTTGTTGTTCAAGATGTACTTGGCCGCTTGGTTTTCCTCCTTGAGTGCTTGAAAACTTATCGTTGCATCCTGAAAAAAGGTTAAAACGGTACTATTAACAAATGTCCATGTGAAGCTACATTGACCTCTGACTAGACAGGTTTAGTGGCAGGGGATCGGCCGTCTTGGCGTTCATTACAAGAGGCCTATGCCAGTAGCGGACGGAAAGTCAAATTTTTTAAATATTTTTATTTTCGGATAATGATTATCATGAAGTACAGTATGGCCAAATTATCTTGACTACATGAATGCACCTGCAATTGGTGCTAAGAAACTCCTTTAAGCATATTTTGTTGCTGTGTTCATGTAGTGAAAATAATTTTATACTAGCGGTCCGTCCTGGCTTTGCACGGGCAAGAAACTTTTAGCATAATAAATTACTCACAGATAATGTGGCTGTGGAAATTGGTCCAGTAGTTTCGGAGCCTATTCAATGCTGTTTGCATTGTATAACAAACAGTTAAATCTTTCCTATTTATAATATTAATTATAAGTACAGACATAGGTATATATACCGAAATTAAGTGGAGAAGGATTGGGTCTTAATAATTTTTATACGGGATTCCTCACGATTTTTCCCTACAACAGTGAGCAAGAGATGATGGCAAGGTGCAAGGGAATATTTAAGAAAAAATCAAACGTTAAGAATCAGACCACTAACTTGGGAGAGGAGAGAATATAAATAATAAAGTAATACCTGTAGTAACATATCCGTAGTGCCGTTCGATTTAAAAAGGTAGAACGGCAAAGTTATGATTTGGCCAGCCGAATTTCTCCTTGGTTGAAATGTTACCATGCTGAAATAGAAAATAAATTCAAGTTTAGATTTTGTTATAATAAAACATAGAGAGATGTATGTATATGTATGTATATTGAGTATGTACATCATCATCCCCTATCCGTCCACTGCTGAACATAGGCCTCCCTCAATGAACGCCAAGACGACCGATCCCTCACCACTCACATACAACACGGACCGGCACGGAGATTGTCTTCCATCAGGTTAATGGCCGACCATCACTTCGTCTAACCTAAAGTATGTACATATTTGAGATCATATAATGTATTATGATGAAACAATTTTTACGGATTTTATCGCGGTTTATTAAGATTTTTACTAATATTATCAATTATTTTTATTAATATTATCAAATCAAAATCCAAGCATAATATGTCACAGATTAAAGATACCGGTGGGAGGGAAGCGCTGTGCCGCGCTCCCGGCTGCATGGGTACCACCATCTTGCTTATTTCTCCCGTGAAAAAGCTTTGCTGTGTTTCGGAGAGAAGGGCAAGACAGGCAGTGTAATTACTGGCACCGAGACTTCACATCTTATGTCTCAGGATAGGCAACACATAAATGAGTTGCCTGGGCTCCTTCCAGGTATACTAGTTTATGTTCATGGGCGACGTCGACCACTTAACATCAGGTGGTACGTTTGCCAGTTTGCCTATCCAACTAACATAGAAAAAAAAAAAAACACACACACACACAGATTAAAGATAAAAGCTAGTGTATGATACAATGTATATCATACACTAGCTTTTACCGTAGTTTCTACACATCAAAAAAAAAAAAAAACAAAAGCAATTTTTTTATCACACTTATCACACAGTCAGAGAGACTGATAAAAGAAAAGTTTTATTCAACCTAGAGGTTAATGTAAACGGTCAGTTCACCTGCTGTCAAGTGATCAGCGACATCCATAGACACCCACTACACCAGAGGATTACTAGGTGTTTCGCCACCCCATGTAATATATAACCTGTATTGTGTATATTACCTGTTAACTTTTTTATTATCCTCTGCATCAGGGAACTGTTCTCGTCTGAAGGTGTCGTAGTATCGCGACCGCTCCGTGCTGGTGGTGATGGGCTTCCCGAATATGTCCCGCTGGTAGTCCGTGGTGTTGGTCACCCTGTTCAGCGGATTGGGCTCGCCGTACAGTTCTATGGTACGGTTGAGGAATCTTTGGTATCTGAAAGAGGAACAACTAACTGTTACCGGCAACTCTGATTGAAGATGATTACTACGATTTTAAGGTTACCTCTTAACTCCAAACTAACATTTTTATAATAATAATAATCATCATCAGCCTCTATCTTTCCACTGTTGAACATAGGCCTCCCTCAATGAACGCCAAGACGACCGATAACTTGCTACTCGCATCCAACACAAACCGGCCACTGCAAGGAGATCATATTCCCACCTGGTTAATGGCCGACCAACACTCATTCTACCTAAACGTGGCCTCCACTCTAGAACCTCATTGCCCCATCGGCCATCCGTTCTTCTGAGTGTGTGACCAGCCTACTGCCACTTCAACGAGCTTATTCTTTGCGTGATATCGGCAACCTTTTGGTAATAATAGTACCAATTAAGTAGCTTATGTCGATTGAATTTACCACCGGTCCAGGGTCCTACTGAGAAGATTTGGCGAAACAAACTCATGAGTGGTACTGATTTATTATCATGAAAGAGTGCCATTAGGATTTGAACCTTTTATGGAAGATTAGCATAGACCTTGGTGGCGATACTCCTAATATTTCAGGTTAACAAAATGTAAAATTTGTTATAGAATATTGAGAAGATTAGAACTACGGAATTCGTTTCGCCTATACTCGGTGGGCTCGCCCTGGAGTACTGCCTTCAAGGCGAGCCCACCGATTCAATTGACGTTCAAAATCTACTGTTGGTTGTGACTATGTTGAACAGCGTTAGCAACTTGAAGTGGACTGACTATCGTACCAGGGGCGTAAAATTATCGTACACGGATCGAAATTATCGTATTTTTTAGGATAATGTCTATTATAGATAAATAAATCATATAAATTGTAATATTGATATGCATGCAAGTACTCTATAGTCTATCGTTTTTAAACCACCGCTGTCAAATCAACAGAACACTGAAATCCAAATGTTTTACACGTGGTACAGACCTGAACTGATTCCCTTTCCACTTTAAGTTCAATAAACGCGCCAAACTTAAAATTCACTCAGACAAAATTTCACTGTTCCCATGCAAGTTGGGTATGAAACACGCCAAAATTTTGTATTCAGTATCGGCAGTGGTGAAACTTAGCAGAGCGAATCGTAGGAACCAATAGGAATAGAGAACTTGTATTTCCCGGTATTTTCCCAAGATTTTATTGGACAAAATAAAATCATGCTACTGCGATTTATACTATCAGCGCAAGAGTGAAATAATATAAATTCTCAAATTTTGCATCATGATAGAAATTATCGTACAATCTGCGTACGATAATAATATGCTATCGTACATCGTACGTAGGCACAAAATTATCGTATGTGTACGATAATTATCGTACGGTTCCGAACGCTAATGTTGAATGTGATTTTGAAATTTAAATATTTTAATTTTGAATTTTAAATCTTTGAATTCGAAATTATTAGTTAAGAATTTAAATTTTTAAACATCGAATTAAGAATTTTTGAATTTGGAACTGAAGACCATACCTCTTCCTCTGGTCCACAGTAGCAGCACTGCTGGTGACTATGGCGTCAGCAGGCACACGGCCCCAGTTGCATCTCTCATACTCAGTCACCGGCATGCGAGAGCCGTCCCTGCATATCAACTCAAAGTTCTCCTCCGTCACGCCACCTATGATATAATATTAAAAGGTTAAATAAAAAAAGATGGTGTCTCAAGACGTCTGGAAGATGTGTCTTTAATGCTGGGAAATGCTCTGAGGCATCCCGCAGGGGAGTGGGTCTCCCCATGCTGGTATGTGGGACTCGCTGCTCCCGAAAGCTGGTAAGCGGACGCAGCTACCCACTAAAACCCAGCGAGTGCCATCAATGCCGGCTTTAATAAGGTGTCCCGGATCTGTTGAGCAAACAGGGCACCTCGACGGCTAGTCAGTCCCTCAGGGTACTGACGCCACCTCCACAGAGGGGTTGTCCCGCACTAAATAACAACCCCCCCCAACGTCGGGACAGAACAATGGGGTGAGGTTCCCGTCCTCGCCCTTTACCCCTTGGCTCAATTCGCTTCGCCCAAGGTGCTGGACTCACTCAAGGCTATTGAGCCCCACCGCCACGACAAGGCCTGAACTATGGTGGGGGCATGCCGTATGCCGTCACGACGTTCGAGTCAATTTTGCTGCCACGACGCATTACCATAAACCGACAAGAACACTAGAACTAACGCGAGAAAACCGGATTTCAATTAAGAAAAAAAACCGCATCCAAATAGGTTAACTTTCAAACGGGTGCTACGGTACCACAGACAGACGCACTAAGCGGTCAAACCTAAAATCCCGTCTTTTTTCGCCGGGGATTAAAATTAAAAGTCGAAAATATCTTTTTGTAGGTAACAAGCTTATTACGTTTGTAACTTTCGAAACATATCAAATACTTCACAATTTTTTCCTTCACCGGTGAGCAAGGGATGTTAAGGTAGGTACACGGAGAAATATAAAAGGCCCATTTTAAATGCACCAATCAGGATCGAACTCACATATCTCCATTCGTGGCCGAGCCTGTACCTATTATGGAGGGCAACGCATATGCAAAGCCTCTGGATGTGCGAATGTCTATGGGCGTCGGCAGTTATCATAAGGCTCCTTTGCCTCCTTATGAAATAAAAAAAAATTCTTACCTAATATTTTATGTGATAGCAAGGCGTGTTGTATCGTGGTGTCTCTCACGAAGGCGACGTCGCCGCTGTTGTTGGCGACGAGACACTTGAGCGCACCTTCGTACCCGGCGTACGGGTCTGCGAGGGTACAGCGTATTCCCGCTCCGCCAGTGCATAGTTTACACAGCCTGAATCAGAAATTTAGACATACATACTCCATTTTCTGAGGAGGTGATAATAAAATTGAAATCGATAAAATAAAATGTAATTAAATAATTGTGTTTTAAAATTTTTGTGCATATAACTTATTTTCCTGGTCATGTACAATTTTTTTTTTTCGGAAGGGTTAGACTTTTCGGCCTAATGGCCTTTAAGCTCAATCGGTACAGTAAATGAGCAGTTGGCTCACTTAAGAAATATTTGAAAGGGGGATGCTCCCCTCCGCGCCCCACAGGGGGCGCGGTTCATCGCGCGCGCTGCTCGGGAGAGCAGGATTTGGACTAGTCAAATCCGATACGGTCGACGAATCTTCTACGGTTGAATTTAACCTATCATCATGAGGGCCGGTCCTCATCCCTCCCTCTGGAGAGGGAGGCGGGTCGCGTAGTGCTAGAGCTGTTTGCGCGGTCTGGGTTTGTGTCTACTCGTATCGGATTCGAACCTAAGCTTCCGCGATCGATCCGGATCGATGTGGTTTCCATGTGTAGGGTTCGACGTCGCTTACGACCCCGAGGTCCAAGCGGTGTGCAGGTGTACCTAGCACCGTGTGTGTATCTGTATATGCTGTGACGTTCGCGTCGCGCTTTTGCGTCGCACATTAGTAGCTGAGAGATTTCGTCAGCTGGATCTGTTAAAACATGCTTAGGTAACCTATGTCTAATTGGAACTGAGCTATCTGGGGCATAGTTTGCCGCGCTCACGATGAGCGGGTTTGGGTGGAGGAGTACCTTTTCAAAGTGACGTTCTGACGTCATTTTGAAGTGGCCCCTAATGGACTCTAATCTGAAGTCCCTGTGCAGGTCGATGTTTCTTACGTACTACGGGCAACGGTAAATGTACGTATCATGTACAATCGTTGCGTTTACCTACTACATCCTTATTATTACTTTTGAAGTCGGTGTCGTATTTGTTGCTGCACCGACTCCAAAAGTAACAATAAGGAAATCGTTCATTTTACATCGATAAGTAATAAAATGAGCACATCCTAAAAAAAACAACAGACGTATTGTGAACTTCTTTTTTTTAAAAGGCGGTTAAAAATGACTAACATGAGAACTGACCGAAACGTTTAAATTTCTGGAGCTGTATCAGGCAGAAAACTGCCAGTGGAACCCCAATAATAAGAACCACTAAAATAAAAATGTTGTAAATACACAATTAATTCATTTTATTATACATTCTAGTCAAGAATTGAGTTTTCTGCGAAAAATCCTTAGAATAGTAGGAAAAATATGAACGATTGTTTATTCGACGCGGAATATCACAATTGCAAGGATAATTATTTTGAGTATATGTAAATTGCAATTTTTATAAATAAAAAGCAAAAAAGGAAATCAGGCCTAAAAAAAACGCTCATAATTCGGAAACGGTTCTAACTTTCCAAACTCTATCTCTATCATATTATATTCTAATATATAAAAAAATGATTAAATAATTATCGTAGAAATTTTTCGCTTCGTGGAGTCCTTTTTGTAAGCAGCTCCACTGCGGCGCACGCAGAGACTACGCACGTGTTAAAATGTAAATTGCAAGAAAATGTCAATTAATATGTAGTGTGTCCGTGGCTTACAGTGGAAACAAACACATACATTTACATACTTGCAAAGCGAAATTTGACAAACGTTCGCTGCGGTGGAGCCGCGTCCAGTAAAATAAATGTCAAAAAAATACTTACTTGTCAGAATTGTCACCAATAGGATTATATATATCTTTCAAAGAGTTGGGTGCACAAGATTCTCCAAAGAATTCAACAGCCGACTTGACATGGTTATTACAATCGGTGATTTTTAAACCACCCTCTTGCATCAACTGTAACAAGTTTTAGGATCAATAAAGTTTGAAATGGGTTTTTCAATACAGTTATAGAATAAAATTTACAGAGTAAAGTATGATATAGTCTCTGTGTCAGTAATTACACTGTATGTCTTGCCCTTCCCCCTAAAGCAGCATGGGAGAAATAAGCAGGATGGTGGTACCCAAGCAGACGAGAGAGCGGTACAGCTTAACCCTCCCACTGGTAAGTTATAAGCATACAGTGTTTCGTCTCTTTTACTCATATGTAAAAAGAAAGAGAGAGACTACAGCGGCATTTCGGCGTACAACCGTATAGGGGTCAATCTACTTATGATTCTGATGTCTGTTACATGTTGTTTGGACTAAGGATCTCGTCGCCAATAGCTGGTGTCTTCACTGTTGATTGGTACAGCTGTTGCTCGCGGAATCGGTGTCTTTTACTAAGCTTGCCTTGGCAGCTTCGAGACACTCCCAAAACCTTCTTGCTGGCTCGACACCTGACATTGGGGTACCTACGCGTGGCCCATAACTTCCCTCTTTTCGATGATGGCCGTGATTTATATTTCTTGCCGGCTCTTGTACGGGCAGAAGCCGACATATTAAATTTTCATATATTTTTTACACTTCGTCTTATTTTAAGTATGAATATTGTCCAAATTACGGTAATTTTTATGTGAATAGAAAGTTCCAAATAAGCTAAAATGGTATTACCACGCCATTACTACTATTATACGTCGTGAGTTACACGACGTGAGTAAAGGAGCGAAAGCTCGAGTTTTGTTTAACTTGTGTAGTGCCCGGCCTTAGGCCCACCACCTCACCGGGCCCCAACGCAAATTTAAGGTCATAATAGCAAGCTGAGATAAGCTAAATACTGCATTCCAGACTAATAGTTTTGTAGTTATTAATGTCAGACGATGTAGACTATTTTGGTTTGGTTTTCTTACATGGTAGTCCGTGTATAGAACCAATTTTAAAGAATTTCACGTCAAAATGGTACTTACAATGTGTACGGGCATCACCCAACCAGCCAGAGAACCTACTCCAGGGAAGCATGCCTTCGCCCCTCTCAATCCTTGCAGTCCCGTATACGGCTGGACATTGGGTAGGCCCCCTTTCTTGATTACTGCTACAGCATATTGATAGGGTTGTCCGTGACCATATAACTGTAAAACAAATAACAAAATTAAGATGATCCATAGTAAACAATAGGTTAGATAAACTATGACCCAACCGTGAAATCTCCCCTTTCCCCATCTTTTTGAAGTAGGTGAAAGTGTCACCTGGGTCATAAACAAATCAAATAGACATCTCATTGATCAAAATTGGGTAGTTTAGACAATATGGAATGTATGAAAATAAGACTTAAAATCACAACACTTTCTTTCCGATTTGCTAGTCAGATAAATGTTAGAAAAAAATTTCAATAATAGAAGTAGAGAAAGGGACAATTTTAAAATTGTTAATGAAAGTCTATTAACATTCTGGTAGATGGAAGCACATGAACGTTTTTTTACTGACCTCTTGCATGATGGGTACCAAAGAATGGTACCTCCCAGCGACATATACTTCACCTGCATCTAACGCAAGCAGAGATGCTTCTCCTTGGTCAACCCATGTCATACATTCTTCACTGTCAAATGCCTGGAAATGAACTGACAAATTAAGACAGAAATCTAGTACACTAGCTCTAACACTTTATCACACACAAATTTTGTAATCTATTGCAAAATAGAGAAAGAGCGTAACGCGCCTTACTAAAATCAACATATTTTAAAGACAAAAGACTCTCTACAGATGACCTAGACCTAGATACTTAGTAAGTACTCTCTGTCAGAAAGATAATAGACAATACTGGAAAAAGAAAAATTGGTACTGTACAATTATATTAGTACAGAACTATATAAAAGAAGAAACTTACATATAAAATTTTCTGCATACTAAAACTATGTTCTCATGCATACAATATAACATAAGCGCTTCTTCCATGTATAATTAAATAAACAATAATATTTATAAAAATAAACTATAATATATATGTGAAAAATTGATGTAATATGGTTGCAAATGGTTACATACGAAGAAACACTACTTACAAAGCATACAGACAGTCACACATATTTTTAAACACAGATAAAATCACCAATCAGTCTTTTTGTACACATTAATTAATATAATCTCACCTAGTTTAAGTTAAGAAACCTTTATTAGAGAAGAGCTGAACCTTCTAACAGGCATTCCTATACTTAAAAGAAGGTTCAGTCCACTAATTACCAAAAAAAAATTTGTGAAAGAATTAAAGAATTTATTATTATTAAAGAGGAAGATTTTGATATCACATTTTTTTTTATATAAAAAGCAGTTTATATTTTTGTTATTATTTATTATTATTTTCATTTAAAGGCATTACCTACTAGGCTATTAGCCATACAAAATACAATTATTCGGTCTGTAATACGGAGAAATGGCGGGAAACCCCAAGGAGCGCGGCATCGCCCCTCTAGCCCCCATTAATCAACTATCATTCCCCATTCCATCCACACAAGGCAGTCCACCACAATATTCGCCAAACAATCACATTATATATTACACAGATTAAGTTTTTAAAACAAACACTATAGAAAACCGCCAGAACAGCCCTACTATGAAAACCACTCCAGAACGGTACTCCATATGATTCGCCAACCAATCACAATATATAAAGATCAAGTTTTTAAAACAAACACTATAGAAAACCACTCTGAATGGACAAAACACAAAATAACAATTAATTAACGGGAAACCAAAAAAACACAACCGCGCGTCCCGATGCTTCCCGCCATTCATATTTTTGTTATTAAGAAAAGTATCTATGGTTCAGTTGAAGGATGTTTTTTTTAAAAGTGAAAACTTCTTTAGGCACATGAGCACTTTTTGGGCGCACAAAAATAATGGAATCCTAGCATCATTGCCACCGAGGGCTAATGGACATTAAGACATCATTATGAAATTTAAAAATTTTTGAATATAAAATTTAAAATTTCATAATAAAGATTTCAAATTAACTTAGGAAACAACCGGATTTTGGTACAATTTTTATACTGATTTTCCTCATTATATATCTCACCCGTTTGCATTTTAACTCAAAGTAATCCATTCCATATAAATCTCTTTCTTGTAAGGTAATATTTGCAAGCTGTTCACATTTCAATTGCTCTGGAATTGATGTGGTGCACCAAGTTATTATGTCTTGCCCTTCTACCCTATTGACTTCTTGAATTCTGTTGCCAGCACTGTCTCGAAAAGCTCCCTTTGCACCCACTACGTTAAAAAAGAAAAGTTACATGTAAAGCATCCAATCTACCTTCCTTTCAAATAAAAATCCTTTACCGGTGGGAGGGTTACGCTGTGCCGCACCCCTGACTGTTTCTTTACCACCATCCTGCTTGTTTCTCCCGTGAAACAGATTTGCTGTTTTGGAGAGTAGGGCAGGACAGATAGTGTAATAACTGGCACAGAGACTTAACATCTCATGTCTCACGATAGGCAATACATGAAACTTGTTTATGTTCATGTAATGCCTATCTTTCCATTCATTTTATCATTTTATATAAAACAAGAAGTAAATATATATGCTTACCAAATAGTAACGCTAAATAAAAGTAAAGTTCCATATTACTTATTCACAATAGTTTTGTTTTTATACATAATAAACTTTTAATATGAAAACTTAGTCACACCCGTAAAAGTACAAACGAGCGTTTTTAAACTGTCAACAGTCAACTGTCAGTTATTTTTTTATTATTTTCATTTAAGGCATTAGCTACTAGGCTATTAGCCATACAAAATACAATTATTCGGTCTGTAATACGAAGAAATGGCGGGAAACCCCAAGGAGCGCGGCTTCGCCCCTCTAGCCCCCATCAATCAACTATCATTCCCCATTCCATCCACACAAGGCAGTCGACCACAATATTCGCCAAACAATCACATTATATATTACACAGAATAAATTTTTAAAACAAACACTATAGAAAACCGCCAGAACAGCCCTACTAAGAAAACTACTCCAGAACGGTACTCCATAAGATTCGCCAACCAATCACAATATATAAAGATCAAGTTTTTAAAACAAACACTATAGAAAACCACTCCGAATGGACAAAACACAAAATAACAATTAATTAATGGGAAACCAAAAAAACACAACCGCGCGTCCCGATGCTTCCCGCCATTCCTCTCAACTGTCAGTCTGTCAATTATTATTTTTTTAATTATTATTTTCATTTAAAAGCATTAGCTACTAGGCTATTGGCCACACAAAATACAATATTCGGTCTGTAATACGGAGAAATGGCGGAAAACCCCAAGGTGCGCGGCTTCGCCCCAGTCTAGCCCCAATCAATCAACTATCATTCCCCATTCCGTCTGTCGTGTTAACAATATTTTGTCTGTGCTTTGGAAAAATGGCAGGAAATCTCAAGGGGCTTCGCCCCTCTAGCCTCCATCAATCAACTATCACTTCCCATTCTATCCACCACAATATTCACCAACCAATCACATTATATATTACAAAGATTAAGTTTTTTAAACAAACACTATAGAAAACCACCAGAACAGGCCCACTATAGAAAACCACTCCAGAATAGTTCTCTACAATAATCGCCAATCAATAACAATAATATATACGGATAAGTTATAAAATAAACAACTATAATAATATGAAACCGCTCCGAATGAATAGAACACAAAATAACAATGAATTAACGGGAAACCAAAAAAATACAAACGCATGCAATGACGCTTCCCACCGTCCTCTCCCAATTTTTTTTTTGGTTATTTTTGTTCCCGTTTTTTTTTCCTGTTAATCCAGCTGGTTAAGACCAGAGTCCATGCTGCTTGTCGTGTTTTCAATATTTTCGTGTTGATAATATTTATGGAGACTAGAGGGGCAGAACCGCGCTCCTTGGGGTTTTGTGCCGTTTCTCTAATTACAGACAAAATATTGTTAACACGACAGACATGACAGCATGGCTTCTGGTTATAGCCGGTTCCAAAGGGAACAAAACTAACAAAAAAAAAAAAAAAAATCAAATTTTCATTGGAATGGCGGGAAGCATCGGGACGCGCGGTTGTGTTTTTATGGTTTCCCGTTAATTAATTGTTATTTTGTGTTTTGTCCATTCGGAGTGGTTTTCTATAGTGTTTGTTTTAAAAACTTGATCTTTATATATATTGTGATTGGTTGGCGAATCTTATGGAGTACCGTTCTGGAGTGGTTTTCTTAGTAGGGCTGTTCTGGCGGTTTTCTATAGTGTTTGTTTTAAAAACTTAATCTGTGTAATATATAATGTGATTGTTTGGCGAATATTGTGGTGGACTGCCTTGTGTGGATCGAATGGGGAATGATAGTTGATTGATGGGGGCTAGAGGGGCGAAGCCGCGTTCCTTGGGGTTTTCCGCCATTTCTCCGTATTACAGACCGAATAATTGTATTTTGTATGGCTAATAGCCTAGTAGCTAATGCCTTTAAATGAAAATAATAAATAAAAATAATAAATAATTTGACAATTGATTGATCATCTAAATTTCGCTTCTTGCATGTGTAAAAGGTAACTAAATTATTATTCTTTGGTTAAAAATTATCAATAACACGTGTATTTTACAGTTTATAATTGAAAGTTACGATATTTAAAATTTTCAAGTAAGTGAGTATACAAAATTAGAACTCATCTTTCTTTCAAAAAATTAATCTAAAATAAATTATTCTTTGCCTTTAAATCATTGATTAGAATATAAATATTATGTCAATCGATTCATCACTTAACTTTAAATACTACTTACTAAACGTAAATAAGTAAGCATTATATAGCAGTTAACAGAAGTCATTTTCTTTGCAGTTATCAACAAGCAAAACAAGATGGTTGTTTTCACATGTGGACATTGTGGGGAATCTGTCAATAAACCTAAAGTTGAAAAACATTATCTGACCAAATGTAGAAATCGCAGCCCCAATCTATCGTGCATGGACTGTTTCAAGGACTTCTTGTAAGTGTGTCATGCTAAAGCTATTATATTATTTTGTGTTTGCATCATATGATAAGACAAAACATACCATTTCCCAGTTGGTAGGTGCATATGTATAACAAATAGGCTTATTTTATCCTTCAAATAGTTTGTGCTGTCAAAAGGGTGGGACTGACAGTGTGTTTATTTACAATGACATCTACAATCATGGCATCTTAGAAAGATTCATTGATGTTGTATTGATTGGACCTTGAATTCAGGCAGGATCTGGGCAAACTTAATTGGGATCAGTTGCATGGGAGTATCAAACATTTTTAAGCAAGATGCCTCGCTTTTTTTTGTCATATACACTACATGAAACCTAAGGTGTGTGTAAGGGAAACACTCTTGTGTTTCTGCTTTTTAGGTATCAGGTCTGCTTTTTAGGTACTCCAAAAAATAAACATTAAGGCTGTCCCGAAGCTCAAAATGAAGCGGGATCCGGGCATCGGAATAAAAAACAATGTTACTTGGTTAAGTGATAATCTGTCTTACTTATTATTGAAAATTTTGTTCATTCAATTCTATGTAATCAATTATTTTGGGTATAATCTGTGTATATGCAAATCGTTCTCTATTTGTTTCTTAACTTAGCAACAGCTAATAATTGCTTATTAGTAAACAAAAGTTAATCATTCATTTCTAACAAGAGTTGATTAACTAAGAGGTGACCAAGTTAAACTTAACTTAAAAAAAGGACTATTCTACCCTAGGCAGATTACTTTAAAAAGTGGTCCATTTAGTCAAGATTTCAAAATGGTACAACACTTGCCACTTTTCCTCTGCTCAGCAGAAGAAATAAATACCAAAAGATTTGTACATCTGTACGCATGACATGTTATAAAGCATACTATTTCCAGGAGAGAGCTTTATTCCTTGCAAGGGCAAGGAAGGGGCAAGGGCCCCACTTGGGTATGCCCATGATCATGGATTACATTAACCATTTTTAAGTGAATTACCCATTTTTGTTAACACTGTCTTCTCTGCTGTTCCATTTTAAACAAATTAGTATCTTCTTATCACTAGATTTTTACAAATTTTAGATTAATTTATTTGACCAATGTTTGCAAGATTGGTATTAGCATTAGCTAAATATTAATTACCCTCTGTTGCCATATATCCATTTATTAACAAGCCTCAATAGATTAATTTGTTAACCTTTAAGGATTAGTCTTTTCATCAAGGTAACATTTCTAATCTGATTATAAAGAAAATGTGTTTGGTACCGTCTATTCGAAACGTGCGCCTGCTTGAAGGTTAAAAATTATTAAGTTAAAGTCAGTCATCTAAATAAGG
The DNA here is from genome assembly GCA_963853865.1 of Helleia helle. NCBI lineage: Eukaryota > Metazoa > Arthropoda > Insecta > Lepidoptera > Lycaenidae > Helleia > Helleia helle. The sequence continues at coordinate 6,668,509 of OY971436.1, forward strand.
AATCTCTGTTACAGAGGAAATGATTACGAATCTCACACCAAGTGTATCAGTGAAGAGGAACGTTATTCTGGAAAAGGTTTTCAAGCTAAGGAAAAGAAAGGAGAGAAGAAACAAAATGCATGGGTAGAAATGCTGCAATCTGTTCTAGATGAACAAAAAGATGCATCTAAAAATGTTCTCAGAATTATTGAAACTATTAGCAAACACAATAACACACCCAGGAAGAAGCCAAAGTTTATTAATTTTGTTAAAAATGTATGTGGTCACAAAACTAACCCTAAAGATATTGATCAGGCTTGGGACTTAATATCAGTTAAACTTACTGCTTTAACCAATAACAATAATAGGGAAAAACAAAATGGAAGTAATGATTCAGTTCCAACAGAGAATGGAACAATCAAGGAGGAGAATGAAGAACTAAATAAGGAAAATATAAACGGCAATGGAAAGTTGGATGACACAGCAGAAGAGAGTGAAGACACACAGACGGATGAAAAGGATGAAATCAAAAAAGTACTAAATGGTGACGCAGATGAGAATAAAACAGAGGAAAAATTGACAAAGAAACAAAGGAAAGAGGAAAAGAAAAGGAAGAAGTATGAAGCAGAGCTGCAGAGTGCTGCAGCACCAGAGGTACAAGAAGAAGTTGCAGAAGAGAAAAAAGTTGAAGAAGTAGTTAAAAAAGGTAAAAAGAATAGAAACAAATCAGAGTCTGCTAATAATGAAGAGGCAACTGAACAACCTGAAGTAACAAAGGGCAAAAATAAGAAACGCAAGCGTCAAGATACAGTACCAACAGTTGAAACCAATGAAAAAATTGCTAATATTGAAAGTGAACCAATGAAACCAAAGGAAGCAAAGAGAAAGCCAAAAACAGATGACGAAAATGAACCTGATGAAAGTCTTTGTCTCCATGACCAAAATGTTGCTAATGGAGAAGTAGCTGAAAAGAATGGAAAATTCAATTGGCACTCAGTTATAATATCAGTCTTACAGAAGAAAGGTAATGAATTGCCATTTAAAAGATTGCAAAAGAAGGTTTTATCTGAATATTCAGAATATACTGGTGATGAAGTTGATGATAGGATTGCTGATAAGTTTATTAAGAAATTGAGAAGTGCTCCTAAAGTTAGAGTTGATAAGAATAGAGTTCTTCTTCTAGAAGACTAATTGTAGAATTTTCCATTTTTATTATTATACAACTATAATATGTACTTTATGGACTGAAATTAAACTATTGAAATATATTTATTCTATTATTTTAGTATAAATTACCTAAAATAAATTGGTATTTATGTAGCCTGCTATGCATAGAACGGGCTTTATCTCGGGAAAATACTCAGCTCCCCCAGAATCCATTAATGACTGTGAAAATAGTAAGATTCGAAATTATTTTCTTCGAATCAAGAGTATTTAATATTTATTGATGTCCCCACCATGGTTCAGGCCTTGTCGTGGCGGTGGGGCTCAGTAGCTTAGGGGGGACAAAAGAGCAGGGAGCAAGGGGCCAGGACGGGAACCTCACCCCATTGTACTGTCCCGATGTTAGGAAGGGTTGTTCTCTGGTGCGGGACAACCCTGTGTGGAGGTGGCGTCGGTCCCCTGAGGGACTGACTAGTCGTCGATGTGCCCTGTTTGCTCAACAGATCCGGGGCACCTCACCAAAGGTGGCATTGGTGGCACTCGCCGGGTTTTAGTGGGTAGAGCTGCGTCCACCTTACCATCTTTCGGGCGCAGCGAGTCCCAACATACCCGCCTGGGTATGTTGGTCCCCCTCTCCCCAGCGGAATGCCTCAGAGCATTTCCCGGCGTTAAAGAAAAAAAGGGTATTTATTAATGTGGGTTGACAAACCAATCGTACCCTTAGTCACCAATTTATTAAACATGCCGGTTTAATGAGGAGAGTGCAGCTATTGGAGTCGCGCCGCAACGTCAACTTCAAGGCGTTCATGGTGCGAGTGCCGACATGTTTTCTCTTCCTCCTGACCCACCTGTTAAGCCAGTAATTACACAGCCTGTCTTGCCCTTCTCAGTTCTATCTGAAACACACTAAAGTTGTTTGATGCTAGAAATTTGTCGAGTGGTGGTAACTAATGGTGATATGCAAATAGGCGCGCAGCACAACGCATTTCTCTAACCTAAAATAACAAATAATGTATGAGGTGATATGAGTAGGTATGTTCTTATAAGCTAGTGGCAGTAAATGCACTGGCTGCCCTGCTCATCTCTCCGATATACAGCAAAGCTGTTTGTTTTATATACAAACGAGACATCTAGTTAAATATGGGTAAAACCCACGTGTGATATTTATTTATGCTAAATCTGTACAAATTTTCAGCTGACGTCAAGATTAGGAATGCTTGCAGATTTAGCGGACAAATTGTGATCATTTGTACCTACGTCAACTTGAAACTATGTACCTATGCATGTTTTTTATAGAAGAGGGGACAAAGGGACAGCCGGTTCACCTGGTGGTAAGTGATAAGATAGATGTCTGTGTCTCCGTCTTGTATTATCATATGTTTGTGAAGTGGTTGTTACCGTATTTTCTGATATGACTTTTTTAAACAATAACATGACAATTATGAATGGCGTATGATTTTTTTAAATTATAATATTATAAGCTAATCTTTTTTTTTTCTTTAACGCCGGGAAATGCTTTGAAGCATTCCGCGGGGGAGAGGGTCCCCCCACGCGGGTATGTGGGACTCGCTGCGCCCGACAGCTGGTAAGTGGACGCAGCTCTACCCACTAAAACACGGCGAGTGCAACCAATGCCGCCTTTGGTGAGGTGCCCCGGATCTAGTAAACAAACAGGGCACCTCGACGGCTAGTCAGTCCTGCAAGGAACCGACGCCACCTCCACAGAGGGGTTGTCCCGCACCACAGAACAACCCCTCCCAACGTCGGTACAGTACAATGGGGTGAAGTTCCCATCCTCGCCCCTTGTTCTTGTGTCCCTTCTTTTTATAAGAGGGGTACAAAGAGCCTCCTCGGCCCAATTCGCTTCGCCCAAGGTGCAGCGGCTCACCCTAGGTTACTGAGCCCCACCGCCATCGCCACGACAAGGCCTGAACCATCGTCGGGAATATAAGCTAATCTAAAGAAGTCATTAGCGAAAAAAATCATGCATAATTCAAGACAGACAACCCGACAGGTAAGCAATCAAAGTAAGCCAACGTCGACCACATTAACAGCACTTCCGGCGTATGGCACGTAGGTATATCAAGCCCGGCCGACCTTGACATGTCCGGTTATTCATCATACGAGGGCGGCACTGAAAATTTCGGGAATCAAGGAAGTGACACAACATTACTATTTAAAAATGTATTTATTGCTTTTCGAAGTATTCTCTGCGAAATTTGACACATTTTTCCATACGATGGAACCAATCATTGAAGCAGCCATTCCATTCGGAAGTTGGGGTTTCCAAAATGGCCGTTTTGTAGGCGTCCACAGCTACTTTAGGCGATGAAAATCTCTGACCACACAATTTATTCTTTATTTTAGGGAAAGTATAGAAATCATCAGGGCTTAGGTCGGGGCTGTACGGCGGATGGTCTAAGAATTCTATGTTTTCTTGCTCTAAAAACTCTTTTGTTCTGTGCGCAGTGTGAGAACTCGCATTGTCGTGATGGAGGATGATGCGGCGGCTGCAGTTCTCTTTACGGAGTTCAGAAACGACCTGTGCAGCAAACAAATGCTAGCATACCATTCTGCATTAACCGTTCTTTGTCCCTCAAGAGTCAAGAGATATAGTCGCAACATGGCCGGTTTTGGAGACAAACGTGGCCATCATCTTTTTTGCAACACTCCGTGAACGAACAATTTTTGTTGGCTTTAACTCATTTTCGAACACCCAAACTCGTGACTGGTTTTTTGTTTCGGGTTCGTACACGTATATCCAGGATTCGTCACCTGATACGATGTTGTATACAGCATTTGAGGATCCTGCGTGGAATCTTTCGAGAGTTCTGACGCACCAAGTAACGCGAGCCGCTTTTTGCTTTTCACAGAGCAAATGCGGTATCCATCGGGAAAACAACTTGTTTACACCTAATTGTTCATGCAAGATTATTTGTATTTGACTCATGCCAATGTCTAAAGTTGCCTGAATTTTGCGGTATGTCACATGTCGATACAGCAAACCAGCGATAAATTGCGGTTTTGGATGGGGCTTTATCACCAAATGCAGAAATCATCCGGTCAAGACAGTGGACACGTGTATTATGCAAGTTGATGTTACAATATTCTAGTTTGATGAACACCCAGTCTTGATCTTTCTTCTTACCTCTTCTTGTCTTATCTTCTTTTACCTTTCAACAACTTTGAATGAGGCTTTTAAGACAGTGGACACGTGTATTATACAAGTTGATGTTACAATCTAGCTTAATGAACACCCGATCTTGATCTTTTTTCTTACCTCTTCTTATCTTACCTCTTTTTACCTTTCAACCAACATTGAATGAGGCTTTTAAGACAGTGGACACGTGTCAGTATTATGGAAGTTGATATTACATACTAGTTGAATGAATAACTAGTTTTGAGCCAAAACTAGTTGTTCATTCAACTAGTAGTCAAAGTTTATGACCTTTTTTCGTACCTTTTTATTGTTTTGAACTTTTACTTTTTAATCAATGTGGAATGAGGCTTTAAGACGGGTTGGCGATACTATAAATATACATGGTGAGCAATTGAAGCTAAAACGTTTCAGTGTTTTTAAAGAAATTTTCCCGATGCGAAATAAAAACAAGAACCAATCCGCATCGGAAATCCGACACGTGGTGGGAGCTAAATAAATAAGGAATCTACCCCTTGTATACTTTCACATTACAACTATCTATATTTATCAATGTAATTGTGTATCCGATCGATGTGTTGAAATAATATAAGAATTCTGTGAGGCTTGTAAATTACTCTTCTGTTCGTAAATAATTTAATTCTTGATTATTATTGAATCTAATAATTCTTATAATTTGATATCCGATGATATAGTTGTTAATGATGACCAGTGTAGTGAGTTTTTTACGCGGGGAAAATGCATTTACGCATAACTAGTACCGTCTTTACCATAAGGGCACATATGCCTGTGCCCAGTGCCCTATCCTCACGGGGGCCCCGAAATACGAAGACGTGTGTACTGTTGTTCCAGTAGTCTATTACTGATTGATTACCAGTATTATACTTATCTTATATCTTATCTATACTAATAATAATCTATACTAATATTATAAAACCTGAAGAGTTTGTTTGAACGCGCTAATCTCAGGATTAGCGAGGTCCGATTTTAAAAATTGTTTCATTGTTAGACAGCTTATTTATCGAGGAAGGCTATAGGCTATAAAACATCACGCTGTGACTTATAGAAGTTGAGTAACGCGGGCGAAGCTGCAGGCAACAGCTAGAAATATTATAAAGCTGAAGAGTTTTTTTGTTTGTTTGAACGAGCTAATCTCAGGAACTACTGGTCCGATTTGAAAAATTCTTTCAGTGTTAGACAGCCCATTTATCGAGGAAGGCTATAGGCTATATAACGTCACGCTGTGACATATAGGAGTTCAGTAACGCGGGCGAAGCTGCAGGTAACAGCTAGTTAATTATAATGATTAACCACAGTAAATATTAGATTATAGCATAAACAGTATCTTTCCAAAAGAGCCCCAAATTTTTGATTGCACAGGGGCCCCAGCATGGCCGGACGGAACAATATTGATGATGGCGATGATGATGGTAGAACCTAAGACCTGGCAGTGCCCTGGTATAGTTCAACACAAAATATGTCACTACTTTTGTCTGTTAGACTGTATTTCCTTTAGTTTTTGACGAGCTTTATGGTATCCTACCGACCACTGGCGACCTCTTTTTTTTGTTTCCCGCCGGGAAATGCTCTTATGCTCTTAGGAATTCCGCGGGAGAGGGGGGACTCGCCAGACGGGGAGCCCGATTCGCTGCGCCCGAAAGATGGTAAGGTGGACGCAGCTCTACCCACTAAAATCTACCAAATAATAAATGCCACCAATGCCGCCGGCTAGTCAGTCCTTCAAGGGACCTTCAAGAGATTTTGTTTTGACCAGATTCAAACGTGTGGTTTCATATGAAGTAGCGTTGTACTTTGCCTTCTACTGTAATGAACGATAATTTTAGCGGTAGTTTAAACAGGTTTAGTCAAGATATATCAAACCTGGCCACCGATTCATCCTTCAGATTCATTCCATAGCGTTCCATCAGCCACAAACAAAAAACCATTATTGCAATCAATCATTCTCGTTCATACTGTCCCCTGACATTATTTCGTGTTCTACATTTTCTAAAGCAAGATTAATGAATACTCGGAAAGGTTAAAATGTAAACCATACACGTGGGGCTTATAAAGTCAAACGTTCATTGATTCATCATTTTATACTTAGCGTTTAAATTTGTTTCACTTTAAAGGGACATTACGTAATGGTCTTACTGTGACAAAAGGTCGGCGCGATTAGAGGTAAGGACCAAGGAGTACCATCTTTGTGTATGTGTTACCTACAAACCACTGGTAGCATCGTCCGGATGTGACGACGTTCACCTATCAAAATGCATCAATTAATAATTTAAATTATAGACTTCCGGTGGCACCAAAATAAAGAATGAAGGAAAGAAACATTTATTCGACACAAACAAGAGATACACAGAGATAACAGAAAAACACAGATGTGCCAATGTTCATGAAGATAATATTAATTCACAATTAAAGTTTAACATTAATAAATCTAACTATACGTGATTCCCCACTATGGTTCAGGCCTTGTCGTGGCGGTGGGGCTTAGTAGCCTAGGGTGAGCCCAGCACCTTGGGTGAAGCTAATTGGGCCGAGGGGGCTCTTTGTACCCCTCTTATAAGAAGAGGGGACAGAAGAGCAGGGGGCAAGGGGTGAGGATGGGAACCTCACCCCATTGTACTGTCCCGACGTTGGGAGGGGTTGTTCTGTGGTGCTGTCCCGCACCCCTCTGTGAAGGTGGCGTCGGTCCCATGCGAGACTGACTAGCCTTCGTGCCCTGTTTGTTTTCTAGATCCGGGGCACCTCACTAAAGGCGGCATTGGTGGTACTCGCTGGGTTTTAGTGGGTAGGGCTGCGTCCATTTACCAGCTGTCGGGCGCAGCGAGTCCCACAAAACCGCGTGGGGAGACCCACTCCCCCGCAGGATGCCTCAGAGCATTTCCCGGCGTTAAAGAAAAAAAAAAACTATACGTGATTAATAATTCTAATAATTAATAATGTATTTACAATAATAATTTGTAAAATTATGGCGATATTTATAATAATTAGATTTGGTATAAAAGGACTCCAATGGCGGTCTTGTCATTCTACTAACTTAGTATACTTAGTGAACAGCGATACTCAGCCGAAAGCCCTCCCCGGCTGCGGCTGAAGACGCTCGTTAGGTTTTACTTAGGATGTGCACTCTCAGGTGTGAGTCGCACATTGGGTCTATCCCTATTCTGAACGATACGAATATCCTGGCTGCATCCGTAAGGATTTCCCTGCGATATAAAAAAAGGATAGTCGATACATGACAGAGCTGCCTGGGCTAGTTCCCAGGTTCCCAGGTAAGTTTATGTTCATGGGTGACGTCGACCATTTACCATCAGGAGGCACGTCTGCCAGTTTACCTCCAAATAACATAAAAAAAATTTAAGAAGGGTCGTATTAGGTGGTCCATCATATTTAAGAAGGGTCGTATTAGGTGGTCCATCATATTTAAGAAGGGTCGTATTAGGTGGTCCATCATATTTCCTCTTCGGTTCTCTATGGTTTAGATTAAACTTTTTTCTTTTTTACCTTTCCCAAAACTCTATCGCTCCTTATCTGTGAACTTCATAATTATTTTATATTGCTCTGATGATGATTTCTATCAGTTTGAAGTCAACGGGATTATATGTAATGGTGTGACTGTGGCTGAAGGTACGACTGCTCAGACATGACCGTGGGTTCAAATCCCAATTCCATGCCTTGTATAATGACTATAATGTCTGCGAATCACAATATTTAACAGATACATACATATTTTAATCATAATATATTAATAGTATAGTTTAAATACATGTTTGTATCGTTATAAATTTCTTGAGATTTTAACAAAGGCTTAGTGTTTGACTTCGTTGACCTTAGAAATATTACAGACATGTAACAAACAAAAGGGTAAAAACATCTGAGTCTTTAATAAAGAAATAAACTCTTTTAAAAATCCTTAAGTCTCATATGCAAACTTAATAAAATCTCGCAGTCTTGTCCTTTCATAGTCACGTTTTATTACGTTGCTCATTGTTGTTAAAACACTGCCAAGCGCGAGTCCCACTCGTGCACTGAGTGTTCCAAAAAACTTTTTTTTTATATAATACTAGCTCCTGCCCGCAGCTTCGCCCGCGTTAGCTTAGATTTACAGTCATATCGCTATCATAAAAAAAATAAAAACAAAAATATAAATTAACCACCCATAACATTTAGAGAGATGAAAAATAGATGTTGACCGATTCTCAGACCTACCCGACATGCACACAAAATTTCATGAGAATCGGTCGAGCCGTTTCGGAGGAGTTCAATTACGTACACCGTGACACGAGAATTTTATATATTACTATCTGTTGCCCGCAGCTTCGCCTGCGTTACCTTTTTATCTAAAAAAAATTTAAGGGTGGACCACCCTTAATATTAAGGGGGATGAAAAATAGATGTTGTCCGATTCTCAGACCTACCCGACATGCACACAAAATTTCATGAGAATCGGTCGGGCCGTTTCGGAGGAGTTCAATTACGTACACCGTGACACGAGAATTTGATATATGTAATATAAGATAACAACGAATTATTTTCAGATTGTTTCTCTATGTTGTAAGCTAGCTTACACAATTTTATGATTCCATGTAGGATTCCAACTAGGTTTTGGTTTGACATTTCGACAGACAGACGGGCGGACATCGGTGTGATCCTTTAAGAGCCATCTTAGGGGCCATCCATAAATTACGTCACACGAATATCATGATATTTGGACCCCTCCCCCGTCCCCCCGTTTGCAATTTTTACATAAATAAATTGATAAATCAAAACAGCTGTTCCGAAATTAGTTTTATTTTTGCTTTAAATTATTTTTTACGTTTATTTTTTAATTAGTTCACTGTACCTAGTCTTATGTGACGTCACAAAATCTGGGAGCCCTACCACCCCCTTGTCACATAATGTCACACTTCGTCGGGCCCCCTCCCCCTTAACCTGTGACGTAATTTATGGACGGCCCCTTATTATGTGGAACCCTAAAAACTATTGTATGTAGATACTTTGTAGATATAGTAAATATATAGTAATAACATTTTATGAGACCGCGCCGGGCCCGTTTGAGTATTTCCTAAAACTTTTGGGACAAAGAACTAACTTCTCGAACAAAATCCTTTTGTCAATAAAATGGACTGATGAATAATTATTTCAATTTGAATCTTTAATGAAGTATCCGGACAATACAAAACTTGGAGGGATAAACAATAAAGCGTTTTAGAATTTAGAGGAAACAGTTGTCTGTTTCGTCTACTTGGGTAGACGGTCCTGAGTGGGGTGGGTTCGATTCTGAGCCTTAAAATTGTGCCTCTTACTAAGATTTCATGGATTCAAAGAAAACTTCATGACAAAATCTTTTTTTTAATGTCACAAGGAGGCAACCGAGCAGTCGGAGCCTCATGGTGACTACATACATCCCCATAGACATCCGCATAACCAAAAGTTATGCAGATCCGTTGCCTTCCTTTTCCCTAAATCCTCCAACTTGCCACCGTAAACTCACAAACCGCACGAAACGCGACAGCCTAGCTATCACTTGATGCCTTTGTTATGTGATATCTGCATAATAGTTTGTCGATCAGATTGACAAATGCACATATATAATTTTTCATGTTAGTTTCATAGGCAGATGAGGCATCAGATGGTGGGTGGTCAACGTCGTCCATGAAAATATTCAAGTTGATATGCTTAGGCAACTCCTTCATGCGCGGCATATCCTAAGTGTGACTTGCACCAAAACTCTAGTTATTGTTACTGTGAAATTTAACGAGATAAACACCCTTGAAAACCCTTTATTTCTTTATTGAAGTGAAACTTCATTGGCTCATGAGGGTAAATTTTTTACTGATGAAACGTCACGAAAATGTGCAACGTTTGTTGTCCAAGAAGAGGAAGAGAGTGATTGAGACCGATTGAGAGAGAGCTATGAAGCACATAGAGTGAGAGTAGGGAGCAAGCGAGTGAGAAAGATCGAGAGAGAGAGAGTGAGAGAGAGCGAACGTCGCATCGCAAGTCTCGGAAATTTAAAACTTTAGATTAGTTTATATATAAACGAGATTTAAAAATTAGTTTACCAAATTAAAGTTTCACTTCTGACATGTGTACTTTGTACGCACGCACTTTTTTATCACTTTTTTACCACATTTTAGCTAGGAAATACATAAGCTATTTTTTCGAACTCCACGCGGACGAAGCCACAGGCAAAGTTAGTATAACTATAAAGAGCGTTATGGAGATGACAAAAATATAATAACAGCACAGTTTAATAATAAAAATGAACAAGCTAATTTTGTGGAATTCATTCTCGTAAACGGTAACTGCGTATCTTCTCGTTTATAGATCGTTTGGCGACGTTATATTATGCGAGTTTATTAAAACCTTGCGAATATAATATTATTGTTTCTAACTATATATTAATGTGATAAAGTCGAAGTCTTTTGAAGACGTAAATTCGGAGAACTAGGTACTGCGGGAGGAATAACTTTAAAATCAGTCTAGAGCATTTTATAGCCCTAGAATCTAGAAAATATTTGTTTAAGTGGAGAGTTTTTTTAGGATGGGTAAAACTGTGGGGCTAGCTAAAATACTTATACATCCTACTCTCAGATCAAGTAAAAAAAAGATCCTACTGTAATGATTTCAGTAAATGTTATATAAATATTTTAATAATTTTTTTAGTGTAGGTAGTTGTAAGTTCGTTTGTGGCGCCTGGCGGGGCGAAATATTATAAAATCTGTGGTAGGGAATGGTGAAGCTCTCTTGAGTGATCGATTGTCAGTGAGAATAGTACTGCCTCAGGCAGTACGATTTAATAATATTAAGTAAGAATAAAGAAAAGATGTAAGACAAGGAATATGTTAAATATAATATATGAGAGTAATAGTTTGTACTGTAGATTATTATGTAAAATAAAGTAAGTACTTTGTGAAAAGGATTTTAATTCTATGATATCTCAGAAGTGGGATAGCTATAAAGATATAGATATATATGTAGATACCAGTGAAATCATGACACTACCATCCTACTTATATTATAAACGCGATGTTTGTTACTCTCTCACGCCCAAACTACTGAATGGATTTTGATGAAACTTTGCAACTTTTGCTGCTCGTACTGTATAATGCGGTAGATAGCCTTGGCCGTGAATGTCTATGGACTTCAAGTTTTCTTAGTGTTGATACACAAGGGTATTAAGAAACAGAATATTTCTCCACCAAAATAATTAGGCGCATGACATTGACCGCCCGAACCCCGCCTTCACCCCGCGCATCCTCGCGTTAGCAGAAGTGCGGGGCGAAGGCGGGGTTCGAACGGTTCTGTCATGCGCCTAATTATTTTGATGGAGTAGAAGACCTCTGTACTAGTGCTCCTTTGTTCTGCTTGAATTGATGCGTGTGATCACTCACTATTGTAAAAGTATCTGAAAATAATATGTAGTTGTCGATGTCATGGGCACGTAAAAACAAATAAAAATAATGGAGCAAATAAAAGCCACGATAAAACTTCAAGATACTAACTGAACCTTCTAATAGCTTCCTTTATAGCTTCGCTAGATCATTTCGGAAGCCATATTCTATCTGTAATGGCAACACCTTACTTTGCCTATAACAAGTTTGTCTGCTATCAACATTGAACCAGATAGTTGAAAACAAGAATATAATATCACCATCATCGGCCTTTATCTGTTCACTTTAGGGCGCAAAAAACGCCACTCGTGTACAATCAAGACCGGCCATTACATGGAATTCGTCCCATCTAATTGGAGCATCGAGCTAGCTAGTCATAAAATTCTGAAACTGGCCAGTGATTTGTCACTGACGTAATAGCAATTCCACCAACCAGTGATCTGTATGTACGTCCCATCGGCCAATCATCCATCAATGGCCATCAGTCGGCCAATTAGAGCGCAGGACCGACGCAGCGTCGCGGCACAAAGTTAGAACTTGTTTTCATACAAAACACATAACATTACCGCTCTATTACGGTTATATGCTCGATGAGTTGGAGGAAGTAAAGGAAATATTTCGAAGCCCGATAATTAGTTGCTATATTCTAAAATACGTTTTTCAGAACCCACAGTTGTCCAGGTATTTTTGTTCCTGTATTCTTATATATTTTAAACTGACACCTTTCATGCATAAGATTAAATTATAATTTAATTAGCAATAATCCCGCATAACACGCAGTCTTTACTGCAAATGTGTGAGTGCACGCATATGCATGCATATAGCACCGCCCTCCTTTCCCACACTGCATATGCGTACACTCGCATGCGTATACCCCACATGCACCACAACCACAGTTAAAGACCACCACCACACAATCTACGCACGTTTCGCCCCGACACCGAGCCATCCTCAGGATGTAGACTCTACGATTAGCAATCGTTAAGTGACGTGCAGGCCCAAACACCCGCCTTATATTAGCTGTTTCCCCCACTACCCCCACCGAATAACCGTATTATGGGAGAATTCGTTAAATCGGTTTGTTCATTCAAAAATGCAATCGATTTATTATTTTTATGTTTTATTATTTCGAGTTGTTCCAACACACTTAGTCGAAATCCCTTGTCGCATTTGTGTAAAACTTGGAACGTATGGTTGCTACTAATATTATGTCCTGTCTCTACTGTCCTACATATACACCGTTACACTGTTTCACAGTGTAACGGTATATATGTAGGCCAAACTGGACGAAATTTCGAAACTAGATATAAAGAACATATCTCAGCGTTTAGGAACGACCAGCCTCAAAAATCCCATTTTGCAAAACATCTACTAGAGACAGGACATAATATTAGTAGCAACCATACGTTCCAAGTTTCGGTCGGGGCGACCGGGCGTGCACTCACACATTTGCAGTAAAGACTGCGTGTTATGCGGGATTATTGCTAATTAAATTATAATTTAATCTTATATAATGGATTTCCGCAAAGTAACGCCTGATTCTATTAACTACCTTTCATGCAGTCTAACGTGTTACTCGTAACACCAGATTTTTCCAGTCTTAAAACATTTTACTGAAAATGTCACGCGTCTTTGACACGAGCTAAAAGTACCGTCAGAAAAATATACAGAGTGTTTGACCAACCTTTGTATTGTCTTTTTTCTGTTCCATTATGAAAGCGATAGCCTCAAGGTAATGAAAATGTTAAAGACTTTACTTAAAGCTTGAAAATTCTAGGCTTTTTGAGTCAGTTGGAATAGGCAAACTGGTCGTATAATATAAGCTCAGTCACACTTAGCAGATTAGGTTATTCATTAAATCAAAAATTAGGTGATAAGGCAGTTTAACGAGACAAGATTTACGTAACTACAAAACATTTTTAGTGGGCCGAATTGTGAATCTAAACCATTCTAGAATCCACACGTAGGTACACATATATATTTAATTTATCCACTTTTTCTATAGCGTGACTTGGCATAAAAGATTAATTATGAATCGTTTAGGGCCTTAGAATATATATAGGTGTGATTATAGTAAGAGGTAGTGCCATGCTGCTTTGCAGTCGAATTGAGCTGGCATGACCGCGGTGCTCCCATAATACCGGCGTAAAGTGACAGCTATGTGTTTCGTTTTTTTTATGCTAGTTGGATAGGCAAACTGCCAAATGTGCCACCTCATGGTAAGTGGTTCACGTCGCCCATGAACATAAACTAGTTTACCTGGAATGAACCCAGACAACTCATTTATATGTTGCCTATCCTGAGACATAAGATGTTAAGTCTCGGTGCCAGTAATTACACTGCCTGTCTTGCCCTTCTCTCCGAAACACAGCAAAGCTGTTTCACGGGAGAAACAAGCAAGATGGTGGTACCCATGCAGCCGGAAGAGCGGCACAGCGCTTCCCTCCCACCGGTAATCCTATGTAACTCCTAATGTATCCTAGTCATCATGCGTCAACCTAGATACAGATTAAATATACGTCATAACGTTTGTCATTTCAGTATATGCCATTATTTGCAAGTTTTTTTTCATTTATTTAAATATACATATATCTATTATATACATATACATTATATACATATATCTATTATCCATACATTGTAACATATCAAATAATTATTACAATCAAGTATTTAACAAACGAAAACTTGAAAAATATTGAATATAATTATATTTTAATTTACCTATGATTTGCAACCCTCTATGAGTTTAGTCAGAAATCTAACATACAGTTCACACCTCCGACTTGGAGGTATCCGTAAATATGTTATAATAAATCGGTGGTCTGTAAAGTCGGTTTACGATAGTTGAACGTGACAACGTCATAAGAAAATGGAACGCCTCAGAGCGAGGTAACGCCGCATACGTCATGTTTTTTCGTTCTTGCAGCCGGCTCCATCGAATTATAAGACGTTGTCATGTCAAAAGCCTTTCTCTGGAAAAGAACTTAAAAAATCGGTTGTCTGTAAAGTCGGTTTACTGACGATAGTTGAACGTGACAACGTCATAAGAAAATGGAACGCCTCGGAGCGAGGTAACGCCGCATACGTCATGTTTTTTCGTTCTTGCAGCCGGCTCCATCGAATTATAAGACGTTGTCACGTCAAAAGCCTGCGGCTGCATTGGTAAAAGGTAGCTTAAAATAATTCGAAAGATACAATTTTAATGAATAGGTTCGCTGACAGTAATTATAAAAGCTGTATACGATTAAACCTTCAAAATGGTATCAGGGATTGCGTAATAGTGATGTGCTTTTTGGGACCTAAAATATTAAAAATATAATATTAATTACTGCGACGTTACAACAATAAAATATTATAATTGTTAAAATATAAAATGTTTATAGTAATATTTATTTTGTAAACAAAAATTATAATAAAAACAAAAGAAGTCGGAATTAATTACTTTTGGTTCGTATACAAGTTTACATAAAAATAGACATATAGTATATATATGACTTGTTTTATACAATACAATGTACCTACAAGGTACTAATGATACTGTCATTATTGAAAACTTTATTACATAAACCCGCTGATTATATAGCATGAGGTCAAACTAGCAGTCGAAGACTTTTGGCATAACCAGAGATTATGCAGATGCGTTGCCCTCCTTTTCCCTATCTCCCTAATGGACCACCGGAAACTCACAAACTGCATGAAACGCGAAAGCATAGCTGTCACTTTACGCGGGTATTATGGGATTACTCAATTCGACTGCAAAGCAGCATGGCACTACCTCTTACTATAATCACACCTTATTCTAAGGCCCTAAACGATTCATAATTAATCTTTTATGCCAAGCCACGCTATAGAAAAAGTGGATAAATTAAAAATGACGCCACGGATCCCGAAACAACCAGTCACAGAGGTGAATAATAGCTGAAATTGAGCAACGTTATAGGTAGGTACCTATTTTGCACATCGACACGTTACATTTGAATTTTTGAACATTTGTTAACCTTTACACTTATTTCTTTTCTGAAAATCAAGAAAGTCGGCCCAGGTTTTATGTTTGTCTATACAACCAAAAGTATTTTATCTTAGGAATCACCACAATATAGGCAAAGTCATATTTACGCTGTGAAATCACCAAGTGATTGCCTACGCAGAATATTATATCGATAAAAATAACCAACTCTAGTCGATGTTTAATGTCTTAGCAGTGACAGCGTGATATGTAATGCTCTGATCCGTCTTATCCGTTAACACTTACATCTCTCGTAATCCTACGAGAGTGAGGATTATTTTGTACCTATTAGTCTCGCGTGCGATCATGCTTTACGCACAACACAAAATATTTTGTATCTGTGCGCTGTATTTGAAATTCGAATTAAGAACAAGTTTGTTTTTAATAAATATTTAGGTTGTGATGCAAGAAGTTTAAATTAAATATACTTAATCAAGATTTAAAAAATAAGAAATAGAAGAAATTTAAAATAAATCTTATTTTTTGATAAATATAGAGTTTAGACGTTTCGTGTATTCAGGAGAATCCTGCAATAAATAATAATGAATCGTATTTTGAAAAATGTATAATGTATGGTACAATTAGTTCTAATTAAATTGAATATTATTTTGTAAGGTGTAAGTACCTATGTTTTACTAATCTATGTATATGTACTCGTCAAACCAAGCGTTATCCTAAAATAAAGACAGTATTGGCAGTATTTTTCGAACAGCCAGTTGTATCATTCGCCTCCCAAATAGCTACGTCCTTACAATTTAATTCTAGATTATAATGCAATAGTATAATTTAAACAATTTTAAACATATCATCTACGAAATAATTTATGTGGCATCAGCTGTAAATATCCACTAAAAAAAGAAGCCGAATGAAATTGTACTGCCTCCAGATTGCCTCCAAAAAAGTCTATCTCCATCAAGTGATCCCAGTCGTAACTAATAAACTCTTAAAATTGTAAGTAACACTTAACAGAATTATACTAATTACAATAGAAAAAGAAAATAAAGAGCAATAATTAAAGTTGAATTATTTATTTAGTCTCACTTCATTAAGTATAGCTGTCTTAGAAACTAAATTTTAGTACTTAAATAACTGTTGAAAGGTAAATTAAAATCTACTAATAGGATTTGTAATAAATTTAGAATTATCTGGCAACTCTAAAGTAAATTCAAGTGAAATATTATTTCTAGTCTACAAAGGCGGGAATTGCTTTTACTTAAATTGGCTTATTTTAATTCCAACTTCCATTGAAACTTTTAAATTTGAATTGAAACTAATTGGAACATTGTAATGTGTCCTAAGATTGGTATTTTTGTAACAGGTATTTTGATGGTAGGCCTGAATACTAATAAATATTGCCTGCCTTTTTATCCTGAGCACATGATAGCTTCGTGGCGGGAAGGAAGCGGCTCATGCATGAAAAACGACAGTAGAATTTCACTCATTATAATGAAACACTTTTTTACGGATTTTATCGCGGTTTATTAAGATTTTTACAAGCCCGACGTTTCGGATACTTTACAGCAACCATGGTCACGGGAGGACTGAGGTGTCATACGTCCTAATGTTACAAAGTTATTCGAAACTACCCTATGATACATCAATATTTTGGTTAGTCCTATCTACGCAGAAAGTGCTAACTGTATCTTTAATCTGTGACATATTATGCTTGGATTTTGATTTGATAATATTAATAATGGGATCCCAAGCAGGTGGTAAGAGCCAGCCTTCTTCTCTATTGAAATTAGGATGTTTTTTAATTTCAATAGCCTCACGGATCATCCTTGGTTGGAATCGGTGTTCTTTTGTGAGGACTTGTGGTTTATCAAATCTGATATAATGGCGAGCTTTGTCAAGACTATGTTCACAGATGGCAGACTTAGTGTAGCGACGGTGTTTTAAATCAGCTATATGTTCTTTGACGCGAGTTTTAATAGATCTTTTTGTTTGGCCTATATAAGAGAGACCACAGTCGCAATCAAGCTTGTATACTCCTGCATATTGTAAGGGTATATGACACTTGACAGATGGTAAGAATTGACCTATCTTTTTTGGCGGCTTGAAAAAAGTTTTGATGGAAGCTCGCTTTAGGAACATTAGGACGTATGACACCTCAGTCCTCCCGTGACCATGGTTGCTGTAAAGTATCCGAAACGTCGGGCTTGTAAAAATCTTAATAAACCGCGATAAAATCCGTAAAAAAGTGTTTCATTATAATGAACGACAGTAGATTCAGAGATGGACTTGTGGAAAAATAAGGATGCGCTTGTGCCGCGCTTTTGTATGCATGTTTGCCACCATCCTTCTTGTTTGTACCGTGAAACAGCTTTGTTGTGTTCTGAAAAGAAGGGCAAGACAGACAGTGTAATTACTTTTTTTTATAGAAGAGGGGGCAAACGGACAATCGGTTCACCTCATTGAAAACAGGTGGTGAAATTTGGAGCATTTCCGCGATGTCCGGTGGTGGAATTCTGCTGCAGGTATTAGTCCGAACAATTCTTCAGAATACTCCCGTAGATGCGGTAGAAGATGCAGAGGGCTCCGACATCTCTACGCAGCGCCAAAGAATCAAGCCGATTGGAGATAACCTTGCTATCGACGATTCGAGCCGCTCGGCGTTGAACGCGGTCAAATGGAAGGAGCTGATATTGGGGTGCTCCAGCCCATAGGTGAGAGCAGTATTCCACGTGAGGCCGGATCTGCGCCTTGTATAATTGTAGGCGGTGTGAAGGAATGAAATACTGCTTCGCCTTACTGAGCACGCAGAGTTTCTTAGAGGCTAGTTTTTTACTGGCACCGAAACTTACTATCTTTCCGGTCAGGATTTTTTTGTTCTGTAGCGGTAATTTGCAGCCCAAACCATAGCTAGGACCGGAGTTGGTTTTAAACCTAGCCGTGTGTGGGGTTCGCACTTGGGCAGTGTCGTTACCCACTAAAACCGTTGCAAGCGCCTTCCGCCGCCTTTTGAGTGTCCCGGATATTGCAACAACACAGGACCCTCGGCGACAGGCTGGCCCCGGCGAGAGGCCAGACTCCTCCTCGAAAGGGAGGACTGCTCGGCCGTTCGTTTTCACGATACTTTTAGCAGTCCCCGACGACGTCGTGCCTATCTGGACCCATTTTAACCCTAACCTCGGCCCGACACGAGCACAGGGGCGTTACGGGAGGCGCATTAAGTAGCGCCTCCTACGCAGCCCTGTTCGTCGCCTGCGGGGGGAGGCCTCGTCGGCGGCCTCGTCCTTCTGGGACATTACAGCCTCACCGAAGGAGACCATCGCCGTCCAGGACTCGTCATTGCGGAGCATCGCGGTGATGATGCTCGGCAAAGACAAGTCCCCTCTGATAACTGACGTCAGATCGCGACGCAGCGCCGCCCATCTCGGGCACACCTCTAGAGTGTGCTGGGCCGAGTCCACCGCCGCGCCACAATCATGACATACAGTTGCCGGCTCCTTTTGGGCCGTCCGGCACAGGTACTCACCGAAGCAGCTATGCCCGGTGAGCACCTGTGTCAGACGGAAGGTGAGGGGTTTGCGTTTACGACGCATCCACCGCTCTAGGACCGGACGCAGGGCAACCGTTAGGCGTTTGCCATACGGCTCCCATGCCAGGTCCTCTCCCCACAGGATTGTTGTTCATGGCCAACGCTTACCATTTACTATTATGTGGCTCGTCTGCCCGTTTGCTTATCCAACTAACATAAAAAGGCGCACCGGACCTTCAATAGTAATAGACTCCTAAAATAGGCCACTATTAAGATGTCTTTCATTGCCCACCATGGAAACAACAACATAAAAATGTGACAATCAAGTGATTCCATAATTACTTGTTTATTTAGAGTAACAAATTATGAGAAACGTAAGTAACGTTCTGTACGACTACTGAAAGGTATCAGCCGTCTTGGCGTTCATTGGAAGAGGCCTATTTCCAGCGGAGGAAGGAAAAAAGTTGATGATGATATTCATGATGATGTCCACTTCATGTAAACTCTTAATACCTAGTCGACGGTAACGAGGTCGATATTATCTTTTCTTTTATTAAACATGGAATTAAATTAAAATAGGACAATTCCACCCTCGGGCTCATGAAGTGCCTGGGCTTGGAAATAAGAATGTGTCCTATCATTGATCAGGTATAACTTTTTATGGGGTAGTTTTTGTTTACATTTGCAAGACTTACTACTTACTTTTTATAGAAGAGAGGGGGCAAACGGACAGTGGTTTCAATTGGTAGCATCGTACATATAACCGGAATGTAACGTATGTGAGCTGTAATGCGAGTTTTGTATGAAAACAAATTCCACCAAATTTGTGCTGTCGCTGCGCTCTGATTGGCCAATTGATGGCCATTGATGGATGATTGGCCGATGGGACCTCATAAGCGACATCCATAGACACCCGCTACATCATTATCAGGTGCGATGCCGGCCTTTCAAAAGTGAGTAATCTCTTTTCTTGACGGTCCCTAAGTCGTATCGGTTTGGAAATACCGTAATATAAAAATACATCCTAGGAAGGATTTTCTATTATATTTTTATCACTAATAATATAGTAAAGTGGACTCAAATGCTATGACAGCAAACGGCATGATGCTGTCATTCTTTATATTATAGATTCTTACTTCGACCTCAAACCGGATGAGACGACAATATCCCTGCAGTGGCCGTCTTTCATTGAAAGACAATCGAAACAAATAATATATTAAAATATAAGATAAGCAAACAGACATAATAATAAGATTATAATAAGGACATAATGTTCTAAAAAAGTGCCTTTTTAATACATATTTTGCCCTGTCTATTACTTTCTTATCACTCTGTTTAATATTCCAAACATAATGTTGCCCATAAAACGACTAAATTTTCCACATTTTTATTACAATTTTAATAGCCTGGACATTGTGGGCGACGTAAATAGTTGCAAGGTACAAGATCGGGGGTAGATAGGGTGGGCCATTTCATATTTACTTTGTTGGCTTTAATGGCGGCGATAGGAGTTTTATATTTAGTAATGATTGGCAAACTATTACGTCTGAGAATAAGCGAGGCTTACCTGGGCCAGGTTAAGGCCTTGACGTGGTGGTGGAGCTCAGTAGCCTAGGATGAGCCCAGTACCTTGGGCGAAGCTAATTGAGCCGAGGGGGCTCTTTGTACCCCTCTTATAAGAAGAGGGGACAAAAGAGCAGGGCAAAGGGCGAGGATGGGAACTTCACCCCATTGTACTGTCCCGACGTTGGGAGGGGTTGTTCTGCGGTGTGGGACAACCCCTCTGTGGAGGTGGCATCGGTACCTTACGGGACTGACTAGCCGTCGAGGTGCCTTGTTAGCTTAACAGATCCGGGGCACCTCACCAAAGGCGGCACTGGTGGCACTCGCCGGGTTTTAGTGGGTAGAGCTGCATCCACTTACCATCTTTCGGGCGCAGCGAGTCCTACATACTGGGGCACTCCCCAGGTCTTCCCAGGCGGGATGCCTCAGAGCATTTTCCGGCGTTAAAGAAAAAAAAGGATAGTTGTGGTCTCACATGTTTGTGTTCATGGGCGACGTTTACCATATGATCTAGTTTAAACTGTACATGATCTAAGGCTGGCAACGCACCTGCTAATCATCCGGTTGTGACATCTATAGATACCCGTTACAGGTATCTATAGATGTCACTAATCACTTACCACTAGGTGACCGACTGTCCATTTGCCCCCTTTTCTTTATACGAAAAAAGTTTGTCCATGTCTTTGAACTGCATATAGGTGTGAACATACATCAGACCTTCAGGGTCTCCACATCATCATATTATGTGGTCATATGAGCGGCAAACTGTATACATAATTTGACTGAACAAAACAATTGAATTTTCTAATGTTTACGCGAATTTCACTCATTATAATGAAACAATTTTTACAGATTTTATCGCGGTTTATTAAGATTTTTACAAGCCCGACGTTTCGGATACTTTACAGCAACCATGGTCACGGGAGGATCATGTAATGTAAAAATCTTAATAAACCGCGATAAAATCCGTAAAAATTGTTTCATTAGAAAAAAATTGAAGTTAAAAACCTCTTGCCTTTATGTCATCATCATCATCATCGCATATATTTCACTGAACGCCAAGACGTCTATCCCCCGCCACTCACCTCACTGCCTCGAGATCGTCCCATTTAGTTGTTGTGTTGTTTCAGTTATTTCCTACTTCTAGTGAATAATTCATCTGCCTCAACAAAACGCGGGTTTATAGACATATACAACCCTAGTAGAACCTGATGTAAATATTTACAATAAGTTTACGTGAGAGCAAATAAAATTGTACACGCTTTTGTAAATAACGAAACATAAAGTGACTCAACCTTCATGTGAGAAGGGGATGAAGCGATCGATGTGTCTCTTTCACTCTTGTGACGCATTTCCACGCCACATCATCACCTTTTGTTTTCTTGAACGCCGGGAAATGCTCTGAGGCATCCCGCTGAAGAGTGGGTCTCTCCACGGGTATGTGGGACTCGCTGCGCCCGAAAGCTGGTAACTGGACGCAATTCTACCCACTAAAACCCGCCGAGTGCCATAATTGCTGCCTTTGGTGAGGTTTCCCGGATCTGTTGAGCAAACAGGGTACCTCGACGGCTAGCTTACTGAAGGCGCATTAAGTATCGCCTCCTACGCACCCCCGTTCGTCGCCCGCGGGAGGAGGCCTCGTCGGCGGCCTCCTCTCTCGCCCGCTCGTCGGCCTCCTTCTGGGACATTACTGCCTCGCAGAAGGAGGCGATCGCCGTCCAGGACTCGTCGTCGCTGAGCATCGCGGTGATGACGTTAGGCAGAGACAAGTCCCCTCCGAGCGGCGATGGTCTAGTGGGTATGGGCTCGGCCTCTTGAGCGAAAGCAGGTCCGGGTTCGATCCTGACCCCCCCCCCCTGTGATGCCTAGAAATGGGTTTTTCTAAATTTCTACGTGCATCTGAACATAAGGCTATCGCTTGCTCACCGGTGAAGGAAAAAATCGTGAGGAAACCTGCATGCCTGATGAGTTTTTTTTTTATTTTTTTTTTTATGTTAGTTGGATAGGCAAACTGGCAAACGTACCACCTGATGGTAAGTGGTCGACGTCGCCCATCAACATAAACTAGTATACCTGGAACGAGCACAGGCAACTCATTTATGTGTTGCCTATCCTGAGACATAAGATGTTAAGTCTCGGTGCCAGTAATTACACTGCCTGTCTTGCCCTTCTCTCCGAAACACAGCAAAGCTGTTTCACGGGAGAAACAAGCAAGATGGTGGTACCCATGCAGCCGGGAGCGCGGCACAGCGCTTCCCTCCCACCGGTAACCGATTAAAAGTCCTATCTTTGAAGGTGTGTGAAGTTACCAACACGCAATGGGCCAGCGCATCGGTGAACTATGGCCCAAAAACCCTCCTCGCCAGATTTCGAATAAGGAGACCCGTGCCCAGCAGTGGGACAAATAAGGGTTGATATTATTATATTATATTAAAATATAATAATAGATCATTTCACCAATGAAACGAAAATAAGATTTCCCCATCAAAAGAAAAAAAGAAAAAAGTGGTTTTAGTGGCGTATACCAGGCGCGGGGTAGTGGAGGGGCGCCGGGAGTCCCACAAAACCCCCTTGTGAATGCGCAAAGCATTTCTACTGCGACAACAAAAAAAAAGAAAAAAATGATTGGACAGCTGAAACATTTTTCTTTCCAAACCAGGTTCACTGGCAATGTCGTCTTTAACGTATTTGGGGCCCTGGGCACTTGGATGGAGGACCCCCATTACAAATCACCAAGGACTATTCTGTTAAAGTCTGATAGGAATTACGGGGCCCCACATATCGCGGGGATCTGGGCACCTGCCCAGAGTGCCCAGGGGAAAAGATAGGCCTGTTCACTGGTATTACAATATATAATGTACTATATTACAATATGTTTTCAGCGTTGATCCTCCTCAAACTATTACGCGGAAAATTCTTCGTTGAGATTATCATTTAGCCTGCTTTATTTTTAGTATATAAGTAGTTAGTGAAAAAAGAATCATCCTACGATCCATTTATCACCATCGCAACTTAATCGAAAGCTCTCGAAACATCACTTAATTCCCTGTCAGTTGAGATCGAATGAAAAACAATGTGATTTAAATTGTATCAGCGACAGTCCTCTACGGATAAAATGACATCCATTGGATCTTTTAATTTGAGTTTAAAAGTTATTTCAATATTTGTTATCTATAGCCTTCATCAATTTTTGAAGTCAATATCTATATTTTCTCAGCATAAATTAGTCCCATTTTGTGTTGTTCTGTTTATGCGCCGATATTTTCTAAACTACTCAACTGATTTGTGGGTTTATTATGAACTAGGGTAGGTTTATAAGTATCTCCACCATGGTTCAGGCCTTGTCGTGGCGGTGGGGCTCAGTAACCTAGGGTGAGCCCAGCACCTTGGGTGAAGCGAATTGAGCCGAGGGGGCTCTTTGTACCCCTCTTATAAGGAGAGGGGACAAAAGAGTAGGGGGCAATGGGTGAGGACAGGAACCTCACCCCATTGTACTGTCCCGACGTTGGGAGGGGTAACAACCCTTCTGTGGAGGTGGTGTCGGTCCCTTGCGGGACTGACTAGCCGTCGAGGTGCCCTGTTTGTTTATTAGAGCCGGGACACCTCACCAAAGGCGGCATTGGTTGCACTCGCCGGGTTTTAGTGGTTAGAGCTGTGTCCATTTACCAGCTTTCGGGCAGAGCGAGGCCCACATAGGCCGCCTGGGGAGACCCAATCCCCCGCGGGATGCCTCAGAGTTAAAGAAAAAGAATACTAGCATTCTAACCCGCTACCCTCTCTTGTAATACCCCCTTTACTAGTACACCATAGCATAAATAAAAACACACAGTCTTAACTTTTAATATTTAGTAGCATTAAATTGTATACCGTCTATGTGAGTAATAAGAAAATTCTATCTATTTCACAAGTGGTAGCTAATTTGTTTCGAACTAAAGCAAGATTAATTAATTGTACGAAAAGTCTTGTCATCGTAATCAGAGTCGGTATTTACTCGCAGTAATGAATCGGTTCAATATTTGATGTAACTTGTTTAAAAAAAGTAGATAGCCAACATTACCTATCTACCTACTACATTTATACATATAGTAAGCGGTCAGGTAGAATTTGAACTGACAACCTCTGCATGTAGCCACCTCATAGCTGACATGCATCCTAGCCATTTTAAGAATAATCGTTATTATCGACTTTAATAATTTGTCCCACTGCTGGGCACAATTTTGTTTGTTCACCTATGCGCTAGTTCAATGGGTGGTTAGTGGTGACAGGCTCAAACTTCACGCACGTTTATAAGCTTTAGATCTTATCAAGCGTCCAGGTTCTCATGTTCAGGTGCACGGGGTAGAAAAACTCGTTTTAGGTATAGCCCGTTGGATCGAATCCACGCCTCTCTGACAATACGTATCACTTATTGTTTTGTAATGGTCACGACTCATTTTTTTATAGAAGAGGGGGCAAACTAATAGTTCACCTGATGGTAAGTGAAGATCGACATCCACAGACACCCGCTACACCAGTGGATTAGCAGGTGCGTTGCCGGCCTTTCAGATATGAGTATGCTCTTTTCTTGAAGGTCCCTCAGTCGTATCGGTATATTTTATTTATTTATTTATAAATAAATAATATACGTATATTTTCTCATAACATAAATTATCACGTATAAACTCAATAAAGATGCGACATATTACAAATTGGTCTCCCCTCCCACAAACTAACATAGAGGGAAGATCGACAATTTATGGCCGCTTAAATTGTATACAAAGTGCCTCGTCGTCATTGTACGTTGGCTTCACTCCGCTAACAAGTGAAAACTTGTTTCACAGAAGCACATTATTGTGACGCTCAAAGAGGTAGGAATATAATGTGACGCTATAGACGGCTTGGCAGTAAAAACGACTCAAACGTCGTGACTCAAACCATGATGTCCGTCTGTCATTTTTTTATTTTGTTCCATATTTCGTTATAGATTTTTCTTATCTCATCAGCTGCGCGGCCGGCGGCATCTTTGTTCTGAATAATTTTCATCATAAGTTATAACAATAATAAATAAGGTTGTGTTGGGCACGGGTCTCCTCCTCGAGATCAAATGAGGAGAGACCTGTGTTATAGTTCACCGATGCGCTGGCCCAATGCTGGTTAGTGAACTTCACACGCCTTGACACTATACTGAAGAGAGTGCAGTATTTTTTTTTCTTTAACGCCAGGAAATGCTCTGAGACACCCCGCGGGGAGTG
The DNA here is from genome assembly GCA_963853865.1 of Helleia helle. Taxonomy (NCBI): domain Eukaryota; kingdom Metazoa; phylum Arthropoda; class Insecta; order Lepidoptera; family Lycaenidae; genus Helleia; species Helleia helle. The sequence continues at coordinate 6,694,502 of OY971436.1, forward strand.
GGTCTCCCCAGGCTCTTGTGGTACTCTTTGCGCCCGAAAGGTGGTAAGTGGACGCAGCTCTATCCGTTAAAACCCGGCGAGTGGCAACAATGCCGCCTTTGGTGAGGTGCCCTGGATCTGTTGAGCAAACAGGGCACCTCGACGACGGCTAGTCAGTCCCTCAGGGGACCGACGCCACCTCCACAGAGGGGTTGTCCCGCACCACAGAACAACCTCTCCCAACGTCGGGACAGTACAATGGGGTGAGGTTCCCGTCCTCGCCCCTTGCCCCCTGCTCATTTGTCCCCTCAACTTAGAAGAGGGGTACTCGGTAAGGTGCTGGGCTCAACCTAGGCTAGTGAGCCCCACCGCCACGACAAGGGCTGAACCATGGTGGAGTGATACTGCAGTATGCTAGTGTATATTGAATATATATATTTGATATTATTATACCAGCCTTAGATATAGCTAATTCTTGCTAAGATTAAAAATAAAATTTATCCCAAAAATGGTTCGAATAAATGAATTGTATGATTAAAGACTAATGAGTATTAATTACTTTTAAAACGCAGGCTTTCCATTAATTAAATCCCAGCAATTAAACAAAATGGTGATTTTCAAATTTTACAAAGCTTGACTTTATTTTGCATGGTCTGTGCGCTGATTGTCTTGAAAATCGTTTTGTAATGAACAATAAGAAATCAAATTCAAAACAATAGTTATATTTTTTGTTAAACTTTCATGCAAATATGTAATAAATTATAATTTACCGTCAGTATAATATTTTTATAGGCATGAATTTCAAAATGAGAGGTCTGGGTTCGAGTTTTACATGAGTTCGAGTTTTACGAGAGATGAACGCTGCTGAATTGGGTAGTCTAGGGTTTATGTAAGCCGTCGAAACGTAAATAATAAATTGACGACCTCTGTGGCTCAATGGTTAGCATGTTGGCGCTCAAGGCTTGCGGGTTCGAATCCCGCCAGGGAAAAAAATTATCTGTGTCCTGGGTCATTGATGTATATTAAATATGTGTATTATATAATAAAAATCTTAAATATATGTAAAGTATAAAAGCATTAAAATATATTTCCGTGTCTGGTACCCGTAGTACAAGTTCTTCGAGAACTTACCACAGGGCCAGATTGACGTGGTGTAAAAGCGTCTATATTATTATTATTATTATTATAATGTAGGCCATAGACCTATTTCAAGGAAACGCGTCTGTATTGGAAACTCACTGTTGAGGTGACTTTTGTATTACTCGAGACAAAAGTTTGGCAGTTAATATTAGTATTAGTACAATTTGTGCACATAGAACTCTGAGTCGCTAAATATTTAGTACACTATAGTTATTATAGTTTTTTTTTTAAATGTTAGTTGGATAGGCAAACTGGCAAACGTGCCACCTGATGGAAAGTGGTCGACGTCGCCCATGAACATAAACTAGTTGACCTGGAACGAGCCCAGGCAACTTATTTATGTGTTGCCTATCCTGAGACATAAGATGTTAAGTCTCGGTGCCAATTAATTACACTGCCTGTCTTGCCCTTCTCTCCGAAACACAGCAAAGCTGTTTCACGGGAGAAACAAGCAAGATGGTGGTACCCATGCAGCCGGGAGCGCGGCACAGCGCTTCCCTCCCACCGGTATATAGTATACTATTATTACTGCAGTATACTAATGTTTCTGTAGTATACTATAGTTATTATTGTATACTATTGTTACTGCAGTATACTAATGTTTCTGTAGAATACTATAGTTATTATAGCATACTATTGTACTGCGGTATACTAATGTTTCTGTAGAATACTATAGTTATTATAGCATACTATTGTTACTGCGGTATACTAATGTTTCTGTAGAATACTATAGTTATTACAGTATACTATTGTTATTAATTTATATCAAGAAATTACATTATCTGTTATTTTAATGTCAGTATATCAAGAATAGGACAAATGTTAGCAGAATAAATAAGTAATAGAAGGGCGCGTAGTACAGAATAAACTATAAAATCATTAAAATGAAGCGTAATCAAAAATATAGCCAATACTCGAACGCGATTATAAGTGGGGAAGTAATTAGGTTCCGTTACAAATAAACCTTCTCGCCTTTCATTTAGTTAATTTAGTTTTGGTATCAGGGACAAAATTATATAAAAAGATAGAAGTAAGAAAACACTGGCAATTGCTCTTAATAATAATAATAATATCCATGGACGCTTCTACACCACGTCAATCTGGTTTTTTACGGGTACCAGACAACGGAATTATATTTAATACTTTTATCGTATACATATATTTAAGATTTTTATTACATAATAAATTAAATAATTCACATATTTAAAACACATCCATGACCCAGGAACACAGAAAACTTTTTGTTCCCTGGCGGGATTCGAACCCGCAACCTCCGGCTTGAGCGCCAACGCGCTAACCATTGAGCCACGGAGGTCGTCGGAGGGAATACGAGAATGGAATAAAGTTTATTTAATTCACCAAGGGGAGGGATATTTATTTTATAGCATAGGAGAGCAAACGAGCAGTCGAAACCATTTGACGACTATCAACGCCCAAACACAACCAGAGATTATGCAGATGCACTTCTTTTCCATATCCCCCCCCCGGGCCACCGGTAACTCACAAGCCACACGAAACGCGACAGCATAGCTGTCACTTGACGCCGGTATTATGCTGTCGCGGGCTCGTCTACATGGACATCCAAGGCACACCAATTGATATTTCGCATCAAAAATACCTAATTCGTCTAAATTCCTAATCCTTTTTGCGTTATGCTTTTTAGGTAAAGATTATGCAAATCAAACAAGTATATAGTTGTAGATTTTTTTTATAGCATAGGGGGGCAAACGAGCATTCGAAGCTTTAGACTATCGACGCCCACACACTTCTGCACGACCAGAGATTACGCACGTGTTGCCCTCCTTTTCCCTATCCCCCAATGGGCCACCGGAAACTCAATTAATAAAAAAATTGCTTTCTGTACATCTTAAAAAAACTACGATAACTCTTCTTTTACTACGATAATTCATACATCCCATAAAAGGACGTTTTCTGTATTAATGTTATAATAAGGATAACATCAATCCTTTGTTGTTTCGGGTTTTTCTATATTGTTAATATTTTAAGATACACGAATCTGCCGGCTTTACAATCTAATGAACCCTAATTAGGGGCACAATACCCTTATGTGACCTTCTTTAGAGGACTTTTATCCTCAGACCCTCAAAATCAGGAAGGACAAGCGCGCAATTAATGTTATTATAAGTGAAAGGAAAATGTTTTATAACGATGTTTTAAACGATAAACGAGTTTTAGGCCAACAGATTATATTTTGGGCTTCATACCCGTAATACGTAATTATAACATTACTACGTGGGTAACACTGAAAATGTTTAGAACTGGCCAGTTAGAAACATTGAAAATGAAAACTTTTTTGAATTTCAATTTTAGAACTCTTTGGTAACCTAATGTAATGCATTCATTTGTCATTTGTTTTTGTGAATTGGCAGCAAATCTAAAACTCTTGTTACACGTGAAAATGAACATAACGCGAGAAAATTTTCGGTCAATGATTTATTATGACTTTCGTTGTGGGCTTACTCAACAACAAAGCTATGACAGGCTGCGATTAGCATTTTTTAATGAAGCCCCATCTCGTGCCACTATTTACAATTGGTTTAACGAGTTTAAGCGTGGACGTAGCAATCTCAGTGATGATCCGCGTGAGGGACGTCCTTTAACAGCGACTACTGAAGATAACATCAGTGCTGTGCGACGCATGATAGAGGAAGATAAGAGAGTGACCTATCAGCAGATACGGGCAAGCCTAGACATTGGTATGAGTCAAGTTCAAAAAATATTACACGAACATTTAGGCGTCAGGAAGCTTTGTACCAGATGGATTCCCCATACTTTAACCGACGACCAGAAACGCCTCCGCATGGACTGGTGTCGCCAAATGTTAGATAAGTTCAACGGCGGTAACTCAAATGCTGTATTTGACATCATCACAGATGATGAAAGCTGGATATATTGCTACGAACCCGAAACCAAAAGACAATCAGCTCAGTGGGTGTTTCCTTTCGAGGATCGGCCAACTAAGGTAAAGAAAGGAAGAAGTCAAGGAAAAAAGATGATTGCCTCATTCTTTGGTCGGAAAGGTCATTTCGCGACAGTTGTGCTAGAAGATGGAAGGACAGTTACTGCAGACTGGTATGTCAATCGCTGTTTGTCTGTTGTCTTGGAAAAAATTCGACAGCAGCGCCCTCGAAGCAGAATCCTCCTTCACCACGACAATGCTTCAGCGCACTCCGCAAAACGGACTGTTGAATATTTGACTATGGCAGGTGTCGAGATAATGAGTCGTCCGTCTTACAGTCCTGACCTGGCGCCCTGCGACTTTGATTTATTCCCAAGAACTAAAGATAAAATTCGAGGTATTCGCTTTACGAGCCCTGAAGATGCGGTGAAAGCGTACGAAAATGCCATAGAAGAGACTCCTAAGGAAGAATGGGCCCACTGCTTTTCTCAGTGGTTCCATCGAATGCGACGATGTGTAGAAAGAAACGGAGATTACTTCGAAAAACAATAAAAGTATTGGCAACTTTCTACATTAAGCCGTTTTTCATTTTCTAAAAATTTTCAGTGTTACCTAGGTAATACATATTATAACATTCTTCTATTCTTCTCAGTAATGTTGTAATGCGAGTGGCGAGCATCGATTGTCTTGGCGTTAATTGGATGAGGCCTATATCCACCACACCATGGTTCAAGCCTTGTCGTGGCGGTGGGGCTCAGTAGCCTAGGGTGGGCCACCTTGGGCGAAGTAAATTGAGCCGAGGGAGCTGCTTCTTGTACCCCTCTCATAAGAAGAGGGGACAAAAGGGCAGGGGGCAAGGTGCGAGAACCTCACCCTATTGTACTGTCCCGACGTTGGGAGGGGTTGCTCTGTGGAGCGGGAAAACCTCTCTGTGGAGGTGGCGTCGCTCCCTTGCGAGACTGACTAGCTGTCAAGGTGCCCTGTTAGTTCAACAGATCCGGGGCACCTCACCAAAGGCGGCATTGGTGGCACACGCCGGGTTTTAGTGGGTAGAGCTGCGTCTACCTTACCATCTTTCGGGCGTAGTGAGTCCCACATACCTGCCGGGGGAGACCCACTCCCCCGCGGAATGCCTCGGAGCATTTCCTGGCGTTAAAGAAAAAAAAAGGCACCGAGACGTAGAATATAGCTCTAGGGGTTTGCACAATAAGGACTTTGTGTGAACCCGTTTTTATCTCGAAGTAAATCATATTCCTTCGTGTGGCTCATCTTCTCAAGAAGATGTTGTTTTTATCAGAAACCATTAGCTCTAGTTCAGACAGTGCGGTTCCCGCGTGTCTGAACGAGCCCTAAATAAATATATATAATAAATATATACTAATTGGGCCGAGCCCCCTCGGCCCAATTAGTAAAATTGTATCTCTCTTATAAGAAGAGGGGACAGAAGAGCAGGAGGCAAGGGGTGAAGATGGGAACCTCACCCCATTGTACTGTCCCGACGTTGGGAGGGGTTGTTCTGTGGTGCGGGACAACCCTTCTGTGGAGGTGGCGTCGGTCCCTTGCAGAACTGACTAGCCGTCGAGGTGCCCTGTTTGTTTTCTAGATCCGGGGCACCTCAACAAAGGCGGCATTGGTGGCACTCGCCGGGTTTTAGTGGGTAGAGCTGCGTCCATTTACCAGCTGTAAGGCGCAGCGAGTCCCACATACCCGCGTGGGGAGGGGAAAAAAAAGGGCTAATGTAAAACCCTAAAAGTACGTAAATTTATGTCATTTTTATGGATTCGAAAATTGACGAAGGTACGTAAATGTAAATGTGGCCTTACGTCATATTTTTATGACCCGTTCAAAATATACTTTCGTGACTCTCAGAGGTAATGGCAGTCATTTGCAATTCTTATATAATAAATAAATATTTAATTTTTATAGCTTATTAGAAGGGAATTTTATATCACTGGTATATTTTTACATACATATTTTGGTATAAAAAACTCTCTACTTAAAAAATACAGTTGCTTCGTTCTGATTTAGACTGTACGTTTACAAGTTTGTTTAGAAAGTTGGCACATCTATAGATATAGCTTTTATTTGACTTACTATGTTTAAGGAGGGAGGGGACGACAGCCCCCACTTCCAGAGAAGATTGCCGGACGGCACCGTTGTGGCCTGGTACGGACAGCTCTCGCGCTGTGTCACCTAGACGACGAGGAGAACACCGCTGGGGCTTAGTGGGTAGAGTCTGCGTCCACCTTACCATCTCCTAGGGCGCAGAGAGTTCCACATAACCCCCGGGACCCTCCGGGCATACCGCCTTCACGCATTCTCCAGCGCAACCAAAAAAAAAAGCTTAAGGATAGTATCGGACACGATTTGGCACTGTTTGTGAAATGGTGACGTCTGGCCGACTAAACCATGAAGAGACTGGCACTTCAAAGATCGTATATGACTCATATTTGAAAGGCCAGCAATGCACCTGTTAATGATGTAGAGTTTGTCTATGGATTTCGCTTATTATTTACCACTAGGTGAAACGACTGTCCGCTGTTTGCCCTCTCTTCTACAAAATATAATAATTGCTTTTTACGCTCAACAACTGGATGTAAACTGTTTCGGCTGATGGCACTTATGGCTTTGGCTTTAACTGTGACATTCTCTACCCAGTAAACACTTCGTGGATGCCATGAGCCACCATAACTCAGGTGATACTTTGTCAGCAAACAAGTCACCAAAAAAGGCCTGTCTGGTGTAATTTTAAATTGCCAGCTTTTCACTAAATGTACTTACAACAAAGCAATTTTTAAAATGTTTGTCTGTCTGTCTGTCTGTTTGTTCTAGCTAATCTGTGAAACGGCTGGACCGATTTTCACATATTTTTTATTTTGATTTTGGTTGATATTATTATATATTTTGATAATATATAATAATATCAACCCTTATATTATGTGTCCCACTGCTGGGCACGGGTCTCCTCCTCGATTTTAGGCTTTTTGGGCCATAGTTCACCGATGCGCTGCGGATTGGTAAACTTCACACACCTTCAAAGACTTTTAATCCAGCAAGCAAGTAAGCAAGCGATGGTCTCATGTTCAGATGCACATAGAAATTTTGAAAAACCCATTTTCTGGGCATCACAGGTCAGGACCTCTCCGCTCTCAATCAAGACGCCGAGCCCGTACCCATTAGGCCATCGTAATAATGTGTAAATACATAATGTGTAAATATTTCAATAATGCCAACCAAGAACGCGTGCTTTCATGAATAACTTACGTCTAATATAAAATTCTAATTATTTTGTGAACCTAAACAAATTAATTTGTCTTCCGCAATCCCAAGACCATAACGGGCTTAGTTTGCTGTTTTACAAAACCAACATTATTTATGTAGGACCGATTGTACCGATAACAAGATACTAAGAATTTGAAAGGGGTGAAATTAGCAAATTTCTAAATTCCAATTGCGGTAAGATTATTGAGGATTATATTCCTGTTGAAATTTTTGCACAATGGAAAATAGGATGAGGTTTTTGGGGTCATTTGATGGGTTGACAAATGTCATATAATTTGAGAATTTACTGACTGGGTTTATCTTTACATATATAATTCCTCTGTATGTGTATATGTCACTGAACTCCTCCTAAGCGGCTGGACCGATCTTGATGATTTTTTTTGTGTGTGTTCAAGTGGATCCGAGTAACACAAGTTCTTCGAGAACTTATCACGGGGCCAGATTAACGTGGTGTAAAAGCATACATAGATATTACTATTGATATTACTATAGATATTATTATTACTTATATTATTATTTAAATATTTTGTACAGGACAACGTCTGTCGGTGCTACTAGTTTGTTATAAATTTTGTAAAGGTGAGGCCAGTGAGAGCTTTACTACAGTGAACTATAGTTTTTAACCGACTTCAAAAAAAGCGGAGGTTCTCAATTCGTCTGTATGTTTCTTTGTTTGTTTTTTTGTATGTATGTGACACGATTACTCCGCCGTTTGTGAATGGATTTCGATGGTTACTTTTTTGTTTGAAAGCTAGTGCTTCCAATTTGGTCCCATATTAATTTTTATTAAAATCTGACAAGCCGTTTTTTAGTTATTGCCAATAATGCCCATTTGGTTGGTTTCTTTTACCTCGATGATATTATGTTGATATGCTCATTTTATTACGTGTCGATGTAACAATTGTATAGGATGCTTTGTGCTACCAAAGCATCCAGCACAGCACCATAGTATGGTGCGGTCATCGTAATCATCATCATCATCTTCCTTTATCCGTCCACTGCTGAATATAGGCCTCCTTCAATGAACACCAAGACGATGAATTTTGGAGTCGGTGTCAGCCAAGGTAAAGGTAGGGTACAGCAACAAATACGACACCGACTCCAAAAGTAACTATAATGACGTGGTAAACGCAAAGTTTGTACATTAGTAGAAGATTAAGTTGATTATATGTTGTAAGCACAAACATGAAAGAAACACAGTTATTTTATTACTTTTTAGTTTAGTATTTTTGAAGTCGGTTAAAATTTTTGTAAAATGTTTTTTATTACTGAATTTCCTTTCGCCAAATAATTTCGTTGAAGAGACTAAAAAGGTAGTATTACTAGCTTTGAAAACTGTCCTAACTGAGCAGAGATGATCATCGGCTTGTAATTAAGGTTGACCAACCCACCTTGACAGTCACCCAGGATTGGTTGATTAGGCTCTCGTGGAGCTAGAATTTCATCTCTTTCCCCGTGGGAACTCATAGTGGAGGATTTTGCTGAGATATTCCGATATGAGGACCCTTAGCGAGAGCCTTACGTTATCATTCGGATTCCGATTAGGGCAGGAGGCGTTAGGGCGAAGGTGGGGGGAGGACCTGGCGCCGTATGGCAATGCGCCGTAAGCGTTAACCCCTCATCTTCCTTCTAAAACAGGTACTCACTGGGCATGGTTGTTTTGGTGAGTACCTGAGCCAGACGGCGGGCGACGCTGCGTCACGATTTGACGTCTGTCTTGTCACTTTTCTCTGCCAAACATCATCATCGCGATGCTTGGTAATGACGAGTCCCCTGGGCGGTGATGATCCGGGATTCCATCTTTCATTCTCATCAATTATGGTAGGAAGATGACGATGGTAATTATTTTCAACTGTAACCTGACCAGAAAATAAAAACCCTCGCCATATTGCGGAAAATTTCGGAACTAATTTCTGTATGGACGATACTGTCACCGTATAAAAGATACAGTGGCGACACTAATGTAGGGCTTATAATATATTTCTGGTCAGGTTATAATCTGTAATCTTGAGCGACGATGGCCTAGTGGGTATGGGCTCAGCCTCTTGAGTGAGAGCCGAGAGGTACGGGTTCAATCCTGACCTCCATGTGATGCCTAGAAATGAGTTTTTCTTAGTTTCTACGTGCACCTGAACATGAGACCATCGCTTGCTCACCGGTGAAGGAAACATCGTGAGGAAACCTGCATGCCTGATGAGATTAAAACCCTTAGAAAGTGTGTAAATTTCACTAAACCATATTGGGACAGCGCATCGGTGAACTATGACCCAACACCTTCCTTGCTTGGTTTCGAGGAGGAAACCCGTGAATAAAAAACGTGCGAGGAGAGAAAAGGAGAGCAGGGGAGAAGAAATCCCTTGTCTTTTTTCTCCTCCCTCGTGTCTCTTGTTTTTTTAGAATATAACTATTAAGTTAGCGCGAGCAAAGCTGCGAACGATAGCTAGTGATTCATAATAATTATACTGGCAATTAATATCCCTACGTTATGTTTAATAATGCTATCTGGTTGTCTACCGAGATTTATCTTTATAGGTAGAGAACCATTGTTGTACTAAACTATTGTTTACACTTAGATTTATAGCGCTAATGTTATAAGTTCATTTACTAAACTACGAACTAGTTGTTACAATTACATATATTACTAGCTGTTCCCCGCAGCTTCACACGCGTTAACTTAGATTTACAGCCGTAGACGGATTGATGATGATTATTTTTATAGCCTAAGTTACTCCTTCAACCATCAGCTATCTGTCAGTGAAAGTCCCGTCAAAATCGGCCCAGCCGTTTCCAAGATTAGCCGGACCAAACAGACAGACAGACAGACAGACAAAAATTGTAAAAAATGCTATTTTAATATATTATGTTTCATGTATACATCCATATGCATTTAATTAAAAGCGGTTATTTTACAAACAGACACTCCAATTTTATTTATCAGTATAGTGTATAGATATGTAATTTAATATCTATAAAGTCTTAGTAAGCTAGGTAAGTTATGTTTGAACACGCATCACGATCATCATCAACACTTACCCGTGGAAGCGTTGGTACCACCTTGTCTCCTCACCATGGTTCAAGCCTTATCGTGGCGGTGGGGCTCAGTAGCCTAAGTGAAGTTGAGTGAAGCCAAGTGAACTGAGGTGGCTGCTCTTTGTTCCCCTCTTATAAGAAGACCAAAGAATGGGGGGGGGGGGACAAGGGACGAGAACCTTACCACATTGCACTGTCCCGACGTTTGGAGGGGTTATTCTGTGCGTCGTTCCCATAGGGGATTGACTAACTGGCACCTCACCAAAGGCGGCATTGGTGGCATTCTCCGGGTTTTACTGGGTAGACCTGCGTCCGCCTTACCATCTTTCGGGTGCAGTGAATTCCACATACCCGCCTGGGGAGTCCCCTCTCCCCCGCGGGATGCCTCAGAGCATTTCTTGGAGCAAAAAAAATAGTACCTACTACATCGTCTGCATGGTACCACCATCTTTCTTATTTCGACAGTGGTAAGCTTTGCTGCGTTTCAGGTAGACAGTGTAATTACTGGCACAGATACTTAATTTCTTATGTCTCAGAATATATTTGAATGAGTTGCCTGGTCCAGTTCCAGGTAAACTCGTTTATGATCATGGTCGGAGCTGATTACTTATCATTAGGTGGCACTGATTCGCATCTAACTCGGGCAGGTCTGTATGGAGATCGTCGGCACCTTTAAGAAGACGGTAGAAGATCTGTATTTGTTTTTAATTATTTTTTTATGTTAGTTGGATAAATAAACTGGCAAACGTGCCACCTGATGGTAAGTGGTTGACGTCGCCCATGAACATAAACTAGTTTACCTGGAACGAGCCCATCTCATCTATCAACTCTTCTATGTGTTGCCTATTCTGAGACATAAGATGGTAAGTCTCGGTGCCAGTAATTGCACTGCCTGTCTTGCCCTTCTCTCCGAAACACAGCAAAGCTGTTTCACGGGAGAAACAAGCAAGATGGTGGTACCCATGCAGCCGGGAGCGCAGCACAGCGCTTCCCTCCCACCGGTATAATAATAATATGAAAATCAAACATTTTTTAAATAGTTCTAACAAAGTATCTTTTTGGACGCCAATTGAATGTACCACAGGTTCCAAGGCGAGCCCACTGAGAAGAAACAGCAATACAAACTCGGCGGAACTAATCTTTTATCCTGAAATATCCCGGGAGGAACGTCCTATTCAAGGCGATGAAGTCAATTAGTCAAGAATTACATATGTGTGTTACCTTCATCAGAATAATTCATCCTGTATGAAACACGCGCCCTATTCCAAGGGTGTGCGAAGTGACGCGAAGAGGCAAGATATAGGAGAGAAATGTCAAGGGACAAGAGAAAGGAAAGGAGAAAGTAGACACAAGAGAAAGTAGAGAGGCAAGAGTTGAGAGTGGAGGAAAAAGATAATTGTCCTCTTCTCTTTTTTCTCTCAACTCTCCTAAGATGGACAACATAAGGAGCCAACTGACAACTAGATTGGGCGATCTATATGATAATAATTATAGCCGAGGATTACAATATGTGAGATACCTTCATCATATTAAATTCATCCTGTATACTACGTGCCATTTCCAAGGCTGTACATTTTGTAACGTAGTGAAGTTCGTCCGTTGTAAGCCCAAGGACGGGCCCATCATGACGTCCGTTAAAGCCGTCACGTCTGCCGGTTATGTACACCGACGTTATAATCCCAGGTTGTGTTATGATCTTTTTATTCCCTACCCGTTTCCTGCGGTTTCATTGGTCCTAAAGTCACAAAAATATTTGAGAAATGAAATCATATATATGGCAATTTTATGAACGACGATGGCTTAGTGGGTATGGTCTCGGCCTCTCGAGTGAAAGCCGAGAGGTTCGGGTTCGATTCTGTGATGCTAGAAATGGGTTTTTCTAAATTTCTAAGTGCATCCGAATACGAGACCATCGCTTGCTCACCGGTGAAGGAAACATCGTGAGGAAACCTGCATGCCTGATGAGATTAAAAGTCTTTGAATGTGTGTGAAGTTTACCAACCCACATTGGGCCAGCGCATCGGTGAACTATGGCCCAAAACCCTCCTCACCTGATTTCGAGGAGGAGACTCGTGCCCAGCAGTGGGACATATAAGGGTTGATAATATTATTATATGTATAAATTTAGTAAAATAGATATAAAATCCAACCCGACGCCAGGAGGCCGTGTGGTCGCAGACTGCATGGTTGGCGGGGGGACAACCCCCCACTTTTACAAATCAAAAGTGACCAAATGGGCTCACACTAATGCGATGTAGCATTAGGGCCGTTAGCATAGATCCATCCGAAAAAAACTAAAGAGAGGTGTCAAGGGACACCCGGATCGAACGAAGTTCCTTTCGATTAGTAAGTGAAGGAATTGTAATAAAAAATAAAAAAAGGTGTAAGAAAAATAATTATTCGGGTAGGTATACATTTTATATGATATTTTTATCGATAAAAATCGATAAAATCGGTTTACAACTATAGTAAAAAGTGTCATTTTAACTTTTCATCTTAATTTTTTTCCGTCTAGCCCCCTTTCATAACGCGCGATAAGGAACTACGTTCCAAAAATAAAAATAAAATACTTTTTGAAAGTAATATTATGTAAGATATTAAATTAATTATATTAATTAGCAATTATCCCGCGAAAAACGCAGTCTTTACAGCAAATGTGTGAGTGCACGCATGTGCATGCATATAGCACCGCCCTTCTTTCCCACACTGCATATGCGTACACTCGCATGCACCACCACCCCACATGCACCACAACCACAGTAAAAGACCACCACCAAACAATCTACGTACGTTTCGCCCCAGTAATCGTAGAGTCTACATCCTGAGGATGCCTCGGTGTCGGGGCGAAACGTAAGTAGATTGTTTGGTGGTGGTCTTTTACTGTGGTTGTGGTAACAACGTAACGTAACGTAACGCGTTGTGTAATCTGAACGTATTACAGGAGTGGGAGGTTCGGTATTAACATGGTCGGACAAGGTAAAAGCCGGTTTGAGACGGTCGATAGATACCGTCTTTTCTTTATTATTTAAAAGTATTTTAAATACCTTATCCCCTTTGCTAAGGACTTTGAACGGGCCAGAGTAGGCGGGCTGTAGGGATCCACGTGATGCGTCTTCGCGTAGGAAAACGTGACTACATGTGGATAGCTCCTTATAGACAAATATATTTGGTTTGCCGTGGCTAGATGACGGAACAGGTCTTAAATTCTGTACATATTTACGGAGACGTGCAGAAAAATCTGCTATGTCAGTTGTACCGACAGTAGTTGGCACGAAGAACTCGCCCGGAAGTCTAAGGGGTTCTCCGTAAACTAACTCCGCTGAGGAGGCCTGCAGATCCTGCTTGAATGCAGATCGTACGCCTAACAAGACCCAAGGTAGTGACTCAGTCCATCTGTCGTTTGCGTGGCACACTATTGCTGCTTTGATCTGTCTATGAAAACGTCGAGCGTTTTCATAGACAGATCGTTTTTCATATATTTATAGATCGATATTTTCATAGATCGATCGTAGATAAGCCGTTGCAGGCGGGATGGTAAGCTGTCGTCCTTTTATGCTCGAAACCGGTCAGTTGTGCTAGACATTTAAATAGGGCCGATTCAAATTGAGCGCCCCGATCTGTAACGATGTCCACCGGACAACCAAACCGAGCTATCCAGGTCGACAGCAAGGCTTTTGCAACTGTTTCAGCTGTGATATCAGCGATAGGTGTTGCTTCCGGCCATCGCGTAAACCTATCGACAGCTGTAAGGCAGTAACGATATCCACACGAAGAAGGTAGTGGTCCTACTAAATCGATGTGGATATGCTTAAAACGGGCGCGGGGTAAGTTAAAAGTGCCTAGCGGGGCGGTCACGTGACGGGTGACTTTTGCTCGCTGGCACTGTGTACATGCCCGTGTCCACTCCCTGCAGTCTTTTCGGATTCCTGGCCAAACAAAGCGCTCAGAAACCAACTTGGCCGAGGCACTGGCACCAGGGTGACTAAGGGAATGTAGGCTGTTAAATACCGATCTCCGGTGAATTTTGGGCACATATGGCCTGGTAATCGCTGTACTGACGTCGCAGTACAGGGATACGGGACTACCAGGTACCTGCAATTTTTGTAGCTGCAGTGAAGAGCCCTCTTGTAGAAGGCTTTGTAATTCTGCATCAGTGGCTTGGCTTTCGGCTAATGATTCGAAGCTTGGTGGCGCTGCCAGTTCATCTACGCGTGACAACGTGTCGGCGACAACATTATCCTTCCCGGATATATGTCGAATGTCTGTAGTGAACTGGCAGATAAAATCCAGATGTCTATACTGCCTGGGCGAACAGTTTGCCTTTCGTTCGTGAAATGCGAAACTGATCGGCTTGTGGTCAGTATAGATAACAAAGTGCCTAGCTTCGAGCATATGCCGGAAGTATTTGATGGCCTCATATATGGCCAGCAACTCCCTGTCATAAGGCGAATATTTCGTCTGCGAAGGCGTAAGTTTACGCGAAAAGAATGCCAGAGGTTCCCAAGCGCCGTCTCTAAATTGCTGTAGCACCGCTCCGATAGCTTTATCGGATGCATCGCTAACTACCGCGAGTTTAGCCGAACAATCAGGATGGGCTAGAATCGCTGCGTTAGATAAGCTCTCCTTACAAGCCTCGAAAGCTGCCAAACTATCGCCAGTAAGTGTAATTGGCTGAGAACCTTTAGCAGAACCTGTGAGCAAAGCATTAAGTGGAGCCTGAATCTGAGCGGCTCGTGGCAGGAATCTCCTATAAAAATTTAGCATACCCAGGAATCCTCGAAGCTGCCGGATGGTCGTGGGCAGCGGGAAATCTCTTACTGCCTGCACCTTAGAGTCCAGTGGCTTGCATCCACTCGCAGAAATACGATAACCTAAAAAAGTTATCTCCTCTTCGCCGAAAACACACTTGGAAGTATTAACTAACATACCGTATTCCTTGAGCCGTGTGAAGACAGCACGCAAATGCTCCTCGCGCTCGTCCCAGCTGCGCGAATAAACAAGAAAATCGTCTAAATATGAATAAACGAAGTCGAGGCCCCTAGTGACTTCATCGACAAAACGCTGGAATGTCTGCCCTGCATTGCGAAGACCGAACGTCATATATGGAAATTCATATAATCCGAATGGGGTTGTGATAGCAGTCTTCGGAATGTCGTCTGGGTTAACCGGTATCTGATTGTATGCCTTCTCCAAATCTAAGGTACTAAAAAATTTACAGCCAGCAACATTGTGGGTAAAGTCATGGATGTGCTTAATCGGATACCGGTCAGGTATAGTACGGGCATTTAATTTGCGATAGTCGCCGCATGGTCTCCAGCCGTTATTTTTCTTCGGCGCCAAATGCAAAGGTGACGACCAGGGACTCTCCGAGGGCCTAGCTATACCACTAGATAAAATGGCGTGGAGCTCTCTCTTGGCGATTTTTAACTTGTCTGGTGCTAAGCGACGGGGGGGGGGGAGTAGCAACTGGCGGCCCTGGTGTGGTGCGAATGTGGTGCATTGTGTTGTGTGGTGTAGTGTGGTGCTTACCAGCTGGTCGCGTTATCTCTGGGAATTCGTCGAGTATCTTATGATAACGAGTCTCACCAGTCACGACCTTCACTGATGACACATCTTTACACTTTGCAATAGTGGCTATAGCTGAAACAGATGTCAAATTATCTATTAGGCGCTTATTGCGACAATCTACAATAAGACTATAGAAGTTTAAAAAGTCAACACCTATAATTGGCTTTGTAACATCAGCTACTACAAAACGCCAAACAAATTTTCTACGTAAGCTTAGGTCTAAATCTAAATTTATGTAGCCATATGTAGCGATATTCGAGCCATTTGCAGCACACAAAGTATAAGATGTCCGTGCACGGCGCTCTCGAAGCATCGACCGTGGGTAGACACAGAGGTCACTACCGGTGTCGACCAAAAACTGCGTCTTGGAAGTGCGGTCGGTGACGAAAAGGCGGCCAGTTGAAGACGTGGAAGGGCAATCGTTAGCCGCCATTATCGACTGCCCTTGGTGTCCCGACTTGTAGTCGCATGGATGCAGTCACGGGCCTTTTCTCCGAACTTGCTGTGATACCAGCAAAGTGGGTACTTTCTGTAGTTCGAGTCCGATCGCTGTCTAGAGCTGCTGCGATTGTGTCTGGAGCCCCCACTGTTACGCTGCGGCTTCCTACTTCTCCCAGACGTCATCTTCTGGAACTGCTTCCTGAGTTCTGCTACTTATCTAGTGAGATCTCTCAGAACGGAACTAGGAATGCCCTCAGCAACGGCTGCAACCCTCGGAACTGACGAAGCCAGTTCGTTCACGCGGTCAGCTAGGTCTGACAAATCTTCCAGTGACGTTCTAGCCGGTTGGCCTGCGAGAACTGTCTGGACACCATGAGGCAGACGACTTATCCAAATAGTCTGAAGTAGGTCGTCTGGAACGCTAGGGCCTGCTAAGGCTAAGTCTCGCAGGTGTCGCAGGAACTGTGATGGCTTACGGTCACCGAGCTCTTCATGCATCAGGAGTTGCTTCATCTTCTTTTCATTGGACGCGCACAGTATCTTTATAAGTTCGCACTTTAACTTTTCATATTTATCTGTAGCCGGTGGCTTGATAATAATATCTTTCACCTCCCTTGAATACTGGTTGTCGAGGTGGCCAATGACGTAATTAAATTTGGTCAGGTCGTTTGTTATGCCAGATATGGCAAATTGACCCTCGACCTGAGCGAACCAGATCTCCGGCTCTTCAGCCCAGAATGGAGGCACTCTTACTCCTACTTTACAAATATCGACAAGTGCTTTCGATGCTTGCCCATCACTACGGCCGGGTGTCGACTCGCGTGCGTCATTGAATTCGTCCTCCATGTTCATATTAGAGGTCACCAGTGTAGAAATGTTATATAATTATTTAAATGTGTGCACTCACCGGGAATAAATAATTAATAGTCCGATGTTAATATTATATTTATTGTCCACACATTACACAACACTACATTTATATAGAAGGAGCACGGAAGAAAGTTCAGCACAGAAAGTCAGGTACATATAGCGAGAAAGATAGAAAGTACTTATAGGTAATTAAGCAAGCATAAGCAGAATACAATAAGATATAAGCGCGAAGTTATATTATGCGTTAGCGAAAGATATGAGCGTTCCGCGTCAGAGTGTGATCGTGACTGGTCACTGCTGGCCGGCGCATACGCAGTTCTCCGACCGGCCAAACAGGTTTTGTCTGTAGTGCGGAGCATAAAGGCTATCGATATCCGTCGCATCGATATGTCGATAGGATATCGATATACGTGAAAATGTGTAAATGTATATTTATGTATATAATTGTAATATAGTGTGTTTATGTATAAATATGTGTACTGTATATATTATATAATTAAAGTGTGTATATAATTAATGTTTAATTATGTAATGTATGTGTACAATAAAGATAATTTATTATTAATATTATAATGTGTAGGTAGGGTGCCTACACCCTGACTTTTTTTAATACAAATGGCATAGATATTTGTATCATGGTATCTCTCTTGAAGAGCGAATAGAGTGGATTGAGGAGAAGGAAAAACAGAGAATTGTCCTCTTTTATTTCTTTGTTTCTTATTTCTCTCTTCTATTTCTTATCTCTTGTTTCCTCTCTCTTCTATTTCTTATGTCTTGTTTCCTCTCTCTTCTCTTATTTTTGCTTTTACATTAGTAGTTTTATAAAAAACATCAAATAGCATAGAACAAATCCACTTTATTAAACCACCCATTATCATCATCATCATCATCAGCCTCTATCCGTCCACTGCTGAACATGGCTTCCCTCAATGAACGCCAAGATGGCTGATCCCTTGCCACTCGCATAGGTTAGGAATAGTCTACTTAAAATATGCATTCAAATGAAACTACACAAGAATCAATGAACAAATTCACTGGAAAAATAACTTTGTACTCGTCAAAGTTCCGTTCTCTTTGTGCTTTTTTATTTTTTATGGTGCACCGCAGTTCAAACGATATTAAAAACTGTTAGGGAACCCCGCTCGCACGTTGTTTTTTGCAGGTGGCAACACTACGATAACATTTTTAAATGTAGGCAAAGGACTTGTATCCAGCTTTTAATAAATAATAAAAATATGTATTTTTTTTACTATGTACTAGCTGTTGTACGAAGTTCGCCTGCGTGAACTTAGATTTATATGCGGATTGAAGATTATTTTTACAGCCAGCGTCACTCAGTGATAACACAGGTGATAGCGTGAATTATAAAGATGAAAGAATTTGTTAAAGTTTCTATAAGACGTAATTTTTTTTTCAAAAACGTTTAAAAAAAACCTGGCCCCGTGGTAAGTTCGTAAGAACTTGTATTATGGGTACTAGAATAGAATAGAAGAAAATTTATTTAGGTAAATAATTACACTGCTACACATTATATAGTATAATAATTACTATCTACTTAAGTTTACTAAGATAGAAAAGAAAAAAAAAATATTCTAAGGTACATACTAGGAACGGAAATAAATTTAAGAAATTTATATAAATACATAATACACACGCCCATGACCCGGTGCCGACATCTATATTCGTTATACAAATTTTCTGCACCTGGCGGGATTCGAACTCGAGACCGTTACGGAAAGTAGCTTAATAATAATAATAATAACAAAATCTGAACACTCCCCACTACAAATATACAGTTAATATAGACGACCATTACACACCCCTTAATTTACAAGATGAGAGCAATGAGAAAATAACGAGCCTTCAAGAAAAAACGTATGAGTGGGCCCAAAAAACCTTACATGGGAGGCATTATGCCGATCTTGCTCAATCATATGTAGATAAAATATTATCAAACTCCTTCCTTAAAAGGGGTGACATATTTCCAGAAACTGAAGCTTTCGTGTTAGCTATACAAGATCAAGTTATAGCTACTCGAAATTATGGAAAACATTTTATTTATTTATTTATTTATTTCATATCATTCATTACACTACCATTACAGATTAACCAATTCGATAGTGTCGTAAAAATATAGTTAAACATATACAATACAAAAATTTAAAATATACATAAAATTATACTTATTACACATATAAACATTTAAATATGTCAAATAGATAAAAATTAAATTCATTAAAAGTAGAAACTAAATTAAAAGCAATCAAATCAACCATGACATGACGTGCCCAGATTACTAAGCTCATGCAATGTCGCTCTTGTGAACTCGTTTATTGAACACCTGAAAACATCAACTCTTTCGCTGATGGCGTTTATGGTCCTCATTGCTCTGACTACGGGAGTGTTATTTAAAACCAATGAACTAGACCAACAGACTGATATATGCAGACATTGCAATAGTGCCCCCGAAACTATACAACACAACCGGAGCTTGTAAAGCTATAGTACAGACTGACTACAGACACCGTCATGATCAGGTTGCGTCTATAATTCATCAACATTTAGCATATAAAATTAAATTCATTACTAAAAAAGTTACATATTATAAATCCACAGTACTGGAAAACAGACATCACAAACTATACTGGGATCGCACGATTATAACAGACAAAACTATACATTGCAACAGACCAGATATTACATTTTTTGATAAAACCAATAAAACTATTTATATAATAGATATTGCCATCCCAAACACGCATAACCTTCAAACAGCCATAAACGAAAAACTCGCTAAATACCAAGATTTATCCATAGAACTTAAACGACAGTGGCAAGCGAATACAATACATACAGTTCCCATAGTGATTTCTACAACCGGAGTGATCCCCAAAACACTGAAAAAAAGTCTAGATATTCTACACATCCCAATTAAAATCATAAACATAATGCAGAAAGCAACAATTTTAAATACATGCCGCATCACTAGAAATTTTTTGACATCTGCAACAATATCAGACAACAATTTCCTAAATGTCCTATCATAATTATTTATTAATCCTCTATTACGCTTGGCTATGGCCCGCATGATAGAGTAAAACCCTGTAAAAAGGAGAAAAAAGCAGAGAAAAAGATAATAATAATAATAATATCTATGGACGCTTTCACACCACGTCAATCTGGTCCCGTGGTAAGTTCTCCAAGAACTTGTGTTACGGGTACCAGGAACGGAAATATATTTAATACTTTTATACTATACATATATTTAAGATTTTTATTATATAATACACATATTTAATACACATCCATGACCCAGGAACACACAAAATATTTTTGTTCCCTGGCGGGATTTGAACCCGCAACCTCCGGCTTGAGCTCCAACGCGCTTACCACTGAGCTACGGAGGTCGTCTTAACCACTCGAACAGTTGACCCGTGACCGTCGCTATCGCTATATTTTATCTATCATTTACCGGTGGGAGGGAAGCGCTGTGCCGCGCTCCCGGCTGCATGGGTACCACCATCTTGCTTGTTTCTCCAGTGAAACAGCTTTGCTGTGTTTCGGAGAGAAGGACAGGCAGTGTAATTACTGGCACCGAGACTTAACATCTTATGTCTCAGGATAGGCAACACATAGATGAGTTGCCTGGACTCGTTCCAGGTAAACTAGTTTATATTCATGGGCGACGTCGACCACTTACCATCAGGTGGCACGTTTGCTAGTTTGCATATCCAACTAACATAAAAAAAAACAGGTAACACTAAAAAACTTCATCTTGACTGTTATAATCACAGTCTACAATTCATTGGTCACTACTTTGACAGACAATGCCCAAATGTTAAGCACTGAGAAATAAATCTGTTGGAGTGGAGGCCGCGTTTGGGTGGACGAAGTGTTGGTGGGTCTTTAATTAGGTGGGAAGACGATCCCCACCATGGTTCAGGCCTTGACGTGGCGGTGGGGCTCAGTAGCCTAGGGTGAGCCGCTGCACCTTGGGCGATGCTAATTAATCCGACCTTGTGTGTATAAGAAGAGGGAACAAAAGAGCAGGGAACTAAGGGCGAGGATGGGAACCTCACCCCATTGTACTGTCCCGACGTTGGGAGGGGTTGTTCTGTGGTGCGGGACAACCCCTCGGTGGAGGTGGCGTCGGCCCCTTGGGGGACTGATTAGCCGTCGAGGTGCCCTGTTTGTTTATTAGATCCGGGGCACCTCACCAAAGGAGGCATTGGTGGCACTCACCGGGTTTTAGTGGGTAGAGCTGCGTCGACTTACCAGACTTCGGGCGCAGCGAGTCACACATACCCGCGTGGGGAGACCCACTCCTCCGCGGGATGCCTCAGAGCATTTCCCGGCGTTAAAGAAAAAAAAGGTGGGAAGATAATCTCCGTACAGTGGACAGTCCGAGTTGGATGCGAGTGGCAAGGGATCGGCCGTCTTGGGGTTCTTTGAGGGAGGCCTATGTTCAGCGGTGGACGGAAGAGGCTGATGATGATGAAACATGTTAGATGTCCTTTTAAATAGTTTTTTCATTAATAACCATGTCAATAAAGAAATCCATCCTATTTTAAAACAACTAATACGCTGCTTTTAAGCCCCGCGAAGACAGCTTGATGATACTTAAGTTGGCAATCTCGAGAGGAACCATAAACTGTGATGTATGTACATATGTTTTTGCGACCGCCATATAAGTTGTGCCGTAAAACAGCAGTATAGATAGCATGCAGTTAGCGATTATGGTTATGATCATAAGTAAAACCAAAATTTGGCTGTTGTTTTGGATTAGCTGCCACGATTACGACCAATAAAACGTTTTGACGTGACAACGTCTTATAATTCGACGGAGCCGGCTGCAAGAACGAAAAAACATGACGCATGCCGCGTTACCTCGCTCTGAGGCGTTCCATTTTCTTATGAAGTTAGTTTACCTTAGTTTACGTTCAACTATCGTCAGTAAACCGACTTTACAGACAACCGATTTTTAACCGACTTCAAAAAAAAAGGAGGTTCTCAATTCGTCTGTATGTTTTTTTTTTTTTTTTTTTTTTTTTTTTTTGTATGTATGTGACACGATATCTCCGCCGTTTGTGAATGGATTTCGATGCTTATTTTTTTGTTTGAAAGCTGGTGTTTCCAATTTGGTCCCATATTAATTTTATTAAGATCTGACAAGCCGTTTTTTAGTTATTCCCAATAATGCCTTGTTTGGTTTTGTTTAATGAAAATAAAAATTAAAATGGTTGGTTTTGTTTACCTTGATGATATGATTTTTTTATTACGTGTCGATGTAACAATTGTATAGGATGCTTTGGTAGCACACCATAGTATGTCGCGGTCATCGTAATCATCATCATCATCACCATCACCATCATCATCATCATCATCATCCTTTATCCATCCACTGCTGAACATGCCTCCTTCAATGAACGCCAAGACGACGAATTTCGGAATCACTAAAAATTAAGAAATAAAAACATTTTACAAAAAATTAAAACCGACTTCAAAAATACTAAACTAAAAAGTAATAAAATAACAGTTTCTTTAATGTTTGTGCTTACAACATATAATCAACTTAATCTTCTACTAATGTACAAACTTTGCGTTTACCACGTCATTATAGTTACTTTTGGAGTCGGTGTCGTATTTGTTGCTGTACATTACTTACCTACCCACCTTGGCTGACACCGACTCCAAAAGTAACTATAATGACGTGGTAAACGCAAAGTACATTAGTAGAAGATTAAGTTGATTATATGTTGTAAGCACAAACATTAAAGAAACTGTTATTTTATTACTTTTTAGTTTAGTATTTTTGAAGTCGGTTTTAATTTTTTGTAAAATGTTTTTATTTTGACTCTTCTGGGGTAAAAGTTAACATTCCGTTAGAGAACAGAATTCTCTGACCTCATTGCCTACTTTTTTTTTCGCAGTGAAATCCTTATGGATGCAGCCAGGATCTTAGGGTAGATCCTGACCCAATGTGGGACTCGCACCTGGGAGTGCCCACCCAAACTAAAACCACTGCGAGCGCCTTCAGACGCTTTTTGAGGATCCCGGATATGCAGGCAAAAGACAGGATCACCTCAGCGACAGGCTGGCCCCGGCGAAGACCAGACTACTCCTCATAATGGGGGACTGCCCGGCCGCTACTAAGCAGTCCCGACGACGTCATGCCATACAGACCCAGGTTCCCATCCTGAGCCCGACACGAACACAGGGGCGTTACTGAAGGCGCATTAAGTAGCACCTCCTACGCACACCCGTTCCTCGCCCGCGGGAGAAGGCCTCGTCGGCGGCCTCCTCTCTCACCCGCACGTCGGCCTCCTTTTGGGACATTACTGCCTCGCAGAAGGAGACCATCGCCGTCCAGGACTCGTCATCGCCGAGCATCGCGGTGATGACGCTCGGCAGAGACAAGTCCCCTGCGATGACTGTGGTCAGACTGTGACGCAGCGCCGCCCATCTCGGGCACACCTCAAGAGTGTGCTGGGCCGAGTCCACCGCCGCGCCACAATCGTGCCACACTGTCAACGGCTCCCTGCGGGCCGTCCGGCATAGGTATTTACCAAAGCAACCGTGCCCGGTAAGCACCTGTGTCAGACGGAAGGTGAGGGGTTTGCGCTTACGGCGCATCTACCGCTCAAGTACCGGTTGCAGAGCAACCGTCAGGCTTTTGCCATATGGCTGCTGTGCCAGCTGACCTCATTGCCTATTCTGACCTAAGGTGGTAAGTCTCGGTGCCGGTAATTACACTACCTAACTTGCCTTTTTCACATAACTGTTTGACGTAAGTAAGGAAGATGGTACCCTATGTGGACAGCAGCGCGGCACAGCGCATCCCATCGGTAAAACGTAGTGTTGCGTTTCTTGTTGTTTTTTTTTTTTCATTTTAAGGCATTACCTACTAAGCTATTAGCCATACAAAATACAATATTTAGTTTTTAATATTGAGAAACGATGGGAAACCCCAAGAGGCGCGGCTTCGTCCCTCTAGTCCCCATCAATTTTTTTTGTTGTCTTTTTTAATGGATCTTTCCGGACGAATGTCAAGACAATGTCAAGCTGAAGTCGAGTTTTCTTTTGTCTCAATCAATCTCATTAAAACTCATTGGCGAATCTCTTATAACATAAAAAAAGAAAAAAATCCCTGACCATTTGGATGCACCGGTGTTAATTACATAATGGCTAGGCTTTCAAATGAATGTTCTTTGCCTTGTAATTTCGTAATGGACGGCTTTTTGTTTCTGTCCATCAATAATATAAAATGAATCTCTGGGTATTTGTTATGGGCTCGGTTGAAAGTCTCGGTTCGATACTGACGATTTCCTTTTTGTTTTTTATGAATTATCTTGTACTAGCTGTTGCCCGCAGCCTCGCCCGCGTCAACTTACTCAACTTAATTACTGTTAGTCACAGCGTGCTATATAACACATATAGGCTATAGCCTTCCTCGATAAATGAGCTGTCTAACGTTGAAAGAATTTTTCAAATCGGACCAGTAGTTCCTGAGATTAGCGCGTTCAAACAAACAAACAAACTCTTCAGCTTTATAATATTAGTATCTGATTTAATTATGTCAGTTGGATAGGCTAAACAAGTTTTAGCGCTTGCTCTCACCCATCCTGCCACGTAAGTCCAATGGTAGATCAACGTAGCTTATTTACAGGCAATTACAGGTGAAGGAAAAAAGAATAATCGAAATCCATTCACAATTGGCGGACCAATCGTATCACATATATACAAAATACACACGAATAAAGAACCTCCTTTTTTTGAAAGGCAGAAGACACGACTGATTTCGAGAAGGTGACCTGTGCTCAGCATTGAGAGAGTGTCAAAGCATTTGCCAGAAGCGATCCTTCTTGAAGAAGCCTTTTCGAGGCCCTTCTTGCCCCCCCTCCCCAATTGATATGGTTGATAGGAATGATGATGATGTTTTATTAACACGATAGTCCGTCAAACAACTTGTACTGGGTTTCATATTCCTAAAGTTAATCCGCCGAACAACTTGTAATATTCTTATTTTATACGGTAATAAAACATTTTTGTTTGATGAGCTTGTTATTACTCAAAAGTAAAATTTGTCATTCAAATGAGCGATCATAACCAAATGACAAACAAAAGAATAAATTACAGTATAGATGACAAATTACAGTATAGATGACAAATTACAGTATAGATGACAAATTACAGTATAGATGACAAATTACAGTATAGATGACAAATTACAGTATAGATGACAAATTACAGTATAGATGACAAATTACAGTATAGATGACAAATTACAGTATAGATGACAAATCAAAATAATCAGATTTAACTTTTATTACCGAGGAGGCTCTTTATGGCGGGGTTATAAGGGAGGGGGAGTGGTATGCCATCTTCCGTGATGTCTCTGGATCGAATCTGGATAAGCATATTATAGACATTTATATAGGCTGAGATCCGGGATATAAAACGACCTTCACCGAGATGTTTATTTGATGAAACGTATTTTATATTTAATTTCATACGTCAATAAATATTTTGGATATGGGTTGCCTAACAAATTTTAGTCCAGGGTATGTTTAATTATTAATAAAAAATAAAGAAAAAAAAACATTTCACCGGTTTGATTATTAGATAAATTCTATACCAATCGAAAGTATGAAGCCCATAGAATATGCAAACGTTAGGTTGCCTATTCTTTTCCGGTCACAACTATCGGGTAGCCAAGTATAAACAGGTAAATCTATACAGGTAAATATATATATAATAATACTTTCGATTGGTAGGGTAGGTCCAATTTGACTATTAGTCACTATACTGAGAAAATCAAACCAATTACATCACAACACATAACACATTTCAAACAAACAACTATCGAACTATGTTTGGCTCAATTCCCGGTTGATTCATTATTATAGAAATATGTTTTTTTACTGTTTTTCTAGAACTTGTCGTCTGTCCCTTATTACCCCATAGTAGGGGTAAAAAGGGACAGCCAGGGGGCAAAAAGGTCCAGTATTTTATTTTTAATTTAAATGGGTTTTATTAAAAAATAACTACGTATGATCCAATGCAAATCAAAAGTATATTTTTTTCTAAAAACAAAAAGTAAAAAAGTACGGTAATAAACATAACAAAAGAAAATATATCTCTTAATTTAAGTTCAATAATATTTAATCAAGTAACAAAATATTTCTTCGGAAACATATAAAGTTTTATTAATAATATGAAATAATATCTAACTCTCTTAACAGTTTAAATTACTAATCAGTCTCAGTTAAACAACACATTTTTCATGGGCCCAGTTTTTGAAAAGATTACAACCTTCTCCTGGAACGCTGTCACTGTGAGAACTACAGTTAGTTCACGCAGCACATCAGACTCATGAAGACTTTCATGTAAAATAAAACTAAATGTGCTGCACGTTGCATCAGTTCCACGGATTTTGAGCCACGATCTGTTTTTCTTTTATAGTTCCGCATACTAAAACAAATATGATAAATCTTATAAAAGCAAAGTGTAAATGATGAAAAAGGACCAACTGGTCCTTTTTAACCGACTTCAAAAAAAAAGGAGGTTCTCAATTCGTCTGTATGTTTTTTTTTTTTTTTTTTTTTTTTTTTTTTTTTTTTTTTGTATGTATGTGACACGATATCTCCGCCGTTTGTGAATGGATTTCGATGGTTATTTTTTTGTTTGAAAGCTGTAGTTTCCAATTTGGTCCCATATTAATTTTATTAAGATCTGACAAGCCGTTTTTTAGTTATTCCCAATAATGTCTATTTTGTTGGTTTTGTTTATCTTGATGATATGATCATTTTATTACGTGTCGATTTAATAATTGTATAGGATGCTTTGGTAGCACACCATAGTATGTCGCGGTCATCGTAATCATCATCATCATCACCATCATCATCATCATCATCATCCTTTATCCATCCACTGCTGAACATGCCTCCTTCAATGAACGCCAAGACGACGAATTTCGGAATCACTAAAAATTAAGAAATAAAAGCATTTTACAAAAAATTAAAACCGACTTCAAAAATACTAAACTAAAAAGTAATAAAATAACAGTTTCTTTAATGTTTGTGCTTACAACATATAATCAACTTAATCTTCTACTAATGTACAAACTTTGCGTTTACCACGTCATTATAGTTACTTTTGGAGTCGGTGTCGTATTTGTTGCTGTACATTACCTACCTACCTACCTTGGCTGACACCGACTCCAAAAGTAACTATAATGACGTGGTAAACGCAAAGTTTGTACATTAGTAGAAGATTAAGTTGATTATATGTTGTAAGCACAAACATTAAAGAAACTGTTATTTTATTACTTTTTAGTTTAGTATTTTTGAAGTCGGTTTTAATTTTTTGTAAAATGCTTTTTACCCCAACCACATGTAAGTATTTGTAGAAGTTATACACAAAAAACCGTTAAATCTAACTTAAAAATAATAAGAAACATTGCAAAACAATTAAATAACGTATACTTAAAAAATATGTTAAGGCATCGTAAACTTAGTAGCAGTGCTTGAAACCGAAAAGATTAACAAGGAAAAAAAATACTTACGTTAAAATTTTGTCACGCGGTAGTGTATCTCCTGCTAGCGACGTCGCCCGACTGGTGGTGAATAGTGGTGATGGCGCGTTACACCCCCCGCGCCCGATTTTTTGCGCTTGTATCGTTAAAAAGAACGATACGTCACTTGTTTTTGAGATATTTATGGTGGACCTTTTTACCCGCGGACCTTTAAGCCCCACCCTACCCTATAGAATTTATCCAATAATACCGGTGAAATGTTTTTTTTTTATTAATAATTAAACATACCCTGCACTAAAATTTGTTAGGCAACACATATCCAATATATTTATTGAAGTATTAAATTAAATATAAAATACGTTTCATCAAATAAACATCTCGGTGAAGGTCACTTTATAAGCGTATCCTATACTAATATATTAACTAGCAGAGCCCACAGACGTCCTATAGAGGTTTTATTTCACTACAGCGGGTGAGCCATCCTTGTTTGTAAATATACATGCACATGCTCAGTTCAGGTCACTGATACGCCCCCTATTTTTTTTTTTGTTAGTTGGATAGGCAAACTGGCAAACGTGCCACCTGATGGTAAGTGGTCGACGTCGCCCATGAACATAAACTAGTTTACCTGGAACGAGCCCAGGCAACTCATCTATGTGTTGCCTATCCTGAGACATAAGATGTTAAATCTCGGTGCCAGTAATAACACTGCCTGTCTTGCCCTTCTCTCCGAAACACAGCAAAGCTGTTTCACGGGAGAAACAAGCAAGATGGTGGTACCCATGCAGCCGGGAGCGCGGCACAGCGCATCCCTCCCACCGGTAAACTCCTCCTGTAGTTACACACACAAGAACGCATCACAACTACAAATATGGACCACTGGCTTTCGTGAAATAAAACAACCACACAAAACATTTTGTAGTGACCCAATTGTGAATTTAAACTATTCTCGAATCCACTTAAACACATTAAAAATTCCATAAAATCGATCCAACCGTTTATTTATTTACACTAGGTACACCAAGAGCACTGCATATTACAAAATTCATATTAATTTGAAATATTAATAAGGTTTTTTTATGTTAGTTGGATAGGCAAACGTGCCACCTGATGGTAAGTGGTCGACGTCGCCCATGAACATAAACTTGTTTACCTGGAACGAGCCCAGGCAATTCAAATGAGTTTACTGTATATATAGGTCTCAGTATAGGCAATACATAAATATGTGTTGCCTATCCTGAGAAATAAGATGTTAAGTCTCGGTGCCAGTAATTACACTGCCTATCTTGCCCTTCTTTCCGAAACACAGCAAAGCTGTTTCACGGGAGAAACAAGCAAGATGGTGGTACCCATGCAGCCGGGAGCGCGGCACAGCGCTTCCCTCCCACCGGTAAACAATTGATATATTGTATGCTACTCAAAACTATACAGTAAAGTAGTTACCATGCACCAGGAGTTGACATAAACCCTACTAGCTAGAGTTAACCCTAGCTTAATTATGTGTAGTTGCAGATGAGTTGCAGCATATTTCACAAATGTTAGTTACACTTTCACGCAAAAAGTAAGTACTGAATGGATTTTGATGAAACTTTACAATAATATAGCTTATACATCAGAATAACACATATTATTATCCGTATACTTCCGCAGGAATGTTACGAATACGCGCTGTTAGTATTTCATTGATATAACAAACATAGACGACCACTGTGGCTCAGTGGTAAGCGCGTTGGCGCTCAAGCCCGGAGGTTGCGGGTTCGAATCCCGCCAGGGAACAAAAAAATATTTTCTGTGTTCCTGGGTCATGGATGTGTATTAAATATGTGTATTATATAATAAAAAATCTTAAATATATGTATAGTATAAAAGTATTAAATATATTTCCGTTACCTGGTACCCGTAACACAAGTTCCTCGAGAACTTACCACGGGACCAGATTGACGTGGTGTGAAAGCGTCCATAGATATTATTATTATTATTATTATTAAACAACTATTGTACTTACGTTATGTGCACATTTTTAATTTCATCATTCCCGTCTGTAAATGCTTTCAATGTTAAAAGGTGAAATTCTACATGAATTTTATAACTGTAAAGAAGGAAAGAAGAAGCTTCAAAGCCATATTCTTCATCTACCTACCTCAGAGTTTACCGCAGAGAAGACGAAAGTCTTCAACCAATGCGTTCTCCCCGTGATGACCTAAGGGGCCGAAACGTGGCCTCTAAATTTACGACTGGTCCGAAAATATGCCGTAGCTGAACCTGTTATGGAGCATGCTAGGTAAACACCCAGTATAGCACGCTTTGGCATAATATTTTTGGCATAAAATTGGTTAGATAGGATTCAAAACGAAGACATGAAGGCAAGAGAACTAAAGTTACCGATATCACGCGAAGATTAAGCTCGTTGAAGTGGCAATGGTTAAGGTTCAAAAGTGGAGGCAACATTTGGGTAGACGAAGTGTTGGTCGGCCATTAACCAGGTGGGAAGACGATCCCCACCATGGTTCAGGCCTTGTCGTGGCGGTGGGGCTCAGTACCTAGGGTGAGCGGTGCACCTTGGGCGAAGCTAATTGGGCCGAGGGGGCTCTTTGTCCCCTCTTATAAGAAGAGGGGACAGAAGAGCAGGGGGCAAGGGGTGAGGATGGGAACCTCACCCCACTGAACTGTCCCGACCTTGGGCGGGGTTGTTCTGTGGTGCGGGACAACCCCTCTGTGGAGGTGGCGTCGGTCCCTTGCGGGACTGACTAGCCGTCGAGGTGCCCTGTTTGTTTTCTAGATCCGGGGAACCTCACCGAAGTCCGGGCGGTGGCCGGTCCGTGATGGATGCGAGTGACAAGGGATCGGTCGTCTTGGCGTTCATTGAAGGAGGTTCAGCAGTGGACGGATAGAGGCTGATGATGATGATGATGGTAATGAAAGAAGATAGGAAATATTCTTTTAAATCAAACTTTGAAACCAAACAAATTACTTTTAGAAGTATTACTGTTAAAACCTGTGAAGTTAACGAAGAAGTATCTAATTGTGATTCTTAAGTTGGTCCAGAGTGCATACCGCATTGGACACTGAAATATTAAATTTTTAACTTTCTCAAAAACTTTTCTATCTCAGCATTTCCTACCTCCAGTGGAAAATGGAAACGTTTATGCCAGTGGTGCTGCAACTTTGGAGCTGATGAAAATTATTTTATATTTTGAGCAATAACGTTACACCCAATCACCCAATTTAAACTTTTAAATATATTTTCATAAGAAATAATATAATATAAATAAGTATTTAGTCTTAAATGAAAACTCTTTAATTATTCATTTAATTATTTATAATTAATATAGATATTTAGAAATAATGAGAGTAAACATACTTTACTCTGTATTTTGTAGCACTGACTTAATCGGGAGAAAATTGATTTCTTATTTTTATATGCATTTTACTCATTAATGGAATAATATTTTACGGATTTTATTGCGTTTCTGTCGATTTGAATAATTTACCACAACAACGGCAGTCCTCCTGTGATAATATTGATTGATTCAATTATTTTGTTTATAAAGGCTATAGTTTTTTAAAACAGTTTTACCACAGAGTACCTATCTAATAATAATAGATCCAAAAACCGATAAAAATAACCTGTTTATAAATCTGTTATAAGTGATCAAATCTGTTTACAGTACTATCAATAATTCGAGCAAAAATGATGAATCTTTTTAGTAAAAAAAAACTATATAAAACCAATGTTCACGCAAATTTCACTCGTTATAATTAAATCATTTTTTACGGATTTTATCGCGGTTTATTAAGTTTTTTACATTATGGAGGGGTAATTAAAATATTGATCTATCATAGGGTGGTTTTGAATAACTTGCTGTAAAGTATCCGAAACGTCGAGCATGTAAAAAACTTAATAAACCGCGATAAAATCCGTAAAAAATGTTTCATTATAATATATAAAACTAAACTAAAAGGTTGGTGGCTCATGCTCGACTACGAGTGGCTACTATCGATAATTCTATACAAAAA
Organism: Helleia helle; assembly: GCA_963853865.1. Lineage (NCBI taxonomy): Eukaryota > Metazoa > Arthropoda > Insecta > Lepidoptera > Lycaenidae > Helleia > Helleia helle. The sequence continues at coordinate 6,726,283 of OY971436.1, forward strand.
TTCTATACATAGTAAAAAAAAGTATATAAAACTATATAAGGTTTGTCACTCATACCCGAAATTTTTTAATAGAAGAGGGCACAAACGGACAGTCGTTTAATCTGGTCGTAAGTGATAAGTGACATCCATTATAGCGGCCGCTACTTCATTAGCGTTGCCGGCTTGTGTTTGTAAGTGACTATTGTCGACATTTCGACAAAAAAGTAGTAAATCATTTTACTAAAAATAATTAAAAATAAAGTAAGTATATAAAACGATAAACTGAAAGGTTGGTGATCCATGCTCGACTATGAGTAGCCACTCTAAGCCGTACTTGCCAATTCACATCACTTGCAAAACTCTCTTCCGTATTTATGTCCGTTTGGAATTCCACCTGATCCCAGCTTGAAAGTCCGTGGCGGAATATAAGTTATTAAAAACCTTAAAGTCTTTATTTGCGGATTTTTATTAGCTCTTAAGTCCAGAAACGGAATAGTTCTTATTGTATTTTTCCCAGGGACTGACTTACCAATTTTACTTACCCATTTTTAAAATTATCGGGATTTTTCTTTTTTTCTCGGATTTCGTAAGTAAACCAACGTAAACCATTTTTTTTACGTTGGAAAATCTTAAATGATACCATACATACCACTAAATGCAAAACGGGTAATTTTTTAAAGCCTATTAACATATAGACCAACCTTGTTCTACTGGGCCTTTCTATGGAAACAGCCGACTGCAACACATGAGACAGACATGCAATCAGGTAAAAAATCCATCACATCTATCTAGTATCAAATACAATCATTATCAGCCTTTATCCACTGCTGAACATAGGCCTCCTAAATGAACGCCAAGACGACCGATCCCTCGCCACTGGCATCCAACACGGACCGACCACCGCACGGAGATCGTCTTCCCACCTGGTTAATGTCCGACCAACACTTCGTCTACCTAAACGCGGCCTTCACTCTTGAACCTTATTGCCCCATCGGCCATCCGTTCTCCTGAGTGTGTGACCAGACCACTGACACTTCAACGAGCTTATTTTTCGCATGATATCGGTAACTTTAAGTCTCTGGCGGATGTCTTCGTTTCGAATCCTATCTGCAAAAGAAAAACACAGCAAAGCACGCTGCACAGCACATTGAGCTACGGCAAACATACTGAATATCGATAATATCGACTAAATATTGTTATGTACAATATCGATAAAATTGTAGATACAGCCCTATCTCCTATCTTATACTCTTACAATAAGACCTAAACACGAGATCTGAACGTTTAATTACCTTTGTTTCATTTGGGAGTATGAAACAAAATGGAAGACACTGATATATTATATTAAGGCAATATGAGGTGGGGCAAACATGAAATATAATATAATTGTGCAGTTTAGGTACTTTTAGGTTGGGCGCAAATTAACTTCTGATGGATTTTAATAAGAATCATAATTATTATAATAACCCATTATTCAATAATTGTAAGGGCTTTCCATCGCTTCGTTATCTGATTTCTAAGAGCGGTGATAACTTTATCGGTGAAAGGAATGCGCTCGTTTTGCGTGCGTCTGCAGTGTGAAACAGTAGTGCTGTGTTTCGAAAAGCTGGACAGGTGCAATTACTGGCACCGAGACAACTTCTATTGGCAACTTATTCATGCATTCATAGGTTAATCCCTCAACTTGTTTAAGTTCATGTGCGACGCTTTCCTATCAGATCTTGTCTGACAGACAACGCGTGAGTTCGGGTCTGGAACAAAAGTTTATTTTGGGATCTTATGAACAAGGCATTCGCTGAAAAAGCCGAAATAAAAGATAACTTAAAGCAGCAGCAGCTATAAACATTCTATTGCAAACAGTTATTTAAATATATTTCTGGTTGAATTATTTATAGACGGTCGATATTGGCAACTTCAGTTAGTTCATCTGTTTGTCTATCCCAACCATCAAGTATATAACCGGATAGATTAGTAATGTGAGCCATATAATTCCGAAACTGGTCAGTGATTTGTCACTGACATAATAGCGATACAACCAACCAGTGATCTGTATGTTCGTCCCATCAGATAATTAGAGCCAATCATCAGAGCTAGCGCAGCCTCACAGCACTTGGCGGAATCTGTTTTCAGACTCTATCATATACATCCCATAAGCGAGATATAAGCCTAATTTTCCCTAACAATGCCTGATTTGTACCCAAATTATTAATTTGCGGGTAGACCGAAAATCTAACACGCACACAGTTTCTGGAACAATACATAGTTGTGTCAAGTATAAGACTGCTCTGGAAGATTCTATAGCGAACTTGAAGTTGTATTGTTTTACTGTTTGAATTTCAATTGGGTCGAGCAGACGTGTTTAACCCTTTTTTACCATAATATTTTAAAGGGAATATTCGTTATATATGCCATATGGATGCGACAGGCAAGGGACAGCGGAGATTCGCAGAGAAAGCCTATGCTCAGTAGGACACTAACAGGCTGATGATAATGATGATGAGAATATCTTCAAATCTTACTTATAATTGTTGTTATATAGATACCTACAAGTCATGTTTCTGTAATAGCATTATTTTATCTCCAAAAAAATATGTAAACGCGAAAGTTTGTAAGAATGTATGGACGTATGGACCCCACCATGGTTCAGGCCTAGACGTGGCGGTGGGGCTCAGTAGCCTAAGGTGTGCCCAGCACCTTGGGTGAAGCTAATTTATGGGGCTTTTTGTACCCCTCTTATAAGAAGAAGGGACAAAAGAGCAGGGGGCAAGGGGCGAGGACGGGAACCTCACCCCATTGAATTTATTGAATAATATATAGGCTATAATTTATCCATGTACTCCCACGGGAATGGGAAGTACAGGTTGAAACCGCGGGGCGCTAGTAGTCTATATTTTGGAAACTGCCGCTAGCTGTTTTATGTAGCCCGGATGTTAATACACCAGGGAAGTATTTGTACACATAGCGCCTTCACATAAGTACTTGTATTTACTACAGAAAATATAATCCATTCCTTAAAACGGGCATAATAAGCTGTTCACGGTAATTTGGACCTCCATAGAGAGTTGCCATTAGTAACTCGGCGCTTCAGATGAGAAACAGACGTAAACTGAGATAATTACAATGGTACAGGTTCTGGTGGCGAATAATTGTTGCGAATGATTCGCCTATTCGCCAGGGAATGGCGAATATGCGGCAGCTGCTGCGTTCACACTAATGAGCCGCACACATAATTAAATATACATGCGCTCCTCACGATAATTCTCTCTGGAATAAAATCATGATCATCATTAACCTTGCTTATAGACAATCTTTCAATACGCCAAGTTGACTGATTCTCCACCCACAACCAACTACGACCGAATAATGAATATTCTCTATTAAGAATGTCCATTTAAATAAGACTGGAAATTTCGGCAAAACTGGAAGATCGGAGTCAAATATCAGAGTTTTTAATAATTAAGTACCTAATAAGCTACTGGACAGTTTACGCAGCGGTCGCGGGTTCGAATCCCGCCAGGTGCAACTTCTATGACCTATATTATATAGATGTCTGTACCGGCCACCGGGTTATGGACGTGTATATCTTATCTTATATCTTTAAATGAGCAATTCTTGTATATATATATATATATATAATTGGAATCTCGGAATCGGCTCCAACGATTTTCATGAAATTTAGTATAAAGGGGGTTTCGAGGGCGATAAATCGATCTAGCTAGGAATCATTTTTAGAAAATGTCATTTTATTTAAAAAAATACCGAGCAAAGCTCGGTCATCCAGGTACTATGTATTTATACAAATATCTTAAATTTATTTCCGTTCCTAGTATCTGTAACACAAGTTCATACGAATATAGCACTAGGTTAACGATGTGTGATTGATATTTATTAATTTAAAAAAAAAACTACACATCAAAGATAGTGAAATATAATTTTAAAAGGAAATGATAAAGTTACAATAAGCTCAAAATAAAATGGTGATGGACGAAAAGCTCAAATGTGAAAGAAAGCGTGTGATGCTCTTGATAGGATTTGTTTAGATTTTTCTTATTACTTTAGGTGCTCAGGCATAATATATAAGGTTTGGTAAAATCAATTACGGAAACTTTGGGCACGTGATCTACTGCTTGTGTAAAGAAACATATGTCTAATTCAATTATGTATACATTTTAATTGATTCTTCATTCCGTTAATATCATGAAATTTTTAAAACGTTTTCTTCATAAGTGTTTCCGACCTCATATAATATGTAAGGCACTTTCCATTATACATACGTCATCTTTAATTCATACACGGTATCGGGTAAGAAACGGTGCTCGCTCAGAATGCTTTAAAACAAATTCCTCAAATTGTTTCTTTGTAGCTCGTTTATATATTCATTCTTTTGTCTACCGTCTCGACCGAGAAATACTTTGCTGCATTCATGAAGCCTTAGGGAAATATGCGAGATAGTGGTGAGAAAAATTGGGCTTAGTTTTGAGGTCTTGTTTTTCCGCAAACCCAACACCAAATGCTAAGCGATAAAAAAATCGTTGAAATTATGAGTTTTTCATTAAACTTGAATAAACAGTCATGCCCTGAATATTTTTACAAAGAAAAAACTATTTTTCTAAAATCAAATCATTAAAAAAAACTACTTAAGCGCTACGCAAAATTTTTCTGTGACCTTCTTTTACGTACCGCTTAAGTAGTTTTTTGATTTTACCACACTATTCTTTTTTAAAAAACGACCAGTGCGTTTCTTATAGGCTACAAGTCCTAAGTCATCTTTTACAATACGCTACATGGTTCTAGGTGCTATCTTCATCTCCCGAGATACATTTTTTTGCTTTCGCACAGGATTTCTTAGAATACTTTCCCCGCCTTTTTCGTACGAACACTACGTGGACGGCCAGATCTTTTTCTGTCTACACAGAGGTGCTACTCCATTTTAATATTACAAAATATTTTACAATGTATTGGCGCGAAATGAGAAAACCCAATCATATAAAAATTACAGATTCCAAATTCAAATTTAATATTTTGTTTATTTTTAATTGTAACAGTATTTATGGCCAGACTATGTATATATTTTTGAAGGGAAACTTCTTTGCGCGCATGAGGGTAAATTTTGTCACGAAAATGTGCAACGTTTTTGTCCAAGAAGAGGAAGAGAGTGATTGAGGCTGATTGAAAGAGAGAGTGAGAAAGGGCGAACGTAGCATGAAGCACCATGGAGTGAGAGTAGGGAGCAAGCGAGTGAGAAAGATCGAGAGAAAGAGTGAGATAGAGCGAACGCCGCATAGTAAGTCTCGGAAATTTAAAGCTTTAGTATAAATATAAATGAGATTTAAAAATTATTTTGCCAAATAAGTTTCACTTCTTGTTTACTTTTACGCATGCATTTTTTTCATAGAGGCTGACATGTTAAAACCAAAACCTTTTTAAAGTGACATATCAAATAAGTAAAATAGAGACTCAATAACTCAATAAGCAATACTAACATCAATATCAAGATTCTCCCAGATAGTCTCGTTCCTGCTTTGCTCATCACTATTGTGAGACTTTTTTTTTTTTTATAGAAGAAACGGATAGTCGGTTCACCTGATGGTAAGTGAAGAGCGACATCCACAGACACCCGCTATACCAGTGGATTAGCAGGTATATTTAACATAACATATATCGTTATGTTATATTTATTATATAACATAACGATATTTGTTATAAACACCATCTATATTAGTTTGTGGATGTTTTGTATCCCTTTCTATTGCTCCAGATTTTGCATAAGTTATATTTTAGTTGGATTGGAAAACCTTTAGACTGCCATATGGTGAGTGGTCAACGTCGCCCATGACTATAAACGAGTGGGAGGTGCTCACGTAGTTTCATGCGTCTATGCTAGTCACAATCTCTATGTCAGTAATTACATTCTTTCATATTTCTCTAGAAAATGGACTAAGCAGGATGTTGGTACATGTCTCTACGTGCGACACAAGGCACCCTTTCTATATAAATACAGTTTATATGGAAAAGATAATATTATTCTCCCCAATAAAAAGATAATTAATATTTATTTCATAATTAATATTTAGACATATATATACAAATATATCTAGGTAATTTATATTTAGTTATTTACAAGTAGATATCTATGATAATAATAATAATAATATAATAATAATATCTATGGACGCTTCACACCACGTCAATCTGGTCCCGTGGTAAGTTCTTGAAGAACTTGTGTTACGGGTACCAAACAACGGAAATATATTTAATACTTTTATACTATACATATATTTAAGATTTTTATTATATAATACACATCCATGACCCAGGAACACAGAAAATATTTTTTGTTCCCTGGCGGGATTCGAACCCGCAACCTCCGGCTTGAGCACCAACGCGCTCACCACTGAGCCACGGAGATCGTCAAGTAGATATGCATTATTATTAAAAAAAACGTGTGGTGTCGTGGGACACCAGATAGGAACGAAGTCCCTTATTACAAAAATATTAATTACAAGTACTATTCGAGGTATAATGAAAATAATTATTCGGGTATACATTTTTATTATGATTTTTCTATCGATAAAAATCAGTCTTTTTTATAAATCTCGTAAAATGAGATATTATAGATATCATCATCATCATCAGCAGCCTTTATCCGTGCACTGCTGAACTCCTTCAATGAACGCCAAGACGACCGATCCCTCGCCCGCATCCAACACGGACCGACCACCGCACGGAGATCATCTTCCCACCTAGTTAATGGTCGACCAACACTTCATCTACCTTAACGCGGCCTCCGCTCTGTTAGCTGCACTGTAGATATATGATGAGCAAAATTTATAATTATAATCAAAAAGCTATATTTTACATAGTCACGTCACATTTAAATTATCTTCTTTATTCGACTACATTGAATCTGAATAATAAAATGATGGGTAATCGAATTCAAACCCGAAATCGACTGAAATAATATTGGCATAGGATATATTATTATTAGTTTGAGCCTTAGTATAAACACAGGGTGTATCTGGTAAAATATAATATTTTCTGGTACATATGTATAAATTTGGTATAAGCTAATAGTTGTGTTAACTATAAGTAAGTTGGATATAACGCGATCCGTGATGCTCGGTGACGACGAGTCCTGTTACTTTTTTGACGTGACAACGTCTTATAATTCGATGGAGCCGGCTGCACGAATGAAAAAACATGACGCATGCGGCGTTACCTCGCTGTCAGGCGCTCCATTTTCTTATGACGTTGTCACGTTCAACTATCGTCAGTAAACCGACTTTACAGTTAACCGATTTTCTTTTTTTTCTGCGCTGAGGCATCCCGCAGGGGAGTGGGTCTCCCCACGCGGGTATGTGGGATTCGCTGCGCCCGAAAGCTAGTAAGTGGAAGCAGCTCTGCCCAATAAAACCCGGCGAGTGTCACTAATGCCGGGCTTTGGTGAGGTGCCTCGGATCTAATAAACAAACAGGACACCTCGACGGCTAGTCAATCCCCCAAGGGACCGATGCCACCTCCACAGAGGAGTTGTCCCGCTCCACAGAACAACCCCTCCCAACGTCGGGTTAGTACAATGGGGTGAGGTTCCCATCCTCACTCCTTGCCCCTTGTTCTTTTTTCCCCTCTTCTTATAAGAGGGGTACAAAGAGCCCCCTCGGCTCAATTAGCTTCGCCCAACGTGCTGGGCTCACCCCAGGCTACTAAGCCCCACCGCCACGCCAAGGCCTGAACCATGGTGGGGACGAGGAGCCCTGCTGGCCTAGCATGCTCGCACGACAAAATATTGTGTACCCCTTTTCTCGAATTATCTCTCTGTCTACAGTAGCCAACATGGACATTAAGGACAAGATAAAGTAATTTAAACTTAAATAAATAAAACCGGATGCCTATTTGTTGTATACCGTGGCGTTACTCTATTATAATTATATAATTTCGGTATACGAAGAGTGTTCTCGCAGTAGCACTCTTCGTATTACGTAGTATTATAACCCTAACGAGTAATCGAGAAAATACTCGATGTAGACATTATCTCTCTCTAGTCAAGAGATATCTCGTAGTACGCATGCTAGCCCCGCTGGACGACACTCCAGAAAATGGAGCGCCTCACAGCGAGGTAACGCCGCATGCGTCATGTTTTTTCATTCGTGCAGCCGGCTCCATCGAATTATAAGACGTTGTCACGTCAAAAAAGTAACAGGACTCGTCGTCACCGAGCATCACGGATCGCGTTATATCCAACTTACTTATAGTTAACATATATATATTATTAGTTAATATATATATATATATATATATATTAAAAGATTAAAATTTTTGTTAAATAATAATATAACCTTAAGAAATTGACTATGGCTCGTGAAAATAGGAAGATTCATTTCCGATTTTATGTATTATTATTATTTTTTTCTCTTTTCCTATCTTATTATGTAAACTCTTTTTTGTTCTTTATACCTATTTATTTGTAATGTTCATCTGCACTGTGGTGCCATGTTTCGTTTGCTGAATAAAGTTTATTCTATTCTATTCTAATATTAATAATTACAACCAAATGGAACTCTAGAAGGTATATTACAATGCTTCCCTCTACAAATAACCACATACTAAAAAGTACGAAGACCACAACATTAATCACTAATATTACAACATATTATTATATTCTTTGGGAGGCCTATGTTCAGCATATCCACAACATATTATACAGAATGGATTTTTGAGATGGGTCGGTAAGGGCAGGTACCTTAACCGTTACAGTTACAGGAAAAAGTTGCATTCACAGATTTTTAAGAAAGTTTACGGTCAGCGAAAAAAGTGCTAAAAAAAAAAAAAATTTTTTATGCCTAACGATCATCCTACTTTGTATGGGGATCAAAAGACTCTACCGGATCATTTAAGGTTTGAGTACTAGAAATGTCAGAAATCGCCAAAAACATTTAGACTCTGTATAGACAGATGGGGGCTGATAATGATGATGATATCCACATCGCTAGTATCTACACTACACTACACCTCTACAATAATCACTGCTGTATGCACAACGCTCTACGTTACAATGTATTTGTAATCGTATACATACGTCGTTTTAGTTCCCAAATCCTGCCGAGAAAATGCCTTACATGGATTCATTTATTTTATACAGGTGGTTTTGTGTTTGTTTTTATATTGTATTTTATGTAGGAATAGTAAAAAAACCGTAAAGTAACAGCAAACATAAGTGTCAATAACTTTTACATTGTGTGTAAAACGTAACAAGTCTTATTGTTTATAGTGTTTGTTTATCGGGTCAAACGTTTGATAACTTTCTTTTTATGTTGAGTCCCACATAACCTCCACAGGTCCCATGGACTCTGTGATATTAATAACGCATCTCATCTCATTCTCAAAGATAAAAAGGACTTTAGGGCTGGCTAATTTCTCAGCTTTGGTTTACTTTTTCCATAAGACTTCTTTTGTATTCTCTAAGCTACATAATATTATGACTACGCAAAAGCTACGATGATCACGGTATGATGGTCGCTACGCTAGATGCTAAGACGAACGCTACGAAAGCAACGATAGTCACTACTCACTTTTATGATCAAATCGGTAGATGTTAATATGAACGCGACGCTGTAGGTTACGTCGGATGTTGTGATAGTCGCTACGCTAGATGCTAAGACAAACGCTACGAAAATATAATGTTGGTCACTTCGCTAGTCGCTACGATAGACGCTACGTTGTATGTTATAATAGTGTATATTAGGGTTTCGCCCCTTAAAAATAGTAAAACAGATGAACAGATACTGTTTGTAGGTCAAACCAAAACCTAGATATATAGTAATTCCCATTGACGTAGAATCATAAAATCTGGCAAGAAACTAGGTCTCCAGTATATGCGAAGGAAAAATGTGACATTGATATTTTGTTACATTACACCTAGTTACACTTTTAAGGAACCCTTATCACGCTAATCAGACTCGCACTAATCTAGAGTTTATTATTGTATATGTACACTATGTCTATATGTATTGTATACATACACAAGCTATATAATAAACATTTTAAAATAATAAATGGTATATTATTTAACATAAAACAAATCCGTGAAAGTAGTCTTAGATATAAAAGAGAATGTTAACTGTTATTTATGTTTCGTGAATTAGCAGACGAGAAATGTTTTCTCGGCGATGTATATCACTGTCGCGAGGCCGCCGTGAACCATCCGTGCCTTTTAACGGGATGAATATTTTACCCAGGCACTGGAATTAAGACATGCCGTGTACCTGTGATAAATAATATATTATATGCTCACACGATCTTAGCTGTGAGGACTGTTTCTATCCGAGCACGGACTTTGTTTCTTTGTTCTGGGCTTGCTCATACGAACTTAGCTATGATAACTATTTCTGTTCGTGCTGGTAGACTTCGTTTGTTAGTTTGTTCGGGGTTAGATCATTCAAGAGCTGTGAGAGCTGTTTCTATTATTTCTAATATAATTCTAATTATAGAAAAAAAACCCTAGTCCCTCGCTTAAGCGATGTGGTTCTTGTATAGTATGTAAAGTAAGTAGTATCACTTTATATATAATTTTCCAAAATAGTATTTAATAATGTAATCATTAACTTTATGGTTTAAACATGGACAAAATTTATAATACGTTATTAAAAGATTTTACTTTTTTATATAAAATTCTGCTTCTAACGGGATATTTTTAACATCTCTACCATCTAGGTAATTATAAAATTTGAGTATATTTAAAGTTAATCATTAAATGATTAAGATTTGAATTGAAGAAAACTATTTTGTTTCTAAATATAGAAAGTAATTCTTTTCAGGCTTTAATGCCTTAAAATAGAATGTTAGAAGAACAGTAAAAAGGAATCCTGTTACAGATTCTCTTTTTGCGAAACATTGGCGAGATTACGAAAGTTTTAAAGAAACTTCTAACTTGGGTTTGGCACAGAAAAACTTATTCTAGATGTATTTTTAGTCTAGGACACCTAAGTTCATCGAATAAGATATTTTATTTTACAAGCTCTTCGCCACAGTTTTACTCGCCCCAATATTAAAATTTTTTTGCATAAATATTTAGTTTTTGATCCCACCCTAATATGGCCTTATAACCCTCTCTCAATCATGAATATTATTTATATACAGCTGGTAGTTTTGGAGATTTTAAATAAACAAACTCCATTTTTCAAATATTGTATCTGTTTCTAAATTAAATCAATAAGCATATTTTAGTATTATTACGACTTATTATTTTTTCGTAGATTGTTACTCTATTTCCGTAACTATTATAAAAATATGAAATTCATAAAACGCTGTCACGGAGTCGTAGTGTTATAAAACTGAAAACGGATATTTAAATTTTATAAAGTAGAAATATGTGACGGAATATTTAATGGATACGATTTTAATGTGAAGTATTATTACAAATCGTGTTATGTACAACTTCTAAACTTTGTTTTAAAAAGGAACTCCTGCGAATACATACATTAATTTATTAACATGTTTGTTTGTATGTAATTTACATTTTATATTTCGTAAATTTTCTTTTATGACAATGTTTTCCTGATAGAAATTGGTTTGAAGCTATGAAGCTTTTTTTTCTCCACTCAGGAGATGACGTTGCGACATTTAATCGAACTATATTACATTCTTAGGAGGGATGTGCTTGTACCGCGCTATTGTCTGCATGGGTACCACCATCTTGCTTGATTCTCCCGTGAACCAGCTTTCCTGTGTTTCGTAGGGAAGTGCAAGACTGTCAGTGGAATTAACTGCACCGGGGCTTACCATAGGCAACACATGAATGAGTTGCCTGGGACATTCCGGATGAACTCGCCACGTTGACCACTTACTTAGCTATGTTGTATGTATGTAAACTATGTTCATGGGCGATGCTGACCACCATCAAACATTTAAGTCTTTCCTTTTTATAATAATAATATTGTAGATGATTCGTATCTGTCAGACGTTCTATGACATATAACCTTTTTTTGCATGCAGGTAAAGCCGTGAACAGCGGCTAGCACAAAAGTAAAAATTATTAGAGACATAAATCTCGTTCCTTCAGTTTCATAATCTTTTAATATTGGTTGAACTTCGCCTTATCCGAGATATATCGTCTAAGCCCGCTCGACTTCTGAGAACTTCTCATTAAGAAGTTTGGACCAATAACTTCGTGAGAACGCATTACAAACAAACGTTGTTGAATTATTTTCATATTGTAATCATTCAAAATGGATTTTAAGGGAAGGTTGTTAATAATTGCGGGTTACAGGGAGTTTTGAAATAATTTATACGAATCCTAACTAGGTTTAGCTCACGTCACTGTTTGATTATAAAGGTTATGTTACTGGTGGGAGCATGGGTCTGCTGGAGTATCACCATCCTTTTTTTGTCAAACAGCATTGATGTGTTTCGATAAGAAGAGCAGGACTGGCAGTGCAAATACTGACACCGACGATATACCATTTTACGCCTCTAAAGAGGTTTTATTAAAAAAATAACACTTTTTACAAACTCATTTAAGTAGGTCAACCATTATCTGGTTATGGATTTTTTTCTTTTATTTTGAAACCTTTGAATTTTTATTAACTTTGCTATAAATACAATTCCGGAAAAATATCTGAATTAATCTCTACTATTCTGGCCGCGCCCAAAGAAGTTTTACTTAAAAAATCTGAGATACATTCTGGTCGCGCCCAAAGAAGTTTTACTTCAAAAATCTGAGATACCTTCTGGTCGCGCACAAAGAAGTTTTACTTAAAAAATCTGAGATACCTTCTGGTCGCGCCCAAAGAAGTTTTACTTAAAAAATCTGAGATACATTCTGGTCGCGCCCAAAGAAGTTTTACTTCAAAAATCTGAAATACCTTCTGGTCGCGCACAAAGAAGTTTTACTTAAAAAATCTGAGATACCTTTTGGTCGCGCACAAAGAAGTTTTACTTGAAAATGCACGCTGGTTTTACATTATTCTAATAAAAACGTACTGTGAGTGGAGTGATAGGCGATATTTCAAGTGCTCATATAAAATTCAATACCTTTAAGAGACACCGCCATATATCATGCCTTTTGATAAAATTCTGTAACAGGTAGTGCCATGCTGCTTTACAGTCGAATTGGGTCGACACGACCGGGGTGGTGGTGGTGGTATAACACCTGCGTCAAGTGACAGCTATGCTGTCGCGTTTCGTGCGGTTTTTGGGTGGATAGGGAAAAAGAGGGCAACGCATATGTATAATCTCTGGTTGTTCGGATGTGTATGGGCGTCGATAGTCGCCAAAAGGCTTCGACTGTTCGTTTGTCCTCATATGCTATAAAAAAGTACGCCCGGAAAAAAGTAAGAGATGATTTGCAAAAAGATAAAAGTTTCACATGCGTGGTAAAAAAAGGTAAACAATTTACAATCATAATTGTTTTTTATTTTATTGCAGCTGGTATAATAATATAATACCAGCTCCAATAAAAATAAAACAATTACAATATAATAATAATATCAACCCTTATATGTTTGGACATATAAGGGTCACCCGTGCCCAGCAGTTGGCTGCTGGGCACGGGTCTTCTCCTCGAAATCAGGCGAGGAGGGTTTTTGGCCATAGTTCACCGATGTGCTGGCCCAATACAACCCGTATTGAAACTTGTGGGTGCTTGTGGTGTGGTGAACTTCATACACCTTCAAAGAGTTTTAATCTTATCAGGTATGCAAGTTTCCTCACAATGTGTCCACCGGTGAGCAAGCGGTGGTCTCGTGTTCAGGTGCACATGGAAATATAGAAAAACACATTTCGACCGTGCACGGCCTCTATCTATCGGTGTGTATCTAAGAGCGATATTGGCGTCTTTTTAATTTTTATACCACATTGACACAGTCAATAGACAACTATTTATTAACTACTATTATTATAAATATCGTCATAATTGAAGAAAAGTATGTACTCGAATGTCTTGTTCACGAGATTTATTGTGTAAAAGTGAAAATCATGGTAAATATACCGTTTTAAATAATAAAAAAAAAAAACAATAATAATTTAAAATCTTTAATCGTCCGAGCCACAGGTAAAACTTAGTATGTATGAGAGGGAAGAGATAAAAGTAGGTTTTATAACAAACTCCGTTATAAACCTTTCAGTATCGCGCCAACAGGAATCACGCGTCCCGCTTACGGTCTTTCGTACCGATAGTACAGTTTGTGTGGCTTTTTCATGGTTTAAAAAGCTACAAGGAGGATTGAAAATAGGAAAAGTCGAGTATTAGAAAAAAGGGAGCAGCTTTTAGACCTGAGAATTTAAACTCACTACTTTATGCTTGGTTATTTATTATTTAATTAATTAGAATAATTAGGGGGTTCTTGCTAACAAACCTATATCAGATTAATTAATTAATATAGTTTAATATTTTCATTTTAAAATAATAGTTATTATTTAACTATATCACGTTGTACTATGAATTTTATTAATATTTTTTATTATTGATTTGTTTTTAATTATGCACTAAAGTAAGTAAAATAAATTTGAAAGTGTGAATAAATTTGCATGCACATGATTACTGAAACTGAAAATGTACTGTGTAATGTAGGATTAAGCAAGAAATATTGGCTTTTTTATTTTTGTTTATTTATTTAATTAGAAAAACATAATATATTTAGGCATATGTTTTGAGGGTTAAATAGGATACTTATATTTCATAAGTATTGTATTTGTTATTTGTTTTGTTAAGGAAGTGAACTTCAATCAAATATGACAACGCAAAGACTAAATTTTTTTAATGCCTTTCTCGCACCTTTTTATTATAAATAATATTATGACTGACACAAATTTTGCTAACTTTAGGTAGAAGTAGATAGATCTTTAGCTAGATGGAATATCGATCCCAGTGCAACGAAGGAAAATAGGCTGATGATGAGCAATGACTGAATTAATTTCTTTTCTGGTCTGATAGACCAAAGAGGTTTAACAGGTTGAAGTAGCCAGTTCGGACATGTTATGAGAATTGCGAGGAAAGATGTGAATCATGTGCTATACAAGTCCCGGAAAGGTTAGGTTATGGAATAAGATGGATTATGTTAGAAATAGAAAAGTAGGGGACATGTTCAGAGATAAATGTGAAGAATGACCACACGTGAGGTAATGTGGAGTTATATAATCGCCGCGGATGTCCGCGATGGACGGACAAATGTATTACAGCATATAATTTATAAAGCGCGTTCAGAGCAACGCGGCTTAGCACTATATAACGCCTTATACTGGAAGACATTTATGCAGTTCAAAATCGAAATGACGGATTGCTCTTCTAAGAAATGTTTTTGGTCATTTTTATGAAAATCCCTAAAAATGGTTCTGATAATATTATCATTATAGGAATATTTCTATTAAAAATAGAATACTCAATAAAAGAGTATTCTATAAATATGAAATACGAGATACAAAAAAAATATTAATGGATACATGCAAGTGGCAAGGGATCGCCGTCTTGGCGTTCATTGAGGGAGGCTTTTGTTCAGCAGTTGACGGATGGCTGATGATGATAATGATGATGAAAGAACATTAATTTATCCTCATTAATAAAAAAATATTTGTTCTTAATATAGCAAAATCTCTCTTTTTCTTTCTCTCTCTTTAAGAGCCTGGCTTTTCTCGGTGGAGCAGTCTTCCATGCTCCATAATTAGGTTGCTTAGAACGGTGGGTAATGACATATTTCTTGCCAGTACTGATACCGCTGTTGCCATGTAATCTTGTCGCTACTAGGTCGGGGACTGCTTATTCGTATATTCGCAGCCAACCACCATATCTGATGACCGTTTCACTATCCGACACCTGTAGACCCCGTAGATAGCCTGCAGCTAACCCTCTACAAATATAACAATATAAATAAATAAAAAGTTCGTACGTACAAAGTACACATGTCAGAAGTGAAACTTATTTGGCAAACTAATTTTTAAATATCGATTATATTTATACTAAAGCTTTAAATTTCCGAGACTTGTGATGCGACCGTCGCTCTATCTCACTCTCTCTCTCGATCTTTCTCACTCGCTTGCTCCCTACTCTCACTCCATGGCTATGTGCTTCATGCTAAGTTCGCATTTTCTCACTCTCTCTCAATCGGTCTCAATCGGTCTCAATCACTATCTCCCTCTTGGACGAAAACGTTGCACATTTTCGTGACGTTTCATCAGTAAAAGTTTACCCTTATGCGCGAAAAGAACTTTCACTTCAAAAAATATTGTTGAAGTTTTTACTATATTAAAAGTGAATAAGGAAATCAACGGGCTATGAAGAATAAGGAAAAGGGTAAATACAATTTGATGTTTCGTAAATGAAGTCGGGCTTGATTACGGGCCTATTTAAATGTGCCCCAGGCCAAACCCTTGTTATGGATTCGTTACGGCCTTATAAGTTATAATGCTGTTTTATATTTGAATAAGGTTAAGCCTTGTGGGCCAGTGTAGGACTGGCCTTTTTATTTGGCTTTGATACGGTTCCGTCTTATACAGACAGAAGTATGGATTACGTTCCATTTATATCAACTGAGCTTATGTTTGAAAATGCTACGAAAATGCTGCTGGTGGGTTAGCCAAGATGCCATTCTATAATCGTAAACGCTAGTAGAAAACTAATAAATGCATGAAAATGACATTTTACATCGATAAATCACGTGGTCTTAAATGTTATTTCTATAAATTTATTAGTTTTCTACTAGCGTTTAGGATTGTAGAATGGCATCTTGGCTAACTCACCTGGATAGGAAAGTATTTGAATTTATTATGAATACAGGAAGACACCTAATTATGTAAAGTCACTTATAACGATATATATTATGTATTACTAGTGTAATGATTTTCCCCACCATGGTTCAGGCCTTGTCGTGGCGGTGGGGCTCAGTAACCTAGGGTGAGCGGTGCACCTTGGGCGAAGCTAATTGGGCCGAGGGGGCTCTTTGTACCCCTCTTATAAGAAGAGGGGACAGAAGAGCAGCGGGCAAGGGGTGAGGATGGGAACCTCACCCCATTGTACTGTCCCGACGTTGGGAGGGGTTGTTCTGTGGTGCGGGACAACCCCTCTGTGGAGGTTGCGTCGGTCCCTTGCGGGACTGACTAGCCGTCAAGGTGCCCTGTTTGTTTTCTAGATCCGGGGCACCTCAACAATGGCGGCATTGGTGGCACTCGCCGGGTTTTAGTGGGTAGTGCTGCGTCCATTTACCAGCTGTCGGGCGCAGCGAGTCCCACATACCCGCGTGGGGAGACCCACTCCCCCGCGGGATGCCTCAAAGCATTACCCGGCGTTAAAGAAAAAAAAAAGTGTAATGATTTTGAATCCGAAAAATATATCTACAATAAGTTGTGAATTTGACTATTTCTTATGATATAAATCAGTGTTTATTTTTAAGGAATTGTTGAAATCAATTTATTTTTGTATTAAAATTTTTATACTCATTATAAGATTAAGAAGATTGCCATTGTATGGTAACTAACGATTAGCTTGGAGGCGGTATCTCCAACCGACCAGAAACGTAATAATTATATTATTTAAAAACATTGTTTCTGGTTTTGGCTTATAAATAGTTTGTTGACTTCTTGAAAAGGGCAGGCAGCATTCAGTAGTTTTTGCGTGAAAGAGTAACAAACATACATCCATGAGCAAGAGCGAATACACTAGATTCATATAGCTGATCACTGGAAAGGTAAAAGAGTCACATCCTTTATTTTCATATAATATAAAAAAACCTATGATTTTGTATTATATTATAAATGTTAAGTAAGTACCTATTTATATATAATAAAAAGTGTCTGTCCTTGGCGGGATTCAAACCCACGCCTACGGGTTGCTACACTTACCAAAGTGGATTGCGGAAATATTGATATTAATTCATACATTACTTAATAACAATGAAATATGTTTTAATAATAATTGTTTGACAAAAGTAATTAATTATTCGAATCGTCAAGAAAATATTTAATTATTTCGAGTGTTGTAACTTTTTGATTACATTTGATGGAATGTAATTAAATTATGTATGAGGCATGAAACGTATGAAGCTGACAAATGTTCAGGCTTTTAAAACTTTCATCACTTGGTTACGAGTTTTGAATTCCATTTGAAAACAATTTCAACAAAATTCGCACAAAGGTATGAATTCATTGTTTTATGTTGGATTGGTCAACGAAGTCTAGAGCGAGTGAATATCGCTTGGTCACCTGTAAAGGAAAACATGGTGAGTACAAACTTAACAACAATAAAATAAATACAAGTAACAAATAAATAAAAGTAGTGACAGCATGTGATATTTACCAGCCTCAATTTCGAGAAAGGCTCATTTTCAACAGCATATAATCGATTAAGAGGACGCCTCGGTAATTTTGTGGTCAATAATTTCAATTTATTTCAGTAATTCCAAAACACATGAAAATATAAATTGGTGACCTGGATAGTTCATGATATAAGCCTTATTTTTCTAATTTTCGAAACACGATTAGGTAACTTTTGTAACAGAGAAAAAAATATCAAACATACCTCTTATTAAAAACAGATTCACATCTTATGGGCAAACGGGTCCGGTTTAAGCCTCTTAATTTTCTTTGTAGATGAGTTTATACATGTTATTTAAAATTGTCATATGAATTTCTCCAATTATCGTTTTTAACGCAATTATATAACAAAAACCATTTTGCCGTTTACGTCTTTTAGTTATAAGCAGCGTATGTATGAAGACCTTGTCCCGCTCAAGCCGCTCAGTCCCCTCGTGACTATTGTCAGCGAAGGGTCTGTGCCAGTTCCTCGCTAGTTCATTTCACGAATTTATTTAATGGTTTTATTAAATGTCTAAATTGTTTGTTAGCAAAATGTCAAAATATGACACAAAAGAGGTTTAAAGTTTACATCATAATATTTATTTGTAATTTATAGATATAGGTAATTTTAACTTCACTTTCTTTTTGTGTCAAAATATATTCTGATAAGTATTAAGTGGTATTATTTTAAATACATATTTATTATATTTTAGAAAACAATGGTTGGAACAATGTTAGGAGAATAAAACAATGGAGTCGTCATCTGATTGCAATAGAAATAAAGAAATGTCGGCAAACTTTTTGAAAGGGCACGTATGAAAGATTCTTTTTTTTTTTCGGATGGATCTATGCTAACATCATGCACATACAACAACAACATATGCTACATCGGATTAGTGTGAGCCCATTTGGCTAAATTTTGCTTTGTAAAAGTTGGGGGTTGCCCCCCGCCAACCGTGCAGTCTGCGAATACATGGCCTTCTGGCGTCGGTTTGGTGAAAAATTCCTTTTTTTTTTGTCCATTTACAATCAGCCTCATAGCTTTAATTAAATCTGTTGAACTTTCTGGACGTTATATTTTTTATATCACCGAAACACTAATTTATTTTGTATCTTCTAGAAATCAAGACACCTTACCGAATTACGCAGAGTTACTCAATGTCTTGCCCGCATAAGTTTTTGTTACTATGTATTTATAAATATTGATTATAGATAGAAGAGGGGGCAAACGGACCGTCGGTTCACCTGGTGGTAAGTGAAAAGCGATATCCACAGACACCCGCTATACCAGATGATTAGCAGGTGCGTTGTCGGCCTTTCGTATCGGTTCAGAAATACGTAGGTGGCAGCGGATTCTATTTAATCGTCGTGCGATTCAGGAAATGCCGTAAAATCGAGTTGTTGTGGGTTTTCGGACATCGAGATGGTGTGGGTGAAATTTGGTAAATATCCGGTGGAGGAATTCACCTCCAGGTATTAGTCCGAACAATGTTTTATGAGGAATTCCTCATAAAACTCCCCGTGGTAAAGCGGTAGATTTTTTTTTATAGAAAAGGGGGCAACCAGATAGTCGGTGTTAGATAAAATGCAGAGCGATCCGACATCTCTACGCAGCGCTAAATAATCAAGTTGATTGAACCTTACTATCGGCGACGATTCGAGCCGCACGGCGTTGAACGCAGTCAAATGGAAGAAACTGATATTGGGGCGGTCCAGCCTAGAGGTGAGAGCTGTATTCCATGTGAGGCCGGATCTGCGCCTTGTATAATTGTGGGCGGTGTGAAGGCATGAACTACTGCTTCGCCCTATCCGCACGCCTAGTTTTTTATAAGAAACTCGGCGTGATCGATAAAAGGCTATCCATATGACCATGAAATTGCACATCGCTCCATATGTCGACGCCAAGTATCCCAATGCTGGCTGAGGCGGTTAGGGAAGTGCCTTTAAATTGTAGAAGAACGACGATAGCCGATTTTTTTGCGGTAAACGCGCAAACTTGTGTCTCGTTCTGGTTAATTGGACTAGGTTAAGTCGCCCCCATTCCAGAACTTTGGCCAACAGAGACTCGATTTCAAACACAAGTTTCTTGCGACACTCATCGACTTGTTACCGAGAAAAATTAGAGCGGCCAAGTGTATAGGGCATCTCCAGTGCTGTCGTCTGCATAACACTGAATGCCGCTAGTTTGCAGCATATCATTGATATGCAGAAGAAACAAGGTTGAAAATAGTACACAGCCTTGCGGACCACTAGAATTAACAGACTTGAGATCCGAGCATGCACCGTCGACAACGACCTTGATGTTCCTGTATGCCCAAAAACTGATGATCCACTTACATAATTTCTCGGGAAGCCTTCACTATGTCTAAACTAACCGCCAACGCTTCCCCTTTGGTCTCAACTGCTCCAATCGCTGCGTTAGGAATATTAGAAGATCACCAGCTAAGCGATTCCGTTGAAAGCCATATTAGCGATCGCTAGTCAGCTGGTGCTCCTCTAAATATCGCCGGAACTGGCAGTTAATTATGGTTTCCATAATCTTTGAGAACAAGGAAGCTATAGCTATTGGTCTGTAGTTGAACGGGTCAGAGCGGTCCCCTTTCTTAGGGATCGGGTGGATCAAAGCGGTCTTCTACGAGCATCGGACGACGCCTAATGAATAAGAGTATCGGAAAAGACGGGTAAGGACGGGTGTCAACTCAGGAGCACAAGTTTGTAGCACTAGCCGAGGGATGCCGTCAGGCCCACTCGACTTATGAATTTCCACCGAAAAGAGAGCTTTGCGCACGGAGATCGGCCTGAAAATTATTTCCGACATTGAGGTGTGGTACCAGTCACCGAGGGACCGTCGGTGGTATTTTTTCCTGGTCATTCAAAGTCGAGTTGGAAGCAAAAAGGGATCCTAGAAGATCGGATATCTCCTTAACGTTATGGGCCAACGAGTCATGTGATGTGATGGTGGGGATGGCTTACAAAAATTCCCTTGAACAGCCTTGGCGAGCGATCAAAATGCACAAGCTCCCGAAGGAAGTCGAACCAATCTCTCACCAATTCTGTTTACATGCTCCGCTTTTGCCTCAGCAATAGCCCTTTTGAAGGACGTGGAGGCAAATTTATACTCCTTTTTTAATGCGCTGGTCTTAACATCCTGGAACATCGATCCATTGGCCCACGCTTGGTAGCTTACCCGCTAATGGCGTGTAGCAATATTACACAGTTGACCAAACCAGGGCTGGGATTTGCCGCCTATAGGCACTGCAGAGCTTGAAATGAAAAGCTCCAAGGCTTATAGCGCCATCTCGGCAACAAAATCGGCAACGATGTCTGGGTCATCCAGCGAGAAGCAAATTCGCCCCCATGGGTAGGATGCAAAAAAGGATCGCATCCCATTCCCATCAGCTGACCTATAGTGCCAAACACAGCGGCAGCCCGAAAAACGAGGCCGTGATGGGCTTGCAACTGGCACTGAACTACGGATCAGACAATGGTCCAACGAGCCAAGTCGAGTCGAGCCACTTGGTGTGATGGACGTTGAAATCACCAAGTATCATGATCTCTATGGATGGGATCTGTTGTAGCACGGAATCTGTAGCCATTTGGATGTACTCCATTAGTCGATCGGTTTTATCATTACCGCTGTGGGACCTATATAGGGAAGTATAGACGCGGGGATGGTCGTGCACGATGCACAACCAGAGGATGGAGAGGTGCCTTCAAGACTTTCAAGACTACCAGGCGATGAGAGCAGACATCCTCTCTGACATCCGCGCAAACTCCAGACCGTGGTACAAAAAAGTGTTCTCATTTGTACCCCGAACAGGAGAGATAAGAAGTATCAGCTGGAGAGGATATCTGAGTCTCGGTCAAAAATAGAAGGGCCAGCTTCGCCATCTGGAGGTGGTAATGGACGATGTTAAGAAGTCCCCTGAGGTTACAGAAATCCACGGTCATTGTGGTAGGGAACTTCTGTCGACTGCTCCGTTTGACCCCGGGCAGTTTTTGTCTTGAGCACAGATTCCCCAAGAATTTGCGGAGCTGCCCAGGTTTCCGGGTTCAAGTACCTGTCCTGAACCCCGAAGCCTAGAGAGGGATTCTCCGGTGCTTTCGCGACCGGTACCCTACTGGGGAGTCTTTGCATAGTCTGTGCTGCCATGTGTGGAGGGAGGGATGGGCAACCGGATCACCAGATGTGAGAACATAACACCGTCGTCATTCGACGTCGGGTTTATGTAAGAGCGAAGCACTTATAAGCGCCAGCCCATTCAGCTGCAAATGCAAGTAATTTATGTAAGTAATTGTATAATATTAAACAATATAAACTTAATAATAATTATATAAAGTGTTTTACTGTACATTGTACATCATAATATCAATGTAAAATGAAAATATGTTAAATGTAAAAGTAAATGATAAAGAACTAGAATCATCGTATATTATCTTTTTTAATATATAAAATTTCCATGTCACAATGTTAGTTACCGTACTCCTCCGAAACGGCTTTACCGATTTTTACCAAATTTTATATGCGTATTCAGTAGGTCTGAGAATCAGCTACTATCTATTTTTCATACCCCTTAAAGTGATAAGGGTGGTCAACCCCTCAAATTTTAAAAGTTAACGCGGGCGAAGCTGCGGGCAACAGCTAGTGAAAGTATAAAATGAAATATATTTATCGAAATACAAAATGACGTTTATATGACAAAAAAACAAAATTAAAAATATATAAAATGACAACTCCAACACGTCTACGATGTTACACATGGCGCGCGATAGCTCGCAAATTGCAATATTTACGTTACTTATCGGGGTGTGCGGGGGTGCGGGGCGCGCCTGCCCGGTATTAGAATTATTGTTTACCGAGGCGTCACCTTAATTGTATACTAGTCGCTCAGCGATCGAAATACAATCTCAAAAAAAAAAAAAAAAAATCAAATTCAAATACAGTTTGACAGTACCTAAAAACTAATGCTTCAAAATTTCTTTGTAAAAAAAAAAAAAAAAAGTCAACGTCATTTATTGTGAGTTAATGGCGGGAGACATCGGGACGCGCGGTTGTGTTTTTTTGGTTTCCCGTTAATTAATTGTTATTTTGTGTTTTGTCCATTCAGAGTGGTTTTCTATAGTGTTTGTTTTAAAAACTTGATCTTTATATATTGTGATTGGTTGGCGAATCTTATGGAGTACCGTTCTGGAGTGGTTTTCTTAGTAGGGCTGTTCTGACGGTTTTCTATAGTGTTTGTTTTAAAAACTTAATCTCTGTAATATATAATGTGATTGTTTGGCGAATATTGTGGTGGACTGCCTTGTTTGGATGGAATGGGGAATGATAGTTGATTGATGGGGGCTAGAGGGACGAGGCGCGCTCCTTGGGGTTTCCCGCCATTTCTCCGTATTACAGACCGAATATTGTATTTTGTATGGCTAATAGACTAGTAGCTAATGCCTTTAAATGAAGAAAAAAATCATTTATTGTGAGAATGGCGGAAAGCATCGGGACGCGCGGTTGTGTTTTTTTTGGTTTCCCGTTAATTAATTGTTATTTTGTGTTTTGTCCATTCGGAGTGGTTTTCTATAGTGTTTGTTTTAAAAACTTGATCTTTATATATTTGATTGATTGGCGAATCTTATGGAGTACCGTTCTGGAGTGGTTTTCTTAGTAGGGCTGTTCTGGCGGTTTTCTATAGTGTTTGTTTTAAAAACTTAATCTGTGTAATATATAATGTGATTGTTTGGCGAATATTGTGGTGGACTGCCTTGTGTGGATGGAATGGGGAATGATAGTTGATTGATGGGGGCTAGAGGGGCGACGCCGCGCTCCTTGGGGTTTCCCGCCATTTCTCCGTATTACAGACCGAATAATTGTATTTTGTATGGCTAATAGCCTAGTAGCTAATGCCTTTAAATGAAAATAATAATAATCATTTATTGTTTGACATTGTCATTCATTGTTTAATACTTTGAATGTGTGCCTAGTGTGTTACATTTTAATTAATTAATTGAATGTATTTATAATGCATATTACATAAAAATAATAGCTTTCTGTAGTCCCTCCCCACTTAATCTTTAACTGTACCTAATTTCAAATTCCTCCGTTTGCGTAATCCTCTTAAAAAGGTGTACCTACAAAGATTTTCTTCACTTAAATAATAAATAACAGAAATATGCAAAGAGGTAGGAATATATAATAAGTATTACTAGGTCGTTGGAAATATGAACAACTCTTTTGATAAGTACTTTGACAGCTATATACGACGCAGGTGAACCGACCGAGTATTTTGCCTTTGAAGTACAACCACAGATATATGAGAATAACAGTAAACACACAAATTGCAAATTTTGTTATGCTACACACAGGGCCGGATTTAAATTTGTGCCGCCCTGGGGCACTGAATAAAATGCCGCCCTATGACTTAAATTTTATTTTAATAGTTTTGATATCTTATTTTTTAAGAATTAGAATAACTGATTGATTGCTGGAAATTTATTATGTATTATATAGCATTTTTATTTATAATTATTCTTTATTTACTCATATATTTTTTATTTATTATAAGTTTTGCACTAAGAACGACTTATATTAGTATTACATAATTTTTTTCACAGGCAAACTCGCCTAACTTTTTGAATTGCAAACTGGGAATCTTCACAATCTAAACGTTGAAGCACATCTGATTCTATGCATAGAATAGTTAAGCTATTGAGTCTATTTGCACCCATTGTAGCAATAACTTAAATTTCCTATATTATAATATACAAAATTTTAATGTGAAATAAAAATAAAAATATTATTATTATAATACTTGAATTATATTTCTTGAAAGATAAAATGTTTATTTAAAAGAATTAGTTAATTATATATATGTATAGAAAATTTTATCTCACTTTCCAAATTTTGCCGCCCTAGAAAATTTGCCGCCCTGGGCCGCCCGACTACCCCTAGTATAAATCCACCACTGTGCCTACACACTACATTCTGAAAAGCTCTCCATTCTTCATCATTTCATTCACACATCACTATCTTTCAGATTATCTATCTTTTTAGTAATGTTATAAATTTATTGATTTATTTATACTCCATACAGATAAATAAAATTGGAGTGTCTGTTTGTAATATTAAAACAACCGCTTTTTGTTAAATGGATATGAATGTGTACACGGTACATATACCAAAATAGCCTATTTTACCATTTTTGTATGTCTGTCTGTTCCGACTAATCTCTGAAGGCCAATTTTGATAGAACTTTCACTGGCAGATAGCTGATGTTATAAGGAGTAACTTGGGCTATAAAAATAATCATCATCAATCCGGGTACAGCTGTAAATCTAAGTTAACGCGGGCGAAGCTGTGGGCAACAGCTAGTTAATTATAAATGTCTACCATTGGATAACATAATATCATGAAATAAGTTTCTGTCTAAACTTAATACTTCTTATCGACGAAAACCGCCCACGAAAGCTAGATTAATTTATGCACGAAATTTTTCACAACTCTCCCCCGGCCTTTTCGATGAATTTCGACGTTTTAACAAACGATAAGGATTATGGTGGAAGTTTAAGACGTCTTAATATCTGAGTGGGAAAGTGCTTAGTGAACTTTTTATTTACCCCCAAGTTTAATCTTGGATCGGTGGTAATTGTTCCTGCGTTCAAATTTTTTACAACTTTTAAGGCCTGTTCAATAATTCTTTGAGGTTTTTTGTTATTAAAATTCTTTTTTAAGCTTAGTTTTTAAATTTCTTATTTGGATGTTAATTTTTTGCTAATTTAAAATTGCTGCATGCGTACAATTATTGGGATTATTTCTTGACAAGTAAAAAGTTTATTTATTTATTTTTTCGGAAGGGCTAGACTTTTCGGCCTGATGGTCTTTAAGCTCAATCGGTACAGTAAGTGAACAGATGGCTCACTTAAGAAATATTCGAAAGGGGGACGCCCCGCTCCGCGCCCCCCAGGGGGCGCGATTAATCGCGCGCGCTGCTCGGGAGAGCATGATTTGGACTAGTCAAATCCGATACGGTTGACGAATCTTTTACGGTTGAATTTAACCTATCATCATGAGGGCCGGCCCTCATCTCTCCCTCTGTGGAGGGAGGCGGGTCACGCGCGGTGCCTAAGCAATCTAGCGGTAGCGTAGTGCTACTGCTGTTAGCGCGGTCTGGGTTTGTGTCTACTCGTATCGGATTCGAACCTAAGCTTTTGCGATCGGTCCGGATCGATGTGGTTTCCATGTGTAGGGGTCGACGTCGCTTACGACCCCGAGGCTCAAGCGGTGTGCAGGTGTACCTAGCCCGTTTGTTGTGATTCTGTGTATGTTGTGACGTTCGCGTCGCGCTTTTGCGTCGTGCATTAGTAGCTGAGAGATTTCGTCAGCTGGATCTGTTAGAACATGCTTAGATAACTTATGTCTATCTATGTCTGTCTATATAAAGTTTAGAAACTATGATTTGACTACGAAAACCTGATCTCTTCTTTATGAAGGTGATAAAAATATAGTCTACGTCACCAGGACTATGATAACGAATAAATTGATACTTTATTTTTGAAAATCAGATAAGTGGTTAAGCCTAGCCCCTTAACCACTTATGGAACATGGAGACCCCCTACCGAGGCGGGATGACTCAGAGCATATCCCGGCGTTAAAAAAAAATAATGATGTGAATAAAAACAAACATACATTTATATATCGACCGCTATACTTTTAATCCTTTCGGCTTTGTAGTCGGGGGCCGTTTATGAATCACGTGACACTCGAAAAGGGAGAGTCGGCAAAAATCACGAAATATCAAAGATATTACGTGTATTTATTATTCCGTCAAACCCACGACTTTTAAGCCGAAGAGCGGCGTGTAGTCATTGTGGTAACCACCGCATATCCCCAATTTAAAAAAACGGCACGTTTTTGGATGCACCTCGGGAAAGCCTGCTGTAATAAAGGAATAATTGGTCACTGGTGCCAAGACTGAATCACACGGCCCACATCTCTCTGCTCCACCAAATTCCCCGTCAGTGACAACGTACCCGAAATCTCCACTCAAAATAAAGCAAAAGTGGAAACAGTTTGATTGGCCAATTCATGGTCACTCCGCCCAATTCCGCGTCAGTGGATAGGCACCCTAACTTGCGTCTTAGGATAGGCAAGGCGTGGACGAGCTGACTTGGCCTATATCAAAAATGGATAGTCCAGGGAGAACCATGGTAGACTTCTTGTCATCAGGTAGCTTGTTTGGCATTTTCAAGTTATTGCCTTATTGCATAAAAGTCATGTGCCTTTTTATTCTTAGAGGTATTTCATCACATGATTATTTTTTATTATCGATGTTGAAAGGTTTTTCCAACTGACATGTTCTCATTGTAGTCGCGTGGTTGAAGAGCTTTTAATGGAGGATTCCTTTGGGAACCAGTGAATAAGAATGATCTCGGATAATAGAATAATAAATTAGCTATTATGAAAAATTCCCTAGCCGTCTTCTTTGTGAAAATAATCTGCGATTTATCCACATGTTTTTCTTTTCTTTTTGTGATCGTAACTGGTCAGCGTCGTCCAAGAACATCAACGAGTTAACCTGGAAATGTCAACCCGACGCCAGGAGGCCGTGTAGTCGCAGACTGCATGGCTTGCGGGGGGCAACCCCCCACTTTAACAAACCAATAGTGAGCTAAATGGGCTCACACTAATCCGGCGAAGCATTAGGACCTTCGGGCCATTAGCATAGATCAATCCGAAAAAAAACCTGGAAATAGCCAGGCTTCAAATTCATGGGAGGTGGACCTTCGGCTCCTATTTCCAACATCGGGGGCTTTAGGTCATAAGGGTGGTGTCAGCGCTGGGCCGACGCCTTTCTAATATACAAAGGGCCCAGCAAATACTGCAGGCGGCTATACTCCGGAGTCTGTTGAAGTATATACGTACGGAGCTCCGACTTGGGTGAAACATATCACTACTAGGAACAACGATCTCTTGGGTGGCAGCCACTGTCCTGGCTGGAGCTCCAACGTGGGAACTCATGGCGTTTTTTTTTTTTTTTTTTTTTTTTTTTTAAAATCCGGGCGCTTAATGGCCCGGCCCGCGTGTCGCCTCTGACGTAATCAGAGTTTTTATTTCTTATTTATTAGTTTCCAACAATAATAAAACACATGAATTGTATATTAAATAAATATCGTAAAATAAACATTATTACGACGTCTGATGCTGGACGTATCATTTGCCAGCTAAAATATCAAGCAATGTACTGCACTGTGTGCAGTCGGCCTGGACGCGCTGTCGAAGAAAGCCCTTACTTTCCGCCTGACACAGGTGTTGTATCGGTTCGTACCTGTGTTTGTTGGCCAGGAGAGAGCCGGCGGAAGCCTGCCATGAGTGTGGCGCTGTGGGAGACTCTACCTAGCACACACTAAAGTTTTTCTCAGAAGAAATAAGCAGATTGGATTTTTCTGTTCTTTATATTTCTATGGCAGTAACTATGCAAAAAAGAGCGCGGCACATCATGTGATGTGCCGCGCTCTTTTTTCCCTCCCACCGGTAAATTGATGCAGTATTTAAACTTGTGACCTCTCTATATATAAATGTTACTCTTTATCCACTTGGCCACGGGAGTGAAACAGGTAAAAGCCCCTTAAAAGACGTTTAAGAGCCACAGTTAATATCCTGTAGGTTTATTCCTGGGGGTAAGGTTTCTTAATTAAACTTTAATGGTTCATTACTGAACATGCTCGGGAGATTTGAAATTCTATCGTATTATTAAATTAGCCGATTTTATGTATTTTATAAAATATATTTGTATATAGGTAATACAAACATTATCGATGAGTTTATAAGTGTTAATGAAACATAATTTTTTTTTGAAACAGAAAAAAATTAGAGTAGGATGAAACCCGTGTAAACGGAAGAGAAAATAACAAAAATGAAAGGCAAAAATAATTTACGGGCGATCTGAGGACAGGAAAGTGGAAGGGGTCTAACCGTCAAAAACGGCACTGGCAATGAAGGATGTGCGCGTCGCCTTTACTGTATATTTACTAACTTACTGTACCTATACTTACTGCTTTTACTTAGGCCATGTTCAGCAGTGGATATCTTAAGCCAATGCTGTCAATGCTTGTGAACATTTAGCAATATGCAGCAAAGGAAGCAATATGCAGGCGCGATCGCGGCACAGCGCAACCCATCACTGGTAAAAAGTATATTTTTTTTTATGTCTTAAGGGGCAAACGAGCAATCGGAGCCTTATGGTGACTACCGAAGCCCGCACAATTAAAAGTTATGGAGATGCGTTGCCCTCCTTTTCCCTATCCCCCAATGGGCCACCGGAAACTCATAAACCGGACAAAACACGACAGCATAGCTGTCACTTGACGCTAAATGTATATGTGTGATTTTTAAGACGGGGCAAGTGGACAATCGGTACCTAAACCAGGTGGAAAGTGCCCGCCCGAATCGATTGATGGATTTAGCTTGAGAGGTGAAGTTGGATTCGTCTTCATTGGGAGAGTTTTTAGACTTTTGGTGCTCAATTTTGTATTATAGTGGGATTATTTCAACTTTATAATGTCTGCAATTTTCAATTGTCAAATAACGTAAAATCGAATACTTAGAGCACGTGCTGAGGCATGATCGTTACGAGCTCCTCCAACTAACAACAAAACTTGCAACAAAAAGTTGCACAACAACTTATGTTGGAAAAAGTTGCCGGAAAAAGAAAAGCTAGTCGTAGAAGAAACTCGTGGCTGCGTAACATCAGAGCGAGGTTAGCATCGCGAGCGCCGCCGAAATATTTCGTCTCGCGAGAGACAAGGAAAAATATGCAGAGCTGACTGCCAACCTTCATTAGTTGGAGATGCACCTCAAGAAGAAGAAGAAGAATTTTTAATGTTTATTTATCACTAGCTGTTGCCTGTAGCTTCGCCCGCGTTACTCAACTCATATATGTCACAGCGTGATGTTATATAGCCTATAGCCTTCCTCGATAAATGGGCTATCTAACACTGAAAGAATTTTACAAATCGGACCAGAAGTTCGTAAGATTAGCGCGTTCAAGCAAACAAACAAACTCTTCAGCTTTATAATATTAGTATAGATTATAAATATTTTGTGTTTTATTTTAGGCTAAATACTAACTTTTCTTAGTTAATCACATATACTAAAGTTTTATTAGTATTAACTAACTTCAAAAAGAAAAGTTCTTTAATAACTTTAAACCTTCACGACTGAAACAGTCGAGGGGTATAATTTGTATTAACCAAACAAAAATCACTTAAAACTTTTAATGAGTTCAGTATCTGTTTATCCTGTGGGTATTAGGAGTTTAATTTCGGTTATAAAGTATCAAATTTGGTTATTTAAACGATTGTTATATTTCTTAATGGCATTATACAAAAGATAACCATCTCTTAAAACAATGAAGAAGTTTTTTTATGTAAGTTGGACCAACAAACTGACAGACGTGCCACCTGATGGTAAGTGGTCAGCGTCACCCATTTTTTTTTATGTTAGTTGGATAGGCAAACTGGCAAACGTACCACCTGATGGTAAGTGGTCGACGTCGCCCATGAACATAAACTAGTATACCTGGAAGGACCCCAGGCAACTCATTTATGTGTTGCCTATCCTGAGACAAGATGTTAAGTCTCGGTGCCAGTAATTACACTGCCTGTCTTGCCCTTCTCTCCGAAACACAGCGAAGCTGTTTCACGGGAGAAACAAGCAAGATGGTGGTACCCATGCAGCCGGGAGCGCGGCACAGCGCTTCCCACCCACCGGTAACATAAAAGAGTTTACCTGGAACCACCCGAGGCACTTCATTCATGTGAAGGACATATTATAAAGGATTTTTTTTTCTTTTTATAGCATAGGATGGCAAACGAGCAATTGAAGTCTTTTGGCGACTATCGACCCCCATCCGCACAATCAGAGATTATGCAGATGCTTTGGCCTCCTTTTCCCTATTGGGGGGGGGGGAGCAATGGGCCACCTTAAACTCACAAACCTAGCTGTCACTAGATGCCGGTGTTAGGTAAGCGAGAGGTACCACCCCGGACACTACCGCTTACTTTTACATTAGAATATACAAATAGCTATAGATAATCAACAAAAGTGCACAATTTAATAAAACTGAAAGCGTGTTCCGTGTGGGAGCAAGCAAATACTGGTGTTTTATGATAGCAAATTACAACCGATGTCCGTACACGGAACACGGTAATCAAAGCATAGTTGTTCGATCATATCACTAACGCCACAAGCGAAGAGAGAAAACGAATCTAAGATTTAAATTAATTATTAAATATATAATTATAAATATATAAATTAATTAAATTTAAAAAAATAAAAAGAAATTAAGTTTCGAATTGCAAAAGTTATAAAAAAATTATACTAAGGCGACGCATTGTTAAACAATAATACCGAACACGCGCCAGAGGGGACTGAGGGTCCTGAGCGGTCAGGCTCTCCATACGCGCGTGAACTTATAAATAAAGGACGTAAACGACAAAATGGTTTTTGTTATTTTATTGCGTTAAAAACGATAATTGAAGAAATTCCTTCTATTATTTTAAAGAACATGTATAGACTCATCTACGAAGTTAAGAGGCTTAAGCCGATCCCGTTTGCCCATAAGATGTGAATCTCTGTTTAAAAAGGGGTATGTTTGATTTTTTTCTGTTAAAAAGTTTCCTAATCATGTATTAAAAAGTAAAAGGTTTTTATCATGAACTATTTGGTCATCAATTTATATTTTCATTTGTTTTGGAATTACTGAAATAAATTGAAATTATTGATGTGAATTTTTTTTGTTATTATTTTAAGTAGTGCTAATACAATTTTTTGCACATTTCCTAAGCATGGTTTCGAATGAAATGAGCCATTGCACACATTTTTACAAGCATTATCAAGAATTAACACCATTTTGTAAACTAGGCTAGGATGGCTACTGCAAATACAAGATTAAAAAAACTATACTTTGGTTAAAGTAAGTATGGTACTAAAATTAAAGCTAACGTGGCCGGTTTTTTTTGTAAACCGATCTCCAACTTCTCTTGACTTCCGGTTTGTATTTTGTTGCTGACTCTCTGTACTCAGACTAGCTGTAGTATGAGCAGCTACAAATTGTTACAATAGTTTTTCCACGGAAAACTCGAGAGTTAAGCTAGCGTGGACATTATTTATTTTTTCATAATTAAAAAAAATCCTTGTCTTTAATTTCTTTCCTCTTAGCATCTTTCAGCAACAAATTAGCAACAATTTGACCCCTCTTAGCTTGATCGATCAGTACACATCCAGTGATTTCCACGCTATCTTAATGAAAAGTTAGCGTTATTGCCAATTTTTTGCGATCGGTCGGAGCAATAAAATTATTTTTTTGCAACTAATTAGCAACAAAAAAAAACGGTTGTCTGTAAAGTCGGTTTACTGACGATAGTTGAACGTGACAACGTCTTAAGAAAATGTAACGCCTCAGAGCGAGGTAACGCCGCCTGCGTCATGTTTTTTCGTTGTTGCAGCCGGCTCCATCGAATTATAAGACATTGTCACGTCAAAAGCAACAAATTTCGGCGATTTTTTTTTCAATTTCGCTGATTTTACATCGCCATTTTTTAGACCTTTAAAATTATTGCGTTTTAATAACCCGCTCCAACTTATTAACTGGACCTAACATCATATCGTTGCATTTGTCTGCATTGCAGGGAATAACGGCCTTCGGACTTACCTAAAACATTGGTGGGGCCACGGAGCAACGAGGGCGAATGGCGCGACTGAGGCTACGAGGCACCGGGGGCAATTGGGGCACCGGGGCCACTGGGCAAAACCTGAGAACTGATTGTATCTTTTCCCAGAAACCACTTCAGTAACTTAGTGAACCTGCACATTAGTAAGTGTTATCGACCTGCAAGAAATCCTACTTGGTATACAATGGAATATTTGACGTTCAACGAATTGGGTTTTTATAAAATGGTAAACGTCACCTTCATAGATACTCAGGTACTATCAACTAAGAATAGCTTATTGTCTTTCTGAGTTTTGTAAGGATACATCGATAGAACATTTATGGTACATATTTGTTTTGCAATGATTTAAATTTTAAACCGATTCAACAAGTTCGTCCAAGTCTACTGAGTTCTATCTCATAATAATAAGAAAAGTGGTGGGTGGTACCATCTTGCTTGTTTCTCCCGTGAAACAGCTTTGTGTGTGCAAGTGCAAGACAGGTAGTGTAATTACTGGCACCGAGACTTAACAACTTATGTCTCAGGATAGGTAACACATAGATGAGTAGCCTGGGGTCGTTCCAGGTATACTAGTTTATGTTCATGGGTGACGTCGACCACTTACCATCAGGTGGCACGTCTGTCAGTTTGCTATCCAACTAACATAAAAAGTTATATCAGTTCCCATGATGATTTCATAAAATAAAACAATCTACTATTTAAATGTGTAGTTTCACCCTAATCCCATGTATTTATTTACTAGTCTTTTCCCGCCCAGAATTTTTGACGTGACAACGTCTTTTAATTCAATGGAGCCGGCTGCAAGAACGAAAAGACATGACGTATGCGATGACGTATGTGGCGTTACCTCGTTCTGAGACGTTCCAGTTTCTTATGACGTTGTCACGTTCAACTATCGTCAGTAAACCGACTTTACAGACAGCCGATTATTTAAATATCCTACCTAAACGCTTGTGACAAAAAAAAAACAACGATAAAAAACTCTACAACTTTATTCCACTAGTATTACATTGGTCCCCATGGTTCAAGCCATGCCGTGGCGGTGGGGCTCAGTAACCTAACGAAAAGCCCGGTACCTTGTGCATAGGAAAATGAGCCGAGGGAGCTGCTCTTTGTACCATTGTATGAGAAGAGGGGACAAAAGAGTTGGGGAACAAGGGGCGAGGATGGGAACCTCATCCCATTGCACTGTCCTGGCGTTGGGAGGGGTCGTTCTGTGGTGAAGGACAACCACTCTGTGGAGGCGGCGTCAGCTCTTTTGGGGGACTGACTAGCCGTCGAGGTGCCTGTTGCTCAACCGATCCGGGGCACCTCACCAAAGGCGGCATTTGTGGCACTTGCCGGGTTTTAGTGGGTGGGCTGCATCCACTTACCAGCTTTCGGGCGCAGCGAGTCCCACATACTCGTGTGGGGAGACCCACTCCCCCGCGGGATGCCTCAGAACATTTCCCGGGATTAAAGAAAAAAATACTAGCAGTTTCCTCTCTAGATTGTTTTAGATAAATAAAAAAAACAAACGGTAAAAAGAAACTCTACAGCTTTAATCCACTAGTATAAAATTCGTACAAATATTCCTATAATACAATATAAAATAATTTTAAATTGCAGAATCTTCTAGAATCTAAACATTCAAGAACGCTCCAACACTGCTGAAGTGATATGGAAAATTCACAAGTGCTTATGATTCAGGCGATGCATAAAATGTGCTCGTACAATTTTATTCAGAATTAGGTTGTGTTAGCGGTCAGTAAAAGATAGAAAGGTTAGGTAAGGTTCATCATCACCATCATCATCACCATCCTTTTACCATAAACTGGACTCTATCGATGAACGCCAAGATGATGAGCAGGTACTATAAATGCTACCTATAATGATCCTAAATCGAAAGTCCCTAATTCGAAACTCCCGGACAGAAGCCTCGATATAAGTCCTGGAACATAACAATTTTTTTGCTTTAAAAATTTAATGCATATATTTTTACTCGAATACGTGAGAAAGAAGGTTGGGAAGGATGTGGAGGAGGGGAGGGTTTAATGCCAGAGCTGAATGTGTGAACCGATTTTGAAATTGTTTGTGTGTGTTTAAGTAGATTTCTACAAAACGTTTTGTACAGGACAAAGTTTGTCGTGTCCACTAGTTCAGCCACACACAACCACAGTTTCATATTTAACTTTTTTACAACTATGTACTGGCCTTTGTCCTTTAAACAACTTTTGCATATTCCAGACAATTTCGGGAGGCGAAAATCTCCATGTACTTAGGTGTTTGGGCAAACGCTTTTAGTCGCTTATAAAACTAATGGTATAATACTATTAAGAGCTATTTATTATACTCACCAACTTTAAAACATTTTAGAGATTAACTAGCATCCCGCCTGCAGCTTTGTCCGTGTAACATTCATATGAATATTAATACAGTTTCTCTTTTTGGAGTGAAAATTCTTTGCACGCATGAGGGTTTTTTTTACGGATGTAACGTCATGAAAATGTGCAATGTTTTTGTCCAAGAAGAGGGAGAAAGTGATTGAGACCGATAGAGAGAGAGTGAGAAAGGGCCCCACCATGGCCGAGGGAGCTGCTCTTTGTACCCTCTTATAAGAAGAGGGGACAAAAGAGTTGGGTGAACAAGGGGCGAGGATGGCTCATTCCATTGCACTGTCCCGACGTTGGGAGGGGTTGTTCTGTGGTGCGGGACAAATCCCCTCTGGAGGTGGCGTCGGTCCCTTGCGGGACTGACTAGCCGTCGAGGTGCCCTGTTTGTTTACTAGATCCGGGGCACCTCACCAAAGGCGGCATTGGTGGCACTCGCCGGGTTTTCGTGGGTCGAGCTGCGTCCACTTACCAGCTGTCGGCCGCAGCGAGTCCCACATACCCGCGTGGGGAGACCCACTCCCCTATGAGACAAATATGACTCGTGTAAAGATATCCCCCGAGTACTTGTCACTGTGCATACGGTGTGCGGTCATTTGTAGCCCGGAAATTTAGTGATGCGTACGTCTAGTTACGTTAGTTCTATTTTCCCGGGGACTCCCCCGTACTGTCCAGTCCAGTCTCAGTGTCCTCGGTAATTTGGGAGACTATTGTACAGGGTACTTTTAGTCCTTTGTCTTCACAGGCAATAATGGTAATGCATGAATAAGTTATAATAAAACATTTTTTTTTTTACTGTATCTTTAATCTGTGACATATTATGCTTGGATATGTCACAGATTAAAGATACAGTTAGCACTTTCTGCGTAGATAGGACTGACCAAAATATTGATGTATCATAGGGTAGTTTCGAATAACTTTGTAATAATAGGACGTATGACACCTCAGTCCTCCCGTGACCATGGTTGCTGTAAAGTATCCGAAACGTCGGGCTTGTAAAAATCTTAATAAACCGCGATAAAATCCGTAAAAAAAAAAAAAAATGTTTTATTATAATGAGTGAAATTCGCGTAAACATTAGAAAACAATACACGAATAAGTTATCTACGTACCTGGTTATACAATAGTAGTCTTTGCTACTTACCATCTGTGGGCTCGTTTACAAGTTTGCCTATTATTGTTTTCTAATATTTACGGGAATTTCACTCATTATAATGAAACAATTTTTTACGGATTTTATATCATAAAAAAATATTTTTATTACATAAAATTCGTAAAAAATTGTTTCATTATAATAAGTTTGCCTATTATTAGCATAGGATGACTAGCTGATGTCCGCAGCTTCGCCTGGGTAGAGTTTGTAAAAGTAGCTTATGTGTTTCCTTGTATTATCAACCAAATTGATGATGATGATGATGAACCTTACGTAAATTAAAATTAAGCCAATAACACACTTCCGAACCTTTTTGCAAAGCTGACGCATAAGCTGTGCAGGCTAAGAAATAAGAAAAAAAAATAAAAAAAATAAGGCAAATGTAATTCCCGTTGAAACTTTGATTTGTTTGTGATAATGTAGCTTATGTTCTAATCCAAGGTATAGGCCATCACCATTTCAACTTTCAGCCAAATCAGTTCAGCCGTTTTGCAGTGAAAGATCAACAAACAACCAAACTTTTTTTATGTTAGTTGAATAGGCAAACTGGTAAACGTGCCACCAAATGGTAAGTGGTCGACGTCGCCCATGAACATAAATCAGTTTACCTGGAACGAGCCCAGGCAACTCATTTATGTGTTACCTATCCTGAGACAAGATGTTAAGTCCCGGTGCCAGTAATTACACTGCCTATCTTGCCCTTCTCTCCGAAACACAGCAAGGCTGTTTCACGAGAGAAACAAGCAAGATGGTGGTACCTATGCTGCCGGGAGCGCGGCACAGCGCTTCCCTCCCACCGGTAAACAACTTACAAACTTTTGCATTTTTTATTTTAATAGGATTTCACTAGTGCTCATTTTATTTGAACAAAGCGTCCGAATACTGACGTGCTCTGTACTTATATTGTCAAAGGTGAATATTTTAACGCTTCATTAATAGGTGAAATTGATTATTTTGAATTAAAGTTGCTCATCATCATCACCACTATCACCATCATCATACTCCTGAACATCCTCCTCGTGAACTCAGTAATTACCATTATTATAATTTCTCTCCAAAACACAGCAGAGCTGTTGACTTCGTTTTTCAAACGAGATTATTTATCACCTTGACAAGTACATGTACCTATTATTTCAACGAGAATAACATATAATATGAGGGCTTAAAATAAAAAAAAGTAAAAGAAAATGACGAGTCTCTAAGTAGCCAGAAGTCACATATCGCCCAAAAATATTGCAGGTTCTTAATTAACCGACTTCAAAAAGGAGGAGGTTATCAATTCGTCGGAATCTTTTTTTTTATTTTTAATTTAATATTTTTTAGGTTTTTTTTTATTTAAATGTATAAAATATACAAACAATAAAACATTTTGTAGTGGATCGAAGTGTGAATCTAAAACATTCTTGAATCCATTTGAACCCACAATTATTTTTATGAAAATTGGTCTAGCCATTTAGGAGGAATTCAATGATATATACACGCACAGAATTATTACATTCATAAATACATATATTTATATGTCCAGTATTAAACCAAGAAACGTTTTTAATTATAATATTAATAGGATTATATTCTCAGATTATAAAATAATTCTAGCCCTTAAGATGTCAATATATCTTAAAGTATTAGACTAGCTCAGCGATTATTGATATCGATATTTCAATCGTCTGTGCGAAATGGATAATGAAATCGATTTGACCCTTTAGACTAAAATCCTTTAAACGATTCATCACACTTATAATAATCAATTTCGGTACAGACTTTCTAGTATATGCTAGCTTATAATTATTTGATTGCTTAATTAAGCAAGTCGTAAGACAAGCCTAAAAGTCGTAAATCAACGCCGTCTATGGAAATATCAATTTTTTTAAGGACTTGTAATGAATCCTAGGATCGGCCGACTTGATGTTCATTGAAGGAGGCCTATGTTCAGCAGTGGACGGATAAACACTGATGATGATGATGAAAATAAAAAAAAAAAACGATTATGATAATGATTAAGTAATGATGATGATGATGATGATAATGATAATGATTACGATGATAATGATGATGATGATGAAGCCTATAAAGATAACTATTATAATTTATAACCGTCCAAGTGCGTATTCGGACACGAAGGGTTTCGAACCTACCATTTATTTGTATGGGGATGCTTAATATAGTGTATATTAATTCATCAAAAACATTTTAGGTAAATAATCAGTAAACTGATTAAGAATATAATATTGCGAAATATCTTTAACAGCTGTGCGATTACTGTTTGATGTTAGTTACATTACTTATTTGATTGTTTGTTATTTTTCTATAACTTCTTATCGTGAAGAATACTCCGCGTATTTGTAGTATTTTACTATAGTGACCATATAATTTCAAATAAATGTAATAATAAGTAATAATAATTTTGTAAAAAATAAATATTAAAAAAAATGTCCAATCAGATTTTTTAAATAGTATATTATCAAAATATTATTATTTCTTCATTTTTAGTGATTCCGAAATTCGACGTCGTCGTCTTACCGGTGGGAGTGAAGCGCTGTGCCGCGCTCCCGGCTGCATGGTTACCACCAACTTGCTTGTTTCTCCCGTCAAACAGCTTTGCTGTGTTTTGGAGAGATGGGCAAGACAGGCAGTGTAATTACTGACACCGAGACTTAAAATCTTATGTTTCAGGATAGACAACACATAGATGAGTTGCCTAGGCTCGTTCCAGGTAAATTAGTTTATGTTCATGGGCAACGTCGACCACTTACCATCAGGTGGCACGTTTGCCAGATTACATAAAAAAGCGTTCAGTGAAGAAGGCCTATGTTCAGCAGCGGACGGATAAAGGATGATGATGATAATGATGATGGTTACGGTGACCTCCACATACTCTGGTGTGCTACCAGGCATCCAATTGTTACATCATCGAGGTAAACTAAATCAACCAAATAGGCATTATTGAAAATAATTAAAAAACGGCTAGTCAGATCTTAATAAAATTAATATGGGACCAAATTGGAAACACCAGCTTTGAAACAAAAAAACTAACCATCGAATCCCATTCACAAACGGCGGAGTAATCGTGTCACATACATACAAAAAAAACATACAGACGGATTGGGAATCTCCTCTTTTATTAAGTCGGTTAATAATCGTCAGAAAGGAGCATGAACATAATATTTATAAGGCAACGCACGTGCACGCAGAGGATTACTCTGGTGTAGGTGTCTATGGATGTCGCTTATCACTTACCATCAGGTGAACCGACCGACTTATCTCTCTATATCTTTTATAAAAAAACCAGATAAGCGTGGTTTTTATAACAAACTAGCTGTTGCCCACAGCTTCGCCCGCGTTAACTTATTCAACTTAATTACCGTTAGTCACAGCGTGATGTTATATAACCTTATTGCTAATGGGCTATCTAACACTGCAAGGATTGTTCAAATCGAACCAGTAGTTACTGAGATTAGCGCGTTCAAACAAACAAACTCTTTAGCTTTATAATATTAGTATAGATTAACAGTTTTCACATTTCTCCCCTTACTGATTGAGCTTTTTAACAGTCAGACAAACGGACAACGGAACCCTTATAAAAAAACCCTTAGAAAAGAGCATACTCATATCTGAAAGGCCGGCAACGCACCTGCTAATCCAGTGTAGCGGGTGTCTGTGGATGTCGCTCTTCACTTACCATCAGGTGAACCGACTATCCGTTTGCCCCGTCTTCTATATAAAAAAAACCCTTATAATAATCACTATCTTATGAGGAAGGGCAATCTCTTTGTAATGATGCTTGTTATTCCCCATGAAAATCAGATTAGAAGATATATAACCCCCTGGACACCGATGGAATAAAGTTATGCCGTTCCCTAAGAACCGGTCTCTTGGGCATATTGAAAAGCCAATGATTTATATTGGAGTTTTCTCGCTACTAACAATATAACTTACTTTGGGGCAGATGAATATAAATGAGTCCTATAGACCCTGGGGAGCTCGGGAAACACTATTGAAACATCGAAACTTGAGGTCACTATGTATTTTAGTCATTCAGTCTTGGGTTTTATTGAGGAGAAGTAGCTTATAAGGGTTATGAATTAATAATTAATATAAGTATATAAATGTAGATGGCCTTATTTAATTGGTACAAAGCATAGAGCATATAACCGGAATAGAGCGGAAATCGTGTTTTGTATGAAAAAAAAAACCGTCAAACCTATGCTGCGACGCTGTGCTGGTTCTGCTTTCTGATTGGTCGACTGGTGGACATTGATGGATGATTGGCCGATAGCTACATTACTGGTTGGTTGAATAGCTATTAAGTCAGGGACAAATCACTGACCAGTTTCGGAATTTTATGACTCACATGACTACTTTATTCGGTTATATCTATGGTACAAGGTAAAAAAAGCTTTGTTAAAATTTCATTATTTTTACCAACTGGATCCGTTGTGCCGCGCCACAAATTTTTTTCACGGCTAGCTGATCGAATTGTTAGGTGAAAACGGCAGAAGATACAGGTTCGAATCCCGTCATGTGGAGATAATTAATATAGCCGGTATTCCACTAAGTTCGTTTCGCCGGTTCTTCTCAGTGGGCTTACCTTGGAACCGGTGGTAGATTCAATTGACGTTCAAAAAGATACTGTATTAGTACTATTTTGAATAAAAAAAATGATTTTGATTTTGGTCGGTACTGGGTGATGTAAATGCGTATGTATTTTTAATAATTTAGGTATATACTATTAGTGAGATTTTACACAATATTCGGATACCAAGATTACCAAGTTATGTTTCGCGTTCATTTTGTACTGACTATTGGCCGCGGTAACTAAGGTTTATATAAATATCTAGACTAATTATAATCTGGCAAATCATATCGAAATTCGGTCAGTAGTTAAGCGTAACAAACAAACTCACGTTTTAAAATATTAAAGATATCTAGCACCATAAAATGGCTGCGATTTGATTTTATACATTCACATAAAAATAAAATGCCTAAAACATCGAGAATTTTCAGGCGATTCGTTCGTATTCATATTTATTTACATTTTACATTTAGATCTGAGAATAGCCCGAAATGTCCAGATAAGGGGAGAAACGCTGATATAAAATTCAATACGAACAACAGATATCGCCTTCACGGAAAAGGAGTATTTGATACTCAATAATCAAATTCTGAGTAAAATCGATTCAATATGGAGTACATATTTATAAAAAGGGGAAAGGAACGTATTTGTCCACGAAAATTTAAATCACTTCAATATTTGAGCTACTGCACCGATTTTGATGGAAAACACTAAATGCAGTTTTTGAGAGATAAAATAGTTTAGTAAAATAGTTTTTGAGAGATATTTTATTTAGCAAGACTGAACTAAATGACTAAAAAAATTTTTACCCGGAGAACCAAATGAAAGCCACAATATTCCGGTAACCGGGAAGAATAGTTAAATAAATATCATATTGAACATAATAAATACACCACATAAATTTTTGTAAACCTGTAAACAGTTTAAAACAGATACAATTACTTCTCTTCACGCATACAATTACTTCTCTTCTGTCTAGATTATTGACTATGCTTTACCACAAATGGAACTTAAAAAATATTGTACAAATGGATTCTGCAAGCACAGGGTTTAAGCTTTTACCGGTGGGATGGTTGTGCTGTGCCGCGCTCCCTGCTGCATGGGTACCACCATCTTGCTTGTTTTTCCCGTGAAACAGCTTTGCTGTGTCTTGGAGAGAAGCGCAAGACAGTCAGTGTAATTACTGGCACCGAGACTTAACATCTTATGTCTCAGGATAGTTCCAGGTAAACTAGTTTATGTTCATGGGCGATGGTGGTCTCTGGTTGCACGTGTGCCAGTTCTCCAAGCCAACTAACGTTACAAAAGCTAACGGTAGAGCCGGACTTACCATTTTAACTAGGCATATTGGGCTTTACTTTGTCTACTACAGACTACCTTACATAAAATATTATTGTTACATTACAACTTTCAATATCAATAATATATTAGCAATAATTCCTCATGTAATGCATTTGCGTGCACTCCCACATTTGCTGTAAATACTGTGTGGCTCGCGGCATATTGCTAACGGAATTGTAAGAGGTAGGCACGAATTGGACCGACACAACCGTGGTGGTACCTGTCGCTCACATAACACCGGCGTCAAGTGACAGCTATGCTGTCGCGTTTCGTGCGGTTTATGAGTTTCCGGTGGCCCATTTGGTAGGGAACAGGAGGGCAACGCATCTGCATAACTTTTCGTAGTGAGGATGTCTATGGGCGTACGCGTCAGTAGTCACCATGAGGCTTAGACTGCTCTTTTGCCTGCTTATGATATAAAAAACTGGTATATTTTTAGATATATCATACATAATATGGATTTTCGCCTGACGCCTGATTCTATCAACTATCAAAATCAATATTTATCCATTCACTGTTGGATGACCTCTCACAGTGAACGCCAACATACCAATATTGACTTTAATAAAATTTTAAACATTAATCGGGGTCCCTGGGTAGTTGCCCTGGATAATCCCTGTACACGCAATAACAGGGACCCGAACAGATGGTCAGAATACGAAGTATATTAAATAACTTCCAACCCGTTTGTGTAAGCAAAATACAACGTATATAATATTATAATATATATCTTTGCTGGGTTTAGGGTCTTGGTGTAATTATGATAAAAGTATATTCGGTCCTCATTTTAACTTTATACTACTGCTGATAATTGCTGCTGGGCGTAATGAAATATTTATTTATTTATTCATTACTCAGATATCAAAGATCCATATACAAAAACTTATAACTATGATAATTACAAACATCGATTAGAATTCTTCAATTTTTTTTATGTTAGTTGGATAGGCAAACTGGCAAACGTGCCACCTGATGGTAAGTGGTCGACGTCGCCCATGAACATAAACTAGTTTACCTGGAACGAGCCCAGGCAACTCATGTATGTGTTGCCTATCCTGAGACATAAGATGTTTAGTCTCGGTGCCAGTAATTAAACTGCCTATCTTGCCCTTCTCTCCGAAATACAGCGAAGCTGTTTCACGGGAGAAACAAGTAAGATGGTGTTACCCATGCAGCCGGGAGCGCGGCATTGCGCTTCCCTCCCACCGGTATATATATTTAATAAAGAAAGGAATATTTCAGGTCATCTTCAAGTTTATTTAATTAACATTCAGG
Organism: Helleia helle; assembly: GCA_963853865.1. Lineage (NCBI taxonomy): Eukaryota > Metazoa > Arthropoda > Insecta > Lepidoptera > Lycaenidae > Helleia > Helleia helle. The sequence continues at coordinate 6,769,970 of OY971436.1, forward strand.
ATATTAAATGTTTATGCGAACTTAACTCATTTTATACAACTTTGGTGGATTGTTTTACAGTGAATTAAGATTTTAACATCCCCAAAGTTTCAGATAACTTAGAGCATCCTCACATGTACATGGAGAACTGTATGTAAAAATAATAAACCGTGATAAGATCCGTAAAAATTGTTTCATTATAAGAAGGACGTTAATTCATTTATCACCCTATACGAAAATAAAATATTGAATATGCTTGTCGTATTTTAATTAATACACAAAAAATAATGTTATGGGCAGGGGCACCTTAGGCCATGCTGGGGCCCATGGGAGACAAAAATTTTGGGCACTTTTTCACACACCACACCTGGACGTAGGCCCCATGTGCCCTTATGGTAAAGATGGTACTAGTTATGGGTCTGTTAATGTGCCAGTTTTATTCATCCATAAAATAATATTACAAATTGTCAGCTATACATACACACTCGCATAATTGATACTTGAGAAATAAAAAAAATCGATTTCTTCGAATAGCCCACATTGCAACTTCTCCCGACCATGGTTCAAGTCTTGTCGTGGCGGTGGGGCTCGGTAGCCTAGGGTGAGCCCAGCAGCTTGGGCGAAGCGAATTGAGCAGAGGGGGTTATTTGTACCCCTCTTATGAGAAGAGGACACAAAAGAGCAGGGTCAAGGGGTGAGGACGGGAACCTCACCTCATTGTACTGTCCCGAGATGGGGAGGCGTTGTTCTGTGGTGTAGGACAACCCCTCTGGTGGCGTCGGTCCCTTGGGGGACTGACTAGCCGTCGAAATGCCCTGTTTGCTTATTAGATCCGGGGCACCTCACCAAAGGCGGCATTGGTGGCACTCGTCTGGTCTTAGTGGGTAGAGCTGCGTCCACTTACCAGCTTTCGGGCGCAGCGAGTCTCACACACCCGCCCGGGGAGACCCACTCCCTCGCGGCATGCCTCAGTGCATTTCCCGGCGTTAAAGAAAAAAAAAACATGGCAACTTCTCCCGATCGTGATATAAAACAGGGATAAATATGTATATCCCAAAGATGCGAGAACGCATTGTCTAAACTTTTTATGGGATTAAAATTGAGGAAAATGCGGGATAAATAAAGGATAATAGGGATAGGATAAGTGAAAATATATTTGTAAGGGATAAGGAAAATGTATAATACTCACGTTCCAAGATATATTTAAATTTTTTTTTAAGAAAGGAGAGTTTTATAAAAATATTTTTACTAGCTGTTGCCCGCAGTTTCGCCCGCGTTAACTTAGATTTACAGCCGTATACGGATTGATGATTATTTTTATAGCCCAGGTTACTCCTTATAGCATGAGCTATCTGTCAGTGAAAGTCCCGTCAAAATCGGTCCAGCCGTTTCAGAGATTAGCCAGATCAAACAGACAGACAAAATTTGTAAAAAAATGCTATTTTGGTATATGTACCGTGTATACTATTATTTAGTAAAAAGCGGTAATTTTAATATTACAAACAGACACTCCAATTTTATTTATGTGTATAGATTATAGAGGGAGCAAACGGACAGTCGGTTTACCTGGTGGTATGCGACATCCGCAGACACTACATCAGAGGGTTAAAGGAGCGTGGCCTTTCATATATGAGTATGCTCTTTTCTTGTGTGTCTAAGTCGTATCGGTAATAGGTATGTAGGTGGCTTATTTTTGTGTTTTATTTTACTTTATTAATCATCATATTGTGAGTGAGCGACGATGGCCTAGTGGGTATGGGCTCGGCCTCTTGAGTGAGAGCCGATAGGTCCGGGTTCGATCCTGACCATGTCATGCCATGCCTAGAAATGGGTTTTTCTAAATTTCTACGTGCATCTGAACATGAGACCATCGCTTGAAGGAAAAATCGTGAGGAAACCTACATGCCCGATGAGATTGAAAGTCTTTGAAGGTGTGTGAAGTTCACCAACCCGCATTGGGCCAGCGCATCGGTGAACTATGGCCCAAAACCCTCCTCGCCTGATTTCGAGGAGGAGACCCGTGCCCAGCAGTGGGACATATAAGGGTTGATATTATTATAATCATCATATTCCTGAAATGAAATCGTCCACTGCTACATGTTAGATTTAAATATAAAGACGTTTATATATGTTAGGGGGCGTGACCAGCCCACCTTTACTTCAACGAGCTTATTCTTCGCGTGATATCGGTAACGTTAGTTCTATGGCGGCTGTCTTTGTTTCGAATCCTATTTTTTTTATGTTAGTTGGATAGGCAATCTGGCAAACGTACCACCTGATGTTAAGTGGTGGACGTCGCCCATGAACATAAACTAGTGTACCTGGAACTAGCCCAGGCAACCCATTTATGTGTTGCCTATCCTGAGACATAAGATTTTAACCCCCCAATACTCAAACGAATCTCAAATCCAAGACGTACTTAAACTTATGCTACGACGTGTCGGATTCAAAGAAAAAAAAGACGACACGAGTTTAAGTACGTCTTAAATTTGAGATTCGTTTCAGTATTTGGGGGTAAGTCTCGTTGCTAGTAATTACACTGCCTGTCTTGCCCTTCTCTCCGAAACGCAGCAAAGCTGTTTCACGCTGAGCGCGGCACAGCGCTTCACTCCCACCGGTAAAAAGACACCCAGCATAGCACGCTCCATAGCACGGACACGGCAGTGGGCTCTCACTCAGGCCGCGTTAAGGTCGACGAAGTGTTCGTTGGTCTTTAACCAGGTAAGAAGACTATTTTCGTGCAATGGTCGGTTCGTGTTGGATGGTAAGGGATCGGCTGTCTTGCGTCCATTGAAGGCGGCCTATGTTCAGCAGTGGACGGATAAAGGCGGATGATGATGTGTTAGGGTGCCCAACACTTATAAATGAAAAAAATGTGTGCTTTGTGCAAAAAATGGGAAAAAATATGTGCTTATCAATTTGCATGAGACTTATATTATAATTATTAATGTTACCCAAAATATAAGACGGATTCTCCGTAAATTATTTATCACTATTTGACATTTTGACATTACATATAGATATTGGACATCATCGCCACATATTGTTTTCTAATGTCTTTCGCATTTCACTCATTATAATGTAACACTGAAACCATACTGACGGGAGGACAATCCTCCTGGTTGCTGTAAAGTACCCGAAACGTCGGGTTTGTAAAAATATGAATAAATCGCAATAAAATCCGTAAAACTTTCCGTTTCATTCTAATCATCATCTCTGTACTTCTTTGAAAACCACAATTTTGTACCAGTAAATTAGCACGATTCCCGTTTTTTGGGGAATTGTCCACACATGACTTCTGGCAACACTGATTCTATTCCGTTAGTTATCTTCAGTTCTTTAACGATCCTTCACTGGAGGGCTCTTCAGCCGGATCTGGTTACAGTGGAGACGGCGCCGGATAATGGAAACAATCACCTCGTATCAGTTGACTTTATTTGACTTTGAGAACTGGTTTCTTACTAACACTTCCCTGCGGTTTTACCCGCAGTAGGATTGGAAAAGAAGTAACCGTCACGACACGTCTGGCAAATCAAACAAAATTCATAAACCTACTAATAAAAAAAGTTTATAAAATATTATAAACGTGAAAGTTTGTTTAAGAATGTATGGATGTATGTTTGCTACTCGTACACGCAAAAACTACTGAATAGATTGTATTGAAACTTTACAATAACATAGCTTGTACATCTATTATTTATACCTGTACCCCCACGGGAAGGGGAAATACGCGGGTGAAACCGCGGAGCGCTGCTAGTAGTCTCTCACTTAATATACTACACCAGTAGACACTCACTTAATATACTACACCAGTAGACTCTCACTTAATATACTACATCAGTAGACTCTCACTTAATATACTACACCAGTAGACAGTCACTTAATATACTACACCAGTAGACTCTCACTTAATATACTACATCAGTAGACTCTCACTTAATATACTACACCAGTAGACAGTCACTTAATATACTACACCAGTAGACACTCACTTAATATACTACACCAGTAGACTCTCACTTAATATACTACATCAGTAGACTCTCACTTAATATACTACACCAGTAGACTCTCACTTAATATACTACATCAGTAGACTCTCACTTAATATACTACATCAGTAGACTCTCACTTAATATACTACACCAGTAGACTCTCACTTAATATACTACACCAGTAGACTCTCACTTAATATACTACACCAGTAGACTCTCACTTAATATACTACATCAGTAGACTCTCACTTAATATACTACACCAGTAGACTCTCACTTAATATACTACACCAGTAGACTCTCACTTAATATACTACATCAGTAGACTCTCACTTAATATACTACATCAGTTGACTCTCACTTAATATACTACACCAGTAGACTCTCACTTAATATACTACCCCACTTATACTATTTATTTATTTTTATCATCCTTTATTACCTCTCTCAGACGAGAGTGTGGCACAGCCTCTTATCGGTAAAAGACATTCAACATCAATAAAATATCATAAAATCGTCTGTGTGGCGAAGTAATTTTTCAATAAAATTTCAACGCTAATAAAAGGTGGTTTCGTATGGCCGGGTCGGCCTGATGAATATTTATGGAAACACCAAGCCACGGATTTCAGAGATCCTTATCTACATCAGGGGTAAAACCTTTTTTCCCTTAGCTTTCTTTTTTAGAAAGCAAATAACGACTACATACCTTTGTACTGAGATTGATGGTCTCGTTTGATCAAATTCTGATGTTCATCATTATGAACCTTGTTGGATAAAGCCTTTCACTGAACTGCAGGAAGATCGTCTACCCAAATATCACAAGCTACCCCAGTCTTATGTGACATTTAATAGTAATTTTATGTACCTTAACCTAGTTATAAAAAAAGTTTTGTAAACTTTTGCATGCTGATTGTTCGTCGAAGCATGATGGTTTTTATAATATTGTTTAATGACGATCTCTGATGTACCATGCCTCTGCAAAAGTAATAAATAACTACAACATCTTCCCCAACATGGCTGCTCCAGAGCGTGGTTACTTCAGAACGAGGCTACTCCGGACTCTGTTCTTAAAAATTAACATTTTTTTTATATCATAAGGAGGCAACCGAGCAGTCAGATCCTTATGGTGACTACCGACGCCCATAGACATCAGTACAATCAAAAGTTATGCAGATACGTTGCCCTCCTTTTCCTTATCCTCTAATGGGCCACCGGAAACTCTCAAAACTCACAAACCGCACGAAACGCGACAGCATAACTGTCATTTGACGCCGGTGTTATGTGAGCGAGAGGTGCCACCCCGGTCGTGCCGGCCCAATTCGGCTGCAAAGCAGCATGGCATTACCTCTTACATACTATTTAGTGCCCTGACTATTAGTGCAGATGATTTGTGTGATGAATATAGGGGAAGTGCTAAACGCATGCTTATGCGTGCACTCACATATTTGCTGTAAAGATTGCATGGTTTTTTTTCTTTAACGCCGGGAAATGCTCTGAGGCATCCCGCGGGGGAGTGGGTCTCCCCACGCGGGTATGTGGAACTCGCTGCGCCCGAAAGCTGGTAAGTGGACGCAGCTCTACCCACTAAAACCTGGCGAGTGCCACCAATGCCGCTTTTGGTGAGGTGCCCTGGATCTAATGAGCAAACAGGGCACCTCGACGGCTAGTCAGTCCCCTAAGGAACCGACGCCACTTCTACAGAGGGGTTGTCCCGCACCACATAACTACCCCTCCCAACGTCGGGACAGTACAATGGGGCGAGGATCCCGTCCTTGCCCCTTGCCCCCTGCTCTTTTGTCCCCTCTTCTTACAAGAGGAGTACAAAGAGTCCACTCGGCTCAAATGGCTTCGCCCTAGGTACTGGACTCACCCTAGGCTACTGAGCCCCACCGCCACGACAAGGCCTGAACCATGGTGGGGACTGCATGGTTCGCGGCACTATAACTTTTATTTATTTATTTAAGCAATTCACCAGTTCATAACCCATATTAGTTAACCACATTTACGATTTTAACATTTGTGCTGTTACAAGTTAAACATCCATACATTCTTACAAACTTTCGCGTTTATAATATTAGTAGGATTATCTCATTTTATATACTCCTGCAAAGTAACGCCAGAATCTATTAAAAATCCCGCGCTTTTATTAACAGCTGTTTAAATAGGTTTACCGTGTTAATTTGACAATCATTGATATTTTGAGAATCCTCCTTATGCGATACACATCCATCTATGTGTATTTAATAACCTCCGCTGCCCGCGTCTGCTGCGCAGGCGCCACGTCGGGATGAAGATAGTTTTGAGGTGGTGAAGAGGAAGAGGCGCCATCCCAGAACCGTCCAGAATCGTTGCGGCAAAGCCCCACCGGAGCCCAACATGCTCGTGCGGGCTGCCAAGCTGAACACGCCAGTGTATATCTCCCGCCTTCATTACACCACAAATGCGGAGAGCATCGCAGAATACCTGCGCCGGAGGTTGAAGTACTGTCCGAGGGTGCAGGAGCTGGAGTCGCGCCGCAACGTCAACTTCAAGGCGTTTGTGGTGCGAGTACCGACCTGCTACCTGCAGGACGTTTAACGCGAAGACTTCTGGCCTCAGGATGTGGTGTTCCGTCGCTTCCGCGGAACAGTACCAGCAGAACGGACGAAAACGTAGCGCTAGGAAGTTTACTAACATAGTTTTAAGGTTTTATACTAACATCTATATAATATATTATGTATGTTAGTATCTAAGGTATATATCTATGGGCCATAGTGCCTGAAAATAAACGATTTATTATTATTAATAAAAAAATATAACATTAATTTTCGTTTCGTCTAGTTTCTTCGTGGGACTTTAGCTGTTGAATTGTTATTTATTATGTTAATTCCACTGGCGGGAAGTATTTTGTGTGTCTTGGAGCCTTATTATTCACTCGCTTATACAGCTTTGCTGTGTTCCAGGTACAAGAGGCACCGAGAATTACTGTCTCGTTTCTAAGGCTGTTTGGATCAAATATCCTTGTTTTTATCTTAGTCAGTTGACTAGTATTACGAGGCACATCTAGCCAATTTGGATGCTTAAAATATTTCAATATGCAACAAGACAATCGATCACCGGCTTAAATCCTACCTAGGACGATGTGCTGTTTCTAGCTGCTCCCAGAGCAAATTGCATAGTACTATTTTCATCATCATGCCATCATCATATTGAAGTTTGAAGGTCAGCTTTCGGTACTCCGTAGGATCATGCGATGTTCGTTTGATTTGGTCTCCACTAAAACCCGGTGAGTGCCACCAATGCCGCCTGTAGTGAGGTGCCCGGATCTATTGAGCAGACAGAGCACCGCGACGGCTAGTGTGTCCTCCACAGAGGAATCGTCCCGCATCACAGAAGAACCCCTCCCAACGTCGGGAAATTGCAATGGGGTGAGGTATCCATCCTTGCCCCTTGTCCCCCTGCTATTTTGTCTTTTTATAAAGGAGGTAGAAAGAGCAGCTCCCTTGGTTCAGTTGGGTAAGAAGATACTCCTAATGTTACAAAGTTATTTAAATTACTCTATGGTTAATTAATAATATAATTTAAGCAGCCACTTATAGTGTTTCCGAACCGATATGACTTAGAGACCTTCAAGAAAAGAGCATACTCATATTTGAAAGGTCGGAAGCACAATTTTTTTTTTTTTTATGTTAGTTGGATAGGCAAATTGACAAACGTACCACCTGATGTTAAGTGGTCGACGTCGCCCATAAACATAAACCAGTACCTGGAACGAGCCCAGGCAACTCATTTATGTGTTGCTTATCCTGAGACATAAGATGTTAAGTCTCGGTGCCAGTAATTACACTGCCTGTCTTGCCCTTCTCTCCGAAACACAGCAAAGCTGTTTCACGGGAGAAATAAGCAAGATGGTGGTACCCATGCAGCCGGGAGCGCGGCACAGCGCTTCCCTCCCACCGGTAAAGCTGCTAATGCTCTCGAGTAGCGGGTGTCTGTGGATGTCGCTTTTCACTTACCATCAGGTAATCGTTCGTTTGCCCCCTCTTCTATAAAAAAATCTGATCTGAGGTCTTCATTACGCACATTATAATAAAAATCGTTTCACGCTTGGCCCTTATTCAATATTTATAATACAATATTCCAATAAGGCGCTCAATATTTTCTTTTTAAATTTGAACTGACCGTCGTGTTGATCCCCGCAAAAATCTTTCCCAAGGAGATTGGTTTCTATTCAACAAAGTGAATAAAATAAAGGTCTGAATTTTTTATGAGATATATGTGAAATATTCATAATGATTAAGGGCGAGGGTAAGGGTTTCAAAACGATTAATCAAAGGGAAAGTTGCTGAATCACATCCAAAGGGCTATCAGGTAAATATTGGTTCGACAAAGTTTATTTCTTAGAAATATTTAGCTATGAGATATACTTTTATATAAAATAAAACAGGGCAGCTGGGATTACACTTGTATGCCTTAAATTGTCTGCTATTTATTTATTATTTTTTTCTTTCCCGCCGGGAAATGCTCTGAGGCATCCCGCGGGGAAGGGGGGAACTCCCCAGGCGGGTATGTGTGACTCGCTGCTCCCGAAATACGGTAAGGTGGACCCACTAAAACCCGGTGAGTGCCACCAATGCCGCCTTTGCTAAGGTGCCCGGGATCTGTTGAGCAATAGGGCACCTCGACGGTTGACACCCCCTACCAAGACAAGGCTTGAACCTTGGTGGGCATACTCGGTTTACCTGGTGGTGAGTGGTCAGCGACAACCATACACCAGATGATTCGCAGGTACGTGAGTTGTCTTTCAAATAAAATGATAGTATTATGTTGGGCTAACTCACACACGGCCACCTTATCCCAAACTAGCCTGTTCTTATGGGAACCAGACAATTGAATAAATTACACCCGGACACAGAACAAATGATCATGTTCATCACACAAACATGTATCCGGTGAGGGTCGAACCCACGACCTACTGATTTAGTAGTTAGGGTCATCAACCACTAGACCTACAGGCCAGTCATGCCAGCGAATGTTCTTTTCTTTTTACGTAAAAACTTTTTTCATGAAATACACAACATTAGTATATTAGCATAATATGTTGATTTCAGTGATCGGAAAGTCAGATTAGCGATAACCATATTCGTAGATAATTCTGAAAAATCAAGCTATGGGACGTACACACAGATTGCTGGTTGGTTGAATTGCTATTACGTCAGTGACAAATCACTGACCAGTTTTGGAATTTTATGACTCACATTACTACTCTATCCGGTTACATGCTCAATGTCTGTCTGTGACACCGTAGTTTCCAAAAGGGTGAACCGATTTGGATGTGGTTTTGTTATTTGTAAGCAGGTTTTATAGCGGTGGTTCTTAAATATGTTATATCAAAATCCGTTCAACCGTTTCAAAGTCAGCTCTTTTTATTGCGTTGGATTTTTTACATATTCCTCTTGTACAAACATCATTTTATATTTTCAATGTTTTCAAATTGTTGGATTACGTTGACAGGCTATGAGCCTTGAGTAGGGCCCGAAGCATCGAATTTCACGTCCATAAAATAATATCCATTTCAAATATAGCCAGCTGATGACAATTCAAATGATTCAAAAATGTATGAAAATATTTCTTTTATATTAGTTAATTTAGTTCATTGACCTTCCGACCAATAAAAATATAAAAATCGCTGAGAAGAGAAACACATGAAGTGGAGAAGGGTATACTAAGCATCGTGCATTTAACCGTATAGAGTAGTAATTTGAGACATAAAATACCGAAACTGGTCAGTGATTTGTCACTGAAGTAATAGCAATTCAACCAACCAGTGATCAGTATGGACGTCCCATCGGCCTATCGTCCATCAAAGACCATTCGGCCAATCTAAGCGCAGAACCGGGCGCAGCGTCGCAGCACTTTGCCGGAATTTGTTTTCATACAAAACACATATAATTACCGCTCTATTCCGGTTATATGCTCGATGCCCTCAATGGACGCCAGGACGACCTCCTCGTCACTCGCATCCATCCAGGATAGGCAACACATGAATTTGCCTGGGCTAGTTCCACGTTAACTTGTTTAAGTTCATGGGCGACGCTGACTACTGACCATTATGTGTCTCGTCTTCCCGTTTGCCTATCCAACAGTCATAAAAATTCTAGGCAACGCATTCACGCGTTGTCGTGGATGGAAGTTGAGAAATCTCAGAGCCTGTAGACAACCCTGCCTGTGTGCTTCTTGTCGCAGCAAAGCAATTTGACGGTAAGATAAGCGGAATAGTCGTACTCATGACTGATGGGCTGCAACTAGCAACAACGTCTCTCCCACCGAAAGACTTTCAAACGGGCACAAACGGACAGTCGTTTCACCTGGTAAGTCATAACCAACATCATTAGCAGGTGCGTTGCCAGCCTTTCAGATATGAGTATGCTCTTTTCTTGAAGGTGCCTAAGTCGTATCGGTTCGGAAATATCGTTGGCAGCTGGTTCCATATAGTTATAGTGTGGGAAATGCCGTTAATATCGAGTTGTTGTGGATTTCCGGACATGAGTTGTGAGTGAAATTTGTAATTTTTGCGCGATGTTCGGTGGTGGAATTCTGCTGCAGGTATTAGTCCGACAATTCAGAACATTCCCCATAGTAGATGCGGTAAAAGATGCAGAGCGATCCGGCATCTCTACGCAGCACCAAAGAATCAAGCCAATCGGAGATAACATTGTCATCGAAAATTCGAGCCGCAAGGCGTTGAGCGCGGTTAAATGGAAGGAGCTGATATTGGTGTGCTCCGGCCCAGAGGTGAGAACAGTATTCTATGTGAGGTCGGACCTGCGCCTTGTATAATTTTAGGCGTTGTGAAGGCATGAAATACTGCTTCGCCCTACTGAGCATACCTAGTTCTTAGAGGCTAGTTTTGCCTTTCCTTCTAAATGACTACATATTTATGATATTTTCTTACAAATTCTCTTTTACGAATTGTGCCTTATGGACTATATTATAGTTTTGAACGGAAAAAGGGTGCGAGTGATGATAATGATGATGATAGGCTAGCTTATTTAACACAAACTGAGGTTAGTGATGATGAACCGTCTTATCATCAATAAATCTCAAAGGTCAACCGGTCTAAATGTGAATCGGTTCCAATATCGCATCACTCGCCAAAATAGACCAACCTTCATGAACGTGATGCATTTAGAAATACCTTAGAGGTCAAAGGTCAAATTGATTCACTCACTATCACTATTCATCATTCATATATTTCAAATAATGATTTATAAATATTCACACCACGTTAACTTAGTTACGTGGTCATATCGTAAGAGCTACTGATGTCAAATAAAAATGTAGAGGAACAAACAACAATTTGAAACATCTATCGACCTTGGCAGCAAAATCGACAGCCATGACGCCAAACTGCATGACTGTCATTACTGTCTCTGTCACAAAACGTGACATTACATAACATAAATTGAAAATAATATATTTCAAGGATGATGTTTTAATTTAACAATTTCTGTGTAAAAATGCAAAATAACATTACCTTAGAGAATTACACATGTGACCAGCTGTGAAAAACATGAAAGGAGGTAAAAAGTCCTGAAATCCATGTGACGTAATTTAGGGAAGACCATCAGGAGTCTTCCCTAAAGGCAAAATCTTTATACTACAGGTCTATTGTACATGTGCCAAATCTACAATGGCGTGTGTAGAGTTGACAACTTTTATATGAACTTTCGAGAACTCAAGGTTACGCTAAAAAACTTGAGACCCATAATTTAATTAAAAGTTACATAGTGAGCTTATTTACTAAGTGAGGCTTGTGGTTGCTGATTGACATGCTGATTATATTTAATATAAAACGTAGCCCCCACGTAAATGTACACATTATGCTAAATAGAATTTCATCAAATGGACCCTAGATCTCTGCTAGAGATAGTCACTGGGATTAATTTGCCTAATGTCTTGTTTTCAACAGATTACCGTGCGTCTGGTCTCATTTTATTACTTAATGTATGAAGAGAAAGAATTCGCTTTCCTCGGCTAAGATAGAAAAAGGCATTTTTAATGTAATTTGATTTCTACTTATAATTACAGATATGCTCTCGTGTAGACATTTTTTTCTATTTTTTCGAAAAATCCAAATCTACCCGCTTTACCGACCGGGCTCAGCTCCGTCTTTAGTACCCCTTTTCAAGAGGATTGCGCAAACGGAGGAATTGAAAATTTGATATAGTCAAAGAATAAGCGCAGAAAGCTATTACTTTTGTGTAATATGCATTATAAAATATACATTAAATTATATAATTAAATAAAATGTTACACACACTACCATACACACACATTCAAAGTTGAATAATGACGACAATCATGTCAAACAATAGATGACGTATGACGTTTATTTTTTTATTTTACGAAGAAGGTTTGAAGCATTAGCTTTTAGTAAACTGTAAAACTGTAATTGAATTGAATGATTTTTTTAAATAGAGATCGAATTTATATCACTGGGCAACCTGTAGACAATTATAATTAGTCCTTAAAATTATATTTAAAAAACTATACTACCGATATCCCTTTTATTTTAAATCGGTCCTAACTTTTTTCAAATAGGTAGGTGGTGTTAGGATGTGATGTGTGGACGTGAGCTGGGCAGAGTGGGGAAGAGTGGGCCGTGTATTTGCCACTCACATTTTTTCTACTGATACGGAGTGAAGATTTCGAGCACTGTGATTGGCTAAATCATAATCTGCTCCTTTCCACTCCGTCTAATTTGGACGTCGCGTGGTATCTCAGTGTAAACGCACCCTTACTACAATTTTGTATAATTACAATCATATTGTTTTTAATGCATAGGAGGGTAAACGAGCAGTCGAAGCTTTTTGGCGACTATTGACACGCATAATCTCACACATCTGCAAAATATCTGGCACAACAAGATATTTTGCAGATGCGTTGCCCTCTTTTTCCCTATTTCGCCCCAATAGGCCACGGGAAACTCACAAACTCTCACTTTGCAACGATATCATGTGAGCGAGAAGAGAAGAGACCTCTTAGAAAATAAAAATTAACATTATGTGATTTAGTGAGAACGCTATGCTGTCATAAGATGCTTTATTTCCATATGCATGCACTCACACAATAATTAAGCAGACTTTTTTTTACAAAGTGAAATCTTTATGTATGTAGGTCACCTACATGTACCTGGGTGGTTCCTGACACTATGTGGGACTCACACTTGGGCAGTACATACCCGAACTAAAACCTCTGCGAGCGCCTTCAGTTACTGTTCGAGGGCCCTGGATCTGCAGGCAATAGGAGCACCTGAGCGACAGACTATGTGGCCTGCGGAATAATGCTTAAAATATAAAACATATCATATTTTGCTATGGATTTCCACAAATAACGCTTGATTTAATTACCAATTAAATATAATTAATTATACCACACCAAATCTTAACCATGTATCTAATTCGGAATTTATAATTTAGTCAGAAAAAGAAGGAGAAGTATATTTGAATGAGAAAAATATATTATTGGGATTCTATTCAAATTAAAACGAAAGGTGAAATTGTGCGACAGACACAAAGAACGTTACAAAGGTTACACCACTTCACTTACGTCAACATATCGCTTTTACCCTTTCTCCTTTAGATTAGCCAAAGAGCCCTGACTTTTAAAAAACCTGCACAAATACTGAAAATGGATTAATGAATTAGGTCCTTTTAAATTCAAATTGAGGGTACACAAATGTAGAGGTCATTTTTATTGCTGTCCGGCCAATTGGGACTTAGGTTAGATAGCCTAGCTCGTGCTCACAGCTTTGCCTTTTTATTTTCCGCCGGGAAATGCTCTTAGGTATTCTGCGGGGGAGGGGACACCCCAGGCGGGCATGCGGGATTCGCTGCGCCCGAAAGATGGTAAGATGGACGCAGCTCTACCCACTAAAACCCGGTGAGTACCGCCAATGCCGCCTTTGGTGATGTGCCCCGCATCTGTTGAGCAACAGGGCACCTCGACGGCTAGTCAGTCCCCCAAAGGGACCGACGCCATCTCCACAGAGGGGTTGTCCACAAAACAACTTCTCCCAACGTCAGGACAGTGCAATAGGGTGAGGTTCCTACCCTCGCCCCTTGTCACTTCATTTGGCTTCGCCCAAGGTCCTGGGTTTACCTTAGCCTACTGAGCCCCACCGCCACGACAAGGCTTGAATCTTGGTGGGGTGCGGCCATACTCCCGCGAATATCAAGAGCTATAACCGAATATGCGTCAGTTTTATATTTATAATTCGGTTTTATATGAAATTTACTGTACTCTTTTTAAGAGAGACAAAGTTATACAAACTCTAAACTAGCCGATCATCACTTCCAGAGCTCGATGTGCATTTGTTTGCGACAACTGTATATATTATTAAGCCGATATGTGATTTAGCTGAGTAATTAATTTTATATAGAGAAGAATGTAATTAGGTACATATGAGGTTCAATGTAAGGTCGTGACGACCTCCAGCCTGTATATGAGATTAAATTTAAATAATTGGATTTGATAACCACAATATACCACCGGGATTATTTATCTAACTATAAGATTATAATGTACTAGCGGGCCGTCCCGGCTTCGCATGGGTGAAAACTTCGAAAACTTACCACGGGACCAGATTGACGTGGTGTAAAAGCGTCCATAGATATTAAAAAAAAAAGTTAGAGTAGGCTACTCGTTGATAATGTGATTTTCTATAGATGAAAGAATGACACAAATCGGTGTAGTAGTTTGGGAGCCTTTTCGATGCAAAATAACCAACAAAAATCTTTATATTAGTATAGATAGTCGACTTCGCACATACAAAATATTATACTGTTCTTTTTGCCACGTGTACATTAAGTTTAGATTTGATTTGATTTTTTTAATTTTTTTGTTATATTTGACTCTCACACGCCTTTAGCAAGCCGCTGCGCCGCCGCGAACGCTCGATTTTCGGCTCTATTGCGACTATATTGCGACCACAGAACTGTAATTGCGACACATCACGCATATACATTTTTCTGACATTTTTTGTTGGGTGTGTACTTACTAAACGAATTCGAATTCAAAATATTTTCAAGTGAAAATTATAGATTCTGCACACGTCCGCTGAGTCGGTACTCGACCATGCGAGTAAAGCGCGTTATTCACGATCCATCCCCACTGTACGTCAGCTCAAGGCCGCGGTGCTGGATGTAGTACAGACTATCGTGCGTGCATCAATTGTGAGTAGGGTTGCAAGATACAGGCTTAACTTGTCCTGGACGTTTCATTGAAGTAAAATTTCTTTGCGTGCATGAGCGTAAAACGCCACGAAAATGTGTAACGTTTTGGTCCAAGAAGAGGGAGAGAGTGATGACCGATTGAGAGAGAGTGAGAAAGGGCGAACGTAGCATGAAGCACATAGCCATGGAGTGAGAGTAGGAAGCAAGCGAGTGAGAAAGATCGAGATAGAGAGTGAGATAGAGCGAACGTCGCATCGCAAATCTCGGAAATTTAAAGCTTTAGATTAGTATAAAATATATAAACGAGATTTAAAAAATAGTTTCCAAATAAGTTTCACTTCTGACATATTGTGTACTTTGTACACACGCACTTTTTTATTTCAATCATATTTATTTTTGTAGAAAAATGAATAAGCGTTCAAGAGACCGCATAGCGGGACAGAGAGGATGACGCCACATCCGTCCCGCTACACAGAAGTAGGACGAGAGCTCAGAGGAGGCGCTATGCGTACCTCCTGCCTCTCGTCCAACGGGACTTTTGAAGGCAACTTGCAGCGGTTGTTGTTAAGTCTCAGTGCCAGTAATTACACAGTCCTCCTTTCCTTCAATGCTTCACGAAATAAGCAGGACTTGCCAACTTGGCACGATTTTGGCGTAGTGGGGGTAAGTTCCCGCATCGTAACTCAAATAAAATCGATGCGCGAACTTACCCCCACTACGCCAAAACCTTGCCAATGTGCCTCGAACATACCCTGCAGATGGGCACGTTACACCAAATCCCTCCAGGTAATGATTTGCACCAGTGGAAAAAAATGATGATCTTACTAGAATATACATTTGTAATAAATCTATTAAGCTCTATCCAGATTACTCGACTAAACGCTGTGGTCACTCTAAAAGGCAGCCCCTAATCACATTGTAAGTAACGTTGTTTTATCCCATTATGACTCATAATAACCCTTAATATTCATTATGGCTTTCACGTCAGGTAAAATGGCCATTATTTTGGTAATATGAGGTATAATTGTTTTGTAATTTACTTTAGATATGCTTTGCTAGTGGATGGAAAGGATGGCTTTTCAACGTGAAATCAGCATACTTATTAAAGCCAAGCAGATTTGATGTATTCCAATCATAGAAAATATTACCGAAATAGAGCGGTAATGTTGTGTTTTGTATGAAAACAATTTCCGACAATTTTGTGCTGCGACGCTACGCTGGTTCTGCGCTCTGATTGGCCGACTGATAGCCATTGATGGATGATTGGCCGATCGGGCGTATATACAGATCACTGGTTGGTTGAATTGCTATTACGTCAGTGAATAATCACTGACCAGTTTCGGAATTTTATGGCTCACATTAATAATCTATCCGTTTATAAGCTCGATGTCTCCAATAAAGCATAGGCAGTGTTGGTAGCAACAAAACTGACAACATATATGTTAGCGACACTTGAGCTTGATATAGAAAATATTAGAAGGTAAATCAAGAAGTCTATCAGCTTGTTCGTTCGTTTGTTTGAGTCGGTTAGAGTAAAAACAGTTTAGAAAATATTTTTTCATTTGATTGTCCATCAATTGAAGAAGATTACTGGCAATTTATAAATACTGAGATCAGGCGTCGTATGGCGATTACTAGATCTGCTATGGAGAGATTGTAAAAGATATGGAGAAACCGTAACGTAATCAAAGTCACAAAGATCCGGCTCTTCAGAGCACTAGTGTTTCCCATATTCTTGTATGCCTCAGAAACGTGGACCCTACGAGAAGTTGAGTGACGAAGGATAGATGCTCTCGAAATGTGGTGCTGGAGAAGAATGCTTGGAGTATCATGGACTGAACACCGAACAAATGTCTCGATACTTCAGGAACTCGGCGTTACAGGTCGTTTGTCTTCCTTCGTGCAAGCTCACTCACTTTCTTCGGACACTTGTTTCGCTGAAGTGAACTCCAGCGCCTGATTGTCGAGGGTAGAGTCGAGGGCACTCAAGCACGCGGCAGGGCACTCACAAGATGGACTGATCTAGTAAAAACCATCACAAAAGAACCTCTACATGTGTGCTCAAAAAAGTAGCTTATAGAGAGGAATGGCGTCGAATTGTGAGACGGGCCACCAACACCGATGCTGCTAAAGTAACGACCACGACCGCTCTATCAAGAATGTAACGACAAAGAAGACTGGCAATTTGTTAATGATTTTTTTTATTTGTTTTATTATAGGTTTGTTGCGCGGGGTTAGCTATTATACCTTAAATAGTTGGAACGGTTTCATTCATCATGTCCAGTACAAACCGCATTTGTAGAATTCTAGTGGCTGGCTATAATTTAGAGGGTCTTGAAGGTAAAAAACGCTGGACCCAAGCCAGTTGGCGACCGCGAAGAGATAAATTAATGTTTTCTACAAAAAGTCTAAAAGTGAACGTAAAACGGAATGCAGAAAACGTTTTTCTAACAGCTCTTTCTGCTGACGGTAGTTTAACTTTGATAGTTTTTGATCTTGGCATATTTTTTGCAGACTGTACATGAAAAGTTTATGACCAAAAAACGAATATTTATACAATATTTATACAATATTTATACTATATTTATACAATATTTATACAATATTTATACAATATTTATACAATATTTATACAATATTTATACAATATTTCTTTTTTTATGTCGTAAGCTTACATACACATCCGCACAACCTGAGGTTATGCAGATGCGTTGCCCTACTTTTTCCTATCCCCCCAATGGGCCAACAGAAACTCACAAGTCTCAGTCTTATGTGAGCGAGAGGTTCCACCCCGGTTATGCCGACCCAATTCGACTGCAATGCAGCATGGTACTACCTCTTACTTCATAGTTTCCTATAGGGATTGTGAGTTGCGTACATTTTAATGAATTCTTAAAAAAAAGAAAATGACCATAATAATCGGTTATGAGTGACTTAGTAAAATATTATCTCTTGCACTTATATTTTACCCCATATGATTTTGATTGGTATGTATGTTTGTATTTATGTTGTTTCCCTTTATTTTTCCATTCTAAATGAAAATATGGAACCTGTTCACTCTGATCACTGTCAGTCTGTCAAGCCAAAACCTATAAACCCGTTGACATGGAATGAAAAATATAAATCACCATCTTTATCAGTTAATACTATAAAAAAACTAACCCAACCAGTCACAGGGACTGCCAATAGAAGTGAAAACTAAACAATTAAATTCAAATACCTATAATACAGGCTGTAAAAGATTATGATAACCTATACAACTTAAACGACGCACAAAATAGCCGCAAGACATTGACATTTCTGTGTGTTGGACTATGGGATAAGTAAACAAATATTGCATATGTAATCTTATAGTATCTGGATGACCGAGCTTTGCTCGGTATTTTTATTTTATTTTATAAGTTGTGTTTTTTGTAGTATTATTATTCGCCAATAGATGTCAGGAAGAGTCATATTTTTCAGTTTAAATTGGGACTACTCAAACGCCTCCTTTTTGTTTATGTTTCAAGTTTATGTTTAAGTTGATAAAACACGAATAAAATTACATTTTCTAAAAATGATTCCTAGCTAGATCGATTTATCGCCCCCGAAACCCCCTATATACTAAATTTCATGAAAATCGATGGAGCAGATTCCGAGATTTTATAGAAGAGGGGGCAAACGGACAGTCGGTTCACCTGATGGTAAGTGAATAGCGACATCCACAGACACCCGCTATACCAGGAGATCAGCAGGTGCGTTGCCGGCCTTTTAGATGTGAGTATGCTCTTTTCTTGAAGGTCCCTAAGTCGTATCGGTTCGGAAACACCATAGGTGGCAGCTGATTCCATATATTTGTAGTGCGAGGCAGGAAATGCCGTAAAAATCTAGATGTTGTGGATTTCCGGACATCAAGATGGTGTGGGTGAAATTTGGAATTCTTACGCGATGTCCGGTGGTGGAATTCTGCCGCAGGTATTAATCCGAACAATTCCTCAGAACACTCCCCGTGGTAGATACGGTAGAAGATGCAGAGCGATCCGACATCTCTACGCAGCGCCAAGGGATCAAGCCGATTGGAGATCACATTATTATCGACGATTCGAGCCGCCCGGCGTTGGACGCGGTCAAATGGAAGGAGCTGATATTGGGGCGCTCCAGCCCAGAGGTGAGAGCAGTATTCCATGTGAGGCCGGATCTGCGCCTTGTATAATTGAAGGCGGTGTGAAGGCATGAAATACTGCTTCGCCCTATTGAGCACGCCAAGTTTCTTAGAGGCTAGTTTAGCCTTTCCTTCCAAATGACCACTGCACATCTCTCGATATGTTGACGCCAAGTATCCCAATGCTGGCGGCGGCAGTTAGGGAAGTGCCTTCAAATCGTAGAGGAACGACGAAGGGTGATTTTTTGGCGGTAAACGCGCAAACTTGTGTCTTGTTGGGGTTAAATTGGACCAGGTTAAGTCGTCCCCATTCCGAGACTTTGGTCAACAGAGACTCGATTTCAGACACAAGTTTGTTCCGACACTCATCGACTTGTTCCCGAGAAATATTAGAGCGGCCAGTGTATAAGGCATCTCCAGAGCTGTCATCCGCATAACAATGAATACCGCTGGTTTGCAGCATATCATTGATATGCAGAAGAAACAGAGTTGGAGATAGTACACAGCCTTGCGGAACACCAGCATTAACAGACTTGAGGTCCGAGCATATACCGTCGACA
The DNA here is from genome assembly GCA_963853865.1 of Helleia helle. Lineage (NCBI taxonomy): Eukaryota > Metazoa > Arthropoda > Insecta > Lepidoptera > Lycaenidae > Helleia > Helleia helle. Next base: position 6,789,861 of record OY971436.1, read on the forward strand.
ACGACCTTTATGCTCTTGTCTGCTAAAAAACTGGTGATCCACTTACATAATTTCTCGGGAAGCCCATATGATGGTAGCTTCGCTAGAAGTGCTTTATGCCACACATATATATATACAAGAATTGCTTATTTAAAGATATAAGATAAATAAAATATAAATCAAACGTCATATAAACGTCAAATAGCATCTCCTAACGGTGTCGCGAGTAGAGAGATTTTATATCATCTAAAAAGATGCGTACAAGCGCGGTAAAGAAGTATTTACATCAAAATACGAAAACACGGCCAAAACCGACAGTAAATGCTAGTTTATAAATAATTATCCTCAGGTCAAGTTACGCTGGTCCCATCGACAGGTGGTCTTAGACAAGAAATTAATGACAAAGTGATTAACAATTACCCGAGTTTTAGACGTCCCAGCCTTTGGTCCCAGCTTACAAAGAGTTGCTTTGTTACATTGTAAAATCTGCTTAAAAATTCACCCTTTGACATGGTTTTTAATTTAAAAAACGCCAAAGGTGTCGATGCGCGGGGCTTATTAAAACAGTTTTAATAACAACGCTGAAAACATTTATATGCAGATATGAATTTTTACTATGAATGTACTCATGTATTGTTACAAAGAAACAACTTTTATGGGTTTTCTCTCGATTTATTAGAATTTTCACATTCTCGTCGTTTCTGATACTCTACAGCAACCATTGTTGAAGACTACTACGTCTTCCCGTGACCACGGCGATATAATTTTTTTTTACAAAAAATTAAAACCGACTTCAAAAATACTAAACTAAAAAGTATTAAAATAACTGCGTTTCTTGAATTTTTGTGCTTACAACTTATAATCAACTTAATTTTCTACTAATGTACAAACTTTGCGTTTACCACGTCATTATAGTTACTTTTGGAGTCGGTGTCAACCAAGGTAGGTAGGGTATAGCAGGACGAAGTTATAAGGAGGCGGCGCGGCTGGCCGAGGTCGGGCTCGACCTCGTGATCAGCCGCATAGAGAGGTTAGGGCTTCGGGTCAGACCTGAAAAGACCGAAGCCCTTCTCTTCCGCGGGACCGGGCGGAAAGACCCCCACCGGGGGCTGCCCTCCAGGTCGGAGGGGTGAGGGTCAGGATGAGCCCCCATATCAAATATCTGGGGCTCATCCTTGACGGTGGGTGGACCTTCGGCCGACATTTCTCAATGTTGGGACCGAAGGTCGTGGAGGCGGCAAGTGCGCTGGGCAGACTCCTCCCGAACCTCGGAGGACCCAGCGCCGCCTGCAGGCAGCTCTATTCTGGAGTCTGCCGGAGTATGGCAACCTACGGTGCGCCCATCTGGGCGGATCACCTTACCACGAGAAATAAGGCCCAGCTGCGCTCGGCACAGCGGGTCATCGCGGTAAGAGTGATCCGGGGGTACCGTACAGTATCGTGGGCGGCAGCCACTGCCCTGGCCGGTGACCCCCCGTGGGAACTCGTGGCTGAGGTTCTTGCCGAGACGCACTCCTATGTCTCGGATAGGAGGTCTCTTGGCGAGAGCCTTACGCTAGACGGGATCCTTCGGGTTCGCCGACTAGGGCAAGAGGCGTTAATGCGAAGGTGGGGGGAGGACCTGGCGCAACAGCCGTACGGCAAAAGCCTAACGGTTGCTCTGCGTCCGGTCCTTGAGCGGTGAATGCGCCGTAAGCGCAAACCCCTCACCTTCCGTCTGACACAGGTGCTCACCGGGCATGGTTGCTTTGGTGAGTACCTGTGCCGGACGGCCCGCAGGGAGCCGTTGACAGTGTGTCACGAATGTGACGCGGCGGTGGACTCGGCCCAGCACACCCTCGAGGTGTGCCCGAGATGGGCGGCGCTGCGTCATGATCTGACATCAGTCATCGGAGGGGACTTGTCTCTGCCGGGTGTCATCATCGCGATGCTCGGTGACGACGAGTCCTGGACGGCTATGGTTTCCTTCTGCGAGGCAGTAATGTTCCAGAAGGTTTTATTTTCTTTCGCAACTGAACGTAAAGGTAAACCTCGATGAAATTCATAAAAGTTATTTTAATACACTTATGATTTGTTATAACGTTTATGTTTTTTTTTTGAGCGACGATGGCCTAGTGGGTATGATGAGCTCGGCCTCTTGAGTGAGAAACGTAAGGTCCGGGTTTGATCCTGAACCCCCTGTGATGCCTAGAAATGCGTTTTCTAAAATTTCTACGTGCACTTGAACATGAGACCATCGCTTGCTCACCGGTGAAGGAAACATCGTGAGGAAACCTGCATGCCTGATGAGATTAAAAGTCTTTGAAGGTGTGTGAAGTTCACCAACCCGCATTGAGCCAGCGCATCGGTGAACTATGGCCCAAAACCCCCCTCGCCTGATTTCCAGGAGGAGACCCGTGCCCAGCCGTGGGACATATTATAAGGGTTGATATTATTATTATTATTATATATGATTTTTATAATAGGATAGGTAAACGGGCAGATTAAGTCAACGTCGGACGATACATGAGTTCCTGGGACGTGCAGTGAACTTATGACAGTTCTGATTTTGATACGTAAGATGTCTCGGTGACAGTAACTTTCTCCTGACCTTCTTCCCGAAACACAGCAAAGTTGTTTCATGGAATAAATGAGCAGGTCATTTGTGAGAGGTAGACCATGCTGCTTTGCAGCCGAATTGGGCCCGCCCGACCGGGGTGGTACCTCTCGCTCACATAATAACGGCGTAAAGTGACAGCTGTGCTGTCGTGTTTCGTGCGGTTTGTGAGTTTTTGGTGCCCCTATCCCCATTAGGGGGATAGTGAAAATCAGGGCAACGCATCTGGATAACTTTTGATTGTGCAGATGTCTATGGGCGTCGGTATATAGTCACCATATTATGGCTCCAACTGCATGCAAAAAAAGTACTTACATAATATGTAGAAGTCCGTGATGAATACGAGTGGCGAGGCATCGGTCTTGATGTTCATTGAGGGAGGCCTATGTTCAGCAGTGGACGGATAAGAGCTGATGAAGATCATGTTGCAATATGCAGAAGGGCGCGCGGCACAGCGCTTTCCTCCTATCGGTATCACTTATCTAGATTAGACGTTTAATTGGCTGTTTGTAATTTTTTTTAATGTTAGTTGGATAGGCAAACTGGCAAACGTGCCACTTGATGGTAAGTGGTTGACGTCGCCCATGAACATAAACTAGTTTAGCTGGAACGAGCCCAGGCAACTCATTTATGTGTTGCCTATCCTGAGACATAAGATGTTAAGTCTCGGTGCCAGTAATTACACTGCCTGTCTTGCCCTTCTCTCCGAAATACAGCTAAGCTGTTTCACGGGAGAAACAAGCATGATGGTGGTACCCATGCAGCCGGGAGCGTGGCACAGCGCTTCCCTCCCACCGGTTAAAAAAGTAAAAATAAATGTAAATATAATACCATACTAAAATTATAAACGCCAATGTTTGTATGTATGGATGTTTGTTACTCTTTTACAGAAAAGCTACCGAATGGATTTTAATGACTCTTTACAATAACATAGGTTGTACACTAGAATAGCACAAAGGCTATAATTTATAAAGATATTATGTGAATTGTCTAAAATCTAATCCTGCGCATACGAAGTCACGGACAATGGGTAGAGTTATATACACAGTAGGTCGTGCTATAATCAATTTATTTATGTAAAAATACGTTCGTCGACGAAACGATAGCCGTTCTGGACTGGAGCCCTCGTTCGAAACGACGGAGGCAACCTTTTTTTATTTTACGCCGGGAAATTCTTTGAGGCATCCCGCGGTGTGTATGTGGGCCTTACTGCGCCCGAAAGCTGGTAAAATGGAAATGCAGTGCAGGTTCCCATCCTCACCCCTTGTCCCCTCGTACTCTTTTGTCCCCTCTTCTTATAAGAGGGGTACAAAGAATAGCCCCCACAGTTCACTTGGCTTCGCCCAAGGTGCTGGGTTCACTTTAGGCTACTGAGCACCACCGCCAGGCTTGAACCGTGGTGGGGGATGTCGATCCGAAGCGGTGGGAACGAGTATAAACCCAGGCCATAAACATATGGAAGGAAAAGTTGATAATGATTATGTCAAAATAGCCCAACAGACACTCGACCTTAACAAGACCTTGAAAAGGGTAACACGAGACGATTTACTCAAGGAATGGATGGACCCTGGGTGGGAGATTAATGGGCGTGATTCATCTTGACCAGGGAAAAAATGTGGAAAATATCCCTCGGTCGGTGTATGGTGACTTAACAAATTGTATAAGGGTAGCTGTTGCCCGCAGCTCCGTTCACGTTAACTTAGATTTATAACGACCATAATTAAAATTTGTTATGGAACATTTGAAATTATTTGTTCGACTGAGTTTCTTTCGCCAGTTATCAGTGGACTCGCCTGGAACGGGTAGTAGATTCAATTATGATATTAACAGCTATTTTTGACGTTCGAAAAGCTACTTTGTAGGTACTATTTTGTATTAAAAATAATTTCGACATATTCGTATTGATGTATATTTTTCTAGCCTTCTTTTATGTATTTTTCTTTAACGCCGGGAAATGCTCTGCGGAATAACGCGGGAAAGTGGGTCTCCCCACGCGGGTATGTTGGACTCGCTGCGCCCGAAAGCTGGTAAATGGACGCAGCTCTAGTTAACTATGATAAAATCCGTAAAACTTGTTTTATTACACGATTTTTATCAGCTTCACCTGTACGTTTGTTTGTTACCGACTTCATTGGGCGCGATATTTTATATGTTACGATTCGCGTAAAAATTAGAAAATAAAACATTACATGAATTTCATTTTGTACGTAGACGCATGGATAATATCATTGTCGCTAGTTGGAACTTAGGAAGCTTAGCCATATTCTCACGTCGTCTATACCGCAGAATTTGAAGACGAAAGTCTTCGACCAATGCGTTCTCCCTGTGATGACCTACGGGGCCGAAACGTGGCCTCTAAATTTACGACTCGTCCGTAAGTTTGCCGTAGCTCAACGTGCTATGGAGTGTGCAGAGCTATGCTGGGTGTTTCTTTGGCATATAGGATCCGAAACGAAGACATCCGCCAGAGGACTAAGGTTACCGACATCACGCAAAGAATAAGCTCGTTGAAGTGGCAGTGGGCTGGTCACACACTCAGGAGAACGGATGGCCGATGGGGCAATAAGGTTCTAGAGTGGAGGCCACGTTTAGGTAGACGAAGTGTTGGTCGGCCATTGACCAGGTGGGAAGACGATCTCCGTGCGGTGGCCGGTCCGTGTTGGATGCGAGTAGCAAGGGATCGGCCATCTTGGCGTTCATTGAGGGAGGCCTATGTTGGTACAGTGGACGGATAGAGGCTGATGATGATGATGATGTGAAGATAGTTGGAACTTCTGGTAATATACTTATTTATTTATTATGAATCACCAACAAAATAAACAATCTATGCATAAACATTTCTATACTTAGTTATTAGAATAAGTATAAAAATGTTATTGAACATAACAGGTAATCACAACTTCTTTTCACATCAAATTTTTAAAAAGAAAAGTCTATTTTATATTAGCCATGTAAATTTGCAAGTTATAAAGAAAACAAAACAATACAGTCAAAAACAAATAATTACTAAAACACAAACAATAATTTTGATCACCTTCGGAAACAATGTAATATAACTAGCCGAGCCCCGTGGTTACACCCGCGTACTTCCCATTCCCGTGGGAGTACAGGGATACATTATGTATGTTATTCTGACGTATAAGCTATATTATTGAAAAGTTTCATCAAAATCCGTTCAGTAATTTTTGAGTGAGAGAGTAACAAACATATATTCTTACAAACTTAAGCGTTTATAATTTTAATAGGATATATCTAAAATTATATAATTCTATGTTTTTTTATACCATAGGAGGGCAAACGAGCAGTCGAAACCTTTTGGCGACTATCGACGACCATACACATCCGCACAACTAGAGATTATGCAAATGGGTTGCCTTCCTTTCCCTATCCCCCCACTAGGCCACGGGAAACACAAACCGCACGAAACTCGACAGCTAACTGTCACTTGATGCTGGTGCTATGTGAGCGAGAGGACCCCGGTCGTGCCCCCCCCCCAAGTTCGATACATGGTAATATTATCAATAGTAGCTATCAAATTTCATTTCATAGGATTGTGGTTTTGGATTCCGCTCGAGGCAAACAATTAATGTTAATGTTTGTTCCGGATTGTAGATATGCTATTAATAAATAATAAATTTAATTTTTGTTGGTATTCCTCCCACTAGGAGACCGACCACCTAGTTAAGGTCGCAGGAATCAGCTGGATACGGGCAGCGCAGGACCGGGCGTTGTGGTCCTTGGGGGAGGCCTACATCCAGAAGTGGACTCGTTTTGTCTGAATGAATGAATGAATTTTAATTATTGCGTAAATGTTAAGTGCCGGTGTGAGGGATGCGCTGTGCCGCGCTCCCGTCTGCTTGGGTACTACCATCCTGCTTATTTATCCCGTGTAACAGCTTTGCTGTGTTTCGAAGAGAAGGCCAAGACAGGCAGTGTAATTACTGGCACCGAGACTTAACATTTTATGTCTCAGGATAGGGAACACATGAAGGATTTGCCTTTTTCATGCCGTGAAATGCTCTGAGGCATCTCTGGGGAGGGGGGAACTCCCCAGTCGGGTATGTGGGACCTGCTGTGCCCGAAAGCTGGTAAGTGGACGCAGGTCTACCCGCTAAAATCCGGCGAGTGCCACCAATGCCACCTTTGGTGAGGTGCCAACAGAGCACCTCGACGGCTAGGCTGTCCCTCATGGGAACGACGCCACCTCCACAGGGGGGTTATCCCGCACCACAGAACAATCCCTCCTAACGTCGGGACAGAACAATGGGGTGAGGTTCCCGTCCTCGCCCCCTCGGTGCTCTTTTATCCCCTCTTCTTATAAGAGGGGTACAAAGAGCCCCCTCGGCTCAATGAGTTTCGCCCAAGGTGCTGGGCACACCTTAGGCTACTGAGCCCCACCGCCACGTCAAGGCATGAACCATGGGGGGGACGATTGAGTCGCCTGGGCTAGTCCCAGGTTAACTTGTTTATGTTCATGGGCGACGCTGACCACTTACCGTCTGCCCGTTTGACAATCCGACTAACACAGGTAAAGGAACGCAAACATCTTAAGAGCGAATGTCTTATCCCCAAGATGTGTTAAAGTCCTTAATCCACCTTTGCCACACAAACGTTCCTCAACAGTTTTTTAGATGTATTAATGACTGGTATACAGAACATATTATTAAAACAACAAGGTATAGGTTACAAAGAAATGTGTTTGCGTGTGAGCCTTGAACGGTTCATGCACGTTCACGGGGAAAGTGTTGGGGTAATTAGTGTTGTTATGTAAAAGGCTTCCATGCATGTTATGTTTTATTAGGATAGTATTTTAATTTCAACACGTTGAAAATATAAATGCTTTGTGCAAGATTGTTGAATAAGGTATGAATGTACTTTGATTAATTATTGATAATCTAACTCACTGATCATACTGATCATACTGATGAATGATCATAGAAGAATATTAGACAAAAATGACGGCGCTGGGGCCTGTTGCCTGTAGCCATCGAGTTTATAATCGTAATAGAGCGGCAATGTCATGCGTTTTGTATGAAAACCAATTCCGTCTTTGTGCTGCGACGCAACGCCGGTTTTGCGCTCTGATTGGCCGACTAATGGCTATTGATGAATGATTGGCCGATGGGACGTACATACAGGTCACTAGTTGGTTGTATCGCTATTACGTCAGTTACAAATCACTGACCAGTTTCGGAATTTTATGGCTCAAATTCTATCTATACTTACTACACTATCCGGTTATATGCTCGATGCCTGTTGCCCACAGCTGCGTTTTCTCAAATGTATAAACGAACCCGGACTGCTAATGACTATTAATTGTATATCCTGTATCACTCAGTGATAACGCAGCATAATACGAGCAAAATATTTTTTGAAATTGGATAATTAGTTTCAAAGATTAACTCATATATCCGAACTAAGAACCATATTTTTTATATTAGTGTTGAAAACGCAGACGAACCGACCGACCGACCTCACCGACTCCAAAAGTAGCAATAATGACGTGGTAAACGCAAAAATTGTATATTAGTAGAAGTATAAAATTATTATTAGTAGTAGACACAAACATTAAAGAAACGCAATTATTTTATTACTTTTTAGTTGTTTGATTTTTTGAAGTCAGTTATAATTATTTTTGTTTAAAAAAATTATAATTCTGACTTGCGTTTTGACTTCTTCTTGTGAAATGAGACAAAAATGAGATTTTTGAAACAATATTATACCTATTACTTTGTTTTTCTGTCAATTCATGATTACATTAAAAATTATAATAAGAATTTCTTGGAACAACTGAAACATCAAAAAAATAATATTTTTTTAATATATGATGCTTTGTTGTATGCAACAACCTCAAGTAGATTTTGGTAAGGAATCCTTTTTTTGTATGTCAGTTAGATAATACTGGCAGACGAGCCGATGGTCAACGTCGCCTATAAACACAAAAAAAATTATCCGGGAGTGATCCAGGCAACTCGTTAAGGGGGCTTAGGCGGTCAGCAAAAATTCAGATTTCGTACCGTGAGGTGTGGGGAGCGGTCCGTGTGCGCGGGGGACACGCACGAGCCCCGTGCCAGCCCCGCGCGAGGGGTAATCAGTGTACTGTGTAGGTCACCGAACTTAATAATATCAAGCGATCCTATTTCGTTGTATTTTGAATGATAACCATTACATAATGTTTAGCCCATTCGCTATGTATACCGAAACCTATTTTTTTATTTATTAAAATGTATATTATTATATATAATAATTATTTAAATAGCTATGTTGTTTTTGTAATCTATACAGATAAATAAAATTGGAGTGTCTGTTTGTAATATCAAAATAACCGCTTTTTATTGAATGCATATGGATGTTTACACGGGACATATTATACCCAAATAATGTTTTTTACAATTTTTCTTTGTCTGTCCGTCTGTATGTCTGTCTGTTTGTTCCGGCTAATCTCTGAAACGGCTGGCCCGATTTTGACGGGACTTTCACTGACAGATAGTTGATGTTAGGTATGTTGTTTGATATAAGGAGTAACTTAGGCTAAAAATTGGTGTTCAGTGAGAGAGGCCTATCACCAGCCATGGGTGGATCAATTCTGCTACTGATATATATAATATCATCATTATCATGTAATGTAGTGGCATGAGATCGGCCGTCTTGGTGTTCAGTGAGAGAGACCTATCACCAGCCATGGGTGGATCAATTCTGCTACTGATATATATAATATCATCATTATCATGTAATGTAGTGGCATGAGATCGGCCGTCTTGGTGTTGATTAAGAGAGGCCTATCACCAGCCATGGGTGGATCAATTCTGCTACTGATATATATAATATCATCATTATCATGTAATGTAGTGGCATGAGATCGGCCGTCTTGGTGTTCAGTGAGAGAGACCTATCACCAGCCATGGGTGGATCAATTCTGCTACTGATATATATATAATATCATCATTATCATGTAATGTAGTGGCATGAGATCGGCCGTCTTGGTGTTCAGTGAGAGAGACCTATCACCAGCCATGGGTGGATCAATTCTGCTACTGATATATATATAATATCATCATTATCATGTAATGTAGTGGCATGAGATCGGCCGTCTTGGTGTTCAGTGAGGGAGACCTATGTTCAGCTGTGGACGGATAGAGGCCGATGATGATACATGTCATCATTATCATCATCATCATGTATAAATTATAATAATATTATGATCTACGTGTTGTCTTGCTGAAGTCCGTGTCAGTACTGAACTACGAAAACGTGCGTAAACCGTCATCGACAACGGCACAGTGGAAAAACGAAGCCACGGCACCGGTGCCGGGCCGTGACCGTGCCACCGCCGTGCCGTGACCGTGCCGTGGCCGTGCCGGTGAATGGAAAAACACCCAATCTTGCTTGTTTCTCCCGTGAAACAGCTTTGCTGTGATTGTTGTGTTGTGTTGTGTGATGAATATTATGATGATGATGATGATGATATAATATATCATCATTAGCCTCTATCCGCCCATGGCTGAACATAGGCCTCCCACAATGAACTTCAATACGGCCGATCCCATATCACGACATTACATGATGATGATGATGATGATGATAAATATCATCATAATATCTCCTAATATAATATACATGATATTATACATGATGATGATGATGATGATGATAAATATCATCATAATATCTCCTAATATAATATAGATGATATTATACATGATGATGATGATGATGATGATATATCATCGGTAGTCGGTACAGCAGTATTTGAATTGATGATGATTAGTTTTGTAGCCTAAGCTCCTCCTTGTAATATCAGTTATCTGCCAGTGAAAATCCCGTCAAAATCGGTCCAGCCGTTTCTGAGATTAGCCAAACTTCCGGCTAAGTAAGATAAACAGACAGATTTTAAAAATGGTTTTCGATGCAAGTACCGAACAAATAAAATCTATGGACTCTTTTTACACCACGTCAATCTGGTCACGTGGTAAATCCTCGAAGAACTTGTATTACGGATACCAGACAACGGAAATATTATATTTAATACTTTTATACTATACATATTGTATATATAAGTTTTTTATTATATGTATCATACACATCCATGACCCAGGAACACAGAATTTTTTTTGTTCCCTGGCGGGATTTGAACCCACTACCTCAAGCTGAGCGCCAACGTGCTAACTATTGAGCCACAGAGGTCGTCATATTTAGTGAAAAGTTTGAAATTACTCGTATAATACGATACAGACACTTCAATTTTATTTATAATAAAATAATATAGGTATTTGTATAGTTTTAATATTTTTTTTCAAATTCAAAGAAAACTAGAACTAATCTTTTCAAATTGTATGTATTCTATAACAATTTATAGTATTTACTCCACACACCACTCTTCACGTTCGTATCTAAGTAAATTATGTAAGTATTTCATCATCATCATCAGCCCTTATCCGTCCACCGCTGAATATAGGCCTCCTTCAATGAACGCAAAGACGGCCGATCCATTGCCATACGGTCCGGCACATGTAAGTATTTACAATTTAAAAATTACTAAAATCCATTACCATACCATATATTGTGATATTTTGCTAAACATTATTTTGTAAAGACAGACAAGTAGGTAGTCAATATCGATAGCGACTTTCTTTTATTTCCCAAGGTAATATTAGTTTGTTTACTCTTGCTTTGGACTCGTAACTTTCGCGGGTTCCGCGTGACGAGCGACACAACCCCCGCATGCGAATGCCGAAGCGGTACTGGGTCTCACGGGTGATGTGTGGCCCGAGGTCCGTGGTTAGTATGGAAACTTCGAATTTTTATCAAAAAGTTATTTTTTTTTTTAATTTTTGGAAATCTAAAACTGTTAACACATCGTCAGGGTAAAAACCTATGTGTTTGTGATTTTATAAGAATGATTATTGTAAAACATTTATATGAAATTTTAGAGGTTACTTCAGATTTTTTTTCTATCGAGCAAAATTTTTCCAATCGTGTTTTGAAAACTGTCATCACCTCATACATACGTTCTGTAATACATATTAGAAATTTCAGTGCCAGAAATCTTCAAGTTGTTAAATAGCAGGTAATAGAAAACAGTTAATTTTGCCGTTTTCAACTACCAAGGGCCCTTAATCCTTTAAGATAATAAATGGTAACTTTTAGTGCTATTAATTTCACTGCCTGTTCTTTACCAAACCGGCAAGAGTGTTAATTTGTGTTATTGAAATAAACTTATTCATATACACCGCACACAGCACTTTCTGCGTAGTTCCCACTAATTAAATTGTTGAACCACGAGTACAACTACGAACTTAGAACTTACTAGTACTACAAACTTTTTGATATACGTCTGGCATCTCAGTGTTTCACTAGTCTCCGAAACTCTTGACGTTTGTAACGACTTGACTGAGATGCCATGCCATGTTAAAATTGAAATGAAATGTCGTCTGAACATGTTGAAACTAGTCCAGACAACTCAAGGAACGAACATCCTGAGCTGTAAGATCATAAGCGTAGTTGCCAGTAATTACGCTGAATGTAATTCTGAAACACAGCAAAGGTGCTTTACGAAAGCTTTCAGGTTTCAGCTTTCAGGTTTACCCAATGTTGAGAGGGTATTTCTATTCACATTTCCCTACATTAAATCAGACAAGTTGCCACAAGAGAATAAAATTAGACTAAAATTAAATAGCCTGTTACACTGTGCATGTAACAATAACTGTATTTTACTTTATGAAAATAAAAGTAACATAATAAATATAATTGACATTAACAACATTTTAAATTATAATAATTGTAACAATCTGACATCTGATAGGTATTACCTATCAAAATTTTATAAGCGACAAATAGCAGCCTCGCTATTATATTTTTTATCTTTAAGTCCAGCCAAGTATTTGACTAATCCGACCACTGTTTTATTTGAACAGTGTGATAATAAAACATACAATTTTACAAATTTGGAATACGTTCCAAATAGTTTAAACTAGAGTATAAGACAATAGAGGAAATCTCTAGCCCATTAATTAGTAATAATAATAATAATATATTAAATAAAAATATTGAACAAATCAATGTAAAGAAATTTAATAAAAAATTGTACTCATTTAACCTGGTGCATCAAAACTTACAAGGAATGTTAGGCAGAGACTTGGAAATTGAATTGTTTATAAAAAAACTACAATATAGACATACTGTGTATTACCGAACATTGGTTAAAAAAAAATGAAATTATGTTCAGTTTCAGTGAGCACCAGGTGGCAAGTTCGTTCAGTAGAGAAAAAGCCATAAGAGGTGGCTCACTAATAATTATTAAAAATGAAATAAAATTTAAGGAACGTACGGATATTGTGGGCCTCTCTGCTGAGCGTACTACTGAAATAGCCTGTATAGAGATGGAGCGCCTTATTATTGTAAGTGTATACAGACCTCCAAATGGATTATATGATTCTTTTGAGAAAATCATGGAAGAATTATTAACTAAAATATGTGGGTCTAACAAGCCCATACTAATTTGTGGTGACTTTAATATTAATTTACTAGAAAATTATTCCACCACAGTTAGATTCACATCATTGTTAAAATCATATAATCTGACTAATCTATTTTCAGAACCAACAAGAATTTGTAGTTCTACAGCTACATGTATTGATAATATTTTTAGTAATTTAACTCCTGTCCACAAAGAAATTATTAACAAGTTGAATTCTGATCACTGTGGTCAATTAGCTGAATTCCTTATAAGTTCTAATAGTAAAAATTGTAACAAAAATAATGTGTTTGTTCCTGTGAATGTAAGACGTATTGAGAAATTTAGGAGTAGTATAATGGCCAATATTACATATTTGAAAGATAACAAAAGTCCAGACTTCGCTTTTGGTGAATTGTTTAAATTAATTAATACACATTTTAAAGCCATTTTTACTTCTAAAACAGTCAGTTCCACAAATAAAAAGGGCTTTAATGACTGGGCAACAGCAGGAATTCACAATAGTAGACGCAAATTATATGACCTTTACTAAGAACGCACATACAATCAAAATCAATCATTTAAGCAGTATGTCAAAATATATTCAAAAACATTCAAACAAGTTTGTATCGCGGCCACATCGCTTTATATTAAGGAAAAAATTAAAAACGCAAAAAATAAAATAAAAACTACTTGGAACATAATAATGGATGAAACTGGGAGAGTCGGTAGTCGTAGCTCTGAATTTAATTTAAATATTGAAAATAGAATAATTAAGTCTGACGAGGAAGTTGCGACAGTGCGAATAGACTCAGTTCAGCAGCATATGCAGTGAGAAAAATAAGACAGTTTACTGATGTAGATACAGCGCGAATAGTATATTTTAGCTACTTTCATAGCATTATGTCTTATGGCATACTTTTATGGGGAAATGCGGCCGACATAAACAACATTTTTGTGCTGCAGAAGCGGGCTATTATATAAGTTGCCTCCCTATTCATCTTTGAGAGAAAAATTTAAAGAAATAGGAATTCTGACTGTCACCTCTCAATACATCTTAGAAAATTTACTGTATGTCCGAAAAAACATAAATGAATTTTGTAAGAAAAGTGATATTCATAGTAGGAATACACGTAATAGACACAGGTTACATGCACCAATGATTAGACTTTCGAAAGTAAGCAATTCTTTTAAAGGCAACTGTATACGCTTTTACAATAGGATCCCAGAAAACGTTCAAAAGCTCTCCATAAAAAAATTCAAAAAAGTTGTTAAAGAACGTTTGTGTGGTAAAGCATATTATAAAGTAAAATATTTCATGGAAGATACCACACCCTGGGAATAAGGCGTTCCTCCCGGGCATTTCAAGATAAGATGTTAAAATTGTTATTAATATATATTATTTGAAAAGATTAGTTCCACTGAGTTTGTTTCGCCGGTTCTTCTCAGTGGGCTTACCTTGGAACCGGTGGTAGATTCAATTGACGTTCAAAAAGATACTGTATTAGTACTATTTTGAATAAAACATTTTTGATTTTGATTTTGAAAGCAACAGGATGCTGGATGGACGGGTCAGACGGGACCGCGGCACAACTTCGTCCCACTAGTAGATCAACTGCGATCAAATCCAATATATTGTTTCAATATAAATCAAAAGATGATGATAATGATATGTTTCTTCACACCCTGGAGCCATGACAATAGTTGTCATTATCAGGCTAACAGACTACTTAGCTAGTCGACGTTGAGTGTCGGTATTTCTTAATTAAGTCGAGAGCATTTTCCCATTTGATTTCTCGCTTCCATTAACGCTATAAAAATGGCGGCAATTTATAATGGCGGGGAAAGTGTTTTCCTGTCATGACATATTTTTATGAATATTCGTAAATAGAACAACACGAATGTCGCGTTTGAATCTTGTAAATTTAAATATGTGGTTCTACCGGATTCATGAATATGTTTATGTAAATTTATTTCCATTCTTAGAATTCGTAACAAAAGTATTAAGTATTAAGTAGTGTATACATTATTATAACTCTCAATATTAGCTATATTCTATCCTGCTTAACTCGAAGTTGGCATTGAATGAAAGACCGGTGAATTTGCTATAATATTTTAATAATAATAATAATAATAATAAATCTTTATTTCCTTTACAAATAGGTTTTTATAATAAGTGGCATGAACCTTCTTTTAAGCATAGGAATGCCTGTATTAGAAGGTTCAGCTCTTCACTAACAATGGTTTCTTAAATTAAAAGATTACTGTGTACATAAAGAGTGCGTGCGTGTGGGTCTTTATGTATGTGTGTGTGTGTGTGTGTGTGTGTGTGTGTGTGTGTGTGTGTGTGTGTGTGTGTGTGTGTGTGTGTGTGTGTGTGTGTGTGTGTGTGTGTGTGTGTGTGTGTGTGTGTGTGTGTGTGTGAGTGTGTGTGAGTGTGTGTAATTTATTTAATTAATGCTTTTTTATTTTATTTAATTAGTGCTTCTGTTTCTTCGTATGTGAGCGTATGCAACCATGTCGTCAATTCATTTTTACACTCATTATATGATCTTTTGTATATATTTAATTTATTATTTATTTTATTGTACAAGTTAGAGGCGCTTATTATATATTGTTTGCTTGAGAACCTAGTTTTAGTTTGCGGAATTCTAATAGGTAAGCTTCTTCTTCTTTTTAGTCCTGTACAAATTTTAATGTATGGTACTGATTTGTGTTTTTTAAGTATTGCGTATTTGATATAGAGCTTTCTGACAGAGAGTAAATTACTTATCTTGTAAAGGTCATCCGTAGAGAAAGTTTTTTCTTTAAAATACATTAATTTTAGTAAGGCACGTTGTGCTCTTTCTACCCCTATGAATTTTGTTTTGGACGCACCTCCCCATACAGGTATGCAATATATTATTACAGACTGCACCAGAGACATATATATTTGGTTTAACAAGTTTATTTTTTTATTTTTATTATTTATTATATTTCTGGGTACAACATGTCTTAAGGTCTTGAAAATCCAGCTAATTTTTCGAATTCTGTTTATTACATGTTCAAGGTGAGGGTACCAAGTGAGATTTTGGTCAACAATCACACCCAAGTATTTCGTACTATTAACTTTTTCAATAAATGAGTTACAGTTACACTTTTTGATATTTTGCATGTCACATGTATGGATTCTTATTTTAAAATCTTGAGGAGGTTGTGTACTATTATAAATACTAAAGGAAATGTAATTTGTTTTCTTTATGTTTAGAGTTAGTAAATTTTCATTTAGCCAATTAACGACTACAGCCATACCCTGTTCGGCAATAGCTTTAACTTCCGTCCAGGTATTAGCCGAAAATACAATGGCCGTGTCATCGGCGTAAGAGAAGATTTGAGCATTTTTGAGTTTAATATTACACAATTCGTTCATGTATATTAAAAATAGAGTAGGCCCCAATACGCTACCCTGAGGAACGCCAAAAGATGGTAACTTCGCAACCTCACTCAAGTATCGACCTAATTTTACCGTTTGAGTTCTGTTTGACAGGTTTCAAAGGAGTTCCTCTGATTCCCATCCTTTCAAGCTTATTTAAGAGAATTGGGATAGAGACGGTGTCAAAAGCTTTTTTAAGGTCTATAAAAATGGCAAGGCTTTTTAAACCCTTGTCAAGGTGTTCCGTAATAAGCGAGCATAGATCAGTAACCGCATTTTCTGTTGAAATGTCTCGTCTGAAACCATATTGGCAAGATGATAGAAGATTAAAGTTATTTAAATATTGACGTAATCTGTTGTTAAGCAGTTTTTCTAGTACTTTAGACAAAACAGGCAATACAGATACTGGTCTATAATTATTGACATCGCCTCCATCCCCTCCCTTAAATATTGGAGTGACAACACTTCTTTTAAGACTGTCCGGAAATATCCCGTTATCAAAACAGAGAGTAGCAAGATAAGTTATAATGGGGACTATGTCTTTTCTAATTAGTCTTATGAACGATGTGGGGATGTTATCCCACTCTGGAGCACTATGTGACTTCAAACTCATTAAAATTACTTCGACTTCATCACAATCCGTATCTAAAAGTACAAAACTATTTGGTGGTGTTGAAGAATAATTTTGGTAAGTATGGTGATCTGTATTAATATGACTAGCTAATATTTTTCCAATATTTATAAAGTAATTATTCAAGTAGTTAGTTGATTCTAAAGGTGAAGGTTTTATATTTATGATTTCATTATTTTCAGATCTTATTTTATTTGTGTATGTTATACTTTTTATGTTTTTCCATAGTTGTTTATTATTATTTAGCGATTTTGTTATAGCTTCTCTATCATATTTTCTTTTTAGTTTCTTGATAATACCATTACAGTAATTTCTGTATCGGTTATATGTAATTTTAAGTATTTCATTATAAGGATCATTACGATATTGTTTTTGTAGCTTATTACGGTTTTTAATACAGCGCAGTATTCCAGGGGTGATCCATGGTTTGATTATGCGTTTACTACTTGGAATATTTACAATCTTCGTATTTACTCTAATGGACTCTGAGAGCAGGTAAATAAAATTATTAGTTAGTAGGTTAGGGTCATTATACAACAATAAATCTTCGATGCCATTCTCTACAAGATAATGTCGGGCGCTGTCATAGTCAGTTTTAGTAGATATTTTTTTTATTGTGGTCTTTTCTTTTTGTTTGGTCAGGGCTAGAAATGTTGTAAGATGGTCAGTTATTGATGTGTCTAGTATAGCAATAAGAATGCTAGTATCTTTTTTATTAATTTTCAACATGAAATGGTCTAGGCAATGTTTCCCTCGTGTTGGTTGCGTATGACCGGAGAGTATTCCATGTTCTGCTAATATACTTAGATATCCAACTCTATTTTGATATTCTGAAATTGGTTCAGTATGTTTTGGGGTAATATTAATGTTTATATCTCCCGCTATAACAATATAGTTTTGTCTATTTAATTTGTAGAGATGTTTGCTAAGAGAATCCAAAAATGAAGTAGCGTTTACGTTAGAAGGTGAGCGGTATATACCAAGAATTTGAATCTTGTATATGTCGATCTGGAGGCAAGAAGCATGTTCCAGTTTTATCTCTATAACTTTATGTCTCAGTGTTTTTTTTATATACACAACTACTCCATCGTTTTGGTTAAGATGGTGTGTTGAGGAGTATTGATTGTAAGTTGTTAGTTGTGGAATGGGCTTATAACTATTTATCCTGCACTCAGTTAAAATTAAAATATCCACTTCGAAATGAAATTCAGACAACATAATTAAAAGGTCATCAAGATTATGGTATATGCTACGTATATTTTGTGATATAATAGTTAGGTCTCTTTTACTAACAACCTGAATATGATTATTAATATCTGAACTGTTACATGTAATTATACGGGCTATTTCAATATCGTCTATTTCGTTACAGGTTTGTAGTGGATCACCCATTTTTAGTGGAATAAGAGTTAAATGTCGTCATCAAACCAATCAAATCATTATATAAACAAGCTATTACATTATGGTTTAGTGGACTATATATATAATATATTTCAACATAATATATTATGAGTGTGTCAGAGGACGAGTGTGTGTAAATATATGTAATACGCGTGTAGTGTGTTTGATTGCATCGATAGTAATTTTTGTTTGTGATTTGTATGTTAGTGTTATAATTTATGTTTTGCCTGAATGTATGTATGTGTGTATCAGGTTGAGTGTTATATAAATTGTAAATACATAGTGATTTTTTATATGTTTGCGGTATTGTAGTTGATACATTATTAGAAATGCTAAAAGTGGACAGTCATATTTTTAAAAGAAGTTGTTGTACCTGGTCTTCGTTTTTAATTGTAATAATTGGCGACGTTTCATCCTTTCTCACATGTACCTTGCCGTAGGCTGTCCAGCAAAACTTATAGGCATTGGATCTCGCTAGATCCCTAGCTAGGAAATATAGTCGAGATACCTTCGGTGTGAGGTGTTCCGATAGAAAAACGGGAACATCTTCTTGTGTCTTAAATCCCAGGTGTTTGCAACATATTTTAGTCTTATTCTTTATATTAAATGTTTTAGCCGTACGTAAAAATTCAGTTTTTAGTAACGTGGAGACAGTCTCAACAATAATCGGTGTATTTTGTTTTTCAGCATTTTTCCCTTTGACTCGGTATATGTCCTTTATATCATTTTTTTTTATTTCACATCCTACATTTCGGGAGAGACATGTAACCATTTGAATAAGGTCTTCCTTGGCTTCGTTATTTTTCTTTGGAACATTTTTAATTTCAAAACTTGATTTCCGGCTATTAATAGACATATCTTCAATTTTATTTTCCAAGAGAGTGATATATTTCCTATCCTCTTTAGATTGATTTTCTAGACAGTCTAGTTTTCTCCTAAGTTCTTCGTTTTGAGCTGTGAGACATTTCAGGGAATCGCTTATTGTTTCGTTGGATTTTTGTATTTGTTTTAGAGTTGCCACAACTTGTTGCATTTCACTTTCTTGTTTCTTAGTAAAGAGTGCCATTATCTTTTTCATCTCTTCCCTATGGTCACTCATTTGTTTCAAAAAGCAATCGTCCATTAAATCATCCCGCGCTCTCTTTGCCCGCTTAAAAACATAGCTCGGTGGCGTTTTAACAATGTTTTTTGCCACACTTAGTTCTGTATCTGAATGAGACATATCCAGGTTTGGGTCCATATTTACCACCGTCAAAATGTAAATGAGGGTAGTTGTAATATTATTTGTTGTTGTCTGCAATGGGCGGGACTTGCAGAACAAGTTCGATCCAATCACGGGATACTGGGCAGTGGCTAGTATATTTTTAATGATGGCGTTTATGCTTATGCGCACGATTGGAGTGTGATTTGCTTACGTTCGAGGTGGAGGTGGAAAAGGCGGAGACAGCGCGTTGAATTACCAGGCTTGTATGATTCTCCGCAGATATATCTGTTATATCCGATAATTCTTTTGTCTTTATGCACTCCTATTATTTACGTTATATTTTCTGTATTAAATTGCTTCAAATTATTGTTAAATTAATAAACAACACGTACGCACGTTAGTACCGTTCGAGAGTCCGAGGGGAAGAGGAAGAGAGAATATTATATTATAATATGTATTCTTACCTCTGCTATCTGCTATCTGTTATCGGTTATCCGTTATCTGATATCGGCTATCTGCTATCTGTTATCTGCTATCTGCTATCTGCTATCTGCTATCTGCTATCTGCTATCTGCTATCTGCTATCTGCTATCTGCTATCTGCTCTCTGCTATCTGCTATCTGCTATCTGCTATCTCTTTATTCGAATAACAAAAAACAGATAGCAGATATTCGTTAACGAGAGTAGATAGAAAACGAAAACGAAAACGAATAGCGGATAGTGGATAGCGGATAGCGGATAGCGAATAGCGGATAGCAGATAGCGGATAGCGGATAGCGGATAGTGTTGTCCGTATTCCGCAACCGATATCCGCCATTCGCTATCTGCCATTCGCTATCTGTTATTTGTTATTCGTTCGTTCTTTACTAAATATATTGCTAAATACTAAAACGAACTAAATATATTGCTTACCTTTATGTCTTTAGTCAAAAACTTCTCACTCTAACTCAATAAAACTGAAAATATCTTGAATTGAAATCGGCCAGTATTTAGGCTAATGTTTCTTTCGCTGTCAAAAAAATACTGAAGGTCCAGAGCAAAAACCACATGTACATGTACATGTTACCACATGTAAAATATATATACGGCAGCCAATGAGGCCCAAGATTCAAATTAAATATTGCCATTATAAAAAAAAACTGGAAAAGAGCAAAGGTACCTCAACGCATACGGTGCGTTTGTGGCATGATAAAGTCAGCTCGCTAAACGCAAATTGTATTTCTTTAAATTTCTGCCTCTAGATTATTCGTTATTCTTTATTCGTTATTTGTCGGTTAATCCGATTATGTAAGTCCGGCTAATGGGCGTTTTTCCACTCACCGGCACGGCCACGGTAACGGCGACGGCGACGGCACCGTGCCGTTGCCGTGGAAGCAAAAATGTATGAAAACATATGGCTCGTTTTTCCACTCACCGGCGACGGCACGGCGACGGCAACGGCACGGCGTTGCCTCCCAACGGTACCGTGCCGTTGCCGTAGTTAGCAAGCTTCCCACACGGTGCCGTCCCGGTAAAACTGCATGTGTATTGTATATGAATTGTAGCCTTGTACGTGTGTGAGTCCGCGGGGCGTGTAGAAGGACGCGGAGCGGTCAGCTGAGAGACTCGTAGTTAATATCATCTATATATTATGATATTATGAGATATTATTATGATGATAATATATATCATCATCATCATCACTGACTGGAATGTTGGTCTAGTGGTTAGTGGCCCTGGCTGCTAATCCAGAAGGTCGTTGGTTTGATTCCCACTCAGGACAAATGTTTGTGTGATGAGCATGATCATTTGTTTTGTGTCCGGGTATAATTTATCAATAATATGTATGTATTTAGAAATATATAAACTGTTTGTATCAGATGGCCGTATGTGAACTCACATTCCCAACATATTATAAATTATTATTATTACCTATATTATTATTATTATCATCATCAAGAATATATCGCCATCTATATCGTGGCAAAGATTTGGCCGTCCTGGCGTTCAGTGAGGGAGGCCTATGTTCAGCCATGGACGGATAGAGGCTAATGATGAAATATCATCATAATAATCATGTAATGTAGTGGCATGAGATCGGCCGTCTTGGTGTTCAGTGAGAGAGGCCTATCACCAGCCATGGGTGGATCAATTCTGCTACTGATATATATAATATCATCATTATCATGTAATGTAGTGGCATGAGATCGGTCGTCTTGGTGTTCAGTGAGAGAGGCCTATCACCAGCCATGGGTGGATCAATTCTGCTACTGATATATATAATATCATCATTATCATGTAATGTCGTGGCATGGGATCGGTCGTCTTGGCGTTCATTAAGGGAGACCTATGTTCAGCTTTGGACGGATAGAGGCCGATGATGATACATGTTATCATTATCATCATCATCATGTATAAATTATAATAATATTATGATCTACGTGTCGTCTTGCTGAAGTCCGTGTCAGTACTGAACTACGAAAACGTGCGTAAACCGTCATCGACAACGGCACAGTGGAAAAACGAAACCACGGCACCGGTGCCGGGCCGTGACCGTGCCACCGCCGTGCCGTGACCGTGCCGTGGCCGTGCCGGTGAATGGAAAAACGCCCAATCTCGGAAACGACTGGGCACATTTCGACAGGACTGATTGTATTTTTTATCTGTTGTTATAAGTAGTAACCGTTATAAAAAAATCATCATCAATCCGAACTCCGCTGTAAAATCTAAGTTAACGCAGGCAATGTTGCGGGCAACAGCTAGTCTTATATAATCATACTCAGCTGGAGGCTAACCCTAAGCCTGAATCAGTAATGCCGATTTAGCCTAAGAATAGCGTTAGGCACGTTATTATGGAGCCATAATGCGAAAGCCTATTTTGGGGCTCAACATCTCATAACTTTTCGTGACTTCATCCGTAAAAGTTTTACCCCCATGCGCGCAGAGAAGTTTCACTTCAAAAATAGCCATCACGGGACGCAAGACGGATGTGATACATCTATTTTAGTATTAAAATATGCTCTTGACTGCATCATGCCATTTGCCGTCGCGTCTAATCGGTTTTCCAGTCAAAGCGCAGCAATAGATATTTCATTTTAGAAAAGGCATTTCAGGTTTTGTGTCGTCATTCACACTTATTGTGTCCAAAAATATTCTATCCTCTTTTTGGACCAAACAGAACAAAATTATATTAAAACTGCTTCAGTAGTCTAGGAGTTTATTTATATATTATATTTCTATAGAAATTATATTTATAAAGATAATAAACCGTAAAAATGTATTTAAGGTTGAACTAGTCGGTGGCGTGAACTTTAACAAAATGATTGCTATCTCACCTGACATAAGGCGCGAACATGCGTGCTAGAATGAAATGCACAATGATTCATTCCAAAAATGTCCTTTTAGCAAAACAGTTATTGTATAAAAACTAATAAGTGTATCTTTTCAAAATAAATTTATTTTATCCTTTGAACAACTAAACTATATCTGTATGGGCTTTATTTTTGAGCGTTCGTGCTCGGTATACTATTTATTTACGCCCAAAGTTGGGCTAAAATCAGTGTTGAAATACGAAAGTTTAGAACCTTGTATTTTTTAAATGTATAATTTTTTTACGATTTTGGGTACACACACATAGATAACGACGAGATCAATTTATATTATACTTAGTTTTTCGTGGTCAACGTCAAACATTGTAGTAATTACTGTTCTGCGTTTGTATGGAAAGATGAGCGACTTGTGTAACCTTAAGGATAATTCACGTATTAATTTACTTTAATACAATTATGATACAAAAAGGTTTCACTAATGAGGGTAAAGTATTTCGAGTTTATTACATTATGATATATAATATTATGATTAATACGCTTTATTGGAGCTTATCAATCAGATTTTCCCGTTAGAAGGCCGAGGAAAGAAACTTCGTTTACTTCTACCATCGAGTATATAACCGAAATAGAGCGACAATGTTATCTATTTTGTATGAAAGCAAATTCCAACTTTGTGCTGCTACGCTTCGCCGGTTCCGCGCTGTGATTAGCTGAGTGATGGCCATTGATGGATGATTGGCCGATGGGACGTACATAACTATCACTGGTTGGTTGAATTGCTATAACGTCAGTGACCAGTTTTGGAATTTGATGGCTCACATTAGTACTCTGTCCAGTTATATGCTCGGTGACTGTGGGTAATAGTATGCGATGTGCCGCAATTTCATCTGCACGAGTACCACCATCCTGCTTATTTCTTTCATAGAACAGCTTTGTTTTATTTCGGGAAAAAGGGCAGGATTAGACAATGTAATTAAGACTTACCGTCTTATGTCGCAGGATAGGTAAATATTAGTCGTGTTAATGCCGGTAAAAACATTTCACATGTATCCTCGAGTAGGTATCTGACTATAGGGTCAGGTTACTGATATGGGACTCGCACTTGGGATTGCACTACTCGACACTTGCGAGCGCCTTCGGCCGCTTTTTGAGGGTCGTGGATCTGCAGGCAACTTGAACACCTCAGCGATAAGCTGGTCCCGGTGAAGGCTAGTAGCGGAGTACTAGCCTTCACCTTAAGGATTGTCCGGCCGTTACTAAGCAGTCCCCGCGACGACATGCGTAATTGAACTAGGTTCCCATCCTGACCCAACATGAGCACGAGGGCGTTACTGGAAGCGCATTAAGTACCTTCTACGCACTCCCGTTCGTTGCCCGTGGAGGGAGGCCACGTCGGCGATGAACGAGTAGTCTGGGCTAGTCCCAGGTGATTCGTTTGTGATTATGGGCGACTTTGACTCATACTATCACGTGACTCATGTGCATTTTGTCTATCCAAGTTATGTAGTAAATAAGAAAAAAATGCCAGCAGTCTATGCTCCCCTTGAGAAAACGACGAACATACCAAGAAGCAGTTATTTTATATAAATAAATATACTTTTTCTCAAGACAATCAAGGCAAAAAATCCGCCATTTTAACGCCGCCATTTTGCTATGGTCCGTTTCAAATAGGCGATAGCCTTGCTCCATAAAATCAAATCTAGCCGTTATTAAAATTATTATCCAAGAACTGAAAAACTCCGGCTATCCCCCGTCGAGAACTTTCCATTGTTTGCACCTTCTTTCATATCTTACACAGATTCTGCACAACTATTCACTAGTTCATTATTTAAATCTTTCAAAGTTAATTTATGTATTTTGATCATAAAATCAAATAAAAAATCCCGGGAGAAGTAAAGGGTATTTTAAATGTAAATAAACGAGTTAATGATGATTATTGGATCGTATTATCCCATTGTTACTAATAGGCATGTTTCCTACTCTTTTTGCATTCTTCTGATTTAATTCGTTGCGGATCCCAAATTCCTTGGGCTTCCTGAGATCGTATTTAGGGGTCATTTGACACCGCTGTCGATCCTGGCTAGACTTTTTTTTTTTTTTCGCAAGGAAATCCCTATGGATGCAGCCAGGATCTTCGGGTAGATCCTGACCCAATGTGGGACTCGCACCTGGGAGTGCCCACCCGAACTAAAACCACTGCGAACGCCTTCAGCCGCTTTTTGAGGATCCCGGATATGCAGGCAACGGACAGGATCTCCTCAGCGACAGGCTGGCCAAGGCGAAGGTCAGACTACTCCTCGTAGGTGGGACTGTCCGGCCGTTACTAAGCAGTCCCCACGACGTCGTGCCATATAGACCCAGGTTCCCATCCTGAGCCCGACACGAACACAGGGGCGTTACTGGAGGCGCATTAAATAGCGCCTCCTACGCACCCCTGTTCGTCGCCCGCGGGAGGAGGCCTCGTCGGCGGCCTCCTCTCTCACCCGCTCGTCGACCTCCTTCTGGGATATGACTGCCTCGCAGAAGGAGACCATCGCCGTCCAGGACTCGTCGTCACCGAGTATCGCGGAGATGACGCTCGGCAGAGACAAGTCCCCTCCGATGACTGATGTCAGACTGTGACGCAGCGCCGCCTATCTCGGGGACACCTGGAGTGTGTGCTGGGCTGAGTCTACCGCCGATCCTGGCTAGATTGATCTAAGTCCAGTCTCCAGAAGTCTATTTCCCACTATACATCCGAGACTGAGCGGTTTTTTTTTGGGAGGGCTAGACTTTGGCTTACTTAAGAATTATTCGAAAAGGGGACGCCCCCTGTGGGGCGCGTTGTGTTTGTTTTAGATGTTTGTCATGTTTTAGACTAGTCAAATCCGATACGGTCGACGAATCTTTTACGGTTGAATTTAATCTATCATCATGAGGGCCGGCCCTCGTCCCTCCCTCTGGAGAGGGAGGCGGGTCTTGCGCGGTGCTCAAGCAATCTAGTAGACTGAGCGGTCTGCTCAGAGATTATCCTATATAGTTGACAAGCCTTCTCTCCGTCATTGCTATAGCTTATACATCAGAATAAACACATAGGCTTTAACTGATCCCTTTACTCCCACGGGGATGAGAAATACGCTGGGCTACCATACTACCACGGGGCGCTGTTAGTTCAAAATAAAAATAAAAACAGTGGACAGTAATTACTATTCGAATCTCTATCACAGTTGTCTAGTTTTATTCTGGTCGGTGCATTTTTTTTTATATTCTGACAGTGACAATGTGCCTGGTGTCTGTGAAAGGAACATCGTGAGGAAATCTGCATGTCTAACGAGCATTAACGCATAAATAATTATAGATTTTACTTTCTTTCCTATCAATAAGGACTTGCGGTGATAAGACGATTTTAATATATTTATATATAAAAGGGTTCTGTACCTGTGTTTGTCACCTAACTTCTCGTGAACGTCTGGACGGATTTGTATTTTTTGTGATTATAATATTTAAGTAGGGCCCTGGATGTTTTGAAAATAAATTGAACGCGGTAGATGGCATCGTATTTGTGTTTTCATTAAAAACAATATTTGTAGTCAAACTTCTTTGCGCGCATGAGGGTAATTTTTTTACGGATGAAATGAAACATCACGAAAATATGCAACGTTTTTGTCCAAGAAGAGGGAGAGAGTGATTGAGACCGATTGAGAGTGAGTGAGAAAGGGCGAACGTAGCTGAAGCACATAGCCATGGAGTGAGAGTAGGGAGCAAGATAAGGTGAGAAAGATAGAGAGAGAGAGAGAGAGTGAGATAGAGCGAACGTCGCATCGCAAGTCTCGGAAATTAAAAGCTTTAGATTAGTGAGAGATAAATAAATGAGATTAAAAAAATTGTTTGCTAAATAAGTTTCTTCTGACATGTGTAGGTACTTTGTAGGTACGCATTTTCTTCAAAATTAACAATAATATTGAACAGTAAATTAAAGTGTTATAATTTAAAAAAAAATGTGAATTTGTAGGAGAAACTGCGAAAATAATAAAAGTCGAAAACAATCATGCAACCCTAAAAATCGCCAGTGTTAGGACAGTACATTATTATACAGTATTATACAAATCTGTCCGTTGACGAAGGTAAATCCAGCAACTATACAATAAGAAATTCCACACACTAACATTAATAATTCTAATACCGAGTTAGATACAAAATATCTTTAAATGAGCTATTCTTGTATATATATATATATATATATATATATATATATATATATATATATATATATAATTGGAATCTCGGAATCGGCTCCAACGATTTTCATGAAATTTAGTATACAGGGGGTTTCGGGGGCGATAAATCGATCTAGCTAGGAATCATTTTTAGAAAATGTCATTTTATTAAAAAAAAAATCCAGGTTTCATCCAGGTACTACAAACTTATATAAACACAGCGATAACATTAAGCTTCATCATTATTAGCCTTTTTCCGTCCATTATGAATATAAAGTAGGCTAATTTTTAAAATTAAACAATATTCTTAAATTTAAAACCTTAGAACACAGAATTAAACATTAATGTTTATGAACTAAAGTCCTGGGATGTTTTCGTAAGGAAAATATTATATGTAGCTTTAAAGACCTCTTGGCATTTGAAATTTCATCGGTGTAGAAGGTGAAAAGCCTAATAATTATTGGAATGCGGTCCATGAGTCGTGGAATTGATCCCTAGTATCGTGGATTAGTTAGTTAACTGTTAAACAGGCCGGAATTTTCGATCCCTTACATTTCTCTTTAAGACTACCTATATTTGTCCCATTTCTTGAAGAATTTTATCGCGTAGTTCACTATTGTCTTACTTTTTGGCCTCTTTATTTCGGCCCAGCTCAAAATAACCTTAAACAATACGAAACTGAACAATGTGAATACAATGGCCTAGGGAAATACCTTAATTAGAGTTTTGTTAAACTTCAGTACCTGAACCTGGGTTGCACTCACAACTTTTCCAATATAAGTTGACGGGGGACCATTTATCAAATACCCACATTTGAAAGCACATTACCAGTTACAAAGTATTAAAAAATATAACTTGCAAGAAGTTTGAAAGGGAAATGTGATTTTGTAAAGAAAATTGCAAAAAGAAAAGTGGTAAAAATATACACAGGAAATGAGAAAGAGTATAATAAAGATTAAAAAATACGGGAAGATGAAGGAAAAGATAAAAAAAAGAAAGGAGAACAATAACAAAAAGGGGAACGGCAACCGAACAATAAAGAGAAAGAGAAGGAGAGAGTAAGCGTATGTATCTGAGAGAGAGAGGGATTTAGAGAGAGTAAAGAGAAGAAGAAGAAGGTCATAAATAAGAAAGGATAAATAAGTTTTTTTTTAAATCTAATGGACGCTTTCACACCACGTCAATATGGTCCTGTGGTTAGTTCTCAAAGTACTTGTGTTACGGGTACCAGTCAACGGAAATATATTTAATACTTTTACACTATACATATATTTTAGATTTTTATTATATAATACACATAATTATTATTACAATACACATCCATGACCCAGGAACACAGAAAATATATTTGTTCCCTGGCGGGATTCGAACCCGCAACATCCGGCTTGAGCGCCAACGCGCTTACCACTGAGCCACAGAGGTCATTTGTGGCTCAGTAAGTATAAGTTGACAAAATACGGTAAAGTTTTTAATCAACTTGACGAATTTATCTAACTTTACAAATTTATCATAACTTATTAGCACAAACTTAATAGGTACTCAATTTAGCCTCTGAAATGAGCGAATAAAGTAAATTGACAATGCGTTTTCTTGATACCCATCAAGCTTTATTATTTTGGTGTTCTTTTATATTTCAAAATTACGCATATTAAATAAAAATTTCAAACCAATTCAAATGCCTAAATATACAAGGTTGATAAAAGCGAGAGGCATTAAATTAAACCACATATACTACAAATGCTTACGGTTAATCCGAAACTGTTAAAAAATGTTAAAAAAAAAAAAATGCCCACTGACCTTCAAACCTAAAAGGCAACGTCGCACAGCACGTTGTGTCGGTGCGGCACAGGTTGCGTCTTACAGGGTCGAACAAAGCGGAGCGGCTTTAAAACTTTAAAAATATCCTATGACTAAACGATTGATTCTATTGGTCTTAGTTTTGGTGTGTAGCCTGATAATTGTACATAGTATACGTGGTTTAATTTAATGCCTCTCGCTTTTATCAACCTTGTATAAGTTATAATATATTTTTTATGTACATAAAGAATAAATAAATAAATAAATCTCAATAAATATCAGGTAAACGTAGGAAGGTTTCCCTTGGATACAGAACGCCATAGTAAATAAATTTCAGTTGTTTTCCCCATATAATTAAGCGATATAAGTATTTCCTCATTCGTTACAAATGGACATGTCTCGGCGCGGCTCATTGCACTCCATCCAGTTCTATCAATCAACTTGACACCTTAATTCTATTGCGGTAATGCTGGCAATGGAAAGACGATTAATAAATTTCCTCAGGGCAAACTTGCATTGGAATAAAAAAGAAAAAAAAAGTAATGTGATCTAGTTTTTAGCCGTAGTGAAAAGTTTTTATAATATTGCATTTTGTAAATTAATGAATTGATTAAAAAACAATCTATGGAATAATGCTATTTAAATATAGAGCTAGAAATAATTTTATAAATAATAATAATAATAATATAATAATAATATATATGGACGCTTTCACACCACGTCAATCTGGTCCCGTGGTAAGTTCTGGAAGAACTTGTGTTACGGGTACCAGACAACGGAAATATATTTAATACTTTTTATACTATACATATATTTAAGATTTTTATTATATAATACACATATTTAATACACAGCCATGACCCAGGAACACAGAAAATATTTTTGTTCCCTGGCAGGATTTGAACCCGCAACCTACGGCTTGAGCGCCAACGCGCTTACCACTGAGCTACAGAGGTCGTCAGATAAATAAAACGAACTTTAATAAAAGTTTAGTATTAGTTGCGATTTCTTACATTTGATTTTTATACTAAGCTCCTAGAAGCCATTATTCAAAATATAACAAAAGCCCGGGTCTCCTTTTTTAAATTCAATATTTATGAAAAAATGCATTCTTTTCATGTCGCTATTTTAAAAAACTTCATTTGTTATAAAGAATTTCTAAAGCAAAAAATCCCTTTCTCAAGGGCTTACATTAGAATTACTTTATTTCAATTGTGATTTTTATACTAACAGATTTTTGATGTCTGGGTATTGAATAATATTCTTTTAAAAAGTATAATGACTTTATAAGCCCATCAAGTACAAGTATTTTAATGCTTAATAAGTATCAAAATTGTTGAAGTCTTGTATAGATATTTGATCTTGTATAGGTGGGTACAGACCTTGTATTTCACCGCACTTATCTTTTATATCAGTCAATTTGCATTTTTTTTTATTCGATAGACACAGATAGAACATTTTTTATGCTAGTTGGATGACAAATATCCAGATGAATCAAATTCACCTATGACTCTGCTTCTGTCTAGCCTTTGCCCAGCTATGTTGGGGTCGGCTTCCAGTCCAACTGGGTGCAGTATTTTAAAAGCAGCGTCTGCCATCAGACCTCCACGACCCAGTAACGATACCCCGTAGTAAAACTGGTTGTCTTTCGGTCTTCTGACGACCGGTAATGACTATCAAAGATCCACGAATGACAGCCGGGACTAACGCTAACATGCTTTCGGAGACGCGGCGGAGTCTTGGTATGTAAAAATGGTTACCCATTCACGGACCAACCCCGGCAAGCATAGATATTTGAAAGTAATATTTCTATGCCGGTAAGCGTAATTTAACCTGATGGATCGATCCGTGCAGCTGTTATTACTTTAGCCACGAGCTTATCTATTCTTAATATCTCTTTCACAAAGGAAAAATGATAAGAAAAAATACTTGAAAAGGTAATAGTGTTATAAATAGTAAATGTTTAACATACCCGTCGCGAAATGACCTTAGATGGGCGACAATAAAAAAAACTTATATTTTGTTATTGGCGCCCAGCCCGTAAGTCTTCTTCGAGCCCCGCAAGGGGCTCGGAGGATGCTGTATCGGGGCTTGTGGGCCCCCTGACAGCGGCTTCAATCGTCTCTCATCAATATGGGGCGGTCCTTGGGGTGGCCATTTGGCCTGTGTGCTAGTTTTTCAACAGCACGGGGGGCGCGTCACAAACTCCGCCAGGTGGCACCCAGGCGGTCAGCCCCTACCGAGTAAAATCACCGAGGTGAAAGCCCGGCAGAGAGCGACCAGTATATTGGCGCCCAGCGCAGTGGATCCTTGCTTATCTTTTTTACCTAGTTACTGGGTTGTGGAGGTCATTATTGTCTATTTATTACATTATTTATAAAATAAATATTTAATCATTATCGTCATCATTATTAATTACCTATCTCATAACAGCGTTAAACCACGGAGCACGACTCTTCCATTAATATTTTCGATTTAAAAGGCGCCATAAAATGTATCACAAAATGGCAGCCATTACAACTGTCACGTGATCGCTATCATACAATCCATCACCATAACGATCTGGACTCATTAGTGCATTAATTGAAATTCTGATACTATAATGTGGCTAGTGTTGCCAATGTTGAGCAAAAAATCCCTATATGTACAGCTTGGCAAAAAAGAGTATGGAAAAAGTGAGGACGCCACTTCCACTTAGGTCTCATCATAATATCCCCACCATGGTTCAGGCCTTGTCGTGGCGATGGGGCTCAGTAACCTAGGGTGAGCGGTGCACCTTGGGCGAAGCTAATTGGGCCCAGGGGGCTCTTTGTACCCCTCTTATAAGAATAGGGGACAGAAAAGCAGGGGGCAAGGGGTGAGGATGGGAACCTCACCCCATTGTGCTGTCCCGACGTTGGGAGGGGTTGTTCTGTGGTGCGGGACAACCCCTCTGTGGAGGTGGCGTCGGTCCCTTGCGGGACAGCCGTCGAGGTGCCCTGTTTGTTTTCTAGATCCGGGGCACCTCACCAAAGGCGGCATTGGTGGCACTCGCCGGGTTTTAGTGGGTAGAGCTGCTTCTATTTTCCAGCTGTCGGGTGCAGCGA
The DNA here is from genome assembly GCA_963853865.1 of Helleia helle. Lineage (NCBI taxonomy): Eukaryota > Metazoa > Arthropoda > Insecta > Lepidoptera > Lycaenidae > Helleia > Helleia helle. The sequence continues at coordinate 6,821,924 of OY971436.1, forward strand.
GTCCCACATAGGGGGAGACCCACTCCCCCGCGGGATGCCTCAGAGCATTTCCCGGCGTTAAAAAAAAAAAGGTCTCATCATAATATGGAAAATCAGTAAGATAATTTAATCAAATCGTTAAAAATAAATGTGAAACACTAAGCTTTACTCAAAATCTAGTATTTGTCGGCCCAGTATTGTCAACATCATGGGTTTCCATTTAGTAAAATATTTAGTTCCACCTGTCACACGTCATACTCTTTTTTGCCAAGCTATATTTGTCTGTCTGTCTAGGCTCCGAATATGATTTTGTCCCATTCGGTGTCGAGACCCTTGGTCCGTGGGGTCCTAGCGCTTTAAGGCTCTTTAAGGAAATAACAAAAAGGTTAGTCGACATCACAGGAGACCGAAGAGCTAATTCTTTGTCCGAGGTAGCTGCCACTACCTCGGACAAAGAATTAGTCTAACAATTCAAAGGGGGAACGCTGCCAGTATCTTCGGGACCTTGCCTAAAGGGACTCCTTTTTATTAATATACTTAAGTTATTATATTATATTTTTTAAGGTTTTTAGTTTTAGGTTCTGTATAAAGTATTAAGTATTAATTTGTATAATAACGTCTGAAATACATATTAATTATTTTGAGTTTCATAAATCCCGATCAAAGTCAAAGTAGACATTTTCATCATCATCACCCTTTATCCGTCCACTGGTAAACATAGCTAATGAACGCCAAGACGACCGATCACTCGCCACTCGCATCCAACACGGACCGGCCACTGTATAAAGATTGTTTTGCCACCTGGTTAATGATACGTATTAGAAAATAACGAATTGATTATTAATAAATGATTAAATATAAAAATCTCCACAGTTTCCCTTCATCGCCAATCCCCACAAAAACGCCAAAGATTTTGAGGAAGAAATTCCAGGAGTTTAGGGATTGCTCATAAAATAGCAACCCTGGTAGTAATAGCCATGCAGATCTCGTCCAGAACCTAAGAAACAGCAGATACATACAAAGTGCTTCTCAAACATGTCAAGTATACCATGCTTCTTATTTTTATTACTTGTCCCGATAAATTTATCAAATGGGTTTGATTTGATACAGCCTACAGTAGAAACGGTATTAATAGGTAAGGTATATAATTTCTAATTAGTACTAATCAACTATAAAACATCGCCAAATCTACCATTACCAGGTCATGGGAGGTTGGTCCTCCAGTGTTTCATGATAAAAATTACAAATTAATATAGTAGTGTAATCGACCATATTAAAAAGACCTATTAATAGGCCACAATCATGATTACAAATGTCGCACAATGTTTACTCATGAAGATACAGCGCTTTCATAGCATTATGTCTAATGGGATACTTTTATGGGGAAATGCGGCCGACATAAACAACATTTTTGTGCTGCAGAAGCGGGCTATTCGTGCAATTTACAAGTTGCCTCCAGATGCATCTTTGAGAGAAAAAAACATTTTACAAAAAATTAAAACCGACTTCAAAAATACTAAACTATAAAGTACGTCATTATAGTTACTTTTAGAGTCGGTGTCAGCCAAGGTAGGTAATGTACAGCAACAAATACGACACCGACTCCAAAAGTAACTATAATGACGTGGTAAACGCAAAGTTTGTACATTAGTAGAAGATTAAGTTGATTATAATATTAAGTTGTAAGCACAAAAATTAAAGAAACTGTTATTTTATTACTTTTTAGTTTACTATTATTGAAGTCGGTTTTAATTTTTTGTAAAATGTTTTTATTTCTTAATTTTTAGTGATTCCGAAATTCTTCGTCTTGGGGTTCATTGAAGGAGGAGATGGATAAAGGATGATGATGATGATGGTGATGGTGATGATGATGATGATTACGATGACCGCGACATACTATGGTGTGCTACCAAAGCATCCTATAGAATTGTTACATCGACACGTAATAAAATGATCATATCATCAAGATAAACAAAACCAACCATAGGCATTATTGGGAATAACTAAAAAACGGCTTGTCAGATCTTAAAAAAATTTATATGGGACCAAATTGGAAACACCAGCTTTTAAACAAAAAAATAACCATCGAAATCCATGCACAAACGGCGGAGTAATCGTGTCACATACATACAAAAAAAAAAACATACAGACGAATTAAGAACCTCCTCTTTTTTTTGAAGTCGGTTAAAAATTTAAAGAAATAGGAATTCTGACTGTCGCCTCGCAATACATCTTAGAAAATTTACTGCATGTCTGGAAAAATATAAATGTATTTTGTAAGAAAAGTTTCATAGTAGGGATACACGAAATAAACACAGGTTGGATGTACCAGTGATTAGACTTTCAAAAGTAAGCAATTCTTTTAAAGGCAACTGTATACGCTTTTATAATAGGATCGCAGAAAACGTTCAAAAGCTCTCCATAAAAAAATTCAAAAAAAATGTTAAAGAGCGTTTGTGTGGTAAAGGAAAATATATATAAAGTAAAATATTTCATGGAAGATACCACACCCTGGGAATAAGGCGGGCATTTCAGGATAAGACGTTAAAATTGTTATATATATTATTTGAAAAGATTAGTTCCACTGAGTTTGTTTCGCCGGTTCTTCTCAGTGGGCTTACCTTGGAACCGGTGGTAGATTCAATTGACGTTCAAAAAGATACTGTATTAGTACTATTTTGTTTTTTTTTGATTTGATTTGATTTGATCATATTCCAGAAACAACTACCGAATACCGTGAGATAATCACGGATATTCCCGAGATGGACATCCAGGAGGCGATGAACCCGGACGTTGGTGTGTACACCACCATGGTATACCGGTACATCAACGCCCAGTACAGCATGATGAAAGAAGGGGAGAGGTGCTATGATGATTACATCAAATGTCTGACGTCACAGTGAGTTTATTTTTACAAAAAATCAGCTTTTTTACCTATAGCATAGGAAGGCACACGAGCAGTCGAAGCCTTTTGGCGACTATCGACGCCCATACACATCCGCACAACCAGAGGTTATGCAAATGCGTTGCCCTCTTTCTATCTATCATGTGATTTTTAATTTTTCATCATGATAATGATCGACCCGTACATGTCCCACTTCTTCTTTCTCGAACTCAGGAGAGGAGAGTGTTCGGTCATAGTTCACTTAATATGTGGTTTAATGAGGGGTGGTAAACAACACTCACTATCAAAGACATTTAATGTTATCAGGCATGCAGATTTCTATACGATGTTTCTTTCACCGGAGAGCGAGCTATATGCTCATGTACAGGTGCTGGAGAAATTTAGGAAAACCTGTTATAGGAGCCATGGTCAGGCACACATGACTCTCGCCTTTGAAGCCTTACCCACTAGAGCTCATAATCACGTGGCTAGGAGCTCGTGTGTAAGTAATAACTGCCGCAGGGATTGATCCATCAGGTTAAGCTACGCTTTCCGGGTTTGGTCCGTAGATGGGTAACCATCTTTATATACCTAGACTCCTCCGAGCCTCGGAAAGCACGTTAAGCCGTTGGTCCCGGTTGTTATTCGTGGATCTTTGACAGTGGTTACGGGTCGTTAGAAGCCCGAAAGTTTGACAACCACGTCTTACCACGGGGTATAATTATTACCTAGTTACTGGGTAGTCGAGGTCAGATAAGCAGTCGCTCCGTTTAAAATACTGGTATCCAGCTGCATCAGTGTGACAGGAAGCCGACCCCAAAATAGTTGGATAAAAGCTAAGCAGAAGAGGATTTGTACAATCAAACAATATGTATATTCAATTTTATTTTGCGCTTCTCGATATTTCGGCATTATGTATTTTTATTATTATTAATAATAATAATAAAGGATTTATTATTATTGTAGAACTATAGAGACTACACGTTCAGATTGGCGAACAAGATGAATTCATGAAATAGTTTATAAATCAGATAATGAGTTGTCATGATAATTTTAGAATAGAATAGAATAGAAAAGCTTTATTGGATGTTCAGTACACGTCACTGCAGTACAGATAGGATCAAACACAAAATTTTAAATTTTTAGGGGCATACAGATGCCTGTTTGCGCCTTCAACAACATGAATGACGAGCATGGAAGAGATTACAGCTTCAAGTCGTACTGCCAAGTGTATTTTGATAACTGCTTGCGTGGTTTCAGTAAGTATTGTGTTTTGTACTAGTTGATCTATGAAGAATTTAATTGTAATATGTTTTAAAAAAATGTAAGAGGTAGTGCTATGCTACTTTGCAACCGAATTGGGCCGGCACGATCGGGGTGGTACCTCTTGCTCACATAACACAGGCGTCAAGTGTTTATATATCATCAGGGGGAAAACGAGTAGACGGAGCCTTACGACGTCGACCCCCACACACATCTACACAACCAAGGCCACGCAGATGCGCCACCCCCCTTTACCCTATCCCCCCTCCAATGGGCCATTGGGAACTCACAAACTGCACGAAACTCGCTGTCACTTGCTGTGGTGTTTCATGCAGTTTGTGAGTTCTTTTGAGGAGGGCAACGCATCTGCATAACTTTTGGTTGTGTGGATGACTATGGGCGTCGGTAGTCATCATTACGCTCCAACTGCTTGATCGCCTCCTTATGACATAAAAAAGTGCGTGCGTACAAAGTACACATGTCAGAAGTGAAACTTATTTGGCAAACTAAGTTTTAGATCTCGTTTATATTTATAATAATCTAAAGCTTTAAATTTCCGAGATTTGCGATGCGACGTTCGCTCTATCTCACTCTCTCTTTCGATCTTCCTCACTCGCTTGCCCTCTACTCTCACTCGATAGCCATGTGCTTCATGCTACGTTCGCCCTTTCTCACTCTCTCAATCGGTCATCACTCTCTCCCTCTTCTTGGACGAAAACGTTACACATTTTCGTGACGTTTTATCCGTACAAAATTTACCCTCATGCGCGCAGAGATGTTTCACTTCAAAAATTTCTATTACATCATGTAATTTAAATTAATGCTTTAGTTCTAAACAGTGTCATCTCATTAACCAATCCGGAATTATTTTCACACTTAAAAACTATTTAAAGCAGGGTATTTATCAGGTTATTACCTTATTTTGCGGAGCTCGATATTTTGATTTCATTATCTACTTACGCCACACAGAACACGATAAAATGCCCGTTTTAAATAGAAATCACATATAGGATTAATTTATACATATAACACAATATAAATGTATGTCGACTTGTTCATGAGACTTAAGTCATAATCATTTTAAATTTAAGATTGATAGGTACCTCCATCGTAACTCCTAGAAACTGCATAAAATAGCATTTTGAATGGTGATAAAAAACCATGGTTCATTTCATTTAATGTTCTTTATATCATTGTGACAGTGAGTGAGTGAAATCGAATAACAACTTCAACGTTCATTCATTCATTCGTCAGTACAATCTTATGTTAATATATTTATTTAGACGGAACGAATTATATTTCAATGTTTAATAATAATAAAAAATGTGGAACTGATAATCTCTAAATTATATTTTATTTACAGGATATTGGCGTATTGTAAATGTGAGGTTTTGTCCTTGGTGGCCGTATTAAGAATTCTTTTGTATATTGAACAAAACATATATGTAGAAAAAAATAAAATAGTACCTACCTAATGAATATTGATTTTTACGATACATTTCTTTTACTATTAATAATTATTTTTGTAATCATAAAATATTAACAAATATATTATTTATATATTTATAATTATTATAATTCGATTGCTAAACAAATTACACAATTTTTATTTGTAAAAATTCTTGTTTTATTGTAAATGTAAAAAACAAAACTATAGAATAAATCTAATTTTTTCACTAAACTGCTTTTATAATATTGTCTACACGAGTATCCATTGGTAATGCTCGTAACAATTAGTGTCAAGATATCGAGAATGAGAGTTTTAGGGTTCCGTACCTCTAAGTGAAAAAACGGAACCCTTATAGGACCCATTGTCCGTCTATCTGTTTGTCAAAGCATAACTATAGGATACATAGCATTCCCCACCATGGTTCAGGCCTTGTCGTGGCGGTGGGGCTCAGTAACCTAGGGTGAGCGGTGCACCCTGGACGAAGCTAATGCCCTATTAGCGAGGGGGCTCTTCGTACCCCTCTTATATGAAGAGGGGACAGAATGGCAGGGGGAAAGGGGTGAGGATGGGAAACTCACCCCATTGTACTGTCCCGGCGTTGGGATGGGTTGTTCTGTGGTGCGGGACAACCCCTCTGTGGAGGTGGCGTCAGTCCCTTGCGGGACTGACTAGCCGTCGAGGTGCCCTGTTTGTTTTATAGATCCGGGGCACCTCACCAAAGGCGGCATTGGTGGCACTCGCCGGGTTTTAGTGGGTAGAGCTGCGTCCATTTACCAGCTGTCGGGCGCAGCGAGTCCCACATACCCGCGTGGGGAGACACACTCCCCCGCAGGATGCCTCAGACCATTTCCCGGCGTTAAAAAAGAAAAAAAATAAAAGGATACATAGCATTGATATATAATCATGAAAGAAGCTGGTTCTCACGAAGAAATATTGGTTATCTGTAAAGTCGGTTTACGGACGATAGTTTTACGTGATAATGTCATAAAGAAACATTGATGAAAATAAATTACCTCTTTTGCCGCTGTTTTGAAGAAAAAAACAGTTAATTAAAGTGATCAAAATGAAATTAGAGTGAAAATTATGGAGGAAATCAATAACAACGTATTAAATTGTTGAAATAAACACGAAAAATAAACACGTTATATTGTTGTAAATAATGGTTTCCAAGCCAACAACGTTTGGGCCCGTTTATCGTTTGACAGCGGAACGGGATAATTTTTCGTGTGCGCTGCCGGTATTCATCAGTTTATAAGATCAACGTCAAAAAAAATTCTGAACTTGTCATCAGGGTTTTCTTTTATAAAGAAATACGATCTTTACCTTCAAAAGCCTCGCCTCGACAGGTCCGCGACCTAATAGTCCATCTATTTAATTTTCTCTCTTTAATTCTTCTTGCATTGGGGTGCACCAAAAAGAGATAAGTTTTATAATGAAATATATTTTTTTATTCTTCTCTTCTATATACAGCCTTCCATTGATATATAATCATGAAAGTCAAGAAGCTAGATTACAAAGCAAGTGATGGAAAAAATATATATTTTGAAAACCGTTTATTTCTTATATTATGTAAACATTCTATCTACAGAACCCTCAGAGTGTGCGCCAGTCACGCTTGTCTGGTCTTTCATCCTCAACGTAATACTCTGTTTATGACAGGTAGCCTGGTGGCCACTTTACCTATAACCTATTAAAAATATATAAATCATCCCACCTCAGGGTGTTTGTGTAGGTTGAAGTTTGTTTTTTACTTACTGGTATCCAACTTTTTCAATATTCAGATTCCTTTTTATAACAAAGTTTTTCTTTGTAATGCGGCCCGTGTTTGTACGGTTTGTATTAAGTTTATCTTAAGATGCCATATGAGCGTAAGTAAACGCGTGGATTTTATTCCATTCGAAAGTTGCCATTTGAATATATTGATCATTTTTAACTCATAGGACTTTTTACTTAGTTTGATCTGCATGTTTATAAGCAAAAGCGTGCACACTGTACATTATCTCTCCTATTAAACTTGAAAGCGATATTTGGAGAAATCACAGCCAATTAGTGAACCAAAGGTTAATAATCTCTGAACATTATTCCCCAGTTTCACATAACGCGCCAATAAAACGCTCATTCCGCCCTGGTCAGGGGTTACGCACCGTTCTATGAAGTAATCGTCTTTCTGCTGTCCCTTTTGTTACATGACAGGGCACTTTGGATAATTTATAGTGGAAGTACCTTTTAGTTTGACGTGGGTATAAAGTTCTCACCGCAGTGAGACTTCGATAAGCTTAATTGGCCAGTCCCATGGCCTAATTTGGGAGTGACATGGGGTTTTAAATAAGGGCTATAATGAGATAGGTATCAATTTAATTTGCAAATGGAGGTGATTTTATTTTCGATACACGACGTAACTTTAATAATACGACCTTTTTCAGGGGTGTGTTTAGGAGAAAGATAATTGTGTGGGAAAATTAACTTATTATATTGTTAGGGACATTTTGTAAAAATGAGGGTAGGACGGCCGAGCGGTAGGAATATTTTGATTTTGTCATCGGCATACCCAACTATGCCTAAAATTGAGGTACAGCTAGTCTGGTGGGCCTAATTGTATCTGCGAACTCGAGGAGCACGGAAGTCTGGCCGAATGTCTATCGGTCATGTTAAGTTTGTTAATTAATGTCGGTAAAGCCATTCTCTTTTAATTATGTAGCTGTCTGTTGTAGTATTTGTGATGTGTGTGGTTTAGGTATGTGAATTCACGAGCAGTGTGGGTAAGGAGGGAGGTGCTTTATGCATGCACATACGTGTGCCTACACATTTACATCTAAATTTGACGACCTCTGTGGCTCAGTGGTAAGCGCGTTAGCGCTAAGCCGGAGGTTGCGGGTTCGAATCCCGCCAGGGAACAAAAATATTTTCTGTGTTCCTGGGTCATGGATGTGTATTATATAGTAAAAATCTTAAATATATGTATAGTATTAAATATATTTCCGTTGTCTGGTACCCGTAACACAAGTTCTTCGAGAATTTACCACGGGACCAGATTGACGTGGTGTGAAAGCGTCCATAGATATATATAAAAAAAAAATGTTATCAGCGAACCCTGAGGTTGTTATTCTTTTACTAAAACTAATAAAATGTTGTTATATTTAACATAATTCCCTTCTGGTTTCCTATAATATTAAATCCCTTTTATTTTTATTTTCCACCGGGAATATAAAAATAAATAATATAAATAATATTTATATATATGAAATTGTTTGTTGACAAAAAGAAAAAGAAGAAGAGAAAAAAAAAAAAGAAAAAAAAAAAAATGTTCCAAATGTTATTTAGTTTGATTTCTTTTTTTTTTTTTTTTTTTCTCTTTACCTACTATATGCATCAGGGAAGAGACTGGTCACCTACAACACAGGGAATCCTAGTGTAGGGACCAGGGTTACATTGTTTTATTTTCTGTACCACCTTTATATATACAATAAATGATTTTTGATTTTTGATTTTTTTTTTTTTTAAATGCTCTTAAGCATTCCGCGGGGGAGGGGGGACTCAGGCTGGTATATAGGACTCGCTGTGGCCGAAAGATGGTAAAGTGGACGTGGTGAGGTGCCCCGATCTGTTGAGCAAACAGGGCACCTCAACGGCAAATCAGTCCCTCAAGGGACCGGGACCACCTTCGCAGAGGGATTGTCCCACAGCACAGAACAACCTAGAGTTTCCTATCCTCACCCCTTGTCCCCCTGCTCTTTAGTCCTCTCTTCTTATAAGAGGAGTACAAAGAGTTCTCTCCCTCGGCTCAATTTACCCCAGTGCCACGACAAGGCTTTAACCATGGTATGGACCAACACTTCGCCTACCTAAACACAGAAAATGCATATTATCGTCCAAAAGCTGGGGAAGAAGACCTAGGAGCGATCCTGGAAGTTGTTAATACAATCGATCAATTCATTGTCATCACACGAACAGATTTGGCGCATGTGAGTGACAGTGAAGTGTGGAACAATGGAGGTTGTTCGGAATATTGAGCATTCTAAATTGAATGCGACTCTCAGAATCTAAACCCAATAAAACAAAATCACACAATAAATCCAGGAATTTGTTACTTTTTGTAGCTGTTGAGAATAGAGGTTCCTAAGAAATTTTACGATTCACAAGTTAAAATTTAAAACTTTTAATTCTTTAATTTTAGTCTTATTGTAGAGTTTCTAATTTTTATATTTTAGTCAAATAAGGGGTAACCTTGAAATACATAGTACTGACAGCGCCCCGTGGTTTCACTTAAATTATAGCCTGTATGTTATTCTGATGTATAAGCTATGTTATTGTAGTTTCATTAAAATCTATTCAGTAGTTTTTGCGTGAAAGAGTAACAAACATCCATATATTCTTACTAACTTTTTATGAGACTTTTGAGACATCTTTTAGAATGTCAAAATAAAGGTTTCTACTAATATATAGCCTACTAGCTGTTGCCTGCAGCTTCGCCCGCGTTACTCAACTCCTATATGTCACAGTGATGTTATATAGCCTATAGCCTTCCTCGATAAATGGGCTGTCTAACACTGAAAGAATTTTTCAAATCGGACCAGTAGTTCCTGATATTAGCGCGTTCAAACAAACAAACAAACTCTTCAGCTTTATAATATTAGTATATAGATTAATCTCTCATTCCGTGCTTGACTCTTTACCGACTTCCAAAAAGGAGGTGGAAGTTCGTCTGTATATATATATCTTTTTTTTGTTTATGTTCATCGATATTTATCACCAATTGTGAACCGATTTTGATGATTCTTTTTTTTTCTTCGAAAGGAGATATTTCAAGGGTGGTCTCATGATAAGGAAACCAGGTTCTAATGATGGCTTCCCAGAAATCGCGGGGAACTTTCGAAAATCGTAGTACTGTCCTGTACTACGATTTTCGACTGATTTCGATTACGTGTACGTAACGTATGTTTGTTAATTTTTTCATTAATTATTTTAAATAATTAATTGATGAACGCCGGCTGCATGCACGAAAATTTCCCGTTATGCTCATTTTCCCATTACGCTCATTGTACGCTTGCGCTTGGAACGTGTAACGCTTGTAAACCAACTTTACAGACAACCTAACTAAGCTATTATAATATTATCCATCTAGATAACTCCATTGAAGTAATGTAAGCTTTTTTCAGAAATTTACTTAAAAATTATATATCCAATGTACGTTGTATTGTAATAAGGGTTATATTTATTTTATTTATGTATATAGAATATTTCAGGGATTTATTTAATAGATAAGTACATTGTACACATAGTTATATCATTATCGTTTATATATATTTTAGAAAGAGAATGAATTAATCTTTAATTAGTACAATAAATATTTTTTAAATCCCCCTAACAATTTAAAATGTGTTGATGACTTCGAAACGTCTAAATCGATTTTGATAAAACATGTACACCCATTTAGGAGCTACGGTATACAGATAAACATAATAGTCAAACTTATAACACCATGAAGTTTTATAGATTCGGGGATCATAAAATGAAAACCTTCAGTAAAATAAACCTTAAGACTCAAAATCCTTCCCAGCGTCGAACAATAGGCAAAATACCAGTATTTGCTAGACATAATTGGGGTTAGGTTTCCTTAAACTCTCAATGGATCTATTGTCCTGTACTATTGAAGGATACATGCCTCCCTTAAGTTCGTCGAGAATGTAAACAGCCTGTGTATACTCTACACGGGTGGAAAGAACGTAATGACAATACATTAAACCTACACGCACACTCACACACACACACACACACACACAAACACACACGTCATATCGTTCGTGGTCTTTGTACAAAATTTCAATCTACTATTTTCAATACTAAAATTATTTAAAACAGGATATTTACCATGTTTTTGTTTGGTTGGTTATATAATGGTTAATTTTTAGCATGTGAATTGGGAGCAGATGCTCTCTCATGACCATGGTTGTTATAAAGTATCCGAAACGTCGGGAGTGTAAAAAAACCACGAAAAAATCCATCATTTGCGAAAAAAAATTTTAAAACAATATATGGATCATTTTTGATATGGTTATGGCTTCCTAGCCATAACCATATCAAAAAGCCACCACTCGTTTCCATTGCTGCTACTCTTGTGTCGATAAGGTCTCTCTCAACTCGATCCTGGCGGACAGCGGGAACCAAATCTCCCTTTAAACGATCTTAGAGAGCCCGAGGGATACGTTAAAACTGCCTTGGAACCCACAACAAGTTTAATTAGAAAAAATCAGGCGGAGCAAAATTATCCAGTGTTCTTCTTCAAATGATTTTTTAAATATAAAAAAGAGATTTTTAAATTTGTGCTTATTTCACGTTTTATGTTTAAGGGTTTAAGTGTTTCTCCCAAAACTATAAGTATTTAACGCACCGAATCGGTTTGCACTTGCGTTGCGCGGGAGATGTCTTTTTAAGAACTCCGGTGACAACGCGATCGTGTGTGTGTGTTGTTCCCGCATATCAACAGACTGTTAAAAGGTTACACGAGGGGGTACGAGAGCACCTGGCATCCGTGGGAGAAGAACAAGAGTACCAGGTTAGTCGCACATGTCCTATGCCTTCCTCCTGTTCATCGACCTTACGTCTGTCCTATATAATATTATAAGCTATTGCAAGCAAATTTTCATATATTTCTAACAACCGAAAAAATACAGTCCAGTCTCTTTATTTTCTGTACTGCATTTATATGGTTTAAACGAACCGGATTATCTCCTTCATATTTCTGGAGTGTTTCTAAAAGGTGGAGAATAGGCACCTCCACCTTATAAGCGATAACAATTATATTTTGGTAGATATGGGTCGGCCAATGGGAAGTCGATCTCCGTACAGTGGCCGGTCCGTATTGGATTCGAGTGGCGTTCTTTGAGGGATGCCTATGTTCAGCAGTGGACGGATAGAGGCTGAGTATGATGATGAGTTAACAGGTTCACCTCATGGTAAGTGATCAATGTAAACATTACGACCTCACTAGCTTTTATTGTGGCTAGGTGACTCGGGACAAAATGAATAGTAATCTAAATCAATATTCAAATACACGAACAAAGTCACGGGTTTTTGCTTGTCTTTAAATAAGATCCATTTGTCCATAAATACATTAACTGTTTTACTTAGTACAAGCAAATAAACATCTACATTCGGATAAACTACTATAGTTGAAAGTCTTTTTACTTCCTAAAGTTGCTATTGTTTTGTTTTTTCTTAACAAAATTGAAGAAAGTGTTTTGCTTAATACTTTCACCTAAATTGTTTTTCTCGACTCACAGTAACTCTCCAGAGTAACTCATAAAACTAAAACTAAAATAAGACTATATTGTTTCACTATAAAGATCAGACTAAAATGAGTGAATATTCTTATATCAGTGTAAGGAAATGGATGAGTCTTGTGCGATACTCATGTTCATAGGTACCGCCATCCTAATTAATATTAACATGATTCTAGTTGCTTTTTCTGTATAAAAATGTATATAGCGGACGTGTAAATGAACTTTAACTTGATCATCTAGCACTTCAAACTGTTGGATTAATTTAAAATTCTACTTCGTCATCATCCGTCCACTGCTGAACATAGGCCTCCCTCAATGAATTGCCACTCGCATACGGTTTCCCACCATGGTTCAGGCCTTGACGTGGCGATGGGGCTCAGTAGCCTAGGGTGAGCCCAGCACCTTGGGCAAAGCTAATTGAGCCGAGGGGGCTCTGTTTACCCCTCTTATAAGAAGAAGGGATGAAAGAGCAAACAGAGACAAAAAATCAATGAGCAAACAGGGCACCTCGATGGCTAGTCAGTCCCTCAAGGGACCGACGCCACCTGCACAGAGAGATTGTCCCACACCACAGAACAACCCCTCCTAACGTCGAGACAGGACAATGGGGTGAGGTTCCCATCCTCGCCCCTTGTTCTCTGCTCTTTTGTACCCTCTTCTTATAAGAGGGATACAAAGTGCCCCCTCGTCTCAGTTTGCTTCGCCGAAGGTGCTGGTCTCACTCTAGGCTACTGAGCCCCACCACCACGACATGCTTGAACCATGGTGGGGTAGTATTACAAACTAATAATTTTCTTCTGAAATCTCCATAAAAAGGTTATATTTATGAAAGTTAAATAAAAAGTTATTGCGTTACATTTATATTGTATACTGGAATAGTTTAGAAAATCTCTTGAAAGTAGAAATAAAGTACAAAGACGCTGTTATCTCTGAAAGAAGGATCCAAGTCTTTTAAAATGATACAGATTATTCCAGATTTAAAAAGGAAACGAAAAAAGTGTTTCAAATAAGTAAAAAACGCGGAAGAGCGACGTATCGGTTAATATTATTTACACTTAATATTTTCCACCGGTATCTCTCTCAACGGGCTATATCTTTTTTAGCTAAATTTATCCCGTCTGGAATAGACAAAGATAAGCGACCATACATTTGCTGGGATTTACCTTTTTCTATTTCTTTCCAGTTAGTTTTAAGCGACGATGTTCAATTGGTAACTAACTCGATCTTAATGTCTGGGTTCGTGTCTGGTTGTACTCCTGGATAATGGTATTTTTAAATGAACCTGACCTTGGTAAAAATCGCTTGCTGGTGAATAAATGGAGATGAAGGAGAAAATCTACAAGTCAGATTATCTTGAGTCTTTGAGACTATTTGAAGTACTAACCCAAGATTACCCTCCACGCCTGATTTCAGAAAATAATCCTTCACCAGTTGTGGGACGTAGAAATAATATGACGCAAAAATCACCATCATCATCATCACCATTTTTCGCTTTCGCTGCTTGTGCAAAGTTCTAAATAAAAATACTATATAATATAAAAATAATAAGGAGGTGATATCTAAAAGGTTTGGAATTATAGGTACACTTACAGCGTTCTTTTAAGTTTCTTCCAAGGAGTTTTGTGTTGATTAGTGTGGGAAAGTTATTAATACAAAAAGAACTTCACTTTGCGTCTTTTGATACGCAGCTCTTAGATAAGTAGTTCGGTCGGTGCTATAAAAGTTAGTTACGTTCTGTGTAAAATAAAAAATGTTAGAGAAAAAAAATGTAATCCGCCATTTTGTGGTGGCGACCATCTTGAATAATATAATATTCCGTAGATAGATAAAAGGTAAAGACTGCTCCCTTCTCTATCGCTCAAGACAGATGCGTTGACGTGCTTTATTTGCAAAAGAAAGAGATAGAAAAAGAAGTTTTTTGCCCCTTTTCGCGTGCCGGTGCAATGAACATAAATGTGCTAATCAAACTTTGACACTTGTCAGATGTTTTTTGTAGTGCTTTAGAAAAATGACGTCAATTTCATCTTTTCCTGTAAATAGTTTATTGTGTTTGCGTTAAACATTTAAATTATTGAATTAAGCACCAGTGCAGTATAATGCATACCATAACCAGTTGCAAAAGGGATAGCGAGACTATAAGAACGCGGGGATATCTTTTCAGAAGTAATGTTATTTCGTTTTCCTGAATGAAGATTTGGATTTATAGCTTCAAATTTAATAAGTAACCTATCAATACTATGTGATTTATACGAATTAATTGCAGAATCAATTAAATTATACTATATTTAATATAGGCAGTGGACGGATAGAGGCTGATGATGATGATGATAATGATGATATTTAATATCATAATTCTTAACCTCAAAAGTATTGTAGTATAATATTGAATGATGCCACCATTTAGTGCTGTCCCTTTCGGTGACAAGCTAGGTCTATACCTTTTCTCTGTCTAAGCAAATAGTCGTTTTAATATCAGAACTAAAGGTGTATACCAAATTTAATATAAAATACTCATCAGAAAGGGGGTGAAATTCAAGTTACTAAATTTCACCCAAACAGCTGGAATTTTACTATCCTATCCTCTTACTAAGGAGCTCTCCATTCATATAAAAAAATCATTAATATATTATATGAATAATTACACTAAAAATAATTTAGTAGAGATTCAACATTATTATAAACCTAGGCACGTAAGCCTCTTTAACAGCCTGTCAGCGAAATTGAGTGATCTATTCCCCTAATTGTTGAATGGGATGCAGAACTTGTAAATTGCCGTCGGCATTTACCTAGAGTACAATACCTAGAGTGGACCTGAGACGATATACTAGATAGATTGAACGCCTGGAATGTGGGGCAATTTCCACATTCAAAATGGAGTAGGATGTGATTGAATGAAATATAATAATTTTACAGTTTTTTTTATATTTATAATATAAAATCATCACACAACATGATGCCTTATCATTGCGGAACGTTATAGACTAATTTGAAGAAAGATTTTCATATTATATCCTACTAAACGCGATAGTTGCTCCACCATGGTTCAGGCCTTGACATGGTGGTGGGGCTCAGTAGCCTAGGGAGAGCCGATACACCTTGGGCGAAGCTAATTGAGCCGAGGGGGCTCTTTGTACCCCTCTTATAAGAAGAGGGGACAAAAGAGCAGGGGGCAAGGGCCGAGGATGGGAACCTCACCTGTGGTGCGGGACAACCCCTCTGTGGAGGTGGCGTCGGTCTCTTGGGGGACTGACTAGCCGTCGAGGTGCCCTGTTTGTTTATTAGATCCGGGGCACCTCACCAAAGGCGGAATTGGTGGGTGCGGGATGCCTCAGAGCATTTCCCGGCGCTAAAGAAAAAAATAATAAAAAACGCGATATTTTGTAAAAATGTATGGATGTATGTTTGCTGTTATTTATATATTATATTTATATCGTTGTAATTTAATAAAACTTTACAATAACATAGCTTATACATCAGAATAACATATAGGATAACATTGTGGAGGTGGAGCCATGTGAAGGGACGTGGTGTAGAATTAAACAACTGTTCCCGGACGGTTACCTTTTATTACTGACTAATAAATGAATACACATTATAATTAAATGTTATTATACAATAGTAGATGTACGTATATAGCTACACATCACCTCGGGGGCAATAAGAGAAAAAAAAAGTTTTTTTTTTTCTATGCAATAATACAATATGATTCTAATGTATAATATGGTTTATGTATGTAATATATTTCAAAGGATATAATGTATTGCTTAAGTTATACAATTAACATAATGTAATATGGCTTAAGTTATAAAAGGTTTTGTTCTATTTTTATGGATTAAATATGGTTTATTATTTTTTAATAACTTGACATTAACACCTAAATCTTCTAACACAATGAATGGTCCATCCCATTGTCTACTTAATTTATCAGCTGTTTCATTTTTAATTAATATTTGTTGACCATTATCATAAACAACATTATTTACGATTCTGTTTACTTAAAACTAAATTTTTCTTAACTAAACTAAACTTAAGATCTAAAGGATAACTATCAGATTTATACAAAGGTTCTACATGTTGACTAATTCTACAAGGTATTACACTCGATCTACCAAAAACCAGCTCAAACGGTGTGTACTTTGTTGCCGTATGAACAGTATTGTTGTAACTATAACACCAAAAAGGTAACCAATGGCCCCAAGTTTGTTTTTGACCGTCACATTGTATGCGTAAGAAAGCTCCTAAGCTCTTATGTGAATTTTCAAGAGCTCCTATGGTTTGGTGGTGGTAGGCAGTGGATGTCAATTTGCTTATCCCTAAAATTTGACATACTTGCTCCATAACAGAAGATACAAATTCTGTCCCATGATCTGTAGTAATAATATTTGGTACACCAAATCTTAAAATAAAGTTATTAACTAATGCTTTCGCTACACTAACGGTTTCCTTAGTGCTAAGAGGATACGCCTCGACGAACTTTGTAAGTTCACATTGCAGGCTTAATATATAACAATTACCTTCAATGTCTTTTTCTAAGGGACCTATCGTGTCAAGGTATATTTTGTCAAAAGCGTGTGAAGCGGTTGTAGTTATTTCCATGGGCGCCTTGATATATCTACAATGCTTCATTTGCTGACATTTACTACATTTTCTTACAAATTCTTCCACATCATTGTCTAACCCTGGCCAGTAAAATTTTCTTTTAATATTATTAGTCATCCTACGCACTCCGGCATGACCAGCTGTGGGTAGAATATGAAAGTCATGTAAAATATACTTTCTTTCTTCCTCACTATCGATTCTTTTTACTCCTCTTAGTACATATATTCGTGGACCGGACCAATCCTTATTATCTTTTATTTCTTTTAATACATCTTTAATGAAATTCTCACATTCTTTACTCTTTACTTTGCATATAGCTCTTTAATATTGTTAACTTTACAAAATTCTCCTAACTTAGTCACAAATACGTCTCGTCTCGGGTGCTGCTAGTTATAGTATAATTGTCCGTATTTATGCAAAAAGGAACCACCCAGCAAATACACACTTCTGAGATATCAAAGGATTTACAAAAACATGTGCAGCTCTGTTAGATGATGTAAAATTAATATTTATTGTATTTAAATTAATTGATAAATTACTAATTTAAGTATTTGTATATAAATTTGCTCTGAATACTCTTAAACTTCCTAGATAGTTAAGAAAATGTGCACGTGGTTCCTTTTAACATTTACTAATTGATAGGTTTTATCATAAACAAAAAAGAACCACAACTAAGGGATTTACTGATTTATATGAAACTATGTATCTATAATATCGTGTTATATCTTTAATTCACAAAAAATATAAAGTACCTAATACATATTATAGAGAGCGTTTATTCGACGTTATCATCAAATTGGATTTCAAAATCCACTGTGTCTAGTCCATCTATGTCGTCTTCTATTGCTGCTACACTAATGAGACAATTATAAAAACTCTGTGCATCTTGTGGTATGAGATGTAACATGGACTGAATATCGGCTAGTTTCGCTGGTGATACTGGCTTCCCTGACGGCCACAGTGGAACTAAATGTTCCGTCAAGATTACAGCTGGTCTGCTGCGAACAGGTACTCTCCCTATATTAACTTCCACAGAACTACCAAGGAAATCTGTTTTAAAATAAATTAAGTTTGGTGAGTCTCTTTTCAGGTATATTTCCCGGGTATGAAGCCAATTAATACATTCTTTATTAATATATACGTTTTCTGTTAATAATCATTTTCTCAACCTTAGAAGTTCCCAGAAAATCAGATTTTTCCGCAACTATTACTGTAAGCGGGTGGGTTCTTTTTCTTGCAATCTTTCATACCCTGCACATAATCATCGGGAGTGTATAGGAGTTTTAAATGGGGATGATTGGAGCAGTTCTAATACCTATAGGCGAAGAATATTCTCCTAAGTGATTAGACGAAGTTAAAATTTCGCTTGAAGATGAAGAAAGCTACAACTATTTACGCGTTGCATCTTCATTATTATATTCGGTGTTGGTCTCCAATGCTTTTCTTATTATCTTCTTATCTTATTCAATTTCTTGCCTCTAAATAACATTTTCGCACTTTTTTCTCTTTATTTTTTCTCTTTAATGCCGGGAAATGCTCTGAGGCATCCCGCTGGGGAGTCGGTCTCCCAAGGTGGGTATGTGGGACTCGCTGCGCCGGAAAGGTGGTAATTGGACGCAGCTCTACCCACTAAAACCCGGCGAATGCCACCAATGCCGCCTTTGGTGAGGTGCCCCGGATCTAATGAGCAAACAGGGCGCCTCGACGGCTAGTCAGCCCCTCAGGGGACCGACGCCACCTCCAGAGGGGTTTTCCCGCACTACAGAACAACCCCTCCCAACGTTGGGACAGTACAATGGGGTAAGGTTCCCGTCCGCGCCCCTTGCCCCCTGCTCCTTTGTCCCCTCTTCTTATAAGAGGGGTACAAAGAGCCCCCTCGGCTCAATTAGCTTCGCCCTGGGTGCTGGGCACACCTTAGGCTACTGCGCCCCACCTGACCTGAACCATGGTGGGGAACATTTTCACACTTAATTTTAAAGGAAATAAACAAAAACGTCGATCTTCTTCGCGGAGAAAAAAAAATCGGTTGTCTGTAAAGTCGTTTTACTGACGATAGTTGAACGTGACAACGTCATAAGAAAATGGAACGCCTCAGAGCGAGGTAACGCCGCATACGTCATGTTTTTACGTTCGTGCAGCCGGCTCCTTCGAATTATAAGACGTTGTCACGTCAAAAACGGTCATCACCCATTTGAACTAATTCGTTGAATGTCACCTATATTGACAAATGTTTGGCGTTTTACTTTGAAACTTTGAGTTGCACTTTGAGCCATTTAAATAATGGAATAAAGTATATATTTAGTTGTTTAAAGATGAGAGGTATGTAACTAGTCATGTCATTTGGTACCTTTGGTGCTGATAGGTTTCAAAACGTTATATGCAAAATAGAATCACATACTAGTGGTTCTCCTGTTTTACAATATTTATTTATACATGATAGAACCAAATGCCTGTGGTTTCATTTAGCAAAAAGAAAAAAGCAATTAAATTAGGAATTTATTTTAAGCATAACCATACCACAGAAACCTGGTTCCATTCTGTGTATTAAAAGTAATTGTTATTAATATAAAATATGTGTAATGTAAAATGGTATCAAGTGTGTGTGTATCTATTTTGTATAAAATGACACGATAGTAATATCGTTTATTTGTTTGAACAAAAGAGTCCCGTGGTGGCGTGGTTCGGTTTTGCTTCATATATAATGCTTTTTGTTGCTGGTGGTTCTGTTCTGCTTTTAGTATACCTTGTTTTCAAGGAAAAAATCATGTGGTTCTCTTTTGTATAAGAATTTAGACCACTTTTAAATGAGTATTCTTCAAAAAAAGTAAAAAACGAAAATTGTCGTGTGGTTCCATTTTGCATAAATACGGACAATTTAGAAAGTGTCTTGATGCAGAAACTATTATGGTTTTGAAAAAAAAATGGCAACATTATATAAAAAATACATAGGCATCTTGTTTTAAACAATTTTAATAACAATTGAATTTGTTTTAAACGCGATATTTACCATATCTTACCGGAACTTAGACCACAAAATAAATACGAATCCTATTTATTTTGTGCTTAGATACAGAGCGCATGTGTCCTAATATTATATATATATATATATATATATATATATATATATATATATATATTAAATACTGGGTATAATAATAATTAAAAACGGTGATGAATAATAAATAATGAACAATATCTTGACAATAAGAAAGTTTCTATTTTTACAAAAATATTAAATTCTTATAAAAATTGTAAGGCAAAGAATTGATAATATTATGGTGAAAGAATTATTTCAATAACTTGAAAAATGACAAAATGAATCGACTTTTACTGAATCCCGAACGCGCGCGGAGCATTTGCTCTGTGACGTCACAAGTCTCGCCGGGTTAACGGTGTGGGAAAGGCGGTAGTTCGACTCGAGCGAGCGAGTTGTGGCCTGTGGACGAGACTTGTGACGTCACAGGCCGCGCGTCAAGAAGTTTTGAAACGGACGGGAAAAGTATCATAACTTCGTTATTTACGTAGACAATTAAAAAAAAACAATGGAGTTTACTGTGAGTTTAGTGATATTTTTAAAACATAAATTTTAAAAAACTAACCCAACCAGTCACACTGACTGCCAATAGAAGTGAAAACAAAACAATTAAATTCAAATACCTATAATACAGACTGTAATAGATTATGACAACCTATACAATTTAAACGGCGCACAAAATGGCCGCATCACATTGACAATCTTCTAACACACTGAAACTTTGTTTACATGAGTAAACAAATATAGCATAATCTTATATAAATAAATCAAACGTCATATAAACGTCAAATAGCGTCTCATATAAGTGCTAACGGTGTCGCGAATCCAGAGATTTTATCTCATCTAAAAATATGCCTACTGCGCCTAAAGAAGATTTCACTTCAAAAATGGAAACTTCCTTATTATCAAATGACAACTTCTTCCACTCACAAAAGTGATAGCTCGAGTCGTATACTCAATGTTTACTCTTGTGTTCTTATACTCAATGTATACTCTTGCGTTCTTATACTCAATGTTTACTCTTGCGTTCTTATACTCAATATTTATCTTGCGTTCTTATACTCAATGTTTACTCTTGCGTTCTTATACTCAATGTTTACTCTTGCGTTCTCTATTTCCCGCCGCGGCCGCGCAATCTTAGAACGGTGTCTTACAAGCTCCTCCTCGAATTCGAAATTTGGGCATTGTTCACAAATGCTTTGTTCATGAGACTGAAAAAAATAGTAAATGTCCCGTATTAAATAGTTTTGATTTTGAATTTAATCTAATTGCCTATGAACTAAACTAAACTATAAATTAAATAGGGGTTAACTGTGAAAACTTCTAATTGGCCTTATTTAAATTATATTGTAAGATTTTAAACTATCTAGCTGTAAGTTTTCTGTAAAATAAATAAGATAAAATAAAAAAAATAACAAATTTTTGTTTTATGATTTTTGGACTATACTTTTGTAATACGGTCCGTATGATATAGGCTACATTTTAACCGACTTGAAAAAGAATGAATTAAGATTTTCGTAGTTCAGTCATAGTTTTTAAACTGTTTACTTATTTATAAAATTACTAATATAAAATATCCATAACCACAAAAGTCAATAAGAAATCTAGTGAACCAAATTCAATGATGACACAAGTCGGTTAGCCCTTAATCTTTCATAATTATCAAGATCAAAGTTAAAGATTAAACTTCGCCATTTGTCATAGCAAAATGAGTTAGCAAAACAGAAATTACAAAGTGTTTTTCGTCGGGAAGTTTTCCGTAATCCTATTAACTTAATCTTATATGAAATCCCCGTGGAACGTACATATCTCGTAGATAAATAAAAACGGCATGAAGTCCTTTTTATTTGGTTTTCTATTAAGCTACTCTTGTTTCTTACTTAATTTTACGCTGAGGAAACGTTTCTCAGAATTAAGATATTAAATTACAAATCTATTCAAGGCCGATATTAATAGACTAAGTTTAAGCTAAATAATAAGCTCGTTGAAGTGACATTGGGATGGTCACACACTCAGGAGAACGGATGGCCGATGGGGCAATAAGGTTCTAGAGTGGAGGCCACGTTTAGGTAGACGAATTGGTCGGCCATTGATCAGCTGGGAAGACGATCTCCGTGCGGTGGCCGGTCCGTGTTGGATGCGAGTGGCAAGGGATCGGCTGTCTTGGCGTTTATTGAGGGAGGCGTATGTTCAGCAGTGGACGGATAGAGGCTGATGATGATGATGATGAAGATGAAGTTTAAGCTGTTGTGTTTTAGTTTATGTTCATGGGCGACGTCGACCACTTACCATCAGGGGGCACGTTTGCCAGTTTGCCTATCCAACTATCATAAAAAAAAAATCTAATATTATAATAATTTAAGTAAACAAATAGTTGTCTATTGACTGTATCAATGTAGTATAAAAATACGTTAATAGCGCTCTTAGGAGCATTCTACTAGTATACTTTGTGAAGGGCGTTACTCTACTTAAATATATTGTGATCGAGAAGATTCAATTGTTTTCCTGCCGTAAAAATTTTTACTTTCCTTTTTAATACCAGTATGTATAATTATTGGGATATCTACCGGTGGGAGGGATGTGCTGTGCCGCGCTTTCATCTGCTCATTTCTTCTGTTATTTGGCGTTGCTGTATTTCGAAAGGAATTGGCAGGCATTGTAATTACTAGCAACAACTTACGATGATATGATGTTATGTCTCAGGATAAGAATCACATTAATGGGTTGTCTTTTTTTTGACCCAGGTTAATGCTTTCGTATGATCCAGGTTTACCTCGGGTAAGGCTCCTGGATCTATGTGGGGACTCGCACTTGCGATGCACTAGCCCACTAAACCACCTGCGAGCGCCTTTAGTCGCTTTTTAAGGGTCCCCGATCTGCAGGCAGCAGGATCACCTCAGCGAATGGCTGGCCCCAGTGAAGGCCAGACCACTCATCGTAAAGAGGGACTGTCCAGCCGTCACTAAGCAGTCCCCGCGACGTCGTGCCATACTGGCCCCAGGTTCCCGACACGAGCACAGGGGTGTTATTGGAGGCATATTAAATAGCACCTCCTACGCACTCCTGAGGTCTCGTCAGCAGTCTCCTCTCTCACCTGCTCATCGACTTCCTTCTGGGACATTACTGCCTCGCAAAAGGAGACTATTGCCGTCCATATATGAGTTGCCTGGGCTAGTCATGGGCGACGCTGATCACTTACCATCAATTGGCTGGTCTGCTCGTGTATCTAACTGAAATAAAAAAAAATGAATATATACAGTAAAAAAGTGATGTTTCTCATATGGGCACGAGAGCACCCCTCCAATCAGTAAAAAATCTCTATAATTCGTCGGGTAAAATAAAGCAATTCATACAAAGATGTGGCTGATGTTGATATGTGAATTGAAAAACCTAATGCGATGTCTATGTAGCATTAAATATAGCTTAGGTAAGTCTTTATGAGATGAAGGCGTCATATAGGTTAATATGATCATTTAAATGCATATCTTTTCGTACGCTGAGTCAACAGTTTCCATATATTATGAGAGCATCATCATCAACTATCCTGCTGATTTTTTTATGTTAGTTGGTTAGACAAACTGGCAGACGTGCCACCTCCCCACCATGGTTCAGGCCTTGACGTGGCGGTGGGGCTTAGTAGCCTAAGGTGAGCCCAGCACCTTGGGCGAAGCTTATTGAGCCGAGGGGGCTCTTTGTTAAGAGGGGCTAAGAGGGGTTCTTACTAAAGAAGAGGGGACAAAAGACCTGCTCTTTCAGACCGGGCAAGGGGCGAGGATGGGAACCTGACCCCATTGTACTGTCCCGACGTTTGAAGGGGTTTTTCTCTGGTGCGGGACAACCCCTTTGTGGAGGTGGCGTCGGTCCTTTGCGGGACTGACTAGCCGTCGAAGTGCCCTGTTAGCTTAACATATCCGGGGCACCTCACCAAAGGCGGCACTGGTGGCACTCGCCGGGTTTTAGTGGGTAGAGCTGCGTCCACTTACCATCTTTTGGGCGCAGCGAGTCCCACATACCCGCCTGGGGAGACCCACTGGATGCCTCAGAGCATTTCCCGGCATAAAAGGAAAAAAAAAGACGTGCCACCTGATGGTAAGTGATCGACGTCGCCCATGAACAACAACTAGTTTACCTGGAACTGGCCCTAGCAACTCATGAGACTTAGGATGTTAAGTCTCGGTGCCATTAATTACACTGCCAGTCTTGCCCTTCTCTCCGAAACACAGCAAAGCTGTTTCACGAGAGAAACAAGCAAGATGGTGGTACCCATGCAGCCGGGAGCATACAACGCATCCCTCCCACTGGTTGATGAAATGTTTCTGTAATATATTTGAGACAAGTATGATAAGAATGTGCCATATTACTTACAATGCCTGTTGTTCAGTCTAGAAGATACCTAGTATAAGACACTAACAGTATTTTTACAGTATTCTAACAGTATTCTAAAAAAAGACAGGCAGTCGTAGGGACTGTCAACAGAAGTGGAAACTTATGACTTATAATTATGTAAATAAGTATAATTATGTATATTATATACACTATATTGTATATATCTAATTAATATAATATACTGATATAATAATATCAACCCTATAATATATCCCACTGCTGGGCACGGGTCTCCTCCTCGAAATCAAGCGAAGAGGATTTTGGGCCATACTTCACCGATGCGCCGGCCCAATGCGGGTTGGTAAAGTTCACACGTTTTCAAAGACTTTTAATCTTATCGGGCATGCAGGTGAGGAAGCGATGGTCTCATGTTCAGGTGCATGTAGAAATTTAGAAAAACCCAGAATGGGTTTTTCTAAATTTGCATCACAGGGGGGGGGGGGGGTCAGAATCGAACCCGGACCTCTCGGCTCTCGCTCAAGAGGCCGAGCCCGTACCCACTAGACCATCGTCGCTACATATTATGTAATTAAACTAAATCTCCATGTTTCATTCAAAATTATATACAAAAAAATTGTTATTTCTTATTTTGTTTAATGTCACATTGGAAGCGTTCGGTGACGAGTGACGATGTCGCGAGTTCCATAATTTTTGTTCATCCAAAAACTGCTTAGCACGCTTAAGATGTTTTCACTACAAAAATATACGATACAAAAAAGTTGATGCATAAATTCAGAGTAAGAATTCCAAAATTAAAATTATTTGCGACGAACAAAGCATTCTCTGAGTGCCTAAATAACACCGGTTAAACACTTTTTGTCGCCAGTTTGTAATTTACTTCCAACAAAAACTTCAACTCTAGCTCTGTATTTTGTTGGTCTTTGTTTCATATTAACTTTCGCCCTGACGACTTTTGTTTCAAGTATTTGTTATACAGTGTCTGTAATTCAGTTCTCAGTTCGAGGTGAGTGATCTTGCAATTTAATCTAAAAGTTTTATAAAGACGTGTATGTAGATGATATAAAAATGTCAATGACATTGTAAATATATTGACGACCTCTGTGGCTCAATGGTAAGCGCGATGGCGCTCAAGCCGGAGGTTGCGGGTTCGAATCCCGCCAGGGGCCAAAATATTTTCTGTGTTCCTGGGTCATGGATGTGTAATATATATGTGTAATTATATAATAAAAATCTTAAATATATGTATAGTATAAAAGTATTAAATATATTTCCGTTGTCTGGTACCCGTAACACAAGTTCTTCGAGAACTTACCACGGGACCAGATATACGTGGTGTAAAAAGCGTCCATATATATTATTATTATTATATCAAAATTGAAATATGGATAAAAATATATTTAAAATTCTGTTTTGCTTTCTTCTTTCGTGATTAATATCTGAAGGGAATCATTTTATAAGTGAGTATTTGACATCACATTCGTTTCAAAGATTACCTCATCCTAACAAACGTAAACGGAGGTATACCCTTGTGCTGAGCGTCTTTCTGCATCACTCTGCTTATTCTGTGAAATAGTGTGTGTGTTTCAAAAAGCGGCAAAACGCGCTCGCAGGTGATTTAGTGAGGTGATGCGTTACCAAGTCCAGTCCCCACATAGTTCCAGGAGCTTTACACGAGGTACCTGGATCATGCGAAAGTATTAACCTGCGTCATTAAAAAAAATCATTTTATCCGTCTTCAGCTTCATACCTTACCAATGAACACACCTCCGATGACTTGTTAGCATTGAAAATCTGGCAAGATTTTTCTACAACATCTTAATTCATACCACTTACTGGCCCATCCATTTTACTGCTGATAAATTCAAATATAATCGACTTTCATCGACTGAGCCCCTGTCCTCATTTCGTATATTAAGTCCGCTGAATGCGAAAGATTCCTCGAATTTATTACCGTGAGTGAAGTGGGATATCAGTTGCCAAGGTAAAGTGCCTTCAATAATCACGGGAAGTTTTTGGAGTTTTATATTAAACGTTCAATACAATCTTTATGTGTTTCGATTTAAACAATACAAGTCCGTCTAACTACACATCTTTAGCTAAATCTATCTAGACGATCAGAGTACTGAATACACAGCTTCAAAGAAATCTACACAAGTGGGAATCTACAGAAGTACAAAAAAAATCCATTCACATATTATATAACCTTAAACCTATCATTTAGATAGGATATGACACGTCTATCAAATGCATAAAGACTTTCAAATCCTGGTGGTTCTAGAGAAGCTCGTTCAAACTCAAACTCTTATGCTGTATTATAATAATCCCGTTATCGGGAATACGGAGATTAAATATAAATGTGTTACTCTCTGACATCGAGCATAGGTATAACCGGATAGATTAGAAATGTGTGCCATGAAATTCCGAAACTGGTCAGTGACTTGTCACTGACGTAATAGCAATTCAAACCAGTGATCTGTATGTACAGCCCATTAGCCAATCATCATTAATGACCATCAGTCGGCCAATCAAAGTGTAGAACCGGCGTAGCGTCGCAGCACAAATTTGTCCGATTTATTTTTTTCCATATAAAACACAATATTGTCGCTCTATTCCGGTTATATGCTCGATGCTCTCTGATAATGTTGCTTTCCATTGAAGAAATAATTTTAAAACGGTTCAGAGGTTTAGGCGGTGAAACGTAACAAACAAACTCAGAATTTCATATTTAATATTTAGCATTGAAATAGTGCCTTATCGCCGATAAGTTGAACCTAACTACACCTTTTAAGCTATTCATCGAGGAATTTACGACTCACATTAAGTACCCCTTTTGGCAGTCGGGTAAAAACTCCCTTTTGTCATAGCTGAAACAAGCGCGCTCCGACGTCAAAGAGATTTTATTCCACATGACCCTTTGTGTTCAACCGTTGATATGATGACAATTGACTTGTCATTGGTCAAATTCAATTTCGTCGTATCCTACGAATAAAGGCGTAATTACAAATGAGCAACTTTTCAGGAGGAGGTTTTTTGTGTTTTATTTAAATACTAATTGACAGTTTTGAAATATTAACATTTAATACATATGTAAAGACTTCTAGGTTTATTATTAAATTGATTATCACGCTTATAGTCCCATATTTATAGTAAATTTGTCCCTTAAATCTTTATTCGCGGGAATATAAGAGGTAATATTAGACATAATTGACATTATGCCCTTTATCTTCGGAATATGCACGGTCGTAATAGCACTAAGGGCTTTTCTAATATATTTCTAAGAAACATCTCTAAATAATCCTTAAGCTTTTTAAGACTTTAGTAGTGTGGTATAGTATGTATGTACCGGAAACTTTGAGTTTTAATGTGATCCACTTCCCACAGATAGATTTATATCGGAGATTTTATTTTTTTCCTGTTATTACATCTCCTGTGACCCCCCATGGGAACTCGTTGAGGAGGTTCTTGCCGAGACGCACTCCTATGTCTCAGAAAGGAGGGATCTTGTCGATTACCTTAACGTTGGGCGGGATCCTACGGGTTCGCCGAATACCTCCTCTCGGGGGTGAGGGGAGGATCTGGTGCCACCGCGGGCAACGAAAATGGGTGCGTAGGAAGCGCTACTTAATGTGCCTTCAATAACGCCCCTGTGCTTCTGGCCAGCTTGTCGCTGATGTGATCCTGGAGATAGGGGACCCTCAAAAAGCGGCCGAAGGCGCTTGCAGGTGGTTTAGTGGGGAAGATCATGCCTTAGTCCGAGTCCCCACATAGGTCTAGGAGCCTTAAATAAAATAATAAAAATAAAAAAGCCTTATATTTCTTACTAAAAAATATTTTACAAAAAAAACATGCTTACTATTTATTACTACTTATATTAATACTATAAATTTTAACACAAACTTATTTAACTAACAAGAACCCCTCGTTAATCGAGGGTCAAGGCCTCCTCTAGAGATTTCTAAGTTTCTTTATTTTTTGCTGTGTTCATCCACTGTTTGGCAGCAACTCTTATTATGTCATCTGTCCACCGGGCAGTTGGTCTACCTTTCTTTGAGTCTTTTGAGTGAGTCCATCTTTTGTCTGCCAGCCGAGCTATATGTCCAGCCCAGCGCCACTTTAATTTCTTACATTGACACAGAGCATCAGTAAATAGGAGCCTTACCCGAGGTAAATCTGGATCATGCGAAAGAATTAAACTGCATTAAAAAAGAAAAGCCCGGTTCTTTATTACCAGCCATAGGAAAGTTATTAAAAATACTAGGAGATGGGACAGTGAAACTAAAACCAGGACTATCTAAAACGATAGACGAGCCGGGTAGACGATGGGACTCCCAACTATTGAAGTTTTGGATGCAGCTCCATGCTACAGTGGCTCACTTAAACTAGATTTAAGAACCTTGGTACTGATAAATATGGATGTAAAAAAAAACATTTAAATAAAATTATTTGAATTTGAATTAAAACTTTCATTCGTTTCATAAAAATATACATTCGCATCTTCAATTAGCTGATTTTCTGATACAGATAACAGAGCTAGTGTGATCTAAAATTTGGAAAGCCGTGACATTGACGGTATCAGCAGATAAGTTTGGAAGTAAAGTTTTGTATTCAGTAGGTAAAGGCCATTCGGATCTGTAATATATTCGGATTTGGATCTATAGGCATAGATAATAATAGGCTGTAAACTTGACACTTCAACATCATACTAATCAGTAGTAGTAATTTCGTATCCTCAGCAAGTAAAATACTTTCAGGTGTGGCATGACTCTCTCGTTCTGCTTCGTCAGGAACAACTATATCATCTCCTACAATTCTACGTTTTATCGAAAGTTCAGGTGTTTGTTTTGAGTTTTCAGGTGATCATAATATAATTACAGGATTATTATTTACGAATATATGTATATTCGTAAATAATAAGGTATAGTACCTAATTTTAAAAACAGCGTTCAAGTTTCAGTTAGATACTACATTTTTATCATTAGTTTGCAGTAATACGTTGTTCGGTCAAATATTTAAAGAATATTATTTAACTTAATGCAACCATTATAATATACATTTATCAATCACTATATTCTGAAAGTTCACGATTTTTTCCCGATTTTTTTGTTTGATACTTCTGGTCATAAGATGGGTAAAATGGCTAAATTTGCATTTACTACGTATACTTACACTACTAAGATCATTTGCTAAATGTTCCATATTTTGTTGCCTATTGGCGCCGGGAATATAGTTTTATGGTAGCTGAAAATAAATTTATATTTTTTTTTTATAAAAACGTTACGTCATAATTTTTTACCAAAGACGTCTTTCCCTATGTTAAAAAGCCACATCTGCCATAAGGGCATTTTATTAGAAGTTTGAAAACCTAGTCTAAAATATGTTTTCATCATTTATTTTATATTATCTGGGATCATTAATATGAGAACAGTATAATATGGTAGCAAGTTCATACATACAAATTGTAATAAGTACCGAAAAATCAATAAATAAAAAGTGTACCTAGAATAAGGACACAAAAGCAATTAGGGCTCCACCTCTTCTCTATTATAACCAATTTGACAAGTCCGTGGTATAAAGCCACTAAAACAATAGTGGCCCTTTTCGACGGAGTTAAGCAAAACACACTGAGTGCTGCACTGAATAACAAATGAATCAATTTATTTAACCATTTTGACTAAATAACTGCTTAATCTCAATAACATACGATATTACTTGCATATTATTTATTTTTATCAATTGTATATACATAACATAAAATAGTCATTGAATATATTGGTAAAATAAATGATTTTTTAACACTAGAATGTGTAACTTATTTGTACTTACTTTGTCTGTTATTTTTTAAAGTTTTACGTGTTAATTTGGTTTTAGATACTGCCATGTCTACTAATTGGTATCCTAGTTTATTCATTTTGCTTTGTTTTGCGTTAATATTTAAGTGGTGCGAGCGAAATTACAATACGTACGCACAACACGCTCACACGGCGAAAATGGGAGGTATGGCGCTTGCGACCCGCTCCGCCTCCTGAAACACTTCTAGAAAATACAAAATAGTCACCATGGCCATTGTGGCCGTTTTCAACGGACGATTCGAGCGTTAACAATTGTGGCTTATTTTAAAAGGCTTTTTTCTTGCTGATAAAATATATTTTTTCGTGGTTTTTTTTAATGAAAGTTATGTAAAATAGAGTGTAGATTTTAAATCGGCAATAATAATAAAAAGCCACTGTGGCTCTTGGGGCTCTTTTCGTAGGATACGACGATTTGTCCGTCTGTTTGTCATTTTAGCGCTCAATTCTCTTTGTCCGTCTGTTTGTCATTTTAGCGCTCAATTCTCTCTCAATTTTCTCTACATTTAAATTTGCTAATGTAATATTTTTGGTATATTTTTGCGCTAAAACTATTTAAAAACATGGTAAATATTACTATGTTTTTCACTTTCATTTCACGAAGCTCGATATTACGGCATTATCTGCGAATGTCTTGTTCGCGAGACTCGAGACGAAAGTTCAGATAACCAGGCTAATTGAAAATCTACGTATTGAATTATAAGATATATTTTAGGATGGAAGACGGTTTTGTAAGTAGTAAGATCTTGCAAACGTATAGATAGAAGGGGCTTTATGCTTCTAGCTTCCTTAATAATTATTGTGTTGCCATTTTTCAAATCCGAATTTTTTGCATCAGAAGTATCAGGACTATTATTTAAAAAAATACAAAATTTATATCCGCACAACCGGAGATTATTATATTATAGATACACGACACAACATGACACCGCGCGACACGACACGATACTGCACGACACACAGCACACGACACGATACGCCATGACACGACAAGACACGACACGACACGGCTCGGCACGTCACTTTATGTGGAAATATTCGGGAATGACATAACATGTGCAGGCATTCTTTCGTTCCCAAGTCACACAAGATCTAAATTATTCCTATTACGAAACAAAGATTGAAAAAAAAGTCTCACACGAATATCATCATATTTATTATATCCCAAATGGAAAATCTGATAAGGGTTAAGAGCTATAAAGCTGGCCATATAATAAAAAAGCAATTCACATATAATACGGGCTTTTCTTATTGGAAAAATATTCTATATTGAGGCCTCGGATGTGTGAAAGGAATATTTTAAAGGTAAATACGAATCTTATACAATGAGCAGATTATTGATTTTCCCACCATGGTTCAAGCCTTGACGTGGCTTGAACCATGGTGGGGCTCAGTAGCCTAGGGTGAGCCCAACACCTTGGGCGAAGCTAATTGAGCCGAGGGGGCTCTTTGTACCCCTCTTATAAGAAGAGGGGACAAAAGTGCAGGGGCAAGGGCCGAGGATGGGAACCTCACCCCATTGTACTGTCCCGACGTTGGGAGGGATTGTTCTGTGGTGCGGGACAACCCCTCTGTGGAGGTGGCGTCGGTCTCTTGCGGGACTGACTAGCCGTCGAGGTGCCCTGTTTGTTTACTAGATCCGGGGCACCTCACCAAAGGCGGCATTGGTGGCACTCGCCGGGTTTTAGTAGGTAGAGCTGCGTCCACTTACCAGCTGTCGGGCGCAGCGAGTCCTACATACCCGCGTGGGGAGACCCACTCCCCCGCGGGATGCCTCAGAGCATTCCCCAGCGTTAAAGAAAAAAAAAAGATTATTGATTTGAGAGTTTTGAGTTCGATCCTGGTGGAGGTATCTTTATAACTCTTCTATAAACTTCTTAACGGCTGGACCGATTTTGATGTAATTTTTGTATGTTCAAGTTTCAATAATGGTTAACTTACATTTACAATTCGGTATAATATATTTGGATGGCGTCTGTAGGGTTAACTAAGTTTATGAACATGAGATAGTAGATATATTTTATAGAACAAATTACTTGTCATTCGCAAGATTTCAACCAGCACCACAGTCGTAGTATCCAGACAAATGATCACTTTACGAATCGACCGACCATACTATAGTGTATGTTTGTCATTAACATGTTTTGTAATGTCCATTGACTATATTATATAATGGGCATTAGGTACTCCTCCTCGCTTCGTGTTCCTCAGTGCGGAGGGTCGTGAACTCCCTTCTGTATGACTTTCGGAATATGGTCTTTCTCCATCTGTTTCTACGCCGCGCCGGTGGGTTTTTAGGTACAATACTCTTAAATATAATGATAATATACAATAAGGTAATAATACATTTATATATTAATAAGTGTAAATAACGAAGAAAGTATAGTCCGCCATTTTTTTTAAATAATTGTGCCACTGAATATATAAGAAACTCAAAATTAAGACATTTAACGACATAGCTGAAGCTGTACCCTCAAGTTTGAGACAACAGAGCGTGCCAAGAAAACACTCAAATAACATATCCTCCTTCTTTCACAGTTGGGTAATAAACAAAATACTTAAGTCGAAAGCTTTAGTACTTCCAGAGACGGCAGTGACAAATATACAGATGGAAGTTTAGCGAAGGTTAAGATATGGAGCGACGGCGTGATCTTAAAGCGAGCTATTTTTAACTTAATTATTCTTTTATTCAAATACTAAAACTCTTACGTCACGTACCAAAGTTACGATCATTTCAAAGCTAAGAGGGGTGAAAATGTCAAAGGATTATTATGTGTTTAGTAAAAAAAGGAAACAAAAGTTTCGATTTGCATTTGAAACAATTATCATGTTACTAAGTGGCCCCTTATGGAAGTTACAACTTCTACATTCTTCTTCAACACTCAGCTTAAAAAGTTTGAAATAAAAATCAGAACCCACCACTGAATGAAAACTTTATCAAAACAAATGTTTACTGCAGCGGCCCCTGGTAAGTCGTCACCGTAACACTTATCTAATAACATGTACCAATCAAATCCAAACCTATCACTGAAAACCGCATCAAAATCAGACTCGTAGTTTTGGAGACAAACGGCAAAATAGGTTTGCACACACATACTGTCACCCCAAACGCATATAACGTCTCCGTACCTTCGCGGGTAATGATATCGTAAGGGGATAAGGGTATATTTAACTTGTATGTGACATAATATAACACGTAGTCTTAGATAACAGTTATCATAAAAATTAGAATTACTTTGTAACGTTAAGACGTATGACACCACCCCACCACGGTTCTATTATATTATAACACAAAATAGTATTTATTTTGTGATTATAATGAGTGAAATTAGCTTAAAGATAAGAAAACAATATGAAATCTATCAAACCATCTTAAGAACCCCTTTACAAACTTACTAAGGACGTACATTAGTTGACCGATGACGTCACAATGACGTGTCCCTGTCTTGTGGTCATCTATCACTGCCAATGACCCCTGTCCTCCCCCCACCCCCTCCACATGACCCTTCTAACGGTACGAACGATAAAGGCTTATTACCATGAAATATTTTCACATATAAAAAATATTTTGGCACATATGTGACTTGTGGTGGTTGATAAATCACTATGATTTATCAACATTAGCCTCTTTGTCCATTGCTAGTGCAGCGGGTTCGAATCTCGAAAAGGTTGCATATCGTTGTCTGTGTGCAATTGTTTGGGTCTTTCCTAATGGCTAGTTTTCATGCTGCGAGCTGCTGCCTAGTTAGTAGACAGCTATTTGCCTTGTCTAGCCGCACGCCAGTTGCTCGGCTCGCCCTAGCTATCTACACGATACACAGTACCTACTAGCTACCTGCAGCATAGTCTTACAAGTTGTAGCGATGCTGATTAAGCGTGTTTTGATTAAAAACGGTGATAATATCTATGAGAATAATATTGTCAGGAATTGGACATTGCCTATAAAAAAATTCAAAAAAAGAGCGACAGAAATCGGTTTGGCCGGCGAGATACTGCCGAACGCGTCCAAACGATGCGAGTGATGTGACGGCTGTCATGTGCAAGTTGCTGTCGGGCGAGTGGCGAATGAAAACAAAAAAATTTGACCACTTACTACATCTGCTAGATTTTCAATTTGGGTAACATAAAGTAAGATAAATAGACAAAAGTGTGTGTGTACTTATGTACACGCGTTAGAAGTTATACCTACTCCTTAAAGAAAATTACATAGTAGGTACTATTTCATTACACTGTTACATTTTTGCTTATTTTGTAGTGTTTTTTGACGTGACAACGTCTTATAATTCGATGGAGCCGGATGCAAGAACAAAAAAACATAACGTATGCGGCGTTACCTCACTCTAAGGCGTTCCATTTTCTTATGACGTTGTCACGTTCAACTATCGTCAGTTAACCGACTTTACAGACAACGGATTTTTTGACGTGACAACGTCTTATAATTCGATGGAGCTGGCTGCACGAACGAAAAAAGATGACGCATGCAGCGTTATCTCGCTCTGAGGCGTTCCATTTTCTTATGACGTTGTCACGTTCAACTATCGTTAGTAAACTGACTTTACAGATAACCTATTTTTTTATATAGAAGAGGGGGCAAACGGACAGTCGGTTCACCTGATGGTAAGTAAAAGCGACATCCACTGACACCTGCTACAAACTATAATATCTCCTTCTCACGTCTATACTGTTATTATGTAAAAATTGATATATAGCTAACTTCATGGTGTCGGTTTTTTTCGTGACGGTGTGCGCGCGCATCGTAAACATTTACTCTCATTTTTCCCTAACGCGCCAAAAGAAGTATAACTTCAAAATTAGTTAATATCATAGTTATTTATATAATACAAAGCCCTAGATTTACACAGCACAATTTATGTCCAACTAATCCGTCTAAGTTACAGTTTATCTTAGCGAATCTGGGAATATCGTCGAGAGCTTAGTTCAACTATGAATGAAAATAATGAGATGATTCATCTTACATACTTAAGCTGTGGTACAGTCGCACGCGGATATATTATTATATTATAATCAAACATTTCCGGGTAATAGGAAAGGAAATACATTTAAGTATGTAAACAGTAACACGTCTATGGCCCGGTGCAGGCATATATCGCATGTGATCTTAAAAGTTTAAAAGTGATTTTATTTAATTTTCGTGTGGAATTTTCTTCTTTTACTTTGGATCCTTAAAGGATTTTTCAATATCAGAGTAAAGCTCAATTCAAATCAAATAATCATAGAGAATAGACACAAGGAGTACAATCTCGTAAGGGGAAAAAGATGAAAAAATGTTGCTATAAATAACTAGTAACAAAAACCGACCACAATGGCGCTGGTGAACTAACAGGGTATAAGCAGGGTATGGTGTTTTATACATAAATTCATGTGTGTGCGTAATTTCTTTTCGCACACACGCTTAAAATTTTACCACCTTATGGCAATGTGGCGCCATATTTATTTAACGCTTTTCGATGGACACTTTTCATACACGTAGATTGAACTTCTTGTGTCTAGTCTGAGACATAAAATCAAAATGTCAAAAAAATCAAAATGTCAAAAAATCACCTGTCAAAAATCTTCTTCTTCGTCTTCTTGACATACGATCGCCGTTTGCATCAAACACTTGGGAATAAATAAATAGAGACAATCGTGTACAATCATAATTACATATTTCAATTACCAGAATATAAAAATAAAACAAAATATTGTTACTGCGTCTAAACTCTAAAGTCTGAACAATTACTAATGCAGGGGAATGTTTTATTTCAACGTATATATTAAAAATATTTTAATGTACGTTTCAGAACGTTATTTAATGTTAAATTCATCCGACATTCCTTTAGAAATGAAATTACTTCTGTAAGTGCAAGGTAATATTTTACTTTTAATAAAACGTGGCTTACAATTTTCTTTCAGCCCTTTTATCTTATAAGTGTCCTGTAATATCTTTTCTCCATAATTGCTGTTACATACTCATGTTTTGATTTATAAGTTTACTACGTGGAAGATCTATTGACGCACCTTAACAGTAAAATTGACTCGAATGACGTGACGGCAAACAGCATGACATTGCCATGATACGTGTGTTTAATATATAATAATAATATCAAAACCCAAGGGGGTCAGATCGAACCTCTCGGCTCTCAATCAAAAGGCCGAGCCTATACCCACTAGGCAATCGTCGCTCAATTTCTATACAAGGCTTGTATTATTTTAATAGACATATCTAAATGGATAAATAATGATGGACAGGCATATCTAAATGGATAAATAATATAAGCTTAGTCAAATAAGCCACGTAAAAGAGTCAAGCACGAAATGAGAGCTAGGCTTTATATAATGCGGTTCAAATAAGAATAGGAACGTCAATGACCTTTATCTGTCAAACATCACAGTACAGTTTACAAAAAAACGTATTTGCATAATTAATAGTTTTAAATCGAATTTAAATAAAAAAGATAAATAGTCGTAAATTAGTAGGCGGCGGCGATGGCCTAGTGGGTATGAGCTCGGCCTCTTGAGTGAGAGCCAAGAGGTCCGGGTTCGATCCCTACCCCCTCCCATGTGATACTTAGAAATGGGTTTTTCTAAATTTCTACGTGCATCTGAACATAGCAAGGCCATCGCTTGCTCACCGGTGAAGGAAAACATCGTGAGGAAACCTGCATACCTGATGAGATTAAAAGTCTTTGAAGGTGTGTGAAGTTCCCCAACCCGCATTGGGCCAGCGCATCGATGAACTATGGCCCAAAACCCTCCTCGCCTGATTTCGAGGAGGAGACCCGTGCCCAGCAGTGGGACATATAAGGGTTGATATTTTTTTTAATTTATTTAGTCGTAAATTATTATTATTATTAAAATGAAACTAATAATTCGTTTTTTAAAACATACAATAAAAAAAAAAAAAAAACATTGTTGCCGCAAAGGCCCTGGAGCCATGCTAAAATTATTAAATAAAATAAGGACGCCGGTCGCCATCTTGCAGTTTTTAGTGTACTACGTCGTGAGGACCTTAAGGAAATATAAGTTTGACTCGTGAAATGTACGCTACCATTTTGCAAACACTGCAAAATGCAAGTAAAACGACCAAGCGATTTCAAATCGAAGAGCTAAATTCTGATTGATTTTTTTGCACTTAATCTCTGTAAAAATAATAATTAAAAGAAAACTTTTTTGCCCACCCTACCTAACTGGTTTCAATTGACAGCTATGACGTCATAATATGGCTCTAAGTTCATTCTATTCTCATTTGAAACGCACAGTATGGCTATATATTTGTAAAAATAATTATTTTGGCATTCTAAAAGGTGCTTCAAAAGTCTAGTAAAATCTTTAGCGTCCTACTAACGGCCGCGAAGATCGCACTTTATGAGCTTTAGAAATATGAAAGATATCTACAGAAATGTTAGTTAGTAAGAGGTAGTGCCATGCTACTTTGCAGCCGAATTTGTCCAGCACGGCCAGGATCTCACTTACATAATATCGGCGTAATGTGAGAGCTACGCTGTTGAGTTTCGTGCGATTTGTGGGTTTCTAGTAGCTCATTGGGGGGATAGGGGAAAGGAGGACAACACATTTCCACAATCTTTAGTTGTGTGGATGTGTATAGATAGGCATCGATATTCGCCAAAAGGCTTCGTTGCCCTACTATGATATAAAAATGAAAATTTTAAATATGAACTTTTTTAACATTTTTTTCTTAGAAGTTTTTCTGCTTTTTGTATTTAGCTTTTTCTTTTCCTGATTGTACTGACGTCTATTGTACAAATATTTTTATAGTTCTCCCGCTCATGTTGTGGGATCATTTGTCAATGACAAGCGGGACCTTGAAGAATCAAGGCCATGTGAAAGCGCAAACTACACACTGGAGCGATTTACTGACTTAGAGCGAGCCCAAATGAGCGTAATTTTTTGAGCTGTGTGTCGCGTAAAATGAGTCGAATAATTTATGCTGCATTCGGTTTCATACCTCTTTGTGCCACACAGCGACGCAAGCTCAGTGTGCGAGTTAGTATGAAACCGAATCTAGCGACTCACTTTTTTATGTCATCAGGGGGGCAAACGGCCAGTCAGAGCTTCACGGCGACGATGCCCATACACATCCGCACAACCAAAGCTACGTAGAGGTGCCGCCCTCCTTTTCCCTATCCCCCCAAATATAGCTGTCACTTGACGCAGGTGTTATGTAAGCGAGAGGTACTACCCCGGTCGTGCCGGCAGAGTTCAGCTGCAATGCAGCATGGTACTACCTCTTACTACTTAGTATAAACGTCCAACCTCGGATACTAACTTTAAATGCGTTATTTAAATATCGAGCAGAATATTATGATGACCGAATGGAACTACGGTCATCATTTGTACGCTCGGATCATCGTTCATTTGTAAGCCCATAGTGATAGTGACAATGTAATCAAGAGTAATCAATCATTCGATGATGATGATGACGTCATATCTATCCGAGATGAACGATGCATATTAAGGTCATTAATGGCTTAGTATCTGCTGAAAGGCTGATGGAAGTAGTAACCGAGAAGAAGATCACAAGGGAGAGATTTATTTATTATCATATTTCTAGCAAACCAAACAAACATACAAAAAGTACATTCCATTTAAAAATATATAATATAAGGGAAAGATAGGAGAAAAGGTAGGAGAGATCGCCAAAACTAATCTCAAAGACAATAGGAAAATTTTACTTATTTTTTGCTTTTTTTCGTAAATTCACGCACCATCAAATCATCGCATCCAATTCGAAAAGAAAACTAATAGGATAGTAACGTCATTCCCATCATCAGCCTCTATCCATATTTAATAGCCGTTATTTAAGTGTTATACTTTGTTAATTAGTTTTTAACCGACTTCCAAAAAGGAGAAGGTTATCAATTCGACTGTATTTTTTTAAAGAGAGGCGAGGGAAATCTGTCATAAGTGGTTTACTCCTGGTGGCAAGTGATCATTATTCATATGGATGATATATGCATGTATGTATATACATACCGGGTGCATTTGGAACGCTTGCAAAAACGAAGAGGTATGATAGTGTTGGCATAGCCTGACATGATACTAGTGAAAAAAACGCTTTTCTTTTTTTTTTTTTGGTTGCCTTTTTGACGTGACAACGTCTTATAATTCAATGGAGCCGCCTGCAAGAACAAAAAAAACATGACGCATGCTGCGTTACCTCGCTCTGAGGCGTTC
This sequence comes from Helleia helle, assembly GCA_963853865.1. Classification (NCBI taxonomy): domain Eukaryota; kingdom Metazoa; phylum Arthropoda; class Insecta; order Lepidoptera; family Lycaenidae; genus Helleia; species Helleia helle. The sequence continues at coordinate 6,861,801 of OY971436.1, forward strand.
CATCTTCTTATGACGTTGTCACGTTCAACTATCGTCAGTAAACCGACTTTACAGACAACTGATTTTTTTTTGTATAATCCGGTTTAGTAAACATAATGTTACAGAAATTTGATGATAATGCTTTAAAATAATCGTTTAAAAAAAAACGGCAGTGTAATTGGTTTATGGTTCACGCCGGCCAGCGGACATGCATCAGCTGACAGAGTTCGCTGTTCGATTTGTATACATACATTGCGGGTTTGCAAAATACATAAGTCCTAAATTTTTCTTAAAAAAACGTTTCTGAGATAAACGGTTATATGAATTATAATATAGTATATAAATAGCATATTATTAGGTTTAAATCTTTGCAAGCGTTCATATTACACCCGTTATACTCGTACATCTGCTACACCGGAGGGCCGGCGCGTTTCAAATATAAGTATGCTGTTCGGAAATACCGCAGACAGCTGGTTCCAGACAAGGGTAATGTTTTAGCATACTGGCCACGAAATAGGTATAAATAAATACCTTGTTACTTTACTAATTTGAAAACATAATAAAACTAATATATTTAGTCGTGAAAAAAATATTGTTTGATTTTTGATAGGTATTAAACGGAAATTTCATACTTTAACGCTAATATATTTTTTATCATCAGGAGAGCTTGAACAAAAAATATTTCAATATTTTTTAAATGTTTCAATACTTTTTAAATATTTCAATACTTTTTAAATATTTCAATATTTTTTAAATATTGTCAATTGTGTGCGTTTTTCTCACCATAAATAGTTTCCTATAAACCGTTGAAACGCCAACTCATGAATAATTCAACGCCTCCGTCCAAGGGTTCGGTCTTTTTTTGGACTGAGATTGGTTAGCGGTTAAGATGAATATGTTTTTTCCGTTGATTCCACTTTTTACGCGCTAACGGTTACCATTAATCTGAGAACATATGGCTCTCGTCTAGGTTCTAGTCTACGCAATAAATTTAAGAAAAAATGTATAGCAGTAAGTTTTAGTAAACAATTAATATTAATATTATGTACTTTCTTTACATCATATAACTAACATTTACAATCATAAGAACATTTGTATAATACTAACACAAATATGGATCTATGGTCCGAAATAAAGGAATATTATTATTATTAGTAACCACGATAAAGACTGTACATACATACATCTTTATCGGGGTTAGGATGTTTACCATTTTATGTAACTTCTAGAACGACCCAAGGAAGGGAAGGAATAAGCGTGATAGTGTTACCCTTACAGACGACCTCCAGATCCTGTCACGGTCGACAATAATCGTTTCTCTCTCTTATTTCTTTTTTTTACGCCGGGAAATACTCTGAGGCATTCCGCTGCGCCCGAAAGAACAACTCCTCCCAACGTCGGGACAATACAATTGGGTGAGGATCACGTCCTCGCCCCTTACCCCCTGCTCTTTTGTCCCCTCTTCTTATAAGAGGGGTACAAAGAGCCCCCTCGGCTCAATTAGCTTCACCCAAGGTGCAGCGGCTCACCCTACGCTACTGAGCGCCACCGCTACGTCAAGGCCTGAACCATGGTGAGGTACCCAAGATCTTGGCTGCATCCATAAGAATTTCCCTGCGATATCAAGAAAAATCTATCTAAAACATTAATGTAACTGAAATTGTACCACATTCTTGGTTTCAATAGGTTGCCCTTTTGTCCAAAAGTGGCATTTTTTAAGTCTAAATACAAGGCCTTAATCCACTAATTCTGACACTTATAGTTCTGACACACTAATCTATACATCTATACAGATAAATAAAATTGAAGTGTCTGTTTGTAATTTCAATTGTGAGCAATTTTTTAAATTTTTGTCTGTCTGTCTGTCTGTCTGTCTGTTCCGGCTAATCTCTGAAACGACTGGACCGATTTTGAGGAGACTTTAACTGACAGATAGTTTTTTTGTTTTTTTTTTTTTAATGTTAGTTGGATAGGCAAACTGGCAAACGTACCACCTGATGTTAAGTGGTCGACGTCGCCCATGAACATAAACTAGTTTACCTGGAACGAGCCCAGGCAACTCATTTATGTGTTGCCTATCCTGAGATATAAGTCTCGGTGCCAGTAATTACACTGCCTGTCTTGCCCTTCTCTCCGAAACACAGCAAAGCTGTTTCACGGGAGAAATAAGCAAGATGGTGGTACCCATGCAGCCGGAAGCGCGGCACAGCGCTTCCCTCCCACCGGTAGTTGATATTATAGGGAGTAACTTAGGCTATAAAATAATCATCATCAATCCGGGTACGGCTGTAAATCTAACGTTAGCGCGGGCGAAGCTGTGGGCAACAGCTAGTTTAATTATAAGTATAACCTGCTAAAGGAAATTTTGATTAAAATTAACACCTTATCTTAATGAGTTATCTCTAGATTAAGAAACAAGCTATAACACGATTGTTATCCTACTGTAGTCCTTACAAGATCTAGATAACCTACCTTGAATGAAACTTAAATATTGCTCTCTATCGTTACATTTTGGCGAAAAGTCAACGGCCAAATGTATAGAAGGTCAAGGGTATATAAATACCAACTTGTGTGCGCAAACTACGGACACCCTCATGAGAAATGTATTTTTTATTCCTCGCTCAGATAACGCCAGTCAACATATATCTAGCAAACTGCTTCATATTTAAATCCTTTGTTACAGTTTCTTTAGAAACGTTTGCAACAAATCATAAGTGCATTTTTATACGGAGTTTCCACTATTATTATACCCGTAACACATACAGAGTACTGAAATAACGTATGTAAAATAATTACTCTATGTTTAAAAGTTGTATTAAATGTCATCATCATCATCAGCCTGTTATTGTCTACTGTCATAGGCCTCCCTTTTTTCTGCCAATCTCCTTTGACCCTTGCCTGCCTCATCCATGTTTTGCCCATCAGCCTTACCACGTCATCGGACCACCGAGCCATAGGACCTGGACTTCTCCTACCCAGTCTAGGCCACCATTCGGGTACCGCCGTGGACCACCTGCCATCCCCACGTCTAGTCAAGTGTCCTGCCCAACTCCACTTCAATTCCGCGACCCTATCTCCGACGTCTTTGACCTTCGTAAGACGTCGGATCTCGGTATTGTGGATACGGTCTTGCAATTTGATGCCGAGCATCGCTCGCCCTTTGTGCAACTCCTGCGTGAGCGTCCATGTTTCGGCACCATAGGTCATAGTAGGGAGAACACATTGGTTGATTCAGGATCTGTGGTATTTTTTTTGGACAGAAGAATGTCCTTTAATTTCCCAAACGCTGCCCCACCCCAGTTAAATTCTCCTACTAATCTCCCTATGTTGTTGTTCCTTACCGAATGATAGAACATGTCCAAGATACACATAATTATCAACTACCTCCAGCCCCTCGTTTTCAATAATAATTTCTGGATCCAAAGGGCTGGTGACATTTGACATAACCTTTGTTTTGGACATGTCCATCCTTAGGCCCACTTCCAGGGAAATATTATAGAGCTCTTGAATCATATCATGGAGTTCTGCAGGATCCTCGGCGAACAGCACTAAATCATCTGCGAATCTAAGATGCGACAGATAGACACCATTGACATTTATACCCTTTTCGTCCCATACAAGCTTTTTCATTGCATCTTGCAAGACGGCAGTGAAGAGCTTGGGTGATAAGGTGTCTTCCTGCCGTACCCCCGGTTGATGGATATCGGATTCGTAATAATGTCGTAATAAATTCGGATTGTATTAAATGTAGTATTGTGTATTTCACACTGCAGTCTTGCAACTGAGTTGTAATAAACTGCAGCGTTGAGATACTATCTTACAGCTGAGTTGTACCAAACTATAACATTATACCACTATCTTATAACTGAGTTGTAACAAATTATTCTATTACACTACAATCTTACAACTAATTTGTAGCAAATTCCACCATTACACCACAACCATATAACTGAGTTGTACCAAACCATTTTTTTTTTTTTGGTTTCGCTGGGGAATGCGTTTAGGCATACCACCGGATCCAGGGGGACCCGGAGGTTATGTGGGGCTCTCTGCGCCCGAGAAGATGGTAAGGTGGACGCAGACTCTACCCACTAAACCCCAGCGGTGTTGTTCTCGTCGTTTGGGTGACCCGGCGCGAGAGCTGTGGACGTCCGTACCGGGCCACAACGATGTGCCATACGGCACTCTTCCCTGGAGGCGGGGGGTGGCATCCCCTCCTCTTTCTCCGCTTAAGGCACACTGAACACACAAGGGTGCCTTATAGCTCGGACCTTACGCGCGCGCAGCCGATCCCCCGATCGGCCGCGCACCGGTCCCTCACGGCGGTGCGACCGCCTGTCGCCGCCGTGCTCTCCTGCGGCAAGAGGCGCCGGTGCGCTCCCACTCCCGCTCCGCCTCCTCCTTCTGCGACATCACGTCCTCGCAGAAGGAGAGGACCACCTGCCATGTGCTCTCACTGACGGTCATCGCTCGGATGACCGCAGGGAGCGACAGGTCCGCGCCAACCTCAGTGATGAGGGCGCCCTTTCCTCCGCCCAAGCTGGGCACTCCGCCAGGGTGTGGTCTGCAGTGTCTTCACTGCTGCTACAGTGATGACACCCTGGCGAGTCCTCCGCCCCTACCACCTTCCACAGATACCTTCCGAAGCATCCATGCCCCGTCAGGATCTGCGCAAGGTGGAAGGATATTGCGCCGTGCCGCCGGTCAACCCACTGCTCCAGGATTGGACCGACGGCCAACACTGTACGGTGTCCCGCGCTCGGCTCTCTGAGACGCTCACCCCACTGGCTGAGCACTCGCCTCCTCAGGCGGCTCCGCCAGGTCTCCTCCTCATCAGATACCTCCTCCTCATCTCCCCTTCGTCTTCTCCACTCACGCGCTAGGGCCTCGGCATGTAGGTCCCATGGCGCAGCACCCGCCAGTACGCACGCAGCCTCATACGAGGTCGTACGGTACGCACGGACGGCCCTGACGGCCATAACCCGTTGCGGACGTCGCAATAGGGCCACGTTCTCCGCCTTCAGGGCACGCGACCAGATGGGCGACCGCAGGACGCCTGTGTACAGGCAACGGCAGCCAGCACTAGGCCCACCCACGTTTGGGAGAAGACGACCTAATGATCGGGCAGTTCCGAGCAACCTAGGGATGAGGCGCCGGAAATGCTCCTTGAAGTCCCATCGCCTGTCGAGGACGAGGCCCAAGTACTTCATGGTCGACTCGACAGCGATGGGAGTTCCTCCCACTATCAGGTGGGATCCAGCTGGAGGGGCTCGACGGGGCCCGTGGAAGCATATAACTTCGCACTTCTCCAGGGCCACATCGAGCCCGAGACGCCGAATCCTTGCCACCACCTGCGCCACTCCTGCCACCGCCAGTAGGCGGGCCTCCAAGAGGGTACTTCCGCGTGCGGTGACGGTATCGTCGGCGTAACAAGTAAGGCCGACTCCCGTCAAGTTCGCACCGCGGAGTACCCAATCGTAGCCGATGTTCCACAGAAGCGGCCCTAGGACCGAGCCCTGTGGAACACCGCAGGCCACCTCTCTCCTCACCCAACCGTTTGCAGTCGGATAGGTAACGGCCTACCTGAGAGGTAACTCTCCACAAACCTCCTCAGGTAGTCCGGTACGCCGTGGTACCTCAGCGCCTCGCGAATGGTGTCGAAGGGCAGGGTGTTGAACGCGTTGGCAATGTCAATAGACAAGTTGTACCAAACCATGACACTACTATACTACAACGGAGTTGTAACAAACACTCTAACACTTCTATCTTACAACTTAATTGTAGCAAATTATACCATTATACTACTACCATATAACTGAGTTTTAACAAACTACTCTATTACACCACCATATTATAACTGAGTATTAACAAACTGCACCAATTTTTTTTTTTTTCTTTAACGCCGGGAAATGCTCTGAGGCATCGCGCGGGGTAGTGGGTCTCCCCACGCGGGTATGTGGGACTCGCTGCGCCCGACAGCTGGTAAATAGACGCAGCTCTACTCACTGAAACCCGGCGAGTGCCACCAATGCCGCCTTTTGTGAGGTGCCCCGGATCTAGAAAACAAACAGGGCACCTCGACGGCTAGTCAGTCCCGCAAGGGACTGACTAGCCGTCGCCGACGCCACCTCCACAGAGGGCTTGTCCCGCACCACAGAACAACCCCTCCCAACGTCGGGACAGTACAATGGGGTGAGGTTCCCATCCTCACACCTTGCCCCCTGCTCTTTTGTCCCCTCTTATAAGAGGGGTACAAAGAGCCCCCTCGGCCCAATTAGCTTCGCCTAAGGTGCACCGCTCACCCTAGGTTACTGACCCCCACCGCCACGACAAGGCCTGAACCATGGTGGGGAAACTGCACCAATATGCTATAACTGAATTTTAAGGAACTATACTATTACACCACTATCTTACAAAATTGAGTGTTAAAAAAATCCACTTCACCAAACCACACCGAGTTGTATTTAAGTATAAGCTGCTGGTTTCACATTATTTTTTTACCTCGTGAATCAATACGCTTGTTGCGTATTGAGGCATTTTGAATAATGAAAAGGGCAGATCAATAATGCCGACAGTTGAGACCATTTAGGCAGTAAAGTACTTCCATCAGCGCCATTATCACATTAAAAGCTCAGGCGGGCCAATATGCCTATTGAAACATTTTTAATATATTTTATTATTCGCCGAGTTTTATTTTATTATTGAAGGTTGAGATTTGAGAGGAAAATGCTTATGTATTTTAAGAGAGATCGGTTGTGAGTTGTTTAGAACTTGTGTTTCGAGTACCAGCTACGGGTTGTGAATGTAAGACAATGTCTATAATATCATCATTATCAGCCTCTATCCGTCCACTGCTGAACAAAGATCTCCTTCAATGAACGTCAAGACGGCCGATCCCTTGCCACTCGCATCCAACACGGGCCGGCTACTGCACGGAGATTGTCTTCCCACCTGCTTAATGAATAATGGCCGAAACACTTCATCTACCTAAACGTGGCATCTACTCGAGAACCTTATTGCCCCATCGGCCATCCGTTCTCCTGAGTGTGTTACCAGGCCACTGCCACTTCAACGTGCTTATTCTTCGCGTGATATCGGTAACGTTTGTTCTCTGGCGGATATCTTCGTATATAATAATATATCTATCTTTGATAGTTCGTATCAGACTTTTAGAACTATAGAGGAATTCGGACCTACAACTCCCATATAAATTGACATAATACTTTATGTAAGCGGGCGTCAGAATCCTGAAATATTTATTGAGCAAAGAAAGTTAGAGTTTTAAGTTTCTTAATTATGATTGAAATTAAGAGTTATTTCTTTTGAAGATTTTTTTCTTAATGTTTAAAATGTTTAAACCGGTGGGAGGGAAGCTTATTTCTCCCGTGAAACAGCTTTGCTGTGTTTCGGAGAGAAGGGCAAGACAGGCAGTATAATTACTGGCACCGAGACTTAACATTTTATGTCTCAGGATAGGCAATACATAAATGAGTTGCCTGGGCTCGTTCCAGGTAAACTAGTTTATGTTCATGGGCGACGTCGACCACTTAACATCAGGTGGTACGTTTGCCAGTTTGCCTTAACTAAGATAAAAAAAAACTTTATCATGGCACACCCTATTTAATTTCTCTCTAATGGATTACATTATCTACCTATGTCCTAAACGCGTCAAAGCGCCGCGCGTCGCATGCGTTAATTAAATTCTTTGGTATTTGAAGGAAATCGGGTACAGGTATGATAAGTTTGCGCTAAAGTTAGCAATGGAGAAGTTTAATAAGCTAATTAATATCTGAAATAATATATTTATTCGGGTTTATAGTTTTATTGAGGTCCCGATATTTTGCCAATCACCATGGCCACGTGATCGTTAGCTTTAAACAATCAATAATATCTAAACCATGCTATGAAACTTAAATGGAAATGGGCGGGGCATGTGGCACGACTACAAGACGAGAGATGGACCAAAAGGGTGACATCATGGACCGGTCCACTAGGTAAGCGATATAGAGGAAGACCGCTTACAAGATGGCAGGACGAGATTATCAAGACAGGCAGTCCTTGGAGGAGGCCTTTACCCGAGGAGGGGTTCTTGCACTGAGCTAATAGAATATATTAATCAAATATATTAAAGTTAAATTTAGATCTAAATAATAATACCTATTTACATTACATTCATAATAAAAATCAAATGTTAGTTTAGTAGATACTTGTAGTATTAGTCTGTAAAAAAATTGTAACCCTTGCAACAAATAAAAGGCTTTTTTATTTTATTTTTAATATCTGAAAGCTTTCATCATGATATTATTATTGTTTTTTTAACGCCGGGAAATGCTCTGAGGCATCCCGCAGGGGAATGGGTCTCCCCACGCGGGTATGTGGGACTCGCTGCGCCCGTTAGCTGTTAAGTGGACGCAGCTCTACCCACTAAAACCCGGCGAGTGCCACCAATGCCGCCTTTGGTGAGGTGCCCCGGATCTAGTAAATAAACTAGCTAGTCAGTCCCGCAAGGAACCGACGCCACCTCCACAGAGAGGTTGTCCCGCACCACAGAACAACCCCTCCCAACGTCGGGACAGTACAATGGGGTGAAGTTCCCATCCTCACCCCTTGCCCCCTGCTCTTATGTCCCCTCTTCTTATAAGAGGGGTACAAAGAGCCCCCTTGGCTCAATTAGCTTCGCCCAATGTGCAGCGGCTCACCCTAGGTTACTGAGCCCCACCGCCACGACAAGGCCTGAACCATGGTGGGGATGATAATAGTTTACTGAAGGTGTATGCGCTTTTTGTATTATCATAATATTAAGGCATGGTGCCACAAAGCTTGTCTCAAACTCCGTTCATCCATCGAAGCTTGGTTCTATTTCATCTATAATAACCTTGAGACAGAGGAATTGTCAATTTTTTTTTTTATAAAAATAAATTAAATCAATACTCTACAACACTCTACTCTATTTTCCTACCTACAATACTGAATAATACTGAATAGCATAAATACTTTAAAAATGTAATATGTAGAGTCTTAAATGCGTATCATATCGGCTCCTTTCATTTGACCACGTTCAATACCGGGCGGCTCGAATCGTCAATGAAAAGAGAACTATCTTGATTCTTTGGCGCTGCGTGGATATGTCGGATCGCTCTACATCTTCTACCGCGTCTATCACGGGTAGTCAGTTTCTGAGGAATTGTTTGGACTCATACCTGCAGCAGAATTCCAACTACCACCCACATCACCTCAATGTCCGGAAATCCACAACAACTCGATTTGCACGGCGTTACCTGCCTCGCACGACGACTATTTGAAATCTGCTGTCATCTACGGTGTTCCCGAACCGATACGAATTAGGGACCTTAAAGAAAAGAGCATACTCATATTTGAAAGGCAGCGCACCTGTTAATGATGTAGGGGTGTCTATGGATGTCCCTTATCACTTACCACCAGGTGAAACGACTGTCTGTTTGCCCCTCTTTTACAAACAAAAAAAATGTACTGAACTGTTAGAGTGAATTTTGTACTTGGTCGTTTTTTGGGATTATTTGGTTATTTTCACAAGGAATGTATAGATGGTTCGTTCATAATAAATTGTTATATAAATGCGATTTCAGTGATTTACGAAATATCTGCGCACGCGCACAAATATACTACTGACGCAAGCTTGATATTTTCAACGCATCCATCAGTTGTCTATCGATGTTTTGGCTTACAACACCTTTTAAATTCTATATTCATAAATATTTCCATATTTTTATCTTTACGTAAACTTTTTCTAAACGCGTGTTTGTAATCGAACTTCTCTTAAACAGCGGGATCGGTTTGGATCAACGAATTAGAAATCTAATTCGTTGGTTTTGATAAAATGTTGTCTATATTTAAGCGGCACCCTGAATGGCGTCGTGATTATTATATGATTGACAATCTTCACAATATTATATATTATAGCCTGTCCTGGCCAAGTTATGTAGGTACAGCAACAAATACGTCACCGACCCTAAAAGTAACAATAATGACGTGGTAAACGCAAAGATTATACCTACATTAGTAGAAGAGCAAGTTGATTATAAGTTGTAGGCACAATAAAAATATTTTACAAAAAATTTAAACCGACTTCAAAAATACTAAACTAAAAAGTAATAAAATAACAGTTTCTTTAATTTTTGTGCTTACAACTTATAATCAACTTAATATTCTACGAATGTACAAACTTTGCGTTTACCACGTCATTATAGTTACTTTTGGAGTCGGTGTCAGCCAAGGCAGGTAGGTAGGTAGTGTACAGCAACAAATACGACACAGACTCCAAAAGTAACTATAATGACGTGGTAAACGCAAAGTTTGTACATTCGTAGAATATTAAGTTGATTATAAGTTGTAAGCACAAAAATTAAAGAAACTGTTATTTTATTACTTTTTAGTTTAGTATTTTTGAAGTCGGTTTTAATTTTTTGCAAAATGTTTTTATTTCTTAATTTTTTGTGGGTCTGAAATTCGTCGTCTTGGCGTTCATTGAAGGAGGGATGTTCAGCAGTGGACGGATAAAGGATGATGATGATGATGGTGGTGATGGTGAGGATGATGATGATTACGACGACCGCGACATACTATGGTGTGCTACCAAAGCATCCTATATAATTGTTACATCGACATGTAATAAAATGATCATATCATCAAGATAAACGAAACCAACCAAATAGGCATTATTGGGAATAACTAAAAAACGGCTTGTCAGATCTGAATAAAATTAATATGGGACCAAATTGGAAACACCAGTTTTCAAACAAAAAATAACCATCGAAATCAATGCACAAACGGCGGAGTAATCGTGTCACATAGTTACAAAAAAAAAACATACAGACGAATTGAGAACCTCTTCTTTTTTTGGAGTTGGTTAAAAATTAAAGAAATGTGATTAATTTATTACCTTTCATTTTTTTTGAAGACTGTTTTAATTTTTGTTTATTTTTTTCAATAAATACATATGCAATCATTCAACATCACAATATGTTTATATTTAATAATACGCGGAATGTATAAAATAATGCATTAAATAGTCAGCATCATTAATTATTAAAATTAACATTATTATGACTCAGAAGTCAGAAGTATTCACAAAAAGCCAATGATACGAGAGTGGAACGTTACGAACCAAAACATTGCGAGCTTACACGAGAAAAAGATGATGGCAAAATACACTCCTCGATTATTTTCTAGGAAGAGCCTCGTGTTCAGCTATGGCTATAATAATGGTCGCTCATGCTTAAGCTATTTTGGTATTACAGGAATGACAAATAAAAATAACCTCCATTTTGAATTTCATTCAAACCACAGATAATGTAAAAATAACATTGGTCTATATTCGCTTTCATCTTTGAAATTTTCCTTTAATATTTTACAAATATTTTCTTATGAATTCGATATTTTTTAATATTTACATTATTACATCGTGTTTCGTGTTCCCGCATTATCTTTTTATTTTAGATAAAAACAAATATAGTTCGTATTATATTATACTGTATAAAATTAAAATTAAAAATGTTAGAGAAGTTACATGTAAAAAGTTACAAGCTAAATCTAAATATGTGTAGGCTCTAGAAATGGATTTGTTTTAATAATTATATTAAAAACAAACCTCAAAGATCCTCGTCACAGATTTCTTTAAACAAATTTTCTTAGTAAGATTTGAAACCGCCTTCTCTGTAAGGTATACCATACCTTTTTTTATAGAAGAGGGTGCAAACAGACAGTCGGTTCACCTGATAGTAAGTGATAGCGACATCCACTGACACCCGCTACAAAAGAGGGTTAGCAGGTGCGTTGCCAGCCTTTCAAATAGGAGTATGCTTTTTTCTTGAAGGTCCCTAAGTCGTAACGGTTCGGAAACACTATGGTGTTAGCCGATTTCATATATTTGTCGTGCGAGGCAGGAAATGCCGTAAAAATGGAGTTATTGTGGATTTACGAACATCGAGATGGTGAGAGTGACATTTGGAGCTTTTACGCGATGTCCGGTGGTGGAATTCTGCTGCAGGTATTAGTCCGAACAATTCCTCAGAACACTCCCCGTGGCAGAGCGATCCGACCATAGTCATTTATAAAATTTTTACTGTATATAAATCTTTATCCTACATATATTTTAGAAACGGGATAATAATTATGGCAAGTGTAGGAAGATAAACAGAACCCCGAAACTTCAGTCTTATCCCTTTCTAAATAAATAAGTATTTTCGGGATGCGAGCTAACCCTAATGTAGCAAAGCACTTTCTCATATATAATGTATGGACCTGAGATGCCCTAATACGAGAACACCGTTACGGTATATTAATTGACATACTTAAGGAGTAAAGACCGTAGAAAATGAAACACCTTCTTAAATGGATCTTCAAATTATTACTGGGTACCACTGTGCACCGTGAAACAGCCATCGAGGCATACCGCCTTAAGTCTCAGAATAGGCAACGAATAAATGAGTTCGTATTGTTTTATAATGTTTACGAGAATTTTACTCCTTATAGTGAAACAATTTTATACGGATTTTATCGCGGTTTATTAAGATTTTTACAAGCCCGACGTTTCGGATACTTTACAGCAACCAAGGTCACTGAAGGACTGATGTTTCAATCCCACCATGGTTCAAGCCTTATCGTGGCGGTGGGGCTCAGTAGCCCAAGGTGAATCCAGCACCTTGGGCGAAGCGAATTGAGCCGAACGGGCTCTTTGTATCCCTCTTATAAGAAGAGGGGACAAATGAGAAGAGGACAAGAGGCGAGGCGAACCTCACCCCATTGTACTGTCCCGACGTTGGGAGGGCTTGTTTTGTGGTACGGGACAACCCCTCTGCGGAGGTGGCGTCGGTCCCCTGAGGGACTGACTAGCCAACGAGGTTCCCTGTTTGCTCATTAGATCCAGGGCACCTCACCAAAGGCGGCATTGTTGGCACTCGCCGGGTTTTAGTGGGTAGAGCTGCGTCTACTTACCAGCTTTTGGGCGCAGCGAGTCCCCATACCCGCCTGGGAAGACCCACTCCACCGCGGGATGCCTCAGAGCATTTCCCGGCGTTAAAGAAAAAAAATATTAGCAACTTACTTTAAGAACGAATGAGTATAAAGTAGGTTCTAGCCTAGAATAACCCTCAAATATATATTTATATAGTCCCTTGTCTGTCATAGTAATATGACGAGGGTACTAAAGGGTCCCTAATGTGTCATTTATTTTTAGGCGCTGCTTACTTTGGGGATTAGTTTTCAATTTGGTGTAGTCATTAAAGAAGAGAAATCGTGATTTTATAATATAAAAAGACGAATATAAATAAATGAACAACTGCACTACATTGACTTAGGGCTATGTTAAGCTCCCCCCACGGGCAACAAACGGAGGTGGTAAGAGGCGCTACTTAATGCAACTCCAGTAACGCGCCTGTGCTCGTGTCAGGCTCAGGATGAGAACCTGGGTCTGTATGGCACGACGTTGTGGGGACTGCTTAGTAGCGGCCGGGCAGCCGGGGCCAGCCTGTCGTTGAGGTGATCCTGTTACCTGCTGATTCTGGATCCTCCAAAAGCGGCTGAAGATGCTCTTTTGGTTTAGTAGGGTAGTGCATTCCCAAGTGCGAGTCCCCACAAATATCCAGGAGCCTTACCCGAGGTAATCCTGGATCATGCGAAAACATTAACCTGCGTAAAAAGCCCTTTGGTAAGCTAAGAACATAGGTTACATGTATTAGGAATGGTAATAAAATAAAATTCAACACCCAACCAGATATTTTTTTTTTCGGATGGATCTATGCTAACGGCCCGAAGGCCCTAATGCTACATCGGATTAGTGGGAGCCCATTCGGCTCACTTTTGGTTTATAAAATTGGGGGGTTGCCCCCCGCCAACCGTGCAGTCGGCGACCACACGGCCGTCGGTTGTGACCCACCCAGATATGTATTTTTTACCTTCCTAGGGTGCATCTCCAACTAAGGTTGGCAGTCAAAATTCAAAAAAATTCAAAATTCAAAAAAGTTGTTAAAGAACGTTTGTGTGGTAAAGCATATTATAAAGTAAAAGATTTCATGGAAGATACCACACCCTGGGAATAAGGCGTTCCTCCCGGGCATTTCAAGATAAGATGTTAAAATTGTTATTAATATATATTATTTGAAAAGATTAGTTCCACTGAGTTTGTTTCGCCGGTTCTTCTCAGTGGGCTTACCTTGGAACCGGTGGTAGATTCAATTGACGTTCAAAAAGATACTGTATTAGTACTATTTTGAATAAAAAAAAAAATTGATTTTGATTTGATTTTGAGTCACCTCTGCATATTCTTCCTTGTCTCTCGCGAGGCGAAACAATCCGGCGGCGCTCGCAATGCCCAACCACTCTCTGATGTTACGCAGCCACGACTTCCTTCTACAACTAGATTTTCTTATCCAGCATCTTTTCCCATCTAAGTTGTTGAAACAAGTAGGTGAAACTCGTAAGGATCTTAGCACGATATGTATATTCATCATATAATTTATCTTAACCGGTGGGATTCGCACTTGGCGACCTGAGAGCCATCATCAGCTGACGCTCGAACATAAACCAGCAGAAAGAACTTAAACCTATTTTAAGATTACAAAATCCCTTGAACCCAGACCTCTCTATTGGATAACCAAACTTAAAACCATGGCGTACTCTTTATACTAACATAACTTTTGTAGACAACTGCTATAAACAACTGGCTTTACACTTTTGAATAAAATAGTTCTTTCTGAGGTGATATAAAATAGCTTGATATAGACATATACATTTTACGCCACCAACCTACTCTAGATCTAGACCCCTAACGGCCTTAGGGATCGTCGCGTTTTAGGGGTCGTTTGCAATGTATCGTTATAAGACTACCCCACTTTTTACGCCCCATAACTTTGTCTGAGACGAGATTATTTGTTTACAATTATTTGAATCATGTGCAAAATGAGCCCCACCATGGTTCAGGCCTTGTCGTGGCGGTGGGGCTCAGTAACCTAGGGTGAGCGGTGCACCTTAGGTGAAGCTGAATTGGCCGAGGGAGCTCTTTCTACCCCTCTTATGAGAAGAGGGGACAGAAGAGCAGGGGGTAAGGGGTGAGGATGGGAACCTCACCCCATTGTATTGTCCTGACGCTGGGAGGGGCTGTTCTGTGGTGCGGGACAACCCCTCTGTGGAGGTGGCGTCGGTCCCTTGCGGGACTGACTAGCCGTCGAGGCGCCCTGTTTGTTTTATAGATCCGGGGCACCTCACCAAAGGCGGCATTGGTGGCACTCGCCGGGTTTTAGTGGGTAGAGCTGCGTCCACTTGCCACCTTTGGAAAGCCACATTGGAAAAAACATGAGACGGTCTGAATTCAATACATTATAAAATGAGTTAATTTCCGAAGACTCGCCGGCCGCTTCCGATGTTTAAAATCAATATGTACAGTCAGTAGAAAAAATATATTTTTAATTTTGTTAAATAGAAATAATACTTGATGGATTAGTGGTGATTACAGCAGGAGTTGCGGCTTCTAATCCTGCCCAATACAGATTATAAGTGGTAAGATATTAGAAGTGGGGGAAAACGGATAGTCGGTTTACCTGGTGGTAACAGATAAGCGATATCCATAGACGCCCGCTGCATTAAAGGACTAGCAGGTGCGTTGCCAGCCTTTCAGATATGAGTATGCTCTTTTCTTGAAGGTCCCTAAGTAGCATCGGTTCGTATATAATAATATGTACCATGGGCGCAGCTTATTTATTATTATTATATCCTGTGAGAGTAAAGGAATAAATTATATCTTACATTATGTTATTCTGATGGATATGTTATTGAAAGGTTTCATTCAAATCAAATTAAAAAAAAAACAAAATAGTACTAGCAGAGTATCTTTAACCCACTGAGAAGAACCGCTGAAGCAAACTCAGTGGAACTAATGTTATAAAATATTTTATAGCAAATTTCACATGTTAAATCCATTCAGTCGTTTTTGCGTGAAAGAGCAACAAACATACATCCATAAATTTGTATATTCTTAGAATATTTCGCATTTTTTTTTATGTTGGTTGGATAGGAAAACTGGCAAACGTGCCACCTGATGGTAAGTGGTCGACGTCGCCCATGAACATAAACTAGTTTAGCTGGAACGAGCCCAGGCAACTCATCTATGTGTTGCCTATCCTGAGACATAAGGTGTTAAGTCTCGGTGCCAGTAAAATTACACTGCCTGTCTTGCCCTTCTCTCCGAAACACAGCAAAGCTGTTTGACGGGAGAAACAAGCAAGATGGTGGTACCCATGCAGCCGGGAGCGCGGCACAGCGCTTCCCTCCCACCGGCATTTATAATATTAGTAGGATTCAAATTTCACTCTAAAATAGTTCATGAAAAACTTTATTTAGTTAGTTTTGAGTGAGTAAAATTCTAAGTGACCTTACCAACATAAAAGAGGCTCCCAACCTAAGTACATTTTGATATGATCTCGGCGTATATTGAAAAAGTTTTTTATTACACTTGAAGATAGCAGACATTTTATTGAGGTCATAATCTTTTTATTTGCTAATATGTTCTTGTGTTTCTACACAATTTTGTTAATATTATATGTATATCAACTGAAATAGGATTACGTGGGTTTTTAAGTATTTTTTCGTCAAGAAAGTAAGAAGTCATGGCTGTATTGAATGTAGAAAGAAAAAAATGATTTTGAGGTGAAACTTCTTTACGCGCATGAGAGTAAAATTTTTAGGTATGAAAATGTGCAACGTTTTAGTCCACGAAGAGGGAGAGAGTGATTGAGACCCATTGAGAGAGAGTGGAAGAGGGCGAACCTAGCATGAAGAACATGACCATGGAGTGAGAGTAGGAGCAAGCGTGTGAGAAAGATCGAGAGAGAGTGAGATAGAGCGAACGTCACATCGCAAGTCTCGGAAACTTAAAGCTTTAGATTAGTACATAGGCTGCACTAAAAGTATCGGGAATGGAATATTTCCACCGTTCCTGTCATATTAAAATCTTTTTAATTGAAAACTCCTTGGTTTTAAAAATCGAATACCATTTATTTATTAAAAAAAAGATTCTCGGTCTTGTCACAAAGTCTTGTCAAACTTGTTTGTCAAAGTCGTTGAGAAAATGGAATTGACTCGAGAAAATTCTAGAGCGATGATTTATTATTACTTTTGAAGTGGTTTAACACAAAAACAGTGTGTTGACCGGATGATTTTTGCATTTGGTGATGAAGCCCCATCCAAAACCACAATTTATCGCTGGTTTGCTGAATTTCAACGTAGACGTGTCAAGCTCAGTGATGATCCCCGTCAAGGTCGTCCAAAAACTGCAGTCACCCAAGAAAACGTTCATACTGTGCGTAAGCTGATTGAGGAAGATCGACATGTGACATACCGCGAAATTCAGGCAACTTTAGACATTGGCATGAGTCAAATACAAATAATCTTGCATGAACAATTAGGTGTTAAAAAGTTGTTTTCCCGATGGATACCGCATTCGCTCTGTGAAGAACAAAAAGCGGCTCGCGTTACTTGGTGCGTCAGAACTCTCAAAACATTCCACGCAGGATCCTCAAATGCTGTATACAATATCGTATCAGGTGACGAATCCTGGATATACGCGTACGAACCCGAAACAAAAAACCAGGCACGAGTTTGGGTGTTCAAAAATGAGTTAAAGCCAACAAATACTGTTCGTTCACGGAGTGTTGCAAAAAAAATGGTGGCCACGTTTGTCTCCAAAACCGGCCACGTTACGACTATTCCTCTTGAGGGACAAAGAACGATTAATGCAGAATGGTATACTAGCATTTGTTTGCCACAGGTCGTTTCTGAACTCCGTAAAGAGAACTGCAACCGCCGCATCATCCTCCATCACGACAATGCGAGTTCTCACACCGCGCACAGAACAAAAGAGTTTTTAGAGCAAGAAAACATAGAATTATTAGACCATCCGCCGTACAGCCCCGACCTAAGCCCTAATGATTTTTATACTTTCCCTAAAATAAAGAATAAATTGCGTGGTCAGAGATTTTCATCGCCTGAAGAAGCGGTGGACGCCTACAAAACGGCCATTTTGGAGACCCCAACTTCCTAATGGAAAGGCTGCTTCAATGATTGGTTCCATCGTATGGAAAAATGTGTCAAATTTCGCGGAGAATACTTCGAAAAGCAGTAAATACATTTTTAAATAGTAGTGTAATAGTAGTGTAAGTAGTGTTGTGTCATTTCCCTGATTCCCGAAATTTTCAGTGCCGCCCTCGTATAAATATAAACGAGATTAAAAAATTAGTTTGCCAAATAATTTTCATTTCTGACATGTGTACTTTGTACGCTCTCACTTTTAAAAAAAAGTTGTAGTCTGTTATAAAAACAGTGCAAAATAGTGTCAGATAAGAGTTTTACATCAGTGTGCCACTTAAATAAATAATAAAAATCGTGATTAATGAAGAATTACAACAAAAACAGTTGAACTATTAATAAAAATACAAATTTTATCCTTGTATTCTAACCCACTAATATTGTGTAATTTGCTAAGCTCTTATTGACATAGTCTATCGTGGGTAGCCACAAAACAATCAAGTGCCACTGTCAAGTGTCAACGTCAATATTGCCATTAAAAAAACAAACTTTCATTCAAGAGTGTGACCAGAACAAAAGTAGTGTTACCATATCAAAAACTAAAATTAGCCACAATGGAAAAGGGAATGGAAATACTATTGGGAAAGTTAGATGAAATGCTCGACCAACAAACTAAACTAATAACAACATCAGTAACGCACAATGTCATGGCGGCACTGGACGAAAAACTAAAAGCAATCACCGACGAAAATGTCCAACTTAAAAATAAAATAAAAAAACTAGAACTAAAACTAAAATCCGTGGATAAGGATAAACGTAAAAACAACCTTATATTTTTCGGAATCGAAGAAGGAGAAGTAAAAACGGAAGCAGAGTTAGTAAATCACATAAAAGATATCATAACAGGAGCTGGAGTACATTTTGAAGTCTCTGAAATTATAAGTACTTTTAGAATTGGCCAAAAAACTCAAGACAAAAATCGCCCTGTTATAGTCCGTCTCACAACACTGTGGAAAAAACACATAATTTTGCGAAACAGACCCAATTTTCCGGAAGGTATCAACATCATGGAGGTCTATCCTAAGGAAATAATAGAAAAACGTAAACAGTTGTGGCTTCAGGTTGAAGAGGAAAAAAAGAAAGGAAACGTAGCATTTATAAAGTATGATAAATTGATAACAATGAAACCACGCAATAACAATAGAGAAAAGAGGAAAAGCCGTCACAAAAAAAAGTTAACGCTTGCAACACTCAAAATAAACTAAATAACGCCTTCTATAAGAATGTGATAAAGGAAACAATAAAACCAAATATAGAGAAATATGTAGAGCGTGGACGATCAGCTTCGCTATCTAATCCCCCAAAAAACTAATGAACGACAACCGGTACCACAAAATATTTAAACCAACACTACTTAACCCAACGTTAATAAATTGCACCCCAAGCCGGCTTGTCACCGTGGGGGAAGATGACAAACACCCTCCATTCAATACACAACCCCCAAAAACACTTACTGTTACCACAAACGATCATAAAATGAAATCTTCAACTTGGATGAAAGAAGACAAAAATAAGACCGATTATTATATATGTATGCACCTTAAATACTCGCACATTGAGGAAATAAAACAGTTTAAAAGAACTAGAAATAGCCACCTCCAACATAAAGTGGGACATCCTAGGCATAAGTGAAATGAGAAGAGCTGAAGAAAGGATAGAAGAAAAGAATAATTATATTATTTATCACAAAGGTGAATCAACCGGTCATAAAGGAGTTGGCTTCCTAATTAAGTCAAAATTGAAGAATAATATCTTGGGTTTTGAAGGAATATCAGACAGAATTGCGGCAATCCATCTAGAATTCCCAGGTTATAAGAATAAATGGACTATTTTTCAAGTTTATGCGCCGACAGAACAAGCGAGCCAAACAGACACTGTGTCCTTCTATGAAACAATCTCAGAAGCAATGAAATTTTATCACAACAACAATCTAATAGTCATGGGTGACTTCAACGCGCAGGTTGGCGAAAGAGAAAGAGGGAAAGAAAATATAATTGGAAAATATGGACATGGGAAAAGAAGTCAAAACGGTCAAAAACTAACAGAGTTCATGCTGGAACACAACCTTACAGTAATGAACTCAGTGTATCGTAAAAAAAGAAACAATAAATGGACTTGGTCCTCCCCAGATGGTAAATACAAGACAGAAATCGACTTTATTTAAACCAATAAAGTAAGAGCATTCACAGACACCGACATAATAAAAAACCTTAACTTTAACACAGATCACCGCATGGTACGAGGTTGCCTGAAACCAAACCAAAACAAAGCAGCCAGGAGGAAACTAATATCAAGTAACAATAAGTTCAATCACCCCTCAGAATACAGTACTGGTCATATAAATATTAATTCCTACACGATTGAATGGTTTAACGAAATTGTAAACTCCACAATGGAAACCAAAATATAATACAGGAAAATACAGAACAAACTGAAAGATATGATAATCACCAAACTTAGAAGTAAAGAAAGTTACTTAAGCCAACGATCACTGGATTTAATTGATGAACGAAAAAAACTATTAACAACTCAAAAAGGAAAAGAAAGACGTGAGAAAATTGCAAAAATCTGTAAAGAAATTAAGGCGAATATGAGTAATGATCGCAAAGAGAAAAGAACAAAAGTATTGGAAGAGCATATAAGAAAAACAGGAGGCACAAGGAAGGCTCTAAGACTACTAAGCGAACGTGGTAAAGAATGGATACCAAAATTAAGAAAAATCGAGACTCTTATAACAAATCGGCACGCAATTCAAAAACTAGCTACAGACTACTACCGCCTCTTGTACACAGAAAAAATCGATTCAGCACTATCCACAATTTCGAAAATAAACGTAAATGAAATGGAAGTAACCGAGGATTCAGAGATCTTAGTCTCGGAGGTAACTAGAGCAATAAAGTCCCAAAAATCTGAAAAATCGCCAGGGCCAGATAATATAACTAACGAAATTTTAAAAGGAACCTTAGATGAAATTAGTCCTGTAATGACAAAAATGTTTAATGAGATCCTACAGACAAGGCAAATCCCAAAAGAATGGACAGAGTCCCACATAATCTTACTGCACAAAAAAGGGTCTAAAGATGAAATAGGGAATTATAGGCCAATATCACTTATATCAAACATATACAAAGTATTTGCAAAAGTAATTTTGGAAAGAATAACACCGACGCTGGATGAAAACCAACCCGTTGAGCAGGCAGGGTTCAGGAAACACTTTAGTACAAAAGATCACATACACACAGTAAAACAGCTGATACAGAAGTATAATGAATACAATAAACATATCTACCTGGCGTTTGTAGATTATTCTAAGGCATTCGATAGCATTAGACATGAGCATATATGGCGGAGTCTCGAGCAGCAAGGGGTACCAGAGCATTTACATTGTAATATTAAATAATATTTATGAATCTAGCAGCGCCCGTGTTAAACTAGAATCCAAAGGTGAACCATTTCCAATTAACAAAGGAGTTCGCCAGGGTGATCCTCTTTCTCCAAAGTTGTTTACTGCAGTACTTAAATACATTTTTAGACAGTTAAACTGGGACCACTTAGGTCTGAAAATAAACGGAGCTCGCCTAAATCACCTGAGATTTGCTGATGACCTGGTACTTCTATAAGAGAATCCAACTGCAATAGAAGAAATGATGCAGAGTCTAGCAATCAAAAGCAGAGAGGCTGGATTGGAAATGAATGCAAGTAAAACGAAATTAATGACAAACTCGAAAGAAGTCGAGATAATGGTGGATGACAGTAAAATCGAATATGTTTCAGAATATATCTACCTGGGTCAAATAATATCGACATCCGACCAAACAACAAAGGAAATAAACAAACGAATAGCCCTAGGGTGGAAGAAATACTGGTCATTAAAAGAAATAATGAAAAGCAAGGAACATGGCAACCATATAAAAAGGAAAACATTTGATGTATGCATCCTGCCAGTTATTACGTACGGATGTGAAACTTGGTCAGTAACCCAACATCACAGGGAAATACTAGCAAGATGTCAACGGGCCATAGAGAGAAGCATGCTAGGTATAAAGAAAAAGGACAGAGTCAGAAACATAGACATTAGAACAAAAACAAAACTTACAGACATTCTAACTCGGATAGACCAGCAAAAATGGAGATGGACTGGGCACATGCTACGTCATCCGTTCGACAAGTGGAGTGAGCAGGTTACCCTTTGGCATCCAACAGATGGTAAAAGAAACAGGGGTCGTCAAATCAAGAGGTGGGAAGATGACTTGAAGCAGACAGCAGGTCCACTCTGGTCGAGAGTGGCCAGAGATAGGGTTCACTGGAAGGAATTGGAGGAGGCCTATGCCAAAAGGCATACCGAACTTAGGGATCTTTTATAAGTCTTATTCAAACTAGTTGTAGTGTTAATTGATGTTATAAGTTCTGGAATAAAAGACTTTTATTATTATATTATTATTATTATTAGTCTGTTATAGGCGCAATGTCTGGTGAGTAGGGCGGATGACGGAGAGCTTCCAACCCCAGTTATATAGGAGCTGTTCTATACATTAACTCATCACGATATCTCTGGAACTATAAAACTTTTTTTTTTTTTTTTTTTTTTTTTATCGCAGGGAAATGCTTTTTGCGCATGTAGCCAGGATCTCGGGTAGATCCTGACCCTATGTGGGACTCCTACCCGTAAACTAAAACCACTGCGAGCGCCTTCAGCCGCTTTAATTTGAGGGTCCCGGATAGGCATTCAACAGGATCACCTCAGCGACAGGCTGGCCCCGGCGAAGGCCAGACTACTCCTCTTAAGGGGGGCTGCCCGGCTGCTTGGGCAGTCCCCGCGACGTCGTGTCATACTGAGCCCAGGTTCCCATCCTGAACCCGACACGAGCACAGGGGCGTTACTGGAGGCGCATTAAGTAGCGCCTCCTGCGCACCCCCGTTCGTCGCCCACGGGCGGAGGCCTCGTCGGCGGCCTCCTCTCTCACCCGCTCGTCGGCCTCCTTCTGGGACATTACTGCCTCGCAGAAGGAAACCATCGCCGTCCAGGACTCGTCGTCGCCGAGCATCGCGATGATGACACTCGGCAGAGACAAGTCCCCTCCGATGACCGATGTCAGATCATGACGCAGCGCCGCCCATCTCGGGCACACCTCGAGGGTGTGCTGGGCCGAGTCCACCGCTGCGCCACAATCGTGACACACTGTCAACGGCTCCCTGCGGGCCGTCCGGCACAGGTACTCACCAAAGCAACCATGCCCGGTGAGCACCTGTGTCAGACGGAAGGTGAGGGGTTTACGCTTACGGCGCATCCATCGCTCAAGGACCGGACGCAGAGCTACCGTTAGGCTTTTGCCGTACGGCTGCTGCGCCAGGTCCTCCCCCACCTTCGCATTAACGCCTCTTGCCCTAGTCGGCGAACCCGAAGGATCCCGTCTAGCGTAAGGCTCTCACCAAGAGACCTCCTATCCGAGACATAGGAGTGCGTCTCGGCAAGAACCTCCGCCACGAGTTCCCACGGGGGGTCACCGACCAGGGCAGTGGCTGCCGCCCACGATACTGTACGGTACCCCCGGATCACTCTTACCGCGATGACCCGCTGCGCCGAGCGCAGCTGGGCCTTATTCCTCGTGGTAAGGTGACCCGCCCAGATGGGTGCACCGTAGGTTGCCATACTCCGGTAGACTCCGGAGTATAGCTGCCTGCAGGCGGCGCTGGGTCCTCCGAGGTTCGGGAGGAGTCTGCCCAGTGCACTTGCCGCCTTCACGACCTTCGGTCCCAACATTGAGAAATGTGGGCCGAAGGTCCACCCACCATCAAGGATGAGCCCCAGATATTTGATATGGGTGCTCATCCTGACCCTCACCCCTCCGACCTGGAGGGCAGCCCCCGGTGGGGGTCCTTTCCACCCTATCCCGTGGAAAAGAAGGGCTTCGGTCTTCTCAGGTCTGACCCGAAGCCCTAATCTCTCTATGCGGCTGATCACGAGGTCGAGCCCGACCTCGGCCAGCCGCGCCGCCTCCTTATAGCCTCGTCCCCGGGCGTAGACGAGAGTGTCATCCGCGTAGCAGATGACACCCTTCCCGGGGAGGAGGCGGCCTCGCAGGACCCAGTCATAGCCGATGTCCCACAGGATCGGGCCGAGAACCGATCCCTGTGGGACACCGCAGCCGACTCGCCACCACTCTATCTAGGACCCGCACCGGTTCTCGCAGGCTACCCTCCTCTCGGAGAGGTACGCCTCCAACAGCCTCCTTAGATACGGGGGACACCGAAATAATTCAGCGCCTCCCGTATCACACTGTGAGGGAGGCTGTTAAAGTCGTTCGCGATGTCCAAGGATACCGCGACCACCACCTCCCCTCTGTGTTCCGCCTCACTCGTCACCGCCCGAAGGCGTTTGAGGGCGTCGACGGTCGACCGGCGTACCCGGAACCCAAATTGGGACTCTGAGAGTCCCGGTCCCGGGCCCTCCTCCAGGTGCTAAACGAGCCGGGAGCCCACTATTCTTTCCAGGGCCCTCCCAGCTTCGCTCAGCAACACCACCGGTCGCACCGCCGAAGCCGAGTCTGGGGTCCGCCCTGCCTTTGGTAGCAAGCAGAGCTGACCATCCTTCCAGGCCCTCGGGAACTGTCCCGACCGCAGGCAGCGGTCGAACAGCTCCCGAAGGCTATTGCCGAGGTACGCGAGAGAGATCGCGAGGACTCTCCCATGCACCCCGGCACCCTCTTCTTACTCTGGAGGCGGGACAGAACCGCCTCCATTTCAGCCTCCGTGACGGGTGGCGGAACACCCTCCTCGTCTGGCGTCAGCCGAGCCATCCTGGGGTGGCGTATAGCCCATGGGTGTGTCAGGGAAGAGTTCCCCGACGATCCTCCCCAGTTGGCCCAGCTGGAGCGTCTCGTTGATTGGGGCCGACTCCTATGCGGAAACGGAACAAGCTCCGCGCCCAAGCGCGGGTAGGGTCGGCCCCAGGGGTCTCTGTT
Organism: Helleia helle; assembly: GCA_963853865.1. Classification (NCBI taxonomy): domain Eukaryota; kingdom Metazoa; phylum Arthropoda; class Insecta; order Lepidoptera; family Lycaenidae; genus Helleia; species Helleia helle. The sequence continues at coordinate 6,886,856 of OY971436.1, forward strand.
GAGACCCTCAACCATCTCCAGCCAGGCCTCCTCCTTGGCTCGGCAAATGACCTGCTGCAGGATCTTCCGCTTCTCCACGTAGATCCTGCGCAGCCTGTCGTCCCTGTCGACGTCCTGGGGGCGCCGCCACCTGCTCCGGGTATAAGGCCGTCTTGCCCGGTTGCAGGCGGCCCGGAGACTGGCTATCTCAGCCTACCACCAGTAGAGTCTCACGGGCGGCATGGACGCTCTGCAGACCGCGGAGAACGCGTCGCAGAGCTGGTCAGCCGCCTCATCCACCCCCATGGAACTATAAAACCTAGAGACTGGAAATTTGGTAGGAATATTACTTTTGCCATGTAAAGATCTGCTTAGAACGGAAATTATTTTTTTAAATTTTGACATAACAAAGTCAGTCCGGGCACCTAGTTCGTTTATATTCAGAATAGCAGACAGGCGAAAACAGCCACTAATATGATAATTATCGTGTAATTTTATCTTGATTATTTCGTTGTTTTTGTTTACTGGATCACCGCGAAGCTGCATGCTTACTCAGGCTGATTACAATCTACATATTATTTTTTATTTTATCTTTATTAGGAAAACAAACAGTTTTATAATGCCTTAATTTTAGCACAATCTTAACTATTACATAAAGCAATTATGTTTCCACACTTTATTTATAAAAAAAATATACAAGAAAAGAGCAGACTGACATAAATTAAATACACAGAAAAACATCAGCAAAATACAAATAAAAAGAAAATTGAAAGTTAATGATAAAACAATAAATATACAATAAATACAATAAATTACATTACATTTTTCCTTAGATTTTCCACAGATTCATAAGAAATATCAATACAATTAAACAGTTTGTTGTAATTATTGCAAGCTCGCAGAATGAAAGAATTTTTAGCGTACTTAGTTTTAGTAGCAGGTATGCTAAAAAGGTATTGCTTTCTATTTCCCATTCTAGGACATTTAAAATATAAATTACTAAGTTTAATTATATGCTGATGAGCCTATTTCATCATCATCATCAGCCTTTATTCGTCGTCCGCTTAATATAGGCCCGCCTATTTACTATTAAGTATTATTTGCAACTAAATCTTAGTCTTACTCCGCCACAGTGTCCTTATTGACAATATTATAGAAAAAACAATATAACAAATTGCATAGAAAAAAATAAAAAGCCAAAAAACATTTTAGTTGCCAACCGTACATACTGTAAAGGCTGTCACGTGCCCAAAATGATTGATTGCCGTTAATACAGAACCAGCGATGATAAGCTCCTCATATTGATTACAGGTTTTACTTGAATCGCTTGCTCTTTACTTGAAAAGCGAAGTAAGCTAAGGTGCATCGAGCATTTATAACCGGAATAAAGCGGTAATGGTAAGTTGTATGAAAACAAATTCCACCAAATTTGTGCTGCGACGCTGCGTCGGTTCTGCGCTCTGATTGGCCGACTGATTGACGATTGGCCGATGGGACGTACATACAGATTACTAGTTGGTTGTATTGTTATTACATCAGTGAAAAATCACTGTCCAGTTTCGTAATTTTTAGGCTCACATTACAGTACTCTATCAGGTTATATGCTCGATGGATCGGTGGATCTTAGATATATTTTAGTCGTTTGGCGCTCATTGAAAGTATAATATGTCCAGTATTGAATCGGAAACGGTTGATAATGATGATGATTAATAGTAATTAGTAAGGAACTATTTATAAATGAACGAATAGAGGCTTGATGATGATGATTTAAAAATGATAAATAAATATTAACCATCAATCACACCACGTTAACCTAGCCCCGTGCAAGGGTTTGCTTTGGGCTTAACTTGTGTTACTAGTAACGGAAATAAAATTAGGAAATTTATATAAATACAATACACGTCAATGACCCATGCAGACGTACATATTCATCATACAATATGTTTATATGTATTCGGCGGGATTCGAGCCTGCTCCTGCTGCGTTAAGTGTCCATTAGTAGTCTTATATGCTGTCCGTCATTTTTTTAAAGGTGTATCGAAAGTCAAAAATATCAATAAACACACCACTACATAATACCTAGGTAACACTGAAAATGTTTAGAAAATGAAAAACGGCTTAAGGGGGCTTAGGCGGTCAGCGAAAATTCAGATTTCGAGCCGTGAGGTGTGGGGAACGGTCCGTGTGCGCGGGGGACACGCACGAGCCCCGCGCCAGCCCCACGCGAGCCCCGCGCGAGGGGTAATCAATGTACTGTGTAGGTCACCGAACTTACTACTAGTAAGTAGTAACATAATAATATCAAGCGATCCTAATTTCGTTGTATTTTGAATGATAACCATTACATAATGTTTAGCCCTTTCGCTATGTATACCGAAACCTATTTTTTTTATTTATTAAAATGTATATTATTATATATAATTATTATTTAAATAGCTATGTTGTTTGTGTAATCTATACAGATAAATAAAATTGGAGTGTCTGTTTGTAATATCAAAATAACCGCTTTTTATTGAATGCATATGGATGTTTACACGGGACATATTATACCCAAATACATTTTTTCTTTGTCTGTCCGTCTGTCTGTCTGTCTGTTTGTTCCGGCTAATCTCTGAAACGGCTGGCCCGATTTTGACGGGACTTTCACTGACAGATAGTTGATGTTAGGTATGTTGTTTGATATAAGGAGTAACTTAGGCTAAAAATAATCATCATCAGGCCGTATACGGCTGTAAATCTAAGTTAACACGGGCGAAGCTGCGGGCAACTGCTAATCTAACCACCTAGCTAGCATGCGTCCATGGGTACCGGTGGGAGGGAAGCGCTGTGCCGCGCTCCCGGCTGCATTGTGGTACAATCTTGCTTGTTTCTCCCGTGAAACAGCTTTGCTGTGTTTTGGAGAGAAGGGCAAGACAGGCAGTGTAATTACTAGCACAGAGACTTAACACCTTATATTTCAGGATAGGCAACACATAAATGAGTTCCAGGTAAACTGGTTTATGTTCATGGGCGACGTCGACCACTTACCATCAGGTGGCACGTTTGCCAGTTTGCCTATCCAAGTAACATAAAAAAAATAATATGGATGAACATAGGCCTCCTTCAATGAACACCAAGACGGCCGATCCCATGCCACAACATTACATAATGATGGTGATGATGATGATGATGATATAATATATCATCATATCATCATTGGCCTCCATCCGTCCATGGATGAACATGGGCCTTTTTTTTTTTTGCCGCTGCAAGTGCCCTCAGCCGCCTTTTATGAGAGTCCCGGATCATGCAGGCAACGCAGGACCCTCGGCGACAGGCTGGCCCCGGCGAAAAGGCCAGACTCCTCTCTAAGGGGGGACTGCTCGGCTGTTCGTTTGCACGATACTTTTAGCAGTCCCCGACGACGTCGTGTCTAGCTGGACCCAGGTTAAAACCCCATCCTGGGCCCGACACGAGCACAGGGGCGTTACTGGAGGCGCATTAGGTAGCGCCTCCTACGCACCCCCGTTCGTCGCCTGCGGGGGGAGGCCTCGTCGGCTGCCTCCTCTCTCACCCGCTCATCGGCCTCCTTCTAGGACATTACTGCCTCGCAGAAGGAGACCATCGCCGTCCAGGACTCGTCGTCACCGAGCATCGCGGCGACGACACTCGGCAGAGACAAGTCCCCTCCGATGACCGATGTCAGATCATGACGCAGCGCCACCCATCTCGGGCACACCTCGAGGGTGTGCTGGGCCGAGTCCACCACCGCGCCACAATCGTGACACACAGTTACCGGCTCCCTTTGGGCCGTCCTGCACAGATACTCACCGAAGCACCCATGCCCGGTGAGCACCTATGTTAGACGGAAGGTGAGGGGTTTGCGTTTACGACGCATCCACCGCTCAAGGACCGGGCGCAGGGCAACCGTTACGCCTTTGCCATACGGCTGCCGCGCCAAGTCCTCCCCCCACCTTCGCATTAGTGCCTCCTGCCCTAGTCGGCGGACCCGTAGGATCCCGTCCGGCGTCACGTCCTCTCCGAGGGACCTCCTATCCGAGACATAGGAGTATACCTCGGCGAGAACTTCCGCCACGAGTTCCCACGGGGGGTCGCCGGGATGAACATAGGCCTCCCTCAATGAACACCAAGACGGCCGATCCCATGCCACAACATTACATAATGATGGTGATGATGATGATGATAAAATATATCATCATTAGCCTCCATCCGTCCATGGATGAACATAGGCCTTTTTTTTTTTTTGACGCAGTGGAAATGCTTTGCGCATTCACCCGGGGATGGGGCGTCCCCGGGGATATGTGGGACTCCCGGCGCTCCCCCCCCCCCAGCGCCGGTATACCGCACTAAAACCACTGCGAGTTGCCTTCAGCCGCTTGAAGGGGAGTGTCCCGGATCTTTCTAACACAGGTGTTCTGTGTTAGAAAGATCCCCGCGACCGGCCGGTTCCCTCAAAAGGGCTAACCGGTCTTCTTCCTAGTATGGGGGAGCTCCGACAACCTGGAGCACCCCCGCCGACGCCGGAACTTTTCTCCGGGGCAGGTACCCAACCTTACCCCGAGTCCCGTTAGGCAAGAGGCAGGAGGTGCGCGTAGCGCCTCCTCCGCACTCCTGTCCTACGTCGACGGAGCGGGACGGACGTGGTGTCATCCTCTCTGTCCCGCTCCGCGGCCTCCTTCTGCGAAATAACGCTTTCGCAGAAGGTGACCGCCGCCTGCCAGGCCTCATCACTCTCGAGCATGCAGCGCACCACACTCGAGAGCGAAAGGTCCCCTCCAAGCACAGCCACGAGATCTTGACGCTGTGCGGCCCATCTATCGCACACCTCTATGGTGTGCTGGGCCGAGTCCTCCACAGCACCGCACTCGTGGCAGGCTGGCGTCGGCTCCCTCCTGGCAACACGACACAGGTACGCACCGAAACATCCATGTCCGGTAAGCACCTGTGTCAAGCGGAAGGTGAGGGGTTTCTTCCGGCGACGCATCCACGCTGCCAGGACCGGACGCAGTGCCTCGGCCGTACGTTGGCCGTACGGCGACTGTGCCAGGACTTCCCCCCACCCTCGCAACAGCCACTGTTGCCCCAACCTCCGCACACGTGAGAGCTCCTCCCAGCTAGGTGACTCACCGAATTCTGACCTCCTCTGCAAAACGAGGAGGCGCACCTCGGCAAGCACCAACGCCACGAGCTCCCACGGCGGATCTCCAGCCAGGGCAGTGGCTGCCACCCAAGATGAACATAGGCCTCCCTCAATGAACACCAAGACGGCCGATCCCATGCCACGACATTACATGATGATGATAATGATGATGATGATGATATAATATATCATCATTAGCCTCCATCCGTCCGTGGATGAACATAGGCCTCCCTCAATGAACACCAAGACGGCCGATCCCATGCCACGACATTACATGATGATGATAATGATGATGATGATGATATAATATATCATCATTAGCCTCCATCCGCCCATGGCTGAACATAGGCCTCCCACAATGAACACCAAGACGGCCGATCCCATGCCACGACATTACATGATGATGATAATGATGATGATGATGATATAATATATCATCATTAGCCTCCATCCGCCCATGGCTGAACATAGGCCTCCCACAATGAACACCAAGACGGCCGATCCCATGCCACGACATTACATGATGATGATAATGATGATGATGATGATATAATATATCATCATTAGCCTCCATCCGCCCATGGCTGAACATAGGCCTCCCACAATGAACACCAAGACGGCCGATCCCATGCCACGACATTACATGATGATGATAATGATGATGATGATGATATAATATATCATCATTAGCCTCCATCCGTCCGTGGATGAACATAGGCCTCCCTCAATGAACACCAAGACGGCCGATCCCATGCCACGACATTACATGATGATGATAATGATGATGATGATGATATAATATACCATCATTAGCCTCCACCCGTCCATGGATGAACATAGGCCTCCCTCAATGAACACCAAGACGGCCGATCCCATGCCACTACATTACATGATGATGATAATGATGATGATGATGATATAATATATCATCATTAGCCTCCATCCGCCCATGGCTGAACATAGGCCTCCCACAATGAACACCAAGACGGCCGATCCCATGCCACGACATTACATGATGATGATAATGATGATGATGATGATATAATATATCATCATTAGCCTCCATCCGTCCGTGGATGAACATAGGCCTCCCTCAATGAACACCAAGACGGCCGATCCCATGCCACGACATTACATGATGATGATAATGATGATGATGATGATATAATATACCATCATTAGCCTCCACCCGTCCATGGATGAACATAGGCCTCCCTCAATGAACACCAAGACGGCCGATCCCATGCCACGACATTACATGATGATGATAATGATGATGATGATGATATAATATATCATCATTAGCCTCCATCCGCCCATGGCTGAACATAGGCCTCCCACAATGAACACCAAGACGGCCGATCCCATGCCACGACATTACATGATGATGATAATGATGATGATGATGATATAATATATCATCATTAGCCTCCATCCGTCCGTGGATGAACATAGGCCTCCCTCAATGAACACCAAGACGGCCGATCCCATGCCACGACATTACATGATGATGATAATGATGATGATGATGATATAATATACCATCATTAGCCTCCACCCGTCCATGGATGAACATAGGCCTCCCTCAATGAACACCAAGACGGCCGATCCCATGCCACGACATTACATGATGATGATAATGATGATGATGATGATATAATATATCATCATTAGCCTCCATCCGCCCATGGCTGAACATAGGCCTCCCACAATGAACACCAAGACGGCCGATCCCATGCCACGACATTACATGATGATGATAATGATGATGATGATGATATAATATATCATCATTAGCCTCCATCCGTCCGTGGATGAACATAGGCCTCCCTCAATGAACACCAAGACGGCCGATCCCATGCCACGACATTACATGATGATGATAATGATGATGATGATGATATAATATACCATCATTAGCCTCCACCCGTCCATGGATGAACATAGGCCTCCCTCAATGAACACCAAGACGGCCGATCCCATGCCACGACATTACATGATGATGATAATGATGATGATGATGATATAATATATCATCATTAGCCTCCATCCGCCCATGGCTGAACATAGGCCTCCCACAATGAACACCAAGACGGCCGATCCCATGCCACAACATGACATGAAGATGATAATGATGATGATGATGATATAATATATCATCATTAGCCTCCATCCGCCCATGGCTGAACATAGGCCTCCCACAATGAACACCAAGACGGCCGATCCCATGCCACGACATTACATGATGATGATAATGATGATGATGATGATATAATATATCATCATTAGCCTCCATCCGCCCATGGCTGAACATAGGCCTCCCACAATGAACACCAAGACGGCCGATCCCATGCCACAACATGACATGAAGATGATAATGATGATGATGATGATATAATATATCATCATTAGCCTCCATCCGCCCATGGCTGAACATAGGCCTCCCCACAATGAACACCAAGACGGCCGATCCCATGCCACGACATTACATGATGATGATAATGATGATGATGATGATATAATATACCATCATTAGCCTCCACCCGTCCATGGATGAACATAGGCCTCCCTCAATGAACACCAAGACGGCCGATCCCATGCCACGACATTACATGATGATGATAATGATGATGATGATGATATAATATATCATCATTAGCCTCCATCCGCCCATGGCTGAACATAGGCCTCCCACAATGAACACCAAGACGGCCGATCCCATGCCACAACATGACATGAAGATGATAATGATGATGATGATGATATAATATATCATCATTAGCCTCCATCCGCCCATGGCTGAACATAGGCCTCCCACAATGAACACCAAGACGGCCGATCCCATGCCACGACATTACATGATGATGATAATGATGATGATGATGATATAATATATCATCATTAGCCTCCATCCGCCCATGGCTGAACATAGGCCTCCCACAATGAACACCAAGACGGCCGATCCCATGCCACGACATTACATGATGATGATAATGATGATGATGATGATATAATATACCATCATTAGCCTCCACCCGTCCATGGATGAACATAGGCCTCCCTCAATGAACACCAAGACGGCCGATCCCATGCCACGACATTACATGATGATGATAATGATGATGATGATGATATAATATATCATCATTAGCCTCCATCCGCCCATGGCTGAACATAGGCCTCCCACAATGAACACCAAGACGGCCGATCCCATGCCACGACATTACATGATGATGATAATGATGATGATGATGATATAATATATCATCATTAGCCTCCATCCGCCCATGGCTGAACATAGGCCTCCCACAATGAACACCAAGACGGCCGATCCCATGCCACGACATTACATGATGATGATAATGATGATGATGATGATATAATATATCATCATTAGCCTCCATCCGCCCATGGCTGAACATAGGCCTCACACAATGAACACCAAGACGGCCGATCCCATGCCACGACATTACATGATGATGATAATGATGATGATGATGATATAATATATCATCATTAGCCTCCATCCGTCCGTGGATGAACATAGGCCTCCCTCAATGAACACCAAGACGGCCGATCCCATGCCACGACATTACATGATGATGATAATGATGATGATGATGATATAATATATCATCATTAGCCTCCATCCGCCCATGGCTGAACATAGGCCTCCCACAATGAACACCAAGACGGCCGATCCCATGCCACGACATTACATGATGATGATAATGATGATGATGATGATATAATATATCATCATTAGCCTCCATCCGTCCGTGGATGAACATAGGCCTCCCTCAATGAACACCAAGACGGCCGATCCCATGCCACGACATTACATGATGATGATAATGATGATGATGATGATATAATATACCATCATTAGCCTCCACCCGTCCATGGATGAACATAGGCCTCCCTCAATGAACACCAAGACGGCCGATCCCATGCCACGACATTACATGATGATGATAATGATGATGATGATGATATAATATATCATCATTAGCCTCCATCCGCCCATGGCTGAACATAGGCCTCCCACAATGAACACCAAGACGGCCGATCCCATGCCACGACATTACATGATGATGATAATGATGATGATGATGATATAATATATCATCATTAGCCTCCATCCGTCCGTGGATGAACATAGGCCTCCCTCAATGAACACCAAGACGGCCGATCCCATGCCACGACATTACATGATGATGATAATGATGATGATGATGATATAATATACCATCATTAGCCTCCACCCGTCCATGGATGAACATAGGCCTCCCTCAATGAACACCAAGACGGCCGATCCCATGCCACGACATTACATGATGATGATAATGATGATGATGATGATATAATATATCATCATTAGCCTCCATCCGCCCATGGCTGAACATAGGCCTCCCACAATGAACACCAAGACGGCCGATCCCATGCCACAACATGACATGAAGATGATAATGATGATGATGATGATATAATATATCATCATTAGCCTCCATCCGCCCATGGCTGAACATAGGCCTCCCACAATGAACACCAAGACGGCCGATCCCATGCCACGACATTACATGATGATGATAATGATGATGATGATGATATAATATATCATCATTAGCCTCCATCCGCCCATGGCTGAACATAGGCCTCCCACAATGAACACCAAGACGGCCGATCCCATGCCACAACATGACATGAAGATGATAATGATGATGATGATGATATAATATATCATCATTAGCCTCCATCCGCCCATGGCTGAACATAGGCCTCCCACAATGAACACCAAGACGGCCGATCCCATGCCACGACATTACATGATGATGATAATGATGATGATGATGATATAATATACCATCATTAGCCTCCACCCGTCCATGGATGAACATAGGCCTCCCTCAATGAACACCAAGACGGCCGATCCCATGCCACGACATTACATGATGATGATAATGATGATGATGATGATATAATATATCATCATTAGCCTCCATCCGCCCATGGCTGAACATAGGCCTCCCACAATGAACACCAAGACGGCCGATCCCATGCCACAACATGACATGAAGATGATAATGATGATGATGATGATATAATATATCATCATTAGCCTCCATCCGCCCATGGCTGAACATAGGCCTCCCACAATGAACACCAAGACGGCCGATCCCATGCCACGACATTACATGATGATGATAATGATGATGATGATGATATAATATATCATCATTAGCCTCCATCCGCCCATGGCTGAACATAGGCCTCCCACAATGAACACCAAGACGGCCGATCCCATGCCACGACATTACATGATGATGATAATGATGATGATGATGATATAATATACCATCATTAGCCTCCACCCGTCCATGGATGAACATAGGCCTCCCTCAATGAACACCAAGACGGCCGATCCCATGCCACGACATTACATGATGATGATAATGATGATGATGATGATATAATATATCATCATTAGCCTCCATCCGCCCATGGCTGAACATAGGCCTCCCACAATGAACACCAAGACGGCCGATCCCATGCCACGACATTACATGATGATGATAATGATGATGATGATGATATAATATATCATCATTAGCCTCCATCCGCCCATGGCTGAACATAGGCCTCCCACAATGAACACCAAGACGGCCGATCCCATGCCACGACATTACATGATGATGATAATGATGATGATGATGATATAATATATCATCATTAGCCTCCATCCGCCCATGGCTGAACATAGGCCTCACACAATGAACACCAAGACGGCCGATCCCATGCCACGACATTACATGATGATGATAATGATGATGATGATGATATAATATATCATCATTAGCCTCCATCCGTCCGTGGATGAACATAGGCCTCCCTCAATGAACACCAAGACGGCCGATCCCATGCCACGACATTACATGATGATGATAATGATGATGATGATGATATAATATACCATCATTAGCCTCCACCCGTCCATGGATGAACATAGGCCTCCCTCAATGAACACCAAGACGGCCGATCCCATGCCACGACATTACATGATGATGATAATGATGATGATGATGATATAATATATCATCATTAGCCTCCATCTGCCCATGGCTGAACATAGGCCTCCCACAATGAACACCAAGACGGCCGATCCCATGCCACAACATGACATGAAGATGATAATGATGATGATGATGATATAATATATCATCATTAGCCTCCATCCGCCCATGGCTGAACATAGGCCTCCCACAATGAACACCAAGACGGCCGATCCCATGCTACGACATTACATGATGATGATAATGATGATGATGATGATATAATATATCATCATTAGCCTCCATCCGCCCATGGCTGAACATAGGCCTCCCACAATGAACACCAAGACGGCCGATCCCATGCCACGACATTACATGATGATGATAATGATGATGATGATGATATAATATATCATCATTAGCCTCCATCCGTCCGTGGATGAACATAGGCCTCCCTCAATGAACACCAAGACGGCCGATCCCATGCCACGACATTACATGATGATGATAATGATGATGATGATGATATAATATATCATCATTAGCCTCCATCCGCCCATGGCTGAACATAGGCCTCCCACAATGAACACCAAGACGGCCGATCCCATGCCACGACATTACATGATGATGATAATGATGATGATGATGATATAATATATCATCATTAGCCTCCATCCGCCCATGGCTGAACATAGGCCTCCCACAATGAACACCAAGACGGCCGATCCCATGCCACGACATTACATGATGATGATAATGATGATGATGATGATATAATATATCATCATTAGCCTCCATCCGTCCGTGGATGAACATAGGCCTCCCTCAATGAACACCAAGACGGCCGATCCCATGCCACGACATTACATGATGATGATAATGATGATGATGATGATATAATATATCATCATTAGCCTCCATCCGCCCATGGCTGAACATAGGCCTCCCACAATGAACACCAAGACGGCCGATCCCATGCCACGACATTACATGATGATGATAATGATGATGATGATGATATAATATATCATCATTAGCCTCCATCCGTCCGTGGATGAACATAGGCCTCCCTCAATGAACACCAAGACGGCCGATCCCATGCCACGACATTACATGATGATGATAATGATGATGATGATGATATAATATATCATCATTAGCCTCCATCCGCCCATGGCTGAACATAGGCCTCCCACAATGAACACCAAGACGGCCGATCCCATGCCACGACATTACATGATGATGATAATGATGATGATGATGATATAATATATCATCATTAGCCTCCATCCGCCCATGGCTGAACATAGGCCTCCCACAATGAACACCAAGACGGCCGATCCCATATCACGACATTACATGATGATGATGATGATGATGATGATAAATATCATCATAATATCTCCTAATATAATATAGATGATATTATACATGATGATGATGATGATTAATATCATCATAATATCTCCTAATATAATATACATGATGATGATGATATATCATCGGTAGTCGGTACAGCAGTATTTGAATTGATGATGATTAGTTTTGTAGCCTAAGTTCCTCCTTGTAATATCAGTTATCTGCCAGTGAAAATACCGTCAAAATCGGTCCAGCCGTTTCTGAGATTAGCCGGAAGCTTGTTCCGGCTAAGTAAGATAAACAGACAGATTTTAAAAATGGTTTTCGATGTAAGTACCGAACAAATAAAATCTATGGACTCTTTTTACACCACGTCAATCTGGTCACGTGGTGAGTCCTCGAAGAACTTGTATTACGGATACCAGACAACGGAAATATTATATTTAATACTTTTATACTATACATGTACTAGTGTATATATAAGTTTTTTATTATATGTACGTGGGTAACACTGAAAATGTTTAGAACTGGCCAGTTAGAAACATTGAATATGAAAACTTTTTTTAAATTTCAAATTTAGAACTCTTTGGTAACCTAATGTAGTATATTGCATTCATTAGTCATTTGTTTTTGTGAATTGGCGGGAAATCTAAAACTCTTGTTACACGTGAAAATGAACATAACGCGAGAAAATTTTCGGTCAATGATTTATTATGACTTTCGTTGTGGGCTTACTCAACAACAAAGCTATGATAGGCTGCGATTAGCATTTTTTAATGAAGCCCCATCTCGTGCCACTATTTACAATTGGTTTAACGAGTTTAAGCGTGGACGTAGCAATCTCAGTGATGATCCGCGTGAGGGACGTCCTTTAACAGCTACTACTGAAGATAACATCAGTGATGTGCGACGCATGATAGAGGAAGATAAGAGAGTGACCTATCAGCAGATACGGACAAGCCTAGACATTGGTATGAGTCAAGTTCAAAAAATATTACACGAACATTTAGGCGTCAGGAAGCTTTGTACCAGATGGATTCCCCATACTTTAACCGACGACCAGAAACGCCTCGTAAGTATTTCATCATCATCATCAGTCTTATCCGTCCACCGCTGAATATAGGCCTCCTTCAATGAACGCAAAGACGGCCGATCCATTGCCATACGGTCCGGCACATGTAAGTATTTACAATTTAAAAATTACTAAAATCCATTACCATACCATATATTGTGATATTTAGCTAAACATTATTTTGTAAAGACAGACAAGTAGGAAGTCAATATCGATAGCGACTTTCTTTTATTTCCCAAGGTAATATTAGTTTGTTTACTCTTGCTTTGGACTCGTAACTTTCGCGGGATCCGCGTGACGAGCGACACAACCCCAGCATGCGAATGCCGAAGCGGAACTGGGTCTCACAGGTGATGCGTGGCCCCGGGGTCCGTGGTTAGTATGGAAACTTCGATTTTTTATCAAAAAGTTAATATTTTTTTTAGTTTTCGGAAATCTAAAACTGTTAACACATCGTCAGGGTAAAAACCTATGTGTTTGTGATTTTATAAGAATGATTATTGTAAAACACGGTCATATTATTCATTTATATGAAATTTTAGAGGTTACTTCCGAATTTTTTTCTATCGAGCAAAATTTTTCCAATCGTGTTTTGAAAACTGTCATCACCTCATACATACGTTCTGTAATACATATTGGAATTTCAGTGCCAGAAATCTTCAAGTTGTTAAATAGCAGCTAATAGAAAACAGCTAATTTTGCCGTTTTCACCTACCAAGGGCCCTTAATGTAGAAAGTTGCCAATACTTTTATTGTTTTTCGAAGTAATCTCCGTTTCTTTCTACACATCGTCGCATTCGATGGAACCACTGAGAAAAGCAGTGGGCCCATTCTTCCTTAGGAGTCTCTTCTATGGCATTTTCGTACGCTTTCACTGCATCTTCAGGGCTCGTAAAGCGAATACCTCGAATTTTATCTTTAGTTCGTGGGAATAAATGAAAGTCGCAGGGCGCCAGGTCAGGACTGTAAGGCGGATGACTCATTATCTCGACACCTGCCATAGTCAAATATTCAACAGTCCATTTTGCGGAGTGCGCTGAAGCATTGTCGTGGTGAAGGAGGATCCTGCTTCGTGGGCGCTGCTGTCGAATTTTTTCCAAGACAACAGACAAACAGCGATTGACATACCAGTCTGCAGTAACTGTCCTTCCATCTTCTAGTACAACTGTCGCGAAATGACCTTTCCGACCAAAGAATGAGGCAATCATCTTTTTTCCTTGACTTCTTCCTTTCTTTACCTTAGTTGGCTGATCCTCGAAAGTAAACACCCACTGAGCTGATTGTCTTTTGGTTTCGGGTTCGTAGCAATATATCCAGCTTTCATCACCTGTGATGATGTCAAATACAGCATTTGAGTTACCGCCGTTGAACTTATCTAACATTTGGCGACACCAGTCCATGCGGAGGCGTTTCTGGTCGTCGGTTAAAGTATGGGGAATCCATCTGGTACAAAGCTTCCTGACGCCTAAATATTCGTGTAATATTTTTTGAACTTCGATTGATTGATCAACACGAGATGGGGCTTCATTAAAAAATGCTAATCGCAGCCTATCATAGCTTTGTTGTTGAGTAAGCCCACAACGAAAGTCATAATAAATCATTGACCGAAAATTTTCTCGCGTTATGTTCATTTTCACGTGTAATAAGAGTTTTAGATTTGCCGCCAATTCACAAAAACAAATGACAAATGAATGCAATATACTACATTAGGTTACCAAAGAGTTCTAAAATTGAAATTCAAAAAAATTTTTCATTTTCAATGTTTCTAACTGGCCAGTTCTAAACATTTTCAGTGTTACCCACGTATCCTAAAGCTAGCCCTCTGAATAGAACCGTCGAAACAAAATCAATGGAACAGATTATACATTTTACCCGCATCAGGAAGAAGGTTCAATTCTGGGTGGCGTATAATATGTGAATAGCAGTTCATCATCATCATCATCAGCCTCGATCCGTCCTATAAAGATGGCCGATTATTATTATGATTTACAGATATATACCAGTATAATTAAAAACTTTTACCACTAGACACGCAAAGCATATTTGATCTCAAGTTTTCATAAATATAACTCGTTAAAGCACCTGTATTGTAATATGCAAGTAAAATCGCCTTCACTACCCCGCAAATGTATGCATTAAGGTGTGTTCACATCCATGTTACGACGGTACGGCACTGCAACGTCGCTGCGGATTGACGTGTCGCACGGTTCTGTGCATTGCGCTGTGTCAGTTGATTCACTCTATAATTATTTCTTTTTTTATATTTCATGTAAGTGGTCAGCGTCATTCCTGAACATAAACAAGTTAACCTGGGACTAGTCCAGGCAACTCGTGCATGTGTTGCTTATTATTAGATGTAACTGCCTGTCCTGCCCTTTTCTCATAAACACAGTAAAATTATTTCACGGAAAAAAAAAAGCAGAATGAGGGTACCCATGCATTTGAGAGCACAGCAAATGCGCGTCCCTCCCATCCGGTACGGTGTTGTGCGTTGGTGAGTCGTGCAAACACACGGTACGGCAACGTCGCTGCGGTTTCACGCGTCGGTACGTACGATGCCTGGCTGTAGTTATGACTCCCGCCACAGGTTGAGAAGACTTTGCTTTCGCCTATAGGTCCAGTGATATACAGGGAGATAATATAAAACATTCGCCCCGTCTCTTAGGAGGTGGGACGGTGATTTCTATAAAGATCCTCATCACAAAATCAACTTAGAATGGGCTTGAGCATTAAGGCTTCACTCATTAGCCAGTTAGATTTACTATCTAAGCGTACAATGAGCGTAACGCGCATTTTACGCTTGCGGCCCAAAAATTGCTGCCAGCTCTCCTACTATAACGGGACAATGACGCGTCATTTCGTGCATGCAGCCGGTGTTCCTCGATTTATTCGACGTTGTCACGTCAAAAATATCTATAGTAATGATGACTATCCATTTGAGTAATTTACACTATAAAATTTTATTTATTTAATAGACACAATATTATGTAAATAAGAAAATGTTTTATTATGATACTGCAACGTAAAATTGCACGTAACGCGAACGTGCTGCAACACCGCACCGTATTGTAACGACGTCGTGACGCGGTGATTTAGATATTATGCTCTTAGTAGAGCAATTTATTGCTCTACTAAGCGTCACATGTTGTTCCGTTTATCTTTATGTTATGTATGTTATGTCATCTTGTAAGTTAGAATATACATTTGGATTTTTAAATCCGATGTTAGAGAATAATAGAGCTTTCTATTGATAAAAGAACGATTAAAATACGTTTGGTAGTTTGTAAATGAGTATGAGTATGAGTATGCTCTTTTAGAATATGACTATGCTCTTCTCTTAAATTTAAAAATTAAAATTAAATGCTAAAGAATTCCATTCCTTGACAGAACAGAATGTATGATAAAGCAAATCGCTAAGCACGTTTGTGGAATATTAAAATGTAAGACTTACTCCACATTTATTTTCTAGTTTAAATTTAGTTCTTTTAGATTTATAGATTTCTGAACGATATTTTACTGAGGTAAGAATAAGTTAATATTAAGGCGTGGCTCCACCGCGGCGCACACACTGGCTATGCAAGTGTGTTAAAATGTCAATTGCAAGAAAATGACAATTAATGCGTAGCGTATCCGTGAGTAGCAGTGGAAACAATCACATACATTTTCTTGCAAAGCTAAACTTGACAAACGTGTATAGCCTCTCCGTGAGCCGCGGTAGAGCCACGCCCTTACTGGTATACTGTTTTTATTGTACTTAAGGGGAAATTTTAACCCAAGTAATCTATATCATAAGCATAAACGACCCCTATGCTACCTATTGCTGGGGACGAATCATATCCTCAAAATCAGGGTATGTTGGACAATATACTCTTTTTTGATCCTCATGGATGCAGCCAGGATCTTTGTGTAGATCCTGGCCCAATGTGGGACTCGCACCTGGGTGTGGCCACCCTAACTAAAACCACTGCGAGCGCCTTCAGCCGCTTTTTGAGGGTCCCGGATATGCAGGCAACAGACAGGATCACCTCAGCGACAGGCTGGCCCTGGCAAACTACTACTCATAAGAGGAGACTGCCCGACCGCTACAAAGCAGTCCCCACGACTTCGTGCCATACTGGGCCCAGGTTCCCATCCTGAACCCGACACGAGCACAGGGGCGTTACTTAAGGCGCATTAAGTAGCACCTCCTACGCACCCCCGTTCGTCGCCCTCGGGAGAAGGCCTCGTCGGCGGCCTCCTCTCTCACCCGCACGTCGGCCTCCTTCTGGGACATTACTGCCTCGCAGAAGGAGACCATCGCCAGGACCATCCAGGACTTGCCGTCACCGAGCATCGCAGTGGTGACGCTCGGCAGAGACAAGTCCCCTTCGATGACGTCAGATCATCACGCAGCGCCACCCATCTCGGGCACACCTCGAGGGTGTGCTGGGCCGAGTCCGGACAATATACTCTGGTTGGTAAGCTTCACACCTTCAAAGACTTTTGATCTCATCAGACATGCAGGTTCCCTGATGTTTTCGATAGCGTTATTTCCTTGGCCAGGTGCACAGGGAAAAGAAAATCCTATTCATGTTTACACCCAGACCTCACTTCGAGGCCGAGCTTATATCAACTAAATCACTCTCTTGCCCTGCATGCTGAATCGGTAAAACCAATCACTCGAAACAGCACTCTTGTAACTTAAATAAATTAAGTAATTTATTTTCTAGCTATACTGTCCCGTTGCTGAGAAATCCTTCCTCTATTTTTTTCTCTCTCTCACTCTCTCTCTCTCTACATCTACATTACACCAGTATTTTCGAAAAGCGTCAAGGTCGTCCCACCATCTCCGTTGAGGTCTGCCGCGTCGCCAAACCCTATTTAATGGGACCCAGTCGGCAGTTTTGGCCACAATTCAAGGGGCATTCAGAAGGTGATGAAATGTATAGCAAATCACTTTTATTTTATATATACAGGTCCCATAGAGTATTTTGATCCCCATACGAAGTAGGATCGATAGACATAAATTTTATATAGACTTTTTTTTGTGAATTTTTCCATTTATTTCGCTGACCATAAATTTTATCAAAAATCTGGTCTGGATGGTCACCTAGGAACGTTTTCCTGTAACTATAACGGTTAAGGTACTGACCCGTCTCAAAAATCCAGCCTGTATATTACAAATTTAGATACAATTACACGACTTGTTTGAAAACATTTGTAATATACATATATAAAATAAAAGGGGAAAAAGTGAAAAAAAGATTTGTATAACTATAATGAAATCTATCAAAAATTACGTTTAAAACTAAATCTTTAAGGTAAAGAAAAAAACAACTTTCCCAAATCTAAGTTTATTTCGTCAGGGCTCTACATAAGAAAAGTACAATACATATAATCCATGGACTTTTTGTTTGCTACTATTTTATACATATTTATACCATCCACCATAAACACACGCGCACACTATAAACATATTTTTTATAATTTGAAACTGCAAAGCATATAAATAATTATTCATGAATGACTTCATACATGCTGCAAAATAATGAAAAAAATCACCGCATGAACTATTTCGATTTATATTTTTGTGAAACATCTAATATCCATGATAATAAAATCGAATTAAATGCCACGACGACAACTGGCATGATGCTGTCATTTCTTTATTTTATTTCATACATTACGTATGAAATAAAATAAAGAAATGTTTCATATGTTATAAATTTTAATAGGAACATAGATGACTCCCATCTGGTGGACGTCCTGTTAAGGCTAACAATGATTGTTAATATAAATAGGTGTAGCACTTATTGAGCCAACCTGTCAACTATTTTACTCGTAATTTTTTTCTATATAATGGTAAGGTATATTGCCAGTCATAACAGAAAATAATCAAAATATTTACAAAATGTAGTTTCGCTATAACTTAAATACGTATACAACTAGTGAATAAATTATATTCTACGAAAACCAGGTTCTCATTAATCGTTTATAATTTATTAATCCAATATTTTTTAGGAAACGTTTAACAATACAAACCAAAAGTTTTCAATAGAATTTTTCATTCAATAACAGCAAAAGCATGGAGACTCGACACAAAGAGTAGAATCTCATATGGTAGGAAAGTTGAAAAGT
This sequence comes from Helleia helle, assembly GCA_963853865.1. Taxonomy (NCBI): domain Eukaryota; kingdom Metazoa; phylum Arthropoda; class Insecta; order Lepidoptera; family Lycaenidae; genus Helleia; species Helleia helle. Next base: position 6,906,573 of record OY971436.1, read on the forward strand.
GTGCAGCTCATGCTATAAATAACTAGTTCGAAAACCGCCCACGATGGCGCTGGTGAACTAACAGGGTATAGCAGGGTATGGTGTTTGTATACATAAATGTGTGTGTGTGCGTAATTTCTTGGTGCACACACGCTTAAAATTTTACCACCTGCTGATAATGTGGCGCCATCCTTATTTAACGTTTTTCGACGGACACTTTTCGTACACGTAGATTGTCCTTGTGTCTAGTCTTCAGGAGCAAAACACAATAAACATATTTTTTTCTGATTATCATTTTAATACATATAACATTAGGCCATGTCTTAAGTCTATAATGTGCAAATGTTTTTATAATCGTTTATAAAACACAAATAAATTCTAATAACAAAAAACTTAGTTACAAAGTTATATTTAATATTTATACACCATAATCATTTATAAAAGATGATATAACTACATAATTTTTACAATTCAAATAATAAACAGACTGATAAAATAAAATCAAAATAATTTGCTTCTTTAGAGACAATATTGTGAAGTGCGCGCCAAACTACGTATTGCTCTGAAGTTGCTGCAGGAAATGTCACAATGACATCCTCGCTATGGAGTGTAGAAGCAAAAAGTAGGTATAGGAAGAAAATTAAAAATGTTCATTTACAATAAATAAAAGTTCAAAACCCGTCCACAGTATATAAATAGTATAGATAAAGAGTACGTTATAAAGTAGCAGTTTAAGAAAATTCAATGTGTATGTATGTATAACAATGTCACTCCTTTAATTCTGCAATATCTTTTCCTCATCTCAATGGTTGCCTTTTTTTTTTTTTTTTTTTTTTTTCAATGGTTGCCTGGCAGAAATCGCTTATGAGCGATGACGCCGCTTATTTGTATTCCTTTAACTCGGACTTTGTTTTTATTGTTATGTGTTTCTGTATTTATGTGTAACAATAAAACATAAATAAATAAATATAAATAACTGTATAAATATGATTGTGTGGGTGGCGCACTTACTTTTAAATTTTTTAATTCTTACTACTGTTGCGCTACGGTTATTTAAAGTTTTTCGACGGATACTTTTTCAAACAGAGTGGTACTCCTTGCTTCTAAACTCCACGCTCCTCGTGTTCATGTCAGTTTGAAGGCACGCACTAGAATTAAAACAATGTATCTCAAACTTTTGCAAAATTATTTCTATAAGAAAATATTTAAATGAAGATGATAATATTATTACAGTTAATTTAAGATTACTAAAGTCAATATAAATTCTATAGTTTTATTATTACCGTTCATCTCTTTGAATCCAAGACATAACAACACTTAATAGGATTAATATATTATAATATCATACAATAAACATATTTTTGTGTCATTTTTTTAACAACTACGTACTATTAAAATAAATAATACTATGTATAAAACCATTTATAAGTTAAGAATTTTTAACAGGCGTCTACATAATATTGTTTTCTAGTGTTTACGCGATATTAACTTATTATAACGAAACTACTGTTTACTGATTCCATCGTAAACATAGTCTTCCCGTTACAATTGTTGCTGTAAAGTATCTAAAACGTCGGGAATGTAGAAATATCGATGTAAACCGAACCGCGATAAAATACGCAAAAAAAAACTTTTATGGAATCAATTTTAAATATTTCAAGTTATCATTATTTTCTTTTCGTACATAACATTTTTACATTGGTAAAATATATTTTAGGAATATTAAAAAAACTAGGTTGATAGTTTATACAATCCAAAAATTCTTTTAGATATATGAAATAATGCACAAAAAACTCATTTATCGAATTTCCGATTTAGATCTATTAAACAAAGATGGGCAAAGAATTTATATAAAGTAGCCTTGGGATGATAATATTGAATATTTAGAATTAGACGTTAAAATACCTTATATGACTTTCAACACCTTTAAAACTTTTAAATGTGATTTAGGTAATGACAACAATTATACAAATAAATATATCTATATCTTAAACTGACAGCAAAAGTTGAGAAACATTGGAATTTAGAAAATACTTTGACTACTGTTAAGTCGGCTCTACACGACACGATTTGGTCCGATAAAAAATAACAATTTTTTCGAGGACAAATGTGTGTGTAACATTGGTAGTGAGGTAGACAGCTGTCTTCAAACAATGTTTACAATAAAATTATTAATGCTGGTTAGACGTGTGCCCGAATAAAATTCCTTAAATATTTTTACGCAGCTGAAAACTTTTAAAATAATATTTATTTTTCCTTTAGACTGTACACATTATTCGCCCCCACCGCTTCTTCTGTGTACCCAAAATTCAGAACAGCAATTAAATGACCCTTTGATACGATCTCAGGGAGTATGAAGGCTACATTAAAAACTGTCTTGGGACTCGCAATTCATTGAAATTATGGTCAACCATCTAACTTTATCGGACATTAGATGTCTGTAGAGCCTATAAAATATTCACACGAGACAATCTCTATGGATAGAAACTACACCGAAGAAATTTATATTTATTTATTACAACATCAAATTCAACTGTCAAAATATGTTGCAAGCGTAGTTTCCCCACACGGTATCTGCTGTTCCTACATAACTTATATTAGTTATATATACAATAAATATATTTATATATTAATATTAATATTTACATCTTTGTATTGTGCAATATGTTTTGTATATGCATTTCGGTAATATATTTCTATCTAAACGTTTTTATTTTAAAGAAAAGAGTTCGTATTTATCGTTTATTTGATTAAGGTGGGATATAAATTGATGTACCTACTTCATGGTTGTGCTTTGCTTGATGTTAAAATCTCGAAAATCCATTGTATTTATTTACTGATCGTGTATGCAATGCTTAATAGAAATAGATATTTTAAAATGACAAGTGTCAAAATAATACAAAAATTGTGACAATATCAATAATAATATTAGTATTTATGTCAGTAATTTGACAGCTATCATTCGAATCGGACTAAAAGATAAAGGACTAAGGTTTTCAAACATAATTTGCACAAAACAAAGTATTTAGAATAAACAGAAAATTTATTAAACCATATTGCATTTTAGTCAAAACGGTAATCTCAATGAAGTATTTCTATCCAAGACCGTCGTATTTTCTCGGTAATATAGATATTATGGACACCGACATCCATAGTCAGCCATATATCCTAGTATATGCACATGCGTTGCTCTCCTTTACCTCTTTAGATTATAATCTATCGAAACCGTCGCGTCGTTTATTATAATCTAATGGTATTTTCAATTTTTAGGTGACAAATTAGATACATAATGTTTTTAAATTATTTGAAAATATTTTCTGCATATACAAAACGCTATTGCATTTAATTAAGTGCATATTTTATTATTAATAATAGTATTATAATACACAATTAATTTAAATTCCTATTTTTTTGGTATCATTTGATACAACGTTACTAATATTAAATATTTGACATAATTTAATATTGCACACACGTCAAGTAAATAGAAAATTTCTGTAATTTTAAAATTCTGTTGGCAGTACTATCTTAGAATCTGTAATTATAATTTGATAAAACAAAAAAGTTTAGCAAATAGAGTTATGTTAATAAAAGAGGGAAAAATTTATCTTACTTTCGCATTTATCTTCTCAATAATAACTCTAGGAGGATGAAAAAACAAACAAAACTACTAATTATTAACACGAAAAGTAGTTTAAAATTGTACCTAGAGGTTAATACAATCACACTTAACTAAATCTACTATCACATGTATTAAAATACTGGCTTCTATTACGTCAGTACAACATCATTAATCTAATATAGAGTTAAATTCACAACAACCAACTATAAATTCATTATTATACATAGACTCTTTGGTCTCGCCCGAATATAATCCATTATTAACACTAATATATTTACAATTCACTTTCCCCGTACACTCAGTACCATTGATAAATTCAAAATTTTCACGACTAGTTCGATTGGTAACTAATACAAATTGCTTACGACGAAAATTATTAAATATTGATTTATTAGTCTTAATTAAATCACAGTATCCAGGTCATCTTGGACCTCGGGCATTGACAATCATAGGAAACTCTCCGAAGCCTTCGTCTCCTCCCTGTCCATAGCCGAAACTATTTCTATACCTTCTTCATAATTTATGTATTTAGGCGAGTTGTTGCCACAGTAATGCTGTTCTGGATCTCCGTATTGGCTGTGATAAAATTCCTCTCGCATCATGTGGTTTAAATTCGAACATCTAAAGAAGAGGATCTCTTTGAAGGGCTTTCGGAAGTCTCGATTGAGCGTTGCGTAAATTATTGGATTTAATAAGCTATTTATGTAACCGAGCCAAAGGAAAAGTGCGCTAACAGCATCAGGGATAGCATCTTCGGAGACGAACGGTCTCACGAGTGCCAGAACGAAGAATGGAAGCCAGCAGACGACGAATGCTGACATGATTATTCCCAGCGTCGTCGAAGCTTTACGTTCCTTAGCGAGTTGGAATCTTAGTTTCTTCTGATGAGAAGCTTGACTCGGCTGAAGTAAATCTTTGGCGAAATGGCTTTTTTGAGCAAAATTCGATAAAGATGACCGGATTCTACTAGTTGATATTTTATTGTTACTTTCAGAGGACAATCTTCGTCGTTCCTTGAATGTGACCTTCGCATCCGGGTTGAGGTTGGATGAAGCCCTGTTAATAGTGTGAATGGGTTTACTTGGAGTTCTTTGTGACTGTTGCAGCATGGGGTACTGAGACTCGTTCGACTTTCGTTGTCCAGTGAAGCATCTTCCAATTGAGCTTTCCGCTTTATCAACGCTACACTGTAACAAAATAAATTCCTTTTAAACCCTCGTAAAAGATAACGAAGCCTTAAAAAGTTATAATTTATTTTTAATCTACTCCTGCACATTCCCTCGGGAACTAAATCTAGGACTTAAAGTAATAAATATGTAGTTTTTAAGTATGCATGAACATCTCGGAAAAAGTTTCGAAACTAAACACATGCATATTTTATCGAACACGCTTACAATATTGATACCATATCTAAAAGATTCTTTCAGTGAAAAATAGAATGTAAGAATACTTTCTTCTATCTTTTATGCATTTTTTGTAGTAAAACTTTTGATTGATTTGAAAAAATAATATTCTATTCTATGTTTATCTTTATATATATAATTCTTCTGTGCGTGTGTATGTCACTGAACTACTTCTAAGCGGCTGGACCGATCTTGATGAATTTTTTTCGGGGCCACTAGTATTAATGTATTTTGCTAGATACTAAAATTATTATAATCAATTGCTTACTAATACAATAATAACCAGATTTCGATTATTATTATTATCCTTTTTTTTTCTTTAACGCCGGGAAATGCTCTGAGGCATCCCACGGGGTAGTTGGTCTCCCCACGCGGGTATGTGGGACTTACTGCGCCCGAAAGCTGGTAAGTGGACGCAGCTCTACCCACTAAAACCCGGCGAGTGAAACCAATGCCGCCTTTTGTAAGGTGCCCCGGATCGAATGAGCAAACAGGGCACCTCGACGGCTAGTCAGTTCCCCAAGGGACCACCTACACAGAGAGGTTCTCCCGCACCACAGGACGACCCCTCTTAACGTCGGGACAGTACAATGGGGTGAGGTTCCCGTCTTCGCCCCTCGCCCCCTGATCTTTTGTCCCCTCTTCTGTTAAGAGGGGTACAAAGAACCCCCTCGGCTCAATTAGATTCACCCAAGGTGCTGGGCTCACCCTTGACTACGGGGCCTACCACCACGTCAAGGCCTGAACCACAGTGGGGAATAGATATTATCCTAAGAAATGAAAGGCTTTCAAAACAATCCTGCCAGTTTTATAACTGAAAATCAAAACCATATGGGCAAAATCGTGCACATCACTTAGTACTTGATGTATAAGATTGGACTTCTTTTCAATAACCACTAAAAGAATAAAAACTGCTCTACTTACAACAGTATTCGTACTGGCAGTTGATCCTCTAGTGGGCTGTTGCGTGGGCTGGCTCCCTAACAACTTCGCCTCTGCTGCTCCACCATTCTTGACATTAATCTCCAAATAACAATGTGTCTCCAGGTGCGACTGAGCTCGCTTCTCGTCCTGTACAATCTTTCTGGCCGCGCTAAATATTTTGTAATACACCACCACCATGACAGTAAGGGGCAAATAAAACGACCCAAATGTGGCATAGATCTGATATGCCTGGTTCTGTGACACAGAACACGATGTTGCTGTCTTTTCGTTACCCAATATTAGAACCGGTGGCAGTGATATAAATGCTGCGCCTATCCACACTATAAAAACGCAGAACAGCATCCGTTTCGGTGTTCTCTTCACTCCATATTCTAGGGGCTTCGTGATAGCATAATGTCTGTCAACCGCTATCATGCAGAGATTAAGGATACTTGCCGCACAGGAAAGCACATCACTTGACACCCAGAAATCACATACAACAGGTCCAAATGGCCAAGTCCCCATAAGGTCATACACCATCGCGACAGGCATCACTATGACTGCAACACACAGGTCACTTACAGCCAATGAGACGACTAAATAATTGCTAGGCCTTCTCAACTTTCGAACTAAGCAAACGGCAACACAAACTAAAACATTGCCTACTATAGTTCCAATAATGACTACGAGGAAAATAATTGCTAGCAGGACAGTTGCGAGCGTCGTATATTTCAAGTGCTTTATATGCAAATGTTTGGACGTTATGTTCAAATCGTACAGGGTCCAATTTATTGTTGCGTTCGGATTGGAAATGTTAAAATCAGAGGAATCGGAATCAGTTGAAACTGTGTGTGCTTGCAACACTAAAGATATGAGCACGAGAAGGCACGAAGATAAAGTAACAAAGCTAGGTCGTGAATGAAAATTATGAGTTGGAGCCGCCATACGAGTCCCCAACTTGGGTGATGGTTAATTTTCCCTTGTTATGACCATGCATTGGATTCGATAGATCCTAATTGATATCATGAAATATAAACATGGCGTATTTACAAATCAAGTCTGAAAAACGACTTCGTCGTGGAGTTGTTTTGCTTTAGAACGAGGCCATTTCTTACAATCGGGGAAAGGCATTAATTGACATATTGCTTGAATTTTCCCTCTAACTCCCAGCAAAGCCATTGGATTGCGAATTCACTGTTAAGTGATTTTGTCCTTTTTGTTTTCGGCGTTAGAGTTGGAAATAAAGTGTTCTTTTCTTCCAGTGAGTCGAGTTTGTTTTATTGTACTCGAAACGCGTTTCAAGAGCCTGCTACTTCAATATCCCGCCGGTAGATTGCTTCATTAGTACCGGTAGTTAGCGAAGTAAGTTTCCGATCTGGAAAGACAGAAAAAGTGTTGTCAGTGCAATATTTACCATGTAATTACAATTGGATAAGACTAGTTCTCAAGTTGGTTAGTTTTTATTTGTTTTATATTGTTAATTTTGGGACTTGGACTGGCTAGATGTGGGTGGTGGGGGATCGGCCGTCTTGGTGTAAATTGAAATAGGCCTAACTCCAGCTGTGGACTGGTTATGATGCTGATGAGATGATGAAATGCTATTGACTGGTTCTAATTTTAAAAATCATCTATGGATAGATTTTATTATTATTAGTTAATAAACAAACAATTTTATAGTCTGTTCCGCTTATTTTATGCTACGACATTTATCGATTGTCTGTTTGTTACCAAAATATTACAATATGGGTAAAAACGTTCTATTTTAGGTGAGCGGATGCCCCTGTACATAATTTAAGCCGACAAGCGGGGGAGGAAGGATAAGAAAGCTTAGCATAATCGCCCATCACTCGTATATGGGGTAAGATGGACATAATATTGTTTTACTTAAATTGAAGATAAATTTATGTATAGAATTATTCACTTTTCTTAGTGGACTCTTTGTTTAAAGTTAGTCATAAATTGGTACACATACTATCTGATGGTAACTAGTCAGTCGAATACAATCGTGTTTATTTGGGAGTAGCTTAGGAAGCTTATTAACTTATTATAGTTCAACCCGCAAGAGTTCGAGCGGAATGCGCGCTCTCCGCCTTCTTACCGCTCTCGCCGATGGAGGTATCAAGTTAACTCTTGCGGGTTGTAAGATGGTAAGTCTGGGTGTCAGTAATTGCTCGTATATTTTTTGCCTTTCTTTTCGAAATACTGGCTGTATTTTGATGGAGTAAACAAACAGTCAAAGGATGGAGTGGCAAGAGATCGGCCGTCTTGGCATTGAGAGAGGCCTATGTTCAGCAGTGGACAGATAGAAGATGATGATGATGATGATGAAACAAACAAGAAGGTCGTACTTATGCAGCCGAGAGCGGAGCACAAGTGCTGTCCTCCCACCGGTGTTGATAGTAAAATAGGTATATTTTTTACGTTAGATAAGTGCGATTCTTACATAATAAAATTACAGTGTAGAAAATTCATAGAATTCTTTAAAAATATGATGTGAAGTTAACATCATTATTTTCATAACTAAAATTATTTAAAACGGGATATTTACCATGTTTTTCACTTTTATTTTGCGGAGCTCGATATTTCAACGAATGTAGATAATATCTCTGTATCTCGTGAACAAGACATTCGCTGATAATGGCCAAATATCGAGCTTCTTGAAATAAAAGTGAAATCATTCTAATTCCACTGTTATAAATCAACCTTTTCAGAATTTTCAAATTCATAAAAGTAGTTTTATTTCTATAATCGAAATTCTCGATAATATTGGAAAATTTTGTTAAATCGTAATATCGGATTTTAATATAATAATAGCTATTTTAATATGTCCATATAAGAACTTTATTATTTCAAGGTAGGACCTCGCGAGTAATAAAAAATTTATAGTCCGCCATTTTATTAGCTTCCCTTTCTATTCGAGTTTATATTATATTCCACGCATTATAAAGGGTTGATTGTAGATTAATTTAATGGTGACTAATTTGTATATGAATAGAATTATATAAATAAACAATACAATTTATTGCTTACACTGAAATATTAGATTAAATAAAACAATGCTATGTTGTAAAATATTGCTCATGCAATAGAAACATTTAACCAGATGTAGATAAAGCGAGAAATAGAGAGTGAGACAGAAACATTTGCTGTCCTTTACAAGAAATCTATACTTATATTATTATTATAATGAAGTAATTGTGTGGGAATTTTCATGCAAGTCATTTGGCACACAACTACTCAACCGAATTTAAGAATCTTTCACTGGTAGAAAGATGTACATTACGTTATCAGTAAGTAAAAGAAAAAAATAACAACCATCAGTCCGGTAAAGGCTGCTTTTTATGATAGTTGGATAGGTAAACGGGCAGACGAGTCACATGATGGTAAGTGGTCAGCGTCGCTCATGAACATGAACATAAGTTAACTTTTTTTTTTTTCTTTTACGCCGGGAAATGCTCTGAGGCATCCTGCCTGGGGAGTGGGTCTCCCCAGGTGGGTATGTGGGACTCGCTGCGCCCGAAAGATGGTAAATGGACCCAGCTCTACCCACAAAAACCCGGCGAGTGCCACCAGTGCCGCCTAGGTGAGGTGCCCCGGATCTGTTAAGCTAACAGGGCACCTCGACGGCTAGTCAGTCCCGCAAAGGACCGACGCCACCTCCACAGAGGGGCTGTCCCGCACCACAGAACAACCCCTCCCGACGTCGGGACAGTACAATGGGGTGAGGTTCCCATCCTCACCCCTTGCCCCCCTGCTCTTTTGTCCCCTCTTCTTATAAGAGGGGTACAAAGAGCCCCCTCGGCTCAATTAGCTTCGCCCAAGGTGCCGGGCTCACCCTAGGCTACTGAGCCTAGGGTGGCACCCTAGCAACTTTTATCCCCACCAAGGTTCGAGCCTTGTCGGCATTGGTGGCACTCACCACGTTTTAGTGGGTGCGTCCACCTTACCACCTTTTAGGTGCAGCGAGTCGCACATACCCGCATAGGGAGGCCCACTCCCCCGTGGATGCCTCAGGGCATTTCCCGGCGTAAAAAGGCAACTCATTCATGTGCTGCCTATCCTGAGACATAAAATAAAAAGACATAAAAGTCTCTGTGACTCTTGCCCTTCTCTCCGAAACACAGTAAAGCTGTTCCACGGGAGAAACAAGCAAGATGGTGGTACCCATGCAGCCGGGATCGCGGCACAGCGCTTCCCTCCCACCGGTAAAACCAGCTGTAAATTTAAATTAACGCGAGCGAAGTTGCAAGCAATAGCTAGTTATAAATATTTTACATGCAAAACGCGCTGAATTGTCTTGACATGTATCGAAGAAAGGAGGAAAAATTTAGGATACATTTTTATATCATTAATATTAAAATTAGCTTACTCATGGTTTCATACTTAGCTTCTATAGCATTTGTTTACTGTTTCTTTATTCACGTTATAATGGCACTGAAAGACGTAAGAAAAAAGGTACAGCTTAAGTAGTACATTGGAAAACAAATTTTCATAATATTTTAAATTGACATGGCTGATTTCACTGTTGAAACTATTTAAAATGAAATATTTACCATGTTTTTCATCAAACTCTGAAAGTAAAAAAAGAAACTTGGTAAATACTCCAATTCTATTTTAAAACAAATCAATATTGATATAATTCGGTACAAGATTTTAATCATTAAAAACGGGATACATATTTACAACGGTTTTCACTTTTATTTCACGGAGCTCGATATTTTGACATTGTTTACAAAATATGTTCACGAGAAATATCAAGCTCCGTAAAAGTAAAAACATGGTAAATATCCCGTTTTTAATTATTTCAGTAATTTGGTACAAGTTAAAAAAATCTATTTAATCAAGAAAACCGTTCCTAGAATTAAGACCCTTGTGACGTTAAATTGCGACATTCAAACCTAACCTAGACTTGTTAACAGAGACACGTACGGAAAACGATTACGACATTTTGACATACAATTCAAACATGCTATAACTTCTTTAACTACCCATTAATGCTATAGGGAGTGAGGCCATTAACATGAATTATAATTATCGTCCACAATTAACAATGTACGTAAGTATGCCTTAAAAGAACTGTGACGTCTGAAATAAATGTTTTATACTCGAATTGTGTAAATGTTGATACTAGTGTAGAGGCAGAAGAAGTTTTGTTACGCTTTACGACTAAATATATGGATTATCATACTATTCTATAGGTTTTGATAGAAATTCGCAAGGACATTTATCTCCGTAATAACCATAGATTGATCTTAAGATATTGTAGGATCTGCGATTGCTCGTATATTATTCGGGAGAATCGTCTGGGTAAAAAAGTGCTGAGTAAATACTATAGTTGTTAGATTATTAAAATTCTAACATAAAAATGGAATGGTTTTTATAGTAATGTCTATATAATATGGTGTTTGTGTTGTCTGTGAAACCAGAGACAATAATTTTAAACGGTATGTTATCTATGGACACACATTCACCTCTCTCTTCTTGTCTAGACGTCGAACCTAATGTGCACGCTTTATACTAAATTAAAATTATTTAATATAAAAAAGTGTTTTTTATGGTTTCCTATACTAATAGTCAATTTTTATATTACCATAATATAGCTTCATAATATTATAAAAATGAAGGTGAATTATTTTGAACAAACAATGATACATTTCAGTAAAAAGTATGTAATTTACTTTATTAAAACTATTTCATACTGGCAATTTACCTTTTTCGTTCGCCTTGTTTATGAGTTACTATTAAATCATACTTTATTTATCAGTCTTAATACAAATAAAATGACCCGGATTTGAAAAACCAATTCCTAATTCATTTTATATAATCCCATGAATTTGAAGATCCTGAATCCTTTAATCGTAAATATAAATTTTATATCCTATTTGATTGAGTCGAAGTCTTATGAAGAAAATTATTTTACAAATTGCTCTTGAAAGTGGTACTAAAGTTAAATTACTCTAAGTTAGCTGAGTATTTTACTCAACAGGGAGTCCATTATAGGATGATGTTTATGGGAGTGTCATCATCAGCTTGTGATCCTTTAATATTGAATATAGTACATATTTCTCCAATGCAGTCATTGGAGAAGAAGATTTTTTTTGGCTTTGAGTAATATTATAAATATTTTTCCTACCGAGCTCCTATAATCACCTACTGCAAAGCAGATATTATAATGAAAGCGTTTATTGATTAAGGTTTTCTTTTTGAATTATCATAAAACATATTGGCTATCTTTTTATCGCAACACAGTTTTAATGATTATAAAAACGTACAAAAATCAGCATATAACATATATTATGTTCAAGCATAAAGAATTATACGATACATGTAACTTTGTATTATGTTTTTATATACTTAGGAAAACTTTCTATAATTCCCATAAACTGTTAAAAATCTATTTATAAATAATAAAAACTTTTGTTGTACACAAACACATCAAAGAGAAAAGGGCCCAATACACTTCCTTGCGGTATACTACGCTGGGGTGGCTTTTAATGCCCCAAATTTAAGTCGGGCTAGAGTGGGTGGTGTCAAAAGCATTGTGCATGACGTATGGTCGCTGATTCTGAACTGTAAAACGCTTATGAAAATGTAGAATATCACAATACCGACGGAACTTTCTCGAGATATTATGTAACACTTAATAGATTAATTAATCAGAACCAAAGAGATAATCCGGCTTTAGATGGAATATTGTAATTAAGGAGAATAATTTGTTTGAGATTTATCGTTTATTATAATATTATAGTAATCCAAGATTATGATGATTAAACGCTAATCCATTTCTTAGGGAGACGGCAGTATATACAATGTATTGTTACTTTTTTTTTCTTTAATGCCGGGAAATGCTCTGAGGCATCCCGCTGGGGAGTGGGTCTCCCCAGGCGGGTATGTGGGACTCGCTGCGCCCGAAAGCTGCTAAGTGGAGCGCAGCTCTACCCAATAAAACCCGGCGAGTGCCAGCAATGCCGCCTTTGGTGAGGTGTCCCGGATCTAATGAGCAAACAGGACACCTCGACGGCTAGTCAGCCCCTCAGGGGACCGACGCCACCTCCACAGAGGGGCTGTCCCGCACCACAGAACAACCTCTCACAACGTACGTAACGGACAGTACAGTGGAGTGAGGTTCCCGTCCTCGCCCCTTGCTCTTTTGTCCCCTCTTCTTATAAGAGGGGTACAAAAAGCCCCCTCGGCTCAATTATTTTCGCTCAAGGTGCTGGGCATACCTTAGGCTACAGAGCCCTACCGCCACGCCAACGCCTGAACCATGGTGGGGAATGTATTGTTACATTGGTAAAAAGTATAACTCATAAAAATATTAACGTATCATGTTTTTTTTTTTTTTATATATAGAAGAGGGGTCAAACGGATAGTCGGTTCACCTGATGGTAAGTGAAGAGCGACCCGCTACACCAGTGGATTAGCAGGTGCGTTGCCGGCCTTTCAGATATGAGTATGCTCTATATATCATGTTATAATATGTTTTCTTCTTTTTTCATTTATGTACCTTTTTTCAATTTCTGAGCTATTTGTATTATATTGATTTGTAATTGGTATAACTACCAATTACAAATCCATCGGTAAAAAACTAAAGCGTGGTTGTTGGAAAACTAGATGGTAAATTAATGACCTCGTTTGTTGGTGATCAATTGCCTAGCCTATGAGGATGTGGTTATACCACCTGACATTAACAGGATACTCCAGAATCAGGTACATCTGCTCTCACACAAAATACAATAATTATTTCATTTGCGCATATCGAGGATGAAATTCGGGACGAAAATAATTCGACAGATGAATATAAAGTCTTGTACTTATTTTCATAATTACATATATATTCAGTTTAAAATATATTATTTTTCTTTGCATACTCATGGACAAAGTTAAATTATTTAAAAAAAAAAAACATTTTTTTATCGTCAGATTTATGAAATTCCTTCGAATAATTATTGTCAGAATAGGTCAGCACGTCTAGGATATTAAGGCGAACCGCATAAATTTTAATTTGATGCGCTCGAGATTTCAAAAGGACGATTTTTTCTGCACATTTCAATAATCGCCCAGAGTTTGCGCAAGGCCAAATCGTCCGAATATTAAGTGAGAACTTTCTATGGGTATACTTGCCACACTCTTTAAATTTATGACATGTTCGATTTAATTTTATTTTTTTCACATTTTTAAAGTCGTACAGTCACCCCCACCGTGAATACAGTCAGATTTTATATTATCTAAAAATATGCGTACCGCGCTAAAAGAAGTTTACGCTTCAAAAATCCTACTATAAAATAAATATTATACATATGTACCAGTACCTATATTTCTAGCTCTTAGTAACACTAAATGACATTCGAACTCTTACCTTACCTCTTACTCGTACTAAAATCCTAATGTTCTTTGAAAGGACAACCCTAATGTCCTAATGTTCAAAGTTTTACATATTAATAACGGTTATTTGAAAATAATTTATCATTACCATTTAACCGTTACATTTGAATAATGGGTCAACATTTACTGAGTAAAGTGGCTTATGGGGCAGTAAGGTTTTGAAGCCCACATTGAGGACGCATTGGTCGATGGCTGTCTAGGCTGGACAGGATACAACTGACTTAGCGTCTTTTGAAAGATCCCGTCCAGTAGTGGAATAATGTTGAAAGTAAAACTCTAAAGCTAGCCTATCGTTTTTCTACCAAACTTTTTTTTTATATCATAAGGAGGCAACCGACCAGTCGGAGTTACGACGACTACGGACACCCCCCCCCCACAATGGGCCACCAGAGACTCTAAGCCATTCATTGAAATAGATCTGATTATATAAAATTGTGGCTTGAAAGGCTATCTCATCACAATACACATTTACATGCACATACATAGATAGGGCACCTGCCACCATTTTTTGTTTACGTTGGACTTGTACTTGGGAGTGCCTCAAGCGCCTTGTAGTTTAGTTCACATTGGACTTGTACTTGGGAGTGCCTCAAGCGCCTTGTAGTTGCACCCTAGACTAAACTACTGCGAGAACCTTCAACCACTTTTCAATGGTCCCTGATCTGGCCGGCCGCCACTAAGCAGTCCCCACGACGTCCTGCCTAACTTTGCCCAGGATCCCATCCTGCATATTCCTTCTGTAAGACAGCTTTGCTGTGTATTCAATATACATATGGAATAGACCGTATAATTACCGGTAACAAGACCGAAATATCGCAACTAGTTTTTCTTCACGAGTTTCGATGATAGCTTATCATTGTCTCATATTGTCTAAACAACATAAAATGGGAGAAAAACCCAGGCTTAAAGATATAAACCCCCACCACGGTTCGAGCCTTGACGTGGCGGTGGCTTGGTAGCCTAAGGTGAGCACAGCACCTGGGGTGAAGCAAATTGAGCCGAGGGAGCTGCTCTTGTACCCCTCTTATAAGAAGAGTGGAGAAAAGAGCAGGGGGACAAGGGGCGAGGATGGGACTTCACCCCATTGGGACAACCTCTTTGTAGAGGTGGCGTCGGTCCCTTGAGGGACTGGCTAGCCGTCGAGGTGCCCTGTTTGCTCAATAGATCCGGGGCACCTCACCAACAAGGCGGCATTGGTTGCACTCGCCGGGTTTTAGTGGGTAGAGCAGCGTCCACCTTACCACCGTTCGGGCGCAGCGAGTCCCACATGCCCGCCTGGGGAGACCCACTCTCCCGCGGAATGCCGCAGAGCTTTTCCCAGCGTAAAAGATAATAAAAGTTAGCTTCTATGTATTATTGTCCATAAATTCCCGATCGACACCAGGAAGTAACCCCGTCGAAGTAATTACCTCTGAATTGCCATTAACGTTGGGACAATTAACACTTAAACGCCATTACTATTTTACACGTAAACCTACTAAGAAAAATGTACTATATCTATTCTTTTTTATATAAAACTATGTATAAAAAATTGTAACGTTTTTAGGGTTCCATTCCTTAAAATGTACAAAAAAAAGGGTGTGTGTGTGTAAGTACAGTACAGTACATAAGTATGTACACGCGTTAGAAGTTATATTCCTTAAAGAAAAATACATAGTACAATTTCATTACACTGTGACCTTTTTGCTTATTGTGTTGTTAAAAACTATATTTTCTTCTGACGTTTAACTGTCATTATGTAAAAATTGTATTATAGCTAGCTTCATGGTGTCGGTTTTTTTCGTGACGGTGTGCGCGCGCATTGTAAAGATTTACTCTCATCATTTTTCCCTAACGCGCCAAAAGAAGTTTAACTTCAAAAACCCTTATAGGATTATTCTGCAGTCCGTCAAACAAATTCGTATGTGGTTCTTCCTATTCGCATAAAATCATGAATTATGGCAATAAGCTAAGTCACACATCATCATCAAATCGACATGCTTTACCCTTGCTACCTCTGTCAGCTACCACAAAAAATTTCACACAGGAAATTGTTGGGCGTCTCTACAAAATGAGGCTACTCATGGAAAATTAGCTAGATAGTAATAGGTGGGAGGGAAGCGCTGTGCCGCGCTCCCGGCTGCATGGGTACCACCATCTTGCTTGTTTCTCCCGTGAAACAGCTTTCCTGTGTTTCGGAGAGAAGGGCAAGTCAGGCACTGTAATTACTGGCACCGAGACTTAACATCTTATGTCTCAGGATAGGCAACACATAAATGAGTTGCCTGGGCTCTTTCCAGGTATACTAGTTTATGTTCATGGGCGACGTCGACCACTTAACATCAGGTGGTACGTTTGCCAGTTTGCCTATCCAACTAACATAAAAAAAAAAAAGTAATCAAGTGGAAAAATGGACCGTGGAACCTGGACCTTACCTATAAGTGCGATATACATAACACAAAATTAAATTCAGTTTTTAAATTTACTTTGCAAAACATTGGTAGATAATAAGCCATAAGATATTAGCTAATATTAACCAATAACATACTAGAGGATTCTAATTTTAGGTCTTCCATACCAGTCCTAGGCCTTATGACTTCATGACTAGACTTAAAAGTAGCGACTGCATAACAATAATGTTTTATCGACACACAATAAATATTAAAGTTCTTCGAACGATCCTTGTTTTATTTTAATATTTGCTCAAAGACAATATTTTTAAATGGCAAATGAAAACAATGTTAAAGATTTTTTCAACTTTCTAGTTGTCAGAGTCTAAATTCCGGTTTTTCACACACTTGTCAAAAAGTTAAATAAGAATTATATCGAGTTTAATTTGAGATTAGGAGTGCGAAAGTGTAGTGCCCGCCCTGTTCTGTATCATTTATATATAAATAAACGAACCGAGCGGTCTCGGGCGAGACATAGCAAGTGCTCTCGACCGAGAGTGTAGATCCGCAATAACAATGGATTTAGACAACTCTTAAAATCAAATAGAGTTAAGCTCTAACCGTCTGAATTATGCCGATAATAGTTTAAAATTCCAATAAGTGGTAAAGTAAGGTAAGTGAAAGCGACATCCACTGACATCCGCTACACCAGAGGGTTAGCAGGTGCGTTGCCGGCCTTTAAAATGGGAGTATGCTCTTTTCTTTAAGTCGTAACGGTTCGGAAATATAATTGAAACAGATTTGCTGTTTCAAAAAGAGGAGAAGGCAGGGTATATCCTGAGACTTAACTTCTTAAGTCTCAGGATAGGCAACGCTTTAAACATTTCCAGGCAGGTAAACTCACTATGTAAATAGCCACATTTAATGTAAATCTTATATAGATAATGTAAATTGCAGATAACTAAATTATATCAAAATACTAAACGCTCGACACTCGAAACCTTTGCAAGATTAAAGTCCCGTGGCCACCGGCGGTTGATTAGAAGCTTACTCGCTTGTACGTGGCTAAAACCTGCCTGATGGAAACGAAGATATCTCCTAAATTATATGTAAATTAATACTCTATTTATATTTTAACCGTGAAAGTTTGGATGAATGTTTGTTATTTAATTACGCAAAAATAGCTGAATGGGTCTAGACTAAAGAGATAGCTTAAAGACTGGGATAGCATTTGGGCCTCTTTTATCCCAAAAAAGTGTGCGGTTCCCGTGGGTTGAAATGGGTTTAAATACTTAAATACGCTAAATTCTTTAATTTAAATACTCTGGCGCTTGAAATACTCAAATGGATATCAGAAATGATGTACGAAATAATTAAGAGATGAAACTGCGAACATAATTGCTAAAGGGTATTTTTTATTTGGAATAAATGGTACCTTAAAAATATTTTGTGTTTGAGATGTACTTGTTTTCAGCAACAATAGGACATGATGCTCATTCTAGACTTTCTAGTCCAGTTCTGAACTAATATTTAGAGATAACAATACAAGTAGCCAGTGACTTGCTACAATAGGGGCGTGCCAATCTAGCCTTATTATGGGCTTAAAAGTTCAAGCTTTGATGCATTGGCTTCGAATACTCTGCTTATAAATATGAGAGCATATTTTTATATAATTTTATAAATACAAAAACCCTTATTTTTAGGTTTCAATTTAAAATGGTTTTTTAGTTCGATTGATCGTTACGGCGTAATCTTTAGCTTTTCTAACTACAATCAATCGCGAATTCTGAAAGTAAAGGTTTACCAACTTTTTAAATTATTGAATTGTCATCGGTGCTTGATCTTGTGCTAAATTTCAAATTAATCCAACGTTTTGAAGTGCTGAAAAATTGATTTTCAAGATTTCATTATGCTTTCGCATGCTCCGGGTTTATCTCGGGCAAGGCTACTGGATCTATGTGGAGACTCGCACTTGGGAATACACTATCTTACTAAACCACATGCGAGCGCTTTCAGCCGCCTCTCGAGGGTCCCGGATGTAGCATGTAACAAACTCTTACACAATACAGATAAAGCTGTAAAAGCGTGTCAAAAAGAAAACGGCCTTACCAAATGTAAGCGCAAAGAGACGAGAAGGCGTTGATGACAAAATCGGTGACAATCATTATCATCATCGGTATCTTTCCAATGATGGGCTGACGCTGATGCGAGGGGTCAATTTAATTTAGCCGCATATAAACTCAGTGCGTTGTTTTCTTCCCTCTATTATCAGCTATATTTCATAAATTTTTAATGAAGAGCATTCTGGTCTGTCGGTAACCCGACACCTCAACTTTGGCGCTAAAAGTAATAATGGATCAAAGTTTTAATTAAGTTTTCATAAATTAGGATGTAATAACGGTGCCGAGTTAAGAAGTCATTATTGAAGGTTGTAAGACCATTAATTAATAAACCTTGGCTTTTAAAATATTTTATACTTTGCGGTAATATCCTGATGTAATTTTGTTATGAATTGTTTTGATGGGATTATGGTTTAACCAAGAAAACTAAGAAGTTTGTTTGTTATACCATTTATTATAAAGGAAATTACTTCAGTGTTATCGGTTTGTGTCAACAGTTCCCGAACGAATCCGAATCCGCACAATTATTAACTGGTTTGATTATCCGTCGATTAAAATATTATGTCTAACATTATGACGTCACAAACATGGCGTCCATGTGGTTCGTTTTTTCAAAAGTATTCACGATTGAATTGTTTTTTAATTATTATTTTTATTTAAAAATTGAAATAAAAATATAGATTTTCTCTGTACTAATATCGACTGCCACTTTAATTTATATAAAAATAATATATATTATATAATACTCATTATTGAGTATTATATAATATACAAAAGATGCGTAAGCTGTACCTACGTACATAACATTAAACAAAATTATATTTCAACAAAAAGATGACAACGTTTGAGAAGTGATTTCACGATAAAATCTTTTTCCATTCAACATCTAGTGGACTATCATAGAAACTTCGAAAATCCAATAAAATTATTTAATGTGTCCGCTGGACATCAAAGCCTGTAAAAGGCTTACGTATACAATTTGCTCTTATTTCCTTAGCTTATATCTTGGAGCCTTTTGTCACATCACACACTATGGGATGTCGTTATGTAAATACATATTATATGTATACTTATAGTTCGTTTAAACCTAAGGATTTTTTATTTATCCACACAATGTGAAATGAATGTCTCGTGAACAAGACATATTTTATAGATCCCCACCATGGTTCAGGCCTTGTCGTGGCGGTGGGACTCAGTAACCTAGGGTGAGCCTCTGCACCTTGGGCGAAGGTAATTGAGTCGAGGGGGCTCTTTGTACCTCTCTTATAAGAAGAGGGGACAAAAGAGTAGGGAGCAAGGGGCGAGGATGGGAACCTCACCCCATTGTACTGTCCCGACGTTGTGCGGGGTCGTTCTGTGGTGCGGGACAAACCCTCTATGGAGGTGGCTTCCCCTGAGGGACTGACTAGTAGTCGAGGTGTTGAACAAACAGGGCGTTTGTTCAACAGATCCGGAGCACCTCACCAAAGGCACCATTGGTGGCACTTGCCGGGTTTTAGTGGGAAGAGTTGCGTACACTTACCTGCTTTTGGGCGCAGCTAGTCCCACATACCCGCGTGGTGAGACACACTCCCCCGAGAGATGCCTCAGAGCATTTCCCGGCGAAAAAAAATATTTTATAGATAATGTCGAAATATCGAGCTCTACGAAGTAATAGTGAAAAAAAAGGTAAATATCCCGTTTTAAATAATTTTAATATTGAAAATAACCATGATAACTTAAAATCAAATAATTTCAATAATGAAACTAACGTGTTTGTTACGTGTCAGCTCATCCAGAGGTAATGCAGATGCGTTACCCTCCTTTTCATAGCCCCCAACCCCAATGGGCCACCGGAAATTCACAAGTCGCACGAAACGCGACAGCATAGCTGTCACTTGACGCCGGTATCATGTGAGAGAAGGGTACGACCCCGTTCGTGCAGGTCCAATTCAGCTGCAAAGCCACATGGCAACTACACCTTACAAAGTCTTATTTATACCTTTTATACATTTTCCAATTTTTATTATATTATATTTCCTATTTAAAAAAAAACATATCATCTCCTTCATTATAATAAAACAATTTTTTACGGATTTTATCGCGGTTTATTAAGATTTTTACAAGCCCGACGTTTCGGATACTTTACAGCAACCATGGTCACGGGAGGACTGAGGTGTCATATGTCCTATCATTACAAAGTTATTCGAAACTACCCTATGATACATCAATATTTTGGTCAGTCCTATCTATGCAGAAAGTGCTAACTGTATCTTTAATCTGTGACATATTATGCTTGGATTTTGATTTGATAATTTTAATAATGGGATCCCAAGCAGGTGGTAGAAGCCAGCCATCTTCTCTATTGAAATTAGGATGTTTTTTAATTTCAATAGCCTCACGGATCATCCTTGGTTGGAATCTGTGTTCTTTTGCGAGGACTTGTGGTTTATCAAATCTGATATAATGGCGAGCTTTGTCAAGACTATGTTCACAGATGGCAGACTTAGTGTAGCGACGGTGTTTTAAATCAGCTATATGTTCTTTGACGCGAGTTTTAATAGATCTTTTAGTTTGGCCTATATAAGAGAGACCACAGTCGCAATCAAGCTTGTATACTCCTGCATCTTGTAAGGGTATATCCACTTGACAGATGGTAAGAATTGACTTATCTTTTTTGGCGGCTTGAAATAAGTTTTTATAGAAGCTCGCTTTAGGATGAAGCCAATCTTGTCAGTGACGCCTTTAATAAACTTCATCTCCTTCAGTTTATTCCATATTATCTAAAATAACAGACAAAAGTACTTTCTTTTTCTTAGTTGCTATTTTAAGAGGTTAAATATCACAAACAAACACTCAACTCTCTACATGCCTCATTTTACCGAATCCGTAGCGGTTTTGTTTGACTTAAATTTCATTTTGAAACTCAACAAGTCTTGGTACGTTATCTGTGAGAGTTTTAGTCAAGTGTGATCATATTATTATGTGGGAGTAATTTCAATTCTTTGATCCATCAAAGCTTACGATTACAACTTAGTATTACATTTTGATAATATCTTATTTCTTTAGATACATTTACTAGCTGTTTTTTTATGTTATAAGGAGGCCACCGAGCAGTCGGAGCTTTATGGTCACTACCGACGCCCATGGACAACCGCACAACCAAAAGTTATGCAGATGCGATGCCTTATCCCCCCCAATGGGCCACCGGAAACTCACAAATCGCACGAAACGCGACAGCATAGCTGTCACTTGACGCCGGTGTTATGTGAGCGAGAGGTACCTCCCCAGCCGTGCCGGCCAAGTACGGCTGCAATGCGGCATGGCACTATCTCCCCTTTGGTAATGCAGATCAGCCACTTGCATCCTAATTTAATTTGAGCCCGATGGATCTAGCATTGAGACCAAATTAGACGGTAGGCGATCAGCCGCACTCGGCGTTAATTAATTTAATATTGATAACGCACCAAATTCTGCCGATACGACGCTCGATTAGCTGATAAGCTCCCGCCTCGCCCACGTATATATTTTAATATTTCAGCTGAACCCTCGCCTACTTCCCTGTTAGCTATTCGCACTGGCCGCGCTAGATTTACGAATGTTTATTATTATATTACCCAAGGATAATCCAGTAATATACAGACGATATTTTTTTTAAATTTGTACAAGTCATTCCGAAGATTACCTTTTTTTCTGTAACGCCGGGAAATGCTCTGAGGCATCCCGCGGGGGTGTGGGTCTCCCCACGAGGGTATGTGGGATTCACTGCGCCCAAGCGAGTGCCACCAATGCCACTTTTGGTGACGTGCCCCGGATCTATTGATAAACAGGGCACCTCGACGGCTACTCAGTCCCCCAAGGGACCGACGCCACCTCCACAAGGGGGTTGTTCCGCAACACAGAACCATCCCTCCCAACTTCAGGACAGTACAATGGGGTAAGGTTCCCGTCCTCGCCCCTTGCCCCCTGCTCTTTTGTTCCCTGTTCTTATAAGAGGGGTACAAAGAGCCCCCTCGGCTCAATTAGCTTCCCCCAAGGTGCTGGGTTAATTTTAGGCTACTGAACCCCACCGCCACGGCAAGGCCTGAACCATTACATGCATACTAACATATCTTTTTATTTGAGTAAATATTAAGGTTTCAATAAGTTTCGATTTAATAAGTGAAATTCGTGTTTAAACATCAGTGAATAATAAGTTTATGGAACGCTAGCAGCGCCCCGCGGTTTCCCCCGCGTACTTTTCATTCCCGTGGGAGTACACGGATAACTTATAGCCTGTATGTTATTCTGATGTATAATCTATGTTATTGTAAAGTTTCATTAAAATCCATTCAGTAGTTTTTGCGTGAGAGTAACAAACATACATCCATACATCCATACATCCATACATCCATACTATCCTATAAACTTTGTCACGTTTTTAATATTAGTATGATATAATATCACTTATGGAGCACACTGTCCGATCGTCCTATAACATACTTCATATTTATCATTTTAAAATAATAATAATAATATCTATGGACGCTTTCACACCACGTCAATCTGGTCCCGTGGTAAGTTCTCGAAGAACTTGTATTACGGGTACCAGACAACGGAAATATATTTAATACTTTTATACCATATACTTATTTAATATGTTTATAATATATATAATACATATTATATTAAATACACATCCATGACACAACACAGAAAACTTTCTGTTCCCTGGCGGGATTCGAACCCGCTCCCTCGAGCTTGAGCGATAACGCACTAACCAGTGAGCAACAGAGGTCGTCAATCATTATTGTACATATATAATAAATATGTGATGTTTTGTGCTATAAAAACATACCGTTTCAATACTTTTATGCGATACCCAATGTTGAAATGATTTTACCTGTAATTGCCAATTACCTCATTGGTAGAGCTAAATCGAGGATATGCGCTCATTATAAATTATAACACATATTATGTCTTTTTTACTTTATCACTCGCATTTATGATGAACTAGCTGGTGTCTGCGACTTCGTCTGCGCAGGATATTTTTTTTTCATAAAAACTATCCTATGCTACTTCTAATACCTCCAAGAATATGTGTAATTTCAACAAAGTTTCATGATGATCGGTTAAGTAGTTTTCGCGTGAAAGCGTACCAAACAAACTTACTTTCACATATTTTATAATATTAGTAAGATTATATATTAATGCCTGCATTATAAAAATCTTATTTTATCATCCGTCTTGGGCTTTGGCCAATCATCGAGAGATTGTGAAAATTAAATGGTACCACCATCCTCTTTGTTTCACCCGTGATACAGCTTGTTGCGTCTTGGAGAGAAGGGCAGGACTGGCAGTGAGTCTGTAGGTTTGCCTATGCAACAAGAAATTACACTGTCTGTCCCGCTCTAATCCGAAACACAGCGAATTTGTTTTTCGGTACAAATAAGCAGGATGGTAGTACCCACCCCATCATGGTTTAAACCTTGTCGTAGCGGTAGGGTTCAGTAGCCGTCGAAGTGCCCTGTTGGTCAACAGATCCAGAGCACCTCACCAAAAGCGGCTTTGTTGGCACTCGCCGGGTTTCAGTGGGTAGAGCTGCGTCCACCTCACCATCTTTCAAGCGCAGCAACTCCTACATATCCGCCTAGGGACCCTCTCCCCCGCGGGATGCCTAAGGGAGTTTCCCGGCGCAATAGAAAAAAAACAAAAGTATAGTGGTACCCAAGTAGACGAGAGCGTGTAACAACGCAACGGTAGTTCCAGGTGAGTAAGTTTATATTTATGAGTGCCGTCGACCATTCACGTCATCAGGAGGTTTTATCAATTTGCCTATCAAATAA
Source organism: Helleia helle (assembly GCA_963853865.1). NCBI lineage: Eukaryota > Metazoa > Arthropoda > Insecta > Lepidoptera > Lycaenidae > Helleia > Helleia helle. The sequence continues at coordinate 6,931,179 of OY971436.1, forward strand.
AACTCTCCCAGTTATGTAGACACTAGTAATTATGGTTTTGTTAACGATTTGAAGATAAAAATAAATTCTTTCCAGTACCTTGTAATAAAATTGTCTCAGGGGACCAAGTGTGCCAAATATATTAAACGACCCATTGTCTTCATATATGGCTTCGGGTGATTAAAAGATTATGGTTTACGAATATAGGCAACATTTACTTATGTATTACGTTATACATATGTTCTTTTATAATACTACAGGTATTGACAGAGGTTATCCTGTACAAAATAATTACTATATAACGGGAATATTAGAAGTTAAAAGCCCTTTAAATAATAATAATAACAATTTTTATTACACTCGGATAAAACAATAACAATCTTAGGTTCATAAGTGATGTGTAGGTACGTGTGGATGTGCATAAAGCACTTCCCTCCTTACCCACACTGCACATGCATACACATACACGAACCACACATCACAAATACTACCACATACTATTACACAATTAAGAAGAGGTTGGACCAACATTAATTAACAAACTTAACATGGCCGATAGTGATTTGGTCAGACTTCCGTCCTCCTCGAGCTCGCAGATACAAATCGCCCCTCTACGAACAGGACCTCGCTTTTTAAAGGCAGTAGTCGGGTGTGTATATGAGGTAAAACAAACATCCTACGCCTCGGCCGTCCAGCCCATATTCTTGCCAATCCTAACACAAGTTTTTGAATTGTCTCTACAGCGCCACCAATCTCCAGCACTCGCTGTCAAATCCGCCCCCGTTCTAATGTCCCCTCCGACATATACATAACTATATATACTATAAGTATATTCAAGTGAAACAAAGAATTGTGAATCCAAACTGTTCTGTTCGACACCTAATTGATTTTTAAGCTATTGCATATCGCGGGCCTTGAGCGTGGGGACCGAATCCAGATATTCCGTAACGAAAAAAACCTAACACCCGACGAGCGACGAGCTGCTCCGAAATCGGGCGAATAAGTAAGCAGCTGTTTGTGAGAAAGTATATAGGTGACTAACTAGATGGCGCTTTACATTTTCACATCGTCTCCGTGTTAAATAAAGTATTAAAAATAGAAATAAGTGATAATTTTATAAGTGTACGTGTTATAAGTATTAAACATTAACGTGACAATAACTAAGTGAAAGTTTTATCCGTGAGAATATTTCACTGCCTGAGAATATATCGTTCAGCTAAAATATTAACCATCGATTTTGAATAAAAACGATATAAAGATAAGAGATAGTGTTTAAAAGTGAGTGTAAGATCTGTATTTGTGCAAATCAAAGAATTTATTAACTATTTAAAAGCATAAAAGTGGACAAAATGTATTTTAGTACTGAACATAAGAACAAAGAACTATACAAGTATAGAAAAAATTAACGGCTGTTCGTAGTTGTTTTAGTCGTCAACACTATCTACTATAAACCACATAGTTAGTACATCGGTGGACACAGAAGATACAAAGTTCTGGGATAATAACTGGAAATAACAGCTCATAAAGCGCAGATGACGAAAATTAAAAACATCTTATCTATAACATTGAAATTAGAAACACAAAATTTGACATTTGACAAATAGAATATACTATCAGTTTGTAAAGCTGACAGATAATTTATTAAGAGCTGGACACAAGACTTTTGCCCGTTAAGTTAGTTTCAGTGTTGCTAGTGCTTGAAAATAATATCAAACATTAATAAATAAATAAAAGTAGTAAAATTTGTGTATAAGTGTTTTAAATATGAATAAACAACTTGTGCATTTATTAATAAAGAAAGTGATATGATTTTGTTGATTATAATAAATAAAATTTGAAATGGTTCTTAAATTGAAGTTTGTAAATATAATTCATCATTTACACATAAGAATATTATCTCTTTATTGATCATTGGCCATTCGCATTAAATCATAGAATTGTTGGTAATCCATTAAATATAAAATATAAAACAAAAGAAAGAAAAAAATACTGCATAAATAAAAAATAAATAAATAATTATAATTACATAAGTTAAGTTGATTAAAATATGCTATGCAATAGCTTTACCGCGGCAGTCCCCGAGTGCCACACGTCTTTTTTTAAATAAAATTTCTGAACGCACTTATAAACATTTGACCGCTAAGTGAGACTGGAGACCCGAAATTACCGTAACGACGGGACGAATTTCTAATTTTTGACATTTAGGAATGTCCGTGAACTTAGCAGATCATTTTCCAGCAGATCACAAAATTATTGGAGTTCTGTTCGCATGCAGCATAGTTCTATAGTTCCTGATACTTTTTACAAATAGTTCTGGCGCGGTTGCTTCAAAAAATGACACTTCAAAAAACAACAAAATGATCTGCTAACTTCACGCATCTGGCAGATCATTTTGCACCAAATCGAAAATAAATTAGAGTTCTGTCTGCATGCAGCATAGTTCTATAGTTCCTGATACTTTTTACAAATAGTTCTGGCGCGGTTGCTTCAAAAAATGACACTTCAAAAAAACAACAAAATGATCTGCTAACTTCACGCATCTGGCAGATCATTTTGCACCAAATCGAAAATAAATTAGAATTCTGTCTGCATGCAGCATAGTTCTATAGTTAGTTGTAAAAAGTATGAGGAACTATATATATAACTATGCTGCATGTAGACAGAAATCTAATTTATTTTCGATTTGGTGCAAAATGATCTGCCAGATGCGTGAAGTTAGCAGATCATTTTGTTGTTTTTTGAAGTGTCATTTTTTGAAGCAACCGCGCCAGAACTATTTGTAAAAAGTATCAGGAACTATAGAACTATGCTGCATGCGAACAGAACTCCAATAATTTTGTGATCTGCTGGAAAATGATCTGCTAAGTTCACGTACATCATTTAGGAGCAGTTACTATTGGAAATTGTCCTGTACAAGACATATTTTAGAGGAATGAATTGTGAATCTAAACTGTTCTTGAATCCACTTGAACTGACTTGAACACATACAAAAAAACAATAAGATCGGTCCAGCCACTTAGGAGGAGCTCAGTCATATACAAATATATATGTATGTGACTGAATCGATCGATTATCAATATTAAATTAATTAACGCCGAGTGCGGCTGATCACCTCCCGTCTAAATTGGTCTCAAGACTAGATCGATCGGGCTCAAATTAAATTAGGATGCAAGTGGCTGATCATGCCATGGATAATTTTTATCATAATTTCAGTTGTGGTGGTTTAGCTTATAATAAAATCCCCACCATGGTTCAAGCCTTGTCGTGTGGGTGGAGTTCAGTAGCCTAAGGTAAACCCAGCATCTTGGGCGAAGCAAATTGAACCGTGGCAGCTACTCTTTGTATCCCTCTTATTGAAAGAGGGGACAAAAGAGGCGAGGATGGGAACCTTATTCCATTGGACTGTCCTGACGTTGGGACGGGTTGTTCTGGGGTGTCGGTCCCTTGAGGGACTGACTAGCACTCGACGTGCCCTGTTTGCTCAATAGATCCGAGGCACCTCATCTATGTCGGCATTGGCGGCACTCACCGGGTTTAAGTGGGTAGAGCTGCGTCCACCTCACCACCTTTGGGGCGCGGCGAGTCCCACATGCCCGCCTGAGGAGTTCCCCCCTCCCCAGCGGGATGCCTCAGAGCATTTCCCGGCGTAAAAGAAAAAAATCTATACAAGCCAGCGCATATCTCTCTATATATGTATGTAAAGCATTTGCAATTTAATACCACCACTGGTTTGTCTGTCCGTTGCATTAAATTAGCTCTTAAGTCAGACAATTATGGCTGGCCAAACAATACAAAGACCATGATAGATGCCTCAATAGATTTTAACCGCAGATAACACTGATTTTACGCCAGATTTCGGAACATGAAATAGCGCTGGCGGCTGTGTTTAAGCTAGAATTTATGTATTCCCATATAATTTCCTATTATATACCTACTATACCCGACTGCGGCAAAGCTAGAAGGGGTTATGATTTTAGCAGTCCATATTTTGTTTGTATATTTGGATTTTTATCAACATCAATCCGATTTTAGTTAGTGATAGGCTGTAGCCAATTTTTTAAAATTTTAACCTACTTCAAATAAAAGAGTTTTTTTGTCGGGTTAAAAATATTATTTGTTAGTTTAAGCCTTTATTATAATATAATTTCAATAATAATTAACACGCTTTTATTAGCTTCACCTGTATCCCCACCATGTTTCAGGCCTTGACGTGGCGGTGGGGCTCAGTAAATTAGGGCGCTGCACCTTGGGCGAAGCGAATTGAGCCGAGGGGGCTATTTGTACTCTTTTAAGAAAAGGGGACAAAAGATCAGGGAGGATAAGGGGCGAGGATGGGAACCTCACTCCAGTGGACTGTCCCGATATCGGGAGGGGTTGTTCTGTGGTGCGGGACAACCCCTCTGTGGAGGTGGTGTCGGTTTCGGTCCCCTGAGGGACTGACTAGCCATCGAGGTGCCCTATTTGCTCAACAGATCCGGGGCACCTCACCAAAGGCGGCATTGGTGGCACTCGCCGGGTTTTAGTAGGTAGAGCTGCGTCCATTTACCAGCTTTCGGACGCAGCGAGTCCCACATACCCACGTGGGGAGACCCACTCAACCGCGGGATGCCTCCGAGTATTTCCTGGCGTTAAAGAAAAAAAAAGTTTCACCTGTATGTATGACGTGTGTATCTATGTATTGGAATCTCTAGATGTGTTTTTGACAAACTTTCAAGACGTCAGATTAAATTGAAACTTTTCACACTTTAAGGACCGATGACAATACAATAATTTAATAAGTTTTTTCCAATATCCTGATCAGGATAGCACATGCTAGGAAGGCATAAGGCGCGCAAGATTCCTACATCACTTGTGTGCCTTGAAAAATCCATTTCAAGGCACCACAGGGATCAGGATCGAACCCCGACCTCTCATATAAGAGGCTGAGTCCATACCACCGAACGCTCGCTTTACAAATAGATTAGGCGTTTTCACCTCAAAAAATGACATTTGAAAAATTTCCAAAATGATCTGCTAACTTCACTCATCTGTAAGATCATTTGCGCAAAATAGAAAATTGGGGCTTCGATTTCACTATATGTGTCTTAAAGTCGTTTGTAGACAATGCCGAAAAACCGAGCTTTGCAAATAAAAGTGACTATGCCTAATAATAAACTAAAGAGGAATCATTGGAAATTTTGGCGTTTGTAATTTCATTTATTTCAGTAATTCCAAAACAAATGAAAAAAAATATAAGTTGGAAACCTAATAATCCATGAAAAAAACTTTATTTTATTAGTTTTCAATACATAATTAGGTAACTATTGTAACAGAGAAAAAATATCAAACATAACTCTTTTTAAAAAGAGATTCACATGTTTTGGGCAAACTGGACCGGTTTAAGCCTCTTAACTTTCTTCGTATACGAGTCAATACATGCTCTTTAAAATTCCAGAAATAATTTCTCAAATTATTGTTTTTAAATTAATATTAAAATAACAAAAACCATTTTGCCCTTCAATTACCACCTTTAGTTAGAAACTCGCGCGTGTATGGCAAGCCTCACCCCGCTCAGGACTCTCAGTCCCCTCTTGCGCGTGTCTGGTATTAGAATTATTGTTTAACAATGCGTCGCATTAAATTATTGCTTTTAAGTGTCAAAAATATCTAAGTACCCACTGGTACCTACCATAATATATTACATGCAATACAATAATTTAACAAGTATTTCAATTAAATTGTTATCAAGCAATAAGAGAGCTACATTTAAATTTAATCTTTATTTGTATTGGTATTAATAGAAAGCCAATTCCGAGTCTGACCCACGCTGAGGATTCCGTTAAAAAATTCCTTTTACACGATTACATGATTTTTTGAGATATACGAGTATTACCATGAAACAACTTTTACGCACTCCATCGTTTTATATGCCCGACGTTTTGAATACTGGTCACGGGAGTACTGTGGTGTAAAGGCGACGAACGGCGGTGCGTAGGAGGCGCTACTTAATGCGCCTCCAGTAACGCCCCTGTGCTTATCGGGTTCAGGATAGGAACCTGGGCCCAGTATGACACGACGTCGCGGGGACTGCCTAAGCAGCCGGGCAGTCCCGCCTTAAGAGGTGTAGTCTGGCCTTCGCCGGGGCCAGCCTATCGCTGAGGTGATCCTGTTGCCTATAGACCCGGGAACCTCAAAATGCGCCTGAAGGCGCTCGCAGTGGTTTTAGTTTACGGGTAAGGCACTCCCAGGTGCGAGTCCCACATAGGGTCAGGATCTACCCGAGATCCTGGCTACATGCGTAAAAGGCATTTCCCTGCGATAACAAAAAAAAAAAGCAAAAAAAGGACTGTTGTGTAAAAGGTACGAAGATAGACAAAATTAACGGTTTTGACATTTTTTTGTGCAACTATGTTGTGATACCTAACTTCTTGCTTTACGTAAAACGTACGAAGATAGACAAAATTAACCGTTTTGACATTTTTTGTGCTATGTTGTGATACCTAACTTCTTGCTTTACATGATTGATTCAAAGAGAAGTTTATAAAGTCTGTTTTGGTTTGACGGTTTTACAGACGGACTACAGAGTGATTCCAGTAGGGTTCTATTATTTTGTGGAATGGAACCCTAATAATATAGCTTGTTTCATGCGAGCGTAGGCGTGCTTGGAGCGAATAAAATTATGCCCTTACAACCAAATGATTGCTTCACAAACGCAATGGTTTCGTTATGAAATACTATTTACATTTTGGAGATCCGTATTCATTGGGTACTGAAATCCGTGTACATCGGTCTGCCCTTTATTCTAACAGCTGTACCATGGTATAGACTAAAAAACGGCTGTCACAATGCGTCGCAGTTTAGGCCGATCTCGCCTTTCTATCGCTTTTATCGCTTTGTATGCTCTCGCTTGCAGGCTCAGCTCACGCGGAACGTGACACTTTTTCGAACGTGCAGCCGGCGTAAATCGATTTACAAGACAACTATATATATATAATACTATCACGTCAAAAGCTTCAGCGTTGTGACTACGGCGTTATAACCAGAAATATGTAATGAAAATGTAATTGTTTTATTATTTTTATACTTACCTACAGCACTTACTTTGTTATGAATCATTATTATGATCACTATCATTACTCCATCTTTACCTTTACCTTTTTGGTCCACTTCTGGGCAAAGGCCACTTTCACTGAACGTTAACATGGCCAATTCCTCGCAACTTGCAACTGGGACCGGGCACTGTGGAATCAAACTTGCAAACGTCTTTTTAAAATTTGTTTGATTGTACGGAACCCTTCGTGTGCGTCCAGCACGCACTTGACCGGTCTTTTATTAGCCGTATTGTATATAAAAGGCTTAAACGTAATTCTGAATATTGAAAAGAACGTAATTCTGTTTAATGGAGTGGAAAAAGCGCGGTTATTGATTTGTTTATGTAATGAAAGTGTAAAATTTCTATATAAAAGCTATGGGCCGCGCGTGTATAATTCTGCTTTTTTCTTTCGTAGACCTTTGTATTTCTGGGAGAAGGGTAGGCAATGTGAATACTGGCACAGAGACTTAGCATACCGTAATATATAAATGTCAATTGCCTTTCACAACCGACGCCAGGAGGCCGTGTGGTCGCAGACTGCACGGTAGGCGGGGGGCAACCCCCCAATCAAAAGTGAGCCGAATGGGCTCACACTAATCCGTTGAAGCATTAGGGCCTTCGGGCCATTAGCATAGATCCATCCGAAAAAAAAAAAAAAAAAAAAAAAAAACAATTGCCTTTTTTTCTTTTACGCCGGGAAATGCTCTGAGGCATCCCGCAGGGGAGTGTTTCTCCCCTGGCCTGAGTATGTGGGACTCGCTGCGTCCGAAAGGTGGTAAGGTGGACGCAGCTCTACCCACAAAAACCGGGCGAGTGCCACCAATGTCGCCTTTGGTCAGGTGCCCCGGATCTGTTAAGCATGCAGGGCACCTCAACGGCTAGTCAGTCCCTCAAGGGACCGACGTCACCTCTACAGGGGGGTTGTCCCGCACCACAGAACAACCCCTCCCAACGTCGGGACAGTGCAATGGGATGAGGTTCCCATCCTCACCCCTTGTACCCTGTTCTTTTGTCCCTTCTTCTTATAAGAGGGATACAAAGAGCAGCTACCTCATTTCAATTTGCTTTGCCCAAGGTGTTGGGTTCACCTTAGGCTACTGAGCCCCACCGCCACGACAAGACTTCAACCATGTTGGGGAAATGTTAATTGTCTGGGCTAGTCCCATGTGATGTGTATTCATAGGTAACGTTGACCACTTACCGTCAGTTCACGTCTGCTAGTTTTTCTATCCCACAAATAGTATTCAAAGCCTTTACTTTGGCGTGATATGGTGATGGATTAGCTTAAGAATAAATGTCCGACCATGTGAACCATGTTCGGAACACAGCTTTATCGTGGCGGTGGGGCTCAGTAGCCTGAGGTGAACCCTTGGGCGAAACCAGTTGAACCGAGAGAGCTGCTCTTTGTGAGTGCTCTTATGAGAAGAGTGGACAAAAGAGCAGGACAAGGGGCGAGGATGGGAATTTCACCCCTTGACATTGTACCGAGGTTGGTAGGGGTTGTTTTGTGGTGCAGGACAGCCCCTCTGTGAAAGTGGCGTCGGTCTCTTGGGGGACTGACTAGCCGTCGAGGTGCCCTGTTGTTCAGCAGATCCGGGGCACCTCAACAAAGGCGGCATTGGTGGCACTCGCCGGGTTTTAGTAGGTAGATCTTACATCTTTCTGGTGCAGCGAATCCCACATACCCGCGTGGGGAGTCCCCCCCTCCCCCGCGGCATGTCTAAGAGCATCTCCCGACGCAAAAGAAAAAAAAAGGAAGTAGTGATTGTAATAATATTAAAAAAACGCACTAACAAGTAACAATCACACTACTTTAACCGAGTCCTATTGTAAGTTCCTAACAATTTATACTATGTTTACGAGACGAAGTGTTGGTCGACCATTAACCACGTGGGAAGACGATTTTCCTCTTTTTGCCTTGATTTCAGTCTCTATGCCTGTCCCGCCCTTCGAGTCATAGCAAAACGTATTCTATAGAATCTAAATAAAGCTTTACCTAACTATACTTTAGTACTATTATTTATTTTGTGCTAACTACTACAATTCTTAAGTCGGTAAGGACACCAGCCAACCGTCATAACGAGGAGGTGTCGGAAGTTTGAATGTTAGTTAAATTAAAGTTGGACTAACACAACTGCGGTGAGGTTGTTAGTACACAGCATGACGGTTTTAATGAGCAAAAAATTTTTAAACAAAAATTAAAACCGACTTCAAAATTAAAAAAAAAAACTAAAAAGTAATAAAATAATTTCCTTAATCTTTGTGCCTACAATTTATAATCAACTTGTTCTTCTACTAATATACAATCTTTGCATTTACCACGTCATTATTGTTACTTTTGGAGTCAGTGTCAGCCAAGGTAGGTAGGGAGGTAGGTACATCAAAGAATACGACACCGGCTTCAAAAGTAACAATAATGACGTGGTAAATGCAAAGATTGTATATTAGTAGAAGAACAATTTGATTATAAATTGTAGGCACAAAGATTAAGGAAATTATTTTATTACTTTTTAGTTTTTTTTTTTAATTTTGAAGTCGGTTTTAATTTTTGTTTAAACATTTTTTATTTCTTAATTTTTAGTGATTTCAAAATTCGATAACTGATTTTATTTGTCTGAAATATGGGTAGAACTATTAAACGCGTTGCTCAGATTAGATAGCGCTGTATTAATGAGATGAACGTAGAAAGGGTTTAAATCATTACATAACAAATGAAAAAACCGAAATGGAATTGCGTAAAACTTTATATACATGTAATTGAAAGCAATCACGGCAGATTTGCTGCTATTCGTTAAATAATTGCATTATATTATAAAGGTAAAGAACATCACCAATATATAGATATAGAATGGATATTATGATGACCTTGAAAAACTATGATGCGCTTCCAAGCCACAGTTGTTTTTTGTTCATTTAACAACGACAAGTAATAAAATTACATGACTTTGGCATAATATTATTTACCGTATGAAGTAAGCCCAATTAAAGCTGTAAATCGTTGAGGATTCCCCTCGACTGTGTATGATCTCCATCATCACACCTGTAATGGCGCTTATAATCCATATGGGTACAAAGTTCTCATCAATTTAAATTAATTAAGTCCAAACACAAGGTAGCTACTGTAAACTGTTGAGGAATTCCCTTAACTGTCCTTTGTATTCATTATCAGAACCCTAATGATAGTCACAACTCATCTAGGTATAAAGTTCTCATAATTACAAATTAATCAAGCCCAAACACAAGGTTACTGATGTAAATAGTTGAGGAGTTCCCTCGATTGTCTTTCGGCTCCAGCATCAGATCGACTCCAGACCTTCATTAAATTGAAGTCTTTCAAAACACTTTATAAAAAATATATCTAACGCACTAGTCGCCCCTACGATTTTCGAAAGTTCTCCTCGATTTCTCTGGGATGCCATCATCAGATCCTGGTTTCCTTATCATGGGACCATTTGGGAAGTATACCCTTTAGAACAAAAAAATAATTTTTCAAGTCGGTCTAGCCATCTTCGAGTAATCAGGTAACATACATAAAAAAAATAAAATAAAAAAAATAAAAAGATTCCGACGAATTGATAACGTCCTCCTTTTTGAAGTCGGTTAAAAATACAATTTTAACTAAAAATCCGTAGTACATTTGAAACATGAATTAGATTCTAACGAGGATCAAATTTAGGTAAAAAGGGTTATGACGTATATTAAATGAATGGATGCGCAATACGGCTGTCGGCTGGTTTCGAACCAATCTTAACTTAGAGGAGGCACTCATCTTGAAAACGCACCTGCAAACCCGGTGTGTTAGTATCTATGGTTATCTTTCACCATTTACCATCAAGTGAACCAACTGTCCATTAGCCTTCTCTTCTATAAATGAATGGGTACAGACATCCTGCATGTATCATTAATAATAATAATAATAATAATATCTATGGACGCTTTACACCACGTCAATCTGGTCCCGTGGTAAGTTCTCGAAGAACTTTTGTTACGGGTGTACCAGACAACGGAAATATATTTAATACTATTAATCTATATACATATATTTAAAAAAAAAAAAAATATAATACTACGAATAAATAATAAGTCAGGAAATGTAACTGCGTTATAAAAATGACCCAACAAAAGTCGTGTCCAAGTAGGCGGGGCTTAAAATTCGTGTCCAGCGCGTCATCAGTCGGACATTTTTCTTGCAAGCGAACACACGTCAAACTTACGCATACGTTTTCGTTTTTCATTATGAATTGCAGCTGTTAATCATCATGCCATCATTTGTAGTGAAGTGGTGCAGGAGCCATACAAAATCAAAACCTCCAGGGATTACTTCTCACTAGTAAATAGTAGTAAAATTATATTATATTCAAGTACGTTAATGTAATAAGCAAACCGAGATGGTCAATACTATGCAAAATGAAGTCAGTCAATATTTGAACCAATGTAGAAGGTATTTTATTTATTCTTCATGAAATGTATAATATACCTAATATGTTTATATTTTTATCATTATTTAAATGTATATCGATATAATTGAGGTATTAAAAAAAAACGTCATAATCTGACATCGGTCATCGGAGGGGAATTGTCTCTGCCGAGTGTCATCGCCACGATGCTCGGTGACGACGAGTCCTGGACGGCGATGGTCTCCTTCTGCGAGGCAGTAATGTCCCAGAAGGAGGCCGATGAGCGGATGAGAGAGGAGGCCGCCGACGAGGCCTCCCACCGCGGGCGACGAACGGGGGTACGTAGGAGGCGCTACCTAATGCGCCTCCAGTAACGCCCCTGTGCTCGTGTCGGGCCCAGGATGGGGTTTTAACCTGGGTGCAGCTAGACACGACGTCGTCGGGGACTGCTAAAAGTATCGTGCAAACGAACAGCCGAGCAGTCCCCCTTTAGAAGGAGGAGTCTAGCCTTTTCGCCGGGGCCAGCCTGTCGCCGAGGGTCCTGCGTTGCCTGCATGATCCGGGACTCTCATAAAAGGCGGCTGAGGGCACTTGCAGCGGTTTTAGTGGGTTACGCATCTCCAAGTGCGAACCCCACACACGGCTAGGTTTAAAACTCACCCCGGTCCTAGTTACGGTTTGGTCTGCAAATTTCCGCTGCAGAACAAAAAAAAAAAAAGAAAAAGGTATTTAAAAATGATTGTGCATTTTGCTTGCTTTGTTTTTTTTAGTATCTCAGCCGATCTAATTCGGCAAAATAAGTAGTTAGCTGCAATTAAGCTTGAAAGACAAGGGTATCCCGGGGAAGAGCCGGGGAAGAGCGGGGGAAGAGCAAAGTCGGGCTCGACCTCGTGATCAGCCGCATAGAGAGGTTAGGGCTTCGGGTCAGAGTTGAGAAGACCAAAGTCCTTCTCTTCCGCGGGACCGGCCGTAAAGGACACCGTCCGGGAGCTACCCTCCAGATCCGATGGGGGAGGGTCAGGATGAGCCCCCAGATCAAGGGACGGAGACGGAGGGTGGACCTTCGGCCCACATTTGTCAATATTGGGATTGAAGGTCGTGAAGGCGGCAAGTGCGCTGGGCAGACTCCTCCCGAACCTCGAAGGAACCAGCGCCGCCTGCAGGCAGCTATACTCCGGAGAATGGCGATGTATGGTGCATCCATTTGGGCGGGTCACCGTACCGCGCGGGATAAGGCCCAGCTGGTACCGAACAGTATCGTGGGTGACAGCCACTGCCCTAGCCGGTGACCCCCCGTGGGAATTTGTGGCGGAGTTTCTTGCCGAGACGCATTCATATGTCTTGGTTAGGCGGTCTCCCGGCGAGAACCTTACGTTTTACTAGATCCTACGGGTTCGTCGACTAGGACAGGAGCATTAATACGGAGGTGGGGGGAGGACCAGGCATGGCAGTCGTATGACAAAAGCCTAACGGTTGCTTTGCATTCAGTCCTCGAGCGATCACCTCACCTTCCGTCTGACACAGGTGCTCACCAGGCATGGTTACTTTGGTGAGTACCTGTGCCGGACGGCCCACAGGGAGTCAGTAACAGTATGTTACGATTGTGGCGCGTCGGTGGACTCGGCCGAAAGAAATCATTGTAAAATATTAATTAATATTGTTTTATTATTGACTTGGTTCACTTATTGCATGACATCGTCCACGCAGCTATCACTCGACTGTCATAGGTGACATTGCAGCATGCGCGCCGACCAATACCTGCATTTATTCAGAAATTAAACAAATCACCAATGACGTCTATTTGTAACCTCGAAAGTGATTGGTATTTTAATCATACGTCGTTTTGGTTTGAAGTAGGCCCACTTTTTATGTGTCATTTGTTCTGAGTTAGACTTCCTGACTTATTATTTATTCGTAGATATAATACACATATTTAATACACATCCATGATCCAGGAGCACAGAAAATATTTTTGTTCCCTGGCAGGATTCGAACCTGCAACCTCCGGCTTGAGCACCAACGCGTTTACCACTGAGCCACGGAGGTCGTCATCATTGAAACAGCTATGCCGTATTTTGGGTAAAAGGGCAGGAGAGGCAGTTTAATCCTACTAACATTATAAACACGAAATATGTATGTATGGATGTTTGTTACACTTTAACGCCACTACTGAATGGATTTTAATGAAACTTTACAATAATATAGTTATCAGAAAACACAGGTAAAGCCGCGGGGCGCTGCTAGTTAGTGATATATTTAAACCTATATGCATCTTGGTATAGACAAACGGTAGATGACTAATATGCTAGGTATGTAACTTGAGATAGAAAAGCTGATTAGCCACCTGATAAATTGTGATCAACGCCAATTAACATAATTCAATTCACCCGAGACTTAGCTACTTAGGACCGACGATTAGTCCCGGGTGAACTGGTGAGAACTAATAACTAAGAGTATTTGTATTTTTTATATAATAAGGAGTCAGAGCCATATGGTGACTATCGACGCCCATAGACATCCGCACAACCAAAAGTTATGCAGATGCGTTGCCCTGTTTTTCCTTATCCCCCCAATTAGCTACCGGAAACTCACAAACCACATGAAATGCGACAGCATAGCTGTCACTCGACGCCAGTGTTATGTGAGCGAGAGGTACCATCCCGGTCGTGTCGGCCCAATTCGGATGCAAAGCAGCATGGCACTACCTCTTATAAATCAGCTCAGTCATATCTTAGAGCCAGTCAAACGATACTCAACCGGTGAATGATACTGGGTGATACCATATTATCTATTACAGATAAATAAAATTGTTGAAAGAGTGTCCGTTTGTAATATTAAAATAACCGCTTTTTATTGAATGCATAAGTATACACGGTATATTTTATTTTTAGTATTTATATGTATAAATACTAAATAAAATAAAAAAGCATATTCATATCTAAAAGGCCGGCAACGCACCTGCTGATCTTCTGGTACAGCGGATGTCGCTTTTCACTTAATATCAGGTTAACCGACTGTCCGTTTGCCCCCTCTTCTATAAAAAAAATATATTTTATTTTTACATTTTTTGTTTGTCTGCCTGTTTGTTACGGCTAATCTCTGAAAGGTCTGGTCGATTTTGACGGGACTTTCACTGAGAGATAGCTGAAGTTATAAGTACCTTAGACTATAAAAATAATCATCATCAATCCGCGTACGACTGTAAATCTAAGTTAACGCGGGCGAAGCTGCGGACAACAGCTAGTAGATAATATACTAGTTTGTGCTTCACCTGCGTCAACTTAGATTTATAGCCATATCATAATTGATGAAAATTATTTTTATAGCCACCCAGTGTTAACGTAGCCTTCTAACGGTGAAAGAATTTTTAAAGTCGGTTAAGTAGTTTTTGAGTTAAATCGTGTCAAACAAACAAGAAAAGTACATAATAGTAAAGAAATATATAAAAATATGTTCATCTTCCTTTCACGTTAAAATTGAGTTTGTAATACAGTCATAATTTCTGAATGAGTTTTCCGAACGAAAACCACTGTTAACTTTAAACTACATTTAAGAAACTCGCTAAAATAAACTCAACCGTAATATATTATAATATCAATTTAAATGTAACCGCTCCGAACTCGATATTGAATCTTTTATATCTTTCTATTCGAGATCTATTTCACTTGCTAATGTTCCAAATTACACTTTGATATGTTCTGCCAAAGGGTTATTTGGATATACAAATTCGGTTTCTCGAAATGAATTCGAGGTACTTTATTCGGGCTTATATAAAGTTCGTCTGAATGGTTTCAAAAGTAACTCTTGATATTTTTGAAATAGAAACTATATAATAATATAAACGATCTCAGTCCATTTATTTCGGATCTTCTATTTTTTAGAATTTAGGCTAGCGTAAAAAAGGGGTATTGTAAGTTTGATTGTTATGAACCGATATGGTTTCGGATTTGAAGGTAAATTTTGTGGCGGTAGACATGTATTATCAAAATCGGTTCAGGTAGTTTTTGAAGTGAAAATTTCTTTAGCCGCCGTGAGCACTCTTTGGTAGGAAAATCTAATAGGTTCGCGTCGCCGACATGCTTACGTGACATTATGACGTCATTATGGAATTTAAAATTTTAATACAGAAAATTTCCACTTCTATCGACAACTTTTTTTATTTGGGTTTTTTAAACTATTACCTTCAGTAATTTTTAGTCAAATATAAGTTTTTTTTTATGTTATAAGGAGTCGAAGTCTTATAATAACTACCGACGCCCATAGGCATCCGCATAACCAAAAGCTATGCGATGCGTTGCTCTCCCTTTCCCTATAGCCCCAATGGGCCACCGGAAATTCACAAACCACACGAAACACAACAGATTGACGCTGGTGTTATGTGAGCGAGAAGTACCAGCCCAGCCGTGCCTGCCCAATTCGGCTGCGAAGCAGCATGGTACTACCTCTTACATAAGTTTAAAATTTGTATAATTTCTACGCGCATACATATCTTTTTTTTCTTTTGAAAATGCTCTTAGACATCCTGGGGAGGGGGACGGACTCCCCAGGCGGGTATGTGGGAGTCACAGCACACGACATATGGTAAGGTGGACGTAGCTCTACCACTAAAACCCAACGAGGTGCCCCGGATCTGTAGAGCAACAGGACACCATGACGGCTGGTCAGTCCCCCAAGGGACCAAACGCGCATACACCTACCTACCGATTTTGACGGGACGTTCACTGGCAGATAGCTGATGATATAAAGGATAACTTAGGCTATAAAAATAATCATCATCAATCCGAATACGGCTGTAAATCAACTTAACACGGACGAAGTTGCGGGCAACAGCTAGTGATTAGTAAAATAATGTTTACACATAAATTGCATCAATTAATGTTGAAATCACAAACATGTTTGTTTAGATATTTATACATTAAATAAGTTTATTAGTTCTGAGGTAAAGCAAATATAATAGAGGTATTGTTATACTGAGCTCCCCTAAGCGTCTGACTTGTGGTCTAACAGACATTTGAGATCAAATCTGTATTGTTATTTGCATTTTGAAGTGGAACATCGAAACGTACCCTATTATACCTTATTGTTTTCTAATGTTTACGCGAATTTCACTCATTATAATTAAACTATTTTTACGGATTTTATCGCGGTTTATTAAGATTTTTACAAGCCCGACGTTTCGGATACTTTACAGCAACCATGGTCACGGGAGGACTGAGGTGTCATATGTCCTATCATTACAAAGTTATTTGAAACTACCCTATGATACATCAATATTTTGGTCATTTACCACCTGCTTGGGATCCCATTATTAAAATTATCAAATCAAAATCTAAGCATAGGTGTCACAGATTAAAGATACAGTTAGCACTTTCTGCGTAGATAGGACTGACCAAAATATTGATGATTATACCTTATTAATATTTGACATTATTTTCTAATAATTACCCGAATTTCACTCATTATACCTTAAATTAGAAACAAATTTTCAAAAGACTTTTAATCTCATCAGGCATGCAGGTTTCCTCACGATGCTTCACCGGTAGCAAGTAGTAATTTAGAAAAACCCATTTCTCACATAAGGTCAGGATCGAACCCGCACCTCTCGGCTCTCACTCAAGAGGTCATCCCCATACCCACTAGACCATCTTCGCTCACAATATAGTAGTATTAAGTTCGTTAATTTATTGAACTACTAGCTCATGCACGCAGCTTCGCCCGCGTTAACTTACTCAACGTAACTACTGTTGGTCACAGCGTGATGTTATATAGCCTTCCTCGTTAAATGGGCTATCTAATACTGAAATAATTTTTCAAATCGGACCAGTAGTTCCTGAGATTAGTACGTTCAAACAAACAAACTCTTCAGCTTTATAATCTAATATATAAAATTTCCATGTCACAATGTTAGTTACCGTACTCCTCCGAAACGGCTTTACCGATTTTTACCAAATTTTATATGCGTATTCAGTAGGTCTGAGAATCGGCTACTATCTATTTTTCATATCCCTAAGTGATAAGGGTGGTCAACCCCTCAAATTTTAAAAGTTAACGCGGGCGAAGCTGCGGGCAACAGCTAGTATTAGTATAGATGTATAGATTACTAAATCCTGCACTATCAGAAAACATAAATCGCAGAGTGCACGAGTATGATTAATATTTCGTTTACTGTACAAACAAACGGACGGGCCCGCATTTCAATAAACTCGGAATGAACGTCGATGTCGTGAAATGAGGATTGCCGCCGGTATTGACGTGCTGTTATTACTCGGGCGTATTTGGAATGTTGTTTCTATCAAATATATAACAAAAATTCATACAATGGTGAGTCTTACTTCCAGAGGTGTTTTATTTAATACTAGCTGTTGCCCGCAGCATCGCCCGCGTTAACTTAGATTTACAGCCGTACACGGATTTATGAAGATTTATAAAGCCTAAGTTACTTCTTAAAACAATAGATATCTGTCAGTGAAAGTCCCATCAAAATCTGCCCAGCCGTTTCAGAAATATGCCGAAGCAAACAAACAGTCAAACGGACTACCATTTTCTTCGTGATTTGGACAATTTTCTACGTGATAAAAAGTTTTCTTCTCGGGAGGCAGCACAAAATGCTATGTGTTAGTTAAATCTAGATCACCAGAGTTCTATCGCAAAGGCATAAATGACCTTCCTATTAGATGGCAGCAATGTATAGATAATAATGGTAATTATTTTGATTAAATAAAATATATCAGTGTTGTTCAACCTTTTTCATGATGCGATCGCCCTGGTATGAAAAAATATTTCGCGACCCCCCCGACCCTTCGCTTTTGTATGTGTATGTACAAATATTCATTCCATACGACGTTTTTATGCATCTCCATAATTAGGATTGGGATATGAGTACATAATATAGTACGTAAAACACATTATTTTACAATTACATACATCGAATACGTCGCCAATTGATAACTAACGCAATTTACGCACATAGGTGTGTACATACGACCAAGATGCCGGCCGTCCGGCACACAGAACACAATTACTCACGGAGAAGAATGACAACTCCATACAAAAAGAGTGACGCAAAAATACAAGACAACTGACGCCATCTGCTGGTAGCCCCCATGAAACTATACGCACGTTTATACGCTATAGCGTATATATATATATACATCACACTTTTTTGTGATATAAATAATATTATTAAGATTAATAATTTTACTATGGTACTGTTTTACAATAATAAAATAAACTTAAAGTTTATTATATTTAGTAAAACTAGTACAGTATGTCGCTATAAAACCCAATTGTCTTACTAATGTATATTTGGAAAAAAACGAATACTTATCAAAAATATTTTATTATGACAATAATTAATAAAGAATAACATTTTTAACACATTTTCTGGCACAATCTAGAATGGAAATATAGGTAGATCTATAAATTAATGATCTTACTTAATTAAATATATGTTAAGTTGATGGAATGTATTGACACTTCATGTTTGTAAAACCTGGTTTTGGAAATCTAAAGTTTTGTGTCAGGGTGTCTGCCGATGGGCAGGCAAAGAACCACATTTAATACATTTTCTTTTGTTCTCTTTCATTGTTCACTCACAAACGTTGATCACAAATAATTAAAACTAGTTAAGTCACTATCTCATATGATTCACAAAACTAAATTAATCTAAGCACTGAAAAATGGAGGAACCGAAACTCAACTCAACGATATTTGGCGAGGATAATTCAGTTAATATGAAAACTCAAAAGATAGGATTTACATGAAATAATAAAGCCGAACGAATTACGAAAGCAACGGCAGACATTTTTCTTGAAACAATTTAAAAGTCCGGACCATAGAGTATAGACTTTATACATACCTGCATGGTGGGGTGCCCACTGCCCAGTAGTATTTAACAAAATTATAATTACTTAAACGTACATAATTTTAGGAAATGTATATACATTTAATTATGTAATAATTAGAATACAAATTTTTGGTAAATTCTAGCTATACAAAATTATAAAAACTTCTAAAGAAATTTAAAAACTCGTATATATTGGCAACCCAACTCTAGCCCCCATGCGACAAATGACGAGAATAAAGTTGACCGCCCCTGGTCCGGCAAGTGTGGTGGCTAGCTTGCGAGTTGTTGAGAGTGAACGAGCAAGCGGGACACAATGAGCGTTGCGGGGGGGAGGGGCGTCGCGGGACGAAGCGATACTCACTCAGTTCACGTCGACGGTTCAATTGTTTGACGACGGTAAGACATTGTTTTTACCTTTTAGTAATAATTACGCATTTGAAGTGATTTGTACTAATTTAAAATGGATAAATTCCTGAAAAGATCAACAAAACCGTCAAATTCTGGTGAGAGTAGTGGAAGTAAAACAAAGAAAAAACGTCTTTATGACGACAATTATTTGAAATTCGGGTTTACTGTGATTAAGAATAAACCACAGTGCGTTATTTGCTTTGAAACTTTATCAAGCGAAAGCATGAAACCATCGAAGTTAATACGCCACCTCAACACAAAACATCCAAATGAAAAAAATAAGCCCGTGGAATTTTTTGAGAGAAAATTACAAGCTCTTCAACATCAAAAAACTGGTATAGCACAAATGTCCAATCTAAATGAGAAAGCGTTGCTTGCTAGTTATCGAGTAGCTTTTCGTGTGGCTAAAGCAGGAAAACCTCACACTATTGCCGAAAATTTGATTTTACCCGCGGCTTTAGATATAGCAGAGATTATGTTTGGGAAACAAGGAAAAATTAATGGAAGAAATACTATTTTGCAAAGCGCTTCCCATAAATACTACAGGCCAGTGCTTGCATAACATGTTCCTTGAAGCTACGCAAGATATGAATATCGATTGGGCAAATAAATGCATTGCTATTTGCAGCGACGGAGCAAAAGCGATGACTGGTGCGAAGAGTGGATTTATTGCTAGGCTGAAAGAACAGATGCCAAACGCTTGTTGGGTGCATTGCTTTCTCCATCGCCAAGCTCGTGCGGCCAAAACCTTACCACAGGAATACAGCCAAGTTCTAAATATTATTATAAAGATTGTAAATTCTATTAAAGGCAAAGCGTTGCAGACACGATTGTTTCGGATTATTTGTGAAGATATGGGGGCACTCCACCAAAATTTACTTTTCCATACGGAGGTTAGGTGGTTGTCAAAAGGCAAAGTACTGACCAGAGTTATGGAACTTCGTGCTGAACTTTTAATATATTTACAACAGGGAAAGTCAGAATACTCTGAATTCATTTGCGACTCGGAATTTATTTTGAAATTAGCTTTTCTTTCTGACTTATTTGAGCATTTAAATATCTTGAATAAAAGTCTTCAAGGGCGGGATGAAAATATCATCACGGCAAAAGACAAAATACATGGCTTTACAAAAAAAATTGACTTGTGGTCGTCGTCTATAAATCAAAATAACTTTGATTCATTTTCGTCGACAAAATCTTTTACTGAAGAAATCGGATGTGAGATAAACATCAAGGCATATATACCTGGTATGAAAATGGTGTTAGATAATTTGAAAGACGAACTGTGGCATTATTTCTCAGTGCAAGAGTGCTTTTGGCGGTGTCTATTGACATCGCCAACGCATTCAACACCCTACCCTTTGACACAATCTTGGAGGCGCTGAGATTCCATGAAGTGCCGGCGTATCTGCGCAGACTGGTAGGGGATTACCTGTCTGGTAGGTGCGTCGTGTATCCCACGGCTAGCGGCTGGGTAAGGAGGAGAGTGGAGTGTGGTGTTCCACAGGGCTCTGTCCTGGGCCCACTCCTGTGGGACATCGGGTACGACTGGGTTCTCCGCGGTGCGAATTTCACGGGCGTCGACGTTACGTGTTACGCCGACGATACCGTCGTTACCGCGCGTGGTCGTACCTTTTCAGAGGCCCGCATACGTGCGGTTGCCGGAGTCGCCCAGGTCGTCGCTAGGATCCGACGTCTCGGGCTCGAAGTGGCCCTGGAGAAGAGTGAGGCTATATGCTTTCACGGGCCACGGCGAGCCCCTCCACCCGGATCTAGCTTAATGGTCGGAGGAACTTCCATCTCTGTCGAGGCGAATATGAGGTACTTGGGCCTTATCACGACAGCAGATGGAATTTCAAAGAGCATTTCCGGCGCCTAGTGCCGAAGTTGCTCGGAGCCGCGTGGGCGCTAAGTCGTCTCCTCCCAAACGTGGGTGGGCCGAGCGCTGGTTGTCGACGCCTATATGCGGGCGTCTTGCAGTCCATGGGGCTGTACGGCGCGCCGATATGGGCGCGCCGTACAGCCCCGTACAGCAGCTTTGACGGGAGAAAACGTGGCTCTCTTGCGACGTCCGCAGAGAGCTATGGCGATCAGGGCCGTCCGTGCGTATCGCACTACCTCATACGAGGCTGCGTGCGTACTGGCGGGCTCTGCACCATGGGACCTGGAGGCAGGTGCCCTGGCGTACTTCTGGCGAAGGAGGAGAGCAGAAGCCGAAGAGGAGGTCTCTGATGATGACGAGGCTGAGGGAGACGAGGGGAGCTTACGGAGGCTCATGAGAAGGCGAGTGCTCCGCGAGTGGAAGGAGCGGCTGGATGAGCCGAGTGCGGGTCAGCGCACGGTGTCGGCCGTCGGTCCAATCCTGGAGCATTGGGTGGATCGACGGCACGGTATAATCACCTTCCACCTTGCGCAGATCCTGACGGGGCATGGCTGCTTTGGAAGGTATCTGTGGAAGGTGGCAGGAGCGGAGGACTCGCCAGGGTGTCATCACTGTGGCAGCAGTGAAGACACTGCAGACCACACCTTGGCGGAGTGCCCAGCTTGGGCAGAGGAATGGGCGCCACTTATCGCGGACCTGTCGCTCCCTGCGGTCATCCGAGCGATGACTGACAGTGAGAGCGCATGGCAGGAGGTCCTCTCGTTCTGCGAGGTAGTGATGTCGCAGAAGGAGGAGGCGGAGCGGGAGAGAGAGCGCACTGGCGCCTCTTCCCGCAGGAGAGCACGGCGGCGACAGGCGGTGGCACCGCCGTGAGGGACCTGTGCGCGGCCGATCGGGGGATCCGCCGCGCGCCTTTAAGGTCCAGGCTATAAGGCACCCTTGTGTGTTCAGGGTGCCTTAAGCGGAGTAGGAGGGGGGGATGTCGACCCCCCTGCCTCCAGAGGAGAGTGCCAGATGGCACACCGTTGTGGCCCGGTGCGGAGGTCAATAGCTCTCACGCCGGGTCAGCCAGACGACGAGGTGAACACCGCTGGGGTTTAGTGGGTAGAGTCTGCGTCCACCTTACCACCTTCTTGGGCGCAGAGAGTCCCACATAACCTCCGGGCCCCCCCGGACCCGGTGGTATGCCTAAACGCATTCCCCAGCGAAAACAAAAAAAAAAAAAAAAATCATCGTTATGTTGAAAATTAATTTCAACTCGACTAACAGCCGGTGTAGTTTTTCCGCCATATTGAATATTTTTGTTCAATTCCAACAGCTAGCTTTATCTGGAACACGTGCAAATACAACGCAAATAAACGTTAGGGCTATGTTATGTTAGAAAACTACATCATCATCATGAGCTCTTTATTTATGCTGGACAGATAAACTGGCGGACGAGCTGTCTGGTGAGCGGCCAACGTCACCCATAAACATAAACAAGTTCATATGGGACAGCCAAGTCAATATTTCCCCACCACGGTTCAAGCCTTGTCGTGGTGGTGGGGCTCAGTAGCCTAAAGTGGGCCCAGCACCTTGGGTGAAGCCAATTGAGCCGAGGCCGCTCCTCTTTGTACCCCTCTTATAAGAAAAGCAGATAAAAGAGCAGGGGGGACAAGGAGCGAGAATGGGAACCTCACCCCATTGCACTGACCCGACGTTGGAAGAGGTTGTTATGTGGTTCGGGACAACCCATCTTCGGAGGTGGCGTCGGTCATTTGGGGGACTAACTAGCCGTCGAGGTGCCCTGTTGCTCAACAGATCCGGGGCACCTCAACTAAGGCGATATGGTGGCACTCGCCGGGTTTTAATGGTAGAGCTGCGTTCACGTGCGTGTTATTGATGTCGCTTATCACTTACCATCAGGTGAAACGATTGTCCGTTTGCCCCCTTTTCTATAAAAAAACTATCTTACAAACTGTCAGGTTCAAACCCACAATCTTTACAATCCCAGCCAGCCAATAACTAACACGTAAAAATGTAAAAAAAACTGTGATCATTCCCTTTTTTGACTTTGACATTATAAGTTCAAAAATATACTGAAACATTATTACATTTTTTTGATATCGCTGGGAAAGTCTTATGGATGCAGCCAGGGTCTTCGAGTAGACCCGATGTGGGACTCACACCTGGGAGTGCCCACCCTAAAACCTCTGCGAGCGCCTTCAGCCGCTTTTTGAGGGTCCCGGCTATGCAGGCAACATACAGGATCACTTCAGTGACAGGCTGGCCCCGGCGAAGGTCAGACTACTCCTCGTAAGGGGGAACTGCCCGGCCGATATTAGGCAGTCCCGACGACGCCGTGCCATACAGACCCATGTTCCCATCCTGAGCCCAAAAACATTATCGCATGACATAACGACATATTACAAAAAAATCAATTCTTCATTTTTGTTTTTTTTTTACCTTACCTTTACGTGAAATTATTAAAACGTTAATGTCAGCCTGTACACGAACGGAAGGAATTACTGTTCGAAAACAATACGGTCAAAGACTCTCATTTCGGTACAGTCATCTGCACAACATGTTCAAAAGGAATTTCCATTTATTATTATTATTTTCGATAAACAATGTTTTGAATGCAAATTTTGTGTTAACATACATAATATTTATTTATTTCTGTTTAAAATTGGTCAATTTTATAATTTGATGGAATAAATACTAAATTTTAAAATAGAAAACAGTGTGTGTGTGTACTTATGCACACGCGTTAGAAGTTATACTCCTTAAAGAAAAATACATAGTACAATTTCATTACACTGTAACCTTTTTGCTTATTGTGTAGATAAAAACTATATCTTCTTCTGAAGTCTATACTGGCATTATGTGAAAATTGTTATAAAAAAATGTTGACTATAGCTACCTTCAGGGTGTCGATTTTTCGTGACGGTGTCGCGCGCATCGTAAAAAATTACTCTCATCATTATTTCCTAACGCGACAAAATAAGTATAACTTCAAAAAGATAAACATAATGTCTTAAAAGAAATGTACGAGTGTCTTGTTCACGGCAACAAAAGGGAATGAGCAAGGCATTTGTAGACAATGTCTAATTATCAAGCTCCGAGAAACAAATATTATCAATATGTCGGGGGACAACTCATACACGGCCATCTGATCCCAAACTAGGCAGAGTCACCAACCAGACAACTGATATATAAGTACTTATACATATATTTCTAAATACATACATATTATAGATAAATTACACCCAGACACAGAACAAATGATCATGCTCATCACACAAACATTTGTCCCGGGTGGGGATCGAACCACTAGTGATGTTTGGTTTTAAATAATTTTAAAAGTGAAAATGACAATTTAACCGACTTCTAAAAAGTAGGGGGTTCTCAAATAGATGTGTATATGTTATTTTTATTTACATTTAATTTAAAATCTGTCTTAAAAATAAATAAAATAAAAAAGATTGAGATAATTTATTGACAGAAAGACAATTATTTGGGATGCCATTTCACCTTTTCACCACAAGTATACATAAGTATCATCGAGACTAACCATATTGCGTCCTAAAAAGGACATATTAAATGGGTTATGTAAGATATAATATATAAATATTACAATACTAATATACTCGTTTCATGGGCGACGCTTACCCTTACAATAAGGCACGCAAACAAGCTATTCCAAGTCCACGCAAAACTGAAATATTATAAAAAATCTAATGTATTAAAACAAATTCAATCACCTTACCACTTTTGTCGGTGACTGTACACGGCATCTGACAGGTAATTCCGTTCCTAAGTAATACTCACTCCGTATATCCGATGACAGACAGACAGACTGACAGGGGTGAGGCTGCTGATCAATTACACGCGACAGCTGTAATGATTAGGATTACGTTACTAGATGCCAGGGCTTTGTCTCTGATGATCATCATCAGACAGAATTTACTTCTGGTGAAATTAAACCACTTATTATGACCACCGTCGAAACTTTGTGAGATGTAAATTTAGTTTTATTTATTCAAACTATTGAAAACGAGATATTTGACTTTGCGTTCATTGAGGGAGGCCTATGTTCACCACCCCACCGTGGTTCAGGCCTTGACGTGGCGGTGGGGTTCAGTAGCCTAGGGTGAGCCTAACACCTTGGGCGAAGCTAATTGAGCCGAGGGTGCTCTTTATACCCCTCCTATAAGGGGAAAAAGATCAGGGGGCAAGGGGCGAGGACGGGAACCTCACCCCATTGTTATACTATCCCGACGTTGAGAGGGATTGTTGCGGGATAACCGCTCTGTGGAGGTGGCGTCGGTCCACTGAGGGACTGACTAGCCGTCGAGGTGCCCTGTTTGTTCATTAGATCCGGGGCACCTCACCAAATGTAGCATTGGTGGCACTCGCCGGGTTTTTGTGGGTAGAGCTGCGTCCATCTCACCACCTTACGGGTGCAGCGAGTCCTACATACCCTACATTTCCCGGCGTTAAAGAAAAAAAAGGCCTTTGTTTAGCAAGGTGGACCGATAGAGGCTGATGATGATGATGATATGACACCATAATTTCTACCTAATCCCGTGAACAAAGATTTCGTAGATGCCGAAATATCGAACCCCGAGAAATAAAAATGAAAAACATTAAAAACGTCTTATTTTAAATAGTTTCAATACTGCCAATGTTAATTTAAAATCTTTGTATGTTTTTAAATAAAGTTTGAGTAATCATCATCATCATTTCCTATCCATCTAATAAACATAAGGTTCTATCAATGAACGCTAAGATCAAAAATCAATATCAATTTTTTTTATTCAAAATAGTACAAACAGTATCTTTTTGAACGTCAATTGAATCTACCACCGGTTCGAAGGCTAGCCCACTGAGAAGAACCGGCGAAACAAACTCGGTGGAAGACGGCTTATGCCTCCCAGTGGTTCGGATGTTAGCGCGCTCAAATGTATTTATTTCTTATATTTTTTTATTAGATATTATATTTACCAGATATTATTTAGGCAAAAGATCTGACATATAAATAATTTCTTTGTATCTAAATAATATATTACTTATACGGTACTTTGCACAATAAAGTATATTATTATATTATACACGTAGATTCATTATTCTAAGTATTTTATGAGAGGAATTGTTTGTTATTTATTTCTCCCACGCGCCGTTTAGTACATCAGAGCTTCTCAAACTACATACAATAATATAGCTTATGTATCTGAATAACACATAGGCTATACTTTATTTCTTTAGTTCCAAGGGAATGGAAAGTACGCGGGTGAAACCCCGGGGCGCTGCTAGTTAACATATAATTTTCGAATAGAGATATTTTTCATTTATGGAGCCCGATATTTCGGAGTTGACTTATGGACATCTCGGAACGATGAACAAGGCATTCGTAGTAAATGCTGAAATATCGACGTACGCGAAATACAAAATAATATCGTGGTAAGTGTTTTAGTAAGTTATCCTTTTTCTAATATTTTGTTTTAGACATTTTATTCATACACCTTAGATGGCTAGGCGGGTTTTCTAGGAATCTGTAATTATAATAGATAGACAAACCATAGAGTAAAAAAAAACATTTATTTCATGTTAATCACCCGTATAAGTACAATATTAAAATTGAAATGATATAAATAATACCCAATACTAAAATTAAATATTAATAGATATAATTTCGAAAAGAATTACAAATTAAAAATAAAAAATTTAAATACATGTATGTTACATAATTACTTAATAATTAATTATAAAATTTAAAAGGACGTTATAACTTCCTCTCCGGCTTTGGCACTGCAATAATATGTAAACTGCAGCAGTGCCTATAATACGGACAATCTAGCCTGGCCGCAATCAAGAGCTACTCTTGATTGCGGCCAGGCTAGACTGTCACAAAATATATTTTTTTCGTAAAGAATAAAAATAAATTGCACACTTTGGGAACATCTGCCCTATTATATACTGTCGGTTCAATAAAAACGTTATGGCAGGTAAAGCCGTTGAATGGAGTTATTGTTAGTAATCAAAAGGAGATAAATAAAATCGTCATCATCAAGAACCCTTCGCTCATTTTGACTCCTTAAACAGATATCTCCTAAACATAGTGTATCATGTAGATTTTTTAAGGTATATATGGTTCAGGCCTTGTCGTGGCGGTGGGGCTCAGTAGCCTAGGGTGAGCCCCGCTCCTTGGGCGAAGCTAATTGAGCCGAGGGGGCTGTTTGTACCCCTCTAATAAGAAGAGAAGAGATCTTTTGGGACAAAAGAACTTTTGTCCCAAAAGAGCGAGGGCAAAGGGCGAGGACGGGAACCTCACCCCGTTGGGAGGAGATATTCTGTGGTGCGGGACAACCCCTCTGTGGAGTCGGTCCCTTGGGGGACTGACTAGCCGTCACTGTGCCCTGTTTGCTCATTAGATCTGGGGCACCTCACGAAAGGCGGCACTGGTGGCACTCGCCGGGTTTTAGTGGGTAGAGCTGCGTCCACTTACCATCTTTCGGGCGTATCGAGTCCCACATACCCGCGTGGGGAGACCCACTCCCTGACGCCTCCCACTGAGGCAGGATGCCTCAGACATTTTCCGGTGTTACAAAAAAGTATCGTTCTTCAAAATGACAAAACAGAACCCTTGCGAGATCACTTCGTTACCCGTATGTATATTTGTTTGCCAAGCCCAAACGCATAGTCTGAGTAATCCCTTGATATAAAATTATGAAATGCTTGAAGCTTCCTTAAAAAAACTTTATTACGGAACCTTCTATTCGCGAGTTAAGCTCACTCTTGACTGTTTTGTGTATAGAATAGGCAACCTGGCACCGAACCACTTAGTAAGTGGTCAACGTTGCCCATACACGTACACCTTAGATTAATGTATATTTGAATTTGTGACTGAAAAAGTAGTTACAAAACATACATGACTATTCGAATATTTTGATAATTTATATATTATACTAGCTGTTGCCCGCAGCTTCGCCGGATAAAAATAATCATCATCAATCCGTATACGGATTGATGATGATTATTTTTATAGCCTAAGTTACTCCTTATAACATCAGATCTTTCAGTGAAAGTCCCGTCAAAATCGGCCCAGCCGTTTCAGAGATTAGCCGGAACAAACAGACAGACAGACAGACAGACAAAAATTGTAAAAAATGCTATTTTGGTACATATACCAATAAAAAACATATGATACATAGCAAGGGTCGCCTTGTCGTATTCGACAACGGCGACCCTTGCTATGAGTTCCTTTGTTGGAAACGAACGTGACTTGCAAACCCTATCTTCGCTTTAAACATCTTGTCACACTGTGCGCATTAAAGAGACCCAGAACTATTGTAAGTATAATTGTAGGAGGGCTTTGGACGGGTTTTCCGTATCAGACGCTTGGCATCTAGGTCTTCGAGACGCGACTCTTCAAACTTCTCGAGTCCTATCTGAACAGCGGCACGCCATTCCGGCTTCATCGGGGCAAGCTCCTTCCACTTGTCTGGGGAAAAATCACATGCGGTCAGATGGCGCTTGAGCACGTCCCTGTATCGCAAGAATTGCCCGCCTGGGTTCCGTTTCCCACGTTGCAGTTCTGAATAGAACACGGATTTTGGCATTCTGGAATCTGGCATACGTAGAACATGCCCACACCATCTGAGCTGACACTTCATCAGCATGGCTTCCATACCGAGCAGTTTGGTACGCCGCAGAACCTCGGTGTTTGGAACACGATCTTGCCATTTGATGGGAAGGATAGAGCGAAGACACCTGAGATGGAAGGAGTCTAATTTTCTTACATCCTTTTTATATAGGCACCAAGTTTCTGCAGCATACAGCAGAATGGGGAGTACCACGGCCTTGTAGACAAGTATCTTGGTCTGCAGGTTTCCAAACACGTTGGTTAAGACCACCAAAGGCGGCGGCTGCTTTGGCAATATAATGTAATAAATGTAAAAAACATATGCCATGTATACATCGATGTGCATTTAATAAAAAGCGGTTATTTTAATATTAC
This sequence comes from Helleia helle, assembly GCA_963853865.1. Taxonomy (NCBI): domain Eukaryota; kingdom Metazoa; phylum Arthropoda; class Insecta; order Lepidoptera; family Lycaenidae; genus Helleia; species Helleia helle. The sequence goes on from OY971436.1 coordinate 6,960,762, forward strand.
AAACAGACACTCCAATTTTATTTATCTGTATAGATTAAAAAGACTACCGAGCCACAAAACTCTCATACTGTCTGTGACCCATTGACAAGAGAGAACTTTAAAAATCGATGTCGATAAAAGAAACAAACTTATTCGATTGTCTCTTTGTCCGTTTGTCTATCAAAATTTGTTTTTTACCCCTAGCTAGGATATTCGAAAAGAAAATAAGCGGTAAGTTATTGCAAGAATCCGCAAAAATGGAAAATACCACAATTTGCTTTCCCAAGATTTATAGGGTCCATAAAAATACTGACATTTTGCTAATAAAAAAGATAAAAAGCGCAATAGAAAAATATCACTATTATTCATCGCTAACTATTGCCCGCAGTTTCGCCTGCGCTAAGATTTACAGCCGTACCTGGAGTGATGATGATTATATTTTTATAGCCTAAGTTACTCCTTAATACATCAGCTATCAGCCAGTGAAAATCCTGTCAAAATCAGCCTAGCCGTTTTAGAGATTAGCCAGAACAAACAGACAGACAAACAGACAAAAATTGTAAAATATTATGTTGTTCGGTTGTCTGTAAAGTCGGTTTACTGACGATAGTTGAACGTGACAACGTCATAAGAAAATGGAAAGCCTCAGAGCGAGGTAACGCCGCATACGTCATGTTTTTTCGTTCGTGCAGCCGGCTCCATCGAATTATAAGACGTTGTCACGTCAAAAGCAATTTTAATATTACAAACATACACTCCAATTTTATTTATCTGTATATATGAGATTGGGCCTACCTTGGCTTTATAAAACTGTTCACACAATTTTCGTGTGAATTTTGTGATATGTAGGTATTCTGACATTTATCACTTTTTTTAATTTCTGGCTGTGTCTTTCTTTAAATCAAGGACGCTTGGATATTTATGAAGCTTAGCAAAAAGCAAGAATATTATGTTTTTAAATCTAATATTATAATGAGGTTTTTATAAGTAATATCTGGATCTATTGAAGTGATTTTGATTTTTACCATTAGAACGCCACATTATTTGCAAGTCACAGGCTATATATATAATCATCATACGTCCGGAAACGTCCTTAAATCTAAGTTAACACGGGCAAAGCTGCGGGCAAAAGCTAGTAATATATAAATCGGGCAGCAGTTACATAACGTTCGCTGATATCATGTACTATTGAAATTTTATGTCAACAGTAATAGCTGGCTGTCCCAGAATGCATTTGGGTTGAATAAATATCTTAAAATTTATTCTACAGTTCGTGAATTTTACGTCGGAAAACATCAAGATTGCCAATTTTAGTGTTCAATGTTCTTATGAAACTGGAAAATATTTCCTACGCTTCCGAAGCTCTTGAATGAATGAATGAATTATTCTTATTGTGCACACAGACAAAAGTACATAATACGAGTTACATAATATTCTTCTGATAATAATAATAATATCTATGGATGCTTTCACACCACGTCAATCTGGTCCCGTGGTAAGTTCTCGAAGCACTTGCTTTACGGGTACCAGACAACCGAAATATATTTAATACTTTTATACTATACATAGTATATTTAAGATTTTTTTTATATAATACACATATTTAATACACATCTATGACCCAGGAACATAGAAACCTTTTTGTTCTCTGGCGGTATTCGAACCCGCTACCTCCGGCTTGAGCTCCAACGTGCTAGCCGTTGTACCATTGAACAGAGGTGGTCAAATTCTGATAATATAAATTGTCCTAAGGTTTAACGTATCGGGCTACCTGAGATCGTATCAAAGGGTCAGTTTTATAATACTTGGATAGGCGTTTGCCTATGAAGGCGAGCCACATGTTGGTAAATGGTCGACGTCGCCCATGAACATAAACAAGGTAGGCTAGCCTAGTTACCACAGAACTATATCAAGATAGAAGTAAAGAGTTCCGTAATTTGTATGGGGACCGAGCGTGTAACATTTTGTGTAGGTACGATGACGTCACGAGTGTAATTTAGTGATGTGAAACACATAAGCCGCGCGAAAATAATTCAAAAGCATCGATTCACAGATCGATTACCTATAACATGGCACCGATTTTATCAGTAGTATTGTTCAAATAAACTGTTTTATGATAGCGTGCTATGGACGATAAACTATATTTTTATACATTGAGTAGCTATATTATAGACTATATTATAACGTGTAATCATTTAATAGCTTGTTTTTTTTATTATTGATAATTAAAATGTTGATTTGATCAGATAATATAAATAGGGCGCCGACCGTCCACTGGCGCCCTTATTATTAGAGGGATTGTAATTTCTAATAAACCAATCAATTTCTTTAAAGTCATCAGTGATAATAGTTGTAGTTCTTCTGATTCAAATTTTGGTTTTTGTCACATAGTGTCATTTTGCTTATTTTTAGCTTAATCATCTAAACGGCAAACGGTGGCCACTTTTTTTATTTAAGTAATTAATCCAAAAATACGGAATATAAAACTAAATCACATAATTCAATAATAATTGGAGAATGAATAGGCCTACAAATAATCACTGGTGGATTGTAGACAAATTAACTGGTTTATTAAAAAACACAATCCAAAATATTTTAGGTGTTATACTTCTTTTAGCGCGTTAGGGAAAAATGATGAGTCACGAAAAACCGAAACCCTGAAGTTAGCTATAGCTAACTTCAGGGTTTCAACATTATTTTATATAACAATATTCACATAATGACAGTATAGACGTCAAAAGAAGATATAGTTTTTTAACTACACAATAAGCAAAAAGGTTACAGTGTAATGAAATTGTACTATGTATTTTTCTTTAAGGAGTATTACTTCTAACGCGTGTACATAAGTACACACACACACACACTTTTTTATATAAGCATCATTCGGAAAACTGAAATAAACTTGTAATATAGAAGTAGCCATAACCAGTTAGAAAACAATACATAACCTGTTTCTCAATATTTGCTTTGCATTAAAAAATGCTAACAATAAAGGTTTATTATTTTTATTTTATATGTTACATACATTACATTATAGCTACATAATAATATAAAATGAAATTATCATTTCCTCTGCTTTCGAAATAGATTTTAATCGAGTAAGAAAATCGTAGTGTAGGTACAGCACTTTTGACAGAAAAAATGAGAAATCGTCTTCAACGTGACCTGACAGTTTTAATAGCATATTTTACATCGCTGGTTTTGAACGCCCGCCAAGTCTGGCTCATCAAATAAAAGCTGCAATGGAAAACTAGCGTTAGACACAATCGCCCGCTACTGTTTTGATAAAAATAGTAAAATCAATGGTTTTTTAAATTAATAACAGATTTTTTAGGACAAATAGTACTTACTGGAAAGGAAATACCTCCATTAACAGCTCCAATTTTACTGGTAGTGTTTAGACAATTAATTATTGAACAACGAGTCATTTTGTTTTAAAAACCTTACGTCGCATGCTGACCGCGGTCGGGAGTATACTAAAGTTCGCGGCCATGAATGGAGACGTCGAGTCGTCTTTTTGCCACGCGAGGTACATACACTCTTTACTTCTATCTCGATATATTTCTGTGCTAGTTACCGCTGACGATCTTTGCTAAACAAGAGTAGCCGTGGGAACGAGTGGTGGGGCTAGCCCGTAAATAAATTTCTATTGAATTTCTCTTCAGATATGTAAAGTTACAATTAAATGTAAAGTTTAATTATAATTGTCTTTTGTAGTGTTTGAAGTTTCATCAAATTCTATTTCCTTAACAAACATCCTTACTTACAAATGCTGCCGGTATATTTAACCTAGCTGTTCCCCGCAGCTTCGCCCGCGTCAACTTTGATTATTATTTGCCGTATCCATACATTTCAACATAGCCGTATCTTTATATATATAATTCTTCTGTACGTGTGTATGTCACTGAACTTCTAAGGGGCTGGACCGATCTTGATGAATTTTTTTGTGTGTGTTCAAGTGGATACGAGAATGGTTTAGATGCACAAAATAATAATAATGACAATAATATATATTTAAAAATTTTGTACAGGACACTCCTAAAGAGTTAGCGGTGGGAGGGAAGCGCTGTGCCGCGCTCCACCACCATCCACCACCACCATCCACCAACACCATCCACCACCACCATCCACCACCACCATCTTGCTCCTGAGACATATTAAGATGTTAAGTCTCGGTGGTAGTAATTACACTGCCTTTCTTACCCTTCTCTCCGAAATACAGCAAAGCTGTTTCACGGGAGAAACAAGCAGGATGGTGGAACCCATGCCACCGCGCCGGGAACGTGGCACAGCGTATCCCTTCCACCGCTAACTCTTTAGTAGTACCAGTAGGTATGCGCTGCCGATGAAGTAGTAACTTTATCTATTTATTTAAGGAAAGGAAGGATTTTTCGGTTTTAAGACGGGTGAATCTACGGTTTAGCTATATAAAATATCCAATATTTGACAGTCATTTTGTTTACGCATTTTTTTGCGATCGCCCTGTGTTATTGTTGTTCTAAGCGATTGATACAAATATATTTTGTATTTAAAAAAAAACTAGCCTTAGTTCTGTTTGGAGGCTCAATTGATTAACTTTTGATTGAAAAAATAGATCTATAAAAGCCTTTCAATGGTTTACCGGTAATACTCTGAGTGGTCACAACTTCGATTACCGACACCAGTAGTTTGTACAAAATATTTATAATTTCAATAAGTTACCAGTAGTATAGTTTACTATATAACTTACTTTAAAAATAATACCTATATTTTTATCTCTCACTTAATTTATTTATATCAATGATTATTTTACATTACAAGACGTAATGAAAAGTAATCATTAATTTGATGATATAGGTAAGCTTACCTTTATGCTATCGCTTTCGAATAGTCACTGTTATTAAATTAGTAAGTACATACCTATTAGTAAATATAAAATAAATAATGATATTGGTTAAACTGGATAGGATGTTCGAACGGTCCAAAGATGCGTGTAGCTAGGGATCAGTTGTCTTTCCCCACCATGGTTCGAGCTTTGTCCTGGTGGTGGGGCTCAGTAGACTAAGGCGAACACAGCTGGGCGAAGCCAGTGAAGTGATGTGAACTGAGGGGGCTGTTCTTTGTACCTCTTTTATAAGAAGAGGGGACAAAAGAGTAGGAGGGGACAAGGGGCGAGGATGGGAACCTCACCCCATTGAACTGTCACAACGTTTTGAGCGGTTGTTTTGTGGTGCGGAATAACCCTTCTGTGGAGGTGGCGTCGGTCCCTTGGAGATTGACTAGCCGTCGAGGTGCCCTGTTTGCTCAACAGATCTGGGGCACCTCACTAAAGGCGGAATTGGTGGCACTCGCTGGGTTTTAGCGGGTAGAGCTGCGTCCACCTTACCATCTTTCGGGCGCAGCGAGTCCCACATACCCGCCAGGGGAGTCCTAAGAGCGTTTCCTGGCGGAAAAAAAGGGATCAGTTATCTTTGCGATTTCGATCGATCAGGTTTGCATCAGATCGTAGTCTGATATATGGTGATAGCGTAAATAAGAAATGCAAAGTAATCATTGTTATGATCATTTAATGAATATGCAAGTGGCGTGATACTTTACGCACTACATCCATCACAGGTCGTATCGTGGGACGCGAGTGTCGGAGTCGTAATTGAAAATAATCCAATTACGCCGCTCTTTGTCAAGGGGAGTACGATTTATATGAGTTTAATATACAGCTTTGATTTGGTGAGCGTGTCAAATATACAAGAACTCGTAAAAATCTAATGTAACGTAAGTCATAGCAATAATTGGTTGCGTAGAGCTGAATATCGAACTCTTATTTTGTCTTACTAAAAGAATAATAAGGTAATATTTGTGAGTTTGGATGTGCGAAGTATGCGATAAAGTCCTTAAATATGATTTAAAAAAAAAAGTATGATTACGTTGAAATTCGAACGTAAAAACAACTGAAAGTCAAACAATCGAATGTCATATACCTTTAACAATTAAAATGAAGACCTGTGTGGCTCAATGGTTAGCGCGTTCGCGCTCAAGCCGGAGGTAGCGGGTTCGAATCCCACCAGGGAACAAAAAGTTTTCTGTGTGGGTTATGGATGTGTACTCATTAATATGACTGTGTATTATATAGTAAAAATCTTAAATATATGTACAAAGAGTATAAAACTTTTAAATATATTTCCATTATCTGGTAACACGTAACACCATTTCTTCGAGAACTTACCACGGGACCAGATCGACGTGCTATAAAATGCGTACTAGTTGATATTTTCTTGCAATTGACATTTTAACACATGCGTAGCCTCTGCGTGCGCCGCGGTGGTGCCGCGCCTTAATAGTTATGTGAATAAGCGTAGATTTATTAGTACATATATGAATGTTTTACCAAATAAGAGTATATTTTGTAACAATTGGTTTTATTAAGGGTATATACTCAAACTCACCAAGAGGTACAGCCTCAAGGTGATACAAGTATATGCGCCAACCTCGACCCACTCCGACGACGAAGTAGAGGCAACTTACGAGGATGTCTCCAGGGCCTTACACAACACCTCCAAGGCTCACTTCAATGTTGTTATGGGGGACTTCAATGCCAAAGTAGGAGTACGAACAGGTATCGAATCGTGTTTAGGGCCACATGCTGTCGGCATTCGTAACCACAGGGGGCAAATGCTGGTCAACTTTCTCGAGAAAGAGGGGCTCTTTTTAATGAATTCATATTTTAAAAAGAAGCCCCACAGGAAGTGGACCTGGCAAAGCCCCGATACTGTGACGAGAAACGAGATAGACTTTATTATGACGGACCGAAGGCATGCATTCAGGGATGTCTCTGTGATCAACAGGTTCAAAACCGGAAGTGATCACCGACTAGTAAGAGGATCTATGAATGCAAGCTTTCAGCGAGAGCGAGACCGTCTAATAAAGTCTACACTCCGACCTGACTTCCGGCAAACTGTGGTAGGTTCCAAAAAATTCCAATTGGAATTAAAGAACCGATTCGATAGCTTTAACATATCGGAAACCACAATGGCAGTTGACGAGGCACTGGGTGCCGTGGTGGACTGCATGCGGGTCGTGTGTGAAAGGTTTTGTAGGAGAAAGCGTACTGGCAGGAAATCCAAACTCTCGGATGAGACGCTCGGTCTTATGAGGGAACGCAGAGCACACACAGACGCCACTTCTACAGATATAAAGCTTCTCTCGAAGCAGATCCGCAAACTAATACGCCGAGACCTTCGCTGCTCAAATACGCAACGGATTACCGAAGCAATTGAGCAGAATAGAGGGTCGAAGGTTTTTGTGGAAAAGCTCGGGAGAAGCCACCTGTCGAAGATTAGGACCGCTACTGGCGCGACCGTTTCTTCTAAGCCTGGGATCTTGTCGGAGATCGAAGATTTCTATGGCAAACTGTACGCGTCCCATGCTCCTCAACCTGATCCCCGAAACAACGATCCGCGTGCTAGCCTAACACGACACCTCTCCGGCGAGCTTCCGAACATCAGCCTAGATGAGGTTAGTCTGGCTCTTAAGCAGCTTAAAGGGGGGAGGGCTCCGGGGAGGGACGGAATTACGACTGAACTCCTTAAGGCAGGTGGCGAACCTGTTTTAAGAGAGTTACAAAAGATTTTTAATTTCGTCCTTCAACGGGGCATTTCCCCCAAGGAGTGGCATGGAAGTGAAATCGTTTTGTTTTTTAAGAAGGGTGATAACTCCCTTCTTAAAAATTATAGACCGATATCACTTCTAAGTCATATATACAAGCTGTTCTCGAGAGTCATGACGAACCACCTCACTAAAAAGCTCGATGGATTCCAGCCACCGGAGCAGGCTGGGTTTCGAAGAGGATTTAGCACCATAGACCACATTCACACTATAAGGCAAGTTGTACAGAAGACCCATGAGTACAACCAGCCACTGTGCCTTGCCTTTGTGGACTATGAGAAAGCTTTTGACTCGGTTGAAACCTGGGCTGTTCTGGAAGCTCTGCAGCGATGTCAGGTCGATTGGCGATACGTCGAAGTGTTGAGAGGATTATACGACGCCGCCTTTATGTCCGTTCTGGTTCCGGGAGGTCAAACAAGACCAATCCAATTGCATCGAGGAGTGAGACAGGGGGATGTCATTTCCCCGAAACTATTCACTAATGCTTTGGAGGACGTCTTTAAGACTTTAAACTGGACAAAATGTGGCATAAACATTAACGGCGAGTATCTCTCACACCTTCGTTTCGCCGACGATATCGTTATTCTGGCCGAGTCGTTGGAGGGCTTGCAGGAGATGCTGCACAGTCTAAATGAATCTTCCCGACGTGTGGGTCTTAGGATGAACTTGGACAAGACGAAAGTCATGTTCAACGAACACGTTCTCCCTAGGCCGGTTAACGTTGATGGCATAACTCTCGAAGTCGTGCAAGAGTATGTCTATCTTGGGCACACTTTGCAGCTAGGCCGACATAACTTCGAGAGAGAAACCGATAGGAGGATTCAATTGGGATGGGCAGCATTCAGGAAGCTTAGCCATATTCTCACGTCGTCTATACCGCAGAGTTTGAAGACGAAAGTCTTCGACCAATGCGTTCTCCCCGTGATGACCTACGGGGCTGAAGCGTGGCGTCTAAATATAGGACTGGTCCGCAAGTTTGCCGTAGCTCAACGTGCTATGGAGCGTGCTATGCTGGGTGTTTCTTTGACAGATAGGATTCGGAAGGAAAACATCCGTCAGAGAACTAAGGTAACCGATATCACGCAAAGAATCAGCTCGTTGAAGTGGCTGTGGGCTGGTCACACACTCAGAAGAACGGATGGCCGATGGGGCAATAAGGTTCAAGAGTGGAGGCCACGTTTAGGTAGACGAAGTGTTGGTCGGCCATTGACCAGGTGGGAAGACGATCTCCGTGCGGTGGCCGGTCCGTGTTGGATGCGAGTGGCAAGGGATCGGCCATCTTGGCGTTCATTGAGGGAGGCCTATGTTCAGCAGTGGACGGATAGAGGCTGATGATGATGATGATGATGATGATATGGAATTATACATTATTGATTACCAAATAGACACATGGTCCTCCCGAGTCTATGGTTGCTGTATCCAAAACGTCGGGCTTGTAAAAATATTAATAAACCGCGATAAAATCCGTAAAAATTGTTTCATAATAGCGAGTGGAATTTGCGTTTAGGAAGTAAAACATGTATAATTTTTTTTTTCTCAAAAATGCCCTTTATTAATTCGTGTAAGTGATCACATTTGTGATAGTGAACGAGCCTGAACTAATTAATACAATACCCTCGTCGCCAATCGATTGGTCCCTGATCAACCTGTCACAGGTGTTAATTAAGTCCACAATAGTGCAATGTGAATAAACATATGAAATAGTAGATTGTATCATAGGGGAGCATAAAAAAATTTTTGTTAAAAACACAAATTTAGTAAGGAATTTATATATGTATATTGATTTGTTTTGAATTTTATAAAATGTTATATTTTTATTTTATGAAATTTTATTGAATGCATGTTATTGAAATCTTAATATATATGTAAAAATGATTCTTTTTATTGAGGCAATAAAAGGCTTAATTATTATTATTATCATAGGGGAGCATAAAAATTTTTTTGTTAAAAACACAAATTTAGTAAGGAATTTATATATGTACTAGCTGTTGCCCGCAGCTTCGCCCGCGTTAACTTTTAAAATTTGAGGAGTTGACTTAGGGGTATGAAAAATAGATAGTAGCCGATTCTCAGACCTACTGAATACGCATATAAAATTTGGTCAAAATCGGTAAAGCCGTTTCGGAGGAGTACGGTAACTAACATTGTGACATGGAAATTTTATATATTAGATATTGATTTGTTTTGAATTTTATAAAATGTTATTGAAATTTTATTGAATGCATGTTATTGAAATCTTAATATATATGTAAAAATGATTCTTTTTATTGAGGCAATAAAAGGCTTAATTATTATTATTATCATAGGGGAGCAAAATAATATTTTTACGGCGAGGGCGCTTTTGAATCCAGAGCGAAGTGAGACATTCTAGAGAAGATATATAGGATTCTTTAGTAGAATCCTGAACGTAGTAAGGGATTCAAAGTACGTCGCCCGAGCCAAAAAAATATTTTGCCCCCGGTTTCTTTGACGCTGATCACTAAGATGTTCCAAATTCAAAAGTGCGCCGCAAAGATGATTGCGGCACACTTATAAAGATTAAAGAGGATTAAAAACTCATTCCTGCCCGCTAATAGTTTCTTATAGAAAACACCACCTTTGGTTGTACCTAAAGGCGAATCAAGTCGTCCTTTTCGAATAGATGGGATGGAAACATATAATATATTTGTCATATTGGATGTCTGGAAATCTGCAAGAACTCGATTTTACGCCATTTCCTGTTTGTTCCTTGCACGACCGCTAAATGGAACCAGCTGCCACCGCAGGGACTTTAAGAAAAGACCATACCCATATTTGAAAGGCAACGCACCTGCTAATGATGTAGGGGGTGTCTATGGATGTCGCTTGTCACTTACCACCAAGTTAAACGACTATCCGTTTGCTCTCTCTTCTATAAAAAATGTATCACTAATTTTTTTATGATTTATTAATAAAAAAAACATATTTTTAACAAAAATAATTTTTAAACTTATAATTTACTAGGTAGTCCCTGAGCTTTCATTAAAAAAATTAAACATTTCTATCAAGAGGACAAGCTGTTGCAGTGAGCAGTTGAAGCTTTAGACTACTGATGCCTATATACATCTGCAAAGAGGTTATGCAATGGGCCTCCGCAAACTGCACGTAACGTAACAGCATAGCTGTCACTTAACGCCGGTATTATACGAGCGAGAGGTACCACCCCGGTCGTGCCGATCCAAGTCGGCTGCATTGGAGCATAGCTCTACCTCTTACAAAATCTTATTTGAGTGTATTTGCTTTATTTGCAAGAATATGACAATTAACACAAAGAGCAAATAATGTTTGTAACGATGGCACATTACCAACATTATATCACACAATTCCGTTGATCCATCCATTATATCACACAATTCCGTTGATCCATCCATTATATCACACAATTCCGTTGATCCATCCATTATATCACACAATTCCGTTGATCCATCCATTATATTTTCACAGTTCGCACAAAGTTGTATATAACCTTTACGTTGGTATTTTAAATGGCTAAAGTTCTGTTACAGGTGTTGCAAGTTAACCTGACTTTCGACTTAGCAAGTTTGTAAATGCTTTTGAAATGTATTGTTGGGGTTAAACATATTTCAGTAGGGCTAGCACACGACAAAATTTTGTCTACCCTTTTCTTGTATTATTTCATACTGTTAATACGAGAAAAGGGATAGACAAAATTATGTCGTGCGCGCATGCTAGCCCTACAGGTCACAGTATATCCATTCTTATATTGTTTGGAAGAAACTTGGGTTCTTATGTTTAAACTGGCAATTTTGATGAGATGTCAAAGATTATTTATGCAAAAAATAGATTTCTAGAGAAAGAAGGCTAGGAAACTTATATAATGATATCTTTTTATAGCATAGGAGGGCAAACGAGCAGTCGAAGCCTTTTGGTGACTATCGACGACCATACACATCCGCACAACCAGACATTATGCAGATGCGTTGCCCTTCTTTTTCCTATCCCCCCAATGGGCCACCGAAAACTCACAAACACACGAAACGCTACCCACTACCGGACGCCAGGTCTCAGAAGATAAAAATGAATGAATACTATAATAAAAAAGTGTTAGTTATTTGTGATATATGACACGTGGTATATGGTGTTTTAGGTATGAATATGTTGACTTCATGTTTTTAAATGCAGTACGTATAGGTAAGTCAAAAAAAGTAAAGACTCAGAACCGTTTATGATGATTTTAAGACCAATCTTTCCAATATTTTTCCAGAGGGAGGGATGAGGTCTGGCCCTCATGATGATAGGTTAAATTCAACCGTAAAAGATTCGTCCACCGTATCGGATTTGACTAGTCCAAATCCTGCTGGCGATGAACCGCGCCCCCTGCAGGGCGCGGAGGTGGGTGTTCCCCTTTCGAATATTTCTTAAGTAAGCCATCTGCTCCCTTACTGTACCGATTGAGCTTAAAGGCCATCAGGCTGAAAAGTCTAGCCCTTCCGAAAAAAAAGCATATTTTTTTTGATGTGCCAGATTAAATATTTTTTATTAAAATACTGCTTAAATAACATCAATTTCAACTAAATTAGGTCTTGTCAGCCTCTTAACAAAATATAATAATAATAAAAAAATATCAGTGCATATTTTTGTCAATTAACATAAAATAGGCGAAAATTTTAGGGAGCTAAAATAAAAGAAGAAGTAGATGTCTTTCTACTATCGAGAAACAGAAGGGAAACAGTTGTATGTATGACAGGTATATTATTTGAATATATTATACTTATGTTGGAAGTACATAAATAAAATACATACAAATTGACTTGTTAAACTTTGTTTATTACTTTTTAAATGTCATAGTTGACGTTGATCACTTTCTACAAGGTAATATAAATTCGTTTGCCGATTTTCTCTTCTTTGTCTTTAGTTGAAACAGTAATATGAGACATAAAATTCCGAAACCGGTCAGTGACTTTTCACTGACGTAATCGCAATTGAACCAACCAGTGTACAGTACCGTCCCATCGGCCAATCACGATGGGACGTACTGTACACTACAGAACCGGCGCAGTGTCGAAGCACGACGGAATTTGTTTTCATACAAAACGTAACATTACCGTTCTATTCCGGTTATTGCTCGAAGGTTGAGACTATAGAGTTCAGTTTTATAATGAAAAACTCCAAACCTAAGTAGATACCCGAGCTGCTTGGGAAATAAAACAGTGTTGAAAATGTCACCCCCAAAGTGTCAAAAATAACATTTCTGTATAATTTATTCAACACTTGTACAGGCTACGTTGAGTGTCTACATTTATTTCATTATCCTTATTAACGCCTATATAAAATTCATTAATTTCGAAAGTACAATTTAAATATTTAAGACGTTAATTATTCTCGTCCAAAACATTCATTCATTTATAATCTAATTAAAGAGGCGTTAGATATTGAATATTACGAGTTCAGGTTTTTAATTAGTCCGGATTTCATTTGTTTAGTGTCAGCTAATCAAATATTTGTATACTAGCTGATGCTTCTGACTTGGCGTGTATTTCAATACTCCACAATCCACATCAAGATAGCCAATAAAGTTACTTTTACAATCGGTATCACTGTAGCGCAGTTGTTTATTGATGGGAGGAATCAAGCATATAACCGGATAGAGTAGTAATGTAAGCCTTAAAATATCGAAACTGGTCAGTGATTTGTCACTGACATAATAGCAATTAAATCAAACAGTGATCTGTAAGTACGTTCTATCGCCCAATCGGAGCGCAGAACCGGCGCAGCCTCGCAGCACAAATTTGGCGGAATTGGTTTTCATACAAAACACATAATATTACCGCTCTATTCTAGTTATATGTTCGATGGTGGGAGGACACTGTGCCGTACTCTCGTTTCATGGGTACTACCAACCTGCATTTCTTCCGTAGCAGCTTTGCTTGTTTCGGACAGCAGGGCAAGACAGGCAGTGTAATTACTGTCAGAGACTTAACATCTTATGTTGTAGGAAAGACAACACCTGAATGAGTTGCCTGGGCTAGTATCAGGTTGTTTACGAACATGGGTGACCTCGATCACTTTCCATTATGTGGCTCGGCGTGGATAGGCAAACGGGCAGACGAGCTACGACGACTGACTTGAAACGTTCGGTAACAAGGACATGATAGAAGATTGTATATAATCCGATAGGTGAGATTGCGGTTTTTTAAATTTCAAAATAGTTTTATTATAGCTTATGTGAGAAACCGAGCAGACGAAGTCATTGGCAACTACCGACGCCGAAACACATCGTTACCCTCCTTTTCCCTATCCCCCCAATGGGTCACCGGAAACTCACAAGCCACACGAAATGCGACAACATAGCTGTCACTTTACTTTATTACTGAACTGCAAACGAAGAAGTCTGCATCATTCAGTAGTAAAAAAACAAACCTAGAAAACTGTAACAACCTTATAAATTTTTTATAAAATATTTATTAAAAAATTTAAAAAGGGAAAATATTTCTTACAAAAAAATTTATTTAATGGAATCTAAATCTTAGTTAAATTCATTTACACACTGAATCAAAACCCCAAAAGACCTCAACAATATAAATATTTAACAAACGGTTCACAGTAACAAAGTCACAGGGTAATGCTGAAAGACTTCTAATTAACACCCAATCGACAAATTGTCAGCTATTTATACCCACGTGGATCCGGCAAATAGTGACAAATAAAACCTCTTTTTAAAAAGAGCTATTTGAAATAGAACTCCTTACAGATTTTATCGCGGCGAAAAAAAAGTTACTAAAGAATGTCTTACAGATTTGCGAATCAGTCCCGGCCTCGCACGAATAAACATATTATAAGCCTGTGTTACCCGCTGATAATGTGGCTTCGTATAGGTGAAAGAAGTCTTTAAATCGGTCCTGTGAAATATTAGTTATAGAATAGTTTGAGCAACATCTTTTTTTGCGGATTCTGTTGGATTAGTCGAAAGTATGTATGTATGAATATTTGTTACTCTTTCGCGCAAAAACTACTGAATTGATTATAACGAAACTTTACATTAATATAGCTTATACATCAGAATAACATATATGCTGTGTATAATTCTTAAAGATATTGTGTGGATTGTCCAAAAACTAATCCTGCGTAGACAAAGTCGCGGTATTTTACTTTGCTAGTTGTATCTATAACTAGCAGCGTCTCGAGGTTTCACTCGGGTTCTTCCCATTCCAGTGGGAGTACAGGGGTAAATTTTCGCATTTATGTTATTCGGATGTTTTTCGGATGTGTAAGCTATATTATTGTAAAGTTTCACGAAAATCCATTCAGTAGTTTTGTGAGAAAGAGTAACAAACATCCACACGTACATTCTTACAAACTTCCGCGTTTATAATATAAGTAGGATTTGAAGTCAAAACAAATCGAAACATACAGAGTGCATTAAAGTTGAAAATCAATTTGGGCTACCGATCTAAAGCTGAAAGCCTGGGGCGGAAATGACAATAGGCACTGGGATTAGTTTTGATATAGATGTATGTATATAATACACTGCCGTGTCTCTATCTCTCTGTCTATCTGTCTCTATCTCTATCTGTCTGAATGCGCATTTATATCCTGCGTAAATATTTCATCATCATCATCAGCCTTTATTCGTTCACTGGTGTACATGGCATCCTTCAATAAACGCCAAGACAAACCTTGCCACTCGCATCCAACACGGACCGGCCACCGCACGGAGATCGTCTTCCCACCTGGTTAATGGCCGACCAACACTCCGTCTACCTAAACGTGGCCTCCACACTCTAGAAACTTATTGCCCCATCGGCTATCCCTTCTGCTGAGTGTGTGACCAGCCCACTGCCACTTCAACGAGCTTAATCTTCGCGTGATATCGGTAGCTTTAGTTCTCTGGCGGATATCTTCCTTTCGAATCCTGTCTGCCAAAGAAACACCCAGCATAGCACGCTCGATAGCACGTTGAGCTACGGCAAACTTTTGGACCAGTCGTAAATTTAGAGGCCACGTATCGGCCAGTAGGTCATCACGGGGAGAACGCATTGGTCGAAGACTTTCGTCTTCAAACTCTGCGGTACATAGACGACGTGAGAATATGGCTAAGCTTCCTGAGTGCTGCCCATCCCAATTGAATCCTTCTATCGGCTTCGCTCTCGAAGTTACGTCTACCTAGCTGCAAAGTGTGTTCAAGGTAGACATACTCTTGCACGACTTCGAGAGTTGTCATATGTTCGTTGAACATAATCAACATTCTATTTATTTTCTCTATTACATATCTCTGGATAGAATAGAGATGTTGACAATTTTTTTTATTGATTTTATTTGTTAGATATACTCTATATAAGCACGAAAAAATACTTTTATGAAGAAATATGTCCAATATATATTATATAAAAGATGTAAATAAAAATAGTTTTTAAAATTCCCGCTAAACGCTTTAAACTGTTGTAACGTTGCGCTTGCACGTTACCAAAATTTAGGCTGATAATTGGGTAATGTAGTGATAAATAAGTTTTAAACTTAATACTGTCAATAAATAAGCGCCATCTATCCTTGACTGACGTTAACGATTGACTGTTTATCGACCTATTGACGTCGTGTTTCTAATTTGCTCAATAGATGTCGCTATGAAATTGTTTTGTAATAGATATCTCTCTTAAATAAAATCAATTTACCTGTTATATATAATAATCCAAAATCTAATAATTTAATCTAATCTTTAAACTAAAATAACAAAATGTCTAAATTAAAACTAAACTAATTATAAAGTCAGTTGACATTTAACTGTGAACGGGATGTTGATTTTTGAACGATGGATCGGATGTAGTCTGTGGTTTTTTGACTACCGGGCTTGTCAACGTGAGTCTGGAGACATCTCCGCCGACTCTCGAGGCTAATCCTCGAAAATAAAACACGGTTTAAATTCCGCTGGGAATTTACTAAATTTGGCTACCTATCTAAATCTAAGAAGAACACAACGGCTGAATTACTGGCTGAACTGCGTTTCTGAATTACCGGCATTGAATAGCGGTGGAGATCTCCCCGTGTCCAGTCATCTTCGCCAGGAGTCACCAGTCAGGCCAGTCTCCTTCCCTACCGTACAAATACGCTATCGGATCGTGGGTCAGCTGAAGAAAAATTTCGGCATTAAAATAAGGTACAGCATCTTATTTCGAACCCTATCTAAATCTGGTCGCATCGTGGGTCCTACCACCCACCAGACGCGACACTATCATGTGACCATAATTACGTCACAGATCGATAAACACACTCGCGCTCTGCCAAAACACAGAACAGATAAATGCTTTGAAGAAATTTGTAACATGTGTCACAACATCCCTATTGTAGTGAAATTAATAGCATCGAGGCTTCACATAATACATATGACCGATGGGAAGGATCCACTGCCCCGTTCTCGTCTGCAAAAAGCATCATATTTTATCTCAAGATAAGAAACGCGTCGGCAAATTACTCGCGATCCATGAAAAGTCAGTCCACAGTAGAATTTTATAGCTTTTCATTCGAAAGAGTTGTAAATATTCAATCTAGTATATCTGTAGGTACCTCCAACATCTCCGGAGCAGCAAAGCTCCGTAAATTCCGAAATCCACTTTAAATATTGATCGTTATCGCAAAAAACAACTTCATCGTAAATCTTGAATTTTTCTCCCCAGTAATCTCCAGCTTAAATTAGTTATTTTATGACTTCATAAAGTTCCAACTGTAAAATTCGTTTTATGAAAAATAGCAGCTCGAAATGAAAAATTTCGTCGCAATCAAAACGTTTGTTATGTGAGGGGTATTATGTACGCAATGCCGAATATACGATAGGGTTTATTAAAAATTCCAAAACAAAACTGACAAGCAACATTCAACTACTCCACCAAAACATCCCTAGCGTGGAGAAGCGAGGGGGGAAGGAGGGGTTCGGGCGGTCGCTGTCATGCGACTAATTGTTTTCGTGGAGTAGTATTATCACATACGACAAGGGCGTTTGTTGTGGAGTGTAACTGCATTTTTTATGGTTCTATCCTGTAAATGACAAAACCGAACCGCGTATCTTTCCGTTGTTTGCATGTCTGTCTGTCTGTCAAACTAAAACCTATAGGATACGTTCCATTGACATAGGATAAGCTACTTTGGCGTACAACATTGAATAAAAATATTTTTATTACATATTATTATTATTTATTTTATTATTATTATTTTATAGAATCATGAAATTTGGAAATCATGATTTGAATCATTTCATCTTGTAAAATGAGCAAAGGAAAAATCATTTTAAGGGTTCCCTATAGTCATTTCGTGGGTATGGGCTCGGCCTCTTGAGTGAAAGGTCCGGGTTCAATCCTGACCCCTGTGGTGCCTTGAAATGAGTTTACAAAATTTATACGTGCACTTGAACATGAGATTGCTTGCTCACCGGTGAAGGAAACATCGTGAGGAAAGCATGCCTGATGAGATTAACAAGTGTTTGAAGGTGTGTGATGTTCACCAACCCGCATTGGGCCAGCGCATCGGTGAACTATGGCCCAACACCTGATTTCAATGAGCAGACCCATGCTCAGCAGGGGGAGGTATAAGCGTTGAGACTATAATATCTCAAATATCGGAACAGGAAGAACCTAGGTAATATACCTTGAAGAAGAATCTCATATCAGCCAATGAATCATAACTAGTTTATTTGAATTAAGAAGTCTATGAATGCTGATTGCTGTATAAAACTGCATAAGTCATTCCATACAATGTAAAATGTTGGGTGACGAAGAAGTCCCTTTTCACACGATCCGGTTGCCGGGTAGCCGGCGCAGGGTATCTGGTAGCAAAATGTAAGAAAACTACGCCGGTATGTGTGAAAGCTGCCATACATGCCCATACAGTTCGCTACTGGTTACCCGGGGCCGGCTACCCGGCAACCGGAACGTGTGAAAAGGAGCTTACGCTTAGAATTATTCTTTACCATTGGAGCTGGTGTCGATAGTAAATTTCTACAAAATTTACTATGAGAGCAAATTATCAGATGCTAAGCGAAGGATGTAAAAGTATAAATAACGAAAGTTGCAGCACGATTACTAATTATAGAGCTACCATAGTACCTTCCCAATTACCCATAAATATGGTGGAACCAGCTGGACTAGCATGCGGGCCACGACAAAGTTTTGTCTACCCTTTCCTCATATTATTGTCTCTCTGTCTACAGTAGCTAACATGCGTTTTAAATATTAAGGACAAGATAAAGTATTTTAAACTTAAATAAATAAAACCGGATGCCTATTTGTTGTGTACCGTGGCGTTACTCTATTATAATTATATAATTTCGGTATACGAAGAGTGTTCTTGTAGCAGCACTCTTCGTGTTACGTAGTATTATAACCCTAACGAGTAATCGAGAAAATACTCGATGTAGACATTATGTCTCTCTAGTCAAGAGATATCTCGTTGTACGCATGCTAGCCCAGCTGGTATATCCCTGACCGGAAACAGCGAATGATGATGCAACAACGGTAACAGAGGGCAGTTTTTGACTATAATTCAAAATTTTATGGTATCACCCGATCGCTACTGACTGTCTGCGTGGATCAGTTTTTCTGTATGACGCCAGGAGGCAGTGTTATCACTGTCGTCCCAGAATTGTCATCATACCAACTGTTAGGTTACTAATATAAAAAATCGCATACAAACATAGTTCATAGTCTTTTCTCGCGTATATTATAGCGTAGGTGTGATTGGATTAATGGCTTCTCAAGGTCACGACGCTTCCGACTGACGTAATAGTGAGGGCTAAGTGTTTGAACAGAGGATGGGAGTATTGATACAAAATATGTTATAGTGATTTGAAGAGTGCCGTATAATCATCAAGGTCAAGATCATCATCATCATTATCATCAGCGTGCAATGTAAGTCCTAAATTCTTGTTATTAAATGTGGGGTTAGACGATCTTCATCCAGTGACCGGTCCATATTGGATGCGAGTGGCATCGGTGGTGTTAGCGTTCATTGAAGGAGGCCTATGTTAAGCAGTGGTCGGATTAAGGCTGATGATGATGATGGAATGTGGGTTTCCTTTATAAATTTAAACAATCAAAGTGTCAGGTGACCGCTGTCGATCTTATCCATATGTAGAATATAATAGTTTAGAAACGAATGGAGGTTTGGTATAAAATAAATACTAAATCCTTACTAATATTATAAATGCGAAAGTTTGAATGTTTGATCCTCAATTATGTCAAAACTACTGAACGGATTTTGATGAAGCTTGGCAGTATTGTAGTTAATATACGAGAATAACACATTGGCTAAATTTAATCCCAAAGTTCCAATGGGAACTGCATTTGCCTCATTTTTAATAATAATTCATAACTACGTCAATTGGAATGTCGAAACCAAAAAAAAAGTCAAAATTGTCAAACGCACATAAATTATATGTACTGGCCAAACGCAAGTCTTTCAATATATTATTAGTATTGTATTATTATTATTTATACTACCATAAGGTAAAGATAAACACTAGGTACTTATTTATATTTTTAATCTCATTCTGCAATAAAAATACATAAGACACTTTTTCGAACTCCACGCGGGCGATGCTGCGGGCACCATCTAGTACCATATATTTTAATAAATCTAGTTTTTCGCTTTATATTTTTTTATTATAAATAATTTATTTTTATTTTATCGCTGTTGTAATAAATAACGTGATACTTTACATCTACCATGGTCACGGGAGGACTCGCTGCTGGACACAACCTCTTTATGAACACCAAGACGGCGGATTACCCGCCATATAAAAATCCCGATAAAATGCGTAAAAGTTGTTTCATTATAATGAGTGAAATGCGTAAACATTAGAACAGGTAATGCGAAGATAGATGTCCCGTCTATAGCAAATACCTTTTGATAAATACTCCAATATTTCCAGCGAGGGCCCCTCATCATACGAAATTGCCTCATTACGTCTCCAAACGAATTACTCGTCGATTTCTTTTATAATATGACATAGTGGGATTTTATGCCGTTTGAGAAGTTATTGATATGTAAAGATTCATCACATTATCAACATCAATATATCAGAAAATAATATTAATCTTAGGAAATGTAAAGATGGTAGCTAAAAGGTGACCTTCACGGGATGATGATGATGAAATTAAGAAAAGTAGTAGACTACTCGAAATAGCATCATGCCGTCATGACATTGAAGTCGGTTTTACAACAATGATCAATAGAATATAGATGTTACACATCAAACTGTTATATATATATATATATATATATATAATTGGAATCTCGGAATCGGCTCCAACGATTTTCATGAAATTTAGTATATAGGGGGTTTCGGGGGCGATAAATCGATCTAGCTAGGAATAATTTTTAGAAAATGTCATTTTATTTAAAAAAAAAAAAAACCAGGTACTAAGTATTTATATGAGGATAATTTTTGTGTAACCTTTGATTTATCTCATCTTTTACTAATGATAAACCACTTAGATTCAATGATTCAGCATATTCAACTAAACTTGAAGCGTAGAAGATCCTATTTTTTGTCACTTTGTGTCTTTTTTTTGTCACTAATCCCACCAAGAGCAGACCATTTTTATGATGAATATCAAAAAACAGTGGCTCACCTACCCCTTTGCCATTTTTTCCTTTTACACCGGGAAATGCTCTGAGGCATCCCACTGGGGAGAGGGGGGCTCCCCAAGCGGGTATGTAGGACTCGCTGCGCCCGAAAGATGGTAAGGTGGATGCAGCTCTGCCCATTAAAACCCGACGAGTGCCACAAATGCCGCCCTTGGTGCGGTGCCCGGATCTATTGAACAAACAGGGCACCTCGACGGCTAGTCAGTCCCTCAAAGGACCGACACTACCTCCACAGAGGATCGTCTTGCATAACAGAATAACCCTTCCCAACGTCGGGACAGTGCAATGGGGTGAGGTTCCCATCCTCGCCCCTTGTCCTCCCTGCTCTTTTGTCCCCTTTTCTTATAAGAAGGGTGCAAAGAGCAGCTCCCTCGGTTCAATTTGCTTCCCCCAAGGTGCTGGGTTCACCTTAAGCTACTGAGCCCCACCTCCACAAGGCTTGAACCTTGGTAGGGTTCTTACCCCTTTGCCTATCCAACTAACATAAAAAACATGTTTTCGTTAATACACGAATTGCAATAACGCATATGTAAATTATTCAAAGACTTGGAATATTGATCAGCTGCTATCGAAAAGCTTCTCGAAATTTCCATATACATAAATTATTCATACATAACCTACTTTAATGGAAAATTGTTTTACATTGACTGTTTATTCACAAATAACCGAGGGGTCGCAGGTTGTAACCCCGCATGGAATATGTAAAAATCGTATTATTGTGTTGCCATTAACTAACAAAGCTGTACATAGGTACATATTAAAAATCGTTAATTATAATAAATCTTTGCGGTCACGATTGAGGTCAGCCATTAACCAGATGGGAAGACTCCGTACAGTGGCCGGTCCGTGTTGGACGCGAGTGGCGATGGATCGGTCGTCTTGGCGTTCTTTGAGGGAGGCCTATGTTCAGCAGCGGATGGATGGGGGCTGATGATAATAATTATACCTTTGCGTACCTTAAGCTAACGATTTAAGAGATTACGCTATACGTTTCTTAACACTGTGAATGCTAAAGTAACTCTACCTATAAACCTTGATAAAATTTTGATGAAATTTGGCAAAAAGATTCTTCGTTGGTGCGCTTAGGAAAACCAGAGTCCAAATTTTTCCACAGCCGAGCTGTTATGGAAGGAATAACCAGGAAGATTACGACAGTTGCGGTACTCCGTGACTAGAATTTAAAAATAAAACAGTAGCGCTGAGCGCATAGGTATACTCATAGGTTTTTGTACATATAATATTAATGTTTTTAGTAATTATGATTTTATCTCATTAAATTTTCGACGATCTCCGTTCAGTGGCCGGTCCGTGTTGGATGCGAGTGGAGTAGAGTGGTGGATTGGCGGTCTTGGCATTCATTGAAAGAGGCCTATGATCAGCAGAATATAATTAAAATAAATAAAATAAAGATGCGTCGAATTTAGGTGCATCTTTATGCTAAAGTAATTATTACTACAGTGAGTGACGAAGGTCTAGCGGATGGGCTTCTTCTACCCCGTAAAACACGAGAACATCTCTTGCACATGTGAGAAAGAAAGAAACATTTATTCGACACAAAAAGGAGACACACAGAGACATAAAGAGATACACATTTTTAATGAGGATGAAGACATCGTGAGGGATCTCGCACTACAGATTTAGACTTCAAGGTATGTGACACACAACCGACGCCAGGAGGCCTCACAAGAAGATGATGAAATGAACTATTACGAGATATGGATTTTGTGAGACCCGTCCAAAATCTCTTCTTTCTGTCTTTAAAAAAAAAAACACGGTCTAAACTTCCATATCCAGTACCTTTTCGTTTAGATTTATCATCAACTAGTAATCTGTGTTTAGGGCTATAAAACTGTAGTACATAACAAGCCATAATATAAGCGGCGGAAGCGATGGGTCCGTAGATCGTTCATCACTGTACGATAGCAGATGCAGATAGAATAGAATACTTGCACATATAAAAATGTGTTACACCATATTATGCTATAATATTAAGCGATATAGTTCGTCGCGGTGTGCGTTGCACTGTTTGGTGCCTTAGTAGTGCCTTCAATGTTTTTTTAAATAATACTAGCTTTTGCCCGCAGCTTCACCCGCGTTATCTTTTGTCCAAAAAAAAAATTTTTAATCAGACCTACCCGATATGCACACTTTATGAGAATTTCGAGCCATTTCGTAGGAGTTTAATTACAAACACCGTGACACGAGAATTTTATATACTTATTAGAAGATTGAATTATGTAAAACTAAGCAATATCCGTAAACATCAACAAATACATCTTAAACTTTTTTGTGCCAAATTTGAGAGGGATTCGCCCCACCATAGTTCAGGCCTTGACGTGGCGGTGGGGCTTAGTAGCCTAGGGTGAGCCGACACCTTGGGCGAAGCTAATTGAGCCGAGGGGGCTCTTTGTACGCCTCTTATAAGAAGAGGGGACAAAAAAGCAGGGGGCAAGGGGCGAGGACGGGAACCTCACCCTATTGTACTGTCCCGACGTCGGGAGGGGTTGTTCTATGGTTCGGGACAACTCCTCTGTGGAGGTGCCGTCGGTCCCTTGGGGGACTGACTAGCCGTCGAGGTGCCCTGTCGTTTATTAGATCCGGGGCACCTCACCAAAGGCGGCATTGGTGGCACTCGCCGGGTTTTAGTGGGTAGAGCTGCGTCTACTTACCAGCTTTCGGGCGCAGCGAGTCCTACATAGGATGCCTCAGAGCATTTCCCGGCGTTAAAGAAGAAAAAGGGATATTAGTCCAAATAAGCAAATTTATCTGATAGAAAGTATTATAAGTTAGCAACTGAATCAATATAACTTGTCATATCATTTACCCGGGACTAACTATTTTATGCCTCAACTGAGCAAGTCCAGACCTCTATAACTAACCATATCGATGACACAGTCGTATGATCTATTTTTTATGTAATATGGAGGCAACCAATAAGTCGTGGTGACTACTGACGCCCATAGACCCCCGCACAACCAAAAGTTATGCAGATGCATGCCTCCTTTTCCATATCATGAAATATACTGAAAATATTATTTGCGAAGAATATAAGCATTAAAACACACTTACAATTTGGTACGCAGTCAAAATCGCATTTCTTCTACCTGTATAAACTATTATAGTTATTCGCACATAAATACTCTGAATTGAAATTAAAAGAAATATCTATATTCAAATATGGTTTGCTGAGTTTATCTGTAAGTAATTGATATGCATTTTTTTATTAATGTTTTTTTTCTTTCTAAAATTGTTTCTCGTATAATTTTTGATGAACCTAAATAAATAAAATAAAACAAAAAAAAAAGGATTGTGTGGTTTTATGAAACCACGTTTTTTCACATTATAGACATTTAACTATTTTTTTTTGGATTCCATTAAGGGTATAAAAATCGCTTTATCAATCTTAATTTTATACTTGGAAAGCTTGGCGGCCGACCGTCACGCGACATGCAACACACAGACGAAAAAGTTTGAGACGATGTAATAAAAGTTTCACTTTAAAATGGTTTATACGCGTAAATTTGCAAACAGTACTATCCCTTCTGTGTTACATTTTATTTCCTTTCTTGAATTACTTTGAAACTGAAATACTCTTGAGAGTATAGCTAAAGCTACAGTTACTACTTTATGCTCACTGTGTTCTCGAACGGAAAATTCCGACCGTTTATGGAGCATTGTCGGCGATTTAGGTCCCTTCCACATGCAAGCCCTAACATGCATGTCCAGTTTGAACCTAACTATTTTAATTCTTATTATACTGGTCCCAAAGGGTCAAAACTCGCCCGCTTTCTATTATATTGTATCTCTTACAAAGTAACATCATTTGTTGATTACTATTTATGAATCATCATCATTATCAGCCCCTATCCAGCCGCTGCTGAACATATTCCTCCCTCAAAGAACGCTAAGACGAAAGATACATTTATGAATATAATCTTAATACTATAAATGGACTGACAATTAATGACCGTATCCTTACTATGTATATTTTGAATGTTATATACTTATGGTAATTTTACCGTCTGCTTAGATACCATCATCTTGCATGTTTCTCCCGTGAAACAGCAATTTGCCCTGTTTCGGAGAGAAGGGCAATACAGGCAGTGTAATTACTGGCGCCGAGACTTAACATCTTATGTCTCAGGATAGACAAGACATAAGTTGCATGTGCTAGTTCCAGGTAAACTAGTTTATGTTCAAAGGCAACGTCGACCACTTACCAACAGGTGGTACGTCTGCCAGTTTGCCTATTCAAATAACATAAAAAATATTCATAAAATTAATAATTATATCAATATTTTCGCTTTTATTTGGATTCTTTTCACATATTGTTAAAAAATAAGTCCGTCGTGACATGCAAAATATTCATATGAACGGATAAAAAACGACTCAAAAAGTTTATTTTAAACGAATGACTTACCATTTTTGCCTTGGTAATCCAATTTTGATGGTTCTTTTGTATCGCACAGATTGTAACAAAATGAATCTTATTTAGTGAAATTATAAAAATAATCTTTTATAATTTATCAATCTTTATAAATAAAAGAAACTAATTAAAATACTTACATTTTTTATAGGTAGGTATATGATATTTGATGTCTTTGTACGTGTGTTTGTATTTTCGTAAGTATCCTCGTAGCGCCTAAACTGACAATTTGAGAAAGAGAAATTCGAAAAAAGATTTGACTAATGAGGTGTCAATAGATTCTTTATTATAGGTAGTTCGAGAGTTCGAACTCCTAGTTATGTAACGTACTGGCCAGTGCATTTTAAACGACTTCATAAAAAGGGTTTAAATATTTCGGAGTCGGGCTTATAATTTTAAATCATTTTTATTTTTTGTGTTGACAAAGATTCACATTTTGGTTTTGGTGTATTTTTATTAAAATACACATAAAAATACACCTACAAGTCCGTATAATAAATAAATAATCTTCTTCCTCTTCTTCTTTGGCATTAGCTCCCTTGCAGAATTGCCAGTGACAGAGTGGATGCTTTAAATCAATTGATTCAGTAATTCTGAGACTAATTGAAATTATTCTTTTCATGATTTTTGTTAAAAGCATTGTCACAACTTTGTACTTCTGTAAACATTCGTGTTTGCAAACGTTGAACGGATTTGCATGTAATTTTGCGTAGGAGGCGCTACTTAATGCGCCTCCAGTAACGCCCGTGTTCGTGTCGGACTCAGGATGGGAACCGGGGTCTGTATGGCACGACGTATGGGGACTGCTTAGTAGCGGCTGGGCAATTCCCCCTTACGAGGAGTAGTCTGGCCTTTGCTGTGGCCAGCCTGTCGCTGAGGTAATTCTGTCTGTTGCCTGCATATCCGGGACCCTCAAAAAGCGGCTGAAGGCGCTCGCAGTGGTTTTAGTTACGGGCACTCCTAGGTGCGAGTCCAACATTGGGTTATGATCTACCCTAAGGTCCTGGCTGTATCCGTAAGGAAGGAAAAAAAGTATCCAATAATAATACCCTTCGGACAGTTTCCTGAAGTTCTCAGTGTCTGGATAGGTCCAGAACTCTAAACTAACTCCAAGTGTGTATTCCCGGTACTATATATCAATACAATGTTTATTAGGCCCATTCCCGTCGTGATCGAGATTAACACCTGGCTTATGTACACAATGAGCAGCATCCGCTACCAACTGTTTATAATACGTATATAAACGTAATTTATCTAAAACTAACTGAGCAAGAACAAAAAGAAGAAAGCAGAAAAAGAAGTATACAAAAGAAGAGAGCAGAAAAAGAAGTATAAAAACACACAAACATAGAAACACTCAAACATACAGGTGAAGCTAAAAGCTTGTGAAAATATCAAATTACTGCTCTAAATTATAATGAAACTAGCCGTTGCCCGCAGCTTCGCCCGCGTTAACTTAGATTTACAGCCATGTAGTTGATGATGATTATTATCATAGCCTAAGTTACTCGTTATAACATCAGCTATCTGTCAGTGAAAGTCCCGTCAAAATCGGCCCAGCCGTTTCAGAGATTAGCCGGAACAAACAGACAGACAGACAGACAAAAATTGTAAAAAAGGCTATTTTGGTATATGTCCCATGTATACATCAATATGCATTCAATAAAAAACAGTTATTTTATTATTACAAATAGACACTCGAATTTTATTTATCTGTATAGATATTGTGATATGTGAAACCGGCAGTACCCGGTCCGTGTTGGATACGAGTGGCGAGGAATCGGTCGTCTTGGCGCTCATTGAAGGAATTCTATGTTTAGCAGTGGACGTATAAAGGCTGATGATGATGAAGATAGAGTTTTCAAACGAAAACTATCTCTCTACCTATCGAGATCAATTGTATTTATAAGCCATTCAGAAACCCCATTCAAAGACATAAATTTTATCCAAATCCGTCCAGCCGTTTAGGCGGAGCTAGGTGACAAAAATACGTACAGAAAATTTGTATATTTACTATTATAAAATATTTGATATAAAGAGAAGAAGAAAATCTAGTGCCATTTTCAGATATTTAAGTAAACAGGTTCCATAGAATACGCTTGGTCTAAAACTGAACAGCCTCGGTCTAGTGCAAAATAAACACAATTTATCGAGAACCTAAAATTAGTATTCCATTTATCGCCTACTCTCGTTTCCTTAGGTCACAATAGCGAACGCCCAGAATTAGCTCTATTTTTATTCATATTATTTATTTTATAGTATTTTTCGTCTCATATATATTTTATAGAAGGAGGGACAAACAGACAGCTCAACTGGTGGTAGTGTTATGTGTATAATATCCATTGACTCTCGCTACACCGTAGGGCTTAGGCACCTGTACCTGAGCCCTATGGTGTGGCATTACCGGCCTTTCAAATTTGAGTATGTCATATAAGTTCGGAAATACTATTATATTACATAGTCATAATATTATACACATTATAAATAACCGAACCTAACTAGTCATAGGGATTGCCGATAGAAGTGAACACACAGCGACACATCACTCAGCAGTGAAGAGCAGCTGACTGTATCTTTCTCGCTCGGGCACACTCGGCGGTCCCGAGTTCACCCGATCGAGCCTTTCACCTCCGAACGTGACGAGTCAGCCTCACTCACAGCCGACAAAAATATATATAATATATTAGAATCTAAATCAAGAATAGAAGAAGAAAATATAAATAGTAGAATGTTTCAGTTCAAAACAGTCTACTAAAACATAGCTTCTGATAAAAGTTAAGAAATCTCAATAAAAAGCTTTTTATAAAAGATAACAGATTTAAAAGACATTGTTTAATTCCATTGATCGAATTAATTGTACTTTTCGTTTAAAAATTCCACCACTTAGTTTTTATAGCGGCCATTACGGCGTCGAAGTTTTGGCGCGGAAGTTCACTTTATTTGAGTGAAATAACAAACGCTGTTTTCGTGAAAATACGCCTAAAATAGTAAGAGTTTATTGCCATCAACAATTATTATTATCAGAATACTATCACTGCCTGAATTTTTAAATTGTTTTATCCTTAAATGTCCTGGGAGGAACGCCCTATTCCCAAGGTATAGTAACTTCCATTTAAGGTACACAGGTCGTTTGCTTACCACTGTCGATCCTGGCTGAACAGGAGTATCTAGATGCAGTAGGTGTAGTTTTGTTGTTAATCTCAGAATTAATAAGATCCCTCCATCTATCTATTTATTTATCTCAACAATATTATCAATAATATTCATCGTTACTTACCATTTCATGTGAGTATAATATCCTGAAACAAAAATATGTATTATTAAAACCTGTTTTAAAGAATTTATGTATCTAACTTAACCTAAAATATGTAAAGAGGAATTTACTTTTACAACAATAGGTCTTATGACGGTTTATTTAATGTTTAAATTTCCCTTCCGCCGTTTTTTAATTTCTAAAGGAGGAAAAAAATAACCATAACTGTTTTCAAAACCGATCAACGTCACTTATATCTAATACGTTATGTTAGGTATTATATCTAATACGTTATATTATTATATAGTTTGGCCAATATTGTTTTCTAATGTTTACGCGAATTTCACTCACTTATTGAAACAATTTGTTACCATTTTCTGCGTATAGAGGATTAATTAAAATATTGATCATAGGGTAGTTTCGAATTAGTTTGTAACATTAGGACATCTGACACCTCAGTCCTCCCGTGACCATAGTTGCTGTAAAGTATCCGAAACGACGGGCTTGTAAAAATCTTAATAAACCACGATGAAATCCGTAAAATTGGTTCAATATAGTTGATAATGGTGAAAATTATCATGACAATACCAATGAGATTAGCCAGGTAAGTCTACTCATTTTATTTCAGCGATAGATATCAATATAATTATTATCTTTGATGGCACATAATATACATCCTCGGTAGTATAGTAGTAAGTATCCCCGCCTATCACGGGGGAGACCGTGGAACGATTCCGCCATGGACTTCCTTTTTATGATTTTTTTATGAACAGCTTAAGGTACAAAAATATTTCTATACTCACTTTTTTCTGAAATACAACATTGTAGTTTTATGATAGGAATAAGCATGACATAATGTATAGAAGGCGCATGAAGCATCTCTCCCACAGGGGGTCAAAACTAGTGGTTTAGGAGTAGAAGATGCCAGTTTTCTCACATGTCTAGTAATATTAGTAACCATAATCAGGAATCTTCTTCAATAAATAGGATTCTAGAAATAAATTCCGTAGAAATCGTTTGGTCCAGGTAAGAAATTTTTCCAATAAGAACTCACTCGATATATAAAGTAAATCATATTTTTATTGGTGTTTATTGTACAGGCGTACGTACGATTGTATGATGAAACAGTCATGATAACCAGCAGCAAGTATCGAAGATCAATTAGGTTTAGAAAAACGTTTAAGAGGTGAAAGAATTTAAAAAATCCTAATCGAGTTTACAACAACCAACCAGTTTAACAAAAGATTTAAGGCCAAGTCGTTAAAAATGTTACTATTATTATAAATATTTATTTGTTTGAACGCACTTTTCTCAGGAATTTTGCCAGAGGGAGTAGTGGACCTCCACCCAGTATATTTTTCCCGTAAGATTTGCTGTGTTTTGTAGTTACTGGCATCAAGGATTGCCATCTTACATCTAAGGATAGACAACCAATGAGAACCTGGTTCAAGGGCGACGCTAACTGCTTTATCACATCTCCCAGTTCATGCCATTAGTAAACAACTAATTTTCAAGTTACTAAATATATCTATACAGATATAAATTTGGAGTGTCTGTTTGTAATATCAAAATAACCGCTTTTTATTGAATACATAATATGGATGTGTACACGGAACATATTATACCAAATTAGGCTTTTTAAAATTTCTGTCTGTCTGTCTGTTTGTTCCGGCTAATCTCTGAAACGGGTGGGCCGATTTTGATGGGACTTTCACTGGTAAATAGATGATATTATAGGGAGTAACTTAGGCTTATAAAAATAATCATCATCAATCGGGGTACGACTGTAAATCTAAGTTAACGCGGGCGAAGCTGCGGGCAACAGCTAGTGTAACATAGGGACAATGTAATCATCTTACTTTTATAACATTGATGGAATATTATCAAAAGCCTTTTCCAAATTCATTCCACTAAGGTCCTAAGTACCTCTTGTTCTGAGGCAACGAGCTCTGAGCTTATTGCGAGATTCCTTGACCAAGATCTTTAATGCAAGGAATTTTGATCTAAATATTTCTTCGTTTTATTAAAAAAAATCAATAACCCTTCTTTTTTATTTTCTTGTGGAAAATATAGGATTTATCTACAGGCTCGTCTGCTCGTGAATACGCCTTTTTAGTTTGGTAGTTTAGGCTAATTGTCAAGACACCACGTGGTCGACGTCGCCCTTTAATATAATGGACTTAGCCTAGGGTTAGATAACTTTTCTAGATCTAGACACTTATATTCATGTAGCATTGCTATCCTGAGATGGAAGATTGAAGTCTCAGGGCCAGCAACACTGATTCAGCGTTGACATTGAACACAAATGTAGCTAATACATCAGTACTGGAACATAACTGGAACTAGCCCAGGCTACTCATTCCTTGCCTGAGAAATAAGATTTTAAGCCTTTGTGCCAGTAAGTACACTGCCTCCTGTCCTCTATGGAACACGAGCTTTGTTTCCGCCTATGTACCCGCCTGGGGAGACCTACTCCCCAGCGGAATGCCTCAGAGCATTTTCCGGCGTAAAAGAAAAAGGTTGGATATAATAAAGTGCCATACTCCGTGATGATGTAATAAATAGCCCGACCCTCTTGTAACTCCGTCTGTCATGACATCCTCGTCGGGTACCCTTGTCTCCCTGTCGCTGATATGTTGTATTTTCTTCGTTAATTCCTTAGAAATAATAACAAAAGTAATAATAGAGTGGGTCACTATCGTCGTGCCGTAAATAATTATATGGTGAATAAGTGGAATCTTTTTAGTGGGTATTAATGTTTAAGTAGGTATTTTTAAATGAATCAAAGTTTTAGTTTAGAGTTTTGTAAACAGGATATTAATGCAATTACTGTCAAAAAAAATATGGACGGTTTTACACCACGTCAATCTGGTCCCGTGGTAAGTTCTCGAAGTACTTGTATTACGGGTACCAGACAACGGAAATATAATTAATACTTTTATACTATACATATATTAAAGATTTTTATACTACAATACACATATTTAATACACATCCATGACCTAGGAACACATTATTTTTTTGTTCTTGGTCGGGATCGAATCCGCTACCTCCGGCTTGGGAGCCAACGGGCTAACCATTGAGCCACAGAGGTCGTCAATTTAATTCCAATAACTGTTTGAAGCAATCAATTTCCATCTGATCTAATCTAAACCGGTGGGAGGGAAGCGCTGTGCCGCGCTCCCGGCTGCATGGTTACCACCATCTTGCTTGCTTGTTTCTCCCGTGAAACAGCTTTGCTGTGTTTCGGAGAGAAGGGCAAGACAGGCAGTGTAATAACTGGCACCGAGAATTAACATCTTATGTCTCAGGATAGGCAACACATAGATGAGTTGCCTGGGCTCGTTCCGGGTGGGCTAGTTTATGTTCACGGGCGACGTCGACCACT
This sequence comes from Helleia helle, assembly GCA_963853865.1. Classification (NCBI taxonomy): domain Eukaryota; kingdom Metazoa; phylum Arthropoda; class Insecta; order Lepidoptera; family Lycaenidae; genus Helleia; species Helleia helle. The sequence continues at coordinate 6,993,060 of OY971436.1, forward strand.
TTCAATCAGGTGGCACGTTTGCCAGTTTGCCTATCCAACTAACATAAAAAAAATGGTATCTGATTGGCATCAATGACCTGATTTACTCTTGGTTCAGTTGAAAATCAGCGTCAGGAAACATTTTCCTGACACAATGCTGAACTGGACCATTTTGACCCATACGTGAGACACACCCTTTATAAATTTTTCTTTGCAATAATAATTGTTTTTATTTTATTATTTTTTGTCTTCTTTTTAGATTTTTTTTCCGTGTATCTCTTTATAATATAGGAGCTAGCAACGTTTTCGAGAGAGAACTTCAGGTAGGCCAGTTTTTAGATATGCTCTCTCTCTCAGTCTCCCGGACGTCATACGGGCTATCTGGCTGGCGGTAGAGGTTGCGTTCATCAGTGCGCATCCTACTTGTACAGGTCAAATATGAATTTTTCAAATCATTTTATGAAGTTTCTTTCTTTTATTATTATTTTTATTGAACTTTTTGCAACATGAATCTATTATTGTCACACATTTTTATTGTTGTTTAAACTGTGCCAGACGCTAATTTTGAATATAAAAAAAATTAACTCTCGTAAATAAAATTGTCGAGCTGAGATTGCAACGCGATTTATTTGGGATTATGTTAGTAATATCCTTAACTCATAAAGTTGATATTAAGAATTTTTTAACATTTCCACTATCACCAGTGCCAACATCAATGTGTCACGCAGATGGCAGTTACATATTTGTAAAACTGACAAATCTCAATTACTTAAATTAATTCCCCGCGCTTCTTCTAGCGCTGGAATGCGCGGTGCGAAGGTGGGGTTCGGGCGGTCGTTGTCATGCGCCTAATTATTCTGGTGGATTAGTGTGTGTTTGGTACTCTTGCCACAATTTATAAAAAGCTACAGGTGGTGAGTATGTTCGTATATATATCATCATCAGCCCGTAACCGTCTACTGCATCTAGATCTATCTTAATAAACGCCAATGCCTTGATGCAAAATATAAAAATTGCCGATATAGGTATACAAATTCCACACAAAACTAGTGTTTATTTTATCATTAATCATCGTTTATCATGCACGCACCTGCTATGATATCGATCACTATCACCAGTGTAATCTATCACGGGGGATGTCGATCGTATTGAGAATGATGAAATAAATTATAGTTTAAAAAAAAAACTAAAAAGACACTATGAGGACGCATCGGAAATTTCTATTTATTTCAGTAATTCCAAAACGAATGAATATATTACCTCCTACCTCCTACCTCTTCAATACATGAGTAAAAACTTTTGTAAGAGAGAAAAAATATCAAACATACCTCCTTTAAAAAGAGATTTACATCTTATATAGCAAACGGGATCGGTTTAAGTTTCTTAACTTTCTTCGTAGATAAGTATATTATGCATGTTCTTTAAAATTATAGAAAGAATTTATCCAATTATCGTTTATAACACAATAAAATAAATTAAAAAACCATTTGGTCGTTACGTCCTTAAATTATGTATACATATGCTCGCGTGCTTAAAAATTATAGCCTATATGTTTTTTTTGATGTATAAGCTACATTATTGTAAAGTTTTATTAAAATATATTCGGTAGTGTTTGTGTGATGAGTAACAAACATCCATACATATAAAAACCTTTGCGTTTATAATATTAGTTGGATATATTTTTTTACTTTTACTTTACTTACATTACGCCTTTAACGAATGGCAAGACGGCGGATTTTACCAGGCCACTAAATGGACACCGTCGCTCCATCAAGATTAGGGTGGACCCTTCGGCTTATATTCAAATCGTAATGATTGAGTAAAAGATTTACGTTTAAAATTCGACGTTGAAATAAATTAATATTCTTCTCATCTTTCAATTCTTAATTTAAGTAAACGAAAACGAATCCTGGACATTTATAAGAAAAAAATTGAATATTCTACCGAGTTTTTATGTAATATCATTAAAGATTTAAGAATCTATTCACGACATTTGGGAGTAAGAATTTAAGATTTGACAAAAGTAAATAAAATTAACATAATTCCGTCTGTGGAATAACTTTTGATCTTCACTGTCTGGTTTTTTTGGATACTCGATTGTTTTGTAAGTTTTTTGCTCTTTTAAAAATATAATTTTGCCCGCCGCTTTACCGGCGTGGAGTTCAAAAAATTAGCTTGTGTATTTCCTTGATAGAATAGGATAAAAACAAATAAGTAATGTTTATCTTTACTATTTTTATGTTAGTTGGATAGGCCAACTGGCAGACGTTTCACCTGATGGTAAGTGGTCGACGTCGCCCATGAACATGAACTGAGTCCAGACAACTCATTCAAGCCTTGTCGTGGCGGAGGGGCTCAGTAGCCTAAGGTGAACTCAGCACCTTGAGCGAAGCAAATTGAGCCGCGGGAGCTGCTCTTTGTACCCCTCTTGTAAGAAGAGGGGACAAGGAGAGAGGATGGGAACCTCACCCCATTGTACTGTCCTGACGTTTGGAGGGGTTGTTCTGTAATGCGAGACAAACCCTCTGTGGAGGTGGTGTCGGTCCCTTGCAGGGCTGACTATCCGTCGAGGTGCCCGTTTAGCTTAACAGATACGGGGCATCTCACCAAAGGCGGCATTGGTGGCACTCGCCGGGTTTTAGTGGGTAGAGCTGCGTCCACTTACCAGCTTTCGGGCGCAGCGAGTCCCACATACCCGCCTAGGGAGATCCACTCCCCGCGGGATGCCTCAGAGCATTTCCCGGCGTTAAAAAAAAAGGCAACTTATTCATGTGTTGCCAATCCTGAGAGATAAGGTGTTAAGTCTTTGTGCCAGTAATTACACTGTGTGTCCTGCCGTCCGAAACACAGGTGTTTCACGGAAGAAACAAGAACGATGGTGGTACTGTGGTGGTACCCATGCAGTCGGGAGCAATCCACAGCAGATCGCTCCCACATACAATTGGGGAAGCGGTAAAACCTGTTGATTTGAACACATGACTCTCAGATTGTAATCGAGCCTCTACCAACAACATGGCTCACAAATCATATGTTTATATATAATATACTTATATGTATGTATGTACATCACGATTCACGAGTGACGCAACGTTACCAAAAAGGTAGACAACTTCAAGGTTGTAACTAAGTATAATTTAAAATTTAATTATGTATTACACTTCAATAAAAACTAAACCTTTTTATATAAGGTAATATTTAATAAGTAAATTAAATAATAATAATAATACTGGAGATTTGGTAGTCTTTTTTTTAAGTCCGAGCAGTCAGAGCCCTATGGTGACTACCGACGCCCATACACATCCGCACAACCAGAGGTTATGCAGATGCGTTGCCCTCCTTTGCCCGATCCCCTAATAGGCCATCGGAAACTCACATACCACAGGATACGCGACAGCATATAAGCTGTCACTTGACGCCGGTGTTATGTGAGCGAGAGGTACCACCCCGGTCGTGCGTCCTACTAATATGTATTAAACACGAAAGTTTATATGTGTGTATGTATGGATACAGATGTCTGCACCGGGTCATGGATGTGTTTGTGTATTATATCAATTTCCGTTCCTCTGTTCCGTAGCACAAGGCCTTGTGAACTTAACACGGGATTAGGTTAACGTGGTGTGATTGTTGAATGTCTAACAATATATTCACGTTTCAGTCAGTAAAACCTATATGATGTTATTGATGTTTCAATAGCGTTAAGTGTATATGACTTGTACGAGGGCACGTCCGTGTGATTGATCGACGATTGTCGACGGCTAAGATAGACTTATTTGTATAAGTATCAACAAATTATAATCATAATAATCTGAAGAAGACCACAAACTAGGTTTATAAACATTTCCCCCCATGGTTCAGGCCTTGACGTGGCGGTGGGGCTCAGTAGCCTTGGGTGAGCCCAGCACCTTGGGCGAAGATAATTGAGCTGAGGGGGCTCTTTGTACCCCTATTACAAGAAAAGGGTACAAAAGAGCCAGGGGCAAGGGGTCAGGGCGGGAACCTCACCCCATTGTACTGTCCCGACGTTGAGAGAGGTTGTTTTGTGGAGCGGGACAACCCCTCTGGTAAGGTGGCGTCTGTCCCTTGCAGGACTGACTAGCCATCGAGGTGTCCTGTTAGCGTAACAGATCCGGGGCACGTCACCAAAGGTGGCACTGGTGGCACTCGCCGGGTTTTAGTGGGTAGAGCTGCGTCCACATACCCGCCGGGGGAGACCCACTCCCCCGCGGTACTCATCAGAGCATTCCCAGCGCAAAAAAAAAGTTTATAAACATTTGTACTACATACCACGTAATAACATGTATGTAGTACTAGCTGGTGCCCGCAGTTTCGCCCGCGTTAACTTAGATTTACAACCGTATTCGGATTGATGATGATTAACTTTAAGGCAAATCGGTTAAGCCGTTTTGCCGTGAAAATGTAACAAATATCCAAGCTTAGATACAAACTTTCGCCTTTATTATTATTATTTTTTTATTTTTATTTTTTTTTATAGAAGAGGGGGCAAACGGACAGTCGGTTCACCTGATGGTAAGTGAATAGCGACATCTACAGACACCCGCTATACCAGGATATCAGCAGGTGCGTTGCTGGCCTTTTAGATGTGAGTATGCTCTTTTCTTGAAGGTCCCTAAGTCGTATCGGTTCGGAAACACCATAGGTGGCAGCTGATTCCATATATTTGTAGTGCGAGGCAGGAAATGCCGTAAAAATCTAGATGTTGTGGATTTCCGGACATCAAGATGGTGTGGGTGAAATTTGGAATTCTTCCGCGATGTCCGGTGGTGGAATTCTGCCGCAGGTATTAGTAAGATATAAAGTAATATACAGTAGTGCAGTCTTGCTGTTCATTAAATGAGCGTACAGTGAAATAAAAAAGGTAACCTTACTAATCATGAAGACACTGTTGATGATGCTGCTCTTGATGACGATGGTGAAAGTGAAGTATGAGTATATCAATGTAGGTATTGTTTTTTTGTAACAATGAACAATTAAAAAAGATAACGGGACAGGTAACCGGAAAACGAGACGTCAGGTCACGTTTGTTGTTGGAACGCGCTGCCTCCTTGGCCCTCAGATTCTAACATCCAACTTAAAAGAATCGGAACCGAAGTCAAAGTCGGAGGTCTAATATAATAATAATAATAATAATAATAATATCAATCGGAAGTTCCGACCTTTTGGAATCAGATTCGAAATTTCGTAACATCCCTTATGGAAACCACTCACCACACGTCATATAATTCCGTAATATAACCTCAGATACTCTCGACTCTCGTACCTATCGATAACATATTGGTGGCAATGATTCACCAATGCTCACGACGGCAGACAAAACCAGAGGAATTGTGGGTGAGATTCAGGCCATTTAAGGATTGACTACGAAATATTTTCTATCAAACCCTATCTATTTATGAATTTGATTTATGAATAATCAATCATGTCTAGAGAACTATATAATATTTTAGTATAACTAAAACCAGATATCAAGATATCATAAGATATTAAGAAATATCATTGTCTTTATAAGGAGCTTAACTTTAGTGCCTAGTTCGTGTATTTTAGGACTAAATGTGATCTTTTATATAACATCACTTGTATTAGATTTATAATAAACTAGCTGTTGCCTGCAGTTTCGCCCGCGTTACTCAACTCCTTTATGTCATAGCGTGATGTTTTATAGCCTATAGCCTTCCTCGATAAATAAGCTATCTAACACTGAAAGAATTTTTCAAATCGGACCAGTAGTTCCTGAGATTAGCGCGTTCAAACAAACAAACAAACTCTTCAGCTGTATAATATTATAGATAATAGTCGTAAATAATGTGAAACTTATGGGAGTGGTCAACGTTACCCATGCAGAGAACGACAAGTTGGATGCCCTTTACAAAAGAACGGTTCTGACAATATTTTGTACTAGTAGCGCTCCTCGGTTGCAACCGCGTACTTCCCATTACAGTGGAAGTAAGGAGATAAATTACAGCCTATGTGTTATTCTTGTTATGTATGTATAAGCTATGTTATTGTTAAGTTATAGAAAAATTCATTCAGCAGTTTTTGCGTGAAAGTGTCACAAACATACAGACATACAAACTTCAGCATATTATGTAAAATTATTAGTAGCATTTTTTATTTCATTCATATTAATGAAATGAGCAAAATTTACAGGTAATGTAAAAAAATACGAGTTTTTTTGGACGCGCTTATCTCAAGAACTACCAGTTGGATTTGATTGTTTTTTTTTTTTAAATTTACATTTACATACACATTTACGTACATTTAGTCAAAGACACCAGGCCTTCCCATAATTTTAATTTAAATAACGTATGTTAGTAAATAGTTATTACTATAATATAATTGTTACTTTATAATGTACTAGCTGGTGCCTGCCACTTCGGCTGCGCAAAAGTATCCTATGTTACTTCTTATACCTCCAAGAATATGTGTACAAAGTTTCATTATATAGTATATACTATATACTATATGGTATATACTATAATATTATAATATATGTGAAAGCGTGGATGTTTGTTACGCTTTCACGCGAAAACTACTTAACCGATCATCATGAAACTTTGTACACATATATAGTATGATATCCATTATGATATGATATTAATCCCAAAATAAATAATTTTTATTTTACTATTTTAAATTTGACAGTCCAATTGTTGAGCAATGTCATATATTGTAAGATGAGTTATTAACCACCACCTCAAACTCTTCCTGAGATTTGACTTTGAAAGCCAAAGGTTGAAACTCACACTTTTATACAAAAATACTGTAACATTTGTAATATTCAAGACCATATAATTTTTACAGGTGACCTTATTCATGTTTAATTTGTCCACGTGATCGAGGAACTTTGTCTTATTGACCCACTTCTGTTGACCCACTGATAGTATTTTATTATGGTCCAATGCGCCTTCGGTTCGACTTCATAACTTACTTTAGTTTTTAAAGGGCTTACATAGGCAAATATGTTATTGGAAAAAACATCTGGAAATGCGTATTTGAATAGGGGTGTGTAGTATTTCTTACGAACAGTTAAAAGGTTGACCTAATCCCGTGCTTAAATCGTAATAACTTGTAGCGTGTACAATTTTACAAGAAAAAAGAAATCATAATATAATGTTATGCTCAGTAATTATAAGTCTAATAGCTTAGGTAGACCTTTAACGTATAGAGAGACGATATCCGTGCATTAGCTGGTCCGTGTTGGACGCGAGTGCAAAGGGATCGACCGTCTTGGCGTTCATTGTGGGAGGCCTATGTTCAAAAGTGGACGGATAGAGGCTGATGATGATGATGAATAAAGTCTATCAAAGAAATTCCATTATCCTTTAATCCGTAATACAGTGATTTTAATAATATCACAGTTTCGAAAATACTTAATTTATGACGAATCATAAAAAGGCCTAAAAAAGTCTGCCTAAAAAATCATCATTATTGATTTTTATCAGAATCGTATTTATTTATACATTTGAATTAAGTTTTTTTTATTTATGTTATTTTTTATTGTTTTTTTTTTGGTAACGCTTAATTTTAATATACATTAAAATAAATATGTGAATGAATATATTGAATGAAGTACTATTTAAATTTCGTATTTATATAGGATAAAACATATAAAGGTATTGACGCCCGCATGCTCATTATGAGGCACCAAAGAGTATAAATAGAAAATGTACCTTGAATTTTATATTGAGGTACAATTAGAGTTTCTTCGAAAATCCATGAAAAGTTTTTGGAGAGAAATGATAAAATTAACATTCCTAGTATACAAAATTATAATCGAACATATTAAACAGCTTATTCCTTGCGAGATATCGGTAACCTTATTTCTCTAGCAGATGTCTTCGTTTCGAATCCTAAGCTCGATGAAGTGTCAGTGGGCTGGTCACACACTCAGGAGAATGGATGGAGCCGATGGGGCAATAAGGTTCAAGAGTGGAGGCCACGTTTAGGTAGACGCAGTGATGGTTGGTCAAACGCTCTCCGTGCGGTGGCCGGTCTGTGTTGGATGCGAGTGGCAGAAGGTCAGCCATCTTGGCGATCATTGGGGAAGGCTTATATTCAGCAGTGGACGGATAAAGGCTGATGATGATGGTGATGATGATATTTAATAGTTTTTTTATATATTAGTTGTAAAGGCAAGCGAGCAGATGAGCCACAATATAATGGTTAGTGTTCAGATCATTTACGTGTTGTCCAGTTACTACACTGCTTATCCTGCCCTTCTTCCCAAAACACAGCAAAGCTGATTTACGGTAAAATGATGATGGTAGCAATGCAGGTGTGCCTGACAGAACGCATTTCTCCCATCGGTGTTAGTTCTAAATGATATTACATTATAACTGTTAAGTAGGGGATCGACGAACGAGCCGTAATACCGCGGTCTTGGAACGACGGTTATACTTGTGGCTTGATGGTGCTGATCGACACGTGGTATCGTAGGATGAGCCAAGTAAAGCTCCTGATCGACGGGCGATCTTTGCCACGGTTTTATGGCTCGTCGGTAAAGTTCGCCCGTGTATCATTACAAAACCACGTTTTATATACCGACAAGCCTGGCTCGCGGCTCGTCAGTATTGTTTTAATTTTTACTCCGCTCTACCGCATGTCGATTAGCACCATCAAGCTACAAATAAAACCGTCATTCTAAAACCGCGTTATACGGCTCGTTCGTCGATCACCTACATAAAAAAATTTACAATACTGTCGAGCCGCGAGTCAGGCTCGTCGGTAAATAAAAAACGGGTTTGTAATGATACACAGGTGAACTTTACTGACGAGCCATATACCGCGGTAAAGCTCGTCCGTCGATCAGGGCCTTTTGATTAGGTAAAGAAATATGATGACACAACTTTTACGGATTTTATCGCTTATTATATTATTATTGTGATTATCACATTTTTTATGTTAGTTGTATGGGAAAACTAGCGCCGACGTGCCACTTAATGGTAAGTTGTCGATGTCGTCGTATAAAAAAAGAACGAGTGTAACAAATGTAGTGTAATTTTTTAAAAATCATGTATTGTATGTTCATGTATTTTATTTTATTCCCTTCACGTAGTTCAACAGTTTTTTTGTTAAATTATTATAGGACTTTGTATTATTAAAAAAATCTCTAAAAGTATCAATAGCATTACCAAAAGTTTATCTAATCGATCTTTATCCGCAATTTATCTCTCTCGGTAATAGCCAGTTAGTTAGATCATAGAGACAAATAAATTGGATAGACGCAAGACTGCCCAAATGGATCTTTTCAACGTCATCGTACTGTTTTTTGTGTTTAATATATTTATCTGTAAAAGGTTTTATATATTTGTTTTATTGGCTATTTTTGTTTTTCATTTTATGAATGGTAGGTTTTTTTTTTATTTAACGCCGGGAAATGCTCTGAGGCATGCCGCGGGGGAGTGGGTCTCCCCACGCTGGTATGTGGGACTCGCTGCGCCCGACAGCTGTTAAGTGGACCCAGCTCTACCCACTAAAACCCGGCGAGTTGCACCAATGCCGCCTTTGGTGAGGTGCCCCGGATCTAGTAAACAAACAGGGCACCTCGACGGCTAGTCAGTTCGGCAAGGGACACCTCCACAGAGGGGTTGTTCCGCACCACAGAACAACCCCTCCCAACGTCGGGACAGTACAATGGGGTGAGGTTCCCATCCTCACCCATTGCCCCCTGCTCTACTGTCCCCTCTTAAAGTAGGTATAATGAATGAAACACTAATTACATTTTAATTAAAATTGATTATAGTGATGATGATGATGAGTAGCGAGTGCTTGAGGGTACCGCCTCGGCCTCTTGAGTGAGACCGGGTTCGATCCTGACCGGTGCAATGAACTGGGTTTTTCTAAATTTCTCCGTACACCTGAACCATGACCATCGCTTGCTTGAAGGAAAATGTTATGAGAAACCTGCATGCCTCATGGGATTTAAAGTCTTTAAAGGTATTTAAGATTGATTGATTGATGTAAGAGGTAGTACCATGCTGCTTTGCAGCCGAATTGGGCCGGCACGACCAGGGTGGTACCACTCGCTCACATGACACCGGCGTCAAGTGACAGTTATGCTGTGGCGTTTCGTGCGATTTGTGAGTTTCTGGTGGCCTATTGGGGGGATAGGGAAAAAGAGGGCAACGCATCTGCATAATCTTTGGTTGTGTGGATGTGTATGTGCGTAGATAGTCACCAAACGGCTTCGACTGTTCGTTTGCCCTCCTATGCTATAAAGAATGCACTTGGCAGGATTCGAACCCAGTAGTGTCCAGTACATTAGGCGGTCGATATTTTTTCCTTTATTTTCTCGTTGCCAGTATTTGCAAAACTAAAACACAGCAAAACTGTTTGACTGTATGTAATCATAATATTATACATACCTAGTATAGTATTATGTTAAAGTAAATTATTCGACTTCTAAATAAAATATAAAACGTCTTAAATACTCACTGGGTCTGTACAATATAACACATAATTTAAATGTTTCAAATAATATTTAAAATGTAAAATCTTGACAATTTGAGGTCATCAGTGAAAAAGTACACATCTTAGAAACTGAAAGAATGCAATATGTATTTGTCACATCTAATGCGTGTTCTGATTTTTTATTTTTTGTATTATTTGTTGCGGGGCAGAAATATTTTCAACAATCCGAATAAAAAAATCTTTTAAACTAGCTATGTTGCAATAACTTTATAGTGAAAACTTTCTTTAGGCGCGCTAGGCATATTTTTAGACAAGATAAAATCTCTGGATTCGCGACACCGTTACCACCGTTATGAGACGCTATTTGACGTTTATATGAGGTTTGATTTATTTATATAAGATTATGCAATATTTGTTTACATAGCCAATCGTCAACCTCACTGAAATGTCAATGTCATGCGGCCATTTTGTGGGATAGTTTTTTTTAATCTTTTTTATATGACTGGTGGCAAAAGGTTCGTCTTGTAGGAAGTGATTAGCGACATCCACAGACACTACACTAGAGGAGGAGGAGAGATTTAGGTTTTTTTATGTCCTTTTTATGTTAGTTGGATAGGCAAACTGGCAAACGTACCACCTGATGGTAAGTGGTTGACGTCGCCCATAAACATAAAGTAGTTTACCTTGAACGAGCCCAGGCGACTCATTTATGTGTTACCTATTCTGAGTCATAATAAGATGTTAAGTCTCGGTGCCAGTAATTACACTGCCTGTCTTGCCCTTCTCAAACAAGCAAGATGGTGGTACCCATGCAGCCTTTCAAATATAATAATGCTCTTTTCTGGAAGGTCCCTAAGTTGTATCAGTTCAAAAATAGTGGTTGTCCGAGTCAGAAATGGAAAAAGAACAATATGTTGCAATAAACATTTCTATTTTAGTTTCGAAGTACAGAAAGGTGCATGTATGATAAATAAATAATAAATAAATAAATATTATTAAAAAATCACACCACGTTAACCTAGCCCCGTGGTTTTACGGGTACCTACTAGAAACGGAAATAAATTGTGCAATACAAGTCCGTAGCCTGGCATCATACAAATTATTTGCACTTGACGGGATTCGAATCTGCGACCCCTGCGTAAAGTACCCTGTAGTCTCGACCAGCCGACCGTCGAATTATTATATTAATATTTTTAAATCGCTGAATTAAAATAATTGGATTTTGGAGATCGGTATAGGTTAAATTTTTTCGCTAAAAAGTTACAGGTGAGTCCTGGGTAAAAGCTTTTTGTAGTGGCAGGGGGGCTCAGTAGCCTAAGGTGAACCCAGCACCTTGGGCGAAGCTAATCGAACCAAGGGAGCTTCTCTTTGTACCCCGCTTATAAGAAGAGGGGACAAAAGAGCAGGGAGGGACAAAGGGTGAGGATGGTAACCTCACCCCATTGTACTGACCCGACTTTGGGAGGGTTTATTTTGTGGTGCAGGACATCCCCTCTGTGGAAGTGGCGTCGGTCCCTTGGGGGACACACTAGCCATCGTGGTGCCCTGTTGCTCAAAGGATCCGGGGCACCTCACGAAAGGCGGTATGCCTGGTTTTAGTGGGTGGAGCTGCGTCCACCGTACTATCTTTCGAGCGCAGCGAATCCCACATAGCCGCTTGGGGAGTGCCTCCTTCCGAGCGGGATACCTAAGAGCATTTCTCGGCGCATAAGAAAAAAAATGTCAGATGATAACAGATTCGAACTGCCGTAAATAATCGAAATAGTCGATCTTGTGAGGTCATATTTTCAACCTCGGTCGTGACTAACCCGCCTGTCATCATCGAGGTGATGTTAATTATACCATCACCATTGGCACGGGCCCATCACTTGGGTGACGTTGACTTGGAATAACGCCAATGATGGATGGGCTTTGGTGTTGACCGACGCGAAAGGTGTTAGTTTGATATTTGTTTTGAGTTCAGGGTGGCTTTAAAAGTGAATAAAATATATCTCTCTATATATCTTTATAGATATATAATTCTTCTGTATGTGTGTCACTGAACTCCTCCTAAGCGACTTTTTTTTTCTTTAGCGCCGGGAAATGCTCAGAGGCATCCCGCGGGGAAGTGGGTCTCCCCACGCGGGTATGTCGGACTTGCTGCGTCCGAAAGCTGGTAAGCGGACGCAGCTCTACCCGCTAAAACCAGGCGAGTGCCACCAATGCCGCCTTTTGTGAGGTGCCCCGGATCTAGTAAGCCCTGTTGCTTACTAGATCCTCCTAGAGACACCTCGACGGCTAATCAATACCCAAGGGACCGAAGCCACCTCTACAGAGGAGTTATCCCGCACCACAGAACAACCCCTTCCAACGTCGGGACAGTACAATGGGGTGAGGTTTCCATCCTCACCCCTTGTCCCCCCTGCTGTTTTGTCCCTTTTTTTAAGAGGGGTATAAAGAGCAGCTCCCTCGGTTAAATTTGCTTCACCCAAGGTGCTGGGTTCAGCTTGGGCTACTGTGAGCCCCACCGCCACGATAGGGTTGAACCGTGATGGGGATGTGTTGAATTCTAATATTTTTATTCTATATGAGTTCAGTTAGGTCATAGTATCTACCCGTAGGTTATATATGCGAAACCTTTCAATGTATTATATAATTATATATAATTATAGGAGTGCCAATTATGCTATAATTGCCATTATGTGAGCGACCGGGGTTACCACCCCGGTCGCTCACACATAATACACGGCGTAAAGTGACAGATATGCTGTCGCGTTTCGTGCGGGATGTGAGTTTCCGGTGGCCCATTGGGGGGATAGGGAAAGGAGGGCAACGCATCTGCATAAATCTGACTATTCGGATGTGTCTGGGCTTCGGTACCTACCATAAGGCTCCATCTGATCGTTTGCCCCTTCTGACATAGAAAAGAAAATTTTTATCATCATCATCTTTGTGTCCCATCTAAAACCCCTTTAGCTTGTCTTTATTTTTTATCCTTTTGAGGATTTCGTATTTAAAGTTTCAAAACGAAACAGACTTTTCCTTGTTATTTAAATTATTCTGCACAAAGCAAAGCAGCTTTGTTTTGCTTCGCTGTTTCGCTCTAGATTCCTATTATTCCTTATCATATTAAAGTTTTTATAAACATATCAACATGAATGGTACAATTTGTATATTTTTTTTAATTCTTCAAGTCCCTTAGTTGTCTAATTTATTAAGCTAAACAATCATCATCATAGTTTTTCTCCGTCAACCCGGTTGGAGCAGTATTATTGAATCCTAAATAGCTTATTTATGGTTGTTTGGTAGAACGGACAGACGCGCCATCTGATTATATAGCCCATAAAAGTTTATCGGAACTAGCCCAGGAAACTCATTCGTGTTGCCTATCCTAGCCTAGCCTAGCCTTTTTTTCAAAACACAGCAAAGTTGTGCAGGTATGAGCAGGAGCAGAACCCCACCATGGTTCAGACCTTGACGTGCCGGTGGGGCTCAGTAGCCTAGGGTGGGCCCTTGGGCTAAGCTAATTGAGCCGAGGAGACTCTTTGTACCCCTCTTATAAAAAGAGGTGTACAAAAGAGCAGGGGGCAAGTATCCAGTCAGTCAGTCAAGCAAAGCAAAGCAAGAGAGTCCCACATACCCGCGTGGGGAGACTCACTCCCCCGCAGGATGCCTCAGAGCATTTCCCGGCGTTAAAGAAAAAAAAGGTGCAAAGGCAGAAGGCATCATGGCACTCCATTCTACCGAAATGTTTTATAGGTGCTGATAGAACACAAAAAATATGTATAATTGAAAATGATTTTTTTATCTTAAATTTCACAAAAAACTCACATTACGTAATACCGGCATAAAGTGACAGCTATTCTGTCGCGTTTCGTGCGGTTTGTTAGTTTCCCATGGCCTATTAGGGGCAGAGACAAAAGGAGGGCAACGCATCTGCATGATCTCTGGTGGTGCGGATGTGTATGGGCGTCGATAGTCACCAAAAAGCTTCGACTGCTCGTTTGCCCTCCTGTGCTATAAAAAAAAAACTTTCGTAAAATTAAATTCGGAATGGTGATCACACACTTAACATTTTTTATAATAAAACAATTTTTTACGGATTTTATCGCGGTTTATTAAGATTTTTACAAGCCCGACGTTTCGGATACTTTACAGCAACCATGGTCACGGGAGGACTGAGGTGTCATACGTCCTATTATTACAAAGTTATTCGAAACTACCCTATGATACATCAATATTTTGGTCAGTCCTATCTACGCAGAAAGTGCTAACTGCATCTTTAATCTGTGAAATATTATGCTTGGATTTTGATTTGATAATTTTAATAATGGGATCCCATGCAGGTGGTAGAAGCCAGCCATCTTCTCTATTGAAATTAGGATGTTTTTTAATTTCAATAGCCTCACGGATCATCCTTGGTTGGAATCTGTGTTCTTTTGCGAGGACTTGTGGTTTATCAAATCTGATATAATGGCGAGCTTTGTCAAGACTATGTCCACAGATGGCAGACTTAGTGTAGCGACGGTGTTTTAAATCAGCTATATGTTCTTTCACGCGAGTTTTAATGGATCTTTTAGTTTGGCCTATATAAGAGAGACCACAGTCACAATCAAGCTTGTATACTCCTGCATCTTGTAAGGGTATATGACACTTGACAGATGGTAAGAATTGACTTATCTTTTTTGGCGGCTTGAAATAAGTTTTTATAGAAGCTCGCTTTAGGATGAAGCCAATCTTGTCAGTGACGCCTTTAATAAACGGGAGAACTGCAGGTACTCGCTCGACGGTGGTTGGTTTCACACGTTCACTGTGATACCTACGATATACGATACGATATGATGATATGATTAATAAACCGCGATATAATCCGTAAAAAATTGTTTTATTATAATGAGTGAAATTCGCGTAAACATTAGAAAACAACACTTAACATTATCATTTTAAGCGCGAATTTTGTAAACGATAATACTTGGAAACTCAAATTTACTGAAATAATAAGAGAATATGCCGGAATTTCGACATGCTCAAAACATTTTCTTTGTAACAATATTTTGAGTCTCTCCGGAATAGTGTACACAGAAATATATTTTACAATTACCTTTTACTGTATCCTACTTATCTATACTAATATTATAAAGCTGAAGAGTTTGTTTGTTTGAACGCGCTAATCTCAGGAACTACTAGTCCGATTTGAAAAATTCTTTCAGTCTTATATAGCCCATTTATTGAAGAAGCTATATAACATCACGCTGTGACTAACAGTAGTTAAGTTGAATGAGTTAACGCGGGCGAAGATGCGGGCAACAGCTAGTAATATTATAAATGTGAAAGTAAGTTTGTTTGTTACGCTTTCACGCGAAAACTACTTAACCGATCATCATGAAACTTGGTACACATATTCTTGGAGGTATTAGAAGTAACATAGGATACTTTTTATGAAAAAAAAATCTAAAATTTTATCCTGCATAGACGAAGTCGCGGGCACCAGCTAGTTACGAATAAAAACTTCTTTTGACTCTACAAAGCGAGCGAGCGATGGTCTAGCGGGTATGGCTTGGTGAAAGGTCTGAGGTCTGAGGAAGAATTCAATCTTGACGGGTGCACCTCAATAGATGCACCCGTCATGATATAAAATCATTTTACAAAAATTTTAAATAAAAATTATAACCGACTTCAAAAAATAAAGTAACTAAAATGTTATAAAATAATCGCGTGTACAATCTTTGCGTTTACCACGTCATTATTGTTACTTTTGGAGTCGGTGTCAGCTAAGTTAAAAAGGTATTGTCGTATTTGTTGCTCTAGGTACCTACCTATCTACCTTGGCTGACACCGACTCCAAAAGTAACAATAATGACGTGGTAAACGCAAAGATTGTACACGCGATTATTTTATAACATTTTAGTTACTTTATTTTTTGAAGTCGGTTATAATTTATATTTAAAAAAAAATATTTCTTAATTTTTAGTGATTCATTAAAGAAAGGCATACAGAGATAGTATTTTGACATATTGAACCGTATGAAGTAAGCCCAAAAAAATCTGTAAATCGTCGAGGAGTTCCCTCGACCGTCTATAGTCTCCATCATCATAACGGTAATGGCACGTATCACCCAAAGTTCTCATCAGTATAAATTAATTAAGTCCAATCACAAGGTAGCTACTTTAAACTATTTAGGAGTTCCCTTAACTGAGCTTCGTCTTCATCATCACACCCCCAATCACAGTCACAACCCATCTAGGTGTAAAGTTCTCATCAATACAAATTAATCAAGCCCAAACACAAGGTTACTGAAGTAAATCGTCGAGGAGTTCCCTCGACTGTCTTCCAGCTCCAGCATCAGATCGACTCTAGACCTTCATTAAATTGTAATGCTTTAAAATACTTATTTAAAAAAATATTAAGCACACTAGTCATTCCTACAAATTTCGAAAGTTTCCCTCGATTTCTCTAGGATGTCATCATCAGATCCTGGTTTCCTTATCATGGGACCAAATGGCAAGTATACCATTTCAAACAAAAAAAGAATTTTTAAAATCGGTCCACAATTGACGGAGAAATCGGTGTACATACATTTAAAAAAAAATACCGGCCGAGTTGAGAACCTCCTCCTTTTTGTTGAAGTCGGTTAAAAAATTAAAACCGACTTAAATACTAAACTAAAAAGTAATAAAATAATTGTGTTTCTTTAATTTTTGTGCTTACAACTTATAACCAACTAATGCTAATGTACAAACTTTGCGTTTACCACGTCATTATAGTTACTTTTGGAGTGGGTGTCTTATTTGTTGCTGTACCCTTTCTACCTACCTTGGCTGACAATAGTAGACTACCTTCAATGCTGAACGATGCCCAACACCCTGATTTCGAGGGACTTATAAGGGTCGTTTATGATGAATATTAAGTGATAGTTAAATTAACTTTAATATTAATTGGGTGTTAAGTGATCGACGAAAATCCCTATAAGCTTTTAATTATAACCTTAATTAACGCACTAATAATTTATTATCAAGGAAATTCTTTGGTCGTACGTAATTTTATTAACATTTGTATAGTTTTACTTACGTTATCATATAATAATATTATATTGTAAAAACTTTTGAAATATGCATTATTACCCGACTGCGCTAGATGGATATATTTTAATAATTGAACCAACTAGTGGTAATCTGTTCTACCCGCCCAGAAATTGAATTAATATTATAATAATATACGAATTTCGTATGTGTGAATTCGTTAGTTTGTTTTACATATTAACTAACAACAACTAATATTTGCCAGCCGTTTTCGCAGTTCGAAACATTTTGCGTAGTTTAGAGTTGGGCCGAGGGTTGTCATTGTAGCAACTATATTTGGGGATGGTTAAATTATTCATTACAGAGTTAGTCACCATCATGATTATAATCATAATAATAATCATTATTGTGATCACAATCATCATTACAATCATCCCATACTAATCATCATTTTTAATACGTTTTAATCAGGAGTTCGTAGAAAAATCAGGTAAACATTTAAGAGTGGTGGCCACGTTTAGGTAGATGAAGCACTGGTCTAGATGGGAAGACAATATCCATACAGTGGCTGGTCCGTGTTGGATGCGAATGACGTCGTCGTCGTCTTAGCGTTCATTGAGGGAACGCAGTGGACGGATAGAGGCTGATGATGATGATGATAATAAATGGTAAAAAAATATTCTAGTTACATAAGTTCATCATCAATAAAGTCATTGGGTACTGTGTCAGTAACTACGCACGCAACGTAGATATAGAAGGTTCAAATCTCACCCAGAAAATACGATTTGTATGATGAAGTCTTCACTGAGAGAAATATAATTGTATTATATTGACTAGTACTATACATAGAAATTATATGTTCCTTCCCCAGTAATAGTACGTTAACATAATAGGTATAACGATATATCTTTGTTTTATTTATACACAGAGTTGACAGCAGGAAAAGGGTGCTGTCGGAAATTAACAACGGACAGACGGACAGAGGTATGAGGGTTATGATTATGAGAAATAAATAGGAATTCAGTATAAATCAAACGCTTTATCGGAGCGTGACTGGTCCTTCCTGGGAGGGGGGAGGGCAGACTAACAATATGGGTTTGAGTAGAAAATGTTACTTATGTGAATATGAAACCAAAAAGTCACATCTTCCAATTGCATTCTATTTTGGCTGTGAAACTTTTACGATATCGTAAATTAATAAAGTTATTTGTTTTAATACACTTTTAAAACTATTTATCTATACTAATATTATAAAGCTGCAGAGTTTGTTTGTTTGAACGCGCTAATCTCAGGAACTACTGGTCCGATTTGAAAAAATCTTTCAGTGTTATATAGCCCATTTATCGAGGAAGGCTATGGGCTATATAACATTGCGCGGTGACTAACAGTAATTAAGTTGAGTAAGTTAACGCGGGCGAAGCTGCGGGCAACAGCTAGTCTTTAATATTTCTATATCAGATTTCTTCTGGCAGTTATAACCCTGAGAGCCCGGAATCATGCCAGGGTCACTTGGTTACTGTTGACCCTAGCTACACAGGAGTAGCAGCGGGAACGAGTGGTGGGCCTAACGAGATTAAAAAATGACAGTCGAAGAAGTGAACGTATTTAACTTAAATTAGGAGATTTTGAAATTTCGAATATCTATACAGATAAATAAAATTGGAATGTCTGTGTGTAATATTAAAATAACCACTTTTTACTAAATACATATGGATGTATGCACGGTACATATTGGTATATGTACAATTTTTTTTATGATTTTTGACCTTCTGTCTGTCTGTTTGTTCCTCTAATCTCTAAAACGGCTGGGCTGATTTTGACGAGACTTTCACTGACAGATAGCTGATGTTATAAGGAGTAACTTAGGCTATAAAAATAATCATCATCAATCCATATACGACTGTAAATCTAAGTTAACGCGGGCGAAGCTGCGGGCAACAGCTAGTTAATACAAAATATTTGCATAATGTCACAGGAAGTCGGTCACAAAGCGCGAACTTATAAGATTTTCCCCTGCCAAAAAAGTGCTAAATACGGCTAAAGAAGTTATAATAATAAAAATAATATCTATGGACGCTTTCACACCACGTCAATCTGGTCCCGTGGTAAGTTCTCGAAGAACTTGTGTTACGGGTACCAGACAACGAAAATATATTTAATACTTTTATACTATACATATATTTAAGATTTTTATTATATAATACACATATTTAATACACATCCATGACCCAGGAACACAGAAAATATTTTTGTTCCCTGGCGGGATTCGAACCCACAACCTCCGGCTTGAGCGCCAATGCGCTTACCACTGAGCCATAGAGTTATTACTTCGAAAAACTGTTTTAAATAGAATATTGACCATGTTTTTCACTTTTCTTTCGGGTCTCATGAACAAGGAATTCGTAGGTAATATTGAAACAGTAATCTCCACGAAATAGAAGTGAAAAACATGATATATAATATTCCTTGTTCAATGTGTATTATATTATAATAAAAATCTTAAATATATGTATAGTATAAAAGTATTAAATATATATATTTCCGTTGTCTGGTACCTATAACACAAGTTCTTCGAGAACTTACCACGGGACCAGATTGACGTGGTGTGAAAGCGTCCATAGATATTATTATTATTATTTAAATATGTATTTGTTCGGGTACTTACCGCGTTAAACAACCCAACAAATACATAATATATATACATACAATATATTCTACCATTCGGTAGGAGAAATGTGACGTGCGTCTGTGCATGGCTACCACTCCCCTGCATAATATATCTTCCTTCAAACAGTTTTGCTGTATCTCGGTAAAAAGGATATAGTGTATAATGAATGGCAGTAACCATATTATGCCTCGGGATAGGCAACATATGACTTGCCATGGCTACTTTCAGATTACCACGTGTTATTGGGGGACGCTGATCACTTGTATCAGAAGTCTCGGCAGCCAGTTTGCTGATCTCTCTCTCTCTCTCTATTTAAGAGCCTTTCTCTTGTGGGACAGTCACCAATCCTTCCTTCTCTCCGCCAACACCTTCACCTCCTAATACGATACGACCTGTACCTTCTACTTTGTCTGTTTCATATAAGTTCTTCTCGGTCTACAATCTACATCATCCTATCTTTCCCTCAATCCTTCATTCTGTGATATTTTTGAAAAAAAAAAAACGGTCATGTCGTATCAGGTGACAAATCACAAATAAAATAACGATGTTTAGTAAAATAAAAATTCCTGCACCTTCTAATCCGATTCAATCAACTCTTTAAATATATATAATAAAAGCTTCGACTGCAACGAAAGCTTCGGTGACATCCCTAACTTAAAGCTTACGTCAAACCGAAACGCGTGGGATAAAGAGGGTACGGCGGACAAAACTTAAGCATTAGTCTTTGCACTGTTAATAATATTTTGGATTATCACTGTTGCTAATTCAAAGACTGTCTCGAGAAAATATGATATTGGTGATATAAGTTCTACGGTCTGTCCTGCTCGGTAGAACCCAACAAGAAAATGCTGGTAGCCGGTGGGAGGAGTGCCCTCCTGAATACCACTATCCTGCTTATTTCTGCCGTGGAACATCTTTGTTGTGTTTCGGAAAGAAAACACGACAGAACAGTAATTAAGTGTGATAAGAAATAGCAGCTTGCGTCTCAGGATATCAAGCCTCTATCGGTTCGCTGCTGAACATCGGCTATCTTCAATGAACGCCACGACGACCAATCCTTCGCCACTCGCATCCAATACGGACCGGCCACTATACGGTGATCGTCTTCCCACCTGGTTAATGGCCGACTCACTCTTCGGTTTGTCTCAGGATATGCAACGCTTAAATTAACGAGTTAACGCGTAACTAAGTTAACAAGGGAAAAGCTGCGGCTAACAGCTAGTTAGATAGTATATGTTTGTGCCCCTTCCTTCAGCCAACCGAACTTTGAGGGTTTCGACTCTGCCCACCAAGATTCTTGAATTTTGGTGGGCAGAGTCGACCTTGTCGTGGCGGTGGAGCTTAGTAGCCTAAGGTCGAAGCAATTTGAGCCCCCTCGGCTCTGTGTACCCCTCTTATAAGAAGATGGGACACAAGCGCAGGGGGGACAAGGGGCGAGGATGGGAACCTCACCCCAATGCACTGTCCTAACCTTGTTCTGTGGTGCAGGGCAACTGTGGAAGTGGCATTGGTTCCTTGGGGGACTCACCAGCCGTGGAGGTGCCCTGTTGCTCAACAGATCCCACGAACCCCACCAAAGGCATTGGTGGCACCCGCCGGGTTTTAGTGGGTAGAGCTGCATCCATTTACCATCTTCCGGGCGCAGGGAGTCCATATACCCTAGGCGGGTATATGGGACTCCCTCTCCCCTGCGGTATGCCTAAGAGCATTTCCCGACGGAAAAGAAAAAAAAGGATTATGACTCTAGACAAAGCAAGTCGGGTATAAAACTAGTTCTATTTCAGCTGCAATACCAAAATATATGGAAATGTCATGCAAACTGACATTATCTAATCGCTTGTAAAATTTTCATTTAGTTCGTTTAGTGTCAGCCAATTCTGTGCAATTAAAATCAATTTGGTCATTATGCTTGGATCGTTTTATTTAATAGTATAGGATACGCTTATAAAGCGAACTTCACCGAGATGTTTATTTGATGAAACATATTTTATATTTAATTAAATATGTCAATAAATATATTGCATATGGGTTCCCTAACAAATTTTAGTCCAGGGTATGTTTTAATTAATAATTTAATATGCAATATAATTCAATTCTGAATAGAACCCTTGAGCTTTGGTAAGAGTTAGTGATATTCTGCTTTGCAGCCGAATTGGACCGGCACGACGGGGGTGGTACCTCTCGCTCACATAATACCGGCGACAAGTGACAGGTATGTTGTCGCGTTTCGTGCGGTTTGTGAGTTTACAGTGGCCCATTGGGGGGTTAGGGAAAATGGGTGCAACGCATCTGCATAGTCTCTGGTTGTGCGTTTATGGGCGTCGATAGTCACCAAAAGGCTTCGACAAAGACAGCCATAGACCGCTAAGACCATAACCATTTCGGCATTGCTGTAAACAAGTAAAAATACTTGTTTGTTTCTTTTGACATTTATTGACCCTAATCAAGTAATATTTTTAAGCGAATTGTTTATTTATTATTATTATGGCGGTACAAACGAAGCACGCGAACCAAAAATATACGAACGAATAGCCAAGTCACTGGAAATAGGTCATACACTCGATAAATCTTGTTTGTGAATGACCGCTTTTTTAATCGGTCGGGTTTTTGTGAATTTTTATATAAACTGACTGAAAATTGGATTGTAAAAAAAATCCTAGGATGTAAGCCGTAGCGACGATGGTCTAATGGGTTTTTTTTTTTTTTTTTTTTTTTTAATGCAGCGGAAATTTGCAGACCAAACCATAACTAGGACCGGGGTGAGTTTTAAACCTAGCCGTGAGTGGGGTTCGCACTTGGAGATGCGTTACCCACTAAAACCGCTGCAAGTGCCCTCAGCCGCCTTTTATGAGAGTCCCGGATCATGCAGGCAACGCAGGACCCTCGGCGACAGGCTGGCCCCGGCGAAAAGGCCAGACTCCTCCTCTAAAGGGGGACTGCTCGGCTGTTCGTT
The DNA here is from genome assembly GCA_963853865.1 of Helleia helle. NCBI lineage: Eukaryota > Metazoa > Arthropoda > Insecta > Lepidoptera > Lycaenidae > Helleia > Helleia helle. Next base: position 7,016,086 of record OY971436.1, read on the forward strand.
TGATTCGATACTTTTAGCAGTCCCCGACGACGTCGTGCCTATCTGGACCCAGGTTAACCCCAGCCTCGGCCCGACACGAGCACAGGGGCGTTACTGGAGGCGCATTAAGTAGCGCCTCCTACGCACCCCTGTTCGTCGCCTGCGGTGGGAGGCCTCGTCGGCGGCCTCCTCTCTCACCCGCTCATCGGCCTCCTTCTGGGACATTACTGCCTCACAGAAGGAGACCATCGCCGTCCAGGACTCATCATTGCGGAGCATCGCGGTGATGATGCTCGGCAAAGACAAGTCCCCTCCGATAACTGTCGTCAGATCGTGACGCAGCGCCGCCCATCTCGGGCACACCTCTAGAGTGTGCTGGGCCGAGTCCACCGCCGCGCCACAATCGTGACATACAGTTGCCGGCTCCCTTTGGGCCGTCCGGCACAGGTACTCACCGAAGCAGCCATGCCCGGTGAGCACTTGTGTCAGACGGAAGGTGAGGGTTTGCGTTTACGACGCATCCACCGCTCTAGGACCGGACGCAGGGCAACCGTTAGGCGTTTGCCATACGGCTCCCACGCCAGGTCCTCTCCCCACCTCAGCATTAACGCCTCTTGCCCTAGTCGGCGGACCCGCAGGATCCCGTCCAGCGTCAGGCTCTCGCCGAGAGACCTCCTATCCGAGACATAGGAGTGCACCTCAGCAAGAACTTCCGCCACAAGTTCCCACGGGGGGTCGCCGGCTAGGGCAGTTGCTGCTGCCCACGATATTGTACGATACCCCCGAATCACTCTTACCGCGATGACCCGCTGCGCCGAGCGCAACTGGGCCCTACTCCGCGCGGTAAGGTGACCCGCCCAAATGGGAGCACCGTATGTCGCCATACTCCGGCAGACACCGGAGTATAGCTGCCTGCAGGCGGCGCTGGGTCCTCCGAGGTTCGGGAGGAGTCTGCCCAACGCACTCGCCGCCTTTACGACCTTCGGTCCCAACTGTGCGAAGTGTGGGCCGAAGGTCCATCCTCCATCAATGGTCTAATGGGTATGAGCTCGGCCTTTTGAGTGAGAGATCTGGGTTCGATCCTGACCCTGTGGTGCCTTGAAATGGGTCTTCTAAATTTCTAAGTGCGCCTGAACATGAGACCATCGATTGCTCATCGGTGAAGCCTACATGCCTGATGGGATGAAAAGTCTTTGAAGGTGTGTGAAGTTCACCAACACGCATTGGGCCAGCGCATCGGTGACCTATGGTCGAACAACCCTCCTCGCTTGATTTCAAGAAGGGGACCCGTGCCCAGCAGTGGAACATAATAATTATAATTTAGCGAGAACTAAGCGCAAATACATAAATGCACATCTAGCCCGAGAGGTTTCAAACAAATTATCTATACTTGGCGGGATTCGAACCCGCGACTTTTTTATATTTTTTTATCGCAGGGAAATCCTTATGAATGTAGCCAGGATCTTTGGGTAGATCCTGACCCAGTGTGGGACTCGCACCTGGGAGTGCCCACCCTAACTAAAATCACTGCAAGCACCTTCAGTCGCTTTTTAAGGGTCCCGGATATGCAGGCAACAGACAGGATCACCTCAGCGACAGGCTGGCCCCGGCGAAGGCCAGACTACTCCTCGTAGGAGGGGACTGCCCGGTCGCTACTAAGCAGTCCCCACGACGTTGTGCCATACAGACCCAGGTTCCCATCCTGATCCCGACACGAACACAAGGGCGTTACTGGAGGCGCATTAAATAGCGCCTCCTACGCCCCGTTCGTCGCCTGCGGGAGGAGGCCTCGTCGGCGGCCTCCTCTCTCACCCGCTCGTCGGCCTCCTTTTGAGACATTACTGCCTCGCAGAAGGAGACCATCGCCGTCCAGGACTCGTCGTCACCGAGCATCGCGCTGATGACGCTCAACAGAGACAAGTCCCCTCCGATGACTGATGTCAGATCATGACGCAGCGCCGCATATCTCGGGTACACCTCGAGGGTGTGCTGGGCCGAGTCCACCGCCGCGCCACAATCATGACACACTGTCAACGGCTCCCTGCGGGCCGTCCGGCACAGGTACTCACCTAAGCAACCGCGCCCGGTGAGCACCTCTGTCAGACGGAAGGTGAGGGGTTTGACTGCGCCGGATATGAATGTTGCAACAATTTGCCATATTGCAGTTTTTATTAACAATGAACGAATACGAGATGAAATATGAATTTTTATAGAAAGATTTAGATACCGATAGAAAAAAATATCGCGTAATGTTTTAGTTATTGTCAAGAAAGTTTGTAAAATATTATAGTACAAGAAACGATAACGGAAATAAATTGAGGAAAGCCAGTACAATTTACAATTAAATTTACACTGGTCTACATGAGTACCGCCATTTTCCTCATCTCATCCTTGAAACAGTTTTTCTGTAATTAGAGAAGTGCAAGACTGACACTTTTTAAACAAAACGCATGCGACAGGCAACGCAATGAGCTGAAATCTTGCAGTTTTATACATTTTTTAAACAACCTACCATTTTATTAACCGACTTCAACAAAAAGGAGGAGGTTCTCAACTCGGCCGGTTTTTTTTTTAATGTATGTACACCGATTTGTCCGTCAATTGTGGACCGATTTTCAAAATTCTTTTTCTGTTTAAAAGGGTATACTTGCCATTTGGTCCCATGATAAGGAAACTAGGATCTGATGATGGCATCATAGAGAAATCGAGGGAAACTTTCGAAATTTGTAGGAATGACTAGTGTGCTTAATTTTTTTTTAAATAAGCATTTTAAAGCACTACAATTTAATGAAGGTCTAGAGTCGATCTGATGCTGGAGCTGGAAGACAGTCGAGGGAACTCCTCGACGATTTACTTCAGTAACCTTGTGATTGGACTTAATTAATTTATACTGATGAGAACTTTGCACCCTTATGGGTGATACGTGCCATTACCGTTATGATGATGGAGACTATAGACAGTCGAGGGAACTCCTCGACGTTTTACAGATTTTTTTTGGGCTTACTTCATACGGTTCAATATGCCAAAATGTCTATCTCTGTATGCCTTTCTTTAATGAATCACTAAAAATTAAGAAATAAAATTTTTTAAATAAAAATTATAACCGACTTCAAAAAATAAAGTAACTAAAATGTTATAAAATAATCGCGTGTACAATCTTTGCGTTTACCACGTCATTATTGTTACTTTTGGAGTCGGTGTCAGCCAAGGTAGATAGGTAGGTACCTAGAGCAACAAATACGACAATGGTGACATATTTGTTGCTGTAGGTACCTATTTAACTTAGCTGACACCGACTTCAAAAGTAACAATAATGTCGTGGTAAACGCAAAGATTGTACACGCGATTATTTTATAACATTTTAGTTACTTTATTTTTTGAAGTCGGTTATAATTTTTATTTAAAAATTTTTATTCGATATAAATTTACAAATTTATTTTGGGTTGACGTTGGAAATGACGAACGAATAGTTGAGTTGAGTATCTGTGTATCTGGTTGTCAGTTACGTCACACAAAAACGATCGATGCTGTTTTTTCAAACAGATTTTATAAAAAAGGCGTGATCAACTTCGCACATTAACATATTTAATTCTATCCTGTGATGTAAGATGAATAAAATCAAGTCATTCTCTTATTTTGCAGATTGACATCCTCTTATTTTGCAGAACAGATTGCAGAGTAACGATGTAGCCAATCACTTAGTAGAGTCGAAAAAATAGGTCTCAATTTATCTTTTCTTCGTTCAGATAGTATCTAAAGTACCTACCTACATATCTGGCGTTATTACCGGTGGGGGGGAAGCGCTGTGCCGCGCTCCCGGCTGCATGGGTACCACCATCTTGCTTGTTTCTCCCGTGAAGCAGCTTTGCTGTGTTTCGGAGAGAAGGGCAAGACAGGCAGTGTAATTACTGGCACCGAGACTTAACATCTTATGTCTCAGGATAGGCAACACATAGATGAGTTGCATGGGCTCGTTCCAGGTATACTAGTTTATGATCATGGGCGACGTCGACCACTTACCATCAGGTCACACGTTTGCCAGTTTGCCTATCCAACTAATATAAAAAAAAACCCGCGGGAAATGGGTCTCCCCACGCGGGTATGTGGGACTTGCTGCGTCCGAAAGCTGGTAAGTGGACGCAGCTCTACCCACTAAAACCCGGCGAGTGCCACCAATGCCACCTTTGGTGAGGTGCCCCGGATCTAATGAGCAAACAGGGCACCTCGACGGCTAGTCAGTCCCTCAAGGGATCGACGCCCGATCGATGAAGCATGGTGGGGTATATCCTGAGACGTTAGATGGTAATACAGTGCCAGAAATGCCACTGCCTATCCTGCCCTTTTTTCCGAAACACAGCAAAGCTGTTCCCCGACACATAAAACAGGAAAACGTGAAGACAACATTTTTATTCATTGTTATTAAACATCGATAAACTAACATCGGCTTTTATAAATATTGAATATCTGGATGAATATTTAGATAAAACTTTTTGTGGAAATGCGGGCAGATTCGTGCTTCAAACACTTTTGTGAACGCCTCAGTAAATACGGTAATTCGGTCTTATTGTAATCCCTTATTTCTTGGGTTTCCTACCACCTCGCGAGCTCGTCTGCGTGTTTTTTCAATATGCGAGGCCCCGTCGCTACTCTTGTGTAGCTTTGAGCGAGAGCAGTAACCAAATGACCCTTTGATACGATCAAACGTTATAGACTGCTTTGGGACCCGCACTGAATTTAATATTGTCTATCTGAGTGAGTATTTCTGCGGTTCGTTATAATATCGTAATTATTTTTGCGGTAATTTACTATATCCCGGCAAGAGACACAGGATAGACATTAGACAGTATAATTTGGTGTAATTTCACAGCATGTACTGCCCTTCGCGCGCAAATCTCCTTTTGATTCCAACACAATATAAATATTGCGAGGTTCAACCAGTCAACGGAAACATTATTGCAACATACATTTGACTGTTTTTATTTATAAAGAAATATTTATTTAAATTAACAACATTTACTTATAGATTATCTATACGATTAACATTACAAAATATACAAACGATTTTAACTAGAATCACCAAAACTGAATAGAGATGAATATTCAAATGACGTTCATGACACAATCGTTGAGACAAAGTTGACACAACGCGAAAATTTTGCACATTGAAGTGGCAGTGGCCCGATGACATACGACTGAGGCTGAAATATTAGCGAAAACCATTTCGAGTCGAGAAAAATGAGATACAAGCTTAATCTAATGATCATTCTCTTTCCGTTGAAACATTAGGCCTAAACTTTTCTATATTGTATCTATTTAGTTAAGCCTAAGTCCAATCCCCACCATGGTTCAAGCCTTGTGACGGTGGGGCTCAGTAGCCTAAGGTGAACACAGCACCTAGGGTGAAGCCAGGGGCGAGGATGGGAACCTCGCCCCATTGCACTGTCCTGACTCGACGTTGGGGGGGGGGGGGGTTGTTCAGTGGTACGGGACAACCCCTCTGTGTAGGAGGCGTCGGTCCCTTGGGGGACTGACTAGTCGAGGTGCCCTATTTGCTCAACAGATCTGGGGCACCTCAACAAAGGTGGCATTGGTGGCACTCGCCGGGTTTCTTTCTGGCGCAGCGAGTCCCACATACCCGCCTAGAGAGAGCCCCCCCACGGGATGCCTAAGAGCATTTCCCAGCGCAAAAGAAAAAAGCCTAAGCCCAAAGTAGGTGATGATTACAATGAAATGGCCATTGCCAAAGAATAACGATCGCTTGTCACTTGAGTAGGTACTAGTTTTTAAGTTTAAAAGGACTCTGTTGACCCCCTTTGCGACTGTCTTTCTCTTTCTCGCTGATTAAGTGACTTTTTTTTTTTTTTTTTAAATCCACGACTAGTTTAATTATTGAAAAACAAAATTTAAGAGTAAGGTTTTTTCAGTAATACCTTTTATCAGACTTAGTATACTTTTGTCCAAAATTAAGTCTTAGGTGATAGGTCCATTCATTTTCCTATTTACTGCCAACAAAATAATTTTCTATTTGACCCTGACAACCACAAGATAATTTGAAGTAAGATAAATGAGACAGTTTCTCGATATTTTTCTATTATTCTGAAGATATTCGAGATTAAAGGTCTAGTATTTGATGACTAATATGTGTTTTGTTATAATTTGTATGGATGTTTGTTACTCTTTCATTTGCGTGAAAGATTTTCAAAAAGACAACCGAATGGATTTTAATGAAACTTTCAATAAAATTTCATCCCCGTACTCCCACGGGAATGGGAAGTACGCAGGAAAAACCGCGGGAACTGTTAGTATATTGGTTCTGGATTATTAGGTGCGTTTGAAATTTATATCGTTTATCATTTTATATTTAAAAAATGTTATTTTATATGTCCTTGAGCGAAGATGGATGGTTTTTTAAGCGTTTGGCAAGTGAACTCGAACCTTACTTCCTGTATTTTTTGTATTTCATTCCTCAAGATGGCAGATCGTATGTAGTAATATAACTCAATGACAGAACCGAACCCTTGTAGGATCATTCCGTTATCCATCAGTCTATCTGCCTTCCTATATGTCTTTATAATGAAACGATTTTTTACGGATTTTATCGCGGTTTATTAAGATTTTTACACGTAAAAATCGATACAAAGTTATTCAAAACTACCCTATGGTACATCAATATTTTAATTAGTCCTCTTTATCAGAAATTGCCAACTGCATCTTTAATCTGTGGTATATTATTATGCTTAGTTTTCGATTTAATCATATTAATCTTCTCACCAGCCATCTTTTCTATTGAAATTTGGATGTTTTTAAATTTCAATAGCCTCACGGATCATCCTTGGTTGTAATCTGTGTTCCTATATTATATCTGTCAAAACTAATAGGGAAGTTCTGTATACTACTACCCATAGAGATAGAATCCTGAAATTTGGTAAAAAGCTAGTTCTTGCAACATCGATAAAGGAAAAAATCTGGAAACCGTTAATTTGTTGTTAGTAAGTGTAGCCTCTGCGTGCGCCGCGATTGAACCGCGCCTTAATATGCAATAGACATCTATTACACACGAAAACATTTATAGTAATTTTCATTTATTGGCCTCTGCCTGCGTCGTGGTGAAGCCACGCCTTAAAATGAAGTGGAATCTATTTATAGTACTTAATTTTCATTTACAGTAAAACTCCTAATACAAAAGAACATGTAAACTCGTTTGTTTGTTTAATATGAACAAACACTAAGTTGGGAGTGAGATAACAAATCTTTTGAACTCCCACATCACTTTAAGTTAGGCAAGTTAATATGAAGGCTCCAACAATTCGTGATCAAAGTTCAGCTCAACATCAAATTAGAGACTACACTTGATATGGTAGTTGGGAACTCAAAGCTATCCAGTGTTCAGATTGTTGCAGCTCAGCGCTTCTGAGTTGTGAAATTCAACGGTTCTAGTTTATCGAAAATTACAACATCCGGCTAGAAGGACCATGTACATAATACAAAGTAAATGCGATTATCTTGCATGTATGAAATTTTGTTACCATAATTTCACATAATTAATACAGTAAAATACATAAAAATAGTTTCGGAATAAAATTGGTTACTAAAGATTTTACAAGTTAGTATTATTTTTAGTTAAATTGTAGGTATCCTATGCATTTTAGACTACAAACCAAGTTGATTTACGTATGTATAATTTTATATCCTGTAATAGTAAATGCGCTAAGATGATAATGACACTATAAAATTGACGATAGGCTTATGTTGACGATGGCAATAATAAGATGTATCGCAAATATAACAACCAAGACACCATTATAAAATTATCAATATTATTTTTTTAGTAAAACATTCGAGATGCATCTAATAAAATACATAAATCATTATTAATGTTGTATCCACTGGGAAGCAGTCATCCGTCATTACCGTTTCATCTCCAATGTCAGTTGGCGCGCTCTCAACTGCAGTTATTTGTGGCCTGTTGACGCCGGGTCCAGCTCATCACCAGGTCAAATCCAAGGTCATCACTGTCTGTATCTTCCATACACAAGTTGATCCAGTTTATTTTAGCCCTCATATTCCTTTTGTATGAGAAAGTCTTGTTTGTTTACCTTCTATTCCAACTTCGCCTACTTTGTTATTCAACTTTCTTCAGTGTCTTATATGCGAGAACTTCAGATTTATTATTAACTATGTTTTGTGCCCTGTTTCGCTTACGTTAGTAAATATTTTGTATATGAGCGACTAAAATGCCCCATCTATTTTCGTACATACATAATGTACGAAAATCATCAAAACGATTTAGCGGTTAAGGCGAAAAAGTATCACAAAGAAACTCGCTTTCGTCTTTTCAATTAGTTAGATTAGATAAATACAAGATAAAAGCAATATACTCAAAATTTGTAGTCGACAGAGTAAAGACCAGCCACGGCACGGAGATCGTCTTCCCACCTGGTTAATTGAGTGAGGCAGTTTAGCAGTGGATAAATAGAGGCTGATGATGATGATGATGATTGTGGTGGTGGTGGTGGTAATGATGATGTTGATGACGATTATGATGATGATGTTTATGATGATGGTGATAATGATGATGAGATTAGAGATTATAATGAAACAATTTTTACGGATTTTATCGCGGTTTAAAGTTTTTTACATGCCCGACGTTTTGGATACTTTACAGCAACCCCATGGTTGCTGTAGGAGGACTGCTCCCGTGGCCATGTTTCATTATAATGAGTGAATTTCGCGTAAACATCAGAAAACAATATGAGATTAGAGATGATGGTGAGTAGAGATAATATTTGTCTATATCCCGTCTTAGATCATGGTTATTTAAATCCACGGAAATACAGGTATATTACATTAACTATTTATTTTGGTCTTATTTATATACAAGAGGCGGAGGATCGACCGTCGTTCATTCAAAGAGGCCTATCTCCAGAAATGTATGGAAAAAGTTGATAATGATCATGATTTATTTTGAACTCATTATTTTCGTTATTGTTCAATTTTGATACTATGAGTCTCAAAATAAAGCACAAGCTCTTATAAGATAAGGAAAATAAACGATTAATTAGTTTAAAGGATTACTTAAATGAATATTTATTTAATAATATTGTAATATTATAAATAAATATATAAAAATGAACGTACCATTTAGGATCTGTCGTTTATATAGATGTTCGTGTTGTTATTAAAATTGTTTATACAAATGTTTGTCTTCCTTGCATCCTATTTGAAAAGCTAAGCTATACAGATAAATAAAATTGGATTGTCTGTTTGTAATATTAGAATAACCGCTTTTTATTAAATTCATATGGTATACACGGTACATATACCAAAATAATTTTTTTTATAATTTTTGTCTGTCAGCCTGTTTGTTCTGTCTAATCTCTAAAATGCCTGGGCATATTTTAACGAGACTTTCACTGGCAGATAGCTGATATTATAAGAAGTAATTTAGTCTACAAAAATAATCACTATCCCGATACGGCAGTAAATGTAAGATAATAAGATAACGCGGGCGAAGCTGCGGGCAACAGCTAGTTAGTAAGAATAGTGTTATCAAAAAGCCGATGTGAAGTACAGCGTCTGTTAATGTTAATATTTATTTTGTGATGCCTTTTTTTTCTTTAACGCCGGGAAATGCTCTGCGGCATCCCGCGGGGGAGTGGATCTCCCCAGGCGGGTATGTGGGACTTCTTATAAGATTTTTAGTTTTTTTTTAGATTATCTTATAAGATTAAGCCCCCTCGGCTCAATTATCTTTACCCAAGGTGCTGGGCTCACCCTAGGCTACTGAGCCCCACCGCCATGTCAAGGCCTAAACCATGGTAGGGATTTTGTGATAGCTATTAGTGTGTATTTCTTTTATATCATCCAAAATATCAAATACATTGGCGAATATCAACTAATGAATTTTCCCGTGAAACAAGTCCGTTTGTGAATCACCTCTCGCCAATCATTTGCCGGTGATGTATGCATGATTGATAATTTCCGTCGACCAACTTCATTAGTACTGTCTATTAGAGCCGGTGTTAGTATTTAAACTGAAATACTAGAAATACTAGTGCATATCTGAATTGCATTTAAATGCTCCGTTCATAATGAAAAGTATCATCGTCCAGAGGCGTAGCTATAGTTATGCCAAAATGCCATGCCAAAGCGGCTGCGAACTCAGAAAAAAAATTAAGGTCAGAAAAATATTTACAGCACACCTTGAAAATGTATAAGGCCATACGAAAAAAATGCGACGGGCCTATCATAGTTACGTAATCATTTAACAACATCCACAACTGGACATAGGACTATTTCAATGAACGCCAAGACGTCTCCCCGGAAATAAAAGTAAAAATAAAAAAAGCCTAATCATTTTTAGTTTAGTCATGTAGCGGTTATCCTTTTTTTTTGTTGACGCAGTGTGAATGCTCTGCACATTCACTCGGGGGTGGGTGATGTATCGTTTATCCTTACTAATGTTATAAAATACGAAGTCAGTTTGTTTAAGTAGGTAAGAGGCACGACCGGCGTGTAACCTCGCACTCACATAATACCGGCGTCAAGGCTATGCTGTCGGTTTCGTGCGATTTGTAAGTTACCGGTGATCCATTGGGGGGATAGGGAAAAGGAGGGCAACGCATCTGCATAACTTTTGGTTGTGCGGATGTCTATGAGCGTCGGTAGTCACCATAAGGCTCCAATGGCTCGGTTGCCTTCTTATTAGATGAAAAAAATGCTTTCCCACATTTTCTAAAACGACTTTGATGAATTTTCGTACATACATACAATGTACATACAAACAATACTTGACAATGCTTCATTGAAATAATCTTCACTAACATTAGCGAAACTGGGCACAAAACCTAGTTAATAATAAATCTGAAGTCCTCGCATACAAGACACTGAAGAAAGTTGAATAACAAAGTAGGCGAAGTTGGAATGGAAGGTAAACAAACAAAACTTTCTCATACAAAAGGAATATGAAGGCTAAAATAAACTGGATCAACTTGTGTATGGAAGATACAGACAGTGATGACCTTGGATTTGACCTGGTGATGAGCTGGACCCGGCGTCAGCAGGCCACAAATAACTGCAGTTGAGAGCGCGCCAACTGACATTGGAGATGAAACGGTTATGACGGATATCTGCTTCCCAGTGGATACAACATTATTAATGATTTATGTATTTTATTAGATGCATCTCGAATGTCTTACTGAAAAATTAATATTGATGATCTTACGATATAAATGTTGTAATGATAGTTTATCATCATCATCAGCTTTTATGTCAACAACAGTGATGACTCTGAATTTTAAAAATTTTTTTTTGAAGTGTTTTTGAAGTTTAATATATAAGACAAACTTGTCGGTGATATAGGTTATATTATTGGAGGTCAAATACAGATTTCATGTTGAAAAAATCTTGTAAAATGTCGAAGTCTTTAAATATAATATATTACTTCTGTGCGATTTGGTTAATTTTTGATACGTGTTCAAGAGGAGTCGAGAATGGTTAAGATTCATAATTCGCTCCAGTATAGGAATCGTGCACCACATAATATTATAGGTACTAGGATAACTTTAAAGCATATAACCGGATAAAGTAGTAGTGTGATCCATAAAATCCGAAACTGGTCAGTGATTTGTCACTGATGTAATAGTAATTCAACAAACCAGCGATCTGTATGTACTTCCCATTGGCCAATCATTCATCAATGGCCATCAGTCGGCCAATCAGAGCGCAGAACCGGCGCAGCGTCACAGCACAAATTTGCCGGAATTTGTTTTCATACAAAACACATAACATTACCGATCTATTCCGGTTATATGCTCGATGCTTTACCGTAATTCAATATTAAATACACCGAAGCTAGAGAGAAGCACTAACTGCAACAATCTGAAAACACTTACCATATCTAGTGCTGTCTCTAATTTGATGTCGTTGGAGTTTCAGAACAGTAACATATTAATTTATTGACTTTGGCAGAATTCACGGAAAATTCTAAACTATTTTCGCTTATACAATTTTCGTACAGAGTGCATAGAAAATAATTTCCTGTCTGATGATGGCAATTTTATGTCATATTGCTTAGCATCTCATTAACAAATTTCATCTAAATCCGTCTGGCTTAAACAAAAACTAAAGAGAGGTGTCAAGGGACACCCGGATGGAACGAAGTTCCTTTCGATTAGTAAGTCAAGGAATTGTAATAAAAAAAACAAAAAAAAAGGTGTAAGGAAAATAATTATTCGGGTAGGTATAAATTTTTTATGATTTTTTATCGATAAAAATCAGAGCATCTCCCGGCGTAAAATAATAAAAAAATAAAAAAAAGTCACCGAGATCGGTGGGATTTGAACTGGGGTTTTTTACTAAGCAGTCCCAATAGTGTAATAAAAACAGCTACCGACGCAGTGATGTATTAATCAAAAAGCCGCACGGCTTACAACTATAACAGAAAGTGTCGTTTTAACTTTTCATCTTAATTTTTTCCGTCTAGCCCCCTTTCATAACGCGCGATAAGGAACTACGTTCCAAAAAGGCAAGGGCTCATTCATGGTCCTCAGTTACATTGAGGGCGATTTGGCTATTTTAATCCGATGTTCCTCTCTTCTCTATATCCTATTTAGAAAAGTAGGGAGCCGCTCACGAGTTATTTAGGGAATCTGATAACACTTCAAATATATATTTCATAGATGACTTATAATAATTTGTTTTATAGTAAATAAATAAATAATCAATATTTTTGGGTGATCAGCTTAAAATTGGTACCTTATATGTGGCTTTGCCCTTCTAAAATACAATCCGTTTTGCTGACGCTCCCGACCCTTATTCGTCATCTGTCAGCCCTGACGCATGACGTTTTAACTTATAGTTCAGTTAAGTAATACATCACCCTGGAGTAAGGGTAGGATCTGGCGTTTAGTTGTGACGTAATGACTGGGGTGGTCTTTGTTATTAACAAAACAAACATTATCACTATCAACATACAAAAATACCATTTGATATAAGTCTAACTAAATTCAACTATTTAGCCCAAGAATTTTACAACTTAAGTGGTAACGGATAGGGCCATCGAGCATATAACCGGATAGAGAATAGCAATAAAGTTCCGAAACTGGTCAGTGATTTGTCACTGACGTATTAGCATTTCAACCAACCAGTGATCTGTCCCTTCGGCCAATCGTCCAATCAGATCAGCGGCCAATCAGAGCGCAGAACCGGCGCAGCATAGCAGCACATATTTGGCGGAATTCGTTTTCATACAAAACGCATAACAGCTCTATTCCGGTTAAATGCTCGATGGACACATTCCTCTCAGAACCGATGCTTGCTGGGCTCGAAGTACAACCACCTGGTAAAGGTCGCAGGAATGAATAAATGAAAACGATTTCAAATATTCAAAACGGAATATAAACCTTGTTTTTTTCGTGGAGCGTCACATTTCAGCATGGTCTACGAGTGCCTCGTTTATGAGAGTGACGAGTATCGTTTTTTTTTTCAAAAATCATGGTCTTTTATTATTTCAACGATTGATTTATTTTTCGCTGCTTATTCAAAAGATTAAATTATATCTGCGTATCACCACTTTCTTGTTTATGTTCTTTCTTTCCTTTCCTTTTTTAGGCCTTGATTTTAGAGTAAGGTGTCTAATGTTTAATACTAAGACATACTATCCCGACGTTTCGGATACTATACAGGAACCATGGTCACGGAAGGAGTCTTCCCAACAAAAAAATTCTTCTAAAAATCTTAATAAATCCGTATAAGTTATTTCATTATAATAAGTTAGGTAACACAAGTAACAGTAATATGTGCTTTTTGAAGCGTTATATTTTGCGTCCCGCGATTTCACCCGCTCGCATTCCCGTGGGATTACAAGGACAAAACTATAACTTATATTTATATTGACGTATTGGAAAGTTTCATTAAAATCCATTCAGTAGTTTTTCTGTTAAAGAGCAACAATCATACATCCTTACAAACTTTCTCGTTTATAATATTAGTATTAAGTAGGAATTAAATATTGCCTCAATTTTTCAAAATCATAATTGATACTTCGACATGGTTTATTCCAGTAGAGATGACGTGTATGGTATATATTCGTTGGACCCATTCACCAGTTGACTGAACAATTAATAAAATACTAGATGACCTATATAGGTCAATTGTTGGTCCATACTATGGCAGGTCTCAAATGGCCTCAAGTATGATTTATTTGATTTTGACAAGCGTAAGAAGAGCTGTTTTGACTAGATGTGCTTTTATTTTTGGTTTGGGGGTCCTTGGGTATCTAATGAACATATACTGTATGTCAGTTGAGGACGTAAATTAGCAGAGGATATAGTAGGGGTCAATGTCATCTTTGAATATTCATATGAGTTCTAAATAAGGGCCTAGGTTCGATAATGAATTAAGTATAATCATCATTAATATTTATCCGTCTACTGCTGAACATAGGCCTCCCTCAATGAACATCAAGACGGCCGATCCCTTGCCACTCGCATCCAACATGGCCGGCCACGGCACGGAGATCGTCTTCCCACCCGGTTAATGGTCGAACAACACTCTACCTAAACGCGGCCTCCATTCTTGAACCTTATTGGTCCACCGGCTATCCGTTCTGATGTGTGATGAGCCGCCACTTCAACGTGCTTATTATTTCTGTCTTATTCTTTACATAATAAAAACTGCAAGATTTGAACCCGCGTCCTCTGTACGTGCCATAACAACAATTACAATAATATCAATAAACCAATACGCGATGACAATATGTATCATGTTCTGTGGTTATACGGCCGGCAGTGGTAAGTGCATGCTTGGTTTGTATAACAATTGACAGCAGATAACAATACACCATCATCACCAGTGATCAGCCTATCCACCCCAAGGCATTTTTAGTTAGTTGATATCCTGCTACTTACATCCATTTTGGATTGGTACCTACCTACACGGAGATTGTTGTCATATATAGTTGTGGGTCTACCTACCGACTGCCATCCCATACAATATTATAGCCCAGACACGGGTGTTCAAATTATCATATCTCTCAAGCTTTAAACAAATTATAGAAGAAAGAAGATAATAATAATAAGATTCTATTTCTAGAAAAAATCTAAGAAAATGCTAAAGTGTACGCCTCATAATCTTATTTTCAACAATAAAATTGATTATTCGTAAGTATTCATAATATAAATAGTCAGTAACTGACAGGACTCGAAACCGCGACCACTGCGTAAAGTGTCCAATAGCCTTTTTTTTCTTTAACGCCGGGAAATGCTCTGAGGCATTCCGCGGGGGAGTGGGTCTCCCCACGCGGGTATGTGGGACTCGCTGCGCCCGAAAGCTGGTAAGTGGACGCAGCTCTATCCACTAAAACCCGGCGAGTGCCACCAATGCCACCTTTTGTGAGGTGCACCGGAATAATAAACAAACAGGGCACCTCGATGGCTAGTCAGTCCCCCAAGGGACCGACGCCACCTCCACCGAGAGGTTCTCATTCTCGCCCCATACTATCTTGTCCCCTCTTCTTATAAGAGCGGGTACAAAGAGCAGCCCCCTCGGCTCAATTTGCTTCGCCCAAGTTGCTGGGTTCATCTTAGGCCACTGAGCCCCACCGCCATGACAAGGCTTTAACCATGGTGAGGATGGTAATAAATCGAATGGTAACCACTAAAATCCTTGTTTTAGTTTTCTGATGTATGTCATGTTAAAACCTACACAGACTTAACAGTGTGCAACAATAATACGATTTTCCTCCAAATGTCTATATTGGAAAAACTTGGACAAGTTTTTAAAAGTTTTTACCAGTACATCAAGTTTACGAACTAGAATTGGGTTTGTGCTGGATATCCCAAGTTGGGGGTAACAGACATTATTCCGTGTAATTTAACTCTTGTAAAAATTGCTTTGAGAAGATCGTTTTAAATTCAATTCGACGAAGCGATTGCAAAGTTATGTTAGTAGCAGTAAAGTGAATATTTTTTTTCTTTTTTATGTAACAATTATGATAGTGCACCATACTCTTTTAATATCTACATATTTCTAGAACTGAAGTCTACAAAAGATTTTTGACGTGACAACGTCTTATAATTCGATGGAGCCGGCTGCACGAACGAAAAAACATGACGCATGCGGCGTTACCTCGCTCGGAGGAGTTCCATTTTCTTAAGACGTTGTCACGTTCAACTATCGTCAGTAAACCGACTTTACAGACAACCATTTTTTGACGTGACAACGTCTTATAATTCGATGGAGCCGGCTTGAACGAAAAAACATGACGCATGCGGCGTTACCTCGCTTTGAGGCGTTCCATTTTCTTATGACGTTGTCACGTTCAACTATCGTCAGTAAACCGACTTTACAGACAACCGATTTTTTTTTGTTATTTTTGAGCTATTGCAAGTTTTTAGCAAGTTTGTGAGAAATCTGTCCATATGTGCACGTATGCAGGAATGAATCAAGCAAGAGCACAGTTTAGCCTGAGATTTTGGGGTCACCTATTAGTCAGATGAAATTAGAAGATACCCCTTTTTTGAAGTGACACTTCTTTGCGCGCATGAGGGTAAAATTTTTACGGATGAAACGTCAAAAAACGTTTTTTTCCAAGAAGCCCTCTTCTTGGAAAAAAACGTTTTGAGAGAGTGATTGAGGCGAACGTAGCATGAAGCACATAGCCATGGAGTGGGAGTAGGGAGCAAGCGAATGAGAAAGATCGAGAGAGAAAGAGAGATAGAGTGAATGTCGCATGGCAAGCTATTTAAAGCTTTAGATTAGTATAAACATAAACAAGATTTAAAAATAAGTTTGCTAAATTAGTTTCACATTTGACATTGTACGTACGGACTTTTTTCTTTTACGCCGGGAAATTCTGAGGCATCCCGCGGTGGGTTTCCCAGGCAGGTATGTAATGTAAGAGTACACCTATAGTAATTAACTAATGTTTTCTAAACTGTACGAATAACATTCGCTCAATGAACTATTATATGCTCAAATTTAACTTTGATTAATTACGAGTAATCAAGTCGATATTAACTTGATAATTGTATCACATATTCAAATTACGTAATTAAGTTAATTATAAGTTGCTTATGTTAAGTGCTTACTTGATTTATTACCGTTGCGAATAAGTTAATGAAAATATCAATTTACCGGTGAGATGTGTTTTGATATCTGAAATTCATTGCCTATCCTGAGACATAAGATGTTAAGTCTCGGTGCCAGTAATTACTGCCTGTCTTGCCCTTCTCTCCGAAACACAGCAAAGCTGTTACGGGAGAAACAAGCAAGATGGTGGTACTCACAAATATTGAGAAGGCCTATTCGATATCTGTGGTGGTACCCATGCAGCCGGGGGCGCGACACTGCGCATCCCTCTACGCTCTAGCTCTAGCTACCAAAACTTTATTTTTATATTTTACTTTATTAATCCTATTATATTTTAATCATCGTTTTGGTTACAAAGTAACTAATCACATATCCATCTAAAATAGGCGTTTGAAGGTTTGGTGAGGCCACTAATTAGGCATAGGTTGCTTATATTTTAAACCACAATAACATAATTAATGATAATTATGTTCATTTAAATACATAATATAAATAGCGGCTTATTTTTTCCACATATCATGTTTCGGATTTAACAATAACCATGATTTTATTTTACGAATCGCCATCGCAGGGAAATCCTTAATGGATGTAGCCAGGATCTTCAGGTAGATCCTGCACTTGGGGGTGCCCTACCCAAAACTAAAACCACTGCGAGCGCCTTCAGCCACTTTTTGAGGGTCCCAGATCTGCAGACAACAGGATAACCTCAGCGACAGACAGGCCCCGGCGAAGGCCAGACTACTCCTCGTAGGGGGGGACTGCCCGGCCGCTACTAAGCAGTCCCCACGACGTCGTGCCATACAGACCCAGGTTCCCATCCTAAACCTGACGTCGGGCCTCCTACGCACCCTGTTCATGGCCCGCGAGGGGAGGCCTCGTTGGCGGTCGGACGTGGTATCGATTGGACTAAATAATGATGATTATTAAATATCCATATAACAGAATCATATAAAATATCTGCACTTGGCGGGATTCGAACCCGGAACCAAAATATGTAATATCCAGTAGTACGTGTAGTATCCAGTGACCTTTATTTTTTGGTAAAACGGCCCGAAACCGAAAGGTGGGAAGGTGGAAGCAGCTCTACCCACTAGAACCCGGTGAGTGCCACCAATGCCGCTTTGGTGAGGTTCTCCGGATCTGCTGAGCAACAGGGCACCTCAACGGCTAGTCAATCCTCCAAGGGACCGACACTCCCTCCACAGAGGGGTTGTCCCGCACCACATAACAACCCCTCTCGATGCCGGGACAGTGCAATGGGGTGAGGTCCCCATCCTCGCCCATTGTCCCTCTCTGCTCTTTTGTCATCTCTTCTCATAAGAGGGTTACAAAGAACAGCCTCGGTTTGATTGGCTTCGCCCAAGGTGATGGGTTCATCTTAGGACACTGAGCACCACTCTCACGACAAGGCTTGAACCATGTTGGGGAGTTTCCAGTAACCTAACAATTCGACCACCATTACGTCGCAATACTGATACAATACTGACAAGTGAAAACCAAACTCCGCACCTTTTTAAGCTATATGTTACTTATCTACTGTGCTATTCATTGCATAATATTAACATTAAAGAGGGATTCGATTCCTGTGTGTTTTGTTTTTAGAAATGAAACCGCATAAATGAGCCTTGCATCGCTAATGGTAGAGGGTTCTGTAGAAATGAATGGCTTCCTTGTACTAAACAAGGAAGACCATGCTTTACCCTATAAGGTCTTAAGTCAAAAGCCTCAATACGCTCGGCGTAGCGGGTAATCGCGATAAGAATGATTCGGAGATACACTACGGAATCGTGGGCTACAGCTACTGCCCTGGCCAGTGACCCCAGTGGGAACTCGTGGCGGTTCTTGCTGAGACGCACTCCTAAATATTGTTCTTATAAATCTTTGGATATAAAACTAACTTTTGTAAGAGGTAATGCCATGCTGCATTGCAGCCGAACTGGGCCGGCACGACCGGGGTGGTACCTCTCGCTCACATAACACCGGCGTCAAGTGACAGCTATGCTGACGCGTTTCGTACGGTTTGTGAGTTTCCGGTGGCTCATTGGGGGGATTGGGAAAAGGAGGGTGCCGCATCTGCGTGGCCTTGGATGCGTCCATGTGTATGGGCGTCAGCGCCGTGAGGCTCCGACTGCTCGTTTGCCCTCTGATCACATAAAAAAAACGAATTATCTAACAGAGAAAAGAAAAAGTTTGATGATTAATAGAAAAAATCTTAGATAACTAGTTTATTTAGTCAACATTAGTGTGTCCGTAACACACTCACCACGTTTTAATGGTCTTTTGTATTTGCCCAAGGAACCCCAAAACTTTTACAGGTTTTCGATAGTCAAAGTCGTTTGCATACAAAATGTCTGCTACGAGCTCCGTTGCACGCAAACTAGATGAAATCGGTTTGCTGTAAATTTGCTAGCTTTGAAATGTTTTCGTAGACAATTTCGAAGGTATGCTAAAGCGGTTAGTCTAGATTACATTGCCAACTAGGAGGTTTTATGTATAGTCAGATTTTGTAATTTTAGTATTACCTATCCCCTTTTTTGCTGATTTAATTTTATTCTCTTTAAAGTTCACTTTATATTTTATAATTCGAATTTCGGGATCATGGCGATTGAAACATTGCCAAAATATCGGGAAGAAATTGTAATAATAAGATCAAGTTTAAATTTTAATTTTAATATTCTAAATAGCATAGTTTAAATCAGGCTTACCAACAAAAAAAAATATCTCTTGTCTCAAAGAACCCCAGTAGATACTAATTTACAGATTTACCTAACTATTTCCCCACCATAGTTCAACAGTCCTTGTCG
Source organism: Helleia helle (assembly GCA_963853865.1). Classification (NCBI taxonomy): domain Eukaryota; kingdom Metazoa; phylum Arthropoda; class Insecta; order Lepidoptera; family Lycaenidae; genus Helleia; species Helleia helle. The sequence goes on from OY971436.1 coordinate 7,035,960, forward strand.
TGGCGGTTGGGCTCAGTACAGAACCTAGCACCTTGGGCGAAGCATCAAGCAAGCTTCTTATAAGAAGAGGGGACAAAAGACTAGCTGTTCAGGTTCCCTGTTTGCTCAACAGATCCGGGGCATCTCACCAAATGCGGGATTGGTAGCACTCGCCAGGTTTTAGTGGGTAGAGCTGCATCCACCTTACCACCTTTCGGACGCAGCGAGTCCCACATACCCGCCTGGGGAGACCCACGCCCCTGCGGGATGCCTCTTGAGCATTTCCCGGCGTGAAAGAAAAAAAAAAAGATTATTTATTTAAAGAAGAAACAAGTTGTATTAATAGAGATATAAAATAAACACATCAGCAGAATTTTAGAACAATACTTTTAATAAGAAATTATATATAAAATAAATTGAATAATCCCGGATGCATGCAGAATCCTGGGTGAATCCTTTAACAGTTTAGAAAACTTGAAAAAGGATTCACTCAGTGCTGAACCATAAAAATAATGATGATCATTCGTAGACAAAAAATGTTATCGTCATAACGGAACGGAAATTTTGTTGATGTCTGGGTAATATTTTTTACTTATCGTAAAAAATTGCTGCCATTTTTCTTCGCATCGGTATCTGACGGTCAATGACACGATAATTACGTAACCTCTGAAACAGGAAAACGAGCAGTCTGAACAATTGTTGGCAAGTGGTCATGTTTTCTAATAATGTAAAAAATCGTTTTACCATTATTGATGACCGGTTGGTTTAGTTGTCATACAGCGGTCGCCGGTTCGAATCCCGCCAAGTGCAGATAATTCATAAATATTTTTTAAATTTATTTTCGTTCCTAGTACCCGTAACACAAGTTCTTACGAAATTATCACGGGGCTATGTTAACGTGGTGTGGTGGGAACCTACAACTAAGGAAATTTAAGAAGATTATATTCATGACGTCATAACACTACAATTCTAAGCAATTATATTTGAGGAAGTATGAAATCAAAGTCAGTCAAAGTCTTTGAACTTTGACTTTGACTGACTTTGAATACCGCTAATTTGCGAAATTCTCATTGCTAGCAACAACGTGAAACTGGAATGAAGTTGAAGAAAAGTATATTTGCAGTTGACACATATAGCTGAATAAATGTTGGTGAAAAATAGCATTGTTGCTAATTCTTCTTTCTTTAATAGTAGTCTTTACGTTTTAATTAACAGACATAGTTGTATAAGTGTTTTATTTTTAAACGTAACTAATATTTTAAATGCGAATCTGAATTTGTTTGTTACGCTTTCACGTGTAAACCATTTAAGAAAATTTTAAAATTCTTTCACGAAGGAAAAGCTACATTAGCAAAATCAAAATAATTTTTAAATTCAAAATAGTACTGTGCGTTTCAAATGACAATAGGACGGACTAAGCGCCTTAATGTGACGTCATAGCTGTCAATTGAAACCAGTTAGGTAGGGTGGGCAAAAAAGTTTTCTATTAATTAAATTTATTTACAGAGATTAAGTGAAAAAAAAATCAATCAGAATCTAGCGCTTCGATTCCGCTCATCTCTGCATTTCTGTCTGAATGTGCGTCGGATAGGTGTTAACGTGTTTTTATTTATCCCCATACCCAAATGAACTCGCTTGGTCACTTTACTCGCATTTTGCAGTGTTTGCAAAATGGTAGCGCACATTTTACGAGTACAACTTATATTTCCTTGAGATTCTCACGACCGAGCACATTAATAACGCCAAGATGGTGACCACCGTCATTATTTTCTTTAATAATTTTGGCATGGCTTCAGGGCCATTGCGCCAACAATGAAATAAAAAAAATGTTATTGTATATTTTTAAAAACGAATTATGACTTCAAACTATACTATATAACATTTTTATTTAAATTCGATTTTATCTATTGATTATGCAAATAAGTTTTTGTGCAAACCGTACTTTTCAAGTGATATTTGACAGATAGAGGTCATTGACGTTCCTATTCTTATTTGAAACGCATAGTACTAATACAGTCTTTTTGAACGTCAATTGAATCTGCTAGTAGCAAGTAGCATATGCAATTTTTATCCCATGGTATAAATCACATGATCTGAACGTTACTATCCTTTAGTGTATTTAAATACTATTTAATAGATTTCACTCTACTATTGAAGCACTTCATAATAACATGTAATAAATAAATTCTGTCGAGCTAAAGCAATTTCAGTCCAATGTAAACAGATTTTACGCGCCATAAATTACGTTTGTCTCGCCTCCGAAAAAAAACATTCATTGATACTTTGGCTAGCGTCTTATGACTTTATTCTCTTCATATCTAATGTGATTTATTTTGTTAATTCACGTATTGAAGAACAAGAATTGGATATATAATACTTTTTAAGGCCGTATATTACCGGAATAAAAGGTTATCTGGTGAATAATTTACAATCTTTTATTATTTGTACAATCCTTTATTATAGTAACTTGGTGGACGGATAGAGGCTGATGAAGAAGAAGAATAAGAAGATGATGATGATGTTACTGCTAAAAATATGACCCGCTGACATCATATTATACCATTGTAAATCTAATTCTACCTATGTCTAGTACCTATGTCAACAGTATGAAAATGGATTGTTTGCATTCTATATTTAACTTATAACAGCACCACGTCATTACCAAACTTTTTCCCTCCACTACTGGTTATAATAGGCCTGTAAATGAACACTAATACGGCTGTTCCACCGCGAGCTTCCAACTAGAAACAGCCACTGGGCTGATCGTCGTCCTAAACGTAGTTTCTAAAAGGGTTTAAATAAAATAACTACTAAAAAAAACTCTAAATTAGTAATTGTAATATTGTATTGCATACATATAAATAAACACATGCAATAGATAAATTACTTGATTTAAAATAATCTTCAGTTTTTTACGTGAAGTAAATTAAGCTTATCTCGCAAAAAAATACTTCGACGCATACATTTTGATACTGTGATATCAAAATAGAAGGCATGGGAGTGATCAGTCGTTCGCGTAATGGTTTGTGTTGCAACAATTATTTATTTAACCCGATTTGTTTGGTATGAGTTACGTTGGTTTTAATTCTGTTTGGGATTGCAATGCCAAGGCTGTTTATTTTTATATTGATAGATTTTTTCAAGTGATGCATGGAAGAAAAAACTACAGTTCAGGAAGATGGAGCGTTGATCAACCATTAAGTAATAATAATAATATTACAGACCGTTTACTGAAAGAATGGACCTCGCTGGAATGAAATTTCTCTTCCGCTTCCCTTCTCGCAACCGAATAACCGCAACGAATAGGACGAACGCGGGTAGCGCGCGGGGAAGCGGGAGAGATGTGACATTCCAGCGAGGTCCAGCAAGTTTTTTTACAGAAGGAGCAAACAGTCGGTTTACCTGCTCAGTGGTCAGTGACATCCATAGACACCAGAGGATAAGAAGGTACGTTGCCTTTCAAATATGAGTGGTCGGGACATTTTGGTTTTAATTAAAGAATCCTGTATCCAGCAGAGAAAGGAAAAAGGTTTTAATGATAATGAAGATGTTTGTACATGTATTTACTATTCGAGAAGCCGGACAGGTTTAGCTTCGACTAGATGGATCCGTGCAGTAGCCTGATCTGTAATAATATTATCAAACCTTATTTGTACCACTGTTGGGCACGGGTCTCCTCCTTGGATTCACCGATACGCTGGCCCAATGCGGGTTGGAGAACTTCTCACCGCAACAAAGACTCAATCTCATCAAGCATGCAGGTTTTCCTTTACCGGTTATCCTACCTTTTTTCGCCGGGAAATGCTCTTTTGTCCCCTTTTCTTATAAGAGGGGTACAAAGAGCAGCTCCCTCGGTTCAATTTGCTTCACTCAATGTGCTGGGTCACCTTAGATTACTGAGCCCTACCGCCACGACAAGGCTTGTACCTTGGTGGAGACCGGTTACCCTACCTCATCTAGTTGGATGTTAATGCAAGATTAGCGTTGAAACTTGAAAAATACATAATATGTACTTCCAGCATTGGACGTAATGATTTTCATAACTCATTTACTTTTTAGATTTTGAAAAGTGTCATTAACCTAAATAAAATAAATGTGAAAAAGACAAGCAAAAGATTTGTAGAATTATTATAAACATAGCGTCTAAATAATTATAAAACTTTTTACTACTTTTATTAACTTTTACATTCCCATCGTTTTGATACTTTACAGCAACCATAGTTACGTGAGGGCGTTTTCTTCCATAATTTGAATTAAAGGATATTTTGAAAACAATTTTCCCATCTATTGCTGTTTGGGACAGACACCTGGGTAAACCTCAAAATCCGACCCTATATTTCAAGCTATTGAATATTCTGATGTTTAAGCGTAACGTTGGTTAGGAAATGTTGAGTTTTCGAAATATATTGTGAGTGATAAATTATTTCTACCGGTGGGAGGGATGTGCTCTGTCGCTTTTCCTTGAAACTGCTTTGTAATATTTGAGAGAGAAGGAAAAAATTTACAGTGTAATTACTGCCTACTGGCACCGAGACTTAGCATCATATGTCTCAAGATAGGCCACACGTAAATGAGTTTCCTGGGCAAGTTCCAGGTTAAATTGTTAATGATGGGCAACGCGGACCACCTACAATCATGTGGGTAGTCTGTCCGTTTGTCCAACTTACATAAAAAATAAGATCGACAAAAAGGAAAAATAAAATACTATAGGATTTTTTACAATCTTTGAAGCACATATCTACCTATGACGAATTAAAAGATACTGCCCTGTGACAGACAAACACACAAACGGGGTTCCGTCAATATTCCATGAGTACCCAACCCAAAAGCTTGGCCGTTAGGAAAATATAATTCCATTCTAGTTTTATAATATTTTATACATTAACTTAGAACAAATTGAAGTAAGCTAATTAAAATATTCAAATGTTAAATAAACAATGGTACAACTGTTTATACAACCTTGTTAACAAAGTATTAATGATCGAATTTATATTTCATTGTTCTGAAGTACTGAAGTTATTTATATCTGTAACGTTGATACGTTATGCCATAATAGTCTACGGATGGACATGAAGTGAAGACAACAAGGTCAAATTTTATGACTTACATTTTTTTTACATTTCATGTTCAGCAGTGGACGGATAGAGATGATGATGGTGATGATGTACACACAACGGCCGATCAAGCTATACAAAACCAGTTTATATGGATCTTCTATCGTGCAGATAATATATTATACAAAGCGAAGCCATGTTATACTGGAAATGTAAAGCTTGATGTGCCGCCGCGTGTACTTTGTAGCAATCTAACTGCGTGCATCAGTCGTGAATCCATAAAAAAGTTATTTTATTACACATAATATGTAACATTCGTATAAATTAGAAACCATTGACCCAACTTAGATAAGCTAATTATAAAACATCTGAAAATTTCATAGAAATATCCAAAAATGAGTCTTCATGAAAAAAATGTATGTGCAAATAAGTTAAAACGTAAATATACATACTTTGTATCTGCGTCTCAGAGTTCACTGATATTTTGTATCTGTAACAAAAGATAAGTCAAGTTAATAATAAGTCTTAAAATGTATCCTTCAATGAACTCCAAGACGAACAATCCCTTGGATTGAAGGGATCAATTTGACCCTCATCAAACATATAAGTATGAAAATGAAAATTATTATATAAATATCAATAACTATATACCCAATACACTTAAAGAACTTTTACAAAGGAAAATTTGTAAAATCACTTAAACAAGATCAATGGATATCCACGAAAATCAGGCTCAGTTACAAAATTGAAGTAGAAATAAAATTCCTTTTTCAGAATCTTCTCGACGTTTCACTGATCTCTTAAGTACGTTTAATAAAATGAATGCATGGTTCGGGGATCAAAAAGACAATTCCAAAGTATAATAAGTATGATAATTTACTAATATTTTTGCATTTAAATGAAAGTAAGAATTCCGCAAAGATCTTATATAATATTAACAGTCCCACAAAGGAATTAAAACGTATATGATTATAGAAGTGATAGGCACTTCTATAGGACCTCTGATTGTCTGACCTATCTACTACCAGGTGAACTAACTATCTGAGTATCCTTCATCATCATCATTATCATCATCAGTCTCTATCAGTCCACTGCTGAACATAGGCCACCTTCAATGAACGCCAAGACATGTCCTGAGTTATCCTGTATTAAAAAACAACATTGACGGCGTCCTATTGAAATTATTCCGTATGAGAATTCTTGAAAAAATAGGATTCAACGAGAAAAAGATGATTCAAAGACTTTTAATCTCATCAGGCATGGAGGTTTCCTCACGATGTTTCCTTCACCGGTGAGCAAGCGATGGCCTCATGTTCAGGTGCACATGGAAATTCAGAAAAACCCATTTCAAGGCATCACAGGGGTTTGTATCGAACCCGGACCTCTCACTCGAAAGAGCCCAAACCCACTAGACCACCGTCACTCATTTGCTTTATTGCCGCTATTCCTTCACCTTTCGCACCTAACCTGGTGGTGAGTATCAAAAGAAGTTGTGGTGGACCAATTAGCGCCACAATCCTGAATCGTGCTATCGTAATTTTACAGTTCAGCGCTATACATACAACAGCTGAAATGATAACTTGAGGGGCTTCGACCTGACCGAGCATACCATCTCGCTCGGTTAGAGATCGGGATTTAGAACATCCCCACCAATATTCCCACATGTCTGTTGTAACAGAAGGAGAGTAATGATTCCTGCGTTTAATAGAAAAGACATGACCATTTTCATCATTGAAGACTAGAGATGATCAAACGAGATGAAAAAGTCAAAATATGAGATGATTTTTTTTCCTTAACGCCGGGAAATGCTCTGAGGCATCCCACGGGGAGTGGGTCTCCCCACGCGAGTATGTGGGACTCGCTGCGCCCGAAAGCTGGTAAATGGACGCAGCTCTACCCAGTAAAACCCGGCGAGTGCCACCAATGCCGCCTTGGTGCCCCGGATTTAATAAACAAACAGGGCACCTCGACGGCTAGTCAGTCCCTCAAGGGGCCGACGCCACTTCCACCGAGGGGTTATCCCGCACCACAGAACAACCCCTTCCAACGTCGGGACAGTACAATCGCCCCTTGCCACCTGCTCTTTTGTCCCATCTTCTTATAAGAGGGGTCAAATACCCTCGGCTCAATTAGCTTCGCCCAAGGTGCTGAGCTCACCCTAGGCTACTGAGCCCCACCGCCACGACAAGGCCTGAACCATGGTGGGGCCATGAGATGATGATGACCAATCAAATAAATTGCAATTAATATGGAAAGTAGTATGATTCATTGCATCTGGGATTAAAATTGATTGGAACGTGAAATATATTGAATTGCTTTATTGATAAATGAATTAATATTGTGGTGTATTCAAATTGGTTATCCTGACATGCAAAGATAAGGTAGCTGAATGGATGAATATCTGAGTAGCGGAGAATTAAGCAAATAATTAGTAAGAGGTAGTGCCATGCTGCATTGCAGCGGAACTGGGCCGACACGTCCGGGGTGGTACTTCTCGCTCACATAACACCGGCGTCAAGTGACAGCTATGCTGTCGCGTTTCGTGCGGTTTCTGAGTTTCCGGTAGCCAATTGGGGGAATAGGGAAAAGGAGGGCGGCGCATTTGCATGGCCTCTGGTGATGCGGATGTGTATGGGCGTCGGCGTCGTGAGGCTCCGACTGCTCGTGTGCCCCCTGATGACATAAAAAAGCAAGGAATGAAAGTTCTTGTCCTTATTCTAAGACTGAATGACTTCTTACGATGGTTTGACTTCTTGGATTTAGGCAAATTTAATAGAACACCAGGTTTTTTTTTTCATAGTTTCAATCATACCACCTCGATTTTTAAAGCATTTTCTGTCTACGACCACTGTGTGTCCTGTCGCCCACGGTATTTCTGAACCGATACGACTTAGAAACATCACAACACAAACATGGGTACCACCATCTTGCTTATTTCGCCCGTAAAACAGCTTTGCTGTGTTTCGGAGAGAAGGGCAAGACAGGCAGTGTAATTACTGGCACCGAGACTTAACATCTTATGTCTCAGGATAGGCCACACATAAATGAGTTGTCTGGGCTCGTTCCAGGTAAACTAGTTTATGTTCATGGGCGAGGTCGACCACTTACCATCAGGTGGTACGTTTGCCAGTTTGCCTATCCAACTAACATAAAAAAAACAAAAAAAGGCACTCTGGTGTTAGTATCAATGGATGTCAGTGATCACTTACCATCAGGTGAACAAACTGTCCGTTTGGCCCTTCTATGAAAACGACGAGATCCGCAGTTACTCCACGTATCTGAGACCGGCTATATGGAGATCGTCATGACATGTAGACGACCTAGACCAAGCATCGAGCATAAAGCCGGATAGAGCAGTAATGTGACCCATAAAATTCCGAAACTTGCCAGTGATTTGTCACTGACGCAATAGCAATTTGATCAACCAGTGATCTGTGTACCCATCGGCCAATCATTCATCAATGGCCATCAGTCGGCCAATCAGAGCACAGAACACATAACCGCTCTATTCCGGTAAAAACAACCTCCATGAGTTCAAGCCTCCACCTTCCTGAATCTACTGATCATTCATGGGCGATGCTTACCACTTAGTATTAAGTACCTAAATACTTTAAGTTTTTTATGCCACAAGGAGGCAACCGAGAAGTCGGAGCCTTATGGTGACTACCTACGCCCATAGACATTCGCACAACCAAAAGTTATGAAAATGCATTGCTCTCCTTTTCCCTTTCCCCCCATCCACCGCACAAACTGCACGAAACTCGACAGCATCGCTGTCAGTTTACGCCGGTATTATATGAGCGAGAGGTACCACACTGGTTGTGCTGGCCTAATTCGGCTGCAAAGCAGCATGACACTCTCCTCCACCTCTTACAACGAAATGCTTTATTTATGTAAACTGGAGTTTTCCTTACCTATTGGTGATACCAACGTTATTAACATTGTATGTTAGAACTATATGTTTTTTGACTACTTTAAATTACTTGAGTACTAAGTACATTAAATTAAAAAATGATTTTGATTTTGACCACTCCCCTTTTTTATGTCACAAAGAGGCAACCGAGCAGTTGGAGCCTTATGGTGACTACCGATGCCCATAGACATTCGCACAACCAAAAGTTATGAAAATGCGTTGCCCTCCTTTTCCCTATTCCCAATGGGCCACCAGAACCTCACAAACCTCACGAAACGCTGTCACTTGACGCCTGTGTTACATGAGCGAGAGCATCCACCCCGGCCGTGCCGGCCCAATTTGGCTGCAAAGCAGCATGGCACTCTTGCAAGCCCCCTAACCGCAAAACTCAAGTTTATTAATAATGCAGCCTTTGACTCAAGTCTGTCCTATCTTAACATGATCCCGCATCTTGTCACTAAAAGCCTGATAAGGCTAGCTCGACTAGCGATAGAAATGATCGGTCAAAGGGATGGAATCTATCGTAATTTTAGCTTATCTTAATTGAGGGAAATATCTTGAAGGTCGTCATCGTCATCATCATCATCCTCATCATGATTTAAGCCATGTCATGGCAGTAGGGCTCAGTAGCCTAAGGTGAGGCTTCTTTGTACCTCGGATAAGAAGAGGGGACAAGGGGTGAGGATGGCAGTGTACTGACGTTGATAGGGTGACTTTGGAGGGGTCGTTCGTCCCTTGGGGGACTGATTAGCCGTCGAGATGCCTTGTTCCTCAACAGATCCGGGGCACCTCACCAAAGGCGGCATTGGTAGCACCTCATTGGTGGCATACTTACCATCTTTCAGGCGCAGCGAGTCCCACATAACCCGCCTGGGAAGTCCCCCCTTCCCCGTGGGATGCCTAAGAGTATTTCCCGGCGGAAAAGAAAAAAAATCATTATTATCATCACAATCAGACTCTGCCCAACATATGCAATATATTCTTTAGTCCCTAGCCTCGGCCACAGTCAAGAAAACAAACAGTAGGATGTCTCGGCGGTGTCCTTGATATAATTACCTACCGCGCCTTGGTACACAAATGCGTCATACCTACCACTTTTCTGTTATGTATTTGATAGTGTCACATGAAATAAAAATATTAATTATAATAAATGATAATTTAATAATTATTGACATTTATAATATAATAATAAAAAGATAAATTAGGAACTACTTTAATTATTAAGATAATAATTTATGGTTGTTACATCAAAGACTAAGCTGCTTTTTTGTTCTAATACTTATTATTTTTTTATTTGTTTTTGTGTAATCGAGTTTCTTGTTATTTTATGCTTTAATAATTGATTTTTTGTCACTGTTTATAATGATAGTTAAATAATGTATACTTACAGTATCATCATCATCAGCCTCTATCCCACTGAACATAGGCCTCCTTCAATGAACACTAAGACGGCCGATCCCTCGCTACTCGCATCCAACACGGACCCGGCCACTGTACAAAGATCGTCTTCCCACCTGGTTAATGGCCGACCAACACTTCGTCTACCTTAGATACGTGGCCTCCACTATACTATTTATGGTTAACCATGTTATAAATAAATTATAAAGATGTATGTATGTATATATATGTATGAAGTATATTGTATCCTTAGGTACTTAATATCCCCACCATGGTTCAGGCCTTGACGTGGCGGTAGAGCTCAGTAGCCTAGGGTGAACCCAGCACCTTGGGCGAAGCGAATTGAGCCGAGAGGGCTCTTTGTACCCCTCTTATAAGCAGAGGGGACAAAAGAGCAGGGGCGCGGACGGGAACCTCACCATTCACATTGTACTGTCCCGACGTTGGCAGGGGTATTTTTTTTTTTTTTTAATTGGCCCGGCCCGTGGCTCCTCTGACGTAATCAGAGATATAATATCTTTTTATTAATAATTTCTTACAATAATAAAACGTGTGGATTGTATATTTAAAAATAATTTCGTAATATAAACATAATTATGAGGTCTGATTGCTGGCCGTTTTTATTGGCCAGCTAAAATATCATACAATGTCAGGCTATTAATACTTAGTTAAACATAAAACAGCTGCGTCCTCTTACCAGCTTCCGGGCGCAGCGAGTCCCACATACCCGCGTAGGGAGACCCACTTCCCCGCGGGATGCCTCAGAGCATTTCCCAGCGTTAAAGAAAAAAAGGACTACGCACGTGTGAATGTCAATTGCAAGAAAATGTGTACCCACACTCCGTGCGCCGTGGTGGAGCCGCGCCCTAATACGAGTATGGCACCATTTATGTTATGTTACCTGTATAGAATATATTATTAACATCCTCCGGACACGTCTTACAATGAGGCTTATCGCTAATTTCAATCAAATCGATCTTCAATAGCTAAACAATATATGTCAGTCCATTCAGACATAATTGATAATCATTGACTCATTATTTTATTAGCATAGGCTCAGTAATATCAGCCGCACGGATTGATCCATCAGGTTAAGCTACGCTTGCCGGGGTTGGTCCGTGGATGGGTGACCATCTTTACATACCTAGACTCCTCCGAGCCTCGGAAAGCACGTTAAGCCGTTTGTCCCGGCTGTCATTAGTGGATCTTTGACAGTCGTCACGGATTGTCAGAACCTACAAAGTCTGACAACCGGCCTTACTACGGGGTATTGTATTATCCAATTACTAGCTTGAGGTCAGATAGGCAGACACTCCATTTAAAATACTTTCACCATGCTACACCAGGTGTGGAAGCGGACCCCAACGTAGTTGGGAGAAGGCTAGGCAAAAGAAGCAGAAGAAGATTAGCATTAAAAGGCGAAACTTAAACTCTGCTAGATACCGGTGGAGAAGATCGGCCGTGGCGTTTTTTTTTTTAAGTTATGTCCAATGGGGACAGGTAAAGGTTGATAATGGTGAAGAAACTTCTGAACATGGATCGCCTTCTCGAAACTCTCCTGGGTATGAAACTCCTAAAAATCAGGCGAGAAACTCTTCACTTGCCACTCGCATCACACGGACCGGCCACTGTACGAGGATCGTCTTCCCACATGGTTAATGACCGACCAACGCTTCGTCTCCCCTTGAATCTTATTGGCCCATCGACCAATTGAAGAATTGGATTTTTTTTCAGAAGGGCTAGACTTTTCGGCCTGATGGCCTTTAAGCTCAATCGGTACAGTAAATAAGTAGATGGCTCACTTAAGAAATATTCGAAAGGGGGACGCCCCCCTCCGCGCCCCGCGGGAGGCGCGGTTCATCGCGCGTGCTGCTCAGGAGAGTAGGATTTAGCCTAGTCAAATCCGATACGGTCGACGAATTTAACCTATCATCATGATGGCCGGCCCTTATCCCTCCCTCTGGAGAGGGAGGCGGGTCGTGCGCGGTGCCCAAGCAATCTAGCGGTAGCGTAGTGCTAGCGTTGTTTGCGCGGTCTGGGTTTATGTGGGAATTGGATATACTCACGTATTAATAAGTTAAATCAATCAAATACATTTTAATTTATGTTTTACTTCACTACGCGAGAAAAGGTAAATCTATAATATTTAAAGTACTTATAAACATGCTTAGATTTTCAGATATCATAATAAGTACATAATATGAATTATATTTCTTTCACAAAAGAGCAAATTCTAAATTATTCTTGCTTTAACCGACATCAAAAAGGAGGAGGTTCTCAATTCGTCGGAATCTTTTTTTTTTTCTTACGAGGAGTCTGAATCGCAAACAAATTTTTCGTAAGCAACATTTTTATTTAACGTGTTTCAAGTGTGTACACTCGGAACACGTTAAAACCTAAAAAACAGCTAAACCTAAAAAACCTAAAAAATAAAGATCTTTTTTATTTTTATACATAAACACAGGTGTCCATTTAGAGATAGAGAGGCCGATGACCAGTACCTACTGGGTGATGATGAATACACATAATAAAAATTCATTGTAGCAATAACCTTCGTTATAGAGCATGACAAAGGTCAGGTGAGGTCAGTCATCACGTGTCCAATACATCAAATTACTTTTTTTTTTTTTTTTTTTTTGTTAGATGGATAGGCAAACTCGCAAACGTACCACCTGGTGGTAAGTGGTCGACGTCGCCCATAAACATAAACTAGTATACCTTTTTTTTGTTTTTTTTTTTTGTTCTGCAGCGGAAATTTGCAGACCAAACCGCAACTAGGACCGGGGTGGGTTTTAAACCTAGCCGTGTGTGGGGTTCGCACTTGGAGATGCGTTACCCACTAAAACCGCTGCAAGTGCCCTCAGCCGCCTTTTATGAGAGTCCCGGATCATGCAGGCAACGCAGGACCCTCGGCGACGGGCTGGCTCCGGCGAAAAGGCCAGACTCCTCCTCTAAAGGGGGACTGCTCGGCTGTTCGTTTGCACGATACTTTTAGCAGTCCCCGACGACGTCGTGTCTAGCTGGACCCAGGTTAAAACCCCATCCTGGGCCCGACACGAGCACAGGGGCGTTACTGGAGGCGCATTAGGTAGCGCCTCCTACGCACCCCCGTTCGTCGCCTGCGGGGGGAGGCCTCGTCGCCAGCCTCCTCTCTCACCCGCTCATCGGCCTCCTTCTGGGACATTACTGCCTCGCAGAAGGAGACCATCGCCGTCCAGGACTCGTCGTCACCGAGCATCGCGGCGATGACACTCGGCAGAGACAAGTCCCCTCCGATGACCGATGTCAGATCATGACGCAGCGCCGCCCATCTCGGGCACACCTCGAGGGTGTGCTGGGCCGAGTCCACCGCCGCGCCACAATCGTGACACACAGTTACCGGCTCCCTTTGGGCCGTCCTGCACAGATACTCACCGAAGCACCCATGCCCGGTGAGCACCTGTGTTAGACGGAAGGTGAGGGGTTTGCGTTTACGACGCATCCACCGCTCAAGGACCGGGCGCAGGGCAACCGTTACGCCTTTGCCATACGGCTGCCGCGCCAAGTCCTCCCCCCACCTTCGCATTAGTGCCTCCTGCCCTAGTCGGCGGACCCGTAGGATCCCGTCCGGCGTCACGTGCTCTCCGAGGGACCTCCTATCCGAGACATAGGAGTATACCTCAGCGAGAACTTTCGCCACGAGTTCCCACGGGGGGTCGCCGGCTAAGGCAGTAGCTGCAGCCCATGATATCGTACGATACCCCCGGACCACTCTTACCGCGATCACCCGCTGCGCCGAGCGCAGCTGGGCCCTACACCGCGCGGTAAGGCGATCCGTCCAAATCGGAGCACCGTACGTCGCCATACTCCGGCAGACACCGGAGTATAGCTGCCTGCAGGCGGCGCTGGGTCCTCCGAGGTTCGGGAGGAGTCTGCCCAGCGCACTCGCCGCCTTCACGACCTTCGGACCCAATTGTTCGAAATGTGGGCCGAAGGTCCATCCACCGTCGAGGATGAGCCCCAGATATTTGATGTGAGGGCTCATCCTGACCCTCACCCCTCCGATCTGGAGGGCAGCCCCCGGTGGGGGTCCTTTCCGCCCGGTCCCGCGGAAGAGGCGGGCTTCGGTCTTGTCGACTCTGACCCGAAGCCCTAACCTCTCAATGCGACTGATCACGAGGTCGAGCCCGACCTCGGCCAGCCGCGCCGCCTCCTTATAGTCTCGTCCCCGGGCGTAGACGAAGGTGTCATCAGCGTAACAGATGACACCCATCCCGGGGAGGAGACGACCTCGCAGGACCCAGTCGTACCCGATGTCCCACAGGATCGGACCAAGTACCGAACCCTGCGGGACACCGCAGCCGACTCGCCACCACTCTACGGACCCACACCGGTTCTCGTAGGCTACCCTCCTGTCAGAGAGGTACGCCTCCAACAGCCTCCTGAGATAGGGAAGCACACCAAAGTAGTTCAGTGCCTCCCGTATCACACTGTGCGGGAGGCTGTTGAAGGCGTTCGCGATGTCCAGGGACACCGCGACCACCACCTCCCCTCTGCGTTCCGCCTCACCCGTCACCACCCTCAGGCGTTTGAGGGCGTCGATGGTCGACCGGCGTGCCCGGAACCCAAATTGGGACTCTGAGAGTCCCGGTCCCGGACCCTCCTCCAGGTGCTGAACGAGCCGGGAAGCCACGACTCTCTCAAGAGCCTTCCCAGCCTCGTTTAGCAGCACCACCGGTCGCACCGAAGCGGCCGAGTCCGGGGGTCGCCCTGCCTTCGGAAGCAGGCAGAGCCGACCCTCCTTCCATGCCCTCGGGAACTGTCCGGACCGCAGGCAGCGATCGAACAGCTCCCGAAGACTGTCGCCGAGGTGCTCGAGGGAAAGGGCCAGAACCTTCCCGTGCACCCCGTCTGGACCCGGCGCCCTCTTCTTACTCTTTAGGCTTTATTCGGACTATTTAGTAGATGGTTTATGTGAAGTTTGCACAAAATCGGTCGAGCGGTTCTTCATTTATCACATTTTTTTAATTCAATAAATGGCGGATCATTTTGTAAATGGAGATTTTCCTGTCAAATTGAAACTTTTTCAGTTGGGGTCATATTGAAACTTTTTTCAGTGTTGACAGTACAACATTAAAATAGCTAAAAATTAATAATATACACCTATTTTTGTACCTATTTTTTTGTTTGAATAAATTAATTTGATGTTTCAATTTTTTTTATTTCACTTTATACGTAGCGAAGCACGTACCGGGCCGCTAGTATTTTATATTTGATAGTACTTTATCGTTTATTATAGTTATTGTGATGTGAACGAAATAATAGGAAGTTATTAAACAAATTATAGTTAAAAAAAAACTAAAAGACGCTCCTTAATAGCAAACCGAACTAAAAATTTTAAAGTTATTTTTAATACAAGAATTAAATGGATTAACAAAAAAAATGATTATTACCTACTTATTGTAAAAGGCTCTACCTAGTTTGGAATCAGATAGCCATGTGTGAGGTGTTCCAATATATTTTATTATTAAAATTATTATTATTTAAAGGTAAAAATCTTATGCTAATTACTGATGGTCCAATAAAGTTCTACAGTTAAGGCCAAGTTCGGCAACACGGAGAGTCGACTGGACATGAACAAATTAGAGAGCGGAAATCTCGTTGTCCATTAGGATTTGTTCAATGGAACATACGCATCACCACTATGGTTAAAGCCCTGTCGTGGTCGTAGGGCTCAGTAGCCTAAGGTGAACCCAGCATCTTAGGCGAAGCAAATTGAGCCGAGAGAGCTGCTCTTTGTATCCCTACTATAAGAAGAGGGGACAAAAGAGCAGGGCTCAAGGGGCGAGAACGGAACCTCAACCCATTGTACTGTCCCGACGTTAGGAGGGGTTGTTGTGTGGTACGGGACAACCCTTCTGTGGAGTTGGCGTCGTCCCTCTAGGGACTGACTAGCCGTCGAGGTGCCCTGTTGCTCAACGAATCCGGGGCACCTCACCAAAGGCGTCATTGATAGCAATCGCCGGGTTTTAGTGGGTAGAGCTGCATCCACTTGCCATCTTTCGGGCGCAGCGAGTCCCACATACTCGTCTGGGCAGTCCCCCTCTCCCGCGGGATTCCTTAGAGCATTTCCCGGTGCAAAAAAAGCTGATAATCATGATGAATGTAAACTTGTCAAAATGAAATACAAACAAAAATACCAACGTCAATGGAACTTAGCATTGACTTGGCACTTGGCAGTCAGCCCGTGTCGTCAGCAAATTAGCGTGCGAGTGTGATTTTCACAGTACTGTATTTAACTTGTTTAAAGAAATGTATCATCATCATGGCGTGCCATCTTCATATTGAAGTTTGAAGATCAGCTGTCGGTACTCCGTCCGATCATGGGTTGTCAAACTTTCCCTTGGTCTTCCTGATGGCTTTCTACCCGGTATCTTGCCCTCGAGGATTGTCCGTAGAGATTCGAAGATGGAAAAAAAAGAAATGTATCTAATCTATACTAATATTATAAAGCTGAAGAGTTTGTTTGTTTGTTTGTTTGAACGCGCTAATTTCAGGAACTACTGGTCCGATTTGAAAAATTCTTTCAGGGTTAGACAGCCCATTTATCGAAGAAGGCTATGGGCTATATAACATCACGCTGTGACGTATAGGAGTTGAGTAACGCGGGCTAAGCTGCAGGCAACAGCTAGTTATAATATATTTCCTTATTTAGCAATATCACCATTTTCACAACTATCTTAGTAAGTAGTGAAGGCTAGCAACGCACCTGCTAACCTTCTGATGTAGTGTCTTTCACTTCACAGGTACATCAGGTAAACCGACTATCGTTCGCCGTTAAACCGATTATCGTTATCGTTTGCCGTTGGTTAGAAAAGGGGTTTCTATAAAAAAGTAGTAAGAGATATAACTGATTGATTCTAAAGATCTTTTTTTCACTTTTTCCACTTATAAGTCGCAAGAGGTAGTGCCATGTTGCCTTACAGCTAAATCAATTATATTTTTTGGATCAATTTTATTTTAAATAACCAAAAAAAGGATTTCCCTCACATATCATAAATCCGAATTACAGCGTTGAACGAATACAGGCTGATGATGGGATGATGATAATGATTGTAACGATGATGATGATCGAGTAGTATTCAAAATAGCTCACACATCGTTAGCAACACTTTTTGTGACAATTATGACCACATATTTTACGTGAACAAATACTAACAGAACTTGGCAGGTAGCCAGATGTTTCGTTAATTAACATGTTCCAAAGTTTTCTAGCTAATGATTGGTATAGGACACTAGTTTGAATCCCGGGTGGATATTTAAGTTATTCTCGTATAATGTTTGATTTTGCTTATGTGCGTTTTATGTCGTGATTTGAAAGGTAGACTGAGAAGTTTTAGTCAAGAGGTAGTGCTATCTGCTTTGTAGCCGAATTAGGCCGGCAGGACCTGGGTGGTACCTCTCACTCACATAACACGGGCGTCAAGTGACAGCAATGCGTTATATGAATATGGATCAGGAAAAGGAGGGCAATTGCATAACTTTTGGTTGTACGGATAGAGGGCGAGATGGTGTCGGTCCCTTGCGGGACTAACTAGCCGTCTAGATGCCCTGTTAGCTTAGCATATCCGGGGCACCTCACCAAACGCGGAATTGGTTGCACTTGCCGGGTTTTAGTGGGTAGAGCTGCATCCACCTTACCAGCTTTCGGGCGTAGCGAGTCCCACATACCCGCCTGGGGATAGCCACTCCCCATGCGGGTTGTCTCAAAGCATTTCCCGGCGTGAAAGGAAAAAAAAGTTCACACGCAACTCACGAGTTGCCTGATATAATATGGTATATGGCATCCTAATGCATAAAATCATATAAAGAACGAATAAGAAGGGAGCGCGACAGGCCTCCCACGTAAACATTTTTTATTATTTGAAATTAACTTGATAATAAAATTAATTTAAAATTAAACGAGATTTCGTGGTACTCAACTAGATAATATAATAGATCAATATTTCGGCATTGTCTATGAATGATTTGTTCAAACTTGTTGTTGTAAAACTCATCCTTTTGTTATCTAAATATTGTACGCACAGATATTTGATATTTCTATGATTGTACGGTACGGAATTCTGAATCGTAGAAAACCTTTGTGACCTATCGATTAAAAAACTCAAAAAGTTAATAAAGAGCGTGTGGTTAAGGATATTATAAAGTAAAAGATTTTATAGAGGATACCACACCTTGGGCATAAGGGGTTCTTCCCAGAAATTTCAGGATAATGTACTTAAAATTTATTATAAAATATTTCTACAGATTTTGTATTATAATTCCTCTCAGTGGGTTCGCCTTGTAACCGGTGGTAGATTCATTTGACGTTCAAAACGATACTTTTTTGATTCTATTTAAAAAAAATGTTTTTTATGTACCATTCTCCACTTGACCGGCTGTAACTGTTAATGCGAAATCCATTGATTGAAACACATTACCGAATGGAAGGTTGAATATTTGAAGAATATAGATTTGTTCCAACCGATCGAACACATCAATCATTCACTACTAATTACTGGAAACACGATTGTCACTTTGACTTTGAAATTGACCTACATAGTAGATACGTGAGACAAAAATACTACAATCGATAATAATGAAAAAATAAATAATTATGTAAAGAAAATGCTCTATGTATATGACTAGCAGTTTCCCGTGGTTTTGTTCCCGTATTTCCTATTCCCGTGGGAGTAAATAGATAAAGTATAGCCTATGTGTAATTCTGATGTACAAGCTATATTTTTGTAAAGTATCACTAAAATCCATTCAGTAGTTTTTTTTTTTACGCCGGGAAATGCTCTGAGAGATCCCACCTGGGGAGTGGGTCTCCCCAGGTGGGTATGTGGGACTCGCTGCGCCCGAAAGATGGTAAATGGACGCAGCTCTACCCACTAAAACCCGGCGAGTACCACCAGTGCCGCCTTTGTGAGGTGCCCCGGATCTGTTAAGCTAATAGGGCACCTCGACAGCTAGTCAGTCCCTCAAGGGACCGACGCCACCTCCACAGAGGGGTTGTCCCGCACCACAGAACAACCCCTCCCAACGTCGGGACAGTACAATGGGGTGAGGTTCCCATCCTCACCCCTTGCCCCCTGTTCTTTTGTCCCCTCTTCTTATAAGAGGAGTACGAAGAGCCCCCTCGGCTCAATTAGCTTCGCCCAAGGTGTTGGGCTCACCCTAGGCTACTGAGCCCCACCGCCACGTCAAGGCCTGAACCATGGTGGGGATTCAGTAGTTATTGTGTGAAAGAGTAATAAAAACTTATTTTTTAAAACCCAGCAGTCGGAGCCTTATGGTGACTACCGACGCCCATAGACATCCGCACAACCAAAAGTTATGCAGATGCGTTGCCCTCCTTTTCCCTACCAAATGGACCACCGGAAACTCACAAACCACACGAAACGCGACAGCATAGCTGTCACTTGACGACGGTATTATGTGAGCGAGAGGTACCAACCGGGTCGTGCCGGCCCAATTCGACTGCAAAGCAGCATGGCAATTCCTCTTACAAGCATACACACAACTTTCGCGTATATGATATTAGTAGAATTTTTTACTTTTACTTTTTTAATTGACTAGTCTAGTCTAGTGGTCTAGTGGTTTGTAACCATGACTGCTAAACCAGAAGATCGTGGGTTCGATCCCCACCCAGAACAAATGTTTGTGTGATGAACATGACCATTTGTTCTGTGTCTGGGTGTAATTTATCTATAATATGTATTTAGAAATATATAAGTATATTAAATCAGTTGTCTGGTTGCCATAAAACAGGCTCTGCCTAGTTTTTTTATATGTTAGTTGGATAGGCAAACTGGCAAACGTGCCACCTGATGGTATGTGGTCGACGTCGCCCATGAACATAAACTAGTTTACCTGGAACGAGCCCAGGCAACTCATTTATGTGTTACCTATCCTGAGACATAAGATGTTAAGTCTCGGTGCCAGTAATTACACTGCCTGTCTTGCCCTTCTCTCCGAAACACAGCAAAGCTGTTTCAAAGGAGAAACAAGCAATATGGTGGTACCCAAGCAGACGGGAGCGCTGCACAGCGCTTCCCTCCCACCGGTATTTTGGGATCAGATGGCCGTGTGTGAGTTGTCCCAACATATTATTATTATATGCTTTAAAAATACAATTATCTTTACGATCTTCATGACAAAACAACTTCTCCGGATGTGATACCATCACACTTATATATTTGATAAAAAGTTATCAATTCACAATCATTGAGAGAACTGGAAAGCGAGATAGTAATTGACGTACATTGTTAAAGCAAGATATCAGTGCTATAAAGGTTGGTATCATTGATTGATAAGACCATGATATAAATATATCTGTAACTTTTTATCAAACCACAGGAGTTTCTTTGTCTTACAAATAGGGCTTACATAAATAAAAAAGAAGTGAATCGTCATATATATTTAACTAGCTCTTGCCCGCAGCTACGCCCGCGTTTATTTAGATTTACAGCTTTACCCGGATTGATGATGATTATGTTTATAGTTTGAATTACTCCTTATAAAAATAGCTATCTGCAAGTGAAAGTCCCATTAAAATCGGCCCAGCCGTTTCCAAGATTAGCTGGAACAAACAGATAGACAGACGAAAATTGTAAAAAATATATTTTGGTAAGCAAAATCTTAAGGCTGGTCCGTGTTGGATGCGAGTGGAAAGGCCGGGATCTTGGCGTTCATTGAGGGAACATAGGCCATGTTCAGCAGTGGACGGAAAGATGCTGATGATGATGATGATGATGATGATGATGAAGCAAAATCTATAACGAGTAGAAATAAAATACGCACAATACAAAGGAGTCGAAAGCGGCGGTGAAGTGGCATCGCTATAATATTATAACAGTGTTCCCAATTGGCGTCACGGCATAGCGCCAAGGCGCTTAAATATATTGACGACAAACATCGTCAATTATGAAAATTATCCAACTATTATAAACGCGAAAATATGTTTGTATGGATGTTTGCTACTCTTTCACACAAAAACTACTGAATGAATTTTAATGAAACTTTACTATAATATAGCTTATACATACGAGCTATAATTTATAAAGATGCCTGATGCACTGGCTGGTGCCCGCGACTTCGTCTGCGTAGGATAAGATTTTAGTTTTTTATATAAAAAGTATCCTATGTTACTTCTAATACCTCCAAGAATATGTGTACAAAGTTTCATGATGATCAGTTAAGTAGTTTTCGCGTTAAAGCGTAACAAACAAACTTACTTTCTCATTTATAATATTAGTTGGATTCTGACAGAATTGTCCAAAATTTAATCCTGCGCAGATGAAGTTGCAGGCACCAGTTAGTTTCACATAAAAATTATAATCTTCTTCGTGAAGTCGCTAATAAAGTAGTATCCCATTGTCTCTGCTCATACAACCCTGATTGGCAGATAGGACCATGGGATGAATTGTCTTATTCTTACCATGATCTTTATCAAGGGTTATTGGAATCTTGCCCTGATGGGGTATAAAGCATTCTAATACGCGTCTATCTTATCACGATCATAATGATATCATTATCATCATTGTCAGCCTCCGTCCAATGAATAGATTTTAATGAAACTTTACAATAATAATATAGCTTATACATCAGAATAACACATAGGCTTATAATTTTTGGGAATGGGTACGCAGGCGAATACGCGGGGCACTGCCAGTTATATATATATATATATATATATATATATATATATATATATATATATATATATGTATGTATGTGTGTGTGTGTGAGAGAGAAAGTGTGTGTGTCTCTCTCAGACAGACAGAGAAACACGCGCACGCCGCACGGTTTACAACTATAGCAAAAAGTGTCGTTACAACTTTTGGTCTTATTTTTTTCCGTCTAGCCCCCTTTCACAACGCGCGATAAGGAACTTCGTTCCAAAAAACACAAATGGGACTCAGTATTTCTATTGAAGTAGCATTTATAAAAATATAATGAACAGTATAATGAAAGAACAAATAATTAAATATGATAATTAATAAAATAATTAAAAAAAAAATTAAATTACAACATAAATAATTCAAAATTAAGTACCATTATTAAAATATATTTTATAAAATGTTTGCATTAACAATTTGGATTGGCGTCAGTCTAAAAACCTTTTAAATAAAGTTCCATATGGCTCTATTAATATTATCAAGAGCAAACATATAAAGTACAGTCTTATATCATGATTAGCTAAAATGATTTGGATGTAAATTGTTATTATGATAATGTTCTTTTTTTCATGTTACATATCGAAGCGCTGCTGAGGAACTGTCCCGGTCAACACGAGCTGTACCGCCTCCTATTGTCTTCATTATAGTGATAATGTGATGTCAAGATGTCCTATGACGAGATGGACCGATGACGTGGGGAAGCTAGAGGGCAAGCCATGGATGAGACAGGCAAGGGACAGAGGAGATTGGCAGAAAGAAGGGAGGCCTATGACAGTGGGCAATTACAGGTTGATGATGATGATGATAGTGATGATGATGATGATGGTGGTGATTATGATGATGATGATGAATAAGACAATAAAGTGTATTTTTTAATTTCATCTTTATCTTCATCTCTAGCATTCCTTACAAAAGGGTTTTTCATATAGACATAAGAGTTTTTTGAATAAGAATACGGATCCCTAAAAAACAAAAATGTCTTATTGAACATAAAATACCAATGAAAATACTTAATATGGTTTCAAGTGTTAAAGTGGCTACTCGTTTGTTTTGATCTAATAAAAAAAAAACTAGAGAGGTGTCAAGGGACACCTGGATGAAATGAAGTTCCCCTCGATTATTAGTGAAGGAATTGTAAAAAAAAAGAAAAAAGTACTTACACACACACACACACACTTACGTGTGCGTGTGTGAGAGAGAGAGAGACAGACAGAGAAACACGCGCACGCCGCACGGCTTACAACTATAGCAAAAAGTGTCGTTACAACTTGTGGTCTTATTTTTTTCCGTCTAGCCCCCTTTCACAACGCGCGATAAGTAACTTCGTTCCAAAAAACACAAATGGGACTCAGTATTTCTATTGAAGTAGCATTTATAAAAATATAATGAACAGTATAATGAAAGAACAAATAATTAAATATGATAATTAATAAAAAAAATTTAAAAAAATTTAAATTACAACATAAATAATTCAAAATTAAGTACCATTATTAAAATATATTTTATAAAATGTTTGCATTAACAATTTGGATTGGCGTCAGTCTAAAAACCTTTTAAATAAAGTTCCATAAGGCTCTATTAATATTATCAAGAGCAAACATATAAAGTACAGTCTTATATCATGATTAGCTAAAATGATTTGGATGTAAATTGTTATTATGATAATGTTCTTTTTTTCATGTTACATATCGAAGCGCTGCTGAGGAACTGTCCCGGTCAACACGAGCTGTACCGCCTCCTATTGTCTTCATTATAGTGATAATGTGATGTCAAGATGTCCTATGACGAGATGGACCGATGACGTGGGGAAGCTAGAGGGCAAACCATGGATGAGACAGGCAAGGGACAGAGGAGATTGGCAGAAAGAAGGGAGGCCTATGACAGTGGGCAATTACAGGTTGATGATGATGATGATAGTGATGATGATGATGATGGTGGTGATTATGATGATGATGATGAATAAGACAATAAAGTGTATTTTTTAATTTCATCTTTATCTTCATCTCTAGCATTCCTTACAAAAGGGTTTTTCATATAGACATAAGAGTTTTTTGAATAAGAATACGGATCCCTAAAAAACAAAAATGTCTTATTGAACATAAAATACCAATGAAAATACTTAATATGGTTTCAAGTGTTAAAGTGGCTACTCGTTTGTTTTGATCTAATAAAAAAAAAAATTAGAGAGGTGTCAAGGGACACCTGGATGAAATGAAGTTCCCCTCGATTATTAGTGAAGGAATTGTAAAAAAAAAGAAAAAAGTACTTATACACACACACACACACACACACTTACGTGTGCGTGTGTGAGAGAGAGAGAGACAGACAGAGAAACACGCGCACGCCGCACGGCTTACAACTATAGCAAAAAGTGTCGTTACAACTTTTCGTCTTAATTTTTTCCGTCTAGCCCCCTTTCGCAACGCGCGATAAGGAACTACGTTCCAATAAAAAAAGATTCCGACGAATTGATAAACTCCTCCTTTTTGAAGTCGGTTAAAATTCGTCGACACTAATATTTCAAGGAAATTCTCCGATAGGACAATAAAGCCACATAAATGGGTTGTTCGACAAGTGATAGATAAACACTACCTCCATACTTCAAAGTATCCTTGTCTGTTGGGTTGTGTTAACGCATGTCTACATAATTGTCTTGTGTACACATGATCTCGTGTGCAGTGGTAGCTCTTTATAATAGTGGTTTTATCGAGTATTGTTTTGCAATAATTAGTAAATATAATTATTACCATTCTCAATCATAATGGACATAATAAGGTAACTAACAGCGCCCCGCGGTTACGTTCGCGTACTTCCCATTCCCGTGGATTGTGGAAGTACGGGAATAAATTAAAGTCAGATGTATAAGCTATATTATTGTAACGTTTTATTAAAATTTATTCAGTTGTTTTTGAGTGAAAGAGTAACAAAGAAGGCACATACAATTTTTCATGTTTTTTTTATTGCATAGGAAGGCAAACGAGCAGTCGGAGCCTTTTGGCGATTATCGACGCCTATACACATTCACACAACCAGAGATTATGCAGATGCCTTTCTTTTCCCTATCCCCCAATGGGCCACCGGAAATTCACAAACGGCACGAAACGCGACAGTATGCTTCCAGCTGCCACTTTACGCCAGCATGGGAGCGAGAGGTACCACCCCAGTCGTGCCGGCCCAATTCGGCTGCAACATGGTACTACCTGTTAAAAGATTATAATGTTAGTAGAATGATGTTGCAAAGAAGTGTGGGCCGGCAACATACTCCAAAAATCTGGTAGCCCCTAATAGTTCAGGAGAGGATATGCTTGGAAAGAAACCTCCAAGTGGATGGAACGCCAATCACTGTGGCTACTACAATACTAATTCACTAGTGGCAGAATCGGCCGTCTTGTTGTTCATGGAAAATTAAAGTAGCGAACGGAAAAGGCTGATAATGATGACAGAGAAAAGAATATCAAGTTTTCTTGACGTATCTAAGAACTGGATTTTCGGGATCTTTACCTAATTCTATAGAGAACAGCGTTGAGTCCACGTGTGAGAATAAATTTAAATATATTATCGATTTATTCATAACTAGCTGTTGCCTGCAGCTTCGCCCGCGTTTCTCGACTCCTATATGTCACAGCGTGATGTTATATAGCCTATAGCCTTCCTCGATAAATGGGCTGTCTAACACTAAAAGAATTTTTCAAAACGGACCAGTAGTTCCTGAGATTAGCGCGTTCAAACAAACAAACAAACTCTTCAGCTTTATAATATTAGTATAGATACGATGTTGCCATTAAATGAAGATGTCTGGTGAATTCTATAATATATCAGGCAGGCGTGCTTCTTCTAACAATAGACCTTTATGAGTGAGTCTTTTACACGACGAAAGAAAGCAATCATTACAATTAAAAAAAATCTTTATGACGTTTGAAAGGTCGTCCAGATATAGACTAAAGAATCAATATTTTAGAAAATAATCTCAATCAGAATGTAAACAATATGATGTAGATATATATTTTAAGTTGGATAACTTAGGCACGTTTAAGTGTCAGTGGGCTGGTCACACATTTTTTTTTTTATAGAAGAGGGGGCAAACGGATAGTCGGTTCACCTGATGGTAAGTGAAGAGCGACATCCACAGACACCCGCTACACCAGTGGATTAGCAAGTGCGTTGCCGGCCTTTCAGATATGAGTATGCTCTTTCCTTGAAGGCCCCTAAGTCGTATCGGTTCGGAAACACCGTAGGAGGCAGCTGATTCCATATATTAGTCGTGCGAGGCAGGAAATGCCGTAAAAAATGAGATGTTGTGGATTTCCGGACATCGAGATGGTGTGGGTGAAATTTAGAGTTTTTCCGCGATGTCCGGTGATGGAATTCTGCTGCAGGTATTAGTCCGAACAATTCCTCAGAGCACTCCCCGTGGTAGATGCGGTAGAAGATGCAGAGCGATCCGACATCTCTACGCAGCGCCAAAGAATCAAGCCGATTGGAGATAACATTGTCGTCAACGATTCGAGCCTCACACATTCAGGAGAACGGATGGCAGATGGGCCAATAAGGTCCAAGAGTGGGGCCGCGTTTAGGTAAAGTGTTGGTCGGCCATGAACCAGGTGGGAAGACGATCTCCGTGCGGTGGACGGATGCGAGTGGCGAGGGATCGGTCGTCTTGGCGTTCATTGAGGGAGGCAGTGGACGGATGGATGATGGCAGAGGATGATGATGATGATGATGATGATGATGATGATGATGATGATGATGATGATGATGATATAATTTTTCATTTTTGGTTTAGTAGTTATAGTTACTTGTTACGATGATTATACTGACGATGACAATTATTACGACGACGAGGATCATAACCATTCTCTTCGTCAAATACCATGATGATAATAATAATTATCATTATAATCATCATCATCATCACCATCATCAGCCTCTATCAGTCCACTGCTAAACATAGGCCTCCTTCAATAAACGCCAAGATGACCGATCCCTTGTGACTCGCATGATGAAGATTGTTTCCTGAAATTTAAAATGCTAAGGTACAATAGACAACGGCGCTGCCATCGCACGCAAGCCTAAAGAATATGATGCAGCGGGTGATGGTGATGATTATGATGATGATGATAATGAATATGACAGTTCCTCGAAACTTAAAAAAGTCAAGGTACAACACAGACAAAGGCGCTGCCATCGCGCAAGCCTCAATATGACGCAGCACCCTCAGGAAATGACTTGCAAGAAGGCTTTTATTCGCTTAAAAGCAAACCTTTCTTGGAAGTGATAATCTATAGGTACAATATATGAAGGGTAGAACCCTCGCATACTTCGGATTTGTTGAGACTTGAGGTGTTGCTTAATGGCAAGTCCTTTGAAAATTTACGATTTTTTTATATTGAGGATGATTTAGGGGTTTCATAAAATAATATAAGTTTACTGTATATACTGATACATACAGTAAACTTTTACGTATGTTTAAACGTATATTTTTATTTATTTATTACTATACAGTACATTGTACATTATTTGTACTATGCCTGAGTAGTTTATTGATTACTTGTTAAAGCCCACTCCACACTTCCTCCGCGAATCGTGCGCAACACCGCGAAGAGTCCGCGATCACAAAGTGTGGAACAGTTTCGCACATATTTCGCGGCTTCGCGCATTGTTCCCTGATTTTTATTGGTTTTTAGTACCGCTTCAAAGGGACCGCGTAGCGCGAATGTAACATGAAAATATCAAGTCTCCACACTAGCGCGTAGCTCAGGTTATTATTGTCAATAGCAGCATCTGGTTGTGTCAATTCGGATGTAAAGGTATTCACCGAAAAAATGAATAAACAGTAGACGAACCATTTAGAACTGCAGTTTCCGTAAGAATTAAGGTGCGAACGTTACAGTAAAAACTATGCGAAAAATGCAAATGTGGAGCTTTGTCACACTTCACGCTGTGTTCACGCCGCGCCATCGTGCGTGATTCGCGGAGGAAGTGTGGAGCGGCATTAAGATATTTTATCACATAAAGCATTGACATGTCTTACATTATGATGAGCCTATGGGTTGCATCAACTGTTATTTTAAACGCAGATTAAATTTATAGAGGTAAGAGGTAGTGCCATGATGCTTTGCATGCATGGGCCGGCATGACCTGGGTGGTACCTCTCGCTCACATAACACCGGCGTCAAGTGACAGCTATGCTGTCGAGTTTCATGCATTTTGTGAGTTTCCAGTGGTCCATTGAGACGGATAGGGAAAAGGAGGGCAACGCATCTGTATATTATCTTTAGGTAATTGGTTGTGCGGATGTCTATGGGCGTTGGTAGTCACCATAAGGCGCCCACTGCTCGGTTGCCTCTTTATGACATAAAAAAGTGTGTGTGTGTGTATTATAAGCTATACTCTTTAAAGAAAAATACATAGTACAGCTTGGCAAAAAAGAGTATGACGTGGTGACAGGTGGAACTAAATATTATTTTACTAAATGGAAACCTATGATGTTGACAATACTTGGCCGACAAATACTAGATTTTGAGTAAAGCTTAGTGTTTCATAATTATTATTAACGATTCGATTAAATTATCTTACTGATTTTCCATATTATGATGAGACCTAAGTGAAAGTGGCGCCCTCATTTTTTCCATACTTTTTTTTGCCAAGCTGTACAATTTCACTACACTGTAACCTTTTTGCTTATTGTGTAGTAAAAACTATATCTTCTTCTGACGTCTACACTGTCATTATGTGAAAATTGTTCTATAGCGAACTTCATGGTGCCGGTTTTTTTCGTGACGGTTTGCGAGCGCATTGTAAAGATTTACTTTATAACTTCAAAAACTCCATTCTTATGTGGGACTGATATATCGAAGCCACACGTCTAAATCGACTCCGGACATCGGCCTACGTCTTCAAAGTCACGCAAACTTTGTGACAAAGCACCTACAATCTTTTCCTGCGATACTTATCAGATGGACATGATTAATTGTTTATGAAATAACTTTGATATCAAAAGCCGGTGTCACCGAACAGTTGTCCAAGTTTGACACGAAGATCGATATGTACGATGAGTAATGGTTATTTCTAGTATTTAAGCACGATTGGACGCCATCTTGACTTTTATTGTTTACATAATAGTTCTTTTTTGTCTGTCTTTTTTATTTCTGGTATGGTCTTTTATAGTTTATATTTTGTTACGTGAAGGAGGAATCAAGTGTTTGCTTGATTATTCGCCTGCTGATATATTTTTTGGCAAATCAAGCCATATTTATGGCCTCGGCCCGCAGCATAGTCTCCCTATATGTTCTTCCCCGAGATAGAATGACAGTGTCATCTGCCATGCAGATGACGCCGAAATATTTCAGTGCCTCCAGTATTACTCTGTGGGGAAGGCTATTGAAGGCGTTGGCGATGTCCAAGGACACTTTTTTTTTATTTAACGCCGAGAAATGCTCCGAGGCATCCCGTGGGGGAGTGGGTCTCCCCACGCGGGTATGTGGGACTCGCTGTATGTGCCGCGCTCCCGGCTGCATGGGTACCACCATCTTGCTTGTCTCTGTACCGGTGGGAGGGATGCGCTGTGCCGCGCTCCCGGCTGCATGGGTACCACCATCTTGCTTGTCTCTGTACCGTTGGGAGGAATGTGCTGTGCCGCGCTCCCGCCTGCATGGGTACCACCATCTTGCTTGTCTCTATACCGGTGGGAGGGATGTGCTGTGCCACGCTCCCGGCTGGCTACCACGCTGGGCTAGCCTGGGCCAGTTCCTGGGCGACGTCAACCACTTACAATCACGGGAAGGTCTGTGAGTTTGCCTATCCAACTACCACAGGGGCACGCACAGCGCATCCTTCCCTCAATTACCCCCCACATTAAAGTATTATCTTTAACAAAATAATCATGGAACAGCCTACAAAGTCGCCCCTACTTCGTGAGATCAGCTGATATTAGATTATATTTAGACCATAAACGTGTTTGCGGTAAGTATACACATTTTATTAAGTTGTCGCCTCTTCATACTTACATATTGCATATACATATACACAGCTAATTAACTTACATCTAAGGGGTTTTATAAACTTTATATAAATTTTTGTAAAATAAATTATCTTACAATTTTTTCCCATGCTTTGAGCTCGCCATGGGCGTTTGTCCGGGTGGAATTTTGTAATCGATTTTGAACTATCTTTCCGATGAGCTAGAGACTGAAAAATGTGAGCATAGCTGAGAAATATAATATGACAATGGATAAAAACATAAAAAAGCAAAAATATTTTCTGTTATAAAAAATGGTACAATACTTTACTGAATATTTTCAAATAATTTATACTTATTTACATCAAAAGAAATCCGGAATTGCAGATAATATTTTTTTTATAGAAGAGAGGGCAAACGGACAGTCGGTTCACCTGTGAAAAGTGAAAAGTGAAAAGTGATATCCACAGACACCCGCTACATCAGAGGATTAGCAGAATGTGTATTAAGATTTGATTAAATATTGTTTCTGTTTCCAGAAAAATAGAAAATAATTATATTAGACCTTAGTATTATAGTAGATTATAGTAGACATTGACCTACATATAAATTGATAAATCTGAATATCTGATACAAATGTATGTCACAATATTTTATTTGCTGATGCCTATTAGAGTTTTGGCAACATGTTTTATGCAAATTATTATATAAATTATTATATCTAACATGCCTTTTGATTAAATATTGTACATAACATCATAATGCATATTAAATAGGTCAAAAGCTAATATTTCGTCATAATCAACCCGTTCAGAGCAAGCCTTATAGCAAAAGCAGTATGTGTGTGCGTGCCTGCGTGCGTATGTGAGTGATGATATATTTAAGACACATCAGAATTGAATCCTGACCTTTTGTATTAAGGAATTTCCCATTAGCTCAGTTGTTTTACGAGCACCGTTGAAAACCAAACCCATGCCTTAAACATGACAGGTTTATAGCACTCTTTCATGAGAGCAATTTATCTTCTAGAGATATAAAACTTGCATACGCGTATTATAAACATACGTGAGTAATATTATACGTTGAAGATCAAACGAGGTACCATTTGATTGTAAAACTACTTATTGGAATTTTCTCCAGTTGCTATGGTTACATGTATACACGCCCCAAGACCGAAAAAATCCACAAAATATCCGATAACCTTCTTTGAACTCAACTCAAAAATCGGTCTAATTCTTTGAAAATTAGGCTATCAGATACAAGAAATAATTTTACAAATACAAATGAAAGTTCCAGTGATTAGCGCTTTCAAACAAACTCTTCGGCATCTATAGTTATACATATATAAATAAAATTGGAGTGTCTGTTTGTAATATCAAAATAATAATAATAATAATAGTTTATTGCCACACAACAAAAGAGACGTACAAAAATTAAAACATAAACACAAAATTTTAAATATAGGTAAGTACTACAAATAAAGGAAAGAATTACAAATAGCATTTTTGTGGGCAAAGGGATAGTCTCAGCTTGTGCTGTCACGAGCGACCTCGTGCAGCGCTGTTTTTCAGACTTTCCCTCTCCCTTAGGCGTCGTTTGGGAGTCAAGTTAAGTTCCATCCCCGTTCGCCGTCACAGCATTAAGGTAGTTGCATGTAGCATGAGACATCATTATCATTAATGATTAGTAGTTTGAATAATAGGATGCATAATTGAAACTTAGAATGAATACTACTAAAGGCATGTGTGTGCGTGTGTGTATGTGTGTGTGTGTGTGTGTGTGTGTGTGTGTGTGTGTGTGTGTGTGCGTGCGTGTGTGTGTGTGTCTGCGTTTGTGTGTGCGCGATTGTTTGTGTGGGTGTGTGGGTGTAGTGGTTTTTTTTTTTTTTTTTTGAGCTTGTCGCCGTGGGACCGGGATCATCACCTCGGAAAGAAATCCTTTAGATCCAGGCACTTCCAGTAAGTGTGCTTCAAGTTCTCCGCTGCAAGTTGCTTTCTGAGTAAGGCTTGTTTATATGTGGATTTAAAAGTGCTCAAACTTATCTTATTTCTTAAAGGTGGGGGTAGGTCATTCAATATCCTTGCAGCAGCGAACCTGAAACATGCTCGATATCTACTAGTTTTATGCTTTGGCTTGACTAAAAGGGTTTCGAAATTTGAACGAATACTGCGGCTAGAAATATCCTTAATCCAGACAAGCTTTTCAAAAAGATATTCCGGTTTCTTGTTCCATATGACTCTGTGTACGATACAGGCAAACTGAATCTCTCTCCTAGCGCACATATTAAGAATTCCCTTCTCATTTAAGTATGGAGTAATGTGTTGCCTTCTGGGAACATTAAAACAGTAACGGATGCACGCATTTTGAACTCTTTGTATAGCTCTTTCGGCGATAGAATTCAATCTAGGTCCAAAGATAGAACTGCAGTAGTTAAATTGAGAGAGCACTAGGGAGTCGCACATTAGAACCCGCAGCTCTTCCTTGATATAAGGCCTGATTTTGTAGAGAGTTTTCAGCCTGTAAAAAGCTGTCTTGATTTTGTTATTCACGTGTTGCGTAAACTTTTGCTCTCCATCCAGAATCAAACCTAGGTTTTTTGCAGATGTTACTCTTTCCAAAACAACATTGTTTAATTTGATTGAGCCTGAGTACTCTGTAACATTTTTTATTTGCGACTTTGTTCCTACAACAATATATTGTGACTTGGTTGGATTTAGTGCTAGGGAGTTATTTTGTGACCAATCAAATAACCGCTTTTTATTAAATGCATAGGTATGATTATACACGATACATAATATACAAAAATAACATTGTTTACAATTTTTGTCCGTCCATCTGTTCCATCTTATCTCCAAAACTGCTGGGCCAATTTTGATGTGAGTTTCACTGGCAACAACTGATATTATAAAGAGTAACTTAGCTTATAAAAATAATCATCTTCAACCCGGATACGGTTGTAAATCTAAGTTAATCCGGGCGAATCTGTGGGCACTAGCTCTGTTATTACATTAGAATGAACTCCTGAAAGTTAAAATAGTTTACAGAAATAGTCATGGGAAGACAAATTTGATGCTTTTATATTACCAAGATATGTAAGTAATTTAAATTAGTCCGATATACACAGAAAACAAATGACCATAAAATATGTAAAACATATAAATTCGGATTGTGTCCCGTTTGTCCTATCCGTTTGGGTCCACTATTTTCTGATTAATCTGAATTGACGGCCGACTCGTTGAGTGGTCAGATTACTGAAATTACGCAGCGGTCGCGGGTTCGAATCCCGCCAAGTGCAAATAATTTGTATGACGAATAAAGATGTCTGCACCGGGTAATGGACGTGTAACTGAGTTTGTTTCGCCGGTTCTTCTCAGTGGGCTAGCCTTGGAACCGGTGGTAGATTCAATTGACGTTCAAAAATATACTGTATTGGTACTATTTTGATAAAAAAAAATGATTTTGATTTTAACACATATATACTTCTTTTTATTTGCGTTCCCAGTACCCGTAACACAATTTCTTACGAACTTACCGCGAGGCTAGGTTGACATGGTGTGGTTATTATTTTTATTTAATTTTGACGGAAAATTTGATATAAAATGTTTGCATCAAACTAACAATGTACTTATCTACTTTAGTATTGATATTACGATTGATAAGTCATTATCTAGATAAGATTATTATCATGAAAAACATGTATAACAGCTTACAAGAAAATAATTTCCAAGCGTAAGCTGTGTTTTTGGGTATGCCTATACCCAAAATAAAATATATATATGGGTTTAAAAAACAGGCTGTTCCAAGAAATAGTGTCAAGCTGTTCTCCAGAGGTGGAACATCACTAAGGCTAACTGAATCACCCTCGAATATACGACTCCGCGATTTTGGGTAGTTTTTAAATTACGATCATTTTTCGTATTTTCGTAAGAGATTCGTCAACAACCGACACTATTTCTTGGAACACTCTATATATTTTTGCTCACGTTTTCGGCTTATCTAAGATTTGCATGTTTTAATATGCGACAACGATTATTTAAAGTCATTGTCTTTCTTTAGGGTAATCAGGCAGATTAAATTCCTTTGTCTAATTGCATAAAAACAGATTATTTCTACGTAAAAACATAACACAAACACATACAGACAGAGTTTTTTTGTATTCATGATATCACTAGTCTATATTATGGGCGACGTCGACCACTACCATCACGTGGAATGTCTGCCAATTTTCCTATCCAATTAACATAAACGGAAATACTTATACGATTTTGATAAACGTTATTTGATTCGTTTATGGACCTTTAACTTAGGTACTTCAAAAATAAGTTAGTTTTTCGCATTTCAACCAACTCCAAAAATAAGAAGTAAGTCGGGTCATTATAGCTTTAATGCTTTTGTTTGTTACACTAAGATTCATGACGGAATGTAAGTAGATTAAATATTTATCTTTAATATCTTCATCTCGCTAGATTATGATAGGGTACAAATAGAGATACTAAGCGTTTCACTATAGCAACATGCGTTACATAGATATGACGTTTTCAATTTTAAGAACATGCCTATTTCGTTGTGCCAATTAGAGAGAATGAATGAAAGTTCTAATGAATTATTGAATGAATGGATGAAGAATTATTGAATGAATGGATGAATGAATGGATGAATGAATGGATACATGTCCGAAAATCCACAACAGTTTGATTTTTCATTTCCGCTCAACATTTCCTGCCTCCCATGAGCACAATGTGGAATCAGCTGCAATCTATGGTATTTCCGAACCGTAATGACTTAGGAACCTTCAAGAAAATGTATTCATAATTGAAAGGTTGACGTACCTTTTTTTTCTTGAACGTCGGAAAAGCGGCGGTTTCTTTCTGCGGTATCCCGCGGGGGAGTGGGTCTCCCCAGACGGGTATGTGGGACTCGCTGCACCCGAAATATGATAAGATGGACGCAGCTCTACCCACTAAAACCTGGTGAGTGCCGCCAATGTCGCCCTTGGTGAGGTACCCCGGATCTGTTGAGCTAACAGGGCACCTCGACGGTTAGTCAGTCCTTTAAGGGACCGACGGCACCTCCATAGAGGGGTTGTCCCGCACCCCAGAACAATCTCTCCCATCGTTGGGTCTGTACAATGGGGTGAGGTTCCCGTCCTCGCCCCGCTTATCCCTCTGCTTTTTTATCCCATTTTCTTAAAATATAAGAGGGGTACAAAGAGCAGCTCCCTCGGCTCAATTTGCTTCCCCCAAGGTGCTGGGCTCACTTTAGGCTACTGAGCCCCACCCCTACGACAAGACTTGAACCATGGTGGGGATTCCGTTTTAGCCTATTCTAGTAACAATTAATAACGGCTAGATTACAAAAACAAATTGTCTTTGCAGACACTGGTTCAGAAAGTAACGTCGGAGCCCTACATCCAAAAGATTTAAATTATTTGCTCTAAACATCTCCTCTCTCTCATTTTGTTTCTTAAAATACTCTGGAGATGTAAAATATTAAGTACTTAATATTAAGCTGGTGCCCGCGACTTCGTCTGCGCAGGATAATATTTTAGTTTTTTTTTCATAAAAAGTACTTATGAAAAGTACTATGTTACTTCTAATACCTCCAAGAATATGTGTACAAAGTTTCATGATGATCGGTTAAGCAGTTTTCGCGCGAAAGCGTAACAAACATCCACGCTTTCACATTTTTAATATTAAGTAAGGATCTATACTGACGTGTAAATCCAACTCACTGTAACTCGAATTACAGTGTATTGCCTTTATAGCGTTCATTTGATTATTTGAAGGCAGCTACATATCCCTGTATTATTATTTTTTCATTATTTGGCTTGTAGAAGGAGATATGGTCACATAGAAAATACTGTATTTTAGTTATATTTATGGTTGGTTATGGCATAGCACTGTAAGTAAAGTTGCAGGGTTTTGGCTGAATAAGTTTTCGCGAGATTAGTTGAAACTCTGAGATACAGTGTTTAGATAACCAAACCAACAGGAGACATCGTGTGCGGTAGGTGCACGGCACGCGGGGGGCACGGTGAGAGCTCAGCGGTTAGTGGTGTTCAGATGGCGTTTTGACACATTGCGCGCTTATTATGTTGTGTACTATTACCGTCTGTAATAAGGAGCGTCCTGGTATCAATAGTTCATATGACTCTGAATTCATAAAATTGGATTATTCCATGTATGTTCTTATTTCACGTACTATAAGCCCCTTGATACCCCTTAGGGAATCTCAAATAAATGAATGTATATGATATCGTGGCCGAGATTGTCAGCAACAATCTCGGCCTTCAATCATCAATTCAATCAACTTCGCAGATTTGTTACCAGTCCCTACTTCTAGCACCATTCTGGAGTTATCTATGGATTTAAATATTCAAACTTGCCCGGAGAGTCAATCATTACATAGAAAAAAATCTCATACTGAGCCAATATATATTGTAGACACGGCAGCACCTTCTACCTCTAACGCAGAGTACCCCGATACGTTGTGTTGTATTGCCGTCTGAAACGCTAGAAAAATCTTATAATCAACCAGCCAAAAGAAGTCGAAATCTTAAATAAATTTTAGCAAATCAAAAAAAAAAAGCATCCAATGAGACCTTCCTGCCAAAACTGCAGAAAAAAATGTTCCGTTTATATCTCGGATGCCGACAGAGAAATTATTTACGATTTGTCCAGAACATATCGTAAATAATTTCGGCGGGATTTCTTGTCAAGGCAGGTGGACAAAATATCCACGGCAAGTAAAACTGCTAGCCCTAACTAAAGAAGACACAATACCTTAAAATGGACTCTTAATGAATTCCAAGTTTGCAAAATGTGGTGTGGTGTTAATGCTGGTGTTCCTCAAGGCTGTGTACTATCTCCAACCCTGTTTCTTCTGCATATCAATGATATGCTGCAAAACATCCATTTGACCGCGTTCAACGCCGGGCGGCTCGAAACGTCGATAGCAAGGTTCTCTCCAATCGGCTTGATTCTTTGGCGCTGCGTAAAGATGTCGGATCGCTCTGCATCTTCTACCGCATCTACCACGGGGAGTGTTCTGAGGAATTGTTTGGACTAATACCTGCAGCAGAATTCTACCACCGAACATCCCGTAAAAGCTCCAAATTTCACCCTCACCATCTCGATGTTCGTAAATCCACAACAACTCGATTTTTACGACATGTCCTGCCTCGTACGACGAATATATAGAATCAGCTGCCACTTACGGTGTTTCCGAACCATTACGACTTAGGGACCTTCAAAAAAAGAGCATACTCCCATTTGAAAAGCCAGCAACGCACCTGCTAACCCTCTGGTGTAGCGGGTGTCAGTGGATGTCGCTATCACTTACCATCAGATGAACCGACTGTCCGTTTGCCCCCTCTTAGGATATACCAACGACGAAGCAGTTCAGTCGGTTCTAAAGCAAAACCACTTGACCCAAAATAACAAACAGGAGATATCTTCCAGTAGGTGTGAATTTTTCAAGTTTACAAAGAATTTCGACTGCTTTGAGAAAAATTTGAAAGTTTGTAGTTGGGCACATTTTAGTATGATCTGTATTCATAAATAATAACACCAATAGACTGTAACTAAACATACAGTGTCTTGCTCAAACTATCGGGAACATTTTTTCATGCTTTATAGAAACAATACACGTTTACCTAGTTTATTCTACGTGTATGGATAATATAGTTGTAAAATGTAAATGGCTAGATAAAGCGTAAAAATACCTTTATATTGGTACCAAGCACATAATATAAAGTTATTAAAATATTACTAAAACACACCAAAAACATAAAAAAGTTTAAAATGCGGTTTTCTCGGAATAGCTATTTCTGAGATACAGTGTATTGGATTCACACGTCAGTATACTTACTTACAATTATTACTGCCTATTTTGCCATTCTCTCCGAAACACAGCAAAACAGTTTGACGGGAGAAACAAGCAGGATGGGTATGCAGACGAAAGCGCCACACAAACTCATCTTTCTCTCAGTAAAGTATTATAAGGGTTCCGTACTGTCGTTTTGGTGAACGCTAAAAAGTAACTTCCACACAACATGTTGGAAAGAAACACATTAATCCCCATCATTATCTTTACGTGTAATGAAGTCATGAATAAACGGGACATTAGACATTACTTACACAAACCATTTGCTTCCGCCATTCCGACGACGAATTATGGAGTGACGTCATAACCCTCTCCCCCCTCTGCCCCACCATAATTATATATAGATTACCGGTACATTGCAATTTAAATCTTACAATAACAAACTATGTAGATGGGTCGACGCGGATGATCTTGAAATAGAGAATGCCTCGTTATATGCGAATGAGAATTAATCGTCTTGGCGTTCATTAAAGGCCTGGGTAGGCAGTGGACGCTGTTGTTGATACCCACCACGACAAATCAAAAAAAATATTTTCGTCATTTCGAAATAAGTCTTCAAAGGTTAGTTTGCATCAGTAAAATAATATCATCATCATCATCAGCCTCTATCTGTCCATTGCTGAACATAGGCCTCCTTCAATGAACGCCAAGACGACCGATCCCTTGCTACTCGCATCGAACATGATCATCTTCCCACCTGGTTAATGCTTGACCAATACTTCGTCTACCTAAATAATATTTTTTATTTTTTATTTGCTTATCTTTGGGAAACAAACAATTATAATATAACTCATAGTTTAGAAATAATAAAAAAGTACATAAATAATATATTTATAATGCATTTATTATTAAATGGCCGATGGGACAATAAGGTTCCAGAGTGGTGGCCACGTTTAGGTCGAATAAGCAGTGAACGGATAGAGGCTGATGATGATGATGATAGATGTTTAATACAAGAAATATTTAGTATTACCCACATGGGTTGTGAAAAATTCAAGAAGATTAAAGGTTTTTGGAAAATCATTCCTTATTTAGATGGGGGATGTAAATTTTGTATTAATTTGACACATTTAAGGTAAGGTAAGGACTGAGTCATTAATAATGTAACACCATAAACACCTCAGGCTAAGGATCTTTCAGGATTATCGTCATTAATCAAAATAATTATTTAATAAATAATTAATATTTTTAACAAAAAATGTTACAATAACCTAAACTGACATTTAAAAATTAGTTATACAGAATCTGAAATAAATAAGTCACAACCAGTGGGAGGGAAGCGCTGTGCCGCGCTCCCGGCTGCATGGGTACCACCATCTTGCTTGTTTCTCCCGCCAAACAGCTTTGCTGTGTTTCGGAGAGAAGGGCAAGACAGGCTGTGTAATTACTGGCACCGAGACTTAACATCTTATGTCTCAGGATAAGCAACACATAGATGAGTTGCCTGGGCTCGTTCCAGGTAAACTAGTTAATGTTCATGGGCGACGTCGACCACTTACCATCAGGTGGCACGTTTGCTAGTTTGCCTACTCCATCCAACTAACATAAAAAAAACAAGAAACTCATCAAAATTTGTATATTATTTGGTAAGAACAAGAGGTAGTGCCATGATGCTTTGTAGCCGAATTGGGCCGGCACGAGCGACGTGGCTCACATAACATCAAGTCAAGTGACATTCTATGCTGTCACGTTACGTGCGGCTTATGAGTTGAACGGACAAAATTTTTTTTTAGGTTTTCATGCATTGTCATCCACTAATGTGCTATTTCCCAAATTTCAAGACTTTAGCTTGTATTATGTGTGTCACATTAAATTAAAATACAAAATTCCCGGTCAGATCACACCAAAGCGAATTAATCAAAACATGTAGAAATACCATTTCTTATTTATTTCTAAGGTAAATCTATACAGATAAATAAAATTGGAGTGTCTGTTTGTAATATTAAAATAGCCGTTTAATATAAAAGTTTGAAACCTTAATATCTATTAACATCATGTCACCTATAGCGCGATGCAATTACTAAACAACGCCATCTATTGGTAGTTTTATGTAAACTTTTAATAATTATACATATTATGCTTTAAGAATTATATTAAACATGTTTGAAAAAATAGATATGTAAGTAGTTTTCATTCCACGTACCTACAGTTGACTTAATTTGACTTGCAAAAGTTGTTGGTAATGTGTTTTATAATTAATAGGTCTTCACTAATTAATCGAAAGGAACTTCGTTCCATCCGGGTGTCCCTTGACACCTCTCTTTAGTTTTTGTCTATCTGTCTGTTTGTTTCGGCTAATCTATGAAACAGTTGGGCCGATTTTAGCCGGACTTTCACTGACAGATAGCTGATGTTATGAGGAATAACATAGGCTATAAAAATAATCATCACAAATCCGGATACGGCTGTAAATCTAAGTAAACGCGGGCGAAGCTGCGGGCAACAGCTAGATGACATTGGTATTGTTGTTTAAGTATTACCTCACATTCTTAGAAAATAAAGCTAAGTAAGTACAGTACCAATGATGTCACTCGACGGTTAGATTGGTTTTTTATATGGTAGCGACAGCAATAAACAATAACCTACCAAGTGTGAGTTAGACTCGCGCACGAAGGGTTCCGTACCTTATAATATATGTAACACGTCATGTGTACCAGACTCGGAGGTTCTATGTCGAACCAAACAGACCGGAATGGAATGTCTTTTAATGAAAGACCAACTCCACTGGTGTGGGCACCTTGTCCGCATGGAGTCTACCAGGCTGCCAAAACAAATATTTTACTCTGAGCTTAGCTCAGGTAAACGCAAACCTGGCGGTCAGTATCTACGGTATAGGGATGTTCTGAAACGCCACCTGACTGCTGTCGGCACTCCAAGTGAATTGTGAGAGGAGCTTGCTACTCGGAGGACGGAATGGCGAACCGCAATCAAATCGGGCTTAGAAAATTTTGAACGCACCAAACGCCTCTCTGGAAAACTCGTCCCAAGCCGTCCTACAACTACACATATAACTCCGATGGGACCCTGTTTGGGAGGACATCATCATCATCATTATACACGTCAAAAAATCATGTTTGTTGCATGGGAACTCCAGTAATATTAATATTGATTTTATTGTGTTTTAGTTGCTTTGTTGTTATAGCGGTAACAGAAATTGATCATTTGTGAAAATTTCAATTGTTTAGCTATAACGGTTAATGAGATAGAACCTGATGACAGACGGACGAACGGCCAGCGGAGGCTTAGTACCTAACAGGGACCCGTTTGGAGCCCTTTGAGTACGGAATCCTATAAAAATATAAAAGAGCAAACGTATTATAAAAAAAAAAAAAAGTCAAATTTTGGAACGAAAAAGCTCGACTAGGACACATAATTTGGCGCTAAAAGTCCGCCATTTTTTATAACCAGTGTCACTCATAGTTATGTCACATCTAATCGCATCGTTCAGACTGCAGAGCGTGCCAAAGAATACATATACACTTGAAAAACATAACCCACCTTCTGACGCAGTTAAGTAATTAAGAGAAGGAAGTATAGGCAAGTAAATAGCTTTTCTTGAATAGCACGGCCAACGCGATTGAAATGCATATGGCGTCGTGAGAGACGTAAACGATCAGACACTACAACAATAAAGAAACAACACTAAAGGAACAACAATAATGTTGCTTGTTGTGATTTTATTGTTGTGCTAACTTATTCAGAATGTTCTAGTAGTCCTTGTGAAATGTAAGGCCCGGAACAACCTAGATTTCTTAACATTGAAAGAATATTGGTAATAAATATGCCTTGTTAAGAAAGGATGGATGGAAAATGCTAAAGCCTACTTTTGGAATCACGGGTTTTAGTCTCGCCATGGTAATCCTATAAATATGAAAGGAAGTTTGTTTGCAACGCTTTCACGCAAAAACTACTTAACCAATCTTCATGAAACTTTGTACACATATTCTTGGAGGTATCAGAAGTAACATAGGATTCTTTTTATTAAAAAAAAAAAACTAAATTCTTATCCTGCGCAGACGAAGTCACGGGCAACCGCTAATATAATATTTTCTATACAATATTCTGTATAATATTGAATACACAATATACACTTAATCGTACTAATATTATATACGCGAAAGTTTGTGAGAATGTATGGATGTATGGAAGAATGTTTGTTACTCTTTCACGCAAAAACTGCTGAATGGATTTTCATGAATCTTTACAATAACATAGCTTATAAATGAGAATAACATATTGGTTATAATTTATCCTTGTATTCCCACGGGAATGGGAATTACGCGGGTGAAACCGCGGGATGCTACTAGTATAGGTATTATAAAAGCGAAAGTTTGTAGGATGTATGTTTGCTATTCTTTCACGCAAAAACTACTGAATGGATTTTAATGAAACTTTACATTAACATAGCTTATACATCAGAATAACATATAGGCTATAATTGATCCATATACTCTCACGAGAATGGGAAGTACGCGGGTGAAACCGCTGGGCTAGTATATATTCTGATGTATTTATCAATAAACTCTTGTTAATAATTTCCTTTCAAGTTAAAAAATGTTCAACGTGTATATAATTAAATACCCATTAATAAAACCAAAACAATTGAATGTATTTTAATAATAATAATAATTATTATTCTTATTATCCATCCCCTATATTTAAAGCTTCTTATAAATATTTTGTCTATCTATACAGCATTTTGTGAATAAAACAGGAAATTTCTATATTCGTTAACGAAATCACGAAGAAAAGATACAGATATTGAAAGAGGCAGGAAATAAGAAATGTTATCAGAGATTCCTCTTTGATATCTACAATGGACGGAATATAGCTGTATATAAGTTATATTTGGATATTAATTCAATTTGCCCATGCGATAAACAGAATTCGATGGGGGGGATGCGCTGTGCCGCGTGCGTGTTTCACAGAATCCACCCAGGATGCTGAGATTCTTTCGTAAGACCTTTTTCTTTTGGACATGAAGAATATGCTACTCAAGCTTTTTGGTTCAAGAGTGGAGGCCGTTTAGACAGACGAAGTGTTGATCTGCCATTAACCAGGTGGGAAGACGATCTCCTTGCGGTGGCTGGTCCGTGTTGGATGCTAGTGGCAAGGGATCGCCCGTCTTGGCGTTCATTGAGGGAGGTTCAGTGGACGGATAGAGGCTAATGATGATGAAAATCAGAAAAAGTTGATTCATGGTGTACAGAACATAACTTCGAGTACATTCTAATTTCTTTTTTGTCATAAGATTTATTACTTTATGTCTTCTAACAAAAGGCCTAATTGTGCGTGAGTTTTGTTCTAGAACACTCATAAACTCACTCAAAAACTAGACTCATAGTTTTGGCTATTTTGAAAGCCGCGACCTAGAAACAAAATGTTTGCTTTGTTTTATTGTTATGATTCACGAAACAACTTAGCAATAAAAATACGAATTGTGGTTTGAAATATATGATGG
This sequence comes from Helleia helle, assembly GCA_963853865.1. Classification (NCBI taxonomy): domain Eukaryota; kingdom Metazoa; phylum Arthropoda; class Insecta; order Lepidoptera; family Lycaenidae; genus Helleia; species Helleia helle. Next base: position 7,079,308 of record OY971436.1, read on the forward strand.
GCTTTGACTGATACAGGTTTACAGTTATTAGGTATAGTGAGTTCGAATCCAGCCAAATGCAGTATATTATGACGATAGTTTTTAAGAGGGGTAAATGTTCAGTCGGTTCACCTGGTGGTAAGTGACGCGACACTCACTATACCTCAATTATAGTCATATTATACATGTTTATATAAAATTCATGCAAGCCCTATGAGTGATGATTTAATATTATTAATTATAAAAAAACTATCGTCTTCATCATCATCAGTCTTTATCCGTACACTCCCTCAATGAACGCCAAGACGACCGATCCCTCACCACTCGCATCAAACACGGACCGGACACTACGCAGTACGGAGATCGTCTTCCCACCTTCGTCTACCCAAACGCGGCCTCCACTCTTGAACCTTATTGGCACATCGGCCATCCGTTGTAATTGTGTGACCAGCTTGTCACAAAAAAGATAATATGTACAAATTACAACTTACGATTTTTTTTTAATATTCCAGATTTCTTTTAAGAATCTTTTTCTTGATTGTTTATATATAACAAGTGTTCTTAGACATTTTGTTTTTCTTAAGTGAGCCATCTCCTCACTTACTGTACCGATTGAGCTTAAAGGCCATCATCAAGGCCGAAAAAAAAAAGACATTGTGTTACTCATAGGACATTTTAGTTAGCAGGAACAAATATGTTTTTTTTTTCTCATTATCGAGGCAACTCATATTGTATCCTCACCATGGTTCAGGCCTTGACCTGGCGGTGGGGCTCAGTAGCCTAGGGTCAGCCCAGCACCTTGGGCGAAACTAATTGAGCCGAGGGGGCCTCTTTGTACCCTCTTATAAGAAGAGGGGACAAAAGAGCAGGGGACAAGGGATGAGAACGGAAACCTTGCCCCATTCTGTGGTGCGGGGCAAACATTCTGTAGAGGTGGCGTCGGTCCCCTCAGGGGCTGACTAGCCGTCGAGGTGCCCTGTTTGCTCATTTGATCCGGGGCACCTCACGAAAGGCTTCATTGGTGGCACTCGCCGGGTTTTAGTGGGTAGAGCTGCGTCCAATTACCAGCTTTCGGGCGCAGCGAGTCCCACATGCCCGCCTGGGGAGACCCAGATGATGCCTCAGAGCATTTCCCGGCGTTAAAGAAAAAAAAGGCTACTCATGTATGTGTTGCCTGGGAGATAAGATGTTAAGTCTCTGTCATTACACTACCTGTCCAGCTCCTCTCTCCGAAGCACAGCAAAGCCGTTTCACATAAATAAGCAAGATGGTGGTACCCATGCTCCCATGCAGCTGGGAGCCCAGCACAGTGCCACCTTATCACTCGACCACTCGTCAGATCTTTTACTTTTATTTTTTCATACTTATAATATTATATACTACTTAGAAACTCTTTAGGATATAAAAACCCTTTATTACATGATTATGATGCTGATGATTATCAAGAATCTCATATTAAAGCGAGGAATCTCAAAATTCTCAACCACTTAAGGTATCAAGCAATTTGCATTCCAACAAATACACGGATTTACCCGTTTTCCCGCGGAAAAAATATCCCGGCTAAAGTAAATACGCTTAAGATTCGTATGGGTACATCATTCATATCTCGGATAAGCTAAAACCTTTGAAAATTCAAAGAAAAGACTTTCAAATATGTTTTCGTTGAGATTTTGTATTCAGGTGAATTTTAATGAATAAACGGGTTTTCCGCCTATCTTTAGAAATATAACCTGGTGGTAAGTGGCCGGTCCGTGTTGGATGTGAGTGGTGAGGGTATGGTCATCTTGGCGTTCTTTGAGGGAGGCCTATATTCAACAGTGGTAGACGCAGCTCTACCCACTAAAACCCGGCGAGTGCCACCAATGCCGCCTTTGGTGAGGTGCCCCGGATCTGTTGAGCAACAGGCCACCTAGACGGCTAGTCAGTCTCCTAAGGGACCAACGCTACCACTATAGAGGCACTACAACTACAACTTCGGGGCAGTGCAATGAGGTGAGGTTGCCATCCTCGCCCCTTGTCCCCCTGCTCTTTTGTCCTCTCTTCTTATAAGTGGGGTACAAAGAGCAGCTCTCTCGGCTCAATTTGCTTCGCCCAAAGTGCTGGGTTCACCATAGGCTACTGAGCCCTACCGCCACGACAAGCTTGAACCAAAGTGGGGTCTTGAATATAGGCCTCCGTCAATGAATACCAAATGAGAGCCTTTAATTATTACATACCTACATGTATTGCCAATAAATTCCAATTGAATCGACCGTGAACAGTATCTATAATTTGTAAGTACACGATTACAAACAAGATTTCGGTAGCTAATCAGCTGAGTGTAACGCCGTCTTATCACTCACTATCGAGACGGAAACAACACTGATAAGAATATTTTCATTGATAATACACAATTTTAAACAATACATCGATTGTACTTGATATATACTAATTTCTAATGCTTACGCGAATTTCAATCATATTGAAACAAATTTAATGGATTTAACATTATACAAATAATAAAATCAATAACCAAGCATAATATGTCACAGAAAAAACACAGCACTTAAGTTATTAAATTCCCTATGGCTTCAAGCCTTGTCGTGGCGTAGGGGCTCAGTATCCTAAGGTGAACCAATTGAACCGAGTGGGATGCGCTTTGTACCTTTGTTATAAAAAGAGGGAACAGAAGGGGAAGAAGAAGGAGAAGGGGAGGGAAAGAAATTGTTTGCGAGTTTGAAGAAAATACGCAACTGACTATAAAATTATTTCACTAATATAATGCTACGTTATGACTAATTGTATTCTAATTTAAAAGAGTGTTAGTAAGTTAGGATGTATGTAATCTTTAAAACGACTGATCCGTTTAAAAATATATATTCACGAGTATAAGGCCGTGGCTCCACCGGACGGAAAGGTTACCTACGTTTGTCAAGTTTCGCTTTGCAAGAAAATGCATTAATTGACATTTTCTTGCAATTGTCATAATATGAACGCACGTTCGGAGCCTCTGCGTGCGCCGCGTTGGAGCCGCGCCTAAACACTGCGTTACAACTACGCGACATCATCTCACATCTCACATAAAATAATCATCATCGCTTTGGTTTCGACTGGCTTTTTTCGCTGGAATTTTTTTCCTAGAAAAGTTTTCCTGAAACTATAAAGGATACCTGCTCTTACTGACCCGTTCCAAAAATCCACCCTGCATAAACAAAAAAAACAAGTAATGTTATTATTAAAATTCATAACTAATAAAAATCTATAACGAATGACGAAATAAAATAAAGAAACTTAAATTACCATTCAGATGACGGTATCATGTCGTTTGCTGTCACGGCATTCGAATCGATGTTGCCAAGGCGTGTATCACATCAAAAATACTCTAATATCTATACTGCACATCGGGTCTATTATAGGTCATAGTCATTTTGATCATCTCGACGATCATCAGTGATAATTAACTTGCAGACAACACATCAATTGAAGTCATTCCACACTTCCGTCACTCAATGACCCCGAATGACAACGATCATGTACGGACAGCAAAAAAAGACGTGTGGCACTCGGGGACTGCCGCGGTAAAGCTATTGCATAGCATTTTTTAATCAACTTATGCAATTATAATTATTTATTTATTTTTTATTTATGCAGTATTTTTTTTCTTTCTTTTGTTTCATATTTTATATTTAATGGATTACCAACAATTCTATGATGAGGCCAATGATCAACAAAGAGATAATATTCTTATGTGTAAATGATGAATTATATTTACAAACTTCAATTTAAGAACCATTTCAAATTTTATTTATTATAATCAACAAAATCATATCACTTTCTTTATTAATAAATGCACAAGCTGTTTATTCATATTTAAAACACTTATACACAAATTTTACTACTTTTATTTATTTATTAATGTTTGATATTTTATTTTCAAGCACTAGCAACACTGCAACTAACTTAACGGGCAAAAGTCTTGTGCCTAGCTCTTAATAAATTATCTGTCAGCTTTACAAACTGATAGTGGCCGTGTTCCGATTTAAACAGAGAGCACTGTACAGTGCTCTTACTGGGAGAAATTCGTTCCGTTATAGACTGACAGTATACTGTCGCAGTGCTCTAGCCTCTAGGCAATATATGACGTCATGAACCGACGCCATTTTTGCACTGCGAGCACTGTACAGTGCTCTTACTGGGAGAAATTCGTTCCGTTTACACTGACAGTATACAGTTGCAGTATGACGTCGTAATATATGACGTCATACATCGTCGCCATTTTTCTACTGTGAACTGGTGGTTTCGAGGTACGGTGCATGCACGATGCGATCAGTGATTGGCTAATTGGCGAACTGAAGTTGGCGCCTGACGGAGACAAATCAACTTTTCGTTTTTTTTGTTCTAATTTATATATAAAAATATATAAAAAATTGGTTGTCTATAAAGTGGTTTACCGACGCTATATAAATCAAATAACAACGTCATAACATAACGCAAGCGTACAATGAGCGTAACGAGATAATGAGTATTATGGGTCATTTTCATGCATGCAGCCGGCGTTCATCGATTTATTAGGCGCAGTTATGTCAAAAATATAGTTTGTTCGATGTTCATTTCTTTATTATTAAAATTTGTATCTTTAATTGTAATTTTTATTTTATGAACTTTTGACTTTGTTCGCCGCTACTATTTGACATTATTTGTTAATTGTTATTCATTCTTATAAAGCGAGAGAGCTACTGTCGCTGCGTATAATCATAGTAATTGAAACATCACTGCTGACTGATGTTACAAGTTGCAATTTACCCAAACCTTAAAGGTGATTATAATCCGACACTTAAATTACGTTGAAGTACAACCGATAGCGCGATTTAATTCCGTTACAGTGACATCTATTGACACAAATAGAAAACTTTTCTAAGACACGCAATAATTAATTTTGTTTTTACTTCTTATCGGTTATACCTACATATGACTGTTATGTTATGTGAAAATTAATATTATATTGAAAATGTATATGTCAGACCTAAAAACTATTTCTTCAGTAGGAGTCCGAAAACGAACGGTTGGCGTTCACGTGATGAATGATTTCTGACCATATGAAAGAGACTTTTTTAATAATTGGAAATAAAATCATAAACAAAGTAACTTGATAAATAAAATTATAGATAAGATGTTTTTAATTTTCGTCATCTGCGCTTTATGAGCTGTTATTTCCAGTTATTATCCCAGAACTTTGAATCTTCTGTGTCCACCGATGTACTAACTATTTGGTTTATAGTAGATAGTGTTGACGACTAAAACAACTACGAACAGCCGTTAATTTTTTCTATACTTGTATAGTTCTTTGTTCTTATGTTCAGTACTAAAATACATTTTGTCCACTTTTATGCTTTTAAATAGTTAATAAATTCTTTGATTTGCACAAATACAGATCTTACACTCACTTTTAAACACTATCTCTTATCTTTATATCGTTTTTATTCAAAATAGATGGTTAATATTTTAGCTGAACGATATATTCTCAGGCAGTGAAATATTCTCACGGATAAAACTTTCACTTAGTTATTGTCACTTTAATGTTCAACACTTATAACACATACACTTATTAAATTATTACTTATTTCTATTTTTAATACTTTATTTAACACGGAGACGATGTGAAAATGTGAAGCGCCATCTAGTTAGTCACCTATATACTTTCTCACAAACAGCTGCTTACTTATTCGTCCGATTTCGGAGCAGCTTGTCGCTCGTCGGGTGTTAGGTTTTTTTCGTTACGGAATTTCTGGATTCGGTCCCCGCGCTCAAGGCCCGCGATAAAAGCTATGTAATAGCTTAAAAGGTACAGTCAAGTAATTATAATATGTATTTATTTGAAAAGCTTGTTTAAATTACTGGTAAAACCCTCCCAGGGTTGTGGTTGTGCAGCGCTCTCGTCTGCATGGGTAACGCCATCCTGCTTGTTTTTATGAGTGAAACTCCCGTGAAAATCAGCCCAGCCGTTTCAGAGATTAGCCGGAGCAAACAGACAGACAGATTTTTTAAATGTAATTTCATATGAATATAGCGAAGATCTGTTAATTTACAAACAGATCTTGTTAATATAAATCTTTCACCTCTTGTTAAAGCTAAAGATCTGTTAAGTTACAAACAGACGCTCCAATTTTTTTATTAATATAGGGTATAGATATAGATTATGTGTGTCTTTGAACTACTAAGGGGTTGGACCGATTTTGATGATTTTTGTGTGTGTGTGTGTTCAAGTGGATTCAAGATGGTTTAGATTCATAATACTGTCCACTTTTAGATATTTTGAGGAAAACGTCTGTTCATTCCCGTATCCGGATTAGCAGGAAATGCAGTGGAAGCGATATATATAATTATCCGGAATTCAAATGGGGAATAACGTGTCTGCGATTATCACGGAGCTATATAAAATTGTTCAATTACCTAAGCGACGTCTTGAGTCTTCTCCGGTGTGTCGATGCCTCAAATATAAATCTAATTAACACTAATCCCTAATTGGCCAATCGGATAATTAATGCTAATTGATCTATACTTATCTGAGACAGCCTCGGTTGGACACGATGCGCAGCGAAGACAAGATGGCGACAATGACGGCGTCACTTTTCACTGGTAACTTGGTTTAGGCACTAAAGTGTTCACAATAGTCAATTAACAATATATATATATTAGTCCATTACACTCAAATCAATCAATCCACGTGACTATGCCCCAAAATGGGCGAACAAGGAGTCACTCAACAATTATCGTTCGTCACGTCAATAGCGGCGACAAATGGTCGACGACACGCCGGTGCGCGATTCGAGAAGGCGGTTCGCGACGGACTGGGCAGCGTTGCGGCTCGCGCTGGACTCAGGAGCCCCGATGCCCAGGCGCCGGCGCTCGGCCGCGCCGTGGGGATGGCTCGCGTGCGTAGAGATGTGCGAGCGTCAATAAGACCGTAGTGTTGTGCTACTCGATTCATTTGGTTCGTAACAACGTCTGTTGGGTCCGGTAGTTTTTGTGTCAAAAAAGTTTTATTTTATTTTATAGAAGACGGGGCAAACAAATAGTCCTTTCACCTTTAGGTAAGTGATAATTGACATCCATAGACACGCGCTACACCATTACTACAACATAGCAGGTGCATTGCCTTTCAAAAGTATGCTCTTATCTTAAAGGTCCGTTGGAATTATAAATTCATTACTGTCAAATCCTAACAGTGAAGGAGCTTGTATATTGTTTAAGCTATTGGCATCTTAAGTTAAGATACTTAATAGTAGGTAGTGATAATTAGAATAAGATTAATCGGACTGTAATACATGTAGTATAAAGGTCCAAAAAAAAGAATTAAAAAAAAAAAAAAACTTGAAGGTCCCTAATCGTGTCGGTTCGGAAATACTGTAGGTGAGCTTCCACCTACAGTATTTCAGAACCGACCTCCATATAGTGATAACCTATTTTATGAAATCCGATATATGTATATAATCGTGTACCTATATGCTGACTGTACCTTGAGATCTTTATCCCAGTTACAAAGTCCAAATCATATTCCTCTCAACACATTGAAATGTTATCTGTTACTACTAATAAATTAAATAATAGTTTTATATATAATGATGATAGTATTATGTATAATGATTTTCACAAAATCTGTAGTCCAAAATGAAAGGGGTTTGAAGATTTCTGCATATATAAATATGTTATTACAATGATATTATAATATATAGCCTGACCAGAAATATATAAACCCAGCATTGGTGTCGCCACTGTATCTTTTATATGGGTTACCGTAAAAAATAAAAACCCTCGCCATATGGCAACCCAATATGGCGAGGGTTTTTATTTTTCTGGTCAGGATATACTTTTGCGCCTTGTAGTTAGACAATTTCCATTGCTGCTAAAGTAATTTTAAAAACAATAAAACTAAAACAATATAGTGTTTCACTCATAAAAACAAGCAGGTTATAAGGAGTAACTATATATACTCTAGTATAAAAGTAATCATCATCAATCCGGGTACGGCTGTACGTCTAAGTTAACGCGGGCGAAGCTGAGGGCAACAGCTAGTTTTCAATAAAACGATCCCCTGTCTACACAGCTGCACAGGTGCCTGACAACTACTCGTAAATATAGCAATTTATCAGCAAACTCATAATGTATGAGTAGTCATAAAGAATGACAGATTGACGAAAATGTAAGGTTGGTCATACGTCACATCTAAGTTGTGACGTGACAGGTGACAGGCAAATCTCGCAATAAATTTTCCCTTTTATATCTTACCTTTTAGTACCTACCTTTTGCAAGAAGTCGAACAAATTATGTTAGACTAGTAAATAAATATATTTTGTAGTTGATAGATGAGACAAGTAGACCGATTTCTTAATTTTTTGACGTGAAAACGTCTTATAAATTGATGAACAGTGGCAGCACGCACGAAAAAGTGTCTCGTTCTACTGTCAAACGATAAACAGGCCAAAGCGTTGACTTGGGTCTCACCCCATTGCACTGTCTCGACATTGGAAGGGATTACGTATTTTTTTTAATACCAAATTGTGCTATAATTTCATGTCTCAAGAATAGCAAAAACTATACCTTGAGTAAAGACGGGATTTCCTTTCATCTGTTAGTCACAAACGCCGATATTTTAGTGAAATTTTATACATAAACGCAAAATAATCTCGATACGTAAATAGTGCTTCCATGAGCAACATAATGAACTTATCGATATCGATAACTTTTGCTGTTGAAATAAAACTGAACTGTGACACATTTTTTATGTTAGTTGGATAGGCAAACTGGAAAACGTGCCACCTGATGATAAGTGGTCGACGTCGCCCATGAACATAAACCAATTTACCTGGAACGAGCCCAGGCAACTCATCTATGTGTTGTCTGTCCTAAAACAAGATGTTAAGTCTCGGTGCCAGTAATTACACTACCTGTCTTGCCCTTCTCTCCGAAACACAGCCAAGCTGTTTCACGGGAGAAACAAGCGTAAAAGCGTAGAAGGAGTTACTCGGACTCAGATGGATAAATCAATTAAATTTAAAAAAGAAGCTGTAATTGCAAAAACTATGAGAGATCTTATTGATTATCCATTGTTTCCTGACATTCATTTTCATCAAATGGCATTATCCCATTGGCAACCATGTTTTAAGCAAATGTGTAATCAAAAAGTACATCAATATCCGATTACACTTTTTGTTAAAAACTTCAATTGCAAAAACGAATAAGCGACAATTATTAAATAAATACATTCTATTTCAAGGACAATAAAAAGTCATCTTATTTGGTTAAATCAATGTCGTGGTTGCCCATGGGCTACTTCCATTCCCAATGGTGAAAATCAAACTAACAAAACACCGTACACCGGTAACCAAACATTTTGTACTGTATAATATTTTTCTTTTTTAAATTTAATTGATATATCTGCCCCGATAGCCTAGTTAGGAATAATCCTGCCTCTAAGCTGAAAGTCGTGCCTTCGATCCCCACCAATCACAAATCTTTGTAAATTTTATTTTTAAATATTTGTGTTGAGTCTTGTATCTAATAAACACGTAGAACGGATGGCCGATGGGCCAATAAGGTTCAAGAGTGGAGGCCGCGTTTAGGAAGACGAAGTGTTAGTCGGCCATTAACCAGGTGGGAAGACGTACTCAGTGCAGTGGCCGGTCCGTGTTGGATGAGAGTGGCAAGGAATCGGCCGTTTTGGCGTTCATTGAAGGATGATTATGTTCAGCAGTGGACGGATAAAGGCTGATGATGTATGTATTTACAAAAAAATGTATTAGGAAGGAAGGAATATAATAATATACAGCCAGGTCATATTTTTATAGTCTCGGTCAGACGGTGCGATGATAAATGTCCAAATACAAATGTAGAATTATTGTAGATTTTTTTTAAATGTATAAAAACAAATCTAGCAGCTTGACTTAAAATAAAAATATGGTTTATAATACTTATTCGTTATTTCATTGACAACAAACATTTTTACCACAGATACATTAATATAATACTTGTATATAAAATTAAGCCTAAATAATAATTCCTTATAATTATAATTTTCATGACTACACTTACCTCTCAATCCCTGAGACGCGTAAGCTGCGTAGATTCCGTAATATAAGATAATAATATATTATTTCTTCTACGGAAAATGAGTGCCGTGTGTCTAAGTGGTAATTACAGTAAAATTATATGTATTTTGTGCATAAAAAATTATCGACAATTTAGTGAATTCTACCACATACCTACTGTATTGCCAATGTAAAATGTATTTATTTGATTGAATTATGGATAACTTAATAATTCGTGGATAAATAATTATTTGGGACCAATATTTTCCAATGTTTTAATATTGCACAACTATTGTTTGAAATAACTCGTCATAAATGCGGTTAAATTTTAGTACTGATAAAAAACTTTGCACGAAATAGTGCAAAATTTGTTATGTGTGACAACTCAAACGTAGTGATAAACTTTCACACATTAACATATTGATACAGTACGTGGTAGAAACTACCCTAGCACATTAATATAAGGTATATTTTTGAAATAACCTTTTTGCTTAGTGTTTGTAACCAATAACAACGACTTTGTTTATGTAGTGAAAATACGAAGTATTTATTGAAATGTGTGCGACTAGCAACAGCGGTTTTCAAACAATTGTGACTTATTCGCCCTTCTACCTCTTTTACTGTTCTGTGGGTGCGGGACAACAACTACTATCAGTTTACTGATACCTCGGATCTCCATAGCCAAATTACACAAAATATCTCCTCGAGCCCTATGTTCAAATAAACATATTTAAGCTTACGATGACTGAACCTAAATCTCCATAAGGCCTGAAGTTGATGGAAAAACTGTCGATGATTACGGTGATGATGATGATGATGATGAGGAGCTCGTGGCTAAGTAATAACAGCCGCATTGATCGATCCATCAGGTTAAGATACGCTTGCCGGGGTTGGTTCATGGACACCCATCTTTACTCTCTCCGTGCCTCTGAAAGCACGTTAGGCTGTTAATCCCGGCTGTCATTCGTGGATCTTTGACATTCGTCTCGGGTTCTCAGAAGCCCGAATGTTTGACTACCAGTCTCTTACCACGGGGTATGGCATTACCCAGTTACTGGGTTGTGGAGGTTATATAGGCAGACGCTCTTTATGATACTGGTATCTGCATTGGAATGGACGCCAATTACAATATAGTTGGAAAACGGCATAGGCTAGGATGATGATAAAGTCCAAAGAGTTGGAGACTATTCGTTAGAAGGTGTATATTATGCAGTGCGGTCTTTGGATGCTTTTGACAGTGTGTCACGACAGTGGCGCAGCTGTGGACTCGGCCCAGCATACCCTCGAGGTGTGCCCGAGATTGGCGGCGCTGCGTCATGATCTGACATCAGTCATCGGAGGGGACTTGTCTCTGCCGAGGGTCATTACCCGATGCTCGGTGACGACGAGTCCTGGACGGCGATGGTTTCCTTCTGTGAGGCAGTAATGTCCCAGAAGAGAGAGAGGCCGCCGACGAGGCCTCCCTTCGCGACGAACGGGGGTGCGCAGGAGGCGGTACTTAATGCGCCTCCAGTAACGCCCCCGTGCTCGTGTAGGGTTCCCAGGGATGATAACCTGGGCCCAGTATGACACGGGGACTGCTTAGTAGCGGCCGGGCAGCCCCCCCTTAAGAGGAGTAGTCTGGACTTCGCCGGGGCCAGCCTGTCGCTGAGGTGATCCTGTTGCCTACAGACCCGGGACCCTCAAAATGCGGCTGAAGGCGCTCGCAGTGGTTTTAGTTTACGGATAGGGCACTCCCAGGTGCGAGTCCCACATATGGTCAGGATCTACCCGAGATCCTGGCGACATGCGTAAAAAACATTTCCCTGCGATAACAAAAAAAGAAATGCGTTGTTGATTATGAATTTTCCTAAACTTATCGTGAATGGGTTTCCTATCTATGATTTATCTCACTGTCACCGTCTGATATGCTCAGCATGATAAGATCACTATCTCAATAGACCGGTGAAGTGATCAGGTGACTGGTTATCAGAGGTCTTGGGGTTCGAATCGAAAATTGCCACCCACGGTATTTCCGAACTTCAAGAACTTCAAGAAAAGGGCATACTCATATTTGAAAGACAACGCACCGGACAATGATATAACGGGTGTCTAGGACGTCAATTATCACTTACAATCAGGTGAAACGACTGTCCGTTTGCGTTTATTAAAAAATGTGTATATTTGTATGATAAATAGAGATGTCCGGCTGGTGGAGTGGCCAGGCTACGGACACTTGACGCAGTGGTCGCGGGTTCGACTCCCGCCAAGTGCAGATATTTTATATGATGAATATGCCCTGCTTCATAGACGTGTATTGTGCATTTACATACAGTTCCTAGTATCCGTAACACAAGTTCTTAGGAACTTACAACGGGGCCAAGTTAACGTTGTGTGATTGTTGGTTAGTATTTATTAATATTTATTATAATATGACTGCTAGTAAGTTTGTCATCAATCTGTATATTTTGTAAATTTCCTAAATTCATTTCAGTTCCTAACACCATAACACTACACTATCTAAGACTAGGTTAATGTCATGTCCCCACCATGGTTCAGGCTTTGTCGTGGCGGTGGGGCTCTGCAGTAACTTAAGGTGAGCGGTGCACCTTGGGCGAAGCTAATTGGGCCGAGGGGGCTCTTTGTACCCCTCTTATAAGAAAAGGGGAGCAGGGGAACAGGGGCAAGGGGTGACGATGGGAACCTCACCCCATTGTACTGTCCCGACGTTGGGAGGGGTTGTTCTGTGGTGCAGGACAACCCCTCTTTGGATGTGGCGTCGGTCCCTTGCGGGACTGACTAGCCGTCGAGGTGTCCTGTTTGTTTTCTAGATCCGGGGCACCTCACCAAAGGCGGCATTGGTGGCACTCGCCGAGTTTTTGTGGGTAGAGCTGCGTCCATTTACCAGCTGTCGGGCGCAGCGAGTCCTTCATACCCGCGTGGGGAGACCCACTCCCTCGCGGGATGCCTCAGAGCATTTCCCGGCGTTAAAGAAAAAAAAAAAAGTTAATGTCATGTCCCCACCATGGTTCAAGCTATGTCGTGGCGGTGGGGCTTAAGGTGAACCCAGTACCTCGTGTGAATCAAACTGAGCCGAGGGAGCTGCTCTTTGTACAAAGAGCAGCTCCCTCGGCTCCCTGGGAACCTTACCCTATTTTACAGTCCCGACGTTGGGGGGTTGTTCTGTGGTAAGGGATAACCCTTCTGTTGAGCTGGCTTCGGTCCCTTCAGAGACTGACTTGCCGTCAAGGTGCCCTGTTTTCTCAATAGATTCGGGGCACCTTACCAAAGGCGGCATTGGTGGCATTCGGCGGGTTCTTGTGGGAAGAGCTTCCACCTTACCATCTTTCGGACACAGCTGGTCTCGCATACCTGCCTGGAAGGTCCCCCCTCCCCCGAGGTATGCCTAAGAGCACTTCCCGGCGAAAAAAATGTTAATGTAATCTTAGCATTTATATAGACGATTTTTATATTGAAGAAAATTACTATGCACGGAAGTACTTTCCAGTCACATTTCCTCGAGTGATTATGGTGTGAAGTGCACATTTGATGAGGCTATTGAAACTGAATCAACCGAGTATTCTGCTAGGCTCAGTAAATGGAGGCAAAGTCGAATAATAATGTAGACTTTTATGATGAGATTTCTTTATCCTGTTAGAATTTCAAATCAAATGAAATCAAATCAAATCATTTTTTTTTTGTTCAAAATAGTACTAACAGAGTATCTTTTTGAACACCAATTGAGTCTACCACTGGTTTCAAGGCGAGCCCACTGAGAAGAACCAGCGAAACAAACTCAGTGGAACTAATCTTTTCATATTACATTTTATAACAAACTAGCTGTTGCACGCAGCTTTGCCCGCGTTAACTTACTTAATTTAACTCCCATTATTCATAACGTGATTTTATATAACCTATAGCCTTTCTCGATAAATGGGCTTTCTAACACTGAAATAATTTTTCAAATCGGACCAGTAGTTCCTGAGATTAGCGCGTTCAAACAAACAAACTCATCAGCCTTATACATTAGTATAGATTTTACATGTTGTTATCCTGAAATGCCTGGGAAGAACGCCCTATTCCCAAGGTGTGGTATCTTCTATATTTAATGGAATAATGTAAGAATTTTGGGTAAATCTAATTAACCAACTACAATTGGCCAAAACAGTACCTAATCGTCTCATATCTATCACTTTAAACCTTTATTAGGTTATTTAGGAAAATATTTATGAGGGAACTCCAAGTGTACCGCAGGGAGCCATCGCGCTCCCTGCATGGGTAGCATCATTGTTCTTATTTGGTGTGATTCGAACAGAAGGTTACTTACTGACATCGAGATTTACCATCCTATGTCTCCGACGCTTCTGGATAACGACCTAATGAGGCCAGAACTGTTCAAACATCCTCACCATGGTTCAAGCCTTGTCATGGCGGTGTGGCAGTAGCCTAAGGTGAACATATTATGTACAATACATGAACATCTTGGGCGAAGCAAAAATATCCGAGGGAGCTGCTCTTTGTACTCCTCTTAAAAGAAGAGGGATCACATTGGAGAACTGGGAGTGTTTCCTTAAGAGGGAAATTAAAGAGGGGATAGGAGAGTTTGAACACAATTTTCACGTACCGTGCATGCTACTTTCGGGCAGTTTCAAAAAACAGGTATTGAAAAAAAAACCTTTATTCGACACAAACAGGAGAAATATTTTTGATTGCAGAACCTAAAAATAAGACAAAATAAAATTTAAACAATAATTGAAAACAAAAATTTGTAACATATTAAGTGTGTTTCTCACTTATGGTATAAATAAATATAAAAATTAAATATTGAACCTATAGACACGCCCAGACCGGCTTCAGGCCTCTTGGGTATGTTTTTCCTCAAAGGATATTTTATTTAAATCTAAATATTATAAAGCTAAAGAGTTTGTTTGTTTGTTTGAACGCACTAATCTCAGGAACTACTGGTCCGATTAGAAAAATTCTTTCAGTATTAGATAGCCCATTTAACGAGGAAGGCTATAGGCTATATAGAATCACGCTGTGACTTATAAGAGTTGAGTGACGCCGGCGAAGCTGCAGGCAACAGCTAGTCTAATATATATTTCTCAGGACAACCTCTGTGGTAAGCGTGTTGGCGCTCAAGCTGGAGGTTGCGGGTTCGAATCCCGGCAGGGAACAAAAATATTTTCTGTGTTCCTGGGTCATGGATGTGTATTAAATATGTGTATCATATAATAAAAATATATAATAAGTAGGTGTATAGTATAAAAGTATTAAATATATTTCCTTTGTCTGGTGCCCGTAACACAAGT
Source organism: Helleia helle (assembly GCA_963853865.1). Classification (NCBI taxonomy): domain Eukaryota; kingdom Metazoa; phylum Arthropoda; class Insecta; order Lepidoptera; family Lycaenidae; genus Helleia; species Helleia helle. Next base: position 7,094,642 of record OY971436.1, read on the forward strand.
TCTTTGAGACCTTACCACGGGACCAGATTGACGTGGTGTGAAAGCGTCCATAGATATTATTATTATTATTATCTAATATATAAATGACCTTTGGTACAAGCTGGCCCAAATATGGCAAAATTGTGCTATGGTTGAAATTAGTTTGGCTAGTCAAATTCAACAAAAAGCATCTAACATGTGTTGCTACCGAAACTAATCCAATACCGGTCATAGCTTGTGTATACACGTCACATACTAGCTTTTTCACCATGGTTCAGGCCTTGACAAGGCAGTGGGGCTCTTTGTAACCCTCTTATAAGAAGAGGGGATAAAAGAGCAGAGGCCAAGGGGCGAGGACGGGAACCTCACCCCATTGTACTGCTCCGACGTTGGGAGGGGTTGTTCTGTGGTGTGGGACAAAAAGGCAACTTCATGTTGCTTATCCTGAGACATAAGATGTTAATTCTCGGTGCCAGTAGCTACACTGCCTGTCTTGCCCTTTTCTCCGAAACACAGCAAAACTGTTTCACGGGAGAAACAAGCAAGATGGTGGTACATACAGCCAGGAGCGCAGCACATAGCACAGATTCCCGCAGTTTTACCTGGCCCAAATAATATTAATAACGTTGGCCGTCAACGCCCGACATGTATGAAACATCAACATAATTTAGGTAATGAAAATCTATAAGAGCACGCGTGTACACGAAAGGCTTCAAAGGCGGCGGCTTGACTGCTCACGACTTGGTAGCGTCACGCCATATACTGTCACGACGTTCGAGGCCATGGTGCGCCGTTATAAAGGATCGTCTTTCGGGGCATCTAGCACCAGTCCCCACCATGGTTCAGGCCTTGACCTGGCGGTGTGGCTCAGTAGTTTAAGGTCTGAACAGCACCTTGGGCGAAGCTAATTGAGCCGAGGGGGCTTTTTGTACCCCTTTTATAAGAAGAGGGGACAAAAGAGCAGGGGCAAGGGGCGAGGACGGGAACCTCAGCCCATTGTACAGTCCCGACGTTGGGAGGGGTTGTTCGACAGCCCCTCTGTGGAGGTGAAGTCAGTCCCCTGAGAGACTGACTAGCCATCGAGGTTCCCTGTTAGCTCAACAGATCCGGGGCACCTCACCAAAAGGCGGCATTGGTGGCACTCGCCGGGTTTTAGTGGGTAGAGCTGCGTCCACTTACTAGCTTTTCGGACGCAGCGAGTCCCATATACCCGCCTGGGGAGACCCACTCCTCAGCGGGATGCCTCACAGCATTTCCCGGCGCTAAATAAAAATAAAAAAAACAAAGCGAGCACCAGTATCTATACTAATATTATAAGTAATTAAGTTGAGTAACTTAACGCGGGCGAAGCTGCGGGCAACAGCTAGTAGCATATAAAACGAGTCCTATGGAACATCCGATATGTGGACACGTGCCTCATTAAATATCGCAGAATAAAAATACAACTCATTTGTGACCTTAAAATGTTAAGCATCATCAACATCTAGTATCTCATTTCTTGTGGAAAACAACAAGATTCATTTTAAAAGCCAATGATTAATAAGTCTCAGTTATATGTCTGTCTATATATGTATGTCTATATACTCACCTTCTATGCTCTCATATAAAATAAAAAAAAACAAGTTTTGGATTAAAGTGCCAACGGCTCCAATCTCCAATGTTTATGTCTGTATACCTTATGAACCGTAATAAAAAAATGTGTATGATCAACCACTTACAATACCTAAATAACTTGCTTCAAATAATAAAAATAACAGAGCTAAGTAATAAATACACCTACACAGTTGATATTAAGTTAAAAAACGTAATTCTTCAATCTATCTTGCACTTTTTTTTTCTTTTACGCCGGGAAATGCTCTGAGGCATCTCGCGGGGGAGTGGGTCTCCCCACGTGGGTATGTGGGACTCGCTGCGCCCGAAAGATGGTAAATTGACGCAGCTCTACCCACTAAAACCCGGCGAGTGCCACCAGTGCCACCTTTGGTGAGGTGCCCCAGATCTAGTAAACAAACAGGGCACCTCGACGGCTAGTCAGTCCCGCAAGGGACCGACGCCATCTCCATAGAGGGATTGTCCCGCACCACAGAACAACCTCTCCCAACGTCGGGACAGTACAATAGGGTGTGGTTCCCGTCTTCACCCCTTGCCCCTTGCCCTGCTCCTTTGTCTCCTCTTCTTATAAGATAGGTACAAAGAGCCCCCTCGGCCCAATTCACTTCGCCCAAGGTGCAGCGGCTCACCCTAAGTTACTGAGCCCCACCGCCACGACAAGGCCTGAACCATGGTGGGAAGAAATATATAAACCCTGCGTGGTGTCGCCACTGTATCTTTTTTACGTGAACAGAATATAGTATCTTCCATACAGAAATTAGTTCCGAAATTTTCCACAACATTGCGAGGGCTTTTAATTTTCTGGTCAGTCCACACAATTATTTTTAATATTTTGTATGGGGGACTTTTTTAATTTATGCGCAAATGAATGTGATAAGATAAGTCCGAAGGATGTGCCCCTAATTTTATATGTATTTTATCAACACAGCTTATATGATAATATAGAAGTTGAAAAATATATTTTTATGTAAGTTCATAATTGGATAGACAAACGGTCACACGATCCACATCGCCCATGAACGTAAACGAGAGACCAGACAACTCATTTGCCAAAAGTCTCGGTGCAGTATTTAGGTACTGCCCCCCCACCATGGTTCAAGCCTTATTATGGTGATGGGCCTCAGTAGCCTAAGGTGAACCCAGTACCTTGGGCGAAGTCAATTGAACCAAGGGAGCTGCTCTTTGTATCGACATGTACTCATTGACAAAAGAGCAGGGGGGGGACAAATGGCGAGGATGTGAACCTATTGCACTGTCCCGACCTTGGGCGGGTTATTCTGTGGTGCGGGACAACACCTCTGTGGAGGTGGTGTCAGTCACTTGGGGGACTGACTAGCTGTCGAGGTACCCTGTTGCTCAACAGATTTTGTTGTTGGCACTCGCCGGGTTTTTTTTGAAAAAATAAGCGGAATGTTACCCATGCAGGGAGCGTGGCAAATCCCTCCCACCGGTAAATTTTGTTTATAAAATTTAAACTTATTTTCTTGGCAAAAAGCTATAAATATACATTCAAGTTTCTATTGTATTTTTGCAAAACAAGATGACAAACGATAAACCTATTGCCACTAGATTTTAAAATTTAAAAAAGTAATAAAAATGGTTGACTTTTAGATACTCAGATGACTTCTCTTATTTATTCTCATACTGTTGCGTTGGGTGTTTTTAAATATATAAATAGAAACAGATAATAACTTAGTATTGATAAGCAACTGTAGTTCAAGTATTTTTACAACAAATATAACATAATAATTTAGTTTATATCGTAATACTTTTATCTCCCTACATTATTTGCGAAAATTAACTTATTTTATTTAAGATAACGCAGGTGAAGCTGTATGCACCAGCTAGTTAAAGAACTATCTTTAATTATTATTTTTTCAGTTCTCATTTTCATTCTTTTCTTTTTAAAATTCGGATTCATACCACTGGGGTGAATCGACGTCTTAAAAAATAGTCAATGCGATTAATATCATTAATAATAGCTCGTGGTATGAATCGACGAAAGACTTTGTGCCTGTTTTATTTGCTTGCTGTTTTAAATAAGTCCATATTTGTGTTTCTTATCAATCTGTTTGTTCGTGACGTAGGTATTACGTAGTGATATTTTCGTTGTTCAAACGTTTGCTTCATATAATATATTTGCTTTAGCGTTCAAGTTTAAGGACGGTTTATAAGCTGAAATATGTTGCATCAGAAATAATAGTGAGTGCTATGCTGTCGCGATTCTGGCGATTTGTGAATTTCCGTTAACCCATGGGATGGGGAAAAGGCGGGCAACGCATCTGCATAATATCTAGTTGTATGAATGTGTATATAATTAGGCGTCGATAGTTCCAAAAAGACTACGACTGCTGAGTTGCCCTCCTATGCTATAAAAAATATTGGCGTTCATTGATAGAGGCCTATGTCCAGTGGTTCGAATAAGGATTCATATACCAAGCTTAGGAAGTTGCTTCATAGTTCCTCAAATATTTCTATGTTGGTTCTAATGTTTACGCGAATTTCATTCATAATAAAATTAATGTTTATATATTATCATCATCAGCCTTTATCCGACCACTGCTGAACATAGGCCTCCCTTAATGAACGCCAAGACGACCTATTTCTCGCCACTCGCATCCAACACGGACTGGCCGTTTATATCTCAATTTATAATCGACATGGGGTAGTTTATATTTCAATTTATTTGTTTATATTTTGTTACTGTATGCAGATGTCAAATTCTCAAGATGATGTCAAATACAAAACTCATTGAGACAGAAAGATGACGTATTAGACCTACATTATTAATTGACGACCTATGTAGCTCAATGGTAAGCGCGTTGACGCTCAAGCCGGAGGTTGCGGGTTCGAATCCCGAATACCTTACACACTTTATATACCTTAGCCACTGCAACGTGTGGACCCGACCACACGTTGCTAGTTATATTATAAATATTACATTTGTAGGCCTCTTTCAGGACCAGAATAATTAGATACTTTCTATTCCATGTGGTCTTCCGTGTATCAATTAGCAGGGGTCAAAAACCGTTTTAACATCGTATCAAAAGGTCAATTTTTGACATTGGTTCCGGCACTATCACGAATCGTTCCGATACAGCCTTGGATTTAATCAGTCATTTGTGTGTTTATTGTCATCGCTATCATCATCATCATCAGGTGAGCTACAACACAAATAAAAGACACAATTAACGTATATCTATACAAATAATAAAACTGTAGAGGTCGAATTTCTGAACAATGAAAAAAAATGCTAAAAACCAAGTCAGAGGGATGTAAGAAGTTAAATAGAACTAATTTTAGATTTTTTTTATTTTTATTTTTTGTTTCTCTGTTTGTCTGTCGTACCTACCTAAAGAAGTTTTACTTTAAAAAAAATCGGTTGTCTGTAAAGTCGGTTTACTGACGATAGTTGAACGTGACAAGGTCATAAGAAAATGGAACGCCTCAGAGCGAGGTAACGCCATATACGTCATGACATACGTCATGTGTTTCCGTTCTTGCAGCCGGCTCCATCGAATTATAAGACGTTATCACGTCAATAAACACTTACGTTTTTTACAGGCCTAATCGTTATCAGGTGGTTTATTTTTTCCTTTTATTTTGAAACATTTGAATTTTTATTTACTTTGCCAAAAAAATATTGATATTTTTTTAGTCAAGAAGCATGTTTTTTATTTTTTATTATTTTTTATGTTAGTTGGATAAGCAAACTGGCAAACGTGCCACCTGATGGTAAGTGGTCGACGTCGCCCATGAACATAAACTATTTTACCGGGAACGGGCCAAGGCAACTCATCTATGTTTTGCCTATCCTGAGACATAAGATGTTAAGTCTCGGTGCCAGTAATTACACTGCCTGTCTTGTCCTTCTCTCCGAAACACAGCAAATCAAGTCAAGAAGCATGAAGTATAAAAATGACAATATTATCTCGACCAATGCAAATTACTATTTTCGAATATAGAATACTTAGCGTTACTACACTCTAGTCCCGCCTAAAGAAGTTTTACTTCAAAAATACTAACTACCAAAACTCTCAAGTTGGACCAAACCACAACAAAATGTAATTTTGTTTTATATAATATAATATAGGTAAATATAAATAGCGAATCAGTTTTTTAACATTGTGTAACCTTCACAATATATTCGAGTTCATTTCTTTTTTTTTTTTATTCATTCCTTTCAACATATTTTAAGTTTTGATGGAGCCATATAGGCTAAGATCCGGGATATAAAACGACCTTCACCGAGATGTTTATTTGATGAAACGTATTTTATATTTAATTTAATATGTCAATAAATATATTGCACATGGGCTGCCTAACAAATTTTAGTCCAGGGTATATTTAATTAATAATTTAAAAAATAATATTTTTTTAAACATTTCACCGGTTTGATTATTAGATAAATTCTATGCCAATCGAAAGTATTAAGCCCATGGAATATGCAAACGTTAGTAGCACATTATTAGTACGTTAGTAGTAGTTGTCTATTCTTTTCCGGTCCGGTATAGATTTTCGTCTTTGTAACTGAAGTAGTTGTTCCGGAGATTATCGCGCTAAAAAAAATTGTTTTGTTTTTCGCCTTTTACATTAGTATAGATTAATCGATGCATAAAATAAATAAAGAGCATCTATTCAATGTTTTTTTACAGCCAATTAGTATTTATACATATTGGCTGATTTTTTTTATCAATTTTTTTTTTATATCCAATAAGTATTTACATATTGGCTGTATTTTTTACTTTATCGATAGTTTTTTTTTAACTTGTTATAGCCAATATATAATTACTTATTTTTATGGATATAATATCATCTTCATCATTATCATCCTTTTCACATCCGTGGGCGTCACGCTCTTTTATTGAATGCCAAGGCGTTCGGTCTCGATAAGTCTCGATTCATAAAATATATTGTATTATTACTAGACGTATCGACAGACGCTGTCCCGTATAAAACATATTGTATTAACGAATTGTGAATCTAAACCGTTCTCGAAATAAAAAAATAAAAAAAAATTGTTGGTACATTTAGTGGAAGTACAAGATGATTTGTGAAGCGGCTTAAAAAGCTAAAGTATGCAAATACAGGGGTCTAGGCTCCGAATATGATTTTGTCCCATTTGGTGTCGAGACCCTTGGTCCGTGGGGTCCTAGCGCTATAAGGCTTTTTAAAGAAATAGCAAAAAGGTTACTCGACATCTCATGAGACCGAAGCGCTGGCAGCTACCTCGGACAAAGAATTAGTTTAGCTATTCAAAGGGGGAACGCTGCCAGTATCTTCGGAACCTTGCCTAAAGATTTTTTTTTTTATATAAGAAGGGGCAAACGGACAGTCGGTTCACCTGATGGTAAGTGAATAGCGACATCCACAGACACCTGCTATACCAGGAGATCAGCGAGTGCGTTGCCGGCCTTTTAAATGTGAGTATGCTCTTTTCTTGAAGGTCCCTAAGTCGTATCGGTTCGGAAACACCGTAGGTGGCAGCTAATTCCATTTATTTGTGGTGCGAGGCAGGAAATGCCGTAAAAATCTAGATGTTGTGGATTTCCGGACATCAAGATGGTGTGGGTTAAATTTGGAATTCTTACGCGATGTCCGGTGGTGGAATTCTGCCGCAGGTATTAATCCGAACAATTCCTCAGAACACTCCCCGTGATAGATGCGGTAGAAGATGCAGAGCGATCCGACATCTCTACGCGGCGCCAAGGAATCAAGCCGATTGGAGATAACATTGTCATCGACGATTCGAGCCGCCCGGCGTTGGATGCGGTCAAATGGAAGGAGCTGATATTGGGGCGCTCCAGCCCAGAGGTGAGAGCAGTATTCCATGTGAGGCCGGATCTGCGCCTTGTATAATTGAAGGCGGTGTGAAGGTATGAAATACTGCGTCGCCCTATTGAGCACGCCGAGTTTCTTAGAGGCTGGTTTAGCCTTTCCTTCCAAATGACCACGAAACTGCACATCTCTCGATATGTGGACGCCAAGTATCCCAATGCTGGATGCGGCAGTTAGGGGAGTGCCTTCAAATCGTAGAGGAACGACGAAGGGTGATATTTTGGCGGTAAACGCGCAAACTTGTGTCTTGTTGGGGTTAAATTGGACTAGGTTAAGCCGTCCCTATTCCGAGACTTTGGTCAACAGAGACTCGATTTCAGACACAAGTTTGTTCCGACACTCATCGACTTGTTCCCGAGAAATATTAGAGCGGCCAGTGTATAGGCATCTCCAGTGCTGTCATCCGCATAACAATGAATGCCGCTGGTTTGCAGCATATCATTGATATGCAGAAGAAACAAGGTTGGTGATAGTACACAGCCTTGCGGAACACCAGCATTAACAGACTTGAGGTCCGAGCATGTACCGTCGACAACGACCTTGATGCTCCTGTCTGCCAAAAAACTGGTGATCCACTTACATAATTTCTCGGGAAGCCCATATTATGGTAGCTTCGCTAGAAGTGCTTTATGCTACACCCGATCAAAGGCCTTCGCTATGTCCAAACTAACCGCCAGCGCTTCCCCCTTGCTCTCAACTGCCTCCGCCCATCGCTGCGTTAGGAATATTAGAAGATCACCAGCTGAACGATTCCGTTGAAAGCCATATTGGCGATCGCTAATCAGCTGGTGCTCCTCCAAATACCGCCGGAGCTGGCAGTTAATTATGGATTCCATAATCTTTGAGAACAAGGAAGTTATGGCTATTGGTCTGTTGTTGGACGGGTCTGAGCGGTCCCCTTTCTTAGGGATCGGGTGTACCAAAGCTGTCTTCCACAAGCATGGGACACGCCTAATGAGTATGAGTGCCGAAAAAGACGCGTAAGGACGGGTGCCAACTCAGGAGCACAAGTACGTAGCACTAACGGAGGGATGCCGTCAAGCCCACTTGACTTATGGATGTCCAGCGAAAAAAGCGCTTTACGTGCGGAGCTCTGTCGAAAAATTATTTCCGGCATTGAAGTATCATACCGAGGGATCGTCGGTGGTATTTTTCGCTGGTCATCCAAAGTCGGAAGTTGGGAGCAAAAAGAGAGCCTAGAAGATCGGCCTTCTCCTTCGCGGTGTGGGCCAAGGAGTCGTTCCTCATGTGCAGAGATGGTAGGGATGGCTTACAGAAATTCCCTTGAACAGCCTTGCCGAGCGATCAGAATGCACGAGTTCCCGAAGGAAGTCGAACCAATCTCTCGCCAATTCTGTTCACGTACTCCGCTTTTGCCTCAGCAATAGCTCTTTTGAAGGACCGGAGGCAAAGTTATACTCCTTTTTAATGCGCTGGTCTTTACATCCTAGGATATCGATGCATTGGCCCAGGCTCGGTAGCTTAACCGCTTGTGGCGTGCAGCCATCTTACAGTGACTCCTTTTTAATAATATATTTTAGTTAAAAAAAATTTATTATATTGTTTAAGAATTTTAGTTTTAGTTTCTTTGTAAATTGTAAAGTCTTTATATCTATTAGTATATATATTATATTAGTATAATCTCACTTTTTTAGTTTCAAAGATGATTATAAGTTGTAGGCACAAAATTTAAAGAAACGCGATTATTTTCTTACTTTTTAGTTTTTTTTTAAATATATTTAATATATTTTTTGAAGTAGGTTTGAATTATTGTTTAATTTTCTTTATTTTCATGTACAAAACATTGTATTGGAACGAATTGTGAACCTAAACTGTTCTCGAACTTATTCTCGAACGTAGAAAAAAATCATCAAAATTGGTCCAGCCGTTTAGGAGGAGTACAGTCACATACACACATAAAGCAATCTACTCTGGATCTTAATATGATTTTTATGCACAAGTCCAAAAGAAAAACACGTGATGAAGATGACATTTATTTTTAATCGATAACATCTCTATCACAATCGTTATGTATCATGATAGTGTCATGTATTGATATGAACCACAGGAAGAAGGTTTTACAAAAAAGGCATTTACTTCCATGGAATTGTTAACGCAGGAATAACAAACCACTATCACGATCGTTATGTATCATCAGTATCACTGTATATCACGGTATCACAATGATATCATGTACCAGTGACGTCATGAACCGCAGGTTAAAGTTTTCACAAAAAAGTCATTTACTTTCTAATGCAGGAATGACGAACCTTTTCAAATTTGCGAGCGTTTGTGAAACTTTTCAAGCCCGCAAACGCTTTTAGCACCGAAATTAAATACCTCCTAACACGTCTTGTACTTTCTTTGTTTTTTTGTCTTGGACATTAATTAAATTATATTTTACGAAAATTTTATCTTGTTGGCAGGGTTTTTTTGCGAGACTACATATTATGTATTACTATAATACTGTACTGCGGTACCACTTATTTTTTTCTGACAGGCTTTGCACCAGGATGAAGGCAAGACAGAAAAAACATTGGTATCGAAAACTACCATCTTGTCTAAGTATGGGCAACTCAAGAAGTTTTCTGAATTTTGCACATGAAGAAGCACATCTTTTCTGTGCTCTTTTGTTGATATTCGACGACGGTACTATCTAGCGGCATCGGCCACATCATCTGAGTCATAAAATAAATATGTAATTTAAAATAAGATGAGTGTTTTTTTTTTGTTTGACTAAGTTTTGTGTCTTGTGTGCCAAATGTTTGCTATAACCGCTTTTTGTAGCTTCATTGATTATTCTGACGTGTACCTCGTGAGTATGTCACATCACTGTCACACTTCAACAAAAATTTTGCCATTATGTTTTTCTATGCATAATTATCTGGAAATATATAGACGAACGCTTTGAGGAAAAATGTTTGAAAGAAAACATCGGGTGTTAGAAAGGGACATTCGCCTATCATCGACTTTGTAGAGCGTTGTTTCTTACTCACATTTTATCGGGCATATCAGTAATTGCGGTCAGTAAAGTGCCAAAAATTTCATATTTAGTATTAATTAAAAATCATCCCACTTTAATGTTTTTTTTTTTTCGGAGGGATCTATGCTAATGGCCCTAAGGCCCTAAAGCTTCGTCGGATTACTGTGAGCCCATTTGGCTCACTATTGGTTTGTTAAAGTGGGGGGGCTGCCCCCCGCCAACCGTGCAGTCTGCGACCACACGGCCTCCTGGCATCGGGTTGGACTTTAATGTAGCGCCGATGGAGCTTGTATGGACTTATTATAATAAAACGAATTTTTACGAATTTCAACATGTTTTTTTTTATTTTCACAGTCCTCTTGTGGGGTTGTAGAGCATCCCAAACGTCGGGAATGTTCTAATATTACGCGATAATATCCGTAGTAAGTTGTTTCATTGTACGCGCAATGCATGGCGGGATTCGAACCAAAACCTTTAAAAATACAACTCCTAAATATCCACTAGAGTCTATATCATCGTCGCTACTGGTGGTGCTATCCTGTTAATATTATAAAGTTTGTAAGAATGTATGGATGTAGACCGTATGGTCAGAATCAGAATGATACATAGGCTTTAATTTATCCCTGTACTCCCACGGGAATGGGAACTACGCGGGTGAAACCGCGGCGCGCTGCTAGTACTTTCAATATAATATTATTATCTACTAGCTGTTGCACGCAGCTTCACGTTAACTTATATTTAGAGCCGTACCCGGATTGATGATGATTATTTTTATAACCTAAGTTACTCCTTATAACATCAGCTATCTGCCACTGAAAGTCCCATGAAAATCGGCAGACAAAAATTGTAAAAAATGTTATTTTTGAATATGTACCGCGTGTTAAATAGTATGGATGTCCATACACTATTTAATAAAAAAACATTTCTCATTAAATAAATAAAAATCATTTATTTTATTTTAAATAATATTACAAACAGACACTCCAATTTTATCTATCTGTATCATCATCGTCATCATAATAATATAATAATATAATAATATCTATGGACGCTTTCACACACGTCAATCTGGTCCCGTGGTAAGTTCTCGAAGAACTTGTGTTACGTACCAGACAACGGAATTATTATATTTAATACTTTTATACTACATATACATATATTTAAAAAAAAATATTAAATGATACACATATTTAATACACAGCCATGACCCAGGAACACAGAAAATATTTTGGTTCCCTGGCGGGATTCGAACCCGCAACCTCTGAGCCACAGAGGTCGTCTTATGATGGGGTGCCATCTTCATATTGAAGTTTGGAGGACCTTTCGGTACTCCGTCCGATCAAGGTAAGTATATTCTCATCATCTGGTAAATTAATCCGGTCCAGTCCTTTGTGTCGTCAAACCACTTTCTGTATAGAGTATATTTTGTGTATAGATAATAAATATCATGAAATAATATTTAAATCCCACGCAGTATTTTTTAATTCAAAATTTAAATTTCGAATGTAAATCTTTGTCTATGTACATTATTAACATTGAATAATTTTACATTCTTGATTGTGTACGATTGAAATTTCGTACCGCATTTTTTGTTTTGATTTCAAATTGTTTGATGGATTGGCAGAAATATTTTTGAACGTTCAAACAACGCCATATTTTTTTATTTTCTATTTATATTTTGGGTGTTCGAAGATTATTTCTGTTTTAAAAGGAAAGGAAGGTCAACTTTTGTTTTTTTTATATGGAATAAAGCAGCACACGTGCAGTCTGAACCTAATGGTGAATACCGACGCTAACCAATGGTTATGCAAATGCATTGCCCCTTTTTCTTAAATCTGAAACTTACAAACCGCACGAAGCGCGACAGCATAGCTGTCATTTTACGCCGGTGTTATGTGAGCGAGAGGTACCACCCGGTCGTGCCGGCCCCATTCGGCTCCAATACAGCAATGGCACCTCTTACAATGGACATATTTTAAAACAAAATCGCTTAAATCTTCAGTTATTTGTGCGTGTAAGAATCGGTTGTCTGTAAAGTCGGTTTACTGACGATAGTTGAACGTGACAACGTCATAAGAAAATGGAACGCATCAGAGCGAGGTAACGCCGCATGCGTCATGTTTTTTCGTTCGTGCAGCCGGCTCCATCGAAAGACGTTGTCACGTCAAAAAGTGTAGGTTTCTTATATTACCTTATGTTTCTTGTTATTATTATTTTTTGTTATTCGTAATAAAGGTATAGTAAAACATGAAGTATTTGGATTCCCACAAACTCTATATTTAAAAACCATCGACTTGGAATCGATCGTGACCTCACAGGTAGCAAAATTCTCTTACCACAAGATAATGGTAAGTTTTTTCACTGCTTCTTTCAGTGTATAAAAAAGTCACCTAGGTAACTAACACCTAGGTCTGAGGTCGATTTTGAGAAACAGTCATCCAATAAATACAATAAACTAATAAAAGCGAGTCGTTTTTTTTCTTTTTTTTTCTTTTTGTGTTATTTATTCTATTCTAGTGTCTACTATTTAACAAGTCACCATGAACACTTATATTCCAAAACTACTGCGAGTTGCCTTCAGCCGCTTGAAGGAGAGTGTCCCGAATCTGACTAACACAGGACCCATGTGTTGCCCCACCATGGTTCAGGCCTTGCCGTGGCGGCGGGGCTCAGTAGCCTAGGGTGAGCCGCTGCACCTTAGGCGAAGCTAATTGAGCCGAGGGGGCTCTTTGTACCCCTCTTATATTGCTTATTTCTCCCGTGAAACAGCTTTGCTGTGTTTCGGAGAGAAGGGCAAAACAGGCAGTGTAATTACTGGCACCAAGACTCAACATCTTGTCTCAGGATAGGCAACACATAAATGAGTTGTCGGGGCTCGTTTCAGGTAAACTGGTTTATGTTCATGGGCGACGTCGACCACCTACCATGAGGTGGCACGTTTGCCAGTTTGCCTATCCAACTTACATTAATAATAATAAAAAAAAACCGTGTGAGCCGTCACGGGACGCCTGGCAGATGTGAAACATCGACATTATTTTGTAAAAGTAATATGCATATAATATGTAATATCGTATAGCGTGGCGACGCGTCGCCACGGCATGCGTCGCCACGCCAGAAATCGGTTTTACGTGCGGCTATAGATGTTTCACATCAATAAAAAATAAATAAGAAGAGGGGACAAAAGAGCAAGGGGGCAAGGGGCGGGGATGGGATCCTCACCCCATTGTACTGTCCCGACGTTGGGAGGGGTGTTCTGTGGTGCGGGACAACCCCTCTGTGAAGGTGGCATCAGTCTCTTGGGAGACAGAGAGGTTCTTGTTGAGGTGCTCTGTTTGCTCATTAGATCCAGGGCACCTCACCAAAGGTGGCATTGGTGGCACTCGCCGGGTTTTAGTGGGTAGATCTGCGACCACTTACCAGCTTTCGGGCGCAGCAAGTCCCACATACCCGCGTGGAGAGACCCACTCCCCTGTGGGATGCCTCAGAGCATTTCCCGGCGTTAAAGAAGAGAACACATGGGGTGTTGCCTATCCTAAAACGTAAGATGATAAGTCTCAGTGTCACTCATATTTCCTGCTCTGTCTGTCCCAAAACTGCTGTTCCATGGAAGAAATATGCAGGATGGTGGTACCAGACGGACGCGCGGCCAGATGAGGCCTTTGCCTAAGCGTGGCAAAAATTAGCTGATGTCGATCCTTATAATAGAGAAGTACGAACCGTGAAATGTTAGAGATTTTCCAAAATTACAATAACAAGTGTTATCTGAATATTATGTTTATTTTAAGTAGAGTCGAATCGATCGGCAATTACTTAACTAAACAAAATTTAAATTTCTATTTATGAGCAATACCACTCATAAATCAAGATTATATTATCTGGAAAAGTATGGAACACAAAAAAATGCGAAACCAAACTGGAAATTAAAATGAAAAATGGAATGAGGAAAAACTATGGAAAATGAAAAAAAGAATCTGTTCTCTTAAATATTTCCATTTCTCTATTCCCGAAACTCACTGTCGATTGTAACTCCCTATATATTAGTGACGAAGTATCCTTATCTTGAGAACCCCTTAAAACTTCCTTTGCCGTACTTGAAAAGAATAATAGATTGTTAAAAATACCTTTTATCTCTTTGTGGAGCAAAAAAAAAAACTTTTTACACATCAACATAAAGTCACATTTTGTTTCTTTATTCATTTTTAAAGTAATTAGAAACGTAAATAAAAATGGTACACGACAAAAATTTACATATTATTAATATGGTATATAAAATATTGATAATATAGAAGATGCATAAAAATGAAAAAATATTTTTATTAATTAATTCAAATTAATTTAGTAAATTTAATTTAAATGAAATATTTTTATATCATTGTCATTTAATGTCACCTTTAAATTAATTTTCAAATTGAACTAGACATAATTAAATTTATTATATATATATATAATATTTGTTTTATTTTTTTATTTTCATAATATTATGATGTAATCGATTATTCAAATAATTCCTGTCGTAACAAACGAACGTATCCAAATTAAAACGATAAAATTTAAACACGTTTTTATCAATTCCTTTTTAAAATAGATAAAAGTTTCAAACTCACCAAAATTACGACGAAAACTTTTTTATTGTTTTTTTTTACACACAAAACTCCTTGCAATCCTGGATTTTGTCACTTATACAAAACCACTACACCACACTTAACTAAAAGTCATTTTCGGATTTTCCTCCGTAGTAAATTCATGACGACAGCTACAGACTACCGCGCTGGATAGAGTTTGCGGGGCAACTGTCGTACCGCGTAGACGTTAGGTCAACGCGCACCTGTAGCTCCTGTTTCATATTTTCAAATTTGAATTCACTATTTCATTTTTCTTCACTTTCATTGCAATGAAATATTACGGGGAATTCATTTCTTTTTATTTTCGTTTTTATTGCAATGAAATATATTTGTAAATTGTAGTAAATTACATATTATTGAG
Source organism: Helleia helle (assembly GCA_963853865.1). Lineage (NCBI taxonomy): Eukaryota > Metazoa > Arthropoda > Insecta > Lepidoptera > Lycaenidae > Helleia > Helleia helle. Next base: position 7,110,036 of record OY971436.1, read on the forward strand.
CATTATTGGTTCTGGGATAATGTTAGCAGGTTTAGTTTATTTTCAGTATTACAAAGCGACTTCAAAAAAAAGACTAAAAAGTAAAATATTTGCGTTTCTTTAATATTTGTGCTTACAACTTATATTCAAGTTATTCTTCTACTAACGTACAAACTTTGCGTTTACCACGTCATTATAGTTCCTTTGGAGTCGGTGTCGTATTTGTTGCTGCACCTACCTACCTTTTTTTTCTTTTACGCTGAGAAATGCTCGGGGCATCCCGCGGGAGAGTAGGTAGGTCTCCCCATGCGGGTATGTAGGACTCGCTGAGCCCGAAATGTGGTAAGGTGGACGCAGCTCTACCCACTAAAAGCCGGCTTGTGCCACCAATGCCGCCTTTGCTAAGGTGCCCGAATCTGTTGAGCAAACAAGGTACTACGACGGCTAGTCGGTCCACCAAGGGACCCACGCCACCTCCACAGAGGGGTTGTCCCGCACAGAACAACGCCTCCCAACGTCAGGACAGTACAATGGGGTGAGGTTCCCATCCTCGCCCCTTGTCCTCTTGCTCTTTTGTCACCTCTTCTTATAAGAGGGGTACAAAGAACAGCTCGCTCGGTTCAATTTCCTTCGCCCAATGTGCTGGGTTTACCCTAGGCTACTGAGTCCCACCGCCACGACAAGGCTTGAACCATGGTGGGCTACCATACCTACCTAGTACCTACCTTGGCTGACACCGACTCCAAAAGTAACTATAATGACGTGGTTTTTATCGTAATAGAATACTTATATTAAATAAAATAATATTTGTTAATTCGTAATTTGCAATCATTATTTTACATTGTATATCATAAACATGGTATTATACCACACTATAATATATTCAAGATGGAATAAATTTTTCACATATTATATAACTTTTTTATTATCTTATTAAAATATTCTTATACGATACCTATTATCATGTGTATTTTTTACAATGAAAATTATATTCATTGTACTCACTGAAAAATATTTTATTAATTATTAATATGTTTGATATGATTAAACAATTTAATGAAACATATTTTATAATTTCATAAAATTTATTGTAATCTGAATAATAAAAAGCTATTTTTAAGAATTTCTTTAAGTAAATGTAATATTATGATTTTTTTTTTTTTTTTTTAATGGCATAGAAGGGCAATGAGCAGTCGAAGCCGTTTGGCGACTACCGACGCCCAAACACATCCGCACAACCAAAGATTATGCAGATGCGTTGCCCTCCTTTTCCCTAACCCCCCCAATGGGCCACCGGAAACTCACAAACCGCACGAAACGCGACAGCATAGCTGTCACTTGACGCCGGTGTTATGTGAGTGAGAGGTACCACCCCGGTCGTGCCGGCCCAATTCGGCTGCTAAGCATGGCACTACCTCTTAACATATATTGATTTTTCGAAAGGTTCATTATAATAATTATATTATTATGATTAATGTATAACGCAATTATATAAAAAAATTCTTTGAATTTGTTTTATATCCGAAACGGCCAGTTGGGTTTATAAATTATTTTATATTTGATAGTCAAATTTTTTTTTAATTTACGCCCGTGTATAACCGCGGGAAGCTGATAATTTAGATAAATACACATAATATAGTCGTTCATTAAAAATATAGTATATAAGCCCACATAAGCCATACTATGCTTATTATTGGAAAAATAACATATCCCCAATTTCAACATAAATAGCTTAAAGTTAATATACACTCGTAATTACCTAACTATGTAGATATTAGTTGACTTAAAAATACAAACCCACATTCAAACAACAATTATTATTTCAACCACGATATAATATATATAATATAATCACTATATGTATGTGTTGATTTAAGAGTTACTTAGACTAAGTGGAACATAGTAAGGGGATGATTAAGTGGAGTTGGTGGAAACGGGCATAAGCTATACTAATTAATAACTCATAGTTGATAATACGATGTACATCTTACCATGCAGATATTTGTAGACATCAAAATTTTTCCGTGGTGCATTGCAGCTGGGCTTCCCCTGACTGCTGTCTTTTCCTGACTTTTGTTAGTCATTGCATTCTTGTACTGTCTCCCGCTTTAACCGGGGAGGAAAACTGGAAATTTTCCTACTCCTCCTGAATACTTCGGATTAAATTCGTTGCGGGTCCCAAGGCAGTTCTAACGTATCCCTCGGGCTCCCTGAGATCGTATCAAAGGGTCATTTAGTGGTTACCGCTGTCGATCCTAGCTATACAGAGGAGTAGCAGCGGTGGGAACGAGTGGTGGGCCTAGCCCAATAAAAAAAAGCGTAAAACGTAAAACTCATAGGATATCATAGATATATTACCACAACGCTGCCTACAATACTTATGTAATGTATATATTATGTACACAATATTATTATGATAATTGAGATGAGTAAGGCAATAATGACAAATAATATAAATTAAAAAAAAAATAGAAAGCCATTCCTAATAGGTAGTAAGTACAAATATATCAAGTAGAATACTCATACATAATATGCTGAAAGAAAATTATTTATAAATAAATATTAAACAGTGTTTTTATTGTTCCTCATGTTTTATTTAACTGTTTACGTTTGATTTTCTTTTCTTTCTTAGGAACCCCTCTTCAGTGAAGACCTCTTCCAAAGCAAAACATATAACGAGAAGTTTCTATAGTCATCATCAGCATCTGCCTCTCCGCTTTTAATGAACGCCAAGATGACCTTATTTCAGCCACTCTCATCTAACTAGTACCGGCTACCCGGAGATCGCCATCCCATTTTGGGAGCGTTCATAAATTACGTAACTTTTGGGGGGGTTAGGAGTCGACGAAGTGTGACATTGTGTGACTATGGGCAGGAGGGTCGAATATTCTGTGACGTCACATTTTAACATCGAATACAATCTTTAAGGTTACAAGTTACAAGGACACAAGTCGCTCATCTTTCCATACAAACGCAGAACAGAAATTACTAAAATGTTTGACGTTGACCATGAAAACTAAGTATAATATAAATTTATCTCATCGTTATCTATGTCTGTATGTACCCAAAATCGTAAAAAAAAATATACATTTAAAAAATACAAGCTTCTAAAGTTTCGTATTTCAACACAGATTTTAGTCCAAATTTGAGTGAAAATAAATAGTATACAGAGCACGAAAGCTCAAAAATAAAGCCCGTACGGACATAGTTTAGTAATTGAAAAGTTGAAATAAATTTATGTTGAAAAGATACACTTAATAGTTTTTCTTTAATAACTGATTTGCTAATAGGACATTTTCGGAATGTATTATAGTGCATTTTATTCTAGCACACATGTTCGCGCCTTATGCCAGGTGAGATAGCAATCATTTTGTTAGAGTTCGCGCCGTCGACTAGTTCAACCTTAAGTTATTAAAATCCAAACGCAGCTAATAAATGAACAAAATCCTATACTAATTATATGTACGGATGTTTGTTACTCTTTCACCCAAAAACTACTGAATGGATTTTAATTAAACTGTATAATAATATAGTTTATACAATAGAATAGCATTTACGCTATAATTTAACCTGTATTGCCACGGGAATGGGAAGTATGCGGGTAAAACCGCGGGGCGCTGCTAGTAAAAAAATATAAAAAAAAACTTATTTTGGAACCACTGTTTAAATTAAATTATTTCTATCATCATCGTCATCAGCGCCTATCCGTCCACTTCTGAACATAGGATATTTTTACGCAGGGAAATGCTTTATGGATGTAGCCAGGTATATGTATGGTTCCAGACCCTATGTGGGACTCACACTTGGGCTGTGTAGGTACACCTAAACTAAAACCTCTGCAAGCGCCTTCAGCCGCTTTTTGAGGGTCCCGTATCTGCATGCTGAACATAGACCCCTCCAATGAACGCCAAGACGGCTGATCCCTTGCCACTTACCACTCCAATAATTTATAGAGGTATTATGTAAAAATTGGAAATTATGGTATGTACTACGTCATACTAGGGACGGGGGAAGTCTTAAAAATATGACCAGCTGTGACAAAGACAAAGGTGTCAAAAAATCATGAGATTCGTGTGGCGTAATTTATGGATCGTCCCTAATATAGTAGGTATTTATTTTAATTTCTTCATCTCTACAGCCCTTGAATGTGAGTCTTGGCCTTCTACGATGGACTGCCATTCGCGACGATCTTTTCCTTCTCCAGTTGGTAAGCATCTTGCACTGAGATCTTTAACGACGCAGTCGCACCATCTCTTTTTCCGCCTCCTTCTTGATTTTTACGTTTTTAGTCGTTTCCCGTTTTATTTCAGTCATAAAATGGTAGAAAATTTACAGAATCGAGAATAATATATTTCATACATTTTGTAATATTTTCTGACACATACGTGACAGTTCTCTGGTTGCTTGGCAAAAAAGAGTATGACGTGGTGACAGCTAGGTGGAACTAAATCTTATATCCTTAAATGAGCAATTCTTGTATATATATATATAATTGGAATCTCGGAATCGGCTCCAACGATTTTCATGAAATTTAGTATATAGGGGGTTTCGGGAGCGATAAATCGATCTAGCTAGGAATCATTTTTAGAAAATGTCATTTTATAAAAATAAAATAAAAAAATGGTTGCCTGTAAAGTCGGTTTTACGGGCGAAGATTTTACGTGACATCGTTTCGGTGACTCATCGTAACGTTACCGAGCGTTACACTTTTTCATAAGTGACTCCCAGCCGCAACCTAATTTAAGACGTTGTCACGTCAAAACCGAGCAAAGCTCGGTCATCCGGGTACTATTTTACTAAATGGAAACCTGTGATGTTGACAATACTTGGCCGACAAATACTAGATTTTGAGTAAAGTTTAGTGTTTCACATTTATTTTTAACGATTTGATTAAATTATCTCACTGATTTTCCATATTATTTTGAAACCTAAGTGAAAGCGCCCTCATTTTTTCCAGACTCTTTTTTGCTAAGCAGTACTTTTATATTTCTAAATACATACATACTATAGATAAATTACACCCAGACACAGAACAAATGATCATGTTCATCACACAAACATTTGGGTGGGGATAGAACCCACGATCTGGTTTAGCAGTCAGGGTCACTAGCCACTAGACCAACAGACTCGTCAGTCATATTATATTCGCCTGAAAGGAAATTTTAAAAACGACCTTCCAATTAACTGAGGTTGAAAGTCGCTTTTATGGAAAGAATATGAGCAAGAGACGAATACGGCGTGATGATGATTATCAAAAAACTACATAATAATACAAGAGAAATATTTTATCATCATTCGTTTTCGTATAGCGACCTTGGGAGGCGTAAAATGTCGAAAGTACGTTACCTTCGCATCTCAACATGGGTTACGTTAACATTATCACATTGACTACAGACGTAGTTACTACTATCTAATCTGTTCTACAAACCCATAAAATTCGGTATCATATTTAGAGTATGATTAAATAAAACAACATGTTGTTCGCTCATTATCCGACATTTCTGTAGAACATAAAAAAAACAATACAATAAAACGAAATGTATTGTAGAAGATATATTATAACCTACCTTTTTGAGTAGAAGATACGAACCTTTTTTTTCTTTAGCGCCGGGAAATGCACTGAGGCATGCCACGGGGAAATGGGTCTCCCCACGCAGATATGTGGGACTGGGATTCGCTGCACCCGAAAGCTGGTAAGTGGACGCAGCTCTATCCACTAAAACCCGGCGAGTTCCACCAATGCCACCTTTGGTGAGGTGCCACAGATCTAATGAGCAAACAGGGCACCTCGAAGGCTAGTCAGTCTCAAGGGACGACGCCAACTCCACAGAGGGGTTGTCCCGCTTCACACATCCACCCCTCCCAACGTCGGAACAGTACAATGAGGAAAGGTTCCCGTCTTCGCCCCTTGCCCCCTGTTCTTTTGGGGTTTCGGGCTACTGAGCCCCACCACTACATCAAGGCCTGAACCATTGTGGGAAGAAGATACGAACCTAAATCGTCCTTCACCGAGCTGATAATAGAATAAAACTTATTTTATAATAAATTTAGTATATTATAAAAAATGGGCTACCTAAAAAAATCCTGGAAAAATACGATATTTCCGCAAAAAACATGGTAAATAGTTTTAAATAGTTTAATAGTAAAATAACCATATTTTTATTTTAAAAATTACAGAAAAACAAAATGTAAAATTTGTGATAGAAAACGAGTATTCAGAAGATTAGAACTACTGAGTTTTTTTCGCCTGTTTTCTCAGTGGGCTTGTCTAGGATCGGTGGGAATCAATTGACGTTCAAAAGGAAGTTTGTTGGTACTATTGAGAATATTTTTTTTTATTAGTAAGAGGTAGCGCTATGCTGCATTGCAGCCGAACTGGGCCAGCACGACCGGGGTGGTACCTCTCACTCACATAACACTGGCGTCAAGTGACAGCTATATTGTCGCGTTTCGTGCGGCTTGTGAGTTTCCGGTGGTCAATTGGGGGGATAGGGAAAAGGAGGCTCCGACTGCTCGTCTCCTCTGATGATATAAAAAAAATAGAATCTGATGATGATAATTGTAAACTGATCAAATCCTGTACTGGTAAATCTTCAGAACTTAATGCGATTAACAAGCTAAGCAGATTGGGGACTTAGAATTAGCGACATCGCATCTGTAGGTATATAAACCGCCTCCAAGCTGCCTCAGACTAAATTATGTGTGAATTATTATTGCCTCTGTATGAAATTAAATTGACGACAAAATAGGCGTGCGGGGAAAGGGGGTTTCCCTTTTCTTCGTGTTTTTAAAGTTATATATATATGCCATACTCTAAAATCCGGTCGACGTCACCCATGAACATAAACTAGTTTACCTGGAACGAGCCCAGGCAACTCATCTATGTGTTGCCTATCCTGAGACATAAGATGTTAAGTCTCGGTGCCAGTAATTACACTGCCTGTCTTGCCCTTCTCTCCGAAACACAGCAAAGCTGTTTCACGGGAGAAAAAGCAAGATGGTGGTACCCATGCAGCCGGGAACGCGGCACAGCGCTTGCCTCCCACCGGTAAAATCGTATTTATGTGATATTATATTTAGTAATTTATATCGACCTCCGTGGCTCAATGGTTAACGCGTTGGCGCTCAAGCCGGATGTTGCGGGTTCGAATCCCGCCAGGGAACAAAATAGCTTTCTGTGTTCCTGGGTCATGGATGTGTATTAAATATGTGTATTTTATAATAAAAATCTTAAATATATGTATAGTATATATACGTATTAAATATATTTCCGTTGTCTGGTACCCGTAACACAAGTTCTTCCAGAACTCACCACTAGACCAGATTGACGTGGTGTAAAAGAGTCCATAGATATTATTATATTACAATTATTATTATTATATCAAAAGAAGCGGACTTGACAGGCGCTGTCCTGCACGAAACATTTTTTACTGGACTTTTGTGAATCTCAACCATTCTCGAATAAACACAAAATATTTCTTAAAAATTGGTCCAGCTGTTTAGGAGAACTTCAGTCACATACACACGCACCAAAAATATATACATATAGTAAACACAGATTTTTAATTAGCTTCGATACTATTTATTACTTTAGATTTATAACCCCTGAGCAACTAGTATTTAATTAAAACAATGTGTAATATAAATATATCCAAGAGTTTTTAATTGCCCCGCGGTTATTTCATCAAGAATTTACTGATCTCTAAAAATAATGTTTACCATATGCGGATTTCGAACCCACAATATACATATAAAAATAGCATGCTACTTTACTGCACAAACCGCCTGTTGATTCGAGTAGAGCCAATACAAAAATAACCAAATACCTTTATACCAAATAAACAGTCTTAAGGTTACACAAGCCGCTCATCTTTCCATACAAACGCAGAACAGTAATTACTACAATGTTTGACGTTGACCATGCAAAACTAAGGATAATATAAATTGATCTCGTCATTATCTATGTCTGCATGCACCCACATTCTTAAAAAAATATACATTAAAAAATAATTGTTATGCTAAAAAGACATTTTAGGAATGAATAATTGTGTATTTCATTCTAACACACATGTTCACGCATTATGTCGTGTGAGATAGCATTCATTTAGTTAGAGTTCGCGCTGTCGACTTGTTCAACCCTAAGGCCTTATACGCATTACGTGAGTAACTGCAACGCGGCTACGGTTACCCGCCTAGTGTGTATGAGGCCTAAAAGTTTACTCATATTATATCAAAGAGACATAATATATATCAAATAGGATATTTGTGTCGCAAGAAGATTTTCTATTCCTAGGTAACGTCTAAGAGCATTTTCACATTATCCGATCCGATATCGGTATCAGATGACGATAGCTTGTACATCCTATAGCCGACTACATGTACTGTTTTCCCATATTTCTGACAAAATAATTCCGATACGGCCATTTGCTCGATAGCTTAGCATGGGCAGGTCATCATGCCAGCCCCACCATGGTTCAGGCCTTGTCGTAGCGGTGGGGCTCAGTAGCCTAGGGTGTGCCCAGTACCTTGGGCGAAGCGAATTGACCCGAGGGTACTCTTTGTACCCCTCTTATAAGAAGAGGGGACAAAATAGCATGGAGCAAGGGGCGAGGATGGGAACCTCACTCCTTGTATAAATATATAGAGCGGTTGTTCTGTGGTGCGGGACAACCCCTCTGTGGAGGTGGTGTCGGTGAGGAACTGACTAGTCATCAAGGTGCCCATTTGCTCAACAGATTCGGGGCACCTCACCCAAGGCGGCATTGGTGGCACTCGCCGGGTTTTAGTGGGTAGAGCTGCGTCCACTTACCAGCTTTCGGACGCAGCGAGACGCGAGCGAGTTAAAGAAAAAAAAGGTCATCATGGCAGACTATAATAAAAAAACTTTATTTGCTGTCTATCATAATTGAGACGCATAAAGGGATCAGACAAAAAGAGACCAGAGACAGTTTTGGATACATGTCATAGTGGAAGCTAGATATTCAGATAGAGTATTTTATACTCTTTTAGCAAGCTCCACAATGCACCTAGAAACTTTTTAAATTACTTTCAACAAAGATGATGACCATCGAAAACACTAAACAAGCTCAAAATGGCCGCACGGCTCTGTGCACACAGGAACGATTTAGAAACACGTAATATCTTTAGCACACATACAAACATTATCGTCCGTCGGCTGATGGGCATCCGATGGTGCCGACAACATAATATCGGTAGCTCCGAAATATCGGGCCGGACGATATTAAAAACATGACAAACATTTCAACCATTTTACGTGCCCCGATATCGTGTCGGTGTCCGAAACCGATATCGAATCGGATAGTGTGAAAACGCTCTAAGAACTGTAAATTTTTCACAAACGTCAAAATTTACACCCGTTGAGCTTAATATTCTACAAAGGTGCCTTGTAAATTGGATATTGGTATTCGTAAAAGTTCCCCAGCTATATTTCATTTTGCCAATAAAGTGACGTTTTACTATAGTAAATAACGCCTGACAACCCGTTTAGTTTAATATTCCACAAAAGTATCCCTTTTGAAATAGGTATTCTTATAATTTAGACTGTTTTTCGTTTTACCAAAATCGACTGTCAGCACCTATATTTTGTAACTGTCGTTTCGTTCTTTTCATAAATTCTAAGCCTAAAAGTCTATCAATATAATATTATATCAGAAATTCTTATATATTTATTTGATGCCACGTGATGGTAAGTGGCTACCGTCACCCATGAATATGAGCTCGCTCTCAAGGGCTGGCCCAGGCACCTCGTTCATCCCCACCATGGTTCGGACCTTGACGTGGCGGTGGGGCTCAGTAGCCTAGGGTGCACCCAGCACCTTGGGCGAAGCTAATTGAGCCAAGGAGGCTGATTGTACCCTTCTTATAAGAAGAGGAGACAAAAGAGCAGGGGGCAAGGGGCAAGGATGGGAACCTCACCCCATTGTACTGTTTTGACGTTGGGAGGGTTTGTTCTGTGGTGCGGGACAACCCCTCTGTGGAGGTGGCGTCAGTCCCTTACGGGACTGACTAGCCGTCAAAGTACCCTGTTAGCTTAACAGATCCGGGGCACCTCACCAAAGGCGGCACTGGTGGCACTCGCCGGGTTTTAGTGGGTAGAGCTGCGTCCACTTACCATCTTTCTGGCGCAGCGAGTCCCACATACCCGCCTGGGGAGACCCACTCCACAGGCGGGATACCTCAAAGCATTTCCCGGCGTTAAAGAAAATAAAAGGCACCTCGTTTATTTGCAGCGAAAATGTTGGTGTCCGTAATTATACAGCCTGTTTTCCATTATTTCCAAGCAGTAAACAGGTTGATGGATACCAATCCATGCAAGTAAGCGTGCGGCATAAGCGCATCACTCTAACCCGCAATCTGTCACCAAAGTTTCAAATAATTCCAATTTCTTATAGTTCAACTATTCCTTTTGCCAATGAATATTAGATTTTTTTTCTTTTCCGCCGAGAAATGCCGGGAGTGCCACCAATGCTGCCTTTGGTGAAGTGCCCCGGATCTATTGAGCAAACAGGGCACCTTGACGGCTAGTCAACAACAACAGGTTCTCCCGCACCGCAGAACAACCCCTCCCAACGTCGGGACAGAGTATGGGAACCTCACCCCTTGTCGCCCTCCTGCGCTTTTGTTCCCTCTTCTTATAAGAAGGGTACAAAGAGCCTCCTCGGCTCAATTAGCTTCGCCCAAGGTGCTGGGCGCACCCTAGGCTACTGAGCCAGGGGTGCAAAGAGCAGCCCTCTCGATTCACTTGACTTCGACCGTAGTGGTGATGAATATAGGAATACTTTGTCTAAAGTTTGTCACAAAAGGCCCATTGAGTTTAATATTTTAACTTAAATCAGGGGATAAACAAGCCGGCACGCAATGCCGATATTAAGGCAATCACGATCGGAAAGTGTTGACCGATTGCCACTTGTAATAGCTGTGTAAAAATAAACTAATTTGTAAACTATTAGGGATTACACGCGATCACAAATCTGCTACAAATGAATGGAATTTTACTAAGCACGAAATAAAACGTGATAATTTAAATAAGTTTCGTAAAGTTTATGAAGGCATTCTGAATCAAAGTAAGTAAATAATAAGTTGGCTCGATCGAAGATAAATTTCCGGCTCGAAGGACCAAAACTTTCGCATCTGTTCGCAAACCCCGTATGTACCATCGTTGTTGTATGTAGTTGTCTGCATGACATGAATTAGTTGGTTATTGCTATGCTGAGCAAGCTATTCAGCTATTACGTATAGGAGTAGATTATATTATTATTACGCCTATCCTTTACAAATAGCGGAATCTGTAGATTGTGTATGATCAGGACAGTAATTCCGTATAGAGATTCCTACTACTATTTTCCCTTGAGACCAATATATTCAGGTTCACAATGAAAAAACCAATCACAAATATTATAAATCTTGATTTATCTTTATATTACACGATTATCTTCTTGTACTACTAATAGGAGTATCTAAATAGATAGCCCAACTAAATGATGGTAGTGTCATGCTGCTATGCAATCGACTTGGGTTACCTCTCGTTCATATTGCACCGGCGTCAAGTGACAGCTATGCTGTCGCGTTTCGTGCGATTTGTGAGTTTCCATTGGCCCATTTATAGGGAAAAGAAGGGCAACACATCTGCATAATCTCTAGTATATTGGCATCCGTAGTATAAAGCTTCGACTGCTCGTTTGCTCTCTAATGGTACAAAAAAAAATGAGTTTGATTAATTAATGTGGTAACACTTTTCAGTATTTTTTATTTCCGGAATAGATTTGTAATATGGATGAGAATAACGTATAGCTAAATATATATATATATATATATATATATATATATATATATATATATATATATATATATATATTTAGCTCAATATCTTTCGCTCTTCGTTACTAACAATCACAGCACGGTAACTAGTCCCGCGGTTGTCCGACTTATCTTTATCGATAGTTTTTGTCTTGTGACGATTAAAGTATCAATAATTTTTATATTTTTATAATTTTTATATATAGGCTTGGGGCAATCCGGTCACGAACACGAAAGGGAGGGAGGTGGAGGAGTGGGCGCTAGCTGCCGGACTGTCCCTGCTCAACAGAGGGGCAGTCCAGACGTGCGTGCGTTGGTCGGGAGGTTCCGTGGTGGACGTCACTTTCGCCACGCCGGCCATCGCACGCAGAGTGGAGGGGTGGAGGGTGGAGACGGGAGTGGAGACTCTCTCGGACCACCGCTACATAAGGTTCGAGGTGTCTCCGACTCGCGTCCGTTCGGTGTCGTCGTCGTCGACATCTAGGGGGCCAGTTTCCGCGTTGGGCGCTCACGAAGCTCGACCGGGAACTGGCAGAGGAGGCGGCTATAGTCTGCCGGTGGAGCCTCCCACCGCTGTCGGAGCTTGGGGTGGACGAAGCGGCTGACCGACTCTGCGACGCGTTCACCGCGGTCAGCAGAGCGGCCATGCCGCGCACGAAACGTCCGCCCCCGCGGCGGGCGCTCTACTGGTGGTCGGCTGAACTAGCCGACCTTCGGGCCGCCTGCCAACGGGATGCCGACAGGGACGACGGCCTGTACAGGGTCTATATTGACAAGGTCAAGACCCTAAAACAGGCCATCTGCCGAGCCAAGGAGGAGGCCTGGCTGGAGCTCGTTGAGGGTCTCAAGAGGGATCCCTGGGGCCGACCGTACAAATGGGCGCGGAACAAGCTCCGCGCCCAGTCGGCCCCTATCACCGAGACGTTCCAGCCGGGCCAACTGAGGAGGATTGTCGGGGAACTCTTCCCCGACACACCTGGGGGCTTCACGCCCGCCAGGATGGCTCGGCAGACGTCGGACGAGGAGGGTGTTCCGCCACCCGTCACGGAGGCTGAAATGGAGGCGGTTCTGGCCCGCCTCCAGAGTAAGAAGAGGGCGCCGGGTCCAGACGGGGTGCACGGGAAGGTTCTGGCCCTTTCCCTCGAGCACCTCGGTGACAGTCTTCGGGAGCTGTTCGATCGCTGCCTGCGGTCCGGACAGTTCCCGAGGGCATGGAAGGAGGGTCGGCTCTGCCTGCTTCCGAAGGCAGGGCGACCCCCGGACTCGGCCGCTTCGGTGCGACCGGTGGTGCTGCTGAACGAACGAACGAGGTCGTCTCCTCCCCGGGATGGGTGTCATCTGTTACGCTGATGACACCTTCGTCTACGCCCGGGGACGAGACTATAAGGAGGCGGCGCGGCTGGCCGAGGTCGGGCTCGACCTCGTGATCAGTCGCATTGAGAGGTTAGGGCTTCGGGTCAGAGTCGACAAGACCGAAGCCCTCCTCTTCCGCGGGACCGGGCGGAAAGGACCCCCACCGGGGGCTGCCCTCCAGATCGGAGGGGTGAGGGTCAGGATGAGCCCTCACATCAAATATCTGGGGCTCATCCTCGACGGTGGATGGACCTTCGGCCCACATTTCGAACAATTGGGTCCGAAGGTCGTGAAGACGGCAAGTGCGCTGGGCAGACTCCTCCCGAACCTCGGAGGACCCAGCGCCGCCTGCAGGCAGCTATACTCCGGTGTCTGCCGGAGTATGGCGACGTACGGTGCTCCGATTTGGATGGATCGCCTTACCGCGCGGAGTAGGGTCCAGCTGCGCTCGGCGCAGCGGGTGATTGCGGTAAGAGTGATCCGGGGGTATCGTACGATATCATGGGCGGCAGCTACTGCCCTAGCCGGCGACCCCCCGTGGGAACTCGTGGCGGAAGTTCTCGCCGAGGTATACTCCTATGTCTCGGATAGGAGATCCCTCGGAGAGGACGTGACGCCGGACGGGATCCTACGGGTCCACCGACTAGGGCAGGAGGCACTAATGCGAAGGTGGGGGGAGGACTTGGCGCGGCAGCCGTATGGCAAAGGCGTAACGGTTGCCCTGCGCCCAGTCCTTGAGCGGTGGATGCGTCGTAAACGCAAACCCCTCACCTTCCGTCTAACACAGGTGCTCACCGGGCATGGGTGCTTCGGTGAGTATCTGTGCAGGATGGCCCAAAGGGAGCCGGTAACTGTGTGTCACGATTGTGGCGCGGCGGTGGACTCGGCCCAGCACACCCTCGAGGTGTGCCCGAGATGGGCGGCGCTCCGTCATGATCTGGCATCGGTCATCGGAGGGGACTTGTCTCTGCCGAGTGTCATCGCCGCGATGCTCGGTGACGACGAGTCCCGGACGGCGATGGTCTCCTTCTGCGAGGCAGTAATGTCCCAGAAGGAGGCCGATGAGCGGGTGAGAGAGGAGGCCGCCGACGAGGCCTCCCCCCGCAGGCGACGAACGGGGGTGCGTAGGAGGCGCTACCTAATGCGCCTCCAGTAACGTTCCTGTGCTCGTGTCGGGCCCAGGATGGGGTTTTAACCTGGGTCCAGCTAGACACGACGTCGTCGGGGACTGCTAAAAGTATCGTCCTGTTAGCCCGGGAAATAAAAGTCACTTTTTAAAAAAGAAAATAATTATTTGAAAAGAAAGAATACACTTAGTTATGAACTTATTTTTAGACAACCGCTCAATTCGAGAGTAAAACGTAGACTGACTTGAGAAAGAGTGTATGGATAAATGACTCAATGATAAAATGCTGACTGGACTATTGATAGTCTGGGGTTGGCATTAACCCTTACATTTCTGGGCTATAACACCTCCCCCTTTAAGAAGAGACTTTGGGGTCCTTCCAAAGTTTCGTTATACTCTGGTTCTAAGTGGGGCGGAAGGACTAATTATTTCAATGTCAATGTCCGGTCTGTCCGTCATTTCTATGATTTCAGGGTTGGTTTGAGTTATTAGTGGATTTTTATTACATTTAAGCTGAAGTGGGCGGTTGTTCAATTTGTTACAAATTATCTTAATAGCTACATATAATATGGATATAACAATAAACAAAAGTATTACATTAATAAGAATTGAGTACTGTGTCCCATATTCCACAATATGCGGTTGTTTTCGTGTTTCGATTTTATGTAAATTATTTAAAATAGATTTTAACTTATTTTCCGAATGAAATTCATCTAGATCAATATTGTGTAAATGAATAGGAGACACATTACCTATTTCAACATTTACTTTATCTAAGTTACAACAAGTATCATTAATTAGATTAAAATCTGGAGTTTGGTTAATCGGTGAAGTAATCTGTAAAATATTATGTTTCGGTACAAATGTGGCGCTATTACAATATCCAATACAATCTTTTGGAATGTTAAGAATTCCTGTACCTAGAATATTAGTCTCGTACAATTTTGAATTAATACAATCAACAGATACTTTTTGGGGTTCGGACTGCACATACAACCAATTGTTATTTGTCAAAGATTTCCATATATCTAAACTTCCGTATATGATTTTCGTTTCACACTGTAACGGTTTTTCACTTATCACTTTAGCTAATAGCTCACTTTCACAAGTGGGTCTTGCATCAGTGGAATATACACTTTCAAGGTCACAGATGAAGTTTCCTGGGTCTATTGATTGACAAACTCCGAGGTCATTAAATGTGCAGTAATGTGATTTATTTGTTTTGGTCATTGCTATATACTTATTATCAGGAATAATTAACGTAAGCGAATTAGGTTCTTTAGGCTTATGCGGCATCGGGATAGCTATATTATGGAATAGTACATATTCTTTTATGTTAACTAGAGGTACTTGTAACACAAATACAATCTTATCCTTAATATAAAAACAAACAATTTTAGATATACTTAAAATTTAATGTATAGAATTAATATTTAATGCTAAAGGTAACTCTAAATCATTAGACAAATGTCTGTAATTATCGGCAAGCTCTTGGTACACCTGCCCAGGGGTCATTATTGCTGGGTGGAGGATATTTTGGCTGCTAAACATAATGGCATTAGTGACATCTTCCAATTGAAAGGATAGATTAAGTATCGCAGTTTCTATTGCATTGAACACCTCATTGACATTTACGAGGATCTGCAGTCCGTTAGTTAATTTACTAATGTTTCTAATATTCAGTGAGAGCTTGTCGATAGCTACACCAAGATTATTCTCATTTTCTCTAATTTTATATAAACTTTCATTATATGACCTTAAAATAGAAGTAGTTACTAGGATATTTTCCTTCATTAAAGTGGCTAATTGTTTTTCGCTATCTTGCAAAGACGATATCGCTTCGTCATATCTTATACCATCATTTTCGTCCAATGAACTAAATATCTGTTTCATGGCCGATCCTATGACACCTATCCAGGCACCACGTTTGGTTCTATTGTCGAGGAGATGTGAGATGGCAGAGAACTCTTTTCTCATGTCTTGGAACCGCGCTGTTATCGGCTGTAGTAAATTATAACATTCCAGTTCTATTTCTACGATCCTGGTTTTGTTACAAAGGTGTTTCAAGGTTCTTAAAGTAGTTTCAATGTTATCAATGTGTGGTTTGAAATGTGCAATATCTACTGGGATTACTACTTGTAGATGAACATTATTAATTTTAAGTTTTCCTAAGTAATCATAATAGAGCCCCGAGCTTGTAGTAATCGGCTGGACGAAATTCCGCTGGGGTTCTCCCCGTGTACAACTGTGAACAATGGTTGCCAAGGCTAATGTAAGTAACTATTTATTTTTTATTCTAATCCTATAAAGTAAGGTAAGTTATTTCTATATTTAATTATTATTTAATTTTATATGTATTAATTCTAATTTTATGTTACAGGTTTCCGAATATTCTCATGAACGAAGATCACACACTACACTACACTACATACTATATGCTTACTGCTACTAATGAATATTTATTTACAGGTTGTTTCCGATAGCTTCGGCCAGTTTCACCTGGTCAAAGTGGTGCGTTACATGACGCCTGTTGATGAGAAGTGTAAGCGTATTATTGCCATTGATTTTAACAACCTTATAGGGACCCTTCCAAACTGGTGAGAGTGCCTTGCGCATCCTTAAGTGGTTTTTTAGGTAAACATAGTCTCCTGCTTTATACTTAACCGGACGACTATGACTATCATAATAGGATTTTGATGATTCTTTTGATTTTCTAATGCTATCTAGGGCTTTATCTCTTGAGTATTTTAATCGGCTCTGAAGCATTCGAACATAGTCCGGGTAAGTAGCTCCCGGAGTTTCTTCGTATATAGAATTTGGAATTACAGGTTTGCTTCCGAACATAAGTTCGAAAGGTGTGTAATTAGTTGTGGAGTGGACGGATGTATTGTAAGTAAGCATGGCAGTATAGACGTAGCGAGGCCAATTTGTTTGGTCTTCGTCTACAAAGGATCTTAAGTATTCCTTAAGTGTCGAATGGCTTCGTTCCGGGCACCCTGAGTCTGCGGGTGGTATGGAGAGGACCATAGGTTCTTGATTTTTAATAGTTTACACGTTTCTCTAAACAATTCTGAGGTGAAGTTGGTACCCTGATCAGTAAGGATGGTTTTAGGAATACCGAATATCGAAATATAATGGAGCAGACATTCGCTAGTTTCCTCAGCTGTTGTACTACGTATCGGATAAGCAGAGGAGAATTTAGTGAGGTCGTCCTGGACCGTTAATATGTACTTAAATTTTGCTGGGCCAGATTCCGGTAATGGCCCGACGATGTCTAGTGAAATTCTTTGGCAGGGTTCCGTTGAGGTACTGGTTATCTGCATGGGTGCACAGTTAATTTGTCTAAGAGATTTATTGAGTTGACACTGGGAACATCTCTTAATAAAATTCTCTACATCACTACGCATGTTCTTCCAGTAAAATACTTCCTGAATTCTCTTAAGCATTCGACTACTGCCAAGGTGTCCAGCGATCGGAATATCATGGTTCTCCTTCAATATCTTAGGGATTTCTGACAGAGTTGGGTAAATTATCTTATCTCTATATATATGAACGGTAATATCTGAATGATTAAAAAGGAAAAGGATCATATTGTATATTTTGACAAATTGATGTGTATCGAAGGGATTTTTGAATTCCGTTATAGCAATTTGAGTATTTGAGTTATCATCTAGATTTATGACTAACTCATTCCTAATATTTTTGAGGCTATTATAGATATCTACGTAGGAAGATTTATCAAAATGATAAACTTTGAAAAAGAGAAAGTAATACTTTTTGCCTGCATGTTCGAAAGATATAAAGGAGTTTAGAGTTCTTTCTTTATTTGTGATTTCTGAATTATCAGGAATGGAATCAAGGATATTCTGAACAAATGGATTAGATTCATCGAGGTCTATGGAAGTAGGTAAGATTATTATTTTGTATTTTGATTTAGATATATCTTCATTATGTTCCAGGATTTTTGTATTAAATGTTGTTTTACCATTAGCCATTATCCTTAGGAATGCGGGATAATCATCATCAGGTAAGTTTAGACCTGGGGAAGCGCTTGTAGCGGAATGGGCTCTGCTATAGGATCAGGTGGTTGTTCTAGAAGGTCTAGAGGGTCTACAACTAGCTCATCGGGATTGAAAGTAGGTGATGATACTGATGAGTTCAGGTCATTTGGAGAGGAGCTTGTGAGTGGAATAGGTTCTACTACAGGATCAGATGATTGCGCTATCTCGGCGGTATCGTTTTCAACGGGATCTCGAAAATCTACAGCTAACTCATCGGGATTGAAAGAAGGTGGTGATACCAGTAAGTCCATGAGATCCTTATCCAACTCGGGATCATCTTCAGGTTGGATTGGATTTATTGGGAACCGAGACAGAGCGTCAGCATTGGTGTTAATTTTGCCCTTTTTGTATTTGATATCGTATTCAAATTCCTCTAACTTCAAACGCCACCGGATTAACCGCGACCCTGGGTCTTTACATTTAAATAGCCATTCAAGTGGTTTGTGGTCCGTCAGTACGGTGAAACGGTGCCCATACAGATAGGGCCTGAAAACCTTACGGCCAAATACTCAAACGAATCTCAAATTTAAGACGTACTTAAAATCATGCTACGACGTGTCAGATTCAAAGAAAAAAAGAGGGACAACACGAGTTTAAGTACGTCTTAAATTTGAGATTCGTTTGAGTATTTGGGGGTTAGTGCCAAAGATTACGGCGAGACATTCCTTTTCGGTGACACTATAATTGCACTCGGCCCGGTTTAGAGTGCGAGAGGCGAAAGCAATTGGGCGATCTTGGCCTATATTTCCTTGAGATAGGATAGCCGATATGGTGAAATTAGAAGCGTCACAGGTTAAGAGGAATGGACGAGAGAAATCCGGATATGCCAGAATTGGAGCGGAAACAAGTTTATTCTTTAGGCTTTCAAATGATAGTTGTTGGGTATTTTCTCATAAGAAAGGTATATCCTTTTTTAGAAGGTTAGTTAGAGGTTTAGCCAATTTCGAAAAATCGTGTATGAAACGTCTGTAATAAGAGACAAGCCCTAAGAATGATTTGACGTCTTTAGGAGACTTAGGTGTAGGGAAGTCTGTAACGGCCTTGACCTTTTCTGGATTGGGTTGAACGCCATTTTGGCTGATTATGTGCCCTAGGTAAGTGACTTCCTTCCTCAGAAATTCGCATTTCTCTGGCTGGAGTTTCAGATTAAAATTGCGAATTCTCTGGAATACTGATTTTAGGTTATTAACGTGTTGGGACAGATCAAAGGAGTAAACTACGATGTCATCAAGGTAAACAAAACATCCAGTACCCTGAAGACCTGTAAGACAGTTGTTCATTAGTTTTTGAAAAGTTGAGGGTGCGTTTTTTAGTCCGAATGGCATACGGTTGAACTGAAAATGGCCTTGAGGTACGGAAAAGGCAGTTTTTGGTGCGTCGTCTCGAGATATTAAGATTTGGTGAAAACGGGAAGTGAGATCTAAAGTACTAAAATATTTGCTCTTACCTAGCTGGTCGAGAATTTCAGCAATCTGTGGAATCGGATAAGTCTCGCCTATTGTAATGTCATTTAATTTACGGTAATCTATGACAATGCGCCATTTACGATGACCTTGTGAGTCTGCTTTTTTGGGTACTACCCAAATCGGTGAGCTCCAGGGTGAAGATGAGGGCTCTATGATATTTTGGTCGAGCATTTTATTAATTTGTGTATCCACCTCTTTCTTATGACACTCCGGAAATCTGTACGACTTAGTATGAATGGGAATGTCGCTACTAGTCTTGATGCTATACTCAATAGCAGATGTGTAAGTGAGTTGGTCATCAGGTAGGTAAAAGATATCCGAAAATTGGGAACAAAGCTCTACAAGGACATCTCTCTCTTCACTGTTCAAATGTTCTGTTCTTAATGAATTAATAATTTCGTCAGTTCGTTTAGACGTTTCAGGGTTAGACATATTAACTGGATATGAAGTTGAATGTATAGGTTCCACGTGAAGTATTAAGTTAGTTTCAATATTTATAAAGCGCTCGGATGTATTAGCTACTGTAATATTAACGCGGTTATTATCTTTTATTTTTACAATACAATTGGATATGAAAGTATCTTCAGAAAGATGTTGATCTATAATTAATCCTTCCTTTAAATCTGTCTTTTGAACAGAGCATTCTATTACAGCTTCGGTTCGAGGTGGGATGACAAAGAATGGTTTAGAGAACAGTAGTTTGATTTCGTGTTTACCTATCTTTAGAATGTCGTGGGTGTAATCTATTTTACATCCAAATTCAGTTAAAAAGTCTGTTCCAATAATTCCATCATAAGGTAAGTTAATATCCCGAACAACGTGAAATTTAAAAGAAAGATGTCTATTGTTTCCTAATTTCAGTTTTAATTGAAAGTGTCCGGTGGTAGGAGTTGGCTCATCGCCAGGGTCTATACCCTTGAGTTTGATTGATTCTTTAACTAATTTTTGACTAGCTCGGACACTTGATTCCTTGATGAGACATATGGCAGAACCTGAATCGACTAGTAGAGATAGAGGAATATCTGACGCTTGGGATTCTAACAGAACATGCGGTAAGAGCCGCTTGGTTGTGTCTATATGCACTTCGTATACTTCTTTAGAGTGAGCGAGAGTTTGGGGCTGTTTACCCTGTTCGTGGCTCAATGACTTAGAGAGGGTGTGAGTTTGGGGCTGGTTACCCTGTTCGTGACCCTTAAACGATTTAGAATGAGCGAGAGTTTGGGGCTGTTTACCCTGTTCGTGGCTCAATGACTTAGATAGGAAGTGAGTTTGGGGCTGGTTACCCTGTTCGTGACCCTTAAACGATTTAGAATGAGCGAGAGTTTGGGGCTGTTTACCCTGTTCGTGGCTCAATGACTTAGATAGGATGCGAGTTTGGGGCTGGTTACCCTGTTCGTGACCCTCAATATTAAGTTTGGTGCCTGCTTCAGTATTTTGTCTCGAGTGGCACCGGGACGAGACCTCTATGCGTTTAAATTATGTTGAGATTGATCTACTCCATCGACTTCGTCGTAACCGGTTTCCTCATTAGGCGGCTCGACAAAGTTAACTCGCGGAGGGTTCCTATTTTGATAACTATGGGCTCTAGAATTGTTATATTCGCGTTTTCTACACGTTGAGATTTCATGACCGTTCATTTTGCAGTAGCGGCAAAATAGGGTCGAATTATTATTAAATGGTCTCTGCGGGGTTGAACTGGAAGCCACTCTCTGAGAAGGGGTGAAATTCGAACTTGGTTGTTCAGATTGTGAAAAATTGGAGTTTGGCCTAGAATTACCCCTAAATCTGTTATTATTATTATTGCTGCTGGGCCTTTGTTCAACCTGTGGTCGCCTATAAAGAGTTTGCTGTATCCGTTCCTCTGAAACGGCGAAATTAATAGCCTCATTTAGTGTTCTCGGTGATTTACACCTTACTATATTAGAAATACGGGGTTGAAGACCCATAAGGAAGTGATGTAGTGCGAGATCTTCCATGGCGGCCGTTCGGCCAGGAAGTTCTTTTAATTTTGAAGTAGAGAGCGATATTTCAGTAAGTAATTGTGAGAGGTATGTTTCCATTCGTAATGAGTATTGACTAACATTTTCTTGCGGGCCCTGCCTGCTCTCCTGAAGTTCCATTAATAAGTGAGAGTAATGTTTCCTCTCGCTGAATTGGGTCTTAAGGAATTCTTTAAGTTGTTCCCAATTCGTGAATTCCTTAATGGAACAGGCAACTTCCGCTTTCCCATTAAGTTGTGCAAGTATGAATTTAAATAGGATTGATTTCTGAGCATCAGATGCGAGTTCAAATGCATTGTCGCAATTCACTAGAAATGAGTTCAGAGTTTCTCTATTGCCATCATAAGATTTGACGAATTTAAATAAAATATTGAGGTCTAATTCAGCCATAGCGATAGTGGCGGTAGTTCGCCTTGTGATACGAGAAGAATTTGTAGGGGATTTACTAGAAATGTCACTAACACCTTGGTCTAAATCTGGGATTTCTACTTGAAGTTTGCCGTCTTCCGATTTCGGCACCTTTGGCATAATTAAATTCCGACACAATATAATAAAACAATTTTAAAGTTACAATACACAATAATGTCATGCACAAACACGGATTTAAATGGTTTATCGGATGTAACACAAAGAACTCTAATTCGTTAGACAAAACAATGACCAGAGACTTACTGCATAAGCGCGTGGGCGGCCGATAAGAACACGACGAAGCTTGGCGAGAACATTCCGATGACGCCTGGCTTTGGCTGGCTGTAGGTACACGCACGGCGTTAAGTTGACGCAATGATATTTCACAGGTACAATATGCCGGGTCCCAGGACACACGCGGGATACACGTTGAATGATGTGACGAAGTAAGTATTGATGTAGGTCTCCCTTTTCAGGTAGGGGTATGGCACTCGTTCCGCACAATTAGGGCTGAAGAGATTTTGGGCACTATACACTCTGCCGCACAGGTTCGTTTAAGGATATAGATTTGTATTAGCACTTTTACGTTTTTTTAGCACTGGATATACGATGCACTGAAAGTTCGTAAACTTATAGGATACGGGCGAGGCTACTGAGCGGTGTCACTGGGGAATTTCCGTATCCCACCGCTGCCACCAAAATGTTAGCCCGGGAAATAAAAGTCACTTTTTAAAAAAGAAAATAATTATTTGAAAAGAAAGAATACACTTAGTTATGAACTTATTTTTAGACAATCGCTCAATTCGAGAGTAAAACGTAGACTGACTTGAGAAAGAGTGTATGGATAAATGAATCAATGATAAAATGCTGACTGGACTATTGATAGTCTGGGGTTGGCATTAACCCTTACATTTCTGGGCTATAACAGTGCAAACGAACAGCCGAGCAGTCCCCCTTTAGAGGAGGAGTCTGGCCTTTTCGCCGGGGCCAGCCTGTCGCCGAGGGTCCTGCGTTGCCTGCATGATCCGGGACTCTCATAAAAGGCGGCTGAGGGCACTTGCAGCGGTTTTAGTGGGTAACGCATCTCCAAGTGCGAACCCCACACACGGCTAGGCTTAAAACCCACCCCGGTCCTAGTTACGGTTTGGTCTGTAAATTTCCGCTGCAGAACAAAAAAAAAAAAAAAAAAGGCAACAGCTAATACAGTATAAATACACGTCCATGACCCCGGTACGGATATTTATATTCATCATTCATATTGTCTGCCCTTGGCGGAATTTGCGACCTCTACGTTATAGTTAATGCCGGCTAGTCTAGTTCTAGCTACAGGCATCAGTCTCGGGTTCGAATCCGCTATCATCATCGTCATTGTCATCACCATCATCACATTAACCTTTTTCGAACCACTAATCGATAATTTCAATGAATATCAACACGATTTCTCGCCATGGATATTGCCACAGTATAAGTATGCAACCAGTATGACAACTACGTGTAGTTGCCGGTTCGTGTTGGATGCGAGTGGCAAGGGATCGGCCGTCTTGACGTTCAAGAGTGGGAGGCCTATGTTCAAGAGTGGACAAATAGGGACTGATAATGATGGCAACTATCAACAATCGCTCGAAACGGCACACCTCTCAAACATATGCATTGACGCGCCTCACGCGGCATTCATTACAGACAGAACTGCGAAAAGCGCTCAGAGTCCTCGACGACGTTTGTGTGAGTGTGCCATTCCAAGCGTTTGTTGTTAGTTATCATACTGATTGCATACGTATACTGACTTCTTATACTGTGCGTATACTGTGACAACTTCTCTCTCAATCTTTTAAAGTTATAGTTAAATTCTGTTAAGTGAATTAATTTGTACGATAAAATATATATTAATGTCAGCAACGTTTCGTGGATGTGTAATATATAAAATACATATCGAATACATATCGATATATATTGATATAACCATCGATACATAATATATGAAACTACTCCCAACGTAACTTGTAACAAACTTCCCATTGGACTAGGTTATCATGGGGTGTTCTGTGTTAGTCAGATCCGGGATCTTCAAACGGCTGAAGGCAAATCGAAAAAGAAGTTTATCATGTTGGCACTAATGAACATTCTATTACTGCTGACTATCACAATATATTTAAGACTAGCTGTTGCCTGCAGCTTCGCCCGCGTTACTCAACTCCTATAAGTCACAGCATGATGTTTTATAGCCTATAACCTTCCTCGATAAATGGACTGTCTAACACTGAAAGAATTTTTCAAATCGGACCAGTACTTCCTGAGATTAGCGCGTTCAAACAAACAAACAAACTCTTCAGCTTTATAATATTAGTATAGATACTTTTATCTGATCTTCATATTTCCTCACCTATTATTTTAAGAGCGTTGAAAGTAGGTCAACGAAAAATTTCAAACAATGAATCATCCTGGAACGTATTATTCTAAATATCAAATTAGACTGGTTCTATTTTTAATACGAATTTTGAAGTTCAAGATCTATCTAGAACAAGATTCGATGTTCTTTTTTTTATAGCTTATTGAAATTTGGATATATATGTTACAAAGCCAATCAGTCAGTCACTTATTTTTCGTTAAGTAATCCTAGTGGTATTATAAACGGGAATGTTCGTAAGAATGTATGGATGTATGTTTGTTACTCTTTAACACAAAAACTACTTAAAGTAATTTAAGAAACTTAACAATAACATAGCTTACAGATTAGAATAGGAACTCTACATAACTGAACTCCTACGGGAATGGGAAATACGCGGGTGAAACCACGGGGCGCTGCTTGTGACAAGTAAAAGGATAATCATATCGACCAGCGTAGACAGCACTTTTCATCCAAAGCTAAAATATTTACCAATGGTGATACATTGTTTAAATTAAAAACAAATCAAATTATATAAAAATGTAAACAACCATTTTACTGAGAACTTAAAATTATCGTACTGTTTTTTTTTTGGATGTGATGACGTGTTATAAATCGATGAAAGCTGACTGCACGCACGAAAAAGTGTCTCGTTTCGCCTGAGCGTGCAATCGAGAGCGCAGAACGAGCGATAGAGAGGCACGATCGGCCCAAGCGTTCGGCTTGTGATGCGTTATGACGGTATGACGAAAATTTATCGACTTTACAGGCAAAAAATATTTATTTATGGCTCCGTTTTATAGGCAACAGCATAGAAAATATCTTCACTAACATTTTACCTATAACGTATTACGCTGATATGAGTATTCTCAACCAGATGATCAAAATATGACATATAATTAATTAATACATTATTAATAAATTAATACAGGTAAGTATTCTGGCGTTTCTTTTTGATGTAGGTATATCAGTAATTAGGTTATGGGTATCCGAGTTACGTACAGGCATTTCGTAATAAATACTTGCATTAACGACGAGAAGATGTTTTTAATCCCATCACTCGTTACTCGTTGTCGAACAATTGTTAATTTTTTTTGTCGAACAAATTTGTTTGTCGAACAAATTTGTTTGTCGAACAAATTTGTTTGTCGAACAAATTTGTTTGTCGAACAAATTTGTTTGTCGAACAAATTTGTTTGTCGAACAAATGTTAATCGACAGCGGTAATCAAATCAACAATGAATTCAATCAAAAGAATTCAAAAGGAGTAAAAATATAGAGAATGTTTTCTACCTTTTCAACTCAATTTTCTGCTGATCTTCTGCTTTTTTATGTTAGTTGGATAGGCAAACTGGCAAACGTGCCATCTGATGGTAAGTGGTCGACGTCGCCCATGAACATAAACTAGTTTACCTGGAACGAGCCCAGGCAACTCATTTATGTGTTGTCTATCCTGAGACATAAGGTCTTAAGTCACACTGCGCGCTCCGCGAAACGCAGCACAGCTGTTTCACGAGAGAAACCAGAAAGATTCAAGATACCAAAATAACATTTTTTACCGTTTTTGTCTGTCTGTCCGTCTGTCTGTCTGTCTGTTTGTTCCGGCTAATCTCTGAAACGGCTGGGCCGATTTTGATAGGACTTTCACTGGCAGATAGCTGATGTTATAAGGAGTAACTCAGGCTATAAAAATAATCATCATTAAACCGCGTACGACTGTAAAGCTGAGGGCAACAGGTAGTTTATAATATTAATGTCAGATGCTAGATGGCACATGGACTACATCATAATATACCGGTGGGAGGGAAGCGCTGTGCCGCGCTCCCGGCTGAATGGGTACCACCATCTTGCTTGTTTCTCCCGTGAAACAGCTTTGCTGTGTTTCGGAGAGAAGGGCAAGGCAGGCAGTGTAATTACTGGCACCGAGACTTAACATCTTATGTCTCAGGATAGGCAACACATAAATCAGTTGCCTGTATTCGTTCCAGGTATACTGGTTTATGTTCATGGGCGACGTCGACCACTTACCATCAGGTGGCACGTTTGCCAGTTTGCCTATCCAGCTAACATTTTAAAAAAATATATAAATCTATACATCCATACAATCTTACAAACTTTCACGTTTATAATATTGGTAGGATAGTTGGATTATCTTTTTTTGTAACTAATTTGTTTGCTTCTTCTGGAGTGAAAGCCATGTTCGGGGAGACAGAAAGCAGGCTGACCTCCAAGATGGGGCATCTAGGAGGTCAGCCTGCAAGTAATGGAAAATAATAAACGCGAAGATGATCTCCATGTGACTATGTGGACCTATTTGGTTTCCAGTGCTCCCTGCACCAACCATCTTAACTTCATTTCGGAATACGAAAAACGATGATAATGATGATGATGATGAAACAAATTACTTTTTCACGCCCTATCATTCGTTAACCCATTGTGAGTAAATAAAGAATTGAGTTGTGATGAAGTTGAGCAATAGTTATAAACAACTATTTCAACGATAAATAAATTTAAATGCATGTACTGATGTTTGCAAGATAAATCGCTTCGGGCTGAAAAAAAAAACCGAACATCAAGCTGAATTTTCGATACGAATCTTTTTTATCAAGCGGAAAATGCCGGTCACCTACGTGAGAGGGAAACATGGCTTGCGGGGTTTTAAAATGTACACAATATACTGTACTAAAAGTATCGATAATTTGTATCTTTCGATGTTTAAAAGTATCGATAGTTTGGTTTAATGACCATCGATAGTTTAACCTTTCGATATTTAAAAGTATCGATAATGTTTGTCTTTAGATGTTTAAAAGTATCAACAGTTTATATCTTTCGATTTTTAAAAGTATCGACAGTTTTTGTCTTTTGACGATTTAAAAGTATCAATAATTTTTATATCTTTCAATATTTCAAAGCATTGATAGTTTTTATATTATTATCTTTTGATATATAAAAGTATCAATAGTTTTAATAATATTAATATTATGTGCCCAAGATATTAGTTACTTTTTAGTCATCGTTAATTATATTATATAATATTAATTGGAGCATTTCCAAGATTCAAGTTTTATTTTGTAAAATAGTAGTTGTTAGGGTGCCTTAGCCGTAAAATTAGCTCGAGTGCCGCGACGGCATACGGCATAACGCTGTTCTTCCTTTATTTAATTACATCTTTGATTTTATTAATAAATATGAATTTCAATATTAAAAAACATGTTTTACATCTGTCGGGGCCCTTGACGACCTTTTGTTTGCTAAAATCCATAAGCTCCCATATTTTTCTTGTTCCAAAATGTTTCCATTAACTCTTCTCACCGTAGTTCTATATAATTTATTCGTTTATCCCAACAAGACTAATTGGTATCTGTTTCGTATCCCACGCCACCGTTGTTTTCAATCTTTAGTGTTTTCTAGACAATTGTATACATATTGAGTATCGGTAATAAAATATTGATTTCCTCAGCCATAAATATTATCTTGCGTAACGTTGGTTTAAAAATATCGAGAAAATAAACAATTTGCCGGGATGTTATAATGTTCGTAGAATGTTGTATTATAGAGAACTTGGTTAAGCGTTTTCAAAGATCTAGGTGATAATCCACGACCTCGTTTGTTTTAACGCCATTTTGGCATTTGGCATCATCATCATTTTAAAACTTCTTCTCGGTGACTGCTGGATGTCATCGTCTGACATTATCTTTTTTTATAGAGCATAGGAGAGCAAACGATCAGTCGAAGCCTTGGTACTACCGACGCCCATACACATCCGCACAACCAGAGATTATGCAGATGCGTTGCCCTCCTTTTCCCTATACCCCCAATGGGCCACCAGATACTTACAAACCGTATTAAACGCGATCATCATAGCTGTCACTTTTCGCTGGTATTATATGAGCGAGATGTACCAGCCCGGTCGTGCCGGCCCAATTCGGCTGCAAAGCAGCATAGCACTACCTCTTGCATTATCTTTATCATTGTATGAGTAATCAAGACAGCACCGTCAACATTTCCAGTTTCTGATCTATGTAGGATGGAATCTAAGAGCGAGGCCCCATTAGTGCGTCGCGTCGCATCGTCGCAACGCATCAACGCATTGTATACCACAACTACGTTGTGTCGACGCACGGCGTAGCGACGCCACCTCCACATAACAACCCCTCCCTACATCAGGACAGTACAATGGGGTGAGGTTCCCATCCTCACCCCTTGCCACCTGCTCTTTTGTCTTCTCTTCTTATAAGGGGGGTACAAAAAGCCCCCTCGGCTCAATTGGCTTCGCCCAAGGTTCGCTCGCTGGGATCACCCTAGGCTACTGAGCCCCACCGCCACGACAAGGCCTGAACCATGGTGGGGATAGGTAGTACCTAACCCAATATTCTACAATAAGCAATAGTGAAGACATATAAGTTGGTCGGCCATTAACCAGGTCGGAAGACGAACTCCGTGCGGTGGCTGGTCCGTGTTGGATGCGAGTGCCGAGGGATTGGCCGTCTTGGCGTTCATTGAGGAAGGCCTATGTTTAGCAGTGGACGGATAAAGGCTGATGACGATGAAATATATATTTGCGGGTCCCTTCGAAAGTTAGCCCGTGACGTCACAGGACTAGGAGACCGAAGTTAACTAAGCCAGCGAGGTGACAACCTAATTGAATCTCCCGCATTCCCAAGTTGATAACTTTGTTCAGCTGATAAGATTATTGAAATCCGCAATGGCCAATCTATTTGTCTTCACCAAAAGGCTTTAAAACATTATTCGTTAAATTTTAATTTTATATAATTTTACGTTAATTTTATTCCCGTAACTGTTTCCCGCGATTTCGGCTGCTCAGAAATTTAAAAAAAAAATCCCTCCCACATTTCCCCATAATAGAGCTAATAAATGATCTAACATACTCTTTAAAACCCAACTGCTAATTCCGAAGATTACCTCGATCAAACATAAAAAATATTTATTTAAAACTAGCAGTGCTCGCGGTTTCGCCCGCCTACTTCCCATTCCCGCGGGAGTACAGGGAGAAATTATACCGTATATGTCATTTTCATGTATTGGCTATTTTTTTGTAAAGTTTCAATAAAATCCATTCTGTAGTTTTTGCGTGAAAGAGCAACAAATATACATCCATACAAACTTACAATCTTTCGCGTTTATAATATTAGTAGTATTAAGCTCCTATATCTTCTATTAACTATTTAATAATTAAAATAGCAACTGCTTTTGTTGATTGAAACCCTATCTGACTAGAAATTAGACTCAAATTCAATAAAGTTACTTGCATATTTTTGAAGTTATACTTCTGGTGGCGTGTGGACAATATTATGAGAGTAAAATCACAAAATAGAATAGATATCTATTTTGTGGTATTTTTTGACGTGACAACGTCTTATATATAATTCGATGGAGCTGGCTGCACGAACGAAAAAAGATGATGCATGCGGCGTTACCTCGCTCTGAGGCGTTCCATTTTCTTACGGCGTTGTCACGTTCAACTATCGTCAGTAAACCGACTTTACAGACAACCGATTTTTTTACGATGCGCGCGCGCACCGATAGTCACAAAGCGGCATGATGAAGATAACCACAGAACTATATCTAGATAGAAGTAAAGAGTTCCGTAATTTGTATGGGGATCGAGCGTGTAACATTTTGTGTAGGTACGATGACGTCACGAGTGTAATTTAGTGATGTGAAACACATAAGCCGCGCGAAAATAATTCAAAAGCATCGATTCACAGATCGATTACCTATAACATGGCACCGATTTTATCAGTAGTATTGTTCAAATAAACTGTTTTATGATAGCGTGCTATGGACGATAAACTATATTTTTATACATTGAGTAGCTATATTATAGACTATATTATAACGTGTAATCATTTAATAGCTTGTTTTTTTTTTATTATTGATAATTAAAATGTTGATTTGATCAGATAATATAGATAGGGCGCCGACCGTCCACTGGCGCCCTTATTAGAGGGATTGGAATTGGGAATTTCTAATAAACCAATCAATTTCTTTAAAGTCATCAGTGATAATAGTTGTAGTTCTTTTGATTCAAATTTTGGTCTTTGTCACATAGTGTCATTTCGCTTATTTTTAGCTTAATCATCTAAACGGCAAACGGTGGCCACTTTTTTTATTTAAGTAATGAATCCAAAAATACGGAATATAAAACTATATCACATAATTCAATAATAATTGGAGAATGAATAGGCCTACACTTTGATTATATATACGTCTTTTATTTGATTATATATACGTATATATAATCAAAGGGCCTACAAATAACCTATGGTGGATTGTAGAAAAATTAACTAAACTAAAAATGGTTTATTAAAAAACACAATCCAAAATATTTTAGGAGTTATACTTCTTTTAGCGCGTTAGGGAAAAATGATGAGTCACGAAAAACCACTATGTATTTTTCTTTAAGGAGTATTACTTCTAACGCGTGTACATAAGTACACACACACTTTTTATATAAGCATCATTCGGAAAACTGAAATAAAATTGTAATATAGAAGTAGCCATAACCAGTTAGAAAACAATACATACCAGTTTCTCAATATTTGCTTTGCATTAAAAAATGCTAACAATAAAGGTTTATTATTTTTATTTTATATGTTACATACATTACATTATAGCTACATAATAATATAAAATGAAATTATCATTTCCTCTGCTTTCGAAATAGATTTTAATCGAGTAAGAAAATCGCAGTGTAGGTACAGCACTTTTGACAGAAAAAATGAGAAATCGTCTTCAACGTGACCTGACAGTTTTAATAGCATATTTTACATCGCTGGTTTTGAACGCCCGCCAAGTCTGGCTCATCAAATAAAAGCTGCAATGGAAAACTAGCGTTAGACACAATCGCCCGCTACTGTTTTGATAAAAATAGTAAAATAAATGGTTTTTTAAATTAATAACAGATTTTTTAGGACAAATAGTACTTACTGGTGAAAGGAAATACCTCCATTAACAGCTCCAATTTTACTGGTAGTGTTTGGACAATTAATTATTGAACAACGAGTCATTTTGTTTTAAAAACCTTACGTCGCATGCTGACCGTGGTCGGGAGTATACTAAAGTTCGCGGCCAGGAATGGCGACGTCGAGTCGTCTTTTTGTCACGCGAGGTACATACACTCTTTACTTCTATTTCTATATATTTCTGTGAAGATAACTAATTCACACTAATTTCTCGAATATTTATAAATCTACAACGCTTGTATAAATCTCGTGTGTTCTCTCAGTGGACATAGAAATATAACATAGACTTAGAATATTTATATTATATGTTTATGAAATATCTTATATTTATTTTTGAAGTAAAACTTCTTTCT
The DNA here is from genome assembly GCA_963853865.1 of Helleia helle. Lineage (NCBI taxonomy): Eukaryota > Metazoa > Arthropoda > Insecta > Lepidoptera > Lycaenidae > Helleia > Helleia helle. The sequence goes on from OY971436.1 coordinate 7,141,968, forward strand.
TCTTTGAGGTGACAACTTCTAATAAATCGATGAACGCCGGCTGCATTTACGAAAAAGAATGACTCATTATCCCGCTACGCGCATTCTCACATTACGCTCATTGTCCCGTTACGCTCATTGTCCCGTTACGCTCATTGTCCCGTTACGACATGATTAAATTTTATTTATAAAATATACAATCATATTTTCATCATTGTTTTGTTACGACGTTGTAATGTTAAACTATCATCCATAACCAACTTTACAGACAACCAATTTTTTTTAAATCTAAAACTTAGAAATTATTGGTTTAGTTAATGATCTCATTACTTCTAATTACAGTTTTTTCTACCGGAAATAACGCTCATTTTATATTCACTAATTGGGTAACTTGGGTTGGTCGTGAGTATATGTCATTTTTTCAGACGGAAGTACAACTCAGTATTCTATATTCAAATATAATGTTGTTGACTGCTTTAAATTTGTTTATCAACTAATAAACAGTCTGATATAAATGCACATATTTTCTTTGATTGCGCATATTTACTTAAATAATTCACTATTCAGTCCACTATTAAATGTGTACATGACAACGTCTGACGGTGCCACTTTTCTGGCGTTTGCGATATTATTAAGTATTCAGGTTGTAAGAGGTAGTACCTACCATGCTGCTTTGTAGCCTAATTGGGCTGGTGGCTGGTTGTGCGGATGTGCATGTCGATAGTAGCCAAAAGGCATAGACTGATCGTTTTCCGCCCTATATAATTAGAAAACCCAACCAGTCACAGGGACTGCTGAATTGTGACAAATTATACAATTTTAATGGAACACAAAATGGCCGCGTGACATTGACATTTGACAATCGCCAAACACACTGAAACTTTTTTATATGAGTAAACAAATATTGCATAATCTTATATAAATAAATCAAACGTCATATACACGTCAAATAGCGTCTCATATTGGTGGTAACGGTCTCGCGAATCCAGAGATTTTATCACATCTAAAAATATCCCTACCGCGCTATAAAGAAGTTTTCACTTAAATAAATACTGATCTAACCTTTAATTTCATACATTCAATTATTTTATTTAACAATTAGTGATTTTTTTTTAATGTGAAAATGGTATCAATCAATTTTTATAGAGCTAGAAGCTACTCAACCTTCAAGTTAGAAGGGGATGAAGCGATTGACGTGTCCCATTTACTCTTGTGATGGGTTTTCATGTCAAAATTATTGTTTTAAAATCTCTTTCACCGTTTGGTCAATGCCCTCGTCTATTTTAAAATAAAGTAAACTGTACAATCGCGTGTATTATATTATTGTGTTTGACGTACAATCGTAAACAATCAATTCGAATGGAAAACATTTAAAAATGAAGGGTAGCATAACTCATTGTTATTATCTGGCTGACTGTATGTACTGTAAATTAATTATTTTTAATACATGTTTCGTCTTACAATTCTTATTCTCTTTGCTTTAAAAATATATTATATAATTCCAAATTCTATTTTTGAAAAAGCCACACTAATGTTCTTCTCTTTTCTTCACAAACACCCAGAGGTGCTTCACTATGTTCACAACAAAACACAGAAATAATTGGAACGTAGTTCCTTATCGCGCGTTGCGAAAGGGGGCTAGACGGAAAAAATTAAGACGAAAAGTTGTATCGACACTTTTTGCTATAGTTGTAAGCAGTGCGGCGTGAGCGTGTTTCTCTGTCTGTCTCTTTCTCTCTCTCTCTCCCACACACAGACACACACTTATGTATGCGTGAGTGTGTGTGTACTTGTTTTTTTACAATTCCTTCACTAATAATCGGAATAACTTCGTTCTATCCAGGTGTCCCTTGACACCTCTCTATTTTTATTTCTGTTAGCAACATTGTGAAGCACAACACAATAGAAATTAAATGAGTAAAATTATTTAAAACGGGATATTTACTATGTTTTCACTTTTATTTCGCGGATACTCGCCTCAGAACGTCATCACATTCCCCGACTGGTACGAGAAGCCAAAGAAGGTTTCAACTGTAGAGAGTGTGGAATCCAGTGATTAGGTTATGCAAACCCTTACCGCCTTATTCCAAAACGAAGACTAAATATAGTACCGAGTTAATACCAGCTTTAAACCATGGACTAATATAAATGTTATTACAAAAACTAGTTTAACGCTAGTACCAGGACTATCTATGGTACTAAAGACCACCGTGACCCCTAGTTTAACTTCGGTACTAACCTCAAAACTTCAACTTATCAGATGTCTTATGCGTCGAATTTGCGTTTTTTCGTATTAATTGTATTGAAAGGTAATTAAATCAACTCGATGTAGACAACATTGTTGAATTGGAGTAACATTTAAAATAATTACTCTGACATCCTTATATAATTTAACATTATATTTCTGTAATTTTGTTGTATTGTATTTTGTCATTGATATACATACCTATTTTATATTATATGTAATAATTCTAATTAACTCTGATATTTTTCATGTATGTTTGGATTAAATAAATACACTAACCTTTTCTTGAGAAGTCCAATTATCATCCCTTTTTTTCTTTTGTTGATTCATTTTACAGCATAAGTAATGTTCGTGGCACACAACAAAACATCACAACAAAAAATATTATACTATTTAGTATATAATTTAGATATATATAATATAATTTAGAATCAAAGAACAATAATGGCTGTATTGTAACTATTGGTAAGTAGTAACTCGACTTACATTGCAATAACTAAACAATAAACATTTCGATGACATTAGAACTACGCGCGCTTTGTATTTCATTCCCTTATACGCTAGCTATATAAACAACTTAACAGCGAAATATTACAATATTTGTGTGTAATAAACAAGAATTTAAATCACACTACCTCAAAGTACAAAGTAGTAAAGATTTCAAATATTTTAAATAACACAATAAATTTTATTATCAAAATTTTGATGTATTTTCCACATTATATTTAATTATAAATTAGCGAGCTTTGCATAAAAAGGAACGGTGTACCGAACTAATCAAATATTGAAAGAACAAAATGAATGATATGTTGCTCAATAATCTGTGGATACAATTAAACCAGGGACGATCTTTGGTACTAGCTAGACCTCGGTTGGTCCTCGATTTGTAATAAGAATTAATTTTAGTCCATGGACTAACGTTTTACATGGATTAACTAACCTGGACTTTTTAGTCTTGGTTTAATCCCGGTACTAGATCAGTTTTTTGTAATAAGGCGGTTAAAGAATAATAATATTAAACATTCGCGAACTATAACGGTGAGTTTCGTCTGTCGAACACAGGACCGAGTGTCGAGTGTACGTAAAACTAGTCACAAAATAGTAGGGGTGAAAAAGACTACAATAGTGGTGACCAGTGTTTACGCAGCAAACGTATGAGAAAGGAGGTAGTCCGATACAGATACCTCTAATGCCGTCAACATCTATCCGCGCACTTCAGTCTCGTGAACAAGACATTCGTAGACAATGTCGAAATATCGAGCTCCGCGAAATAAAAGTGAAAAACATGGTAAATATACCGCTTTAAATAATTATAGTAATGAAAATAACGATGTTAACTTTAAAAATTAAAATCATATATTGTAATTAAATCGTATTTAAACATTATGGCAGGCATAAAATGTGATACGTCACAGTAAGAATAAACTTAGTAAATAGACAGATCATAAAGATCACCACCATGGTTCAGGCCTTGACGTGGCTGTGGGGCTCAGTAGCCTAGGGCGAGCCCAGCACCTTGGGTGAAGCTAATTGAACCGAGGGCGCTCTTTGTACCCCTCTTATAAGAAGAGGGGACGAAAGAGCAGGGGCAAGGGATGAGGAAGGGAACCTCACCCCATTGTACTGTACCAACGTTGGGAGGGGTTGTTCTGTGGTGCGGGACATCCCTTTGTGGAGGTGGCGTCGGTCCCTTGGGAGACTGACTAGCCGTCGAGGTGCCTTGTTTGCTCATTAGATCCGGGGCACCTCACCAAAGGATTGGTGGCACTCGCCGGGTTTTAGTGGGTAGAGCTGCGTCCACATACCATCTTTCGGGCGCAGCGAGTCCCACATACCCGCCTGGAGAGACCCACTCCCCCGCGGGATGCCTCAGAGTATTTCCTGGCGTTAAAGAAAAAAAAAGATCATAAAGATGAAATTACTCTTCTTTTAAAACTCCGTCAAGTAACAACAGCACCATTAGTAATATCAACAACAGGTGTCATACCCAATTGCTTACATCGATCTATTAGAACCCTCAATTTACATACCAAATTTAATTTTCAACATTCAAAGAGCAAAAAACAATATGGCGAATAGTCCAAAAATTTCTTAACAAACTCAACGATACAACCATCGATAGAACCATTGGACAATTGGAAAATCATGTAGACTTAGCTTAAGGCCCGTGGACATCTTTACCACGGCTATAAGATTAGAACTTTAAAAACAAAAAAAGAATGAAAACACATAATATATATATAACAAAAATCAGATTAGAGATTCCCAAATTCTGGCTAATTTTGACTCTTTTTTTAAATTCTAAGAGCAAAGCAAGCTGTGCAAGCAACAGCAAGGACATTATAATACCTTTGAGAATTATTATAAAATCTCGTATCACTAGAAACTAAACTCTAATTGTGTCGTTACCGCACGGAAGTTGAAAATAAACGTTTTAGGGTACCGCAAATATAGATAAAAATCCTCAAAATATTCAAAATGTTCTTACATTTGTAGCACAGAGGTAGCTATGCTTTCGCGTTTTGTGCGGTTTGTGAGTTTCCAGTGACCCATTCGGGGGATGGGGAAAAGGAGGGCAACGGATCTGCATAATCTCTGGTTGTGCGGACGTGTATGTGCGTCAGTAGTCGCCGAAAGGCCTCGATTGCTCGTTTACACGTCTACAATACATAGGATATTTATATATTTCTTGCTTATGCAAGAAATATTAGATGATATACCTAGCATGTATATATGTACTATCTATACAGAGCATGTTATATGAGAATAGAAATAAAAGTATGTTGGTTTAAAAATTTTAAATATTTTATCAAAGGCTCCAAAATTCTAAAATAATTTAAAAAAATGTTGCGGAACCACAATTTAGTGCAATCCCAATTGTCAATTATCAGTTATGGAAGCAGTTACTTTACAGTTATGTTTCGTTGCTAATGTAGAACTTCGACGTTAATTCGATGAACTTACGCAAAGTCGTCAAGTTTGATGTTAAATGAGAGGTGCTTAAGTTTACAAGTATTATCATCACACTTCCACATTGGGAATAAGGCGTTCGCTATGAGACTTATGTGAATATTATATTATGTACATAACATAAAATATTTTAAAAATTGGTTTCACTGAGTTTGTTTCGCCGGTAGTGGACTATCTTTGGAACCGGTACTAGAGTGAATTTGATGTTTAATAAAATAATATTATGTCTAACATTGAATTATATACTTTTTACTTTAGGTACCTAAAATGAGGGAGGAGTGTGGTGGGAGACATGCGCTATGCCGCACTTTCGTATGCATGGGTACGATCATCCTTTTTTTTTTTGGTCGCAGTGGAAATGATTTGCGCATACACCCGGGGATATGTGGGACTCCCGGCGCTCCCCAACTACCCCTGGCGCCGGTATACCGCACTAAAACCCAAGTGTCCCGGATCTGACAACACAGGACGCTCCCCGCGACCGCCCGGTTCCCTCGTAACTGGGCTTCATCCTAGTATGGGGGACCTATCATTCTGTATTCGTCTAGACTGGTAAGTCTAAGATTCTAAGAGGGTACTCTTACGTATCAAGATAGGAAATGCATGAATAAGTAGACTTTTCTTTTGTTTTTTTCTTTTGTACCGGGAATTTCTCCCTCCCCAGGCGGGTATGTGGGACTCCGAAGAGCTCTACCCACTAGTGCCGCCTTTAGTAAGGTGCCCTGGATTTATTGAGTAGCAGGGCACCTCGAAGGCAACTTTTCCCCAAGGGACCGCCACCATCTCTACAGTCCCAACCCCTCCCAACGTCGGGAAAGTACAATGGGTCAAGGTTGCCATCCTTGCCCCTTGCCCCCTGCTCATTTGTCACCTCTTCTTATAAGAGGGACACAAAGAGCCCCCTCGGCTCAATTAGCAATCAAATCAGCCCCACCGCCACGTCAAGGCCTGAACCATGGTGGGGACGAGATACAGTATAGTTGCTCCATGGAAAAAACCTTTCCGAAACACGAAACATATTTTCACAATTTAATTTTCATTGAACATTTTGCGTGATATCCAACATAAAAAAATATCTTGCATTTGTTTGACGGACGTTGCTTTTACGTTGTTTTGACAACGCGGTTTTAGTAACGCTTAAAATACATTAGACAGCTTATTAATTACAATAGGAAAAATACGGAATTGTGAACGTGGAAAAATCTAAACAAATATATAATGTCAGTTCGGATGGGGCAATCTCCTAAACTACTTATCGGATTTACTAAAATATTTTATCAGTCTAACAAATAAATATTAAACAACATTCACATCACGTTACTCTTTTTTTTGACGTGACAATGACTTATAATTCGAGCCGGCTGTATATATATATATTAACTTATAAGGGTAAATGATAATGACCAAATGGCGGCGAATCCTCTACCGGAATTAGTTAGAAAATCTAGATTTATACTTCCAACCACACCCCCTGACGTTAAAAATAAAAAAATCGCCCCCCGGATTTTTTTCTATTTCAGGCTTTCAGGCATAGTTTTATGTCTGCCCCGACTGGACTATACGCGCAGGGTGAGAGAGTAATTTAATAGTGTATACTGACATATTCTATAATTACAGCTTGGCAAAAAAGAGTACGGAAAAAAAGGAGGGCGCCACTTTCACTTACGTTCCATCATAATATGGAAAATCAGTAAGATAATTTAATCAAATCATTAAAAATAAATGTGAAACACTAAGCTTTACTCAAAATCTAGTATTTGTCGGCCAAGTATTGTCAACACCATAGGTTTCCATTTAGTAAAATATTTAGTTCCACCTGTCACCACGTCATACTCTTTTTTGCGAAGCTGTAAATATTTATATATACGCTTACGTGAAAAATGACACCCATAACCAGATAAAGACTATATTCACGATACATGATTACAAGTTACATGGTTATTTTCATTTCCAAAATTATTTAAAGTCGAAATATCGAGTTGTGAAAGTAAGTCGAAGTAAAAAACATGGCAAACATCCCGTTTTAAATAATTTCACGATACAAATCACCGATTGGCGGATTCGAACGCGCGACCGTTACGTATAGCTTGCGTTTTTTTAATGATCAGCAAACGAGCAGTCAGAGCCTCCCGGCGCCGACGCCTATACACATCCACACAACAAAGGCCCCTCCCTCCTTTTCCCTTTTCCCCCCAGTGGGCCACCGGAAACTCACAAGCCACACGAAACGCGACAGCATAGCTGTCACTTGACAGTCTTGACTAGTCGTGCCGGGGTCATTTATATATTAACAACTTTTCGTCATATGGAAAGTTTGGATTGATGCCATTTCAGAGATTACATGTAACAATGAATCAAACTCCACATTAATTATGATGAAAAACGGCGGTGGACTCACAAGTGAGCCCGAGATGGGCGGCGCTGAGTTACGATCTGACGTCGGTCATCAGGACTAGTCTCTGCCGAGCATCATACCCGTGATGCCCGGTGATGAAGAGGCCCGGACTGCGATCGTCTCCTTCTGAGACAGAAATGTCATACGGTACGTTGCGAGGGGTTGTTCTGTGGTGCGGGACAACCCCTCGGTGGAGGTGGCGTTGGTCCCTTGGGGGACTGACTAGCCGTAAAGGTGTTTATTAGATCCGGGGCATCTCACCAAAGGCGACACTGGTAGCACTCGCCGGGTTTTAGTGGGTAGAGCTGCGTCCACTTACCAGCATTCGGGCGCAGCGAGTGCCACATACCCGCGTGGGGCGACCCACTCCCCCGCGGGATGCTTCACAGCATTTCCCGGCGTGAAAGAAAAAAAAAAGTAATGTCGCACCGTACCCGCCTGGGGAGGGAGAAATTCCCGGTACAAAAGAAAAAAACAAAAGAAAAGTCTACTTATTCATGCATTTCCTATCTTGATACGTAAGAGTACCCTCTTAGAATCTTAGACTTACCAGTCTAGACGAATACAGAATGATAGGTCCCCCATACTAGGATGAAGCCAAGTTACGAGGGAACCGGGCGGTCGCGGGGAGCGTCCTGTGTTGTCAGATCCGGGACACTCGGGTTTTAGTGCGGTATACCGGCGCCAGGGGTAGTTGGGGAGCGCCGGGAGTCCCACATATCCCCGGGTGTATGCGCAAATCATTTCCACTACGACCAAAAAAAAAAAGGATGATCGTACCCATGCATACGAAAGTGCGGCATAGCGCATGTCACCCACCACACTCCTCCCTCAATTTAGGTACCTAAAGTAAAAAGTATATAATTCAATGTTAGACATAATATTATTTTATTAAACATCAAATTCACTCTAGTACCGGTTCCAAAGATAGTCCACTACCGGCAAAACAAACTCAGTGAAACCAATTTTTAAAATATTTTATGTTATGTACATAATATAATATTCACATAAGTCTCATAGCGAACGCCTTATTCCCAATGTGGAAGTGTGATGATAATACTTGTAAACTTAAGCACCTCTCATTTAACATCAAACTTGACGACTTTGCGTAAGTTCATCGAATTAACGTCGAAGTTCTACATTAGCAACGAAACATAACTGTAAAGTAACTGCTTCCATTCCAACTAATTCAAACTGTATTGCATTGCGATAAAGACAAATTTTGAATGGACTGAAACATAATGACTTGGACAGTTTCGTTTGTGAATGTCCTTGGTAAAATCTCTCGGTATAAAATATAATATGGTAAGTGGCAAGTACGGGTTTAAAACCAGATTTTGGTTGTATGATGGATGCTTACAGTACAATGGGGTGAGGTTCCCATACTCGCCCTTTGCCCCCTGTTCTTTTGTTCCCTCTTCTTATAAGAGGGGTACAAAGAGCCCCTTCGGCACAATTAGCTTCGCCCTATGTGCTCGGCTCACCCTAGGCTACTGAGCCCCAGCCACGTCAAGGCCTGAACCATGGTGCTGGATGCTTGAACGCACATCAAGTGTTGTCAACATCACTAAACACCATTGTGTTGTTGTTGCCCGAATCGCTAGTGCAGAGGTGGAGAGAGGCCCTGGCGCGGCAGCTGTGTGGCAAAAGTCTAACAACAGCTGTTCTGCGTCCAGTCCTCGAGCGGTGGATAAGCGCAAACCCCTCACCTTCCGTCTGACATATGGGACGACGTCGCAGGAATTACTGCTTAGTGGTGGTGGTGGCCGGGCAGTCCCCCTTACGAGGAGTAGTCTGACCTTACCTGGCTACATGCGATAACAAAAAAAAGGTGAAGCCGCGGTCAACAGCTAGTTGGCTATATTTCACTATCATTGTACTGTAAATCTAAATTAACGGTAAAGATGCGCTTACATTACAATCACACAGAGGTCCAGGTGTTATCATATTGAGTCGTCAGCATAAAACGTCCACGTACCCTGGAGTATATTTAATTGGTATAAGTTAAGCCATTTCGGGATGGCACCAGACCGTCATCCCGGGATAAATAATTTATATCCCAAGTTCAGGTTTATTTACATCTTTGCTCTAAATTTTAAATGAGTTACGAACGTTTGGAAGTTTTCGAGTTTATGATAAACGTATAATACATGTGAATGGAACATACATCGCTTAGAATGTTATGTTTATTCAAAATCAACATAGACAATTTAATCAAATCGTTAAAAATAACTGTGAAACACTAAGCTTTACTCAAAATCTAGTATTTGTCGGCCAAGTATTGTCAACATCATAGGTTTCCATTTAGTAAAATATTTAGTTCCACCTGTCACCACGTCATACTCTTTTTTGCCAAGCTATACCATATTATAATATTTTCTAGATTTTATTTGAATCAAGTTTTAGGTTAAAACATCGATCATATAACAGGAATAGAGAGGTATGCGAGACTGACTAGCCGTCGGGGTACCTTGTTAGCTTTACAGATCCGGGGCACCTCACCAAGGCGTCATTGGTGGCACTCGCCGGGTTTTAGTGGGTAGAACTGCGTCCTTTTACCACCTTTCGGGCGCAGCAAGTCCCACATACCCACCTGGGGAGACCCGCTCCCCAGGCGGGATGTCTCAGAGCATTTCCCGGCGTAAAAGGAAAAGAAAAAGGAATAGAGAGGTAATGTATAAAAACTAATTCCGACAATTTTTTGCTGCGACGCTGCGCCGACCATGCACTCTAACTGGTTGTTTGAATTGCTATTACGTCAATGACATATCACTGACCGGTTTCGGAATTTTATGGCTCACATTATACTCTTATCTGGTTATATTATGCTCGATGGGTTAAACTATGTTATTTCTGAATATATACATACGCCATCGTAACCTAAACCGGGTCTAATTGGAGACTGATATGGGATATCAGTCTTGTGACTATGAAAATGATCTTTTAAATAAGAAACTATTTGTTTTTTTTTCTTTAACGCCGGGAATTGCTCTGAGGCATCCCGCGGGGGAGTGGGTCTCCCCACGCGGGTATGTGGGACTCGCTGCGCCCGACAGCTGGTAAATGGACGCAGCTCTACTCACTAAAACCCGGCGAGTGCCACCAATGCCGCCTTTGGTGAGGTGCCCCGGATCTAGAAAACAAACAGGGCACCTCGACGACTAGTCAGTCCCGCAAGGGACCGACGCCACCTCCACAGAGGGGTTGTCCCGCACCACAGAACAACCCCTCCCAACGTCGGGACAGTACAATGGGATGAGGTTCCCATCCTCACCCCTGGCCCCCTGCTCTTCTGTCCCCTCTTCTTATACAAGGGTACAATTCCTAAGCCCAATTAGCTTCGCCCAAGGTGCACCGTTCACCCTAGGTTACCGCCACGACAAGGCCTGAACCATGGTGGGGCTAATGATGAGACCTATTACCATCATCTTGAGTTAGATTACTGTTAAAACTGTTTAAAAAAATTCTGCCTAGTAACTAGTTCATTTGTAGACAATGATGAAACATCAAACACCACAAATATACCTGTGGGGGATTTGCTGCGCCCACAGATCACCCCCCTGGCACCAAGATTTACTGTAATGAGGTTTCCGAACGCTCGTTCTGTTCATATCTGAACGTGTCACCTGAACTAGTCTGGCGGGCGTTATTTAAGCAAGCTTAGGTACCATCCATCGTCGGCTACGTCATCATTTTCAATCAGGTGAGACAGTGGCTAAACGCAAGCCTTTTTATTAATCATTTAAAAAAATGACCATTCACTGGCTCGCCTGTCCTTAATTCAACTAAATCTTATTTGAGGTCTAGTTTCGAGAAAATTTTACTTAATGTCATCCACCTTAATGTTGAATTGCAGGCCATATTTTTTTAATTCAGATTTAAGTGTCAATAAAAACTATTATATTTTGATTCCTCCCATTAATCTGTCTCAGCTTCCAAGTCAATATCTACGGCTTTAGGAGACGTGACCTCAGCTACTTCAATTGATTTATTCTCATTACCATAATACAAGGAACTTTCGAGAATTTAATTTCTCTCAAAGTAAAGAATTCAATATTTAATATTCTAGAATTTTATTAGAAAAATCGTCAACTTTATAGTTTCTGCTATGAATTATTGACTTCCATAGACTTTTAATTCAAAAGTGTATTAGCGGTTAGGAATATATTTTGTTATCATACGTCGTCATTATCATCACTCGTCATCATTGGCTAAATCTATCCGTCCACCACTGAACTTCTCCTCCTCCTCAAAGAACGCCAAGATGACCGATCCCTCGCCACTCGCACCCAACACGGACCGGCCACCACACGGAGATCAACCCACCTGTTTTAACAACACTTCGTCTACTTGTCTACTACTTGTCTTGAACCTACTACTGACTACTATTACACTAGTTAAAGACATTTACTGTGTAATTTATATTCTTCTTAAATGTTCCCGTATACAATTTTTCTTAGTCCCAAATTAAAAGCCTTTTTTTTCTTTTTTTTTTTCTTTAACGCTGGGAAATGCTCTGAGGCATCCCGCTAGAAACCGCCCGAAAGCTGGTAAGTGGACGCAGCTCTACCCACTAAAAGCCGGCGAGTGCCACCATTGCCGCCTTCTGGGGCTCAGCTTTCTGGGAGTCAGCTCTTCTGGGGACCGATGCCACCTCCACAGAGGGGTTGTCCCGCACCACAGAACAACCCCTTCCAACGTCGGGACAGTACAATGGGGTGAGATTCCCGTTCTCGCTTCTTGCCCCCTTATCTTTTCTCCCTCTACTTATAAGAGGGGTATAAAGAGCCCCCTCGGCTCAATTAGCACACCTTAGACTACTGAGCCCCACCGCCACGTCAAGGCCTGAACCATGGTGGGGCCCAAATTAAAAGCCTGTCTGACACCGGTAGTGTACTTACTGCACTTTTTTTGCCCAGTGTAAGACATATTTTAACGAACGCCAAAACGGCCGATCTTCTGCCTCCCGCATCCATCATCATCAACTTTTACCGTCCACCCCTGCACATAGGTCTCTCAATGAACGTCAAGATGGCCGAACAAGGGTTACGCTTAAGGTTAGTAGAAAATAATATGAAAAATATACTAGAAAAATACAGAAAACTTATTACGAAAGAAATTGCTTTATTAAAGACTTATAAATATAATCGAGGTACTTGGTTGTGAATTTTGATAAAAGCCTTTCTCAGGATTAGATTTCCGGGCCGACGTTCGACTCCTGAAATAAGGACCTGACATTTTTCCACCTTAAAGGAGATCGAGAAATGGGTTTTAACGTAGCATATTATAATAGGTATCTATGGATGCTTATAATATCTATGGACTTTTTTTAAGCCACATCAATCTGGACCCGTGGTAAGTTCTCGAAGAACTTGTGTTACAGGTACCAGACAACGGAAATATATTTAATACTTAATACTATACATATACTTAAGATTTTTATTATATAGTACACATATTTATACCACAGCCATGAATCAGGAACACAGACATTTTTTTGTTCACTGGCGGGATTCGAAACCGCTACCACCCGGCTTGAGCGCCATCACGCTAACCATTGAGCCGTCAGACGAACAAAAAGGCCGTCAATATTAATAAGTGTAAATGAATTTTGAGGTTTTCATGTCCCGTTTTGGAGGTACCTATGGTAAGGTATGAAAGTAAAATTATTACCAGCTATTTTTATGATAGTTAGATAGGACTAGTTATAGTAGTCTAGGAATAGTTTTTATGATAGCAGACGAGCCACATGGTCAGCGTCGCCCATGGACATAAAGTTGAAACTAGTCCAGACAACTTACTCGCGTGTTACCTATCTTTTTTTTTTCTTTAACGCCGGGAAATGCTCTAAGGCATCCCGCGGGGGAGTGGGTCTCCCCACGCGGGTATTTGGGACTCGCTGCGCCCGAAAGATGGTAAGTGGACGCAGCTCTACCCGCTAAAACCCGGCGAGTGCCATCAATGCCGCCTTTGGTGAGGTGCCCCGGATCTGTTGAGCAAACAGGGCACCTCGACGGCTAGTCAGTCTCTCAGGGGACCGACGCCACCTCCATAGAGGGGTAGTCTCTTTTGTCCCCTCTTCTTATAAGAAGGGTACACAGAGCCCCCTCGGTTCAATTAGCTACGCCCAAGGTGCTGGGCTCACCCTAGGCTACTGAGCCCCACCACCGATGACAAGGCTTTAACCGTGGTGGGGACGTGTTTCCTATCCTGAGACATAAGATGCCAATAATTCCACTGCCTGTCCTGTCCTTATTTTCAAAATACAGAAAAGCTGTTTTACGGAAGAAATAAACACCATGTAGAGAACTTCTACAGCAAAACTACTAACGTGACAAAAACTCTACCTATATGAAGTAAAAATATGAAAAAATTTGAAAATAAAATAATTAGAATTCATATCATACAACTAGCTGGTGCCCACCGCTTCGCCTGAGTTAACTTCGATTTACAACCGTATCCTGATTGATGATGATTATTTTTATAGCCTATGTCCTAATCCAAGGTATAAGCCATCACCACTTCAACTTTCAGCCAAATCAGTTCAGCAGTTTTGCCGTGAAAGATCAACAAACATCCAATCTTACAAACTTTCGCCTTTATAATAATATTAGTAAGGTTTTTGATATTTTCTTTAAATATTTTCAGCATATTCACGTTGGAAATGATATGTATAGCGTCCCAAAGGCTCAAAAGGCGAAAACATACTACGTAGATCGGACTAATTAAAATTAGTGTTGAATCTCGTCTTACGTCATCGTACGTCATCCATATAGATACAGCTGTTGTTTTCAACGAGATCCGTCAAACCCACTTTGTGTTAACCGACATTTCCTGTCCGGCGTTGACAATGGGCACACAATCATTGGACATTGAAAAATGATACTATCTTTGATCGTAATTAAAGACGATATTTTATCTTTAACTCGGACGAAAACAGTTTCTTTATATTTACTTATTGTGTTGTAAATTGTTGTGCATCCTTTTTTTCGGGGGGGGTAAAATTGACATGGACTGTCCCTCCGCTTTCGCAGAACGGAAGGGGTGTGCAGGACTTTAACCTGCTAAAAGCACCGCGGTGTTCCTCATCTGACCTATTTTTTTTTTTTTATTTTTTTTTTCTAATTCTTTTTTTTTCTTTTACGCCGGGCAACGATCTGAGATAATGCCGCGGGGGAGTGGGTCTCCCCAGGCGAATATGTGGGACTCACTGCGTCCGAAAGGTGGTAAGGTAGACGCAGCTCTACCCACTAAAACCCGGCGTGTGCCACCAATGCCACCTTTGGTGAGGTGCCCCGGATCTTCGATTAACCCAAGGTGCTGGGCTCACCCTAGGCTACTGAGCCCCACCGCCACGACAAGGCCTGAGCCAGGGTGGGGAATAGAAACCTCCCTAAATTAACAACGTGTAACAAAGCTTTTATCTCTGTTTTCCCACTGGGACGGGAATTACGCGGGAGTTCCTGCCTAGTTATCAATATTTCTATAATAGACAAAATATACAGACACAAAAATCTCATCCCTACCTGCGTTCTTTCTGCCTAGTTCCTGTCTCCTGTCTCTCTTTTGGGTGACATTAAATACTTAAACTAATGTTAACTTGTCTGTACGCTCATATTAACAAATATATTATATTCCCCACCTTGGTTCAGGCCTTGACGTGGCGGTGGAGCTCAGTAGCCTAGGGTGAGCCCAGCACCTTGGGCGAATCGAATTGAGCCAAGGGGGCTTTTTCTACCCCTCTTATAAGAAGAGGGGACAAAAGAGCAGGGGTCAAGGGGTGATTTCTCAGAGCATTTCCCGGCGTAAAAGGAAAAAAATACTAAATACATATTCAATGAACCAAGACGACCGATCCCTTGCCACTCGCGTCCGATACGGGCCGGTTACTGCATGGAGATCGTCTTCCCACCTTTTTTTTCCTTTAACGCCGGGAAATGCTCTGAGGCATCCAGCGAGGGAGTGGGTCTCCCCACGCGGGACTCGCTGCGCCCGAAAGCTAGTAAGTGGGCGCAGCTCTACCCACTAAAACCGGCGAGTGCCACCAATGCCGCCTTTGGTGAGGTGCCCCGGATCTGTTGAGCAAACAGGGCACCTCGACGGCTGGTCAGTCCCCCAAGGGACCGACGCCACCTCCACAGAGGGGCTGTCCCGCACCACAGAACAACCCCTCCCAATGTCTGGACAGTACAATGGGGTGAGGTTCCCGTCCTCATCCCTTGCCCCCTGCTCTTTTGTCCCCTCATCTTATAAGAAGGGTACAAAGAGCCCCCTCGGCTCAATTAGCTTCGCCCAAGGTGCTGGGCACACCCTAGGCTACTAGGCTACTGAGCCCCACCACCACGTCAAGGCCTGAACCATGGTGGGGATCGTCTTCCCACCTGGCTAATGGTCGAACAACACTTCGTCTACCTAAACGCGGTCTTCACTCTTGAACCTTATTGGTCCATCGGCCCAAATAAGTTATATTTAAACAAGGGCATCAAATTATATCGACAAGTAATAAAGTTTGAGTACTTCTCCTGTTTTTATGTCGGTTAAAAAAGAAAATGACTAATAACATCAAAAACACCAACCTTATACGGCTCGTTCTTAACCGTCCAACTTCAATTAAAGTCAACAGCTAAATCTGATAAAACTTCAATAAGATTTGATCCAATGAGATTATTCTGCCAGAGATATTTCTCTATCAATATGCCAAGTTAACATTCAAATTAATTACTTCTTTGAGTCTGGTAACTAGCGATTTATTAAAAAAGTTTTATACGGGTTCAATTTTCAAACTTTCCTTCTTTATTTGAATTGTCTAATGTTTGGTACTCAGTAGACTTTCAAATATTTTTTACCACCTGATGGTAGGTGGTCAGCGTCACGTAGGGATTCTGCGTTGGGCATCTTGAGACGTAAGTTGGTATGTCTCTGTTCCAGTAATCACACCGCTTGTCCTGACATCGAAGCAGCAGTTTGAGGGATCAATATTAATGTATGTACTCCGAATGATACCATCATCATCATCATCCTTTACCCGTCTACTGCATAGCATACGCTTCCTTCAATGCCACACGAAGGCCTATATTCAGCAGTAGACGGATAAAGGATGATGATGATGATGATGATGATGATGATGATGATGATGATGGACATTAAACATCCTATTGTTGTGCTCGGATCTCCGTGAAAGCAAGGGAGAATGGTAAATTAGGCCATAGTTCGCTTATATGCCTTTCTCCCCTTTCTCCATTTTTTCTAGCGATACTTTATTTAGGTGGTAAGAATAGCAATGTTGATCCATATAATATCATATAATATGAGTGACGATGGTATTGTCACTAGTGGATATAGACTCGGCCTATGAAGTGGTGTGAGTTCGCTTCTGGCCGATGCCATGAAATGGGTTTTTTCTTAACCCCGTGCACCTGGACATGAGATTGGTTTACTCACCGGTGAAGGAAACATCGTGAGGAAACCACCTTGCCTTATTAGATTAAAAGTCTTCGAAGGTGTATGAATTTCACCATCTCGCATTGGGCAAACACATTGGTGAAGTATCGATTATAACACACTCCTCGCCTAATTTCGAATAGACTTATGCCCGAATACTCAAACGAATCTCAAATCTAAGACGTACTTAAACTCGTGTTGTCCCTCTTTTTTTCTTTAAATCTGACACGTCGTAGCATGAGTTTAAGTACGTCTTACATTTGAGATTCGTTTGAGTATTCGGGCGTAAGCCCTGTGGGATATATCGATAATATCATGTTAAACAAAAAAAATCTTTGATACGTATAAAAATTAAAAAACGCTGGACTTAGGTCCATGATAAGAAAAATAAGACAAAGAAAAGTATGGCTTGCTTGCCTGTTGTTGATCCGTTTTTACAGATTTACCGTTTCATCAGCATCATTGTCATCATTATCACCATCATTTATACAGCCTTTATACGGAAAAAGGCCTATGTTTAGCAGTGGACGGCCACTGCTAAACATAGGCCTTCCACAAATAACGCCAACACGACAGATCCCTCGCCACTCGCTTCCATTTACCGTTTACGGCTTAATCAATTGTCCTCCCGCGACCATGGTTGCTGCAAAGTATCAGAAACGTCGGGCTTGTAAAAATCTTAATAAACCGCGATAAAATCTGTAAAAGTTGTTTTCTTATAATGAGTGAAATTTGCATGCATATTTTTATTTTTTATTATTATGTTATTTATCGACAGTTTATATATTATGTAATGTGAAATGTTTAAATAAATATTGTATCGGGTGCTTACCGCGTTCATAGTTTTATTGAGGGCCCGATATTTCGGCAATGTTTCAATCTTATAACAATAATAATATAATGTTAAATATTATATTCAATATTTTACATAAGTCCAATAACTTTTAAACTCAAATATTATATGCTTAATCATCATCATCATCATCATCATCAGCCCCTATCCGTCTACTACGGAACATAGGCCTCCCTCAATGAACGCCAAGACGGCCGATTCCTGCCATTCGCAATATTTTTTTTCGTAGATTGCGTTGGTTAAAGCGTTTTATTTTACACAATTTATGTCACAACAGTTTCAAAATATTGACCAATATATATCGTTATACATTCCTTAATTAGGAATCCATAGAAAAACATGAATAATAATTAAAATACCTTCACGCCGGAAGATAATTAAAAAAGTTAAAATTAACATAAATTAAAATTCAAACCACGGAGTTCAATAAACCGAAATTATGCAAGAAAACCGAACAATGTTGAATCTTCCTGTGACGTAATAACTGGAAATAGTACGGTAAATACAAACATATTAACAGAAATTCATATTGAATTATGATAAAATTAGCGTTGTGGCGGGAAGCCAATGTTTGTGCTTGCTGAAAAAAGATTATTGATCAACTAACGTAACATCAATGATGGCATAATCATTTAAAACAAGCCATTGGCTTTTTAAAAACAACGATATATCACTGACTTCGTTAAAACAAGATGGCGGCGACCGCCATTTCGAGTTGGACTCGCGCAAGAAGGGTTCCGTACCATTATTGAACGACAAACATTTACGTTTGTTGTATGAGAGTCCCACTTAATTTATTTAATTATATACTTTTGAAGTGAATACAAAACTAAATAAGTATTCTGTAAATAATGAAGTTGTCGTTATTAATATCAAGCAAAAACGGCAAAAAAAAACACGTTTTATGTATTGGAGCTGCCTTAAATACTTATTTTATTGTGTTTTTAGTAATTTGTGCTTATTATTGCGGCAACAGTAATACGCCATGTGTGAAAATTTCAACTGTCTAGCTATCACGGTTCATGAGATACAGTCTCGTGACAGACGGACGGACAGCGTTGGGACCCTTTGAGTACGGAATCCTTAAAACTAGCTTACCCACCAAACGTTGTTCTGCCATAAAATAATAATTTCTCGCGAATTTTTTGGTCATTAAAAAAATTGACAATTTTTTTTAAGGATATCACCTAATACACCACCTATTCTCATACTAAGAATAATTGTAAGAATATAAAAAAAAAATTAAGTTTAATGCGCATAAAATAGCGCCTCCTACGCACCCCCGTTCGTCGCCCGCGGGAGGAGGCCTCGTCGGCGGCCTCCTCTCTCACCCGCTCGTCGACCTCCTTCTGGGACATCACTGCCTCGCAGAAAGAGACCATCGCCGTCCAGGAGCGCTCGATCACTAGTTTTACAGATATACTTTTTAAATTTATCGCGGCTGACTAAGAATTTTTTTTTCCCGGCCTCCGGATACTTTATATACCTAGGTACCATACCAACATCAGGAAAACACAAACAAAGAGTAAATTCTAGCCAACGCCAACATTAAAATTTACAGTAACGTACATCATAATTTTTGATAAGGTAAATATTTTCAATGGGCTCATAAAATAACATTTATTATAGGAATAAATTGTATGAGAATAAACTATTTGATATTTTATGCTTGCGTAATGTAGTAAAGTAGTAATGTACACTTAAGATAACATCAATGATGTAATCATTAATTATTAATTAAACATTAAAAAACAGTGTTAAAAAGATAGTAACCTTTTTAACACGCTTTTTTTAGCTCCACCTGTAATGGAATATTTGAATGTTATTTTACCCACTTTAAATCGTCAGATTAAATTGAAACCATGCACAATTTTCAAGGACCGATGAAAATACAATAATTTAATAATTTTGTTCCAATATCCCGATCAGGATGATTAGAAAAGCGCAATCAAGGAAGAAAGACCCGCAAATTACCTACATCACTCGAGTGGGTTTTAAGCACTCACTCATTCTCAAGTGATGGCTGTAAGTTGAGTAGTGTAGCGGTGCTTTGTATTACATTTTTATACTAATTTCGCTTTTGGAAAAAGCTAACAATGAAATATTTATAACAATAAATATGGACCACCTCATGTTTTTGTACAATCATACGAGTATCATTTTTTGTTAATCCATTCAATTCAATATTAAAAAAATATTTTCAAATTTTTAGTTCGATATGCTATTAAAGCGTGCTTTTTAGTTTTTTTTAACAATTTTTTTTTGATTAAAATAAAAAAGTAAGCTTTAACTTCTGCGTGTGCTGAGTTTTTAAGCTTTTTAAATGGGCAACATAGCAGACTTACCATCAGATAGTAAGTGGCAACCGTCGCCCGGGACTAACCCAGTAACAGGTCACTTACCATGTTACTAGGCTAGTCAACTAGGCTGAAAATACGCATCTATCCTTAACCTTTTCCTAAAAATATTATTATATTTTTCTGCAAAGGTATAAAGCACAAATAATTAAACACTACAAATTAATTTGCATTGTGTGATTCATCATCATCACGAAGTTTTCACAGTCCGCTGCTTGACATAGCTTCTTTCAACAAACGCCAAGACGCGAGATTATTAATCGTCAAACGCCTGAAATTATAATTTAGCAATATAACTAACACGCTTTTTATAAAAATAATTGACGATATTAAATTATCATGCTCATTTTCACTATTAAAGCGGATATTTTAGCTAAAACTATTTAAAACGGGATATTTACCATGTTTTATTTCGTGGACCTCGGGACCAGATTGACGTGGTGTAAAAGCCATAAGTGTCCATAGATATTATAGTGTATAGTGAAAATAACCATTTATTTTAAAATCTTTTTTTATTTACTTTTTTCACTTTCATTTCCTGTAGGTCAATATTTCGGAATTGCTTAAAAATGACTTGGTCTCTTGAGACTCTAATATCGTAAATATCCCGTTTTAAACAGTTTTGATCAGATCTTTAGATTTTGAAAATTTTTAAACGTTCTCCACATAAAAGACATAAAATATAAGTGCATTAAACTCCTTACACCCCATATCACTTGATGCGTCGCACGGTACCGGTTGTATTGAGCTCTCGAATCTTCTGGATATTCACCATATTTTATATCCGGATTTTCACGAGAATCGAGATATTTTCAATGACAGCACTTTTTTTTCTTTTACGCCGGGAAATGCTCTGAGGCATCGTGAGGTATGTAGGACTAGCTGCGCCCGAAAGGTGGTGAGGTGGACGTAGCTCTACCCACTAAAACCCGGCGAGTGTCATCATAGGCTACTGAGCCCCACCGCCAATGCAAGGATTGAACCATGATAGGATTTTTTCACATTTATCACATTTTTATTATTTAGATTGTAAAATACATTCTTTTTAGAACTAACATAATATCTGTTTAGCGCATTTTACGTTATATATGACGTAAAAAACGCTAAGTACTGTACAATCGTAATAATTATTCTGCCTAATTCTACCAACTAAAACTTATCTCCCAATATAAAAACGTATCGCACAATATAAAAACCTTTCTCGCAATATAAAAACCTATCTCCCAATATAAAAAACTTACTCCCAATATAAAAACCTATCTCCCAATATAAAAACCTATCTCCCAATATAAAAACCTATCTCCCAATATAAAAACCTATCTCCCAATATAAAAACCTATCTCCCAATATAAAAACTTATCTCCTAAATAAACACTTATCTCCCAATATAAACACTAAAACTACTAAGGCCTAAGATTCTGACTACTCCTTCCCCATAGTCTTTTTAAAACTCATGACAGTTCATCGAATCAAAATCTATAGTGCCGTCTTTAATAATCTAGAATTTTATACCAATATTTTCTTGAAGGAAAATATTTCCCGGGAAGAAAAATAGCCTCTTACTTCCCAGACCTTTTACTGTTTAGTGTGAAATATTTTTATAGCTCCAGTGAAAGAAGGACAAACCGATAAACATAAAATTTTCAATATGAATATGAGAAAAATAAAATTGAAAAACTGTTATTTATTTTGCTACTAGCTGTTGCCTGCAGCTTCTAAAAAATTGTATGTACTTAGTATATAATGAATACTCACAAATAACGTACAAGTAACTTTTGGAGTCGGTGTCGTATTTGTTGCTGTACATTACCTACCTACCTTTTTTTTTTCTTTAACGTCGGGAAATGCTCTGTCGAGGCATCCCGCGGGGGAGTGGGTCTCCCCACGCGGGTATGTGGGACTCGCTGCGCCCGACAGCTGGTAAATGGACGCAGCTCTACCCACTAAAACCCGGCGAGTGCCACCAATGCCGCCTTTGGTGAGGTGTCCCGGATCTAGAAAAACAAACAAGACACCTCGACGGCTAGTCAGTCCCACAAGGGACCGACGCCACCTCCACAGAGGGGTTGTCCCGCATCACAGAACAACCCCTCCCAACAGAGGGACAGTACAATGGGGTGAGGTTCCCATCCTCACTCCTTGCCCCCTGCTCTTCTGTCCGCTCTTCTTATAAGAGGGGTACAAAGAGCCCCCTCGGCCCAATTAGCTTCGCCCAAGGTGCACCGCTCACCCTAGGTTACTGAGCCCCACCGCCACGACAAGGCCTGAACCATAGTGGGGATTACCTACCTACCTACCTTGGCTGACACCGACTCCAAAAGTAACTATAATGACGTGGTAAACGCAAAGTTTGTACATTAGTAGAAGATTAAGTCGATTATATGTTGTAAGCACAAACATTAAAGAAACTGTTATTTTATTACTTTTTAGTTTAGTATTTTTGAAGTCGGTTTAAAATTTTTGTAAAATGTTTTTTATCATAGCAACTCTAGCCCCGGGGAAATTATATTAATTATTTCCATTTCTAAAGCTAAGAAATTATACAATCTACTGAACTTTGTATAGTTTTGATCTTTTAACTAATGGAAACTGAGTTTAAGTTTAAACTTTAATTATACGTTTTGTAGATTTTGGATATTGTTGTTGTTTAAGTTTAAGTACTTATATTATTGTAAGCTAAAATAAAAAATAAAAAATAAATTTTATAATAATATAAAGCTTTAAATTTCTGAGACTTGCGATGCGACGTTCACTCTATCTCACTCTCTCTCTCTCGATCTTTCTCACTCGCTTGCTCCCTACTCTCACTCTATGGCTATGTGCTTCATGCTACGTTCGCCCTTTCTCACTCTCTCTCTATCGGTCTCAATCACTCTCCCTCTTCTTGGAAAAAAACGTTGCACATTTTCGTGACGTTTCATCCGGAAACATTTTACACTCATGCGCGCAAAGAAGTTTAAAAATAATAATAATTAATAATTGTTGTAACATTTTTTTACCGGTGGGAGGGATGCGCGTATGAGGTATGCGATTACCTGCATGGTAGCGCGGCACAGTGTCTTGGTTATACTCCCCGCTGTGTGTAGAGCAAGACAGGTAATATAATATAATATCTATGGACGCTTTCACACCATGTCAATCTGGTTCCGTGGTAAGTTCTCGAGGAACTTGTGTTACGGGTACCAGGCAACGGAAATATATTAAATACTTTTATAATAGTATAAAAGTATTAAATATATTTCCGTTAAAATATAAAAACATATATTTAAGATTTTTATTATATATAATACACATATTTAATACACATCCATGACCCAGGAACACGGAAAATATTTTTGTTCCCTGGAGGGATTCGAACCCGCAACCTCCGGGCTTGAGCGCCAACGCGCTTACCACTGAGCCACAGAGGCAGGTAGTGTAATTACTGGCACAGAGACTATGTTGTTAAATTAGTCATCTAGTAAAGTATTATACGAATGTATATTTTTAACTATGAGCTATTTATTTATGACTTGGGGTACTAGTGGGTTTCCAGTAATGGCTGTTATCTTCATTATCATCATCATCAGCCTCTATCCGTCCACTGCTGAACATAGGTCTCCCTCAAAGAACGCCAAGACGACCATCGCCACTCTAACACGGACCGTTCACTGCACGTATGTTGTATTCCCACCTGGTTAATGGCTGACCTACACTTCGTCTACCCTCATGACTTTTATAGTATAATATATTATATATTCCTCTTATACTAACCATACATGACGGGTACAAGCCTTCCACTTTCCAATTTATCCAATATCAAATTCCAGACCCATCAATAAAGGTCGGAATTGACAGGACCCACGTGATCTACGGTCTGTGGACCTTCCATTATTCTAAACCTTTAAACTTGACAACATCATTTGTTGTCCCAATAATTATGTCAAACTGAGAAGGTTTTGAGGGTATTAGAAGTAACATAGGATACTTTTTATGAAAAAAAAAACTAAAACCTTATCCTGCGCAGACTAAGTCGCGAGCACCAGCTAATTTCTTTATAATAGAACATTAGAAACAATTTTACTAACCCAAACATAATCAATGATAGCATTTGATGTAATGTTTTAAATTTGTTTTTTTTTTATATGAAAACGACAGACTTTCAAAAATAAAAGAAAAGTAGGTGTCCTAATTAATATTAATATGTATGTGAAACTACAGCTTGGCAAAAAAGAGTATGACGTGGTGACAGGTGGAACTAAATATTTTACTAAATGGAAACCTATGATGTTGACAATACTTGGCCGACAAATACTAGATTTTAAGTAAAGCTTAGTGTTTCACATTTATTTTTAACGATTTGATTAAATTATATTACTGATTTTCCATATTATGATGGAACGTAAGTGAAAGTGGCGCCCTCATTTTTTCCATACTCTTTTTTGCCAAGCTGTACGTTGTGTACGATTATGTTTTATAATAACATATCTTTTGTTGTGGACAATAAAATATTTTTCTTTCTTTCTTTCTTTCTTTCTAATTTTACATCTACTTCCTTAAAATATTCATCTATTGTATCTTAGTAAATCAAACTAATCTCTACAATAGAAAATTGTAGAAAGTTCTAGAATCAATTAAGTTTCTCATTCCATGCTAGAGTCATGAGTAACTCTAATGCACTTCTTACACTTAATCGCGGACTTGGCACGGAACCAAACTAAGTATTTCGGTATTTTCCGTGTTTATACTATTACTAAATATTTATTTACCTTTCAAGCCATTAATATTATTACGATAATAAACTGCAAAGACAGATTTCGTATGGCAAAGGAAAGTTTCAGTGATACTAACCAAAGGTGGTAAAATGTAGCGTATTAGCGAAAAAAGTACAGTAAATAAACGTATAATCAAATTATGACTGAACTAACAGCGCCCCGCGGTTTCATTCCCATTCCCGTGGGAGTACAGGGATATATTATGGCCTATATGTTTTTTTTATAACATTCAAACGGTCGAAGCCTTTTGGCGACTATCGACGCCGATACACAACCGCACAACCAGAGATTATGCAGATGCGTTGCTCTCCTTTTCCCTATCTCCCCCATTGGGCCACCGAAAACTCACAAGCAGCAACAAACGCGACAGCATAGCTGTCACTTAACGCCTGTGTTATGTGAGCGAGAGATATCACCCCGGTCGTACCGGCCCAATTCGTCTGCAAAGCAGCATGGCACTACCTCTTACAAAATGTTATTCTGTTGTATGCTATGATGCTATTGTAAAGTATCATTAAAATCCATTCAGTAGTTTTTGCGTGAAGGAGTAACAAACATACATCCATACATTCTTACAAACCTTCGCGTTTATAATATTAGTAGGATATAATATATTTGTTTATTTTTATTAGATTAGATTAGTCTTACTAATATTAAAAATGCAAAAGCTTGGATGTTTGTTGTTCAATCACGATAAAACTGCAGAACGGATTTTGATGAACGCATGTTGTACCATAATGTATACTTACATAACATAGGCTTCATTTTATCCCGAATAATTCAAAATTTCAACAGGAATTACATTTGCCTTATTATTAGTAGTAATTCATAAGTACCTCATTAAAATGTTAAAAACGACATCATTGTCAAACGAAAAAATTGTATGTACTAGCCGAACACAAGTCTTTAGATATAGAGATGTATTACTAACACACGTTTGCATTTTATTATAATACTAGCTGTTGCCTGCAGCTTCGCCCGCGTTACTGAACTCCTATATGTTACAGCGTGATGTTATATAGCCTATAGCCTTCCTCGATAAATAGGCTGTCTAACACTGAAAGAATTTTTCAAATCGGACCAGTAGTTCCTGAGATTAGCGCGTTCAAACAAACAAACAAATTCTTCAGCTTTATAATATTAGTATAGATTAGTAAGGATAAACACTACTTAATTGTTTCTTTTTTATTTCATTCTAGCAAGGGAATACATAAGATACTCTTTTGAACTCCACGCGGGCGAAGCCGCAGGCCAATATGTATGAAAACGGTTTAACGCCTATTTAATATTCCTCGACATCAGGCGAGGGGGTTACAAGCATACAATATGTTTACTGAATCTGAATACTCGAGACAAGAGACAGTCTCGCCAACAAGGCATTCGAATGCCGAAATATTGAGATCCATCTACGCTACGTAAAATAAAGTCAACATGCTGACATTTTAAATATCTTAAATTATATATTTTAAATGTTTATCTATACATCTATACAGATAAATAAAATTTGTCTGTTTGTAATATTAAAATAACCGCTTTTACAATTTTTGTATGTATGTCTGTTCGTCTGTCTGTCTGTCGTTCTGTTGGTCTGTCTGTTTGTTTCAGCTAATCTCTAAAACGGCTGGGCCGATTTTGACAGGATTTTCACTGGCAGACAGCTGATATTAGAAGGAGTAACTTTGGCTATAAAAATAATAATCATCAATCCGAACACGGCTGTAAATCTAAGTTAACGCTGGCGAAGCTGCGGGCAACAGCTAGTAGTAAAAATAAAAATAAGGACGCTAATGGTCTAGTAGGTAATTGCTTATGCTATGAAGGGAGAGGTCCAGGTTCTAAAAATGGGAAACATCTTAGGGTTTCCTCATGACGCCTGTTGAGATTAAAAGTCTGACGGTCTGAACTGTGAAGTTCACCTCCCCGGATTGGACCAGCGCATGGGTGAACTATGGTTTTTTTTTCGGATGGATCTATGCTAACGGCCCGAAGGCCCTAATGCTTCATCGGATTAGTGTGAGCCCATTCGGCTCACGTTTGGTTTGCAAAAGTGGGGGGTTGCCCCCCGCCAACCGTGAAGACCACACGGCCTCCTGGCGTCGGGTTGGGAACTATGGCTCTTCTCCTCACCTGATATCGAGGAGGACAAGTGCCCAGCAGTGGGACATATAAGATCAGTTATGATACTGATATTAACTATGTTAATTTAAAATATTTAAATCTCATCAGACATTCAGGTATGGTGGGGGGAGGACCTGGCGCGGCAGCCGTATGGTAAAAGCCTAACGGTGTCCTCGAGCGGTGGATACACCGTAAGCGCAAACCTCTCACAGTCTGACACAGGTGCTCATCGGGCATGG
Organism: Helleia helle; assembly: GCA_963853865.1. Taxonomy (NCBI): domain Eukaryota; kingdom Metazoa; phylum Arthropoda; class Insecta; order Lepidoptera; family Lycaenidae; genus Helleia; species Helleia helle. Next base: position 7,169,319 of record OY971436.1, read on the forward strand.
TTGCTTTGGTGAGTGTGCCGGACGGCCCACAGGGAGCCGGTGACTGCGTGTCACAATGTGGCGCGGCTGCGGCTGCGTCGCGGTCTGACGCCAGTTATCGGAGGGGACTTGTCTCTGCCGAGCGAGTCCTAGACGGCGATGTTCTCCTTATACGAAGCAGTAATATCCCAATATCCCAGAAGGAGGCCGACGAGCGGGTGAGAGAGGAGGCCGCCGACGAAAAAAAAAAAAAAAGGTCCAGGAGCCTTACCCGAGATCCTGGCTATACATGAGTAGCAGCGGTGGGAACGAGTGGTGGGCCTACCCTTACCCGAGGTAAACCTGGATCATGCGAAAGCATTAACCTGCGATATCAACAAAGACGTATAAGTACGGTCTCGTTTATTTCATAGGTATAGCCTGACCAGAAATATATAAGCCCTGCGTGGTGTCGCCACTGTATAATTTTACGTCAACACATAGTATCGTCCATACACAAATTAGTTCCGAAATTTTCCGCAATATGGCGAGGGTTTTTATGTTTCTAGACAGGTTATAGATATAAACATAATATTCATATTATTAGTGCTAATATAATTCTAATCCGTGTACAGTGGATAGAAACAGTTTCCAATATGAACATTGCGTTTGGTTTCTGTATATACTATTTGGCATGTTTCCAACGTTCGGATGGACAGACATACACATTACACATCTAAACAAACATTAATGATATATTGAATGCAACTTCTTTTATTGTAATTGTTCATATCGACGTCATTTTATTTATTTTAATAAGGCTATTTAATACTGTAGCATAAACAAATTTTAATAAAAAAATACGTAAATAAAAATTGTTTTTAAAATTCCGGCTAAAACGCTCCAAGCTGTCATGTGACCATGATTACGACAAGAAATTATGAATGAACTATTAAAAAATATGAGTGAACTATAAAAAAATATGAATGATCTATTAAAACTGTTTTTGAACTAGGTACTAAAACCAAAACAAATATGAATGAACTATTAAAATATATGAATGAACTAATAACAGTTCAAAACGGGATATTTACGGTAAATATCACACAACAGTTTTAATAGAATCGTGAATAAGATATTTCCAGACAATACATTATACCAAAACATTAAGTTATGTGAAATGAAATTCAAACAGTTAATACGTTCCCTACCCTTTTGCAATTTGCATCATGTGGTAGGCAAGCTGATTACCGTCACTCATGCTGTGATCAAGTAATTAGTAATTACCCCGTTTAGCGTGTCAGGCCAATTTATACTAACATTAGTTAGTGAAGCTATTTGAGTGGTAGGAGGTATAAGAAACCCTTTCTTTTTTTGTTATTGCAGGGAAATGCTTTTTACGGATGTAGCCAGGATCTTGGGTAGATCCTGACCCTATGTGGGACTCGCACCATGGGAGTGCCCTACCCGTAAACTGAAATCACTGCGAGCGCCTTCAGCCGCATTTTGAGGGTCTCGGGTCTGTAGGCAACAGGATCACCTCAGCGATAGGCTCGCCCCGGCGAAGGCCAGACTACTCTTCTTAAGGTTGAACTAGTCGACGGCGCGAACTCTAACAAAATTATTGCTATCTCACCTGACATAGTGCGCGATCATGCGTGCTAGAATGAAATGCACAATGATTCATTCTGCAAATGTCCTTTTAGCAAAACAGTTATTATAGAAAAACTAATAGGTGTATATTTTCAAAATAAATTTATTTTATCTTTTGAATAACTAAACTATATCTGTATGGGCTTTGTTTTTGAGCTTTCGTGCTCGGCTTTTGGAATACGAAAGTTTAGAAGCTTGTATTTTTTAAATGTATAATTTTTTTACGATTTTGGGTACATACACACATAGATAATGACGAGATCAATTTATATTATACTTAGTTTTTCATGGTCAACGTCAAACATTGTAGTAATTACTGTTCTGCGTTTGTATGGAAAGATGAGTGACTTGTGTAACCTTAAGGGGAGACTGCCCGGCTGTTTGAGTAGTCCCCGCGACGTCGTGAAACCATCGCCGTCCAGGTATGGGCAAGTCGGGTTATTGGTAGATATTTGTTTTGTTCTTTTTCTATTAACGGAGCATATTATGTGACTCTTATATGTCCCTGTTAGGATCCTCGAAATCATTAGGAGAGCATTAAGATGTAAGAGGTAGTGCCATTGCTGCATTGCAGCCGGATTGGGCCAGCACGACCGGCGTCAAGAGACAGCTATGCTGTCGCTTTTTGTGTGTTTTATGAGTTTCCGGTGGCCCATTTGGAGGTATAGGGAAAAGGAGGAAAACGTTCGATATATTCAACCCTTGAGCAAAATACGTTGATTTTAGAATAAAAAAAATTCATGATTGCTCTAGACCGAACGCTTTCACTTTGAATTCACCTATACCGTATACGGTATATACCCCTGAATCTGGCAATTAAGGGCTGTGATTTCAATTCCTCCATGGTATAAATAAAAACGTTTGTGACATACTCACATACAGCTTGGCAAAAATGAGTATGGAAAAAATGAGGGCGCCACTTTCACTTAGGTCTCATCATAATATGGAAAATCAGCAAGATAATATAATCAAATCGTTAAAAATAAATGTGAAACACTAAGCTTTACTCAAAATATAGTATTTGTCGGCCAAGTATTGTCAACATCATAGGTTTCCATTTAGTAAAATATTTAGTTTCACCTGTCACCACGTCATACTCTTTTTTGCCAAGCTGTCCACGTTAAAAGAAAAAAAAAACATATAACTACAGCTCTGCTATGAGGTTGATATATATATATATATATATATATATATATATATATATATATATATATATAGCGCACTGGCGCCTCTTTCCGCAGAAGAGCGCGGCGGCGACAGGAGGTCGTACCGTGAGAGGACTTTGCACTGTGTATCGGGGGATCCACCGCGCGCGCGTTAGGTCCGTGTTATAAGGCACCCTTATGTGTTCAGGGTGCCTTAAGGTAGGAGGAGGGGACGGCACCACCCTGCCTCCAGAGGAGAGTGCCTCTAGGCACACCGTCGCTGGTGCGGACGACCATAGTTTCCGCATGACGAGGAGAACACCGCCGTGTTTTAGTGGGTGTAGAGCTGCGTCCACCTTACCATCTCTCGGGCGCAACGAGTCCCACATACCCGCCGGGGGAATCTCCCTCCCCAGCGGGATGTCTAAGAGCATCTCCAGAGAGAGAAATAAAAAAATAAAAAAAACGGAGTTGACAGGCGGTTGCGCCGCCGCGCCGTGAGGGACCTGTGCCGAGCTATAAGGCACCCTTTTATGTTCAGCGTGTCTTAAGCGGAGAAGGAGGAGGAGATACCACCCCCCGCCTCCAGAGAAGAGTGCCGTGGGCACACCGTTGTGGCAAAAAAACGCATATGAACATTTCTTTATATTTAACAACAAACTAACACACAAACTACTCCAAATCTTTAAAAAATTACAACTAACTTACCGTAGTTAACATAATTATGTTACACCGAAACTTACTTAAGCACGTTACCCAAAACTCGGCAACTTATGACTGCTGCCGTGTAACAGAATTAGCGCGGTGGAGTTGTAACTTGTATTGCAGACCTTTTTTTCGCAGGGAAATCTTTATGGATGCACTGGCTGCATCCATAAAGAAACCCATCTTTGGGTAGAACCTGACCCAATGTGGGACTAGGACCTGGGAGTGCTCACTTTGGGTCAGACCCCACAGAGAGATTCTCCCAAGATAATACATAACAATTTTTAGAAGTCTCAGATTTTTCAATCTATAGGTATTAAGGACCCATACTGAAGTTTTCCGAAAATTTTTATAGTTGGGATTCCACCTAAGTTTCCATAATCAACTCAAATGCTTCTTCAAATAAATTGTCCCAGACCTTAACTAAATTAACAAGGGATGCCGAGTTACTCAATGTGTGAGTTTTAAAAGCTTCTTCCGAACAAACGTGTTTACTTCAACAATAAAGATCTCTCCACTCTTCGTTGACACTGTGGGGTTGTTTTGTTATAATTTTAAAGACACATTTCTTGTTCAAGATGTTTGTGTGTGAACCCATGAAGGGTAAGAACTTTATATGTATTTTATTAAAGCTTTCGTCGTTGTCTTATATATAAAGATATTATTTTTATTTTTATTATTTAACTTTACATATTAAAAGCATATAATATCCGTACCTCTACCATGAGTCTTTGTTACAAGCGTAAATGACATAACTATGGTAGTTACGTAAAACGCAACACGAATAAAAACTAAGGTATTGTATAGTTTTCTATTCGTGTTGCGATTTTACGTTAACGTTACGTTACGTATATAAGTAGTTAACGTAAAATGCAACCCGAATAGAAAACTAAGGTATGATATAGTTTTCTATTCGTGTTGCGTTTTACGTAACTACTATAGCTATGTCATTTTCGCTTGTCACAAAACTCATGGTAGAGATACAGGTATACGTAACATTCGATAGGGTCTTTCTGAAACAAAATTTAAATATATTTTTGGTGCTGTTTATCGGATAATATAAGGTACAAGAGTGGAGGCCGCGTTGGGTAGACGAAGTATTGGTCGATGATCAACCAGGTTTGAAGACGATCACCGTACAGTGGGCGGTCCGTGTTTGATACGAGTGGCAAGGGATCGGTCGTCTTGGCGTTCATTCAAACCTATATTCAGCAGTGGATGTATAAAGGCTGATGATAATGATGATGATCACGATGATGATGGTGGTGATGGTGATGGTGATGATGATGTTTGATGATGATAATGATGATGTTATTTGGTGACATTGAGGATTACGATGCTCATTAACTGTTTATCTTAATCTTCTTTATAAGAAGAAATAATTATAATGTTTGTACAGTTTCATACGTTGCAAAAGATATTTTAACTATCTCACCCTTACCACCGTTACCTTCCCACTTTAAGTTCGTCAAACTCGTGTTATGTAAACAACGTACCTACGAACGTAGGTATTACATACACATCCATGACCAACAAAGACATTCATTAAAAAATCTTCTTAATCTGATTCGAATCCTTAACCTCTACATTTCAGCCATTTGATATATATATACAAGAGTATATACAAGAATGGATACTGGAGTTTTTTATATATCGAGCTCTAATTAACAGACGGACAACATACGGTTGTCCGGTTATTATATAATGCTCTCCATCCTGCTTATTAAGACATACGTAAACAAGAAGGTCCTAGAAAGAACATAATATTATCTATAAAATCAGCATTGGAATAAAAAAGTAAAATTACAAAGAAGAAAAAATATTTTTTACGAAAAATAGATTTTTTTACATTCCAAAGGTAGTGGATAATTTACAGCCATGGTTAAGGGAGGGCAACGTAGTGACCCCACCATGGTTCAGTCCTTGTCGTGGCGGTGGGGCTCAGTAACCTAGGGTGAGCCGCTGCACCTTGGGCAAAGCGAATTGGGCCGAGGGGGCTCTTTGTACCCCTCTTATAAGAAGAGGGGATAAAATAGCAGGGGCAAGGGGTTAGGAAAGAAAAAAAAAAGTAGTCAGCGTTTACATAACTATTTACATAAATTAGTTTACCTGTACTCATTCACGTGTTGCCTATCCTGAGACATAAGATGTTAAGTCTCTGTGCCAGTAATTACACTGCATGTCTTGCCCTCCTCTCCGAAACACGGCACAGCTGTTTTACGGGAGAAACAATCTAGATGGTGGTACCCATGCAGACGGGAGCGCGACACAGCGCACCCCTTCCACCGATGAATTACAATGCCTCAAATAAACCACCAGTTGATTTCTCTGATGGTATCATTACTCAATGAAATGTGAACATGACAACTCTGTTTAAACATAAATCAAATATGAACACGACGTAACTCAAATGACCCGGTCCTATATGAGCATGTTCCTTCGGTCAGTAAAAAGATATTTATGGGTCATTAGTGAACTGGTAGCCGCAGCTTATTATAAATCAAACCGCTGTTCCATATGGCTTTTACCCGCGACTTTACGTATATATATAAATATATAAACGACGACCTCTGTGGCTCAATGGTTAGCGCATTTACGCTCAAGTCAGAGATAGCGGGTTCGAATACCGCCAGGGAACAAAAAAGTTTACTGTGTTCCTGGGTCATCGATGTGTATTTATATATTATAATAAAAATCATAAATATATGTATAGTATAAAAGTATTAAATATATTTCCGTTGTCTGGTGTCTTCTGGTGGTTCTGGTCTTGTGTTACGGGTGTAACACAAGTTCTTCGAGAACTTACCACAGGACCAGAGTGACGTGGTGTAAAAGCGTTCATAGATATTATTATTATTATTATTCGTATGTTAGTTGTTATTGAACTCCTCGTAGACGATCTCCATCAGTGACTGGTCCGTGTTTGAGTAGCGAGGGATCAGTCGTCTTGCAATTCATTGAGGGAGGCCTATGTTCAGCAATGAACGGATAGGGGCTGATGATGATGATTATGATGATAATAATGATAATGATTATGGTTATGATGATGATGATGATGATGATGATTCAAGTGGATTTGAGAATGGTTTATATTAACAATTAGGTCTCTACACAATGTTTTGTAGAACTTCTGTTGGTCCGATAGTTTATTGTATATCAAATTGAGTTTGTGATATTAATTTGTGATGTGCACTTGGATAGGTAAACCTGCCAATAGGTACCACCAACCTGCTTATTTCAGTGAAACAGCTCAGCTGTATCCCAAAGAGGATAGGACAGATAGTACTGTGGGATAGAATGGTGAATGCCCCAAAGGGAGATCTCCGACTGAGCGAGATGGTATGCTCGGTCAAGCCTTTCGGATTGAATTGAATTTGCTTAATGGCCAACAGGCCGAAAAGTCCTTTTCAAAAAAAAACTTGCGAGTAAAATCTAATCGATTGCTGTGACGGCAATCTCTGTCAAATTTTGACAGAGCCTTTTGCATCTGAAATCTGTGTTAAAATATTTAAAATTTCATTACAGATTATTGTTCTAAAAATACAAAAACTCAGTTTTACAGAATCATTACTTTTAACCCCATATTTATGGCTAAGGTCAAACCCCCCCAGTAACTCGAGTGTAGTTGGTCCACCTGCATCCAAATAATCTCATGCATAAAGTAACAGCACGGAGTACTGTACCTCTACCATGAGTTTTGTTACAAGCGCACATGACATAGCTATAGTAGTTACGTAAAACGCAACACGAATAGAAAACTATATCACACCTTAGTTTTCTATTCGTGTTGCGTTTTTACGCTATTTACTTATATACGTAACGTAACATTAACGTAAAAACGCAACACGAATAGAAAACTATATCATACCTTAGTTTTCTATTCATGTTGCGTTTTTACGCTAATTACTTATATACGTAACGTAACGTTAACGTAAAAACGCAACACGAATATAAAACTATATCATACCTTAGTTTTCTATTCGTGTTGCGTTTTACGTAACTACCATAGTTATGTCATTTACGCTTGTAACAAAACTCATGGTAGGAGTACTGAGTTGACAAGTGAAATACTACAAAATGTTAGCTACATTTTCTATCAAAAATCCAAAATAACAACAATACGGTACAAGTTGCGTCTGATTTCTCAATTTAACAAAATCCTAATAATATTATAAACGCGAAAGTTTGTATGGATGTGTGTTTGTTACTCTTTCACGCAAAAAATTTTGAATTGATTTTAATGAAACTTTACAATAACATAGCTTATACATCAGAATAAGATATAGGCTATTAGTTATCCCTGTACTGTCCGGGAATGGGAAGTACGTGGGTGAAACCGCTGGGCGCTGCTAGTATAACTATATATTTACCGGAGAGGAACTTGGTCATAAAGATATATTGCTAGCTTCATCTTTGTCATACTCACAGGGACAAAGCGGTTGGGTCCTTCCTTCAACAATATCTGTGTTGGTAACCCTATAATATGTGCTCACAAAAGCAGCTTCAAGAGAGGAATGGCGTCGTACTGTGGGGCGGGTCATTGAACTCACAGGCTATTAAAATACGCCCCACCATGGTTCAGACCTTGACGTGGCGGTGGGGCTCAGTAGCCTAGGGTGAGCCCAGCACCTTGGGCGAAGCTAATTGAGCCGAGGGGGCTCTTTGTGCTCCTCTTATAAGAAGAGGGGACAAAAGAGCAGGGGGCAAGGGGTGAGGATGGGAACCTCACTCCATTGTACTGTCCCGACGTTGGGAGGGGTTGTTCTGTGTGGCGGGAGAACCTCTCTGTGGAGATGGCGTCGGTCCCTTGCGGGACTGACTAGCCGTCGAGGTGCCCTGTTAGCTTAACAGATCCGGGGCACCTCACCGGGGCGGCATTGGTGGCACTCGCCGAGTTTTAGTGGGTAGAGCTGCGTCCATTTACCACCTTTCGGGCGCAGTGAGTCCCATATACCGGCGGGATGCATCAGATCATTTCCCGGCGTAATAGGAAAAAAAAAAAGACTATTAAAATACGTGTATAATTTCCTAATGTTTACTCAAATTTCACACCTACCATAACCATGGTTGCTATAAAGTATTCGAAAAGTCGGGAGTTTTTCATCATCTAATATATAAAATTTCCATGTCACAATGTTAGTTACCGTACTCCTCCGAAACGGCTTTACCGATTTTTACTAAATTTTATATGCGTATTCAGTAGGTCTGAGAATCGGCTACTATCTATTTTTCATACCCCTAAGTGATAAGGGTGGTCAACCCCTCAAAATTTAAAAGTTAACGCGGGCGAAGCTGCGGGCAACAGCTAGTAATATATAATTCTCGAAGATTCTAAACCGAAATAAATTCGAGACCCAGCTCACCATCATCAGAGGCTTATGATATGAAGACGTTAATACTATTTTAGGTTTTACAACCATTAAGTGCTTTCAGATTACCTGAGACGTAATATTTGAAAGTCTGCCAACTACCAGCGTGTAAGTGAACATTATAGTAAATAGTTCTATTTGATAGTTAATTTTACAGACTTCATCACCATTACGTATAAGGATTAGTGCGTTGCGTTGCGTCGTCGCAACGGAACAACGCATTATATGCCACATCTGCGTAGCGTTAACGCACGACGCCACGACGCAAAATGCACGCCGTCGCAGCTGCGTCTTAGTTCAGCCTTCGCAATGGATAAATACAAACGTGTTCTTTTGTTGCTTTTATTACGCCACCGCCGAAATAAACATAGAAACCATAGAAGATTCTGCAGCGCAGAATAGTATACCGAAGACCTAGGTATCATAGACCTAGGTTCTAGATCCTATGACGGCTGTCAACAATAATTGCCCACTGGATTTTTGTATTTTGTGAATATTTCCAGATAGACAAAACGATTTTGTTTTAAAAACATTTTTTACAAGCTACAATGATATAAGTATGCCTATCTTATTCAAAACTTTGTACAGTATTTCATAATTAACACTAGGGATGTTACGGAGCTACGACTTCGATTCCTAAAATGTGGAGTTTAATATACTAGTCACGTGGGCCACTAACGTGACCAGAATTTTCCGTTGAATGACCGTTTTTCGGTAACCTATCCCGTTGTCTTTTGTTAATTATTCAATTTGTTTATTATTTAACTAAAAAAGGTCTTTCACTTTTAATAAGCAATTTAATCATATTAAGGTTACACAAGTCGCTCATCTTTCCATACAAACGCAGAACAGTAATTACTACAATGTTTGACGTTGACCATGAAAAACTAAGTATAATATAAATTGATCTCGTCGTTATCTATGTCTGTATGTACCCAAAATCGTGAAAAAAATATACATTCAAAAAATACAAGCTTCTATACTTTTATATTTCAATATTGATTTTAGCCCAACTTTGGGCGAAAATAAATAGTATACGGATCACAAAAGCTCAAAAATAAAACACGAACAGACATAGTTTAGTTATTCAAAATATGAAATAAATTTATTTAAGAAATATACACTTAATAGTTTTTCAATAATTACTGTTTTGCTAAAAGGACATTTTAGGAATGAATTATTGTGCATTTTATTCTAGCACTTGTTCGCGCTATGTCAGGTGAGATAGAATTAATTTAGTTGGAGTTCGCGCCGTCGACTTGTTCAACCTTAAACCTTCTCTTAGCAGATCTCTCATCTGTCTTTGCCTCTGGCTCCTGTTCCGATAACTCAAATTAAAAAACTCTAACTCCGCCTTCGGTTTCGATATACCTACTTCCGTAACATCCCTAGTTGAAATCCCTAGGTTTTTAATAATCTTAGTAATCACTTGTAAGAGGTAGTGCCATGCTACTTTGCAGCCGAACGCGCGTGGAGAAAGTGTGAGTGTTTGTAGGAGCCTTTACGTTCCTCATATAGTGTCGGGACGCAAATATGATTCCAGTGTGTATGGATAAAACCACGACCGGACATTTATAGTTCCGCGGGCATTCAGAAGAATGTGACCACCCATGGTTCAAGACTCGTCGTGGCGGTGAGGCTCAGTAGCCTAAGGTGAACCCAGCACCTTGGGCGAAACAAATTGAGCCGAGGGAGCTGCTCTTTGTACCCCTCTGATAAGAAGAGGGGACAAAAAACAGGGGGATAAGAGGCGAGGATATGATCCCCACTCCATTGTACTGTTCCGACGTTGGGAAGGGTTGTTCTGTGGTGCAGGACGATCCCTCTGTGGAGGTAGCGTTGGTCGGACGGATTGACTGCCCGTCGAGGTGCCCTGTTTACTCAACAGATCCGGGGGACCTCACCAAAGGCGGCATTAGTGGCACTCGCCGGGCTTTAGTGGGTAGCCACCTTTCGAGCGCAGCGAGTCCCACATACACGCATGGGGAGACCCACTCCCTCAGAGCATTTCCCGGCGTAAAACAAAAAAAAAGATAGGCAACATGAATGAGTTGGCTTTGGAGGAGTTGCTCCTCTGCCCATTTGCCTATACAACTCTCATAAAAAAGTCTACGCAAAATCACCTACGAGTACGTCATAATTGAAACATCCAAACATCCAAACACACAAATGTCGGAAACGTCAGGTATGTTTCCACAAATGCTTTTAAGATAAAACTATGAATATACCTTCGCTATTATTTTTAGCACGGCATACGGGTTTGTATCCGCGATCCCTCAATGTCAAATGTCAAAATGATAAGGGTAGTTTTATTGTTAGTTTTTCATGGTCACGTCAAAATTGCAAATCAATTTTACTGTACCAAATAATGTCATACCTATACAATTAATATAAAACCTCCTCTACTAGTTATAAGCGTATATTTTTTGAAGTGAAACTTCTTTGTGCGCTTGAGGGTAAAATTTTTACGGATGCAACATCACGAAAATGTGCAACGTTTTTGTCCAAGAAAAGGGAGAGAGTGATTGAGAGAGAGTGAGAAAGGGTGAAAGTAGCATGAAGCACATAGCCATGGAGTAAAAGAGTAGGGAGCAAGCGAGTGAGAAAGATTGAGAGAGAGAGTAAGATAGAGCGAACAACGCATCGCAAGACTCGGAAATTTAAAGCTTTATAGTATAGGATACGGATATAAGACGACCTTCACCGAGATGTTTATTTGATGAAACGTATTTTATATTTAATTTAATATGTCAATAAATATATTGCATATGGGTCGCCTTTTTTTTTAGTCCAGGGTATGTTTAATTAATAAATAAAAAAAATTAAACATTTCACCGGTTTAATTATTAGATAAATTCTATACCAATCGAAATTATGGAGCCCATAGAATATGTAAAAACGTTAGGTTGCCTATTCTTTTCCTGTCCGGTATAGATTTACCTGTTTATACTTGGCTACCCGATAGTTGAGACCGCAAAAGAATAGGCAACCTAACGTTTGCATATTCTATGGGCTTCATACTTTCGATTGGTATAGAATTTATCTAATAATCAAATCGGTGAATTAATGTTTAATTTATTTTTATTTTTATTATTAATTAAACATACCCTGGACTAAAATTTGTTAGGCTGGGTTGCAATATATTTAATGACATATTAAATTAAATATAAAATAAGTTTCATAAAATAAACATCTCGGTGAAGGTCGTTTTATATCCCGGATCTTAGCCTAGTAGATTAGTATAAATATTTAAAACGAGATTTTAAAAATTAGTTTGACAAACAACTTTCACTTCTGACATGTGTACAAAGGTACGCACGCACTTTTATTTGCAATACAATGAGACAGTTTATTAATATATTTGTGATTTTTTCAATTTTGAGACGGGAACCACGCCATAATGAAACTTAATTGGATAGCACTGTCATTATCAACCCGTTATTTCCTCTGAACACGGGCCTCTTTCAGCGAACGCCAAAACGGCCGTTCCAGCCATTCATTATATGAACGTGGTCTCCACTTTAGAACTCCATTGGCCCACCGGCTATTGGTGCGTCGGTGTTTTAGAAGCGAATCTATACGGACGTTCGGGCTGCGTTAGATTAAACGCGCGACGCGCACGCGCCAAATTTAACGTTTAGTTTCTACGTTTTATAGTATAAATCTTCGCTTCTTTTGGTACCTATCAAATTATCTATCACGATTCGAACCCGCACTCACTAATTACCACCACTACAAACCTATTGGCTAGTGCGTTATCAAACTGTTTGAGTTCAACGATTCCAACAGAAAGTGTTAATACAGAGTCAACATCGTCTGTCAACACGACATGTTTGCTGACAATTCAACACAGTATTTACATTTGAAGGGGAGTCGTAGGTGTGGCGATGGATTCAATTTATTATTTGCTTTATTTTAACCGTTACAGTCAGTGTCGTACGAGCTGATAATCATCGTATAACTACAGCATATCATATCAGAGGGAACAAAAATTTCGCATCTCATTGCTAAAATATAACATTATTATATAGGGTTTAGGTTTGATATTTATCAAGCCTAAGCCCCATATAAGAGATCCCCGAGATCAAAATTCAAAAGTACAAATTCCAAAACCCAAAATCCAAAATCATAATCTTAAACCCAAAATCTCAAATCCAAAATCCAACACAAAATGTTCAACAATAAATATTTCTGAGCAACCATAAAACTTCTTAAGCGTGTTCACTCAGTGGAATGCAATTCTATGATTATAATATCTCAAAGTAGTCATTTTGTGCCAAACACACTTATATAAAGACTAGCTGTTGCCCGCGACTTCGTTTGCGCAGGATAAGATTTTAGTTTTTTTATAAAACGTATCCTATGTTACTTCTAATACCTCCAAGAATATGTGTACAAAGTTTCATGATGATCGGTTAAGTAGTTTTCGCGTGAAAGCGTAACAAACAAATACGCTTTCACATATATAATATTAGTATAGATTATTCCCTTTCATTCCAATTAAAGAGAGTGTCGTGACGACGGTTGCTGTAAAATATGCAAAACGTCGTTTATGTAAAAAAAAATATGTAAAAATCTGATTAAACCACGATAAAATGTGTAAAAATTGTTTAAATAAAGAAATAAAATTCGCATAAGTGTTAGAAAAAAAAACTATTAACGAGAGTTGTATTGTTTATTGATCCCATCGAGCATATTATAACCAGATAGTAGTAGTAATGTGAGGCATAAAATTCCGAAACTGTTCAGTGATTTTTCACTGATGTAATATCAATTAAATGATCTGTATATACGTCCCATCGGCCAGTCATGCATCAATGGCCATCAGTCGGCCAATCAGAGCGCAGAAATTTGGCGGATTTTGTTTCCATATAAAACACATATTAACATTACCACTCTATTCTGGTTATATTATGATGATTAACCCCAACCATGTACTAAAGCGCAATACTGATGATGATAATGATTAATAACTAATGAAGAACTTAATACATGCGCCAACACGGTTACTAACTAAGTGAAAAGTTTTTCGTTGAAATAAAAAGCATTAATTTGAAGACAACGCACACTAAAGAGAATATATTTTACAGTATATTTTAATTATTTAAGCAATGTCCGTCCGTTAAATTCAAGAAAAAAACAGTTTTGTCTAGAAACTCCCGAAAGAAGAGAGGCTTTCGTAGAAACTAAGCGTTAAAAACGCTTAGTGCTTAGTGTAACGATAAGTAGGTATATCTGACGCTTAACACGAATAGAGTAGCCGAGCTGCGAACGGCCTGAACGTCCGTATTTTTTTTTATGTCAGTTGGATAGGCAAACTGGCAAACGTGCCACCTGATGGCACGTTTGCCAGTTGAAGTTACCTGGAACGAGCCCAGGCAACACATTTATGTGCTGCCTATCCTGAGACATAAGATGTTAAGTCTCGGTGCCAGTAATTACACTGCCTGTCTTGCCCTTCTCTCCGAAACACAGCAAAGCTGTTGGGAGAAACAAGCAAGATGGTGGTACCCATGCAGCCGGGAGCGCGGCACAGCGCTTCCCTCCCACCGGTATAGACTTCACTTCAACATGTTTGGCATCTTATCGGCAAAAATGGTTTGCCAAATCAATTTTTTTAGATATTTATCACTAATAACATTGTCACATGTCACATAATACACCCTAAATATATTGTGTAAAGGATGTGTTAATTGGTTACACGATAAGATGTACTTTACTTGATCATAAAAAATCCTGAAAACAGACTAAAATAAAACGAATAATTTCCTAATAAAATATGTAAGTTTGCACATCATTTTTATATGGAAATATTTTATTTTCAATACCACAGAGAACGTGCTATTTTCTTTAAATCTCAAGTCCTATATTTTTTTATTCAAATTTATCTCAAAACTTTACCGGTGGAAGGGAAGCGCTGTACCACGCTCCCGGCTGCATGGGTACCACCATCTTGCTCGTTTCTCCCGTGAAACAGCTTTGCTGTGTTTCGGAGAGAAGGGCAAGACCGGCAGTGAAATTACTGGCACCGAGACTTAACATCTTATGTCTCAGGATAGGCAGCACATAAATGTGTTGCCTGGGCTCGTTCCAGGTAAATTAGTTTATCTTCATGGGCGACGTTGACCACTTACCATCAGGTGGCACGTTTGCCAGTTTGCCTATCCAAATGAAATAAAAAAAAATGCTATCTAGAGTTTTCTTTCACAAGACGCCGCGATGCTCGCTAGCCCGCCAGTCCCGATGAATCGCCTATATTATTTAAATAGGATGTTGGTCAAACCACGGTCCACGGGCATGTAGCTAATATTACGAGTAAGATGTCACATCGTCACAATTACAAGTACCTACTCACTACACGAACAAACTTACAGAGACTTTAATAAAATGCCAGTATCCAATCTCACCGCTTTAACTAGGATAAATCTTGCTGAAGTGCTTCTGAAGCAAAGCCATTAATAAGAGCAAGACGGCAAAACATGCAGAGTGATAAAGGAGATAGAGATACATTATTAGATCTACCATCACGTTACGACTCGGGAGAAACACATAGGCAGGAGTGTATGTTCCTGCACTTGAAGCCGTTTAAAGTGTGGCCATCGAGCATATAACTGGCATAGATCGGTAATGTTATGTATTTTGTAAATTCTAATTCCGTCAAATTTGTGCTGCGACGCTGCACCGGTTCTGCACTTTGATTGGCCAACTAATGGCCATTGATGGATGACTGGCCGGTGGGACCTATATACAGGTCACTAGTTGGTTAAATTTCTATTACTTCAGTGACAAATAACTAACCAGTTCCGGAATTTTATGGCTCACATTACGACTTTACCCAGTTTTATTATGCTCGATGGGTGTGGTGGGTACCCCATGTAGGACGGAGGATTCCTTCTTGAAACTGTCCAGAAATAGCGTACTTTACACTTGAGTGGAATAATTCCAAAACCGATTACAGGAAATCCTTTCTTTTTTTGGCACATTCTTTTCCTTTATTATTTTCTTTCTTTACGCTCCGTGGACACATTTTAGCTAACCATTTATTGAACCTTAACCTAGTTTGAAAAAATAGGAAGATGTAAAACATCCATCTTAATATTAAAGTTATTAATAAATTATATAAAGATGAAATCATGGCATGGCAGCATCATTGCCGTCACGGTATTCAAATCGATTTCACTCCCAAGGCACGCCAATACACGTGAAAACTTTATTTTATTGTAAGTCTATAATATGTGCTACCCTACCGAACGTGCAGGGGAATCTAATTATTCACGTCGTTAAAATCTTCGTTTATTGTTCCCGATTTTGTTGTAAAAAGCGAAAAGGAACAAAAGAACGGAAGAAGCTTTACATTAAGCCCCGGAGGTCCATGTAAGCTCATAATAAAGAACTTTGGAGAAGCTTTTACCGGTGGGAGGATTGTGCAGCGCCCATCTGGTACCACTTTGTTTATTTCTTCCGAGAAACAAACTTGCTGTGTTTTTTTTTATGTTATAAAGAGGCAACCTACCAGTCGGAGCCTTATGGTGACTACCGACGCCCATAGACATCCGCACAACCAATATTTACTCAGATGCGTTAAAGTTTCCAAAAGTTATACAATTGCCCTCTTTTTCTCATTCTCCCCCAATGGACCACCGTAAAATCACAAACCGCATGAAACGCGATGACATAACTGTTACTTGACGCCGTTGTTATGTGAGCGAGAGGTGCCACCCCGGTCGTGCCGGCCCAATTCGGCTGAAAAGCAGCATGGCACTGCCAGGGAGGAGTTTGACATGTGTTATTACTGGCACACGTCTGGACTAGGTTTAAAGCAACACGCTTATGTCAATGGGCGACGTTCACATGTCCGTGAACTTAGCAGATCATTTTCCAGCAGATCACAAAATTACAAACAAATAGTTCTAGTGCGGTTGCTTAAAAAAATGACACTTCAAAAAACAACAAAATGATCTGCTAACTTCACGCATCTGGCAGATCATTTTGCACCAAATTGAAAAAATATGAGAGTTCTGTTTGCATGCAGCATAGTTCTATAGTTCTTGATACTTTTTACAAATAGTTCTGGCGCGGTTGCTTCAAAAAATGACACTTTAAAAAAACAACAAAATGATCTGCTAACTTCACGCATCTGGCAGATCATTTTGCTTTAAATCGAAAATAAATTAGAGTTCTGTCTGCATGCAGCATAGTTCTATAGTTCCTTATACTTTTTACAACAAATTTTGGCGTTTCCACCTCAAAACTGACATGAATATTGATGAACAACAACTTGTAACTTTTGTAAAACGTATGAGGAACTATAGAACTATGCTGCATGCAGACAGAACTCTAATTTATTTTCGATTTGGTGCAAAATGATCTGCCAGATGCGTGAAGTTAGCAGATCATTTTGTTGTTTTTTTAAAGTGTCATTTTTTGAAGCAACCGCGCCAGAACTATTTGTAAAAAGTATCAGGAACTATAGAACTATGCTGCATGCAAACAGAACTCTCGTTTTTTTTTTCAATTTGGTGCAAAATGATCTGCCAGACACGTGAACTTAGCAGATCATTTTGTAAAATATTCATGTAATTTTTGAGGTGAAAACGCCAAAAATTGCTGTAAAAAGTATGAGGAACTATAGAACTATGCTGCATGCAGACAGAACTCTAATTTATTTTCGATTTGGTGCAAAATGATCTGCCAAATGCGTGAAGTTAGCAGATCATTTTGTTGTTTTTTTAAAGTGTCATTTTTTGAAGCAACCGCGCCAGAACTATTTGTAAAAAGTATCAGGAACTATAGAACTATGCTGCATGCAAACAGAACTCTCGTTTTTTTTTTCAATTTGGTGCAAAATGATCTGCCAGACACGTGAACTTAGCAGATCATTTTGTAAAATATTCATGTAATTTTTGAGGTGAAAACGCCAAAAATTGCTGTAAAAAGTATGAGGAACTATAGAACTATGCTGCATGCAGACAGAAATCTAATTTATTTTCGATTTGGTGCAAAATGATCTGCCAGATGCGTGAAGTTAGCAGATCATTTTGTTGTTTTTTGAAGTGTCATTTTTTGAAGCAACCGCGCCAGAACTATTTGTAAAAAGTATCAGGAACTATAGAACTATGCTGCATGCGAACAGAACTCCAATAATTTTGTGATCTGCTGGAAAATGATCTGCTAAGTTCACGGACATCGACGTTCACCATAAGAGTTTAGCTTGGATACTTATATCCTTCTTGAATTTGCAGTAAAATAAACTACCTACGTTTTATGAAACGTAAGTACTTACGTCAGTGGGCCACTACCTAGTTTTGACTTAATTCGGTCCAGTTCATAAGAAAATCTATATCTACTAATATTATGAAGTGTTTGCTAGGGATCGGTCGTCTTGACTTTCATTGAAGGAGGCCTTTTTTTTCTTTAACATATAGCTCCCTCCTTTGCCACTCTGCATGTACTCTGCCTACCTTTGCATGCACTAACACATACCACAATAAAGCCACGCCCACACCATCAATTTTGAATTTTGATTTTGATTTGACATTCATGCATGCGTTCACTCAAACATTTACTTTAGATATAGAAGAGAACTCTATCTTTAACCTTTAACCACTGTACCATTGGTGTTTGAACGTAAATGTTATATTATTATTATATGATAAATATTCCACATACACACTTGGGATTAAATTTGATTGAAGTATGAATATATTAGGCAATGGAATTATGGCTGTATTTATTTCATCATCATCATCAGCGCCATGAGCCTTTCCACAAAACACAATGGTAGAAACATGTTACACGTGCAGACAATATTTTTGAGACCTGCTGACCTGTTTATTTATTTACAGCTAACTTATACCTGCTACTTTGCGTTAGCTTTAGCACAGGGTAAAAATTATGTGTTAATTTTTGAAGCACAGCTTCTATAATCTATAGGAACGTTCAGGCCGCTCGATATAGTTGCTCGCCGCGTGGCCACATTATCCGTGCTAAAAATATGGCACTAAACGCGCGACGCGCACGCGGCATTTTGAACGTTACGCTATGTACTATAAAGCTTATTATAATGAAACTGATTTACGGATTTTATCGCAATTTTTTACAAGCCCGACGTTTCGGATACTTTGCAGCCACCATGGTCACGGACAAACAAAATAAATCGGAAATAATAATAATAATTTAAATATCTCGGACATACTTTTACATCCAATTTATGTCACCTGGAAGAGGTGAAGTGTATAATTGGACAAGCTAAAGCTGCTTTTTACAAAATGTCCAAAGTCCTATGCGACCCCAAAATTAATTTTATACAAAGACACCGCATCATGAGATGCTATGTTTGGTCCATTCTCTTGTATGGATGTGAAACATGGGTCTTACTAAAGGAAATACGGGATCGGATACTGGCGTTTGAAATGTGGACTCTACGTAGAATGTTAAAAATTCCTTGGACCAGTTTTACTTCAAACGTCAGAGTACTTAAAAAAGCAAACCGCAGGAGAGAGTTGATGTCGTCTATCATGAGACGAAAAGTTGCCTTTTTTGGACACATGCAGAGAGGATCCCTCTATGAATTTCCTAGGTTGATCCTCGAAGGCAAGATCCCAGGGAGTCGAAGCCCAGGCCGTCAGAGGAGAAAGTGGCTAGACGACATTAAAGACTGGACCAAACATAGCTACACGCAACTGAAGGAAGCCGCATGGGATCGCAGAAAATTTTGCCAACTGACCTCCGAACTTCATTATGAAGATGGCACCTGATGACGATGATGGTCACGGGAGGACTGAGGTGTCATACGTCCTAATGTTACAAAGTTATTCGAAACTACCCTATGATACATCAATATTTTGGTTTGTCCTATCTACGTAGAAAGTGCTAACTGTATCTTTAATCTGTGATATATGCTTGGATTTTGATTTGATAATTTTAATAATGGGATCCCGAGAAGGTGTTAAGAGCCAGCCATCTTCTCTATTGAAATTAGGATATTTTTATAATTACAGTAGCCTCACGGATCATCCTTGGTTGGTGTATTTTTTGCGAAGATCAAGCTTGTATACTCCTACGTATTGTAAGAAGAAGAACAACATTTATTTTGGTAAAATATTACACTGTTACACACTTAAAGTACTTATAATAATTATTATCTACTTACGTTTACTAAGATAGAAAAGAAAAAAAATATATATTTATATTTTTTTAATTATTCTAAGGTACATAATTTATTATCAATCATATTATATTATAGTGAACAAAAGTATGAAATAACAAACACAATACCTACATAAAAATATATACCTACAAAAAAAAATATATATAAGTATATGATTTTATTTTAATAATAATGTAAGCACTGTAAAAAAATAATAGTATAATAATAATAACTGTAATAAAATGCACAACAGTGTAATACAGTTCCTAAAATGGAAACCACTCAGTTAAGTGACTGTTAAGTGACTATTGTAAGGGTATATTATGGCACTTGACAGATGGTAAGTGTAAGTACCTATCTTTTTTGGTGGCTTAAAAAAGTTTTGATAGAAGCTCGTTTTAGGATATAGCCAATCTTGTCAGTGACTCTTCTTGGAAAGGAGTCACTGACAAGATTGAGAAAAAGAAAGGAGTTCTTTTATAAATGGTAGCACAGCAGGTACCTACTCGATCAAAAGTAGCTGCTTTCACGCCATCACGGTGATGAAGACGAGGCATCCGAATCTTATTGTGTCGTAGAACTTGCTTAACGTGTTGAAGCTCGGTTGCCAGGTGTTGCTCATCACAGATCCCTTGTGCTCTCTGAAAAAAAGATTTACCCACGATAGATAACCGTGTTGGATGGTGGTGAGATTCGCCCCCTTACAAGGAGTAGTCTGAGTCAGCCTGTCGCTGTGGTGAACCTGTCTGTTGCCTGCATATCGGATGCCCTCAGAAAGCGGCTGAAGGCGCTCGCAGTGGTTTTAGCCAGGGTGGGCACTCCCACGTGCGAGTCCCACATTGGGTCAGGATCTACCCGAAGATGTTGGCTGCATCCATAAGGATTTTTATTACGTCATCGACACACCCAATTCTGCCTATAAAATGTGAGGTTTCTCGAGGGGCCTTATTGCACCTGCAAGCGCGAGGAGAATGGAAGTCTGGCCAAATCACTATTTGTCATGCCAAGTTACCGTTTCAATTATTCGGTAAGAGGTAGTGCCATTGCTACTTTGCAGTCGAATTGGACCGGCACGACCAGGGTACCACCCCGGTCGTACCGGTCCTCTAGCTCACAAAACAAAAGGGTCTTTTCAACTATCATACAATTAGATAAGTACTTTCTTTAATAAATAATCTATACTAATATTATAAAGCTGAATGAGTTTGTTTGTTTGTTTGAACGCGCTAATCTCAAGAACTACTGGTCCGATTTGAAAAATTATTTCAGTGTTAGATAGCCCATTTATTGAGGAAGGCTATAAAATAAAATAAAAAATAAATAAAATAAATAAGTTTTTTTATAACTCTCACTTGCTATATATAATTCTTTATATATAGACGAAAAGCTTTTATATTACAATCCTTACAACCGATGCAATGACTCCAAGTTATCAGAAACGCGAGCATTATTGATCTCCTGACCTTTGACCTATGACCCCGGCGGAAAGACGGTCAAAGGGGTGTCAGCGTGTGCCAGGCCAGATATTAATCATGGTTTTTGTGACGACTTGAACGTTGTGTACATGCCTTCGCCAAGGGTGTATGATTAATAGATAAAAAGGCTATTCATTAAGTTTAGTAGATCAATATTATATTTTTTTATGTTACCGGTAAACAAGTACAAGGTTTTATCGCGGCTTATTAATGCCCATGCCCGATGTTATAATATATCAACATGCAAAATTTTCGAAAATATCTGACTACGACACCATAATATTATCTATACTAATAATATAAAGCTGAAGAGTTTGTTTGTTTGAACGCGCTAATCTCAGGGACTACTGGTCCGATTTGAAAGATTCTTTCAGTGTTAGACAGGCCATTTATCTAGGAAGGCTATAGGCTATATAACACCACGCTGTAACTAACAGGAGTGAAGTTAAGCAAGTTAACGCGGGCGAAGCTGCGGGCAACAGCTAGTTTGAAATAAAAAACCTACCAAATGACATGGCCAAATTGAAGTATGGGCGTCTGCCCTTACCATGTATAAACATAAGACCTAGCTTTTAATATTGCAAAATAATCTAGTATCAGCTTTACGTATCAAAAATATTTCAGGAACTTTTAGTTTTATTACAATCTCAAAAATAAAAAAACAGAAATGCCTATGCAATAAATATGCTAAACTTAAAACTTACGATTTTGCTGTGAATTGTTACTAAGGCGTTAGATTTAACCTGTATGATAAATCAATTTTAAAAGGCTTTAAAAATGTCAGTAAACGTAGCGAGGGGTCAATGTGATAAGCGAGCACAAACATTTAGTCCAAAATCCAAACGAAGGTGAATACTTGATACAAAAAATCAAAAACAATTTATTTTGCGCAACTAACGAAGACCAGTGCACGGAGTACATACTCCTTGCAGCGGTGAACAGATGACGTCTGATCTTGACGTTTATTTGGCTTATTGCATGCTCATAGAGATGAATGATTGAACTCGGGACCATAACAGAATCGATTAAATAATCGAAGTGTCAAAAAATATACAATAATAAATTGAGGAGAAATATTTGAATGATAACAAGTGATATAAGAAATGGACTTATTGAAATTCATTTTTACTTATTTATGCTACAATTGGGATAAATGGCAAATAATCTAACAGTCGTGATTGCGACATTCTGTCTGTAAGGTTTATGGGGCATTCATGGGAAAACGAGTGGTCGATATTGCTACGAGCCGTTAGGCGAGTTGCGATAACCACACGAGTCTTGTCGTAATCACGACTCATAATATTTGCTTTTTTTATCCCACATGAAGTATATTTACATTATTTTTTACAACTGCTGCTCGTCACAGCCGTGGACCATCTTGGATTGCCATGACCATCCTGTATATGCATCGCCTGATCAACTATATGGATAATACGTACTTCTATAACTAATATAATATCATGAAAAGTTTCACTTTATACTTGTATACATTGATACACACGCACACACACACATACACTGTTTTTTTTATATTATATTGCACTTAATTAACTCACAAACATAACACATTAACTCACAATTTGACTGAAAAGTATTAATAGATTGTAATGGCAAAGTCGTATATTAATTAGGTTATACTTTGATAATATGTTCTCGATATATTTTCAGCAGTTTGTTTTGTTCGATTATTAAGTGTTATCGAAAATAATCGTCAATCTCGATTACTTTGTCCGGAGATGCTTGCAGCACTACATGACACAATATGTTGTCTTGAAAAAATAAGGATAATAATTGATATACTTTTATTTATTAAATAAGTTCTTGAAAGTTCTATAAGTATATTGTATATGAAATAATTCATGAATGAATTTTTTATTGTTAGGAGTGAATATGCAATATCTATACATGTTAAGGGCAGTCGTTTAGCCATCGCCTTTAAATGTTTTATAATTCTCATAATATACCTCGTATCTTTCTCTCTCAACTTAAGCTAAAATTCATTCAGCCGTTCGAGTATTCCTATAAAAAAGACATACATACATACACTCGTTAAACATAAACCTTCCTCATGACTCAAAAAAACACGAGTAGGTCTTTAGCACTACCAAGTAACCTTTTTACAAAGTCAAAATATAAAAAACACATTAATCAAAGAAATTGATTCATTTTCAGTCATCAGCAAATTTCCCGAAGTCATAAAAAGCCGTTAATGTCGATAGTTTTGTGAACACTTTTGTAGAGTGTTTATTTAGTTATTAACCTTTTTGAATGTAAGGATAAACAAACCACGATGGTCTAGTGAGTATGGCCTCGGCCGTGAGCGGTCTTGGTTCGATCCTGCCCGGTGCTAAAATGAGTTTTTCTAAATTTCCCTGTGCTGATATTTAAAATCAACGTCATTCGTGCGGATAAGTTCTTTAAATACGTTAAGTTCACCAACCCACAATGAGCCAGCACATAGAAGTCAACAACCACAAAGTCCCGACAAAATCAGTCCGGTCGTTTGAGAAATTAGCTGGAATATACAGACAGACAGGCAGACCAACAGACAACTATTTTAGAAATTGATTTTTGATGAAAGTATCGTATTTTATATTAGTATATACTTTTATGGTATTACTAGCTGTTGCCCGCAGCTTCGCCCGCGTTAACTTTTAAAATTTGAGGGGTGGACCACCCTTAACATTTACGGGGATGAAAAATAGATGTTGACCGATTCTCAGACCTACCCCTTCTCAGACCGATATGCACACAAAATTTCATGAGAATCGGTCGAGCCGTTTCGGAGGAGTTCAAAAAAACCGTGATACGAGAATTTTATATATTAGATACTTTTTATGGTATATTTTTATATGAATTTAGTGAAATCAAACATACACTTCAATTTTATTCATTTGTATACAGGCTGCAATTGAAATCATGGGCACCTTTCAAATTTAGACACTACTAATGATACTATTTGCATTACGGCTAATAATAAGCTGATTTATAAAAAAAATATGCAAGCAAGGGATTTATTTATTAATTTATTTACAAGCTATTTATTTCTAATAGATAGGTATCCGTCACGTACATAACTGACGCGAGGTCTACGTATTCTACACGGCGCGGGCGGCATTTTCGTAAACCAAACTGCGTCCAACCGAACTTGATACTTTTTATGACAGGATTTAATTATAAGGGTTTTCAGTAACATGCTTTAATTTTATTTTTAGTATTCGTAACATTAGTAGTTACATGGGCAGTGTCTAAATTTAAAAGAATGCTCATGATTTCAATTGAACTCTGTAGATCAAAGTGCGGAAAGATAAACTTTCTATCTAATTGTAATTACAGTTCCCGATGTTTATGGCAATGGTGAAACAATTGTAATTTATGACGCGTGTATTAGTAAGATAATTGAAAATGAAGGAAAAAATAGTTCATATTGAATCTGCTTACAATACTTTTTATTTATGCTGTCTGGCGTATTAGGTAAATCACATTATACATAGAGGTTGCATTTTATGCGGGCAATAGCTGAAAAGAATAATAGAATAGAATAGAATAATTGTGAGAGAGGAGGACGCCGACGAGGCCTCCCCCCGCAGGCGACGAACGGGGGTGCGTCGGAGGCGCTATTTAATGCGCAGGATGGGAACCTGGGCCCAGTATGGCACGAAGGCGCGGGGACTGCTTAGTAGCGATCGGGCAGTCCCCCCTTACAAGGAGTAGTCTGGCCTTCGCCGGGGCCAGCCTGTCGCTGAGGTGATCCTGTCTGTTGCCTGCATATCCGGGGCCCTCAAAAAGCGGCTGAAGGCGCTCGCAGTGGTTTTAGTTAGGGTGGGCACTCCTAGGTGCGAGTCCCACATTGGGTCGGGATCTACCTTGCGATATCAAAAAAAAAGAATAGAATAATGATTTATTTGCCAGAATAGTACATATCTATACTAATATTATAAAGCTGAAGAGTTTGTTTGTTTGTTTGAACGCGCTAATCTCAGGGACTACTGGTCCGATTTGAAAAATTCTTTCAGTCTTAGACAGCCCATTTATCGAGGAAGGCTTATAGGCTATATAACATCACGCTGTGACTTATAGGAGTTGAGTAACGCGGGCGAAGCTGCAGGCAACAGCTAGTGTTTTCATATTTCACAGGTTTTCGTATTCTACATGACAGTGTGCAAACAATATTTGATAAGTCAATTATATTTTTTTAATAATAATAATAAATTAAAATATAATAACACGCTAAGTCAATAATAACATCAACAGAAAAGAACATAAAGTTAAATATCATCATCATCATACAATTTTATATTACAGTTAGATATTTTCATTAATTTCATTATCAAGTAAATATTCATTGAAAAGTACATTTTGCTCAAAAGTAATTTAAATAAATAAGTCATTTTGAAACTTTTTCCCACAAAGATTCTTTAAATGTAATGGTAATTTATTTTATATGGAAATGGCCATACAATAAGCATTTTTACTATATAAATTTATTCGCTGTAAAGGTATTATCAGCTTATAGTTATCTCTGCAACTGCTAGTGGCCGGGTCTGATAAAAAAAAAGGAATCTATGTTACAGTGAACAAATTTACAATCTTCTAATATATAAAGGCTAGGAAGAAGCAATATCTTATATTGTGCAAATAAGGGCTTGCAACTATCCCGATAGCTAGCATTACACAGACACCTTATATACTTTTTTTAATTCGGAATACTCTTATAGTGTCAACAGAGTTTCCCCATATTAATAGGCCATATCTCAAGACGGACGAAACATATCCATGGTAATGCCGAATGCTGCTTTAGTTTGCTTGCTTTATATTTTTTAAGACAAACAATATATCGCACCTTTATTCAAATAAATAATTATAAACTCAAAATTTCAATTTTGTGGGAAATCGCATTTAAAGTTTTGCATGTTTACACAGTCGACTTGAAAAAATCGTAATAAAATAAATAACTGTGTTAAATCAATTCTAAAACTAGGTATAGGAAGAGTAATTTATACACTATTAGAATACGTAAAATAAATGTTAATAATAATTACAGGTAGTCATTTAAATATACGTTTTAAAAAAAATCATACTTATTTCACTATTCCACAAAACATAAAATTAAATAATTTCAATTTGGCCGAAGTAATTGCAAATAATTCTTTTTTCCATGAAAGTTATGCTGAAAGCTAGTGAACTATTAAAATTTATTACAATTTATCATTTTCAATTATAAGTTTTCATAAAAATATTTGGTAATGTTTCAGTGTCATTTTAGTTTAATAATAATAAAATAGGTTTGTTAAAGGTGGTAAAAAGATGTTTCTTTATTAATTTTTTAATATTATTATTAAATAAACTTAACTGACGCGGTAGGTGAAGGAAAAAATATATTTTTTAAATAATCAATATAATTACTAAGATGAAAAAAGCCCGCAGCTTCGCCCGCGTTAACTTAGATTTATAACCGTACCCGTATTAATGATGATTATTTTTATATCCTAAATTACTCCTTATAATATCAGCTATCTTCCAGTGAAAGTCCCATCAAAGTCGGCCCAGTTGTTTCAGAGATTAGCCGGAACAAACAGACAGACAGACAGACAGACAAAAATTGTAAAAGATGTTATTTTGGAATATGTACCGAAAAGCGGTTATTTTAATATTACAAACAGACACTCCAATTTTATTTATCTGTATAGAGTATAGATCTATTAATCAGTCTTAGTCATTTACTATCACTACAAACAAAATGGAGATCTTGATATTATAATAAAAAAGATTATAATATAGAATCATAAAACCGGGCATAATAGGAAAGGATTAATCCTCTCGATATAAGATAGGCCAATAGGTATAGAAAGCGAAAAGCAGGTTGAAGTGTGGCTTCAACCTGCTTTTCGCTTTCTATACCTAGTACAGGATCGGGTCCCCTTGCCTCGAAAACATTTTTTTATAGAAGATGGGGCATACGGACAGTCGGCTTACCTGGTGGTAAGTTATGAGAAACATCGTTTTTTTTAGCAGGTGCGTTGCCGGCCTTTCAAATATGAATATGCCCTTTTCTAGAAGATCCCTTAGTCGCATCGATTCGGCAATAGGTGGCAGCTAATTCCATATTGTGATCGTACGAGGCAGGAAATGCCGTAAAAATCGAGTTGTTGCGGATTTCCGGACATAGAGGTGGTGTGGGTGAAATTTGGAAATTTTACGCGATGTCCGGTGGTGCAATTCTGCTGCAGGTATTAGTCCAAACAATTCCTCAGAACACTACCCGTGGTAGATGCGGTACAAGCTGCAGAGTGAGCGTGGCTCGAAGGCTCATCATCGTGGATGGATCATAATGGGTCAGGAAGTCATCATGGATGGATTCAAGGCGATCGGAAAGAACGTTTTTAACGACGATTCGAACGCAGTCAAATGGAACGAGCTGATATTGGTTCGCTCCAGCCCAGAGGCGAGAGCAGTATTCCAAGTGGGGATACATTTCTGCGATTTGTATGATTGTAGACGGTGGGAAAAGAGACTCGATTTCAGACACAAGTTTGTTCCGACACTCATCGACTTGTTCCCTAGAAATATTACGACAGCCTGTGTATAGGACATCTCCTGTGCTATTGTCTGCATAACAATGAATACCGATAGTTTACAGTATATCATTGATATGCAGAAAAACAAGGTTGGAGCTTTTTTTTTCTTTTACGCCGGGATAATATGATATGATATAATATGATAATATGATCTGAGGCACCACGCGGTCTGGGTGTGGGTTTCGGAGTGAGTCTACCCAGGCGGGTATGTGCTTGCTATGCCCGAAAGGTGGTAAGGTGGACTTAGATCTCCAACTGGCAACTAAAACCCGGCGAGTGCCACCAATGCCGCCTTTGGTGAGGAACCCCGGATCTAATGAGCAAACAGGGCACCTCGACGGCTAGTCAGACCCTCAAAGGACCGACGCCACCTCCACAGAGGGGTTGTTCCGCACCATATAATAACCCCTCCCAAGCAACGTTGGGACAGTACAATAAGGTGAGGCAGTATAGTATAGAATAAGTAAGGTGATGGTTCAGACAGAGCACGGGGACAAGGGGGGACCTTGTCCCCCTGCTCTGTCTGAACCATCGTGGGGAGATAGTACTCACCTTGCGGAACACCAGCATTAACATACTTGAGGTCCGAGCAAGCACCGTGGACAACAACATTGATGTTCCTGTCTGCCAAAAAACTGGTGATCCATTTACATCATTTCTCGGGAAGCCCATAGGATGGTAGCTTTGTTAGAAGTGCTTATTATGCCACACCCGATCAAAGGCGTTCGCTACGTCCAAGCTAACCGCCAGCGCTTCCCCCTTGCTCTCAACCACCTTCGCTCATCGCTGAGTTAAGAATATTTGAAGATCATATCGTTTAATGCTAAGCCGATCTTGAATTGTAGTTCGTGGGATCTGATACAGTCTACAAGTCTCTTATTCCCTTCCCTTTCTTTCCTTTCAAATGCATTCAGAGCTTTTTTTCGGGCTTTTTATTTTTACTGGACAGTCGTTTTCTTTAGTGAGGGAAGCACCTAATATAAGACGGGTGTTTATCACTTTATTACTAATCGTAGAGTCTACATTACCAATGGGAGGGAAGCGCTGTGCCGCGCTCCCGGCTGCATGGGCACCACCATCTTGCTTGTTTCTCCCGTGAAACAGCTTCGCTGTGTTTCAGAGAGAAGGGCAAGACAGGTAGTGTAATTACTGGCACCGAGACTTAACATCTCGACTCAGGATAGACAAAACATAGATGAGTTGTCTGGACTCATTCCAGGTAAACTAGTTTATGTTCATGGGCGACGTCGACCACTTAACATCAGGTGGTACGTTTGCAAGTTTGCCTATACAACTAACATAAAAAAAAACGTCCTGAGGATGCCTCGGTGTAGGGGCGAAACGTGCTGTTATATACCAGCCCTGTATATAATAGTGCCTAGAGTAAGCCTTTCCTATTGATATATAATCCCTGTAATCGGTCCTGCTAGTTAGTTAATCTCCAGTCCTCATCCAGACAATTCCTCAGTTTTGAGAGATCCGCGCGCGACATTTGCCTTTTGCCAGTTAACTTTTAATTTGTATTGAATTAACTTTTCAGTGTAATAAAAGTTTTTTTTTAAAAAGTGATTTTCAAAATCTCCCATAACAAATTGGTGGCAGCGTGGTGGGATACCGAAAAAGGTATCCTTGGAAAACGTCTCCGTATCCAGTGTTCCAGTGTGTATCCTAAATTCCAAATCGAGTGGAATTATTAATCATAATATTCAGTGTTATCCTGTGTTAAATTGTGCATAATTAAAATCTATGCGCTAAAATATTGAAAAGCATATAATATAACAAAGTGATTAAACCGTAAATAATAATAATTGATCCAGTGATGTTCCTGTTCTTGTTCCTGTTTGTATCCTGCAAGTTGCTGTAAGTCCTAGAAAATAATAACTATAATCATCCTTTGTTGGCGACCGCGAGTGTGAGTGAAATTACGAAATCCTGAATATAACATTAAAGTGCGTGTAAAAATCAATTATAAATAAATTGTTTGATAAATTTAATTAAATTACTCTCACGAGTTGAGAGAATTGTTATCGCTTAAAGATAATTCTTAGAATTAGCCAAGAAGCATATCGCATTCGCTGCACTGTGGCCGCCTATTACACCGAAACCTTCACTTATAATATTTTAATTTTTAATTTTGTAATTATCTAGTAACTGGTCTGAAAATGGCTTCACCACAACCACAACCGCAACCACAACAACAACCACCAACACAATTAAAACAAAGATCACAAACACAAATCCAAATCGCGAGAGTAGACCTCGATATTGGAATCTTGTTCAAATTCATAAAACCCTTTGATGGAACAAGGGAAAAATTAAACTCATTCATATCAAACTGTGATAATGCAATGAAATTAGCGTCAGAAGACCAAAAACATATTTTATTTAAATTTATTCTCTCACAGTTAGAAGGAAAAGCTGAATCCACATGCTCCATCAAAGAATTTGAATCATGGGATCAATTACATGTTTTTCTTAACTAATAATAAATTAAATAATGAACCAGTAAATAAATTTGCTTTGCGCGTAGAGACTTGTTTGTCCAAATTATTGACGGAAATAACTTTATCAAATAAAAAGAAATGTGAATTACAAGGTCGTATAAGCGCTATGGAAGATTTAGCCCTACACACATTTTTAATAGGTCTTAAGCCTGAAGTTTCTAATTTAGTGCGCAGTAAAAGCCCGGCTAATCTCAACCAAGCCATTAACGTAGCGCTTTCTGAAGAAGCAATTATAAATCTGTTTAACAAGCGTAATCCGCATCCATCATCTTCGTCTCAGCGTCATTCACCATTAAATCGCTACATCTCTAAACCTACTAATCCTAATCCATTTTCTAGGCCTCAAATACCAAGATTTAATGAGCAAAATATAAACAGCCTATTTTGTCGATATTGCAAAGCCCAGGGAAACAACATTGAAGAATGTAGAAAACGTGAGTTTAATAACAACAGATATAGGATAAATCAACCTTTCCCAACACAACAACGATCTAACCAGGAACACTACAAATCTAGGCCCGCGCGAATCAATTATGTTCGAACGACATCAACGACAAAATTCATGATGAACCACAACCATTCACAAGCTTTGATGCTCAAAATGATTATAACGAAAACGATACTTTAAACGAATAAGGGACTCACGGAGGTGTCTCGTGAGACCCAACCAACAACCAACAATACCCTTTTCCAACAATGGCACCACTTCTAAATCCTCTAAATCCAAAGACCACACGGGTAACCAGCCCCAAGCAAGTGTCCAATCCTCTAAATCCAAGGACCACACGGGTAACCAGCCCCAAGCAAGTGTCCAATCCTCAAAATCCAAGGACCACACGGGTAACCAGCCCCAAGCAAGAGTCCAATCCTCAAAATCCAAGGACCACACGGGTAACCAGCCCCTAGCAAGAGTCCAATCCTCAAAATCCAAGGACCACACGGGTAACCAGCCCCAAACAAGAGTCCGAAAATCCTCAATTCCTAATGAAAATATAAATGAAGAAATTAGTGCAGTGTATGAAATACACTGTGCTCCTAATAAAATATCCTTACCTCATATATCATTACAAACCTCAGTTTCCAATAAACCACTTTCACTACTTGTCGATACTGGATCTTCAATTTGTCTCCTTCGAAAGTCTGCAATTCAATCATTTTCTAAATTAAAGCTAAAAAATAATAATATTAGTCTTAAAGGCATTGATAATACTGAAGACTCTGTTCCCACTATAGGGAGCCTGGAAATTAATCTAATATTTGGCAAAGAATCAATACCTTTTACATTTCACATAGTAGAAGACATCAACCTTGCATATGACGGCATAATAGGAAGTGATCTATTTAGCAAATACCAATTTTCCATAGATTATAATAGGCAAATATTAAATCTTAGTAAAAACAAAATTAAACTAAAATTTTCAAAACCTATTTATGAAATCCCTCCTCGGTCTGAAATAACTATTGAATGTACTATAAAAAATCCAGAATTGAAAGAAGGCGCCATCTTAGATCAACATTTAAGTGAAAACTTATTTGTCGCTAACTGTTTAGCTAAAGTAAAAGAAAATAATCGAATCAATTTGACAGTACTCAATACCTCTGAAAAATTAGCTACTCTAAATTCAGATCTTCAACTTACTCTATACCCAATTGATAATGCATCCTACCACATTAGTTATTCTAACAAACCTTGCTTGGATAGAACTAATGAAGTTTTAACTACTCCGGATCTCACATCTAAATCGGGAAGAATGCAACGCCCTGTATGACACTTGTTCCAGATACTCTGATATTTTTCACTTACCCAATGACATACTTACCTCAACCGACTCCACCCAGCATGAGATACGAACTTCTTCTGACCAGCCTATTAATGTTAAATCATATAGATTCCCTGAAGTGCATAAACAAGAAGTAAATTCCCAAATCAACAAAATGCTTAGCCAGAAAATTATCCAACCCTCACTTTCCCCATGGTCCTCACCAATATGGATAGTTCCGAAGAAAACTGATGCTTCCGGCCAGAAAAAGTGGAGAATTGTAATCGATTACCGGCATCTAAACGACATCACAATAGGAGAAACCTATCCTATCCCTAATATAGTCGAAATCCTTGACCAATTAGGAAACTCAAAATATTTTTCTACCCTTGACCTAGCTTCTGGTTTCCACCAAATCAATATGTCGCCCAAAGATGCGTGCAAAACAGCCTTTAGCGTCCCACAAGGGCATTTCGAGTTTACCAGAATGCCATTTGGCTTAAAAAATGCACCGGCAACCTTCCAAAGACTAATGAATAACGTCCTAACTGGCCTCCAGGGAGAACGTTGTTTTGTTTACCTTGACGACATTGTCATCTATTCCCGCGATCTGTCCACTCACATACAAAATTTAACCTCTATTTTCGAAAGACTCCGCACTTTCAACCTCAGGCTACAGCCGGATAAGTGCGAGTTCCTGAGGAAGGAAGTCGGATATTTAGGACACATCATTACCGAAAATGGGCTAAAACCTGATCCTAATAAAGTTAAATCTGTACAATAATTTCCAACTCCTAAATGTCCAAAGGACGTTAAATCCTTTTTAGGACTTATTTCCTACTATAGACGTTTTATTCCCGATTTTTCCAAAACTTCAAAACCCCATACATCACTTCTAAAAAAGAATATTCCATTTGAGTGGACCAACGAGCATCAGTTATCCTTCGAAACATTAAAAAACAAGCTTTTAATTGCTCCTGTCCTTATCTATCCAGATTTTACAAAACCATTTAATCTCACTTGTGACGCGTCTAATTACGCAATATCCTGTCTCAAGGTCCTGTTGGCAAAGACCACCCTATAGCCTACTCGTCAAGGACCCTAAGTAAATGTGAAACTAATTATAGCACAACAGAAAAAGAATTGTTGGCCATAGTCTGGGGTTGCAAAACCTTCAGACCATATTTGTTCGGTCGGAAATTCACCATCATAACCGATCACCGTCCGTTAAAGTGGTTATTTAACCACACTGACCCAAGCAGCAAATTGCAACGCTGGCGTCTGCAACTCTTAGAATATGAGTATGAAATTGTATATAGAAAAGGGAAACTAAATTCTGCAGCAGACGCGTTATCCAGGTATCCTGTAAATCCTATTTAACCCAAAAACGCTGACTCATTGCATCCGAATCCTACTGAAACCTATCCAGACAACTTAGATAAAGACTTAATGGACCTTCTCATATCTCCCCCTTCCTTTCATTCAGATGAACTTATAAATCTAGACGAACTGCAGTTTAATTCGGCAGATCCTCTACTTATCGAACCATTACCTGATGTAGAACCAGATTCGCAGCCATCGACAAGTTGGCCAAACATAAATGTCCCTATACCTTCCAATAATAACATGGTTCCAATTCCTCCCACGTTGGTTGAGTCTCCACCAGCACCCTGTGAATCTGAAACAGAAAACAATGATGTTATAAATGATAACAATACACCTCCAACTGATACTTACGCTAAATTCTTAAAGACTTCATCATCTGTGAAATACGATACTGACATAGTTAAACAAAATGATAGTATAATTAAAAGTCAAAATAAAATAATAATAATACCTACGTCACTTGATCTCGACGAAGTTAATCCGTATGTAGAAGATATCCTTTCAAATTACGCAGATTCTGAAACATTCATAAATTCAGAGAAAGAATTATTTGCTTATAAATACATTAATATAACCAACAAAACATATTACTTCTTATTTTATAAAGTTCACCACTTTGATACATGTTCCTATAAAGATATTTTCGAATCTTTATACAATCTTCGAAATCATTTAACATCCAGGGATGAACATATCGACAAAATAAGTATTACGGATTTTAAGAATCCTTTTGACAAACACACATACATAAAAATTTATACAATGCTAGCTCATCTATTTCATAACACCCGTATCCAAATTAATATCTATCGTAATAAAATATATTATCCTAGTCCCTCTGAAGTCCTGAAAATCCTAAGAGAAAACCATGATATACCAATAGCTGGACATCTTGGTTCTAGTAGAATGTATAATAAGATTCGTGAGTTATACTATTGGAGGAATATGCGAAGTGAAATTGAAAATTATGTAAAGAACTGTACATCTTGTCAAACAAACAAAGCCCTTAGGAAAATTAACCGAGCTCCGATGCAAATAACTTCAACCTCCACTGCTCCCTTTGACAGACTATCCTTGGATATAATAGGTCCTCTTCCTGAATCCGGTACAGCTAAACTTAAATATATACTTACCCTCCAGGATGATTTAACCAAATACTCAATAGCTTATCCTATTCGCAGTACTACCGCCGAAGAGACCAGTGATTGCCTTATCCACTTTATTTCTTTATTTGGTATCCCAAAAACCATATTGACTGATCAGGGAACCAATTTCACATCAGATATGTTTAAAGAGACTTGTAAATTCCTTAAAATTAAACAGCTCTGGTCTTCTCCCTACCACCCACAAACACAAGGTGCGTTAGAGAGAAGCCATTCAACATTAAAAGAATATCTAAAATCTTATATATCTGAAACGCAAGACAACTGGCCTAAGTATGTGTACACGGCAATGCTGGCATATAACACAGCTACACACTCAACAACAAATTATACTCCTTATGAGTTAGTTTTTGGCCATAAAGCTGTCCTTCCTAACTCCCTCTATGAACCAGCTCCAAACGCTACTTACTCTGACTATATTAGAATGCTTCAGCACCGCCTGAAAGTCACGCGAGACAAAGCTATTGAACATATAAATAAATCTAAAGAATCTTCAAAAAATTATTACGACTCGCATTCTCGACCTGTTAGCTATCATACTGGTGATTATGTTTATTTAAAAAACCATATCCGTATGCGTAAAGCCCTCTCGCCAATTTGGAAGGGCCCGTACAAAGTAATTAAAATAAATGGTAGAAATAGTCTTACCTTATTATAATGAAACAATTTTTTACGGATTTTATCGCGGTTTATTAAGATTTTTACAAGCCCGACGTTTCGGATACTTTACAGTAACCATGGTCACGGGAGGACTGAGGTGACAGATGTCCTAATGTTACAAAGTTATTCGAAACTACCCTATGATACATCATTATTTTAATAAGTCCTCTCTACGCAGAAAGTGCTAACTGCATCTTTAATCTGTGGCATATTATGCTTGGTTTTTGATTTAATTATTTTAATAATGGGATCCCAAGCAGGTGGTAAGAGCCAGCCATCTTCTCTATTGAAATTTGGATGTTTTTTAATTTCAATAGCCTCGCGGATCATCCTTGGTTGGAATCGGTGTTCTTTTGCGAGTATCTGTGGTTTATCAAATCTAATATAATGGCGAGCTTTGTCTAGACTATGTTCACAGATTGCAGACTTAGTGTAGCGACGGTGTTTTAAGTCAGCTATATGTTCTTTAACGCGAGTTTTAATTGATCTTTTGGTTTGGCCTATATAAGAGAGGCCACAATCACAATCAAGCTTGTATACTCCTGCATCTTGTAAGGGTATATGACACTTGACAGATGGTAAGAATTGACCTATCTTTTTAGGCGGCTTGAAATAAGTTTTTATAGAAGCTCGCTTTAGGATGAAGCCAATCTTGTCAGTGACGCCTTTCATAAACGGTAGCACAGCAGGTACTCGCTCGACGGTGGCTGGTTTCACACGTTCACTGTGACGGAGACGCGGTACCCGAAGCTTGTTGTCACGCAGTACTTGCTTGACATGTTGAAGTTCGGTCTCCAGGTGCTGCTCATCACAGATCCCTTGTGCTCTCTGTAACAAAGATTTACCCACGGTAGCTAACTGTGTTGGATGGTGGTGTGATTCGCCGTTTAAATACCTATCCGTATGGGTATGTTTCCTATACACTGTGTGGCTTAAGGTGTTATTGGGATTACGGATAACTAATACATCTAAGAAAGCTAAAGAATTATTTGCCTCCAATTCCATTGTGAATTGAATTTTAGTATTGATGGAATTGAGATGGTTTAAGAATATGGTTACTTTATCAGATGGCAATATTGTGAAAGTATCATCTACATACCGCTTGTAGAACCTGGGTGTTATTGGTGAGGTATGCAGAGCAGTCTCCTCGAAGTCCTCCATGAATATGTCGGCAACAACGGGGGATACTGGTGAGCCCATAGCTACGCCATCTACTTGCTGGTAGAACTGGTTATTCCACAACATGTAGCCAGATGTCAGGCAATGTTTTAGAAGTTCAGCATATTCTATTGGCATGTCATTCTCTCTTAGCTTTCTTGATACAATATTAATGCAATCTTCCACCGGTAAGCATGTAAAGAGTGATTGCACATCAAAACTAACCATAGTTTCATTGTTGCTGAGATGTAGGTGTTTGATCTCATTAACAAAGTGGTATGAATCCCGTGTATGTGCTCTGGTTTGTCCACGCAGCGGCGAGAGTACATGGGCAACATGTTTAGCCAGTCTGTAGGTTGGTGAGTCGATCTGGCTTACAATTGGACGTAGTGGAGCATTAGCCTTGTGTATTTTTGGCAGCCATACAGTTTAGGTGGCTTTGGACAAGAAGGAATCAATGATTTGACGTCTAGATTCAATGAACTGGAGTGCTTCTTTATAAGGTCACTGGTGATTTTCAAGACCTTGTTAGTTGGATCGGCTTTGAGATCTGTGTAAGTGCTTTCATCCAATAATAGTTGTTGAATTTTATCATTGTAATCTGACGTGTCCATCACAACTGTTGCATTACCTTTATCCGCACGAAGAACCGTTAATTCTCGTCTGTTGCGTAGGTTTATTAACGCTTTGTATTGTTCGCGAGGAAGATTTAGTTTCGGCACAGAACTTCGTCGTAATGCTGACGATACATCTTGTCTGATGGCCTCCGAATCTTCCTTCTTTATATTATTTATCGACAGACAATGTTCAACGTTACAAATTATTTCTTCGAACGGGATTTTGCGAGGTGTAACAGCGAAATTTAATCCCTTTTCCAAAACTTTTATTGTGTTATTGTCTAAATGACATTTTGACAGATTGACAACTGCGCCTGAGCTGTCATTGTCTGTGGTCTTCGTTTCGTTATTTTTGACATTTGATTTGCTGTTTAACTTTTCGAATTTTAAAATTTGTTGTTTTTTGCATTTATTGTATTGAGATATTTCGCGCTTATTTAAAGTTTCTATGCAATTATCGAAATCAAATGTCGTTAAAATTATCTTTAACGCGGCGGTCAAGCATCCAATGTCTTTTTCACAAGCTGCTAGATCGGAACGATTTTGATGAATCACCGTCCGTAATAACTTTTTACTCGCCTGGTTTAAGATTTTTGCGCTCCCTCGGATGTCGTTTTTTGGTGAAATCTTGACACACGTAGGGATGAGATCTTGGTCTCTGCATCTCTTCAAGAAATTTAATGATGTTATAAATCTTGCGCGCTTTGTCATAAGAGCTTCCAGGCGGCGAATTTTGTTTGCGGTTTCCAGTCCGTACTGGTTCACATATTGTTTTCTAATGTTTGCGCGAATTTCACTCATTATAATGAAACAATTTTTTACGGATTTTATCGCGGTTTATTAAGATTTTTACAAGCCCGACGTTTCGAATACTTTACAGTAACCATGGTCACGGGAGGACTGAGGTGACAGATGTCCTAATGTTACAAAGTTACTCGAAACTACCCTATGATACATCATTATTTTAATAAGTCCTCTCTACGCAGAAAGTGCTAACTGCATCTTTAATCTGTGGCATATTATGCTTGGTTTTTGATTTAATTATTTTAATAATGGGATCCCAAGCAGGTGGTAAGAAGATGGCTGGCTCTTACCACCTGCTTGGGATCCCATTATTAAAATAATTAAATCAAAAACCAAGCATAATATGCCACAGATTAAAGATGCAGTTAGCACTTTCTGCGTAGAGAGGACTTATTAAAATAATGATGTATCATAGGGTAGTTTCGAATAACTTTGTAACATTAGGACATCTGTCACCTCAGTCCTCCCGTGACCATGGTTACTGTAAAGTATCCGAAACGTCGGGCTTGTAAAAATCTTAATAAACCGCGATAAAATCCGTAAAAAATTGTTTCATTATAATGAGTGAAATTCGCGCAAACATTAGAAAACAATAGTCTTACCTTATTAATAAATAGAAGACACGTCACTCATCATTTTGACGAAGTTAAGTTAGCCCGTCGTGGCGATTTTTAGTTAAGTTAATATTAAATGTTAAGTAATGATAATATTTAGCATTTACGTTATTATTACTTATTCTTTACAGTTTTAAAAGCTATGCACAAGAGGCATTCATCTATACGTCAATGAATTCTTCTGGGATATATTTTGATCCAATTGGGTCACTCAGAATTATAGATGGACATCTTAACATTGTGATACCCATAGATATTTCTTTCATACAGCCACATATTTAAAACTTGAACGGTGTAATAGGCAGCTCAAAGATGATATGTAAACAAAGTACTCTCTACGCAGATATCGAATGTCATAACTTACTAGAACCGTTGTCTGTTAGACTAAACGATATAATTCGCGACTTTGATTCCATTTCTCATTTAATAGAAATTAGATCTAAAAGATCCGCGTGGTTTGGCGGAATTGGCACAGCATTCAAACACTTATTCGGTACCATGGACGAAGATGATGCTCTTCGTTATAATACAGCTATTCAAATTATTGAACGCGATCAAACTAAATTATCTCAATTGGTAAAACAGAATATTTTAGTCACTACCTCAACAATTTCATCTTTAAACGATGTTATAAAGAAAATAAGCGTCAATGAACAACATATAAATAAGGTTGTTCAGACTCTCACCCTTGCTCAACAAAACTTGACAACTATGTCAAATAATTTAGTAATAAAATCGAACTTTAATCAATTACTAAATACCTTAGAGAGTAGTATGTTGGCATTATCATTTAAATTAGAAGATATTATTAACGCAATTATGTTTAGTAAATCAAATGTTTTGTATCCCTCCATAATAACTCCGACTCAACTGTTTTCGGAACTTCTCGAAAATTACAGATTTTTAGCTGATTACCATCAGCTCCCTATAACCCTATCTATAGAAAATATATATACATTGTTAAGTATATGCGAAATTGCTTCTTACTACAGTAATAATAAGATAGTTTTTGTGTTAAGTTTACCACTTGTAAATTTAAGGAATTATCACTTATATCATAACATACCCTACCCTGTATTAGTGGCTAACGATACATATAGTACAATAGTACCAACAGCTAAATACATAGCATTAAGTAGAGATAGGACTTTTTATTGTAAGCTGGATAGTTTAAGTAGTTGTAAGTCTCTGTATGATTCAAACTATATATGTAACGATGTTGATGTTTATTCTAGCTCAACATCCCCCATCTGCGAATCGGAAGTCATTGTAAAACCTTTAAAGTCCGTGCCCTCTATATGTGAAACAAAGGTTTTTGTGGGTTTTCTAGACATTTTCCACCGTTTATCGAATAATAAATTTTTATATGTCAATACAAATCCAACAAAATTATCAGTAGATTGCAAAGATTCTGTCAATTCGGAAATTGTTTTATTTAGAACCGGCATATTCAATTTACGAGAAAATTGTATAGCCTTTAAAAGTGATCTTAAATTAATACCAAAAAACTCTCAAACAATTAAAATACAACCAATTAATATTAACTTCAGTTTATTAAATGCTACCTGTTGTAACTCAGAAATGTTTAATAAAATAAAACCATTTGTCCCCACATTAAACCTAACTGATATTAATATTGACTTAATTAAAACACAGAAAAATATAGAAATAAATCATGATATTGTAAAGAATTTAAATAAAATGATTGAAAAACCCCATATTGTTTCCTATTGATATATAATCCCTGTAATCGGTCCTGCTAGTTAGTTAATCTCCAGTCCTCATCCAGACAATTCCTCAGTTTTGAGAGATCCGCGCGCGACATTTGCCTTTTGCCAGTTAACTTTTAATTTGTATTGAATTAACTTTTCAGTGTAATAAAAGTTTTTTTTTTAAGTGATTTTCAAAATCTCCCATAACAGTGCGTAGAATGTTTGGTGGTGGTCTTTAATTGTGTTTGTGGTGCATGTGGGGTGGTGGTGCATGCGAGTCTAAGCATACGCAGTGTGGGAAAGGAGGGCGGTCCTATATGCATGCATATGCGTTCACCTCACACATTTGCAGTAAAGACTACTACGTATTTCGCGGCATTATAGCTAATTAATATATAATTTAATATCTTAAATTAATATTCAGGTTCATAAATTAGAGCGTAAGTATATAATAAGTTAACAAAACATTCAGTAAAATTATTAAAATACCGGAATAATTTCAAATGAAATAATAGTTTTAACAAAAAAATTAAAACCAAAACAGCAATAAAACAGATAAATGCATAGTTTTTGATAAATTATAGTAAAATACTGAAAAAATACTCATTGCTTAAAATTTTACTTGACTATAATATTATAAAACAGCAACAACTTCAAATAGCGGTACAATAATACACAATAAAATTTATGTAAAACTGAAATAACTAGCAATTTTACCAGAAAAGGAATACACCTTTTTATAGTAAACTGAAATAAGTCTACAACCGTACACTTTTTGAACAAATTAAAATATATTAAAACAAATCTTAATACTTATATACAGAGTTATTTAGATTTATTGTGCTTTTCTCTAATTTTGTCTAGCTCTTAGCTTGACCAACGCCGGCGCAATACTGAATTCGTTCACTTTATTAGTATAAAATTTTTAGCGAGCGTTTGTCAAAAAGAGAACTACGATCTTCTATATCCGTCATTTTCATCGTATCGAGACGGCTGTTGGATTGAACGTATTCTCCTTGCGAAGTTATTTCACTTTACGGTGTTAACTCAAAAAACCCAAATTTTGAGTTAATTCTTTATTTGATTAAAGGTGCGATATATTTTATGTAATTTATGACATATTATCTTATTTATGTGTTGCTTCTAATTACAAAAGTGGTCTAATGTTATGCCTAGGAATAAAGCTGGTATAATAATACAAGCCGTTGCAGACAGACAAAAATGGTAAAAAAAAATATTTTGGTATAATAAGTACCGTGTATATACCATATGAATTTAATAAAAAGTGGTTATTTTAATATTACAAACGGACAATCCAATTTTATTTATCTATATATAGATGTATAGATTATTAAGGTTCAAATCCCATTTCAGTTATTTATGTTATGATATATTGAATTTTTTTATTTATATAAAGCTACGAATTTTACTTAAAAATACGAAAAATATGATCTATTTAAATTTCTATGCATTATGTTTTCTGTCTACAAAAAAAAAGTGTGTGTGTACATGTACTACGCGTTAGAAGTTAAACAAACACATAGTACATTTTCATAACACTGTAACCTTTTTGCTTATGGTATAGTTAAAAACTATATCTTCTGCTGACGTCTACACTGTCATTATGTGAAAATAGTTATATAAAAAATGTTGACTATAGCTAACTTCAGGGTGTCGGTTTTTTGTGACGGTGTGCGCGGGCAACGTAAAAATTTACTCTCATCATTTTTCCCTAACGCGCCTAAAGAAGTATAACTTCAAAAATAATGTTTTTATATTATATCATCAAAACTATAGTCATGAATGAATTAATATAATATAATAAAATTATAATTAGTGTTTGATGCAAGTGGCGAGTGATCGGTCTTGGAGATTATTGAGGGAGGCCTATGTTAAGTTCCCCACCATGGTTCAGGCCTTGTCGTGGCGGTGGGTTTAGTAACCTAGGGTGAGCGGTGCACCTTGGGCGAAGCTAATTGGGCCAAGGGGGCTCTTTGTACCCCTCTTATAAGAAGAGGGGACAGAAGAGCAGGGGGCAAGGGGTGAGGATGGGAACCTCACACCATTGTACTGTCCCGACGTTGGGAGGGGTTGTTATGTGGTGCGGGACAACCCCTCTGTTGATGTGGCGTCGGTCCCTTGCGGGACTGACTAGCCATCGAGGTGCCCTGTTTGTTTTCTAGATCCGGGGCACCTCACCAAAGGCAGCATTGGTGGCAATCGCCGGGTTTGTGGACGCAGGGTAGAGCTCCGTCCATTTACCAGCTGTCGGGCGCAGTGAGTCCCACATACCCGTGTGGGGAGACCCACTCCCCGCGGGATGCCTCAGAGCATTTCCCGGCGTTAAAGAAAAAAAAGGCCTATGTTAAGTCAAGAGGCCCAGGGGGCATTGTGTACCCCTCCTATAAGAACAGGGGAACAAAGAGCAGGGGGCAAGGGGCCCGCCGGATTTTAGTGGGTAGAACTGCGTCTACTTACCGGCTTTCGTGTGGGGAAACCCACGCCCACGCGGGATGCCTCAGAGCATTTCCCGGCGATAAAGAAAAAAAATAAAAAAACGGGCAATGTTCAGCAGTGGATGGATAGAGGCTGATGATGACGGATGATGGTGAAAAATATATGACTTTTTTTAACAATTCATGCAGTTAAGTACGAGTCTGACTATCAAGCTGAGGGTTCCGTAAAATGATTATTTTATGTAATAATATACCATAAACGGCTTTTCAGTTTTGTGCTTCACTTATTCTATGAATCCTACCTTATTCCGTTTCATGATTCTATCAAAATGGGAAATACCCTTTTTTATGTCATTAGGGAGCAAACGAGCAGTCGGAGCCCCCGCACAACCAAGGCCACGCAGATGCGCCACCTTCCTCTTACTATCCCCCCCCAATGGGCCACTGGAAATTCACAAACCACACGAAACGCGATAGTACAGCTGTTACTTGACGCCGGTGTTATGTGAGCGAGAGGTACCACCCCGGTCGTGCCGGCCCGATTCGGCTGCAATCCAACATGGCACTACCTCTTACAAATATATATACCTTATTTGTTTTGCTTTGATAAACAAACATATGGACAAGGGAGTGATCCTATAATGGTACCATTTTGTTATTTTTTGAAACGGTAGTCTAAAAACGTCACATTAAAACAATATTATTTTATCATTTAATGCGACATAAGAGTTAAGGCCTTTACGTAACTCTGTCAAGTTTAAACATTAAGCCCATACACCGCCTTTCCTCATCCTGAGTTAAGTGTCCCATACACTCGAGTCTCACAGGAGCGTGTTACACACATTAACATGGATATGGGATAAGTTTGAATGATATGATATTCTCCCGGGCGTCATGCCTGACCCACCAAGTTCTTCGGGATAAAGTCTATCACACACCATATAGAAGAAACATCCCCGCTATGGTTCAGGCCTTGACGTGGCGATGGGGGTCTGTAGCCTAGGGTGCTGCTGCACCTTGGGCGAAGCTAATTGAGCCGAGGGGGCTCTTTGTACCCCTCTTATAAGAATAGTGCGGGACAACCCCTCTGTGGAGGTGGCGTCAGTCCCCTGAGGGACTGACTAGCCGTCGAGGTACCCTGTTTGCTCATTAGATCCGGGGCACCTCACTAAAGGCGACATTGGTGGCACTCGCCACACTTACCAGCTTTCAGGCGTAGCGAGTCCCACATACCCGCCTGGGGAGACCCACTCCCCCGCGGGATGCCGCAGAGCATTTCCCGGCGTTAAAGAAAAAAAAGTGAAACATGAAATTATTCAGAACTAGTTCTCATCCTATTTGGATTATCATTTTTGTCTGCTTACAGCGAGTTTTCTTTTTTATAGAAGAGGGGGCAAACGGATATGTATTTCACCTGTCGGTAAGTGCTAAGTGACATCCATAGACACCCGCTACAATACTTATAGCTTGGCAAAAAATAGTATGACGTGGTGACAGGTGGAACTAAATATTTTACTAAATGGAAACCTATGATGTTGACAATACTTGGCCGACAAATACTAGATTTTGAGTAAAGCTTAGTGTTTCATATTTATTTTTAACGATTTGATTAAATTATCTTACTGATTTTCCATATTATGATGAGACCTAAGTGAAAGTGGCGCCCTCATTTTTTCCATACTCTTTTTTGCCAAGCTGTACATACTTTTCTTGAAGCTCCCTGAGTCATGTCGGTTCATAATGCGATAATGCAATAGAGT
Organism: Helleia helle; assembly: GCA_963853865.1. Taxonomy (NCBI): domain Eukaryota; kingdom Metazoa; phylum Arthropoda; class Insecta; order Lepidoptera; family Lycaenidae; genus Helleia; species Helleia helle. The sequence goes on from OY971436.1 coordinate 7,213,945, forward strand.
CAGGTACCAAGAACTAAAAGAATGAAATCCGCACAAACTGCATAGTGTCCTGTAAGAGAGGTGGTAGGGGCAGCTTTATTATAGAGGTTGTCCCCCTATGTGGAAGTGTCCGGTCCCTAAATAGGGCCGGTCAATCGCTGTGGCGTTGCTAATTGATTCGGGGCACCTCTAAATATAGGCGGCTGAAGACTCCTGCGAGGTTTTTAGTTTGGGTTGGAGGTCCGAGTCTCGCTGAACCAGGTTGCATCCATGGTCTAATGGTAAGCATAAAAGCATTTATCCACACAAAAAACCATTCTTCATAAAACCGTTTCGTTGCTAATTTTTTTTTAGATTACTAATATCATGTTCATGATAAACTGATAGTTTATCATGAACAGCAAATATTTTGTTGAAATAATAAAAATTCGTTAAAATACTCAAGGCATCCTTTGTAGATAATTTTGAAGATAGTCAGTTCTTATTGCCTGAGTGGCAAGGGATCGGTCGTCTTGGTGTTCATTGAAGGAGGCCTATATTTAGCAGTGGACGGACGATAGATGATGATTAAGATGATGAATACTGTCAGGCTCTATGAGGACTGTCAGAGAGGTTTTATAGGAAAAAGTAGCTTGAAGATTAAGCTCATTGCTTCGACGGACACTCTATTTAAAGGATTCTCTGCGTTCCATATAATGTAGTTGAAGACAACTACATGTCCCATTGGATATTTTGTGGTTGTCATCAGTTATATATACAGTTATCGGTTAAGTTACAGTAACGCCAAAATTGAGTTTGGTGTATCACTGTCCTAATACGTATACAGTCTCTAGAGAAGAAAATATCTATATGGAAAATTCCAGATTAATATTATCAAAGACATGTTAATATCATATGGGAATCTTTTTATTTGGCGATACCTAGATAACATTGAAAATGTTTAGAAAATGAAAAACGGCTTAATGTAGAAAGTTGCCAATACTTTTATTGTTTTTCGAAGTAATCTCCGTTTCTTTCTACACATCGTCGCATTCGATGGAACCACTGAGAAAAGCAGTGGGACCATCCTACGATTTCACCGCATCTTCAGGGCTCGTAACGCGAATACCTCGAATTTTATCTTTAGTTCTTGGGAATAAATGAAAGTCGCAGGGCGCCAGGTCAGGACTGTAAGGCGGATGACTCATTATCTCGACACCTGCCATAGTCAAATATTCAACAGTCCGTTTTGCGAAGTGCGCTGAAGCATTGTCGTGGTGAAGGAGGATCCTGCTTCGAGGGCGCTGCTGTCGAATTTTTTCCAAGACAACAGACAAATAGCGATTGACATATCAGTCTGCAGTAACTGTCCTTCCATCTTCTAGCACAACTGTCGCGAACTGACCTTTCCGGCCAAAGAATGAGGTAATCATCTTTTTTCCTTGACTTCTTCCTTTCTTTACCTTAGTTGGCTGATCCTCGAAAGGAAACACCCACTGAGCTGATTGTCTTTTCGTTTCGGGTTCGTAGCAATATATCCAGCTTTCATCACCTGTGATGATGTCAAATACAGCATTTGAGTTGCCGCCGTTGAACTTATCTAACATTTGGCGACACCAGTCCATGCGGAGGCATTTCTGGTCGTCGGTTAAAGTATGGGGAATCCATCTGGTACAAAGCTTCCTGACGCCTAAATGTTCGTGTAATATTTTTTGAACTTGACTCATACCAATGCCTAGGCTTGCCCGTATCTGCTGATAGGTCACTCTCTTATCTTCCTCTATCATGCGTCGCACAGCACTGATGTTATCTTCAGTAGTCGCTGTTAAAGGACGTCCCTCACGCGGATCATCACTGAGATTGCTACGTCCACGCTTAAACTCGTTAAACCAATTGTAAATAGTGTCACGAGATGGGGCTTCATTAAAAAATGCTAATCGCAGCCTATCATAGCTTTGTTGTTGAGTAAGCCCACAACGAAAGTCATAATAAATCATTGACCGAAATTTTTCTCGCGTTATGTTCATTTTCACGTGTAACAAGAGTTTTAGATTTGCCGCCAATTCACAAAAACAAATGACAAATGAATGCAATATACTACATTAGGTTACCAAAGAGCCCCACCATTAGGATCTGAGCCTTGTCGTGGCGGTGGGGCTTAAGCCTGGGGTGCAATCCAGCACCTTGGGCAACCAATCGGATCCCGGGCGGCAGTTGGTTCTGGCCGCTGCCGGCCGAGCCGCTCCCCGGTCCATGGGGCCGGGGGTGGTGGTCGCCATCTCACGTCGAGATGGGGACCGCGAGGAAGAAAACCTCAATAAAAATTACCCCAATCCCAAAATAAGCTCAGGTGCGCGGCGAGGGGATGAATGGCTGGAGGGTTTCCAGTCCCTAGCGCACCATGTTTTAGTGTTGGTTACGGGTTCCGCTCGACCCTAATGAGCAAACTTCAATCATGAACCAAAACAGTAAGGAAAATAGTCCCCGAAAGGGGGAATCCCGCACCACGCCGAAATCGGCGGAGGTCTGCCCCACGTACTACGGGGGGGGCACAAACTGTTTTAGGGGCGAGCACTCTGCTCGTCCTAGCACCGACGACACACGCGAGATAACGGATACCGATAGGCCTTACGATTGTAGGAGTGAGGGGGAAGATCGTAGGAGTGACGTAGGGTTAGGTAGGAGAGGAGTAAGAGGGAAGGTGGGCAGGGGTCGCCCAAAGGGTAGAAAAGAGGCAGAACCAGACGTCTTAGATGGCATGTCGATCACTTCGCTTTCGGAGTCTGAGTTAGGACAGAAGCGCCTGTTCTCAGAGGTGACGGGGGGCTCTGGCTCAGATACCGAGACGGGGGGTGACGTGGCGAGGAAAACACAGCCACTCGCGAAAAGAGGGAAGGCACTTTCTCTCTCCCGTGCGCGGACGGCGCTGAGGGAGAGGACGGAAAGAGAAAAGGAGGACAACTTCGAGCAGGCACTCGAGAAGCGGGCCTTCAAAAAGCCCAAGGAGGTTACCGGGGAGGTGGAGGCGATCCCTCCCGACCTCGATGTGGAGAGGATGGGGGCAGAGGAAATGATGCGGGCGGGCGAAGCAAACCTCCAGTTGATTCTTGGCCTAACGGGGAAATCAGTAAACCTCAGGGGGGATATGCGGCCAAGATCCGCAAGGCTGCTGGATCCATAAGGGAAGTCATAGAAACCCTTGCGGTTCGCACCGAGACGGAGGAAGCCCGAAAGTTGAGGGCTGACAACAATCGGCTCCAACGCGAGCTGGATTTGATCAGAGAGGAGGTTCGTGCGTATAGGCGCGATTTCGAGGAGAGCCGTAAAAAGGCGACCGAAATAATAGGGGCTCCGGGGTCGGCCGAATTTATGAAGGAGGTTGCGGAGATGTGCGGCAACATTATCGACGGCCGCCTGGCGGCCCTGCAGCTCCCGGCCGCTCCTCCCTGCCGTCCTCCACTTGCGGGGGACCAAGGAGAGCTGGCGAAGGCCACGAGGGCCGCCATTGCGACATCGAGAGAAAAGGGGACGGCCGTGGTAGTCGCCAATCAGGCCTCATCAGGACCCGATCCCAAGGAGTTCCCTGCCCTGCCTCAAGCATCAAAAGGCAAAGGGAAGGGTAAGGGAAAAGGCAAGGGGAAGGGCAAGGCCCAACAGGAGTGGACCGCGTTCGGCCCCACCACCTCAAAGAGAACTGCCTCTCAGGGGAGAGAAAGGGATGGGGCCAAGGTTCCACAAGAAGAGGTGGAGACGTGGACGGAAGTCGTCCGCCGCCCTAAGGCAAAGAAACCGGCGGCCTCCGCGCCGCTGATGAAAAAGCCGGCGAACTCTAAGACGCCGCTTAAAGAAGAGGCAAAGCCGAAGCTGTCGCTACCACGTTCCACGGCCGTAATAGTCAAGTTACGGCCGGAGGCAGCGGCCAAAGGAGCGACATATGGCTCGGCTCTCCTTAAGGCCGAACAGAGCATCGACCTTAAGGAGTTGGGAATCGGTCCGCTCCGAATTCTCCAGTCGGCAACAGGGGCGCGCCTAATCGAGGTGCCCGGGGCCACGAGTGGCGAAAAGGCGGATGCTCTCGCCGCCCGCCTAAAGGAGGCCCTTGCTGAAGAGGTGGAGGTACTCAGGCCCGAAAAGAAGGCTGAATTAAGGGTCACGGGCCTGAGTGATGCAGTCACGGTGGATCGCCTAAGAGCCGCTGTGGCTGAGGATGGGGACATTAACCCCGGGCAAGTCTTCGTCAGAAATATTCGCAAGGGGCAAATAGGCCTGGGTACAGCCCACATAGAGCTTCCAGTTGCAGCGGCAAAGAAGCTACTGCAACAAGGGAGCATAGCGGTGGGCTGGAGCCGCGCAAGCCTCCACCTCCTGCAGGCGCGCCCCAGGCACTGCTTTCGGTGCCTAGGAGTGGGGCACGTAGCCAACACGTGCCAATGCGGGACTGACCGTAGTAATCTTTGTTACCGCTGCGGTCAGCCTGGTCACAAGGCCGCCGGATGTTCGGCCGCCGCACATTGTGCGGTGTGCGCGGACGCCTGAAGGCCGGCGGGCCACGTGATGGGGGGCATGGCGTGCAAGCCCCCATCAACTCGCGGGAAGTTCCCCTCCCAACCTAAGGGGGGTAACCGAGTGGAGTCGGCGGATGCTGAGATGGCCGAATAATGTCCAGGCATCTCAGCGTTCTCCAGGCGAACGTCAACCACTGCGCCGGGGCTCAGGATCTTCTTCTGCAGTCCATGGCGGAGTGGAGCTTTGACGTCGCGATCGTTGCCGAGCCATACGCTGTGCCTCCCACTAGTCCACACTGGGCGGGGGACACCGATGGCTCGGTAGCGATCGTGGTGAGGCCTGGAGCCGGCCCCCCCCCTCGCAGTCAAAGCGAGGGGCCACGGGTACGTTGCGGCGGTTCGGGGAGAGGTTGCCTTCGTCGGGGTATACTTCTCTCCGAACCGCGATTTGGCGGCCCTGGAACGGTTTCTCGACGTTCTGGGGCCGCTGGCCGCCAAGTCCACGGCTTGGGGCAATCCGGTCACGAACACGAAAGGGAGGGAGGTGGAGGAGTGGGCGCTAGCTGCCGGACTGTCCCTGCTCAACAGAGGGACAGTCCAGACGTGCGTGCGTTCTGAATCTCTCGGACCACCGTTACATAAGGTTCGAGGTGTCTCCGACTCCCGTCCGTCCGGCGTCGTCGTCGTCGACATCTAGGGAGCGAAGCCAGTTTCCGCGTTGGGCGCTCACGAAGCTCGACCGGGAATTGGCAGAGGAGGCGGCTATAGTCTGCCGGTGGAGCCTCCCGCGACTCTGCGACGCGTTCACCGCGGTCAGCAGAGCGGCCATGCCGCGCGCGAAACGTCCGCCCCCGCGGCGGGCGCTCTACTGGTGGTCAGCTGAACTAGCCGACCTTCGGGCCGCCTGCCAACGGGCAAGGAGGCAGTATACCCGGAGCAGGCGGCGGCGCCCCCAGGATGTCGACAGGGACGACGGCCTGTACAGGGTCTATATTGACAAAGTCAAGACCCTAAAACAGGCCATCTGCCGAGCCAAGGAGGAGGCCTGGCTGGAGCTCGTTGAGGGTCTCGAGAGGGAACCCTGGGGCCGACCATATAAATGGGCGCGGAACAAGCTCCGCGTCCAGTCGGCCCCTATCACTGACACGCTCCAGCCGGGCCAACTGAGGAGGATTGTCGGGGAACTCTTCCCCGACACACCTGGGGGCTTCACGCCCCCCAGGATGGCTCGGCAGACGCTGGACGAGGAGGGTGTTCCGCCACCCGTCACGGAGGCTGAAATGGAGGCGGTTCTGGCCCGCCTCCAAAGTAAGAAGAGGGCGCCGGGTCCAGACGGGGTGCACGGGAAGGTTCTGGCCCTTTCCCTCGAGCACCTCGGCGACAGCCTTCGGGAGCTGTTCGATCGCTGCCTGCGGTCCGGACAGTTCCCGAGGGCATGGAAGGAGGGTCGGCTCTGCCTGCTTCCGAAGGCAGGGCGACCCCCGGACTCGGCCGCGTCGGTGCGACCGGTGGTGCTGCTGAACGAGGCTGGGAAGGCTTTGGAGAGAGTCGTGGCTTCCCGGCTCGTTCGGCACCTGGAGGAGGGCCCGGGACCGGGACTCTCAGAGTCCCAATTTGGGTTCCGGGTGCGCCGGTCAACCATCGACGCCCTCAAACGCCTGAGGGCGGTGACGGGTGAGGCGGAACGCAGAGGGGAGGTGGTGGTCGCGGTGTCCCTGGACATCGCGAACGCCTTCAACAGCCTCCCGCACAGTGTGATACGGGAGGCACTGAACTACTTTGGTGTGCCTCCCTATCTCAGGTGGCTGTTGGAGGCGTACCTCTCTGACAGGAGGGTAGCCTGCGAGAACCGGTGTGGGTCCGTAGAGTGGTGGCGAGTCGGCTGCGGTGTCCCGCAGGGTTCGGTACTTGGTCCGATCCTGTGGGACATCGGGTACGACTGGGTCCTGCGAGGTCGTCTCCTCCCCGGTATGGGTGTCATCTGTTACGCTGATGACACCTTCGTCTACGCCAGGGGACGAGACTATAAGGAGGCGGCGCGGCTGGCCGAGGTCGGGCTCGACCTCGTGATCGGCCGCATTGAGAGGTTAGGGCTTCGGGTCAGAGTCGACAAGACCGAAGCCCTCCTCTTCCGCGGGACCGGGAGGAAAGGACCCCCACCGGGGGCTGCCCTCCAGATCGGAGGGGTGAGGGTCAGGATGAGCCCTCACATTAAATATCTGGGGCTCATCCTTGACGGTGGATGGACCTTCGGCCCACATTTCGAACAATTGGGTCCGAAGGTCGTGAAGGCGGCGAGTGCGCTGGGCAGACTCCTCCCGAACCTCGGAGGACCCAGCGCCGCCTGCAGGCAGCTATACTCCGGTGTCTGCCGGAGTATGGCGACGTACGGTGCTCCGATTTGGACGGATCGCCTTACCGCGCGGTGTAGGGCCCAGCTGCGCTCGGCGCAGCGGGTGATCGCGGTAAGAGTGGTCCGGGGGTATCGTACGATATCATGGGCTGCAGCTACTGCCTTAGCCGGCGACCCCCCGTGGGAACTCGTGGCGGAAGTTCTCGCCGAGGTATACTCCTATGTCTCGGATAGGAGGTCCCTCGGAGAGGACGTGACGCCGGACAGGATCCTTCGGATCCGCCGACTAGGGCAGGAGGCACTAATGCGAAGGTGGGGGGAGGACTTGGCGCGGCAGCCGTATGGCAAAGGCTTAACGGTTGCCCTGCGCCCGGTCCTTGAGCGGTGGATGCGACGTAAACGCAAACCCCTCACCTTCCGTTTAACACAGGTGCTCACCGGGCATGGGTGCTTCGGTGAGTATCTGTGCAGGACGGCCCAAAGGGAGCCGGTAACTGTGTGTCACGATTGTGGCGCGGCGGTGGACTCGGCCCAGCACACCCTCGAGGTGTGCCCGAGATGGGCGGCGCTGCGTCATGATCTGACATCGGTCATCGGAGGGGACTTGTCTCTGCCGAGTGTCATCCCCGCGATGCTCGGCGACAACGAGTCCTGGACGGCGATGGTCTCCTTCTGCGAGGCAGTAATGTCCCAGAAGGAGGCCGATGAGCGGGTGAGAGAGGAGGCCGCCGACGAGGCCTCCCACCGCGGGCGACGAACGGGGGTGCGTAGGAGGCGCTACCTAATGCGCCTCCAGTAACGCCCCTGTGCTCGTGTCGGGCCCAGGATGGGGTTTTAACTGGGTCCAGCTAGACACGACGTCGTCGGGGACTGCTAAAAGTATCGAATCAAAGGAACAGCCGAGCAGTCCCCCTTTAGAGGAGGAGACTGGCCTTTTCGCCGGGGCCAGCCTGTCGCCGAGGGTCCTGCGTTGCCTGCATGATCCGGGACTCTCATAAAAGGCGGCTGAGGGCACTTGCAGCGGTTTTAGTGGGTAACGCATCTCCAAGTGCGAACCCCACACACGGCTAGGTTTAAAACTCACCCCGGTCCTAGTTATGGTTTGGTCTGCAAATTTCCGCTGCAGAACAAAAAAAAAAAAAGGTTACCAAAGAGTTCTAAAATTGAAATTCAAAAAAAGTTTTCATTTTCAATGTTTCTAACTGGCCAGTTCTAAGCATTTTCAGTGTTACCCACGTATAATAATAAAACTTTAGTTAATTAAGTAATTCGCAAGTGACTAATAAAATACTTACCTGGGTTGACGTGGGTAATTTCATATTTTAGCCTGTTTGATTCATATTATGACTTAATGTGTAGTTAACTAGTTAGTAAAACCTCGGCCTTGAACGTAAGAGGTCTGGGTTCGGGCCTCTCTAGGACATTCTGAAAAAGGTTATTCTAAGTTTTCCTGTGCACCTAACAATTACTAATTTGTTTTGACGGTCTTTGCCGTATATTTTAATGACGGCTTTCATTTGGTGTATAAAGTTAGACCGTCACTCTTTTTCCTGATTTCGAGGCTTAAACCCATTATTTTGATATGCAAATTCTTATTGTAATACACCTAAGCAACTTGTGTATATATTGCTTAATTAGAGATGCAGAAAAGTAAAATACTGCCTGTCCTGCCTTTCTTCCAGATCAAAACAAATTACTTGAAAGGTTACTTAAGTACCAAGTTAAATACATAACTTTCAATTCCATTAGATATTAAGAGTAGATCCTGTTTATTTATTAAGTCGTTAATTAAAAACACATTCATATCTTAACGAAATAATTATCCCATTATCAAAAGAAAACATTATTAAAAATGAACCTTTAAACCGCATGTATGCTCATATGAAAGCATTCAAAGCGCGGCTTATGATCAAATTAATGAAATGATTTAACATGCAATTATACAAATTGTAAGAGGGAAAATCATCATTGGAAATATAAACTGAAATTTTACTTTGAAGTTAAAATGAAGCAAAGTATCAAGTCTTCATACCACGACATGCACTATACAAAAAGTTTTAATCCTTTTTAAATTATCATAAAATCAGTCATTTAATGTAATGAAACAACTTTGCACCGACCATGGTCGCGGAAAATCCGTAAGGTCGCTTTATTTGTTTGTTTGTTTGTATTATAAGTCAAATTCACGTAAACATTAGAAAACAATATGTCAGACATTTAATACATAAACAAAGTTCTTTCGCTAAAGAGTCAGCTCTGTGCCATTAGTGGCAATTGAGCGAAGATTCTAAAAACGTTAATTTTATTCACTTAATAAAAAAAACTGACATGATGAGAATAAATTGTGAACTTCATTTAAGAATTCGTAGTACTAGTGTACAGGTGTGTAGTAACTATATATGTCTATATAGAATTTATTAGCATCATCTTGTTAATAATAAAAAACAGAAATAACATAGTCGTAATTAATAATTTAAATTGACGTTAAAAAATATAATTAAAGCGAACAACGTCCTTCTTCTTCTTCAATGATAGCGTCCTCAAGCATTTGCCAATGTAAGGTGGAATGTTCGGTAAATTTTGTTAGATAACTTGACTCTATAGATTCTGACTTTGTGAAGATGCAAGGTAAATAGTGTTAATTAAAATATAATAAATACCTCATATATCCTGACATAATTGATTTTCAAAAGTAATTAAAAATAAAATCAATTAATACACATTTCCAAAGCAATTTGAAATGATTATGATAAATAAATACAAGTTTTTCTAAATAAATATTAGTTTAAAAGTATCAAAATTGTTTAATATCACAAATTGTACAGCGATAAAAGGTTTTGATACTTTTGAAAGTACGCTTTGTGCTGGCAGGTGCCGGAAACGGCGTGCCGGGCCGGACATGAAGCTGGCGGGCCGGAACTGACGTTTGTACGCACCCATTTTACCCCCTATTTAGGTTAAGGCTTAGCTATTGTAGTGGTTAAGTTTGAATTTTTATCCATAATAAAGTTTATTAAATTTTGTATATTTAAATGAAATATAGTAATATATTATATTTTCATATTGTTTTCTAATGTTTACGCCACTCATAATAAAACTTTTACGAAGTCGGCCAACAACCAGTTGGGAAGATAATCCGTATGAGCGGCAAGGGATTGGCTATCTTGGCGTTCATTGAAGGAGGATTATGTTCAGTAGGCGAATAAAGTCTGATAATAATAATGACGACTACGACGACGATGATGATGATGATGATGACGATGATGATGATGATGATGATGATGATGATGATGATGATGATTATGATGATTATGACGACGATAATGATGAAGATGATAATGATGATGAGGATGATGATGATGATGATTATGATGATGACGACGATAATGATGATGATGAAGATGACACATGGGGTATTACCGTTTCAGTTGAATAATGATTTTCTTTCATAATGGGGAAAATTATTTCATTAAAATATGAACAATTTAATATACAGACCCCTAGAGTAAGAGATTCGATCGTATCGTTTCAAAAGTTTCGCTGTGTTAAAAATAAGGGCAGGAGAGGCTTTTTAATTATTTTCATCAAGCCCTTATATCTTGCATCTTTGGATTTTATTATTATTTAAGGGTGGGGACACCAGCGAGGCCAGACGGGTGATCAGTCCTCATTTCCGGGACCATTTCACCCATGCATCTTTGGATAGCCAACGCGTGTATAATTGGGCACAATAAGAGATAGTCTTGGATTAACTCGTCGTCATAAGCGATTAACAGTAGGCGGATAAAGGCTGATGATGAAGATGATAAATGTCATAAACGGCTTATCTTCAGGTGGATTGTATGCTCGTTGACCTACTAAGCAAATTTTTCTTCTTTCAGACAAATAAAGGTCCAAAAATAAGCATCGTATAGAATTTTCCAGCTTACGGACACTTTTTTCCATTTTAATCTTGCGATCAGTCCTGTCAGCTATAAGCAGATGTGATGATGGTAGTCGGACGGTACGAACACTTAAATTTTATTTATTGGTATAAAAGAAACAAGTCCGGAAATCCACAATATCTCGATTTTTACGGCATTTCCTGCTTCGCACCACAAATATATGTAAGCAACTGCCACCTATGGTGTTTCCGAACCGATACGACTTAGGGACCTTCAAGAAAAGAGCATACTCATATCTAAAAGGCCGGCAACGCACCTGCTGATCCTCTGGTATAGCGGGTGCCTGTGGATGTCGCTATTCACTTTCCATCAGGTGAACCGACTGTCCGTTTGCCCCCTCTTCTATATAAAAAAAAGAAACAATTTGAAATCTTCAGGGAACCCATTATGATATGTTTTTATGTTACTTCGGATCTTGTTGGCGAAGGAGCCATCTCTATACCTCGTTTGTACGCTGTACTGTGAAAATAATGACATAAAATGTGGTTGAGACTCTAAGAAAGTTTTTATTCGCTGAACGAGTTTTGACCTTATCTATACTAATATTATAAAGCTGAAGAGTTTGTTTGTTTGTTTGAACGCGCTAATCTCAGGAACTACTGGTCCGATTTGAAAAATTATTTCAGTGTTAGATAGCTTATTTATCGAGGAAGGCTATAGGCTATATAACATCACGCTGTGACTTATAGGAGTTGAGTAACGCGGGCGAAGCTGCAGGCAACAGCTAGTAATATTATAAAGCTGAAGAGTTTGTTTGTTTGTTTGAATGCGCTAATCTCAGGAACTACTGGTCCGATTTGAAAAATTATTTCAGTGTTAGATAGCTTATTTATCGAGGAAGGCTATAGGCTATATAACATCACGCTGTGACTTATAGGAGTTGAGTAACGCGGGCGAAGCTGCAGGCAACAGCTAGTCAAAGATAAAACTCGTAATTAATGTCTGCAAAATCTTACAATCAGAGAAAGTAAAGTTCGAGTAAAATCTAAATAAAATTTGTGATTGCTGGTTTCAAGGCAAGCAACTTAACATTTTTGGATAAGCAAACAACTTATTTTTACATAGTTACTCGGTACACGTTCTATAATTATTTATAAGGATCTGAAACATAATACAATATAGGTAGTAAATTAATTATTAAATACGATATTTGCACTTACCTTAACAACTTAGCAATTCATAACAGTGTATATTTTCTGGTAACATTTTATTTTTATTTAACAGTATAGACTATAGACAATAAAATTTTATAGGTCATCTACGAAAATGCGTAGCGTACAGCTACGTCTCCTCGTAGCGGAGGTTTAAAGATTTTTAAAATCATACTTTCTATATTAGTCATTTAGGCCTTTTCTTCTTCCTATACTCTTTGAAAAGAGAGCTTCTCTCTCTTTATAAAAAAGAATTGGGTAACTGATGATTTCTAAAGTTTGTTCAATAAAAAATCAAAAAATAAAAAAACCTGATTTTTTTGAAGAGCATACGGACGCTGCAGCAATTAATGCATAATAGAAGTAATGAAATCTGCAATGGTGATTTTCATCCACTTCAAAACGACGAATAATTTATTTATTTATTTATATTTTGGAAACAAACAATTATAATATTACTCATAGTTTAGAAATAATAAAAAAGTACAGAAATCAGTTAAGTTTCCACTAAACAAGTAATACATATAAAACTATTATAAACACCTAAGAAAATCAAACAAAATTTTTAATTTTTAGGGTGATATTGCTACAAAAGCAAAAAAAACTGAATTCAATATTTTCTTTTACTCTTTAGTTCGTATTACCAGTGATTAAAACTGCATGCATGATAACATTAAATGTACTTCGAAAACCTATATTTAGCGAGCGCATACTCCTCGCCATATTTCGAGTGGGACTATACAAGTCCCTTATTTTGGTTCATATTGCTATAGAGCGTCATTTACTAGTTTTTCCAAACGTTTTCGAAACTACATTCATATGACATAATATATTTGTGTTAAGTAGTGAACGTCCTCAACATAACATGCTAGTGAGCACGTGATTGTGGGTGTGATCTGGGGCGGAACTAACGAGGCTGGGATTGTCAATGTCTCGGGTCAGACGGAGATTTTATTTACTCACACGTTTGATTGTTTTAAAAAATGTCCATTACGAATGTGGTCATCGAGACCGGTATCTTTGACGTGACAACGTCTGATAAATCGATGAACGACGGCTGTATGCATGAAAATGTCCCGTGTCGTTCACTGTCCCGTTGCGCTCACTGTCCCTTAACGCTCATTGTACGCTTGCGTCTTGTTACCGACCGGCTATTTTTTTTTTTCAAATAATTCATATACTTTTGCTTATTTTTCGACGATCAAGTAAATAAATGTAGAATGTGAAAAGTATCCTATGTTACATTCCGAGTCAATGTTTGAACTTAATTTCTTACATTTACTTGATATACTTACGCAGTACCATTGTACAAATAAATAGAAAAAATATTATGTTTTAGAGTTTCTTACCTCAAAATGACATAACGGTACTCTTATACGATCCTTCTAATATCCAAGTACTATGTCTGTGTCTGTCTATCCCCTTAAATCTGTAGGGTTCTCTCACTTAGCTTGGGTCATTCGCACACTCGATTTTTACGGCATTTCTTGCCTCGCACGACAAATGTAATCAGCTGCCACCTATGGTGTTTCCGAACCGATACGACTTAGGGACCTTCAAGAAAAGAGCATACTCCTATTTTAAAGGCCGGCAACGCACCTGCTAACCCTCTACGTCTTTTCTTGTATTATTTCATATAAGGAATAAGGGAAAAGGGGTAGACAAAATTTTGTCGTGCGCGCATGCTAGCCCTACTGGTGTAGCGGGTATCTGTGGATGTCGCTTTTCACTTACCGACCGTACCGAGTGAACGGACTAACAGTTTGCCCCCTATTACTATTACTATTCTATAAAAAAAACCTTTCTGTTTTTTTTTATTAAGGAACAACATTTTTGACTGACTGGCCTGTTGGTCTAGTGGTTAGTGAACCTGACTGCTAAACCAGAAGATCGTGGGTTCTATACCCACCCAGGACAAATGTTTGTGTGATGAACATGATCATTTGTTCTGTGTCTGAGTGTAATTTATCTAGAATATGTATGTATTTAGAAATATATATGTATGTATCAGTTGTCTGGTAAGCATAAAAACAGGCTCTGCCTAGTTTGGGATCAGATGGCCGTGTGTAAGTTGTCCCAACATATTATATTAGTATTATTTTATACCAAAGTTCCCAACGTCGATGATACGCTAGTATAACTAGCATTGGCCTGATGATAACCACTAGACTTATAGACTAGCAGTGAAACAGTTAAGATCTTAGAGTATATAATATAATAGTTAAGATCGATTCACAAGTAATACGAATCTTCGATAACAAACAAACAGGTGCAAATATAGTGCCCTGCGGGATTCCTCACGTCTTGACCATTGTGAGAACACCTTGTCACGTGCGGAATAGTTTTGTAGTTTGTCACTCGAATGTATAGTACGATTGACCTTGTGTGAAGTTGAAGAGATCACAAATGTTGCTTGTAATTTTTAACCGACTTCAAAAAAAAGAAGAGGTTCTCAATTCGTCGTGTTTTTTTTTTTTTTTTTTGTATGTATGTGACACGATTATTCCGTCGTTTGTGCATGGATTTCGATGATTATTTTATTGTTTGAAAGCTTGTGTTTCCAATCTGGTCCCATATTAATTTTATTAAGATCTGACAAGCTATGATCATATAATTACGTGTCGATGTAACAATTGTATAGGATGCTTTGGTAGCACACCATAGTACGTCGCGGTCATCGTAATCATCATCACCATCACCATCATCATCATCACCTTTATCCATCCACTGCTGAACATGCCTCTTTCAATGAACGCCAAGACGACGAATTTCGGAATCACTAAAAATTAAGAAATAAAAACATTTTACAAAAAATTAAAACCGACTTCAAAAATACTAAACTAAAAAGTAATAAAATAACAGTTTCTTTAATTTTTGTGCTTACAACTTATAATCAACTTAATTTTCTACTAATGTACAAACTTTGCGTTTACCACGTCATTATAGTTACTTTTGGAGTCGGTGTCGTATTTGTTGCTGTACATTACCTACCTACCTACCTTGGCTGACACCGACTCCAAAAGTAACTATAATGACGTGGTAAACGCAAAGTTTGTACATTAGTAGAAAATTAAGTTGATTATAAGTTTTTATATCGACAGCGATACAACACCTAATTATATGAATTTCGTGAATTTACCGGTGGGAGGGAAGCGCTGTGCACCGGTGGGAGGGAAGCGCTGTGCCGCGCTCCCGGCTGCATGGGTACCACCATCTTGCTTGTTCCTCCCGTGAAACAGCTTTGCTGTTTCGGAGAGAAGGGCAAGACAGGCAGTGTAATTACTGGCACGGAGACTTAACATCTTATGTCTCAGGATAGGCAACACATAAATCAGTTGCATGGGCTCGTTTCAGGCATACTAGGTTATGTTCATGGGTGACGTTGACCACTTACCATCAGGTGGTACATCTGCCTGTTTGCCTATACAACAACAGAAAAACTAATAATCAAATTATGGAAGAGCCCAATATAAATCAAATATACTTACTTTTACTTTACTTACAACAAAAAGTAAATTTTTAAAATTTTTGTTTGTCTATCAGTCTGTTTGTTCCGGCTTTTCACTGAAACGACTGACCCAATTTTAACAGACCTGGTAGATAACTGATGTTATAATGAGTAACTAAGGCTATAAATATATCATCAGTGCGGATACAGCTCTAAATCTAAGTTTACGCTGCGGGTAACAGCTATATAAAATAAATTTCCAAAAGCTTACATCAACAGACTATAGTGACTTCATTGTACGAAGTTGAATTTAAATAAAAGAACTTCAAGACGTTATAAATGTATTTATCTACAATCTTCAGAATAAGCGCTATTTCTTGTATAAACAGAAGTAAGGTATACTTGAATGAATATAATTTAAAATACAATTCATTACAGTACGCGAATTGTGACGTGGCCAAAATAAACTTGTACGGAGTTTTGTGCATGCGTCTCACATTTTGTATACATTATATTTGGAGGTGCCTAATCTCCACATATTCTATCTGCGGGGTGCGGGAGAAATATCTGATAGCTCGTGAGGTCAGAAATATTAAGGAGATAATCCGGTTCGTTTAAACCATATAGAATTAATACAGAAAATAAGGAGAGTCGACTGTATTTTTGCGGTTATTATTATTATTATTTATTATCATAAGTACACAATTTATTACGTAAGTTACAAACAAGTGTTACCTGACTGTTTATTTAGGAATCTAGTCTTCTAGCATCTAAACTAGGCCTGGCCTGTATCTTAGATGCCAGTATTACATCCAGTTACATGTTACACCTATGTACATCACTATTTAACACTCTAGCATCAAAACTGACCAATAAAAGTAACAAATATCAGAACACAAGTTAAAAACGATATGTTGCATAAGTAAGTGAGGGTATTTTAATAACATTTTTATTGAACACTAAAATTGAGAACTTAAGACAATTTGCAATAGGTTTTTTTTTTAATTATATATATTTCTTTTATGTATATAAATAAATATATGTATATACATATTTATATTACACTACAGATTTCTATACAGTATGCATATTCTTTAAAATTTGTGTTTGTGTGTGTATTGTGTGTGTTCTGGGTGCGTTATATGTGCTTTTTACATTATGCTTAGAAACATGGACTCAATATCATTATAACCTGTTGTTTTTAAATATAAGTTAAGTTTATCTTTACATTCTTTATAACTCAAGGGGTATATATTAAGGTGAGCGTTTATTTTGTTATAAAGCATTGGGCCCAAATAATATTGGAATTTTCTCATAAAACTTGTTCTATAGGGTAAAGAGGCACATACTTTATGTTTACGCCTAGAAATCATGGCACCATTAAAAAAGACTAACTTTTTGTGTTGGTTCAAGACAGATTCTCTAACAAAGAGCTGTCTGACTGTTAAAACATCACATTCGGCATATAAATCAGTAGTGGGATATCTGTATGATTTAAAAATCATTACTTTTAGCAATGCTCTCTGCACCCGCTCCAGTTTTATTAAATATGTTTTATAGGATCCTCCCCAGGATATAATACAATACGTTAGAATTGATTGGGCCAAGGCGTAATATACCTTCTTTAAAAGTTGGAAGTCAGCTATGTTGCGTTGCTGGCTCTTTTCGAAAGTAAGTTTATGTGTTCCTTCCAACATAGTGTTTCATCTATAGTAACACCTAAGTAATTAAGACTATGAGATTTTTTAAGACTCGGACATTGACAGCTGGAGCTGCTTCTATCGATAGGATCACATGAATGTATACGAACACAAAACTCTCGATCTGTTGGTATGGTCTTTTTGGATATAGCAAATGTGAGATATTTGGATTTAGTTGTATTTAACGTGAGACAGTTTTGGCGCAACCATTGAGATACCAAGACTAGGCCCGTTTCTGCATTGTTCCTAGTCTCCTCCCAAGTTCTTCCGTAAAATATTAATGCGGTATCATCTGCATAAGTGAATATGCGACAGTTTTTTAGATTTAAATTGCATAGATCGTTAATATAAATAAGGAAGAGGCTAGGACCAAGTACACTTCCCTGAGGAACACCGTAGGAAATACATCTATCAGAGCTGCAGTATTCACCCACTTTAACTCTTTGTGTGCGGTTACTTAGAAAGTCTTGAAATAATTTTAGCGGTTTGCCACGAATACCAATACGTTCCATACCACTTATCAGTATAGGAACAGAGACAGTATCGAAAGCTTTCGCGAGATCAAGAAATACTCCTACGCAGTTATTTTTTCTGTCAAGCTGGGCTGCTACAAATTCCGTAAGATCAGAGACAGCATGTTTGGTTGTCCTTCCGGGAATGAATCCATACTGATTAAGTGAAATAATATTCATTTTATTTAAATAGGATAATAACTTTTTATTTATTAGTTTTTCAAGTACCTTTGAGAATACAGGCAAAATTGTAATTGGTCGATAATTGCTGATACAGTCTCTGTCCCCACTTTTGAAGATGGGATAAACCATTGACATTTTAAACGTTTGGGGAAAGATGTCATTGTCAAGGCAAAGATTTATAATGTGAGTTAACGGTGGTACAATTACTTTCTTGATGAGCTTTATTATATTCGAAGATATGTTATCCCATCCATTTGCACAACCCTTCTAAGGCCCCCGATAATATTTGCGACATCCTGTTCTGTTGCTTCCGTCATATACATAGAATTGGATGTTTGTCTAGGTATCACATTAGTATTAGAACTGCATTTATGAGGAATTGGTATTATATTGTCAGCGAGAGCCTTACCTATACTGGCAAAGTACTCATTGGCGTATTCAACTGATTTTTCGGGGGAATCACGTATTTTTAGAATATCCAATGCCACCTTGGTACTAACAGTGGTGTTCGTAAAGTCTCTGATAAGTTTCCAAGTAGTTTTCGGATTATCAGAGTGTAGATTTATTTGTTCTCGTTCGTAGGTTCTTTTGATTCTTTTAAGTAAGTTATTACAAAATTTTTTATATCGAGTGTAGGTAACTTGAAGTATTAGATTGGATGGATCTTTTTTACTTCTGAGATGCATTTTATCGCGGTTTTTGATACAGCGTATAAGTGTTATCCAGGGCTTAATACATCGAGTGCGTCTCGTAACCCTGAGTTCAATGGTATTCTCAGATATAATATTTGCAATAATGTTAACAAATGTTTCAGCTGCCCAACTAGCACTATCCGAAGCCATTATTTCCTTAAATTCACAGCCTTCGATGGCTGAAATGATTTTATTTTGGTTCAGTCTATGTATAACAAATTTTTGGTTGATATTACGAGGACTCCGAATATAGAGGTCAACAAGAACAGCTAAGTGATCGGTAAACGACGAGGTAATAACAATAGTATTCGATAGGTATTTTGTTTTTATCATAGCGTGGTCAAGATAGCTGTTTCCTCTTGTAGGATATTCATGTCCAACTAAAATGCCATAAGTGGCTAACAAATTCAGGTATTCATTTGCTCTTGGATCTTCGGTGTCGTTTTTTATGTCTATATTAATATCACCCATGATTATTATATTAGGAAAATTACAGTATAATTTGAGTATGTTGTCTAAAGAATTTATAAAGTTATCTATGTTTTTGTTCGAAGGAGACCTGTATATGCCAAGAACAATGGTGTCTAGATTTATTTTAATAATAATACATGTTGCATCGGACAGTGTTACTTCTTCTACTACACTTAACAGTTTTTGATTGGTATAAACTACAACACCGTCATTTTGATTACTATTGTTTTTCGAATAACCGATATTGTACCCCGCCAACAAAGGAAAATTAGTACGTTTACTATGCCATGTCTCTGTCAGTATGTAGACGTCACAATTTATTTCTAGCCTACCGAGAAATAGTTCAAATTCAGACATATTTTTGTGAATACTCCTAATATTTTGTGTTAGGATGGTTAATCTATTATGTGACTCCTCTATTAGATGTTTACATAATTGTTTCATTATAATATTAGAAGTATTATAATGAAACAATTTTTACGGATTTTATCGCGGTTTATTAAGATTTTTACAAGTCCGACGTTTCGGATACTTTACAGCAACCATAGTCACGGGAGGACCATGGTTGCTGGTTTGCATGCATTGCTGTTTTTCGGAGAGAAGGGTAGACCAGGCAGTGTAATTACTGGCACCGAGACTTTTGTGTATGTATGTATTATGAGATCTTATGTCCCAGGATAGGCAGAGCATAAATGAGTTGCCTGGGCTAGTTCCAGGTAAACTAATTTATGTTCAGGGGCGACGTCAACCACTTACCATCAAATAGCATGTGTGCCAATTTTCCTATCAAGCTAACATAAAAAGACTAACAGTAGAACAGTTAAGGTCGTATTACGTCATGTAATACGAATCTTCGTTATCAAACAGACAGGTGCAAACATAGTGCCCTGTGGGATTCCACGATGGGCGACCATCGGCGACGTCGACCACTAACCATCAGGTGGCATGCCTGCCAATTTTCTTATCCAACTAACATTTAAAAAAAAACTTGAGCTCGATATTTCAGCATTGTCTACGGATGCCTTGTTGAACGACAAGTTCTAAGTAAAAATGAAAAATATAAATCCCGTTTGAAATATATAGTAGTTTCATTAATGAAAATAACCATGTTTTTTTAAAAACACATATCAAAAACATGATAAAAACAAACAACCATTAAATGGTTTTTACCCTTGTTAATTAAAAAATTATAATTTTAAATGAAATAATTAAAATTCTTTAGGAAAACCGTACTCGAACCTTTTCATGTAATACTTTTATTAAACGCCATTCATTCCGGGATAAATTATATGGAGTACCACTCTGGGTGAAATACGGATTACCTTATGTATACTTCAAATGGAAATTATAAACTGTAGATACTTTCACTATGTCAAATGACATCACTTTTTTTTTGTTATCGCAAGGAAATTCTTTTTACGCATGTAGCCAGGATCTCGGGTAGATCCCAACTCTATGTGGGACTCGCACCTGGGAGTGCCCTACCCGTAAACTAAAACCACTGCGAGCGCCTTCAGCCGCATTTTGAGGGTCCCGGATCTGCGTTCAACGGTAATCAGACTACTCCTCGTAAGCGGGGACTGCTCGGCCGCTACTAAGCAGTTCTCGCGACGTCATGTCTTACTGGACCCAGGTTCCCATTCTGAACCCGACATGGGGCGTTACTGGAGGCGCATTAAGTAGCGCCTCCTACGCACCCCCGTTCGTCTCCCGCGTCTTCTGGGACATTATTGCCTCCCAGAAGGAGATTATCGCCGTCCAGGACTCGTCATCACCGAGCATCGCGGTGATGACACTCGACAGAGACAAGTCCCCTCCGATGACTGATGTCAAATCGCGACGCAGCACCGCCCATCTCGGGCACACCTCGAGGGTGTGCCCGAGATGGGCGACAGCTGGGCCGAGTCCACCGTCGCGCTATATTCTTCACATACTGTCACCGGCTCCATGTGGGCCGTACACACTAAAGCAGCCATGCATCATTGACATCAATGGTCAATGATTTGCTATCGTCATCATCAAATTTACGGCCACTGCTAAAAACGATCTCGTTCAATAAACGCAAAGACAGCCGATCCTACAGATTGCTACAAGACATTTTTATCCCACCCAGGGGTTTCTAAGTTTTCCAAAAATGGAGCTCCGTCTCTTCCAAAGGATTTTCGAAAGGCCTACCAGAGAACGCTTCTTCAACATCAATTTCATCTTTTTCCTACTGAAATACAACCCCACCATATGTAATTTTCCATGTGTATTTTTTTGTGTCAAATAAATCTAATTATTTCTTTCTTTCTTTATAATTTTTCATGCATAAGGTTTTGTGCCTTTGTTTTAACGCGGTTTCAGACAAACTCATATAAAAGCACGACAGGCGTGGGTTGGATAGCTTAGGTTCAGGTTTTATAAAAACTTCGACACCGTCAGACAATTCATTATATTATCATCAAGTATGGTATAATTTTACCATCCCCACCACAGTCAGGCCTTGACTGGCGGTGGGGCTCAGTAGCCTAGGGTGAGCCGCTGCACCTTGGGTGAAGCTAATTGAGCCGAGGGGGCTCTTTGTCCCCTCTTATAAAAAGAGGGGAGAAAAGAGCAGCGGGCAAGGGGAGAGGACGGGAACCTTACGCCATTGTACTGTCCCGACGATGGGAGGGGTTACCCCTCGGTGGAGGTGGCGTCGGTCCCTTGCGGGACTAACTAGCCGTCGAGGTGCACTGTTTGCTCAACATATCCGGGGCACCTCACCAAAGGCGGAATTGGTGGCACTCGCTGGGTTTTAGTGGGTAGAGCTGCGTCCACTTACCAGCTTTTCGGGCACAGCGAGTCCCACACACCCGCCTGGGGAGACCCACTCCCCCCACGGGATGCCTCAGAGCATTTCCCGGCGTTAAAGAAAAAAAAAAAACCATGTTTTTGGATGTTGTCTATTCGGGTGGAATGATGGTATTGCAAGAATGGTATATGATTTATCTAATTTCCCGATACCCTGAAGATTTGAAAATTTTATCATAGCTCGGAAGTGGATAAAAATACGCGAAAATATAAAAAAGAAAATATACAAAGGTATTTTTTGTTCGCTACAAAACATGGTACCATAAATACCAGATATTTTAACAGCTTTTGATGCTAACAATAATATGACAACTTAAGAATATGCTTATAATATTATCTATACAGATAAATAAAATTAGAGTGTCTGTTTGTAATATTAAAATAACCGCGTTTTAATAAGTGCATATGGATGTAAACACGGTACTACCAAAATAACAATTTTACAATTTTTGTCAGTCTGTCTGTTTGTTCCGGCTAATCTCTAAAACAGCTGGGACAATTTTGATGGAACTTTCACTGGCAAATAGCGGATGTTATAAGGAGTAACATGGGCTATAAATATAATCATTATCAATCCGGTTGCGGCTGTAAATATAAGTGAACGCGGGCGAAACTGCGGGCAACAGCTGTTGAACATGTTCCATGATCCATCACATCTTTTATAACAGTTTGGAGTAATGAGATCGCTGACTGTAATTTTTTTTAAATAAGTGATTACCGTGGCAGGCAAAGCCGCGGGTAACAGCTAGTGTTAGTAAAGTTGTAATGTAAGCTAAATAACCTTTCTGTATTCACTGCACGCGTTTTAGCGTTTAGATTTAACCACAAAGCGAATTTTGGTCACTCAAATGTGAATTTGCGACGTAAATAAATAATTTATGTAAGCTTGTAAACTAGTGTTAAATTCAAAATGAATAAAACAATATTTTGTCTGAAAATCTTATTTAAGAGATAATTATGATCGTTCGCTTGACCAAAAATGATAACTGTAATTTTGAGCGACTGTAATTTTGGTTTTAAGTGATAAAAATTGGCAAGAAATTAGAAATGTAATGCAGTCAGTTAAAACTTATTCAGGGACTTTGCCAGTACTAATGTCAATGAGTAACCGGTGTTCTACCATGAACTTTCCTAAAACTATCATGTACCAACACTTTGTTATAAGATTACAATAATATTACTCAGATAGTGGGAAGACGATCTCCGTGCTATGGCCTGCCGTGTTGAATGCGAGTAGCAAGGGATCGATCGTCTTGGCGTGCATTGAAGGAGGCCTATGTTCATCAGTGGACGAATAGAGGCTGATGATGACGATGATGATTACTGTGAATTACTTTTTAGTTTATTTTTTATTTGTAATTTTTGTACTATTTTCCCCGCATTTTTTACCTTTTTTCCTTCCCTTAACGAAATATAAAAAATAAAATTAGCCGAATTCGTCGAGCCCTTCTCGTGTTTTGTGCTTAGCAACAAATTTTGCGATTAATTTTTTGAATTCAAATGAATTCCAAAATCTGATATCTATACATTTTAAAAATGTAATAACAAATAATTACATATTTTTCGTTCTCCAAGTTTTGTATACTTTACAGCAAGAACACTTGCTGTAAAGTATACAAAACTTGGAGAACGAAAAATATGTAATTATTTGTTATAACACTTGCTGTAAAGTTGTGTCACGAAAATCTCCGTAAAATAAATTGCAACATTCAGTCGCAAAAACCACTGATGCGCGAGAGTTTAGCTTCCATCTCATAAAGGTGAAGAGGCTAGTTAGTATCTGGTCTCAAATCTCTTACCCAAAGTACTCTAGGAGTGTACTAGAATTCTGGATACAGGTACAGTTTGCAGCAAAAATGTCATCGTTATCTAAAATTACAAAGAGGAAAGATTTTATTTTTGTTTGTTTGTTTGTTCTGATTTAGCTCAAGTAGTGGGCCATTTAAAAATTTGTTTAACAGATTTAGCTCAAGTACTGGGCCGATTTAATTTTTTTTTAACAGATTTAGCTCAAATACTGGCCTGATTTAAAAAAAAATTAACAGGCTCTAAAATAATAATTATCATCAGTCCGTATACGTCCATAAATCTTAGGGCGAAGCTGCGGGCAACTACTATTGCTATATGAGATAGCCGAAAGACTATACGCTACTAATATATTTTTTTATTCAATCACGTCAATCTGTACCCGTGGCAAGTTCTCGAAGACCTAGTATTACGAGTACCAGACAACGGAAATATATTTAATACTTTTATACTATACATATATTTAAGATTTTCATTATATAAAACACATATTTAATACACATCCATGACCCAGGAACACAGAAAACTTGTTTGTTTCGTGGCGGGATTTGAACCCGCTACTTCCGGCTTGAGCGCCAATTCGTTAACCATTGAGCCACATAAAAGCCTTAAGATATATATTATAAGGGATCAAATTTGATGTCTTTGTCTGGACGCCTGAAACTGTAAAATTTTAGCCAATATTTCTAATACCTAGGTGCCCATCGATCATAAGTAGCTTGTCCCGCGTTATTTCAATAGATTATTCTCTAGGTTATAACTTAGCTCTACCTATGATAAATTACGTTTGAAACTTGTTAGCCAAAAAGCTTATATAGCATGTATAGTTCCGTTCCTCAAAATGAAGGGTCACTCAGATGTCCGTCAGTCAGTCAAACCAATCGATGATCGAATTGATATAACAGTTAAGAAATTTGGCAACAAGCTAGATCAGAGCATAATTAAATGAAAAATAAAAACTATTAAATTATTATATTACATGAAGAAAATGCTTTTTTTAACATCAGGGGGCAAACGAACAGTCGGAGCCTCACAGCGCCGACACCCATAGGCATCC
The DNA here is from genome assembly GCA_963853865.1 of Helleia helle. Lineage (NCBI taxonomy): Eukaryota > Metazoa > Arthropoda > Insecta > Lepidoptera > Lycaenidae > Helleia > Helleia helle. The sequence goes on from OY971436.1 coordinate 7,238,560, forward strand.
GCAGAACCAAGGCCACGCAGATGCGCCGCCCTCCTTTTCCCTATCCGGGGGGAATGGGCCACCGGAAACTCACAAACCGTACGAAACGCGACAGCATAGTTGTCACTTGACGCCGGTGTTATGTGAGCGAGAGGTACTAGCTCGGTCGTGCCGGCTCAGTGCAGCTCCAATGCAGCATGGCACTACCTCTTACTTTTTCTAGGGCTTCTTGCGAAACCCTCAGCGCACGAGTCAGATACGATTTTTTAATACTAGACAATAGGTGGGATAGCTTATGGTAAGGATTCAATGTTATCCGCGAATTTAACAATTGAACCGGGCAAACGAATCTAAAGACAAATCAAGAGCCTTTTTTTAAATCGCTTCTTTATTATCTTTCTATCATTTATGGATATAAAGATAATCCATCCATATGAGATCTTCGGATCCTATGTGGGGCTTGCACCTGGGAGTGTCCTACCCTAGACTAAAACCCGTGCGAGCCGCTTTTTCAGAGTCCCGGATCCTCAAGCAACAGGAACACCTCAACAGCCTCAATCCATCAATCAGTTCCAGCAGATGCAGTCGGATAAAAATTACAGTTTTATTAAAAAGTCATAAAGAAAACATTTCTAAAAAGTTTCAACGTAATTCAAAATAAAGATGTATTACACAGTAATGCTGAAACTTTTGTCCAACAGATGTCGCTTTAACTTTGAAGTTACAAAATAACTCTCACCTGCTATATAATCATAATTTCATACAAATTGCGGATATATCAAGCAACTTGTTAAGGTACATATATATAGGTAAACATTTACCGGCATCTACTTGGGTACCACCATCCTCCGTACTTTCTCCGTCGTACAGCTTTGCTGTGTGTCGGAAAAAAGGGCAGGATAAGCAATTACTGGCATCGAGACTTACCTAACATCTTATGTCCAGTATTATAATATAAATAATTAACGCATGAATAACTAATCGTTTTTGTTGTAGCAGTGGATATATTATACGCATTCACCCATAGATGGGTCGTCCCCGGGGTTATGTGGGACTTCCAGCGCTCCCCGCTACACCCGCGCCAGTATACCGCACTAAAACCACTGCGAGTTGCCTTCAGCCGCTTGAAGGGGAGTGTCCCGGATCTGACTAACACAGGACACCGCCGCGACCGACCGCGTTGCCTCAAAAGGGCTTCCTCCTATTATGGAGGAACACGAACAACCTGAATCACCCCCGTGGACGCCGGGAGTTTGTTACCGGGGCATGTACCTATCCTTACTCTCAGTCCCGCTAGTTCCGCACACCCGTCCCATGTCGACGGAGCGGGACGGACGTGGCGTTTACTCCGCTCCACGGCCTCCTTCTGCGAAATAACGGTTTCGCAGAAGGTAACCTCCTCAGCCTCATCGCTCTGGAGCATGCAGCGCACTACACTTAAGATCGAAAGGTCCCCTCCAAGCATTGCCACGAGATCCTGACGCTGTGCGGCCCTTGCATCTATCGCACATTTCTAGGGTGTCATGACCGTACAGCGACCGCAGTGCTTAGGTCTCTCCTTCCCTTCGAAACAGACACTGTTGCCCCAACCTCCGCACACATGGGAGCTCCTCCCAGCTAGGTGACTGATCGAATTGAGACCTCCTCTGTACAACGTGGAGGCGCACCTCAGCGAGCACCAACACAACGAGTTCCCACGGCGAATCTCCAGCCAGGGCAGCCGAGACGTCAGGCATTTAAAAAAAACTTATAAAATGTTTTATAATTAAGACATGTATAATATTATCTAGGACCACTGTAGGACATTAGCATTCATCATAAAATATTAGTTTATACCGTAAAACCTCAATTTTACTTCTAATATTCTTGAAATTACTTTTATCTAAAAACCTTTGCCACTATAAAAATATCTCATTTCAACATTCGAATTTCGAAATGATTGTCATGCTTTCCAAGATGGCGGCTCTAATGTTTTCCCGCTAAAAGCGTAATCTCTCATACGTTTACGTTGTGTGACGGGGGAACAATAACGTTACAGTAAATTACTTGCAACGAATGTATAGTACAATAATTCATCTTTACCTTTAGAGTACTAGCTGAATACTACGGCTTTTCATGGTCTCTATAATATTTTAATAAAAAATATCAATCGCAAAAACCAAAAAAATAAAATACGTAAGTACACTAAAGTGAAGTTTGAAAGTGACGATAATAAGTACAATATTCGTTTTAATCTTTTTTAGTAAACACTAAACAACCGATGCTTCGGTTTTTATTACAAGCTTTTATTTATTGTAATGAAATAATTTTACGGATTTTATAGCGGTTTTTTAAGTTTTTTACAAGCTATCGAAATTGAAAAGCATCCAAAAGAAGATGGTTGATTCGTACCACTTCTTGGAATCCATTATTAAAATAATTAAATCAAAAACCAACCATAATATGCCACAGATTAAAGACTCGGCACTTTCTGCGTAGAGAGGACTAATTATAAGAAATAAAAACATTTTACAAAAAATTAAAACCGACTTCAAAAATACTAAACTAAAAAGTAATAAAATAACAGTTTCTTTAATATTTGTGCTTACAGTATATAATCAACTTAATCTTCTACTAATGTAAAAAACTTTGCGTTTAACACGTCATTATAGTTACTTTTGGAGTCGGTGTCGTATTTGTTGTTGCATGATAAAGAAACATAATGAAACATAATTAAATATAATTAAATGTGATAGACAATAGCATGAATTAATGAACAGGTATTAAATTTTACGTTTAAGAGTTCTTAGGGTAAAATTTATAATTTTTAGATTGTTATTTACAATGTAACGATAACATTTTGAGATTGTGTCTGTGTAGTCTTCGCGGATGTACTATGTAGATATACATAGGTGCACATAGGTGCACCTATGTATATCTACATAGTACTACATAGTACATGTAAGGATGTACATGTACTATGTAGTACATGTAAGGATACATAGGTATCCTTACATATGAAATCTTCCGAAGGTTAAGTTTTCTAGGTTTTTTTCACTTATCGTTTTCATAACATAATACAATAGATATGTGAAAAATAACATTCGATAAATTAAGCTTTTATTCAAACATTAAATTATAAAATAAACTTTTTAATCATAATTTTCACTATGAACTTACAACATCATTACACAATGTATATATATGTATATAAATTGTGTATTATAATGCCCCGAAAAAGCTTGTAGCAAGGATTATAATGTGTAAATAAACTACAAGTAAGATCAAATTATAATTTAATTAGCAATAATCCCGCAAAACACGCAGTCTTTACTGCAAATTTGTGAGTGCACGCATATGCATGCATATAGCACCGACCTCCTTTCCCACACTGCATATGCGTACACTCGCATGCGCCACCACCCCACATGCACCACAACCACAGTTAAATACCACCACCACACAATCTACGCACGTTGCCACACGTTTTTTCTTTTTTCTTTAATTTATTTTTTACTTTTTAGTTATCGCTGATCAAGTTTCTCAGTGCGTTCACCTCATTCAACACATCATTGTTGGAAGGTCGTTTGCCGGTTAATTTCAAACAGTCTAGCACTACAATAAATTAATAGGAACGCATTAAAAAATCCCGCCATACTTTAAAGTCCGCCATATTGGATACACAGTAACGTTTCTTTGTTTTTCAAAATATACTCAGCATGCCCTTTTATTTGATACCCATACTGTAGGAGTGTATTAAAAATAGCTATTCCGTCATCTTGGCTGTTCCGCCATGTTGGATTCAGAATGACGTTACATGGCTAATGATGCATTGTCATCCAAACTAAACGTGTATGTATACAAAATTTTAGCTGAATCGGTTAAAGATATCTGCTTCAAAATTGAGTTGTAAGATTCCACTTAAACATACATACATACATGTACATTAATTGCAAGTTAAATTCATTTTTTTTTCAAATTCAAATTTATTTTATTTCCGATGCATGTTACAGTTTTAGATGTTTGACAGTTGACTTGGTTTGGCCGCATGCATTGCCATTTCAGTAGCGTGGAAATTTTTATTACTTACATACCTACTTTAAATTGTAATTACATATTATTAGCAATTTTGAAAATTAAATGTCAAGATGATATACAATTATTTTCAACAAATTGATTATATTATATTATAATGTTAGATGAGTAATTGATTTATTGTGATTAATGTCATAGATAACCAAAAAATTATAGATTCACGAAATACCATTAATTTATAAATCGTTTACATGCCAAGTACTTGTAACGTTAAAAAATAGTTAAAAAACTCATTATTCTAACAGCCATTCTGTAGTCAGTATTGAGTCGGTGTCGTATTTGTTGGTGTCAGCCAAGGTAGGTAGGTAGGTAATGTACAGCAACAAATACGACACCGACTCCAAAAGTAACTATAATGACGTGGTAAACGCAAAGTTTGTACATTAGTAGAAGATTAAGTTGATTATATACTGTAAGCACAAATATTAAAGAAACTGTTATTTTATTACTTTTTAGTTTAGTATTTTTGAAGTCGGTTTTAATTTTTTGTAAAATGTTTTTATTTCTTAATTTTTAGTGATTCCGAAATTCGTCGTCTTGGCGTTCATTGAAGGAGGCATGTTCAGTAGTGGACGGATAAAGGATGATGATGATGATGGTGATGGTGATAATGATGATGATTACGATGTCCGCGACATACTATGGTGTGCTACCAAAGCATCCTATACAATTGTTACTTCGACACGTAATAAAATGATCATATCATCAAGATAAACAAAACCAACCAAATAGGCATTATTGGGAATAACTAAAAAACGGCTTGTCAGATCTTAATAAAATTAATATGGGACCAAATTGGAAACACCAGCTTTCAAACAAAAAAATAACCATCGAAATCCATTCACAAACGGCGGAGACATCGTGTCACATACATACAAAAAAAAAAAAAAAAAAAAAAAACATACAGACGAATTGAGAACCTCCTTTTTTTTTGAAGTCGGTTAAAAATAGTGATGTATCAGGATAGTTTCGAATAACTTAACGTTAGAACATCTGTCACCTCAGTCCTCCCGTGACCATGGTTGCTGTAAATTATCCGAAACGTCGTGCTTGTAAAAATCTTAATAAACCGCGATAAAATGCGTAAAAATATTTCATCATAATGAGTGAAATTCGCGTAACCATTAGAAAACAATAAACTTTTATTTAAAAATTAACAAATTGATATATGTTTTACGGTATAATATAATACTGTCTCATTGCAAGCGACTTTAACGACATATCATGATTATATAGGCTCCGTTATACGATATGGTCTTCTACTCTGGGGCAACTCAGTAGAATCTGATCGCGTTTTTATAGCACAAAAGGCCTGCATAAGAACTATTTGCGGAGCTAAATATAGGGATTCATGTAGACCTTTATATAAAAAACTAAAAATACTGCCATTACCGTCTCTATGTACATATTGGAACTTTGCATGTTCGTCAGGTCAATCACTCATATTTTCCGAAATAAAGAAGACTAATATTTCCGAAATGTAGATTAGCATATTTCAACAATAATCCATTTTGTATGGCCATCAAAATTTATAACAATCTTCCCAAAAACCTTAAAGAAACAACAATAAGAAACATGGTCCTCCCGTGACCATGGTTGCTGTAAAGTATCCGAAACGTCGGGCTTGTAAAAATCTTAATAAACCGCAATGAAATCCGAAAAAAAGTGTTTCATTATAACAATAAGAAACTTTAAAATACTGACTGCAGAATGGCTGTTAGAATAATGAGTTTTTTAACTATTTTTTAACGTTACAAGTACTTGGCATGTTAACGATTTGTAAATTAATGGTATTTCGTAAATCTATAATTTTTTGGTTATCTATGACATTAAGCACAATAAATCAATTACTCATCTAACATTATAATATAATATAATCAATTTGTTGAAAATAATTGTATATCATCTTGACATTTAATTTTCAAAATTGCTAATAATATGTAATTACAATTTAAAGTAGGTATGTAAGTAATAAAAATTTCCACGCTACTGAAATGGCAATGCATGCGGCCAAACCAAGTCAACTGTCAAACATCTAAAACTGTAACATGCATCGGAAATATTGAATTTGAAAAAAAAAAATGAATTTAACTTGCAATTAATGTACATGTATGTATGTATGTTAGAGTGGAATCTTACAACTCAATTTTGAAGCAGATATCTTTAACCGATTCAGCTAAAATTTTGTATACATACACGTTTAGTTTGGATGACAATGCATCATTAGCCATGTAACGTCATTCTGAATCCAACATGGCGGAACAGCCAAGATGACGGAATAGCTATTTTTAATACACTCCTACAGTATGGGTATCAATAGTATCAAAGTAATAAAAGGGCATGCTGAGTATATTTTGAAAAACAAAGAAACGTTACTGTGTATCCAATATGGCGGACTTTAAAGTATGGCGGGATTTTTTAATGCGTTCCTATTAATTTATTGTAGTGCTAGACTGTTTGAAATTAACCGGCAAACGACCTTCCAACAATGATGTGTTGAATGAGGTGAACGCACTGAGAAACTTGACCAGCGATAACTAAAAAGTAAAATATAAATTAAAGAAAAGACAGACAAAAATTGTAAAAAATGTTATTTTGTTATATTATGTACCGTGTATATGCATCCATATGCATTTAGTAAAAACCGGTTATTTTAATATTACAAACAGACACTTCAATTTTATTTATCTGTATAGATGATTTTGTAAATAATTTAGAAGGCTTAGTCTTTAGTTGTGTAGTCTCTTGGTAGTAAATGAGACACGAATGGCGTGACGATAAACAGCATGACGTAGTCGTTGCTTAATTTTAATCCAACTTTAGTTTTAGATTTTATTGATCGTAATATATTTTTATTTAAAATGAGTTTAAATACATAATAAAGATGATTCACGTCTAAAATCAAAAACAAAATGTTTTTTTAAAAACAGTACCAAAACGTTATCGTTTTGAACGACAATTGAGTCTACCACCGGTTCCGAGGCAAGCGCAAGCTCACTGAGAAGAACCGACGAAACAAACTCAGAAACACACATAAGACACAAATTTTACATTTTGTTATCCTGAAATGCCTGGGAGGAACGCCCTATTCCCAAAGTGTAGTATTTTTACTTTGTACTATCATTTACCGCACAAACGCTCTTTAATAACTTTGAAGAATCTTTTAATTGAGAGGCTTTAAACATTTTATGCAAATTTTTTGCAAAGAAAAAATATAATACGATGTCACAAGGTGCAAAGCGAAACGCCTTTGAACTTTGTGGGACCCTAAAATAAAAACTTTCGAAAGAATAGGATCTCAAAGTTGTAAAATTAAAAAGTAATAAAAACTTTATAACTTATGTCGTCCTGGTAAAATAATATTTATACTTTTTATATTTACGCAGCGGTTGTTAATTTTTAATGAATGAAAATCTTTGGATCAAATTATTACAAAATAATATAAGTCTGCGCGAGAACATAACGTGTTTTAAGGCTGTATACTACCTCAATTGGCGTATTTTCCACTCGGCAGGACCTCCATATCTTCCAAATTACTAAATATTTAAGTTCGAAATTTATGTATATTAAAGTTGAGGATATAATCTATCTTTCATTTGTTTCGAAAACACGATTCCATTAAATTTTCTCGATGTAAAAAAATCGCAAAGTTACCTTTAATTTTTTATTAAATCCTAAATATCACAGTAAATACATAAGTTATGACCTTGAGATTAAGCATGGTAGTTGAAATAAGTATGACAAACAATTCATATGTGGCGTTTTTTTTAAAATAACTATTATTATGCTTGTAAGGAGGAAATACCTACAATTCGCGCAAAGAACAACCAAACGCTCTCATGTATAGGTCTGAACTCAGTTTCCTCTATGTCAGTACCCACAGAGTACATTGTAATCAGTACCGCTTCGGCTTTCGTGAGGGGTACCCGCGTTGCTTGAGCTCTTACAGAACGGTGAACAGTACTATAGTATTTGAGTATGTATACTTCCATTCAACAAGCCAAATAATCGAAAGAAGAAAAATATGACGTGGCGTAAGAAAAATGCCCAACATATGAACCGTATGAAGGCTATAATGAAGTAAGTAAGAATTAGTGAGTTCACTGACCTTCGTCATAAATCTGATTGGGTATTTCTTTTATAACCATTCGATAATATATTTTTTCTGTATCTTCTATTGAATTACAAACTAATCGAAACACAGTCTATACTTGTGGCAAAAATGAGATTACCACAGAGACTACTAAACTACTAAAATATCATAATCATCATCATCATCATCAGCCTCTATCCGTCCACTACTGAACATAGGCCTCCCTCAAAGAACGCCAAGATGACCGATCCCTCGCTACTCGCTAAAATAAAATAGTAATAATAATAATAATTCACGACTAAAAGATAATAATAACAATTTATTTCAAAAAAATTACATGCATGGTAAATACAGGTGCATATCTTCTATCTATATCTATATACATATAATAAATCTGTAGAGGTCTAATTTCTGTACAATGAAAAAAAATGCTAAAAACTGAGTCAGGGGGATGTAAGAAATGAAATAGAACTAATTTGGATTTTATTCGATTTTTTTGTTTCTCTGTTTATCTGTCTGTTTGTAATGGCTAATCTCCGAAGCTACCGAACCGATTTGAATAAAATTTTGTATGATGGTAGCTTATACCCCTGGTCAACATATAGGATACTTTTGATCCCGGTAAATTAAAGTCTTCCCTAGTTTGTAATATTTTTGTAGAAAATTTTATCTTTCCATTGCTTTAGAGATTTTAATTTTATATTCTCACGATAAGGAACCCTTTCCTTATCGTGAGAATATAAAATTAAAATATTTTAGTGAAAATTTTATACATAGCATTATAGGTATTTTAGGGTTCCTTATCGTTTGAATATAAAAGTTCCGATGAAAAATATTTTAGTAAAATAATTTAGACGCAGCATCAATTTTAGGGTTTCTTAGATGAAATATTTTTATGAAAAAATAAAAATGTTACTTTTATAGGATGATAATACCGTCCACAGTTGATCTTGTGACTTATGAAGCAAATTCAACAAATTTTCATATTTCACAAAATATGGCATTGTAAGTATCTATAACTATACCTTATCTACCTATGATACGAGTTTGACGATTATGATTTATTGAAATTTCATAATAATTGTAGTTTAATTGTCACCTACCTACTCGTGATAGCATTATTTCAAAATTTATAGAGTTCTGTATTTTTTGACGTGACAACGTCTTATAATTCGATGGAGCCGGCTGCAAGAACGACGTTCAACTATCGTCAGTAACCCGACTTTACAGACAACCGATTTTTATTCCATAAGGAGGCAACCGGCAGTCGGAGCCTTATGGTGACTACCGACGCCCATAGACCTCCTTTTCTCCCCAATGGGCCATCGGAAACTCACAAAACGCACGAAACGCCCGTGTCATTTGAGTGAGAGCTACCACCCCGGTCGTGCCGGCCCAATTCGTCTGCAAAGAAGTATGGAGATATGAAGTATATATATTGTTTTTTAGATCCCATATGATGGCATAAATTATTCAAAAGCTTCAGATACAGAAAGCCAGACTCCTCAGTTGAACACATCAAATGAAATGCAAAACATATGTGATGATGATGCGAATGGGTACTTTCTAACCAGAAACACCAGAAAGGGAACATTTTTGAGAGACAAATTTAACACAATTGGAATTCTGACTGTAGCGTCTCAATATCTTAGAAAATATTTACTATATTATGTACAGAAAAACAAGTGAATTCTGTAAAAAAGTGACATTATAGTAGGGATATACGGAATAGACCCAGGCTAGATGTACCAGTTATTAGACTCACAAAAATAAGCAAAGGCATCTATCTACAAGGTTACGTACCTTCGCCGTTACAATAAGATCAAAAAAAATGGTCAATAACTCCCAATTAAAAAATTATAAAGTAGAAGATTTTATGGAAGATACCACACCTTGGGAATAGGGCGATCCGCCCAGGCATTTCAGAATAAAATCATGTAAAATGTGTTATAAAATATTTGAAAAGATTAGGTCCACTGAGTTGGTTTCGCCGGTTCTCAGTGGGCTTGCCTTGGAACCGGCGGTGGTAGACTCTATTGACTTTTAAAAAGATAATATGTTGGTTCACATTTTTTTCCTAAAAATCTTAATAAATCTCAATAAAATCCGTAAAAATTGTTTCATTATAATATTACTGTTGGTACTACCACAGTATTATCAGTATATATACGCTATACAGTGGCCAACGCACGCGTATAGACATTCAATGTACCTCCTCGGCCGGGAAACCCTGATAGACCAGGTCGTCTTTTATTTCGGCCGGGTCCATGTCTCGAGGCACTCCTACGATAACGACCCTGAGGACGCGCTCGTCCTCCAGGGCGTAAGTGTGATAGCCTATCCTGTTTGTGGTCAGGAAGGCTGTGAACCTGCGGTGGTCATTTGAGTTCTCTACTTGTAATGGTTTTTGGGGATGCCGATTACGAATATGGCGTAGTGATATCTCTGCACGACCTGATAAAACTATAAACAAACTATTTTTAGTATTTACTCGTCATTTTCGTCAAAAAAAAATATACATACACAGAAATTTTACATAATATAAAATACTATTTATAAAAAATGTGATATGGATGATAGCGTCTTATTAAATAAAATTAAACATTAGCATAGAAATGATTTATAAAGGAATTTTGAATGTTTGATGAATGGTTTGTTTGAACTAATGATAGTAATTAAAATAATAATTGTAATTTATTCAAATCAATTTTGTAAATACTTAATCATAATTAATTAGCTAGATTAATTTATTCGATTGTAATATAAGTCGATTAAAAAGTATTTTGATCGACTATGATCGATATACTACGCTCCCCTACCTCCCTACCATACCCTACCCACTCCTGTAACTTGTTTTGATCGGCTTATAAAACTGTCGGGCTGTCTGCAGTTTGATTCATTCGTGTTCGAATTCTAGTGGAATAAACACCCCTTGATAACGTCGTATTTATTCATGGATCGTATGTATCTAATATGGATAACATAATAAATAATACTGCCTACTAGGTTTATTCGATCCACATATACACACACACACACACACACACACACACACTATGAAGAAAATGATTTTGATTTTGATTTTGTGGCCCTATTCATAGACTCCGCTGTCCATCCGTGTGTCTGTCTCCAGGCTGTAACTCATGAACCGCAATAATGAAACAGTCGAAAATTTCTCAGATGATGTATTTATGTTGAAACTATAACAACAAATACTAAAAACAGATTATAGTAAATAATAAAGGAGCTCCCATACAACAAGCATGACTTTTTGCGGTTTTTACTAAACGGAACCCTTCGTGCGCGTGTCCGACTCGCACTAGTTTATCTACGAGACAAAATATATTTTTGATAATTATAAAATGCATTACGAATTCTTTTCAAAACTTGGTTTTAATTTTTTTGTTCGCTTTAAAACATCAACTTTTTATTTCAACCTATATGTATATTCATCATACCCACAAGGCAAAATAATATTTAGAACCCCCATCGCAATGTAGTAGTAAAGCTGTAGTTGTAAATTTATAAAAAGAATTTCACCGATTTTGTAAATAATTATTGTACTATTCATATTCAGGACAAGGTGTATTTTAGGAGAATCCAAACAGGGAATACAATATAAAGATTCCCGACGATATTGGGCATAAACAGCAATATTTATTTTATTTCTATCAGATATTTATTATACCATAATTTTACTGTTGATAGATAATTGTAGGTACTTAGTACTGACCTAAAAGTAAATACAGTCTACCAACATACTACATAGGTATACCTAGTACCTACCCGGCCGACATCGACCGGTCACCGGCATAATAGTTTATAATAATATAATATCGAGGGGTAAAAGGCGAGTTGACTCAAGCGACACTTTGGGCGATATTGAGTTATTTATATCATTGTAATCAGTGAATTTTTCTGCGTCCTTTGAGCCCAGTTTTATAAAAATCGGACCACATTTTTGGCGCTTGATTCCTCTCAAAATTTGACTATCATTTCTAATATCGTGGTGTGAAGCGACAAAAAACATCACCTTTTTCTTTAACTATGCCCTTAAATCGTTTTTAGGGGCATATAAATTTACTTACTGTTCACTTAAGCTTTTATTCCTTTAACTACTTTTCTGATATAAGCCTTTTAAATCTTTTTTACCTGCCCTACAATAAGTCACAATGGGCTATAAAGTATTTTGTCCTGATCAGACTCATTAAAATATGTCGTTTGAATCTTTTTACTTTGAATTGATAAACGTTGCATTGGCGCTTGAGCCGTTTTACCTTGAACTAATTAAGAATACTACTTCACATAAGCTTTTCTTACATGAATCAATATACTGTTGATTACTTGGTGTTATTGTTTCCAAAAAAGTAGAAAAATACCGCAAAAGATTTATAAAGTTTCTGCTTCATTTCTTTTATAAATATTTTCCTATAATTTTCTTATTTGAACATCGTTTTAAGATCTAAACCTCATAGATTGACTTTCTTTCATTGAACTTAGTAAAATTATCAAGAAAAAATTATTACTATAATACTTTTTTCAATTTTCTTAAAATGGTAGCTTTGCCTGTTAAATTATTATGCCTCATTCTATTTTTCAACTATCCTGAATATAAATCATATTTCCTTGATCTGTTTTGAAATTTCTTATGATTAAAGTCATTTCACCCTGAACTATTTGGTTAAATTATGTCCTGTAAATCTTTTATCCTTAATTTGTTACTAAATTTGAATGTACTTGAATCATTTTGCCTTAAACAGAAAATAGGTCATTTTGACTTAAATGACATCTAAATAAATGTACAATGCATATAAATGAATGAAACCTACCTATTTTTGAAGCTTATTTAACGTGTTTTCATATACTTCAAGCGGTAATTCAAAGAAAGAAAAACTTTAAGAGTTATGATTTTTTTTTCGAAATTTTTAACTTAAAATCGCTCTCCTGTAAAGTTACCAAAATGGCGTTTAAGTCAAATCGCCTTTTACCCCTCCATATGTAGTACAAGCGAGCGAATGCGCGCGTACTCAGCGTACTCGTAGTACCCAGCAACTACTATACTTTTTATTTATCCATGGCGTCGAGCGGCCGCGCGCGCTACCCGCAAGCGGGGTGCGGTTGTGACGAAGTGGGGGTAAAATCTGAATTCGAGCTGAGGTAGTGTAGCCCCTTAAGCATAAACATATAATATTATATTCTAAGTCTATGGTTTCAAGTAACAATATAATCTTAGAAATTATGTTTAGTACGTTATCTTAATTAAAATGATGAGGGTGTCTGGTGTCTTGACCATTACACGAGTCCAGTGCAGCATTAGACAGCTTTCCACGTCCAATCTTTTTTTTTCCTTTAACGCCGGGAAATGCTCTGAGGCATCCCGCGGGGGAAAGGGTCTCCTCACGCGGGTATGTGGTACTCACTGCGCCCGAAGGCTAGTAAGTGGGCGCAGCTCTACCCACTAAAACTCGGCGAGTGCCACCAATGCCGCCTTTGGTGAGGTGCGCCGGATCTAATAAACTAACAAGTCACCTCGACAGCTAGTCAGTCCCCCAAGGGACCGACGCCACTTAAACAGAGGAGTTGTCCCGCATCATCGAACGACCCCTCCCAACATCGGTACAGTAAAATAGGGTGAGGTTCCCGTCCTCGCCCCTTGCCCCCTGCTCTTTTGTCCCTTCTTCTTATAAGATAGGTACAAAGAGCCCCCTCGGCTCAATTAGCTTCGCCCAAGGTGCTGGCCTCACCCTAGGCTACTGAGCCCCACCGCCACGTCAAGGCCTGAACCATGGTGGGGTTCCACGTCCAATCTGGCCGACACTCACCAGACTGATATTCATATCAGTCTTCGGTGCTGGCTTCGGCGCAGTGAGGCTACGACTGCTCGTTTGCCCCCTGATGACATAAAAAAGAGTACCTTTTGGAAATGCCTTTAGCATACCACGGGGGGACCTGGTAGTTATGTGGGACTCGCACCCACTAAAGCCCAACGATGTTACTCCTTTCTACTTCTGGACAGAATGTTGGGAACGCCCGACAACCTTTGACCCCGTACTTAGGGTTCCTAGTACTATAAATAAGTAAACTGTTTGGGGTCCCAAAAAAGCTTTTTAATGTTACTGAACCGTGTGGCTAGGTTTATGAAATTTCATTTATTTTTGGTGACATATTGTACGCGCTTGGAAGCTGGCCAAACAAATTTAATTTTATACAAATATTTGACTTATTTTAGTCAAATTAATTGTCGATGGAATCAATTATTAGTTACCTCCCAAATTAAATTTATAATTTTATCTCAGTGAAAAATTTACGATAAATAAGAAAAAATACGATACTCCCCTTATGTACATTTTATGTCGTTTTAAATAAATTCATTAAATACTTTTCGCACAATGTCAAAAAAAAACATCGTGAGGAGCAAAATCATGAAAATCATGAAAAATGTAAAAAAGAACAGCAAATTCACCAATTGCGGATTGGCAACCTGGCAGACGCGTTGCCTGATGGTAGGTTATTTTGAGAATGAGCCTTTTTTTATGTTAGTTGGATAGGCAAACTGGCAAACGTGCCACCTGATGGTAAGTGGTCGACGTCGCCCATGAACATAAACTAGTTTACCTGGAACGAGCCCATGGGCAACTCATTTATGTGTTGCCTATCCTGAGACATAAGATGTTAAGTCTCGGTGCCAGTAATTACACTGCCTGTCTTGCCCTTCTCTCCGAAACACAGCCAAGCTGTTTCACGGGAGAAACAAGCAAGATGGTGGTACCCATGCAGCCGGGAGCGCGGCACAGCGCTTCACTCCCACCGGTAAAGCCTTATAAGCTATGTATCATATTAATTTATTCGTTTCATATTTGGGTTGCGCAAATATGATCACATTTCGGAGTTCCGCGCTAAACTCAAATGGCTTCCCATCCGCCTTCGCCAGAATGCTGTTCTTTCTCTTTTATATAGCATATTATAAGACCCTTGAACGCGGATGCGAGTTGCAAGGGATCGGCCGTTTTGGTGTTCATTGACGGAGGCCTATGTTCAGCAGTAGATGGATAAAGGCTAATGATGACGATAATAATACTAACCTAACCTAACTACTAAAAAGAAAAATTCGTACGTACTCCGTACGTCGGAGTTTTAAAAACTTCGATCTACTGCTATTTCTCTACATCCCTGTCCACTCTACCCATTTCTTTAGTTCCTCCTCAGTGGCGGAACCTGCCTTGGCGGGGCCCCGTATAAAAAATTGTTTGGGGCCCTTATAAAGATTTCTCACAAAAGAAAAATAATGTTTGCATAAAATTAAAAGAAATATTAAATTATCATTATAATAATTATTTATCTGTCACTTTTCCCAATTTTTTTACAAACAATTCAAATTCAATATACTCTCGCCTTGCCTTTTTTCAGCAAACGGATTTATTAAATCATTTACATGATGATGATGATTTCTAAAGTTTCTGCGTTTATGGACAATAGTATCAGGTTTTTATTAATTTTTGCTTATGCACGTCGGGGGCCCCCGTGGTCCCAGGGCCCCGTATAATTGATACGGCAGATACGGTAGTAGCTACGCCCCTGTTTCTCCTATACGGTAAAATCCATTATACTATCGAATGCATTACCTACCTATATTGAACAAGGAAATCTTTAAATATTTTTAAATGTTTAATTAAAAGTAATTACCTAAATATAATCTAACTTAATACTAGATGTAATATGTCAGTTTATGTTTGGAACTTCTAAAATATGTATTTTCGGACTTACGTATGTATGTTTGATATGTGTGATATTTAGATCTACGTATGTTTTGTATTCATTATTATTATTATTTATATATATTATATTTATATTATATGCATGTATTTAAATTACTATTAAGCATTGTAAAGTGATATTAAACAATTAATAAAATATATAGTTGCACCTGTCATAAATGTTTATCATATTTCCATAACCCAAAGGATACTTGGAGGAAATCTCTTTTCAGCGATAAAGTCGCCTTTATGTCCGCATGTTACTTTTTGTTTTGTTATTCTGTTATATTTTAGTAATGTATGTGCATAATACCTAAAGAATATATTTTATCTACAAATTCATTCATATTGTTAAATCTTCCACAGAAACAATATCTTCCGTCATATTATAAGTGTTATCTTTAGACATTCAATCAAATGTATTCTTGAAAACAAGAACATTTCCTCCTTCCTCCCTTTCGGGGATCTAAGAGGGAGGGCTAAGAGGGGTCTTATGAAGATTTCGAGAACCATTAAAATATCACAATGATACCATAAAACGAAAGACATTAATTGTGCAACGGAAGGCGGTCCCATAAACGACGTATTGTTTGACATGCGACTTCAATAGCCTCGCTTACTTTAACGTCTGATGCAATAAAGCCTCATGCTTCTCGTCCTCCTGCTATTCGTCCTCCTGCTATTCATCCCGCTTCTCATTCTCCTGCTTCCCATTCTGCCTGCTCCTGTCATTAGCAGTGCTCGTAAATTATGCGCTTTATACTTTATTACTTGGGGGAGGTGACGACGTTTTGAGTGTGAATTTATTATGGGATATTTAGGTTTGTATTAAATAACATAAGCTCGAGTGTTTTGTTTGTTTATTTTTTACTTAGTTATTTATTTTATTTTTTGTATCATATTCATCATCATCTTCTTCCCCTTCTTCTTCTTCATCTTCTTCATCATAATCGTCTTCTTCGTCATCATCATCATCTTGTTCTTTTTCATCTTCTTCATCATCATCATCAGGCTTTATCCGACCACTGCTAAACATAGGCTTCCCTCAATGGTCGACCAACACTTCGTCTACCTAAACACAGCCCCCACTCTTGAACCTTATTGGCCATCCGTTCTCCTGAGTGTGTTACCATACCAGCCCACTGCTACTTCAACGAGCTTATTCTTCGCGTGATATCGGTAACTTCAGTTCTCTGGCGGATGTCTGCCTTTCGAATTCTATCTACCAAAGAAATACCCAGCATAGCACTATTAGATTATCTGTAAGTACCGGAGCTATCATATGGTAAACGAATTATAAAAATTGATTTCAAAATTTATTAACGCACAAATAAACTGTTATTTTTTATGCTAGTTGGATAGGTATCCAACCAATGATGATGAAGGAGTAATCACGGTGACATACCTATGAACATAAAAAAGTAAACCAAAGAACTCATCACTTGCCTATCCTGAGACATAAGATGAAGCCTCGGTGCCAGTAATTACACTGCTTATCCTACTCTTCTTACCGATATACTCCAAAGATATTTGACATGTACTTACCACGTTTACCACGTCATTCTTGTTACTTTTGAAGTCGGTTTCGTATTTGTTGCTGTACCCTTCCTACTTACCTTGGCTGACACCGACTCCAAAAGAAACTATAATGACGTGGTAAACGCAAAGTTTAATCAGGGCCGGTTTAATGAGATGAACAAAGAAAGGGTATCAATACACAACCAATAAATAAAAACCAATTTGGAATTGTGAAAAAATATTATACATGTAATTGAAAGCAATCACGGCAAATTTGCTGCCATTTATTATAGTAGAATTCCGTTATATAAGTATAGAACATTATCAAATTAGATTTTTTTATAACAACAAAAAAGATGCCGACGAATTGACAACCTCCTCCATTTTGAAGTCGGTTGAAAGACAGAATGAAATATTTAAGGACCTATGGGATCAATATATAAGGGGGGGCCCCCTTAAATATTGATCCCATATAACAAACGTGACTTTTTGCCGTATTTGCTATTAATTACTTCAACAGTAGCCTAGCTAGACGCTTAAAATATTCACAGAATATTTAATTATATGTTAACTTTAAAAATAAATAGTTAAAAGAATAAAAAAATATTTAAGGGGGCCCCCTTACAACAAACGGATGTTTTTATTTAAGGTGTCTAATGTTGTGTATTTAATGGTACAGAACCCTTCATGAGCGAGTTTGACTTGCACTCGGCTGGTTTTCAACTTTTCCTCTATCAAAGACATTATATTTAAGGTCGCTCATGTTTCCATACAAATGCAGAACAGTAATTACTACAATGTGTGACGTTGACCATGAAAAACTAAGTAGGTATAATATAAATTGATCTCGTCGTTATCTATGTCTTTATGTACCCAAAATCGTAAAAAATATACATTAAAAAATACAAGCTTCTAAACTTTCGTATTTTAACACTGATTTTAGCCCAACTTTGGGCGAAAATAAATAGTACACGAAGCACGAAAGTTTAAAAATAAAGCCCATACAGATATAGTTATTCAAAAGTTGAAATAAAGCTATTTTTAAAAGATACAAATAATAGTTTTTCTATAATAACTGTTTTGCTAAAAGGACATTTTAGGAATGAATCATTGTGCATTTCATTCTAGCACACATGTTCGCGCACTATGTCAGGTGAGATAGCAATCATTCAGTTGGAGTTCGTGCCGTCGACTAAATATATTTTGTAAAACCCAACACATTTTTGTACCGTGACCACGTCTGATAAATCGATGAACACCGGCTGCATTTCACGAAGATGTCCCGTAGCGCGTCATTGTCCCGTAACACTCATTGTCCCGTTACGCTCATAGTGCGCTTGCGTTTTGATATGTCGTTATCACGTTATACTATCTTCCGTAAACCAACTTTACTGACAACCAATTGTTATTTTATTTTATGTGAAGACTCGCAGACGATCTTATTAACGAATTCACCCACGACTAACTTAGACAACTCATCCATGCATTACCCATCCTGAAACAAGATTGTTAAATAGTTATTTCTACAAAAGTATTCATCTCGATCATACAAACGTAATTATAACAAGAATAAAACGACTCCGTCTAGACTCAAAAGCATAAAACCAATCGGAATTTTCAAATTATTATTATTGTCAAAATGAATGTATCCGCTAGACTATAATCGAAGATATTAGAATTACAAGAACAAAGTATAAAACTCTGATAAAACTTAATAATGAGGGCAACGCATCTGCATAATCTTTGGTTGTGTGGATGTGTTTGGGCGTCGGTAATCGCCAAACGGCTTCAACTGCTCATTGCCCTACTAATTTAAAAAAATAAAAAAAAATAAAAAAATTCTCTGTCGGATTCTGTTGCATGGATGTTCGTTCCTCAGTCACGCTCATTTTTTTTATGTTAGTTGGATAGGCAAACTGGCAAACATACCACCTGATGGTAAGTGGTCAACGTCGCCCATGAACGGAAACTACTATACCTGGAACTAGCCCAGGCTACTCATCTATGTGTTGCCTATCCTGAGACATAAGATGTTAAGTCTCTGTGCCAGTAATTACACTGCCTGTCTTGCCCTTCTCTCCGAAACACAGCCAAGCTGTTTCACAGAAGGAACAAGCAAGATGATGGTACCCATGCAGGCTGAGCGCAGCACAGCGCTTCCCTCCCACCGGTCCCACTGATGGGCACGGGTCTCCTTCTCGAAATCAGACAAGGAGGGTTTTGGGTGACAGTTCACCCATGCGCTGGTCCAATGCGGGCTTGTGAAGTTCTCACCTTCAAAGACTTAATTTCATCAGGCATGCAGGTTTCCTCACGGTGTTTCCTTCACCGGTGAGTAAGCTATGATCTCATGTTCAGGTGTACAGGGGGGTGAGGATCAAACCCGTACCTCTCGGCTCTCACTCAAGAGGCCGAGTCCATACCCACTAGGCCTTCGTCGCTCACGATAGACATTCATCCATACCAGCACTTGCTCTAATCAGGCAAAAAGTATCTCTAAGGCCAAAATTATAAAGCGCTTTGATTCTCGCTAAATATCAGTACCGCATTTCACCAGGCGAACCAGTATAATATTTAAATGCATTCAGGATGCTCGGAATTAATCTAGGTTGGAATATTTAAAATTGCGGACCGTCGAGCAGCTTGATTTTTTTTTTTTTTTTTCGGATGGATCTATGCTAATGGCCCGAAGGCCCTAATGCTTCAACGGATTGGTGTGAGCCCATTCGGCTCACTTTTGATTGGGGGGTTGCCCCCCGCCTACCGTGCAGTCTGCGACCACACGGCCTCCTGGCGTCGGTTGTGAGCAGCTTGATGCCACGTAATCTTAGCTACGAACGTTTAAATTTCGTTTATGTGTAATATCTTTTATAATGACGGCTGTTCGAGTGGTCAGGCTTCTGGACATTTTACGCAGCGGTCGCGGGTTCGAAACCCGTGCAGATAATGTGTATGATGAATACAGATGTCTGCACCGGGTCATGGACGTGTATAATAATATAATATGTTGGAATAAGTTCAAGCTTTGTCTTTGCGGTGAGGCTCAGTAGTCTAAGGTGAACCCAGCAGCTTGGGCGAACACAATTGAACCGAGGGAGCTGCTCTTTGTTCCCCTCTTATAATAAGAGGGGACAAAAGAGCAGGGAACAAGGGGTGAGAGTGGGAACCTCAAACAACCCAACACTGTCACGACGTTAGGAGGGGTTGTTCCATGGTGCGGGACAACCTCTCGATGGAGGTGGCGTCGGTCCCTTGGAGGACTGACTAGCCGTCGAGGTACCTATCCTGTTACTCAACAGATCCGGGCACCTCACCAAAGACAGCTTTTGGTGGCACTCGACAGGTTTTAGCTGCGTCCACCTTACCATCTTTCGGGCGCAGCAAGTCCCACATACCCGCCTAGGGACTCCCCCCTCTACCGTGGGAGCATTTTTCGGCATATAAGAAGGTACCTATCGGTTTTAGCAGTAGTTTTAGAGCAGTAATTTAATAATTTCGACGTTGGATTTTAAATTTCTTTAGACTCCATATAAAAAAAATAACTTATGATCAACTTTCTAACATATCGTACTACCAAGCATATTGTACAAAATTGTTTTAAAAAATCTTACTAAAGTCTCTTCACATTTTTGGTACGGAACCCCACAAATGGAAACGCCTTACGTGCTTGAAACCAATAAAGTATAAAGTCTGGTCTAGAGAGTACGAAGTTCGAATTGAGTTACGACTATAAGGGCCGGCGCACACTAAAGTGTATGTATGGCTTTGTTCCATTAGGTTACATTAAATTTGCATCAAATTTGTAACTCGATGCAAGTTTATGTTTGAGTTGGGTTACCCAGATGGGTCTGTAGATGTAAACCAATATTAATTATTCGCATACTTAACACCAGGTGAAACGACCGCCCGACTGCCCAATCTTGTATAAAAAAAAATACTCTGTTACAAAATATGATATGATTGGAAAACTGCAGAGCTTCGAGAGAGACTTCGAGAGAAGATAACGATATCAACACTAAAACTACACCTATACACATTACAATTAATGATCACGCTCATCACACATTTGTCCTGGGTGGGTGCGTGGGATCGAACCCACGACCTTCTGGATAAGCAGTCAGGGTCACTAACCACTAGATTAATACAGGCAAGTCACAAAATAATAATAGAGAAAGTCGTATACAAAAAGATTTATGTGTATTTTTCTATTAAAATAAATAATTATTTATTACAACAAAAAATAATTTTAAAAGTGCAAAAATAAGTAACCCATAACCTTTTTTAATAAATCAGTCAAATGCAAAAACACAAATTCTGGTTTAATTAAAATAATTATCTACTTCCGATTTGTCAACTCAAACAGTAATTATAGTTATATATAATACTAGTGGCCCCGACAGACGTTGTCCTGTACAAAATATTTATTTTGTGAATCTAAACCATTCTCGAATCCACTTGAACACACACAAAAAAAATCATCAAGATCGGTCCAGCCGCCTAGGAGGAATTCAGTGACATACACACGCACACAAGAATTATATATATATAAAGATTATATTATACAAAAAAAACTTTCACGTCCAATTAAATACAATCATGGCGTGTCTATATCCCTACCACCCGATCACGTTATCACTAACAACATTAATCACCCTATCACTTATCAGATACCAGATATCACGCCATGATTGATCACTATACAACCTTTTTGTTAGAACCCGAGTATACCCGGGCGCATTAGTATATTAACTTGGGTGTTACTTAAGCAATTTAGCTTTATAGACAAGTTAGCGTAAGTATAAGTTATTTTTCCATTAGCGTTAAGTAGACTTAAGTTTGTTTTATCCTCAGAATAAATGAATATGAAGATCACACCGTTGTCGTATACTTGAAATGTAAGTAGTCATTATTATATTAACTTTAGTATTTTAATAAGGATGTCATGTCAGATGTTTTTAAACGACTTCAAAAAAGGAGGAGGTTCTATGTTCGTATGTATATATTTTTTTTAATGTAATTCACCGATTTCCCCGTCAATTGTTGACCGATTATCAAAATTCTTTTTTTTTTAAGAACGAAGAATTCTTTTTTTAAGAAGAAAAAGAAGAACGCAAAGACAACAGATCTCTGGCCACTCGCATCCAACACGGAGCGTCCACTGTACGGAGATCTTCTTCGCACCTGGTTAATGGCTTACCAACACTTCACTCCATTCTTGAACCTTATTGGCCCATAAGCCATCCGTTCTCCTCAGTGTGACCAGCCCACTGCCACTTTAACGAGCTTATTCTTCGCGTTATATAAAAATACTTACTTAAAGTGTATTATATTACCTATTAGTGGGTGAAGAGAAATATGCTTAAAGATACTCGACGACTTCTGATGCACTCGTAAAATAACGTTTTTAATTTTTAACATAATTTTGATTTTATTATTATCGTTTTACTATGCGAATGTACAAAGCAGTCTCCATAATATCATACTCTCTCATATCTCTCATCAATAATAGGATTCCATTAGCAACCTCTTGGTGAGGAAGCTAAAACGATTCCCTATATAC
This sequence comes from Helleia helle, assembly GCA_963853865.1. Classification (NCBI taxonomy): domain Eukaryota; kingdom Metazoa; phylum Arthropoda; class Insecta; order Lepidoptera; family Lycaenidae; genus Helleia; species Helleia helle. Next base: position 7,261,538 of record OY971436.1, read on the forward strand.
CTCATATAAAATTATATATACCACATTTTTATAATGGACTTAAAAGTATTGTAACGACTCTCCGCAGGAATATGCGATTAAAACAATTGAATCATCTCGATCACAATATATTTCGTTAGAGTAAAGGCCTTCACAAAGTATACTGGTAGAATACATGATAAGACCGCCATTGGCGTCCTTTTATAACAAATCTAAATTATAAATATCGCCATAATATTATAAATAATTATTGTAAATACATTATTAATTATTAGAATTATTAATCATGTATACTTAGATTTATTAATGCTATACTTTACTTATTATTCAATAATATTATCTTCATGAATGGCACATTCGTTTCGCGCCACCGGAAGTCTATAATTTAAATTACTTTAATTGATGCATTTAGATAGATAAACGGCGTCACATCCGGCTGGTGCTGCCATCGATTTGTAACAGTATGTATGATGTTGCTTTCATATATTTTTATGCATTGTCATTTTTTACTTATCTGTGGACAAAATTTCAAGTCTCTAGCTTATAGAAAAGATAGTTAAAAGTCAATTGCAAAATTTCAGAAGAACAACGCCAAAACGAACTTATAAAACATCGTAAAAGGAACAAAATACGTACTGCGCGTGGTAATAGCCATAGTAAAGTAGTAAGAAAGTTTTCTGGATCTTAACAATCCTACCTAAGATATAACTAACACTGTTGCAAATTGTAATACCCTATTAGTAGCAATAAAAATATATTTACATTGTCTTTCGCCGTAAAGTAAAGGTAACAAAGTAGCGAACGTAAAACATCCGACGTTGCCGAGTGATACTTATTATAAGTTAAAAATGTCCTTACAACTTTAACTTGCCGAAGCAGTAAAATGGGGTAGTTGGAGAGATGGACAGGGTTCTGTAGTAATATATATAATCATTTATTTATTTTAAGCCATCATTCAAAAAATATATAGCCTACCTCAGCAATGTACTGTAAACAAAGTAAAATATAGTATACTTCCTGGGTATTTGATATATGCGGCTAGTATGCCGGAGATTAGCGCATTTAAAGAAACAAAATATTAAACTTTATTAAATTATTCCAAACATAATATGATGTACTTTTAAATTTATGTTTTTGTAAATTAATATCATAATTATGGTATATATTTTTTTATACAAGATTTTAAATTAATATAGTAATTTTCCACATAATTTTTATGTATTAAAAAATAGTGAGGAATATTGTACATACGACCGCACCTCGAGTTTTACACTTTGGACTTTGTACTATTAAAAGTAGAATGCAGCGAAACATGTGAGAGGGTGCAATATATTCTTCTTATTTTGTCTCAGTTACGCTGTACATCGTCGAGCAGCGAGTAGCAGGCACTGTGTTGTATAAATGAATTGTTTTGTTTTAATATTATATTAAGCTTTTAGCACCTGAGCATTAAAAACGGGATGTTCCTGTAAGAATACGTAACCCTAAAAATATACATAAGCAAACATCTGCTTACCGTTGCCATAAGGAAAGTTGGAAAACTCTTTAACGATAATATTTCATACAAAGCAGTAAACATAAATTATTATTTTGCATAATGTCGTGGTTCCCCGTATTTTTCTGACTTAAGGCGACTTCAAATTTAATTTAAGTGGAAATGGCGGAATATTACATAGTTATGCCGAGTTATAGCTATGTCAGTTTTGTACCTAGTAAACAATATCGAGTTCTGACTTCTGTAGTTATATTGCCATGCTTCAACGGATGTCGCGGATTTGAATCCAACCAAGACATGATTTTTAAGGTTAGTTAGATAGCTAAACGGATAGACACAAAATCTTAGTCCGCCTACTTTAGAAGTCCGCCATATTAGATTTAGAGTGACGTCACTTTATTTTTCGAGTTAAATATTCTCAGAAAGTCCTTTCATTTGATACCCATATTGTAGCAGTGCCTTAAAAATGATTAGTCCGCCATCTTTAGAAGTGCGCCATAATATTTAGAGTGTCGTCACTTTATTTTTCGAGTTAATCTTAGGAAACCTTTTTTTTGATACCATATTGTAGGACTGTAGTGAACGATGATCTATTAACGTTGTATGGGTATGGGCACAGCTTAATAAGTGAGAGGTCTTTAGTTTGTTTGTAAGATATCATTTTATTATGTATGACATTCAAAATCAACAAAACACTTTGAAAAATATGAGAACGTATGGAAAATAGCCCTTTCCATTTTTATTATAAGTAGAATACCTTTATGTTTTACAAAAAATGACCTCTGAAATCAGAACTGAAAAATGAATGCGCCAATTTATTATTGAAAGTTAAGCCTTTTTGAGGATTTTACTGCATATTCCATGCATATGAAATGAAGCTTCAACAAAAACTGGACAAATGTAAAGATATTAAACACAATAAGCCATGGAATTCAAATCATTAAAAAAAGATTCCGACGAATTGAGAACCTCCTCTTTTTTGAAGTCGGTTAAAAACTACTTAAAACGGGTTATTTACAGCTTAGCAAAAAGAGTATGACGTGTTGACAGGTGGAACTAAATATTTTACTAAATGGAAACCTATGATGTTGACAATACTTGGCCGACAAATACTAGATTTTGAGTAAAGCTTAGTGTTTCACATTTATTTTTAACGATTTGATTAAACTTACTGATTTTCCATATTATGATGAGACCTAAGTGAAAGTGGCGCCCTCATTTTTTCCATACTCTTTTTTGGCAAGCTGTACCATGTTTTTATAAGCTTATATTTAACTTGAAATATAAAAGGTAAGGTCAAACATAATATTCGAAAACCCTTACTTCCGTCACTTAATGCAGACCTACGCAAATACAGACCTCCGAATGTTACCTTAAGCATCTTAATAGGCAAATCATTATCATCATCATCCCCACCATGGTTCAAGCCTAGTCGTGGCGGTGGGTCTCAGTAGCCTAATGTGAACCTAGCACCTTGGGCGAAGCAAATTGAGCCGAGGGAGCTGCTCTTTGTACCCCTCTTACAAAAAGAGGGGACAAAAGAGCAGTGGGCGAGAATGGGAACCTCACCCCATTGTACTGTCCCGACGTTGGGAGGGGTTGGCGCAAACCATTGCGCTGCAGAGATCGTCTAACATAACACTTATAATATCAGTAAGGATAATATATCTCTACGTGTGTCACTGGAATATATCAGGATTGCTCACAATATTATATTGTTGCGAAAACAATTCGCAGTGAATCAATCAATGCTACCTTAAACGTGTGTAGGTACTATTGGTTAAGTACGTATTGACTTTTTTTGCCTAATTTTGCGATAAATAATATGTAATCGTTTTATAATATTCTCATTTTGGTCTGTCTATATATTTTCTTTTGGCTTGACCAATTCTTACATCTTTATGTGTTTGATTCTTCTGTGCGTGTGTATGTGTGTGAACTTCTAAACGGTTGGATCGATTTTTTTGATACTTTTGTGTGTTTTCAAGTGAATTCGAGAATTGTTAATATTTACAATTCCAAGTCCACTACAAAAAAATGTACAAGACGTTTGTCTAGTCCGCTAGCATTAGTAACTATATAATAAGAACGTATTGTAATTGAGCTATTGAGCGTATAACCAGAAGAAGTAGTAACGTGAGCCATCAAAAATGGTCAGTGATGTGTCACTGACGTAATATCGATTCAACCAACCAGTGATAATATTGTGTGTGCGTTCCATCGGTCAATCTTACGTCTATTGACATCAGTCGGCCACTCAGATTACAGAACCGGGCGCAGCATCGCAGCACAAATTTGGCGGAATTGGTTTTCATACAAAATATTACCCCTTTATTCCGGTTATATGCTCGATAAATTGAGCAAATGATAGGACAATTTAGGTCGGTAAAGTGGTCATTATATTTTTTTGCCACGTAAACTACCAGGTGATTATTAATAAATTCTATCACTGGACTATATCAGGTTGGCTGACAATATAGTTGCGAAATCAATTCGTGAAACAATCTAATATAATCTGCATCACTCAGAGGTGTGATGCCACTTTGAGCGGAGATGAGATTGGGAATATGCCTTTGCCTTGCCTTGATATGCAGATTAAATTTAGAGCTTGCGGACGGCGCCCCATTAATTCAAATCTGCCTCAATCTCGGCTACTAGATAGCAGTTTAAGGTGAAGCACTCTGTTGTTTAATGTTCGGAGTGCGATTCGAGATGTTTACGTCCGATACGATCCGATAGATTTTGTTTGAGTTCATTATTGCCGTCGTACGTTGTATGATATTATATTATGTGCATCTTTTTAAAACTAAAATTATGAAATTATTTATTTAGATGTTGATTTTATTAATTGTCATTACGTATATATATACCTACAATATGATAATATTTTATCCAAGGACAAATATAAGTCATCATCATCTTTTTTGTCTTTGGTGTAAAATATAAATCACATGTTCTTAGTGAGACATAGAGGGAACAATTTGTATCTATTTTTCTGTTTTATGCTTCGCTGTTATTCTTTTAATTGTTTCTGTACCGTTCTCCAAATAAATAAATAAATCCAAACAGCGGTTATTACATTATAGTGTTCATACAAAAAACTACACTAAATGATGCTTCAATGCACTGTAATTTAATCTGTCAGAATATATACAAAAAGAAACGTAACACCCGTAACATAATATCAACCCTTAAATGTATGTATTCAAATGAATATCATAACAGTGTCATCTTAATAACATGTATGGGGGGTTTTACAAAAGGAAACACTAAAGGCAATAATTTCATTAAATTATGAGTCTTAAAATAAGAATCAAAAACGTTTTAATTTCATTTATGATTATGTTATTCTCCGTTATAGTCTCTATAATATTAAAATTGTCATCATTTTTACAGGAATACAGACGCATCAATTTATCTGTGAAATGGCAAAAATGGGAACTATGGCCGCCATTTTGAAATGTCATTCGCTGCATGTTAGTGTTATCAATTATAATTTTGTAAATTACCCGATATTTATGATCACCTTTACGTAAACTGTTACTTAAACCTATTTAAAGTGCAGGGTGATCCAACTAGCCACCAGTGTTTTTGAAGGCTGTAGGTAAGTATGTTATTATAAAAAAATGCTTTGTGTAATCAGTAATGTGAAATTAGAATACCTACTTTACAAATATACCCAATTCTGGCCAACTTATATTAGTTAGTAACACTAAATGGACGGTGTTGCTTCCTCTCAGTCAACAGATAAGTTGGTAGGTCTGTATCAGTCTTATTCTTTCCACTGCTCGCCATAGGCCTATTTCTATGACCTGCAAGACGGCCGACCGCCGATCTACGGTCTACCGTCATTTGCGTCCAAATACGAACGGTAAGTGCAAAATGATTAAGGGTATATATTTCAATGATGTACTCCGAAAATTAGAACAATTAATGTTAAGACATACTTCGCCTTAATAAGTGTTGGGTACACCGGGTCAGAGTGTCCATTACCGCTGGTTAGTTTAACTCGCAGTAATTACCTACTAACTAAATCTTCTAGCACATGTCATGTTTCAGTACGCTTCATAATTTAAATTAGAAACTCATAGCACTCTCTACTCATATTGAAGTTTGGAGGTCAGCATTTGGTACTCCGTGCGATCAAGCGATAGAACGAGTAAATGCTTTCGTCGGGTTTTTTTATATGAATATTTTATCATATTGCCATCATCATCATCATCTTTATCCGTTCACTGCTGAACACGGCCTGGCTAATTATCCAGTTTCTAAATGATTTTGGATTTAACTTTATATTTTCAACATATTTCAGATTTAAATAAAGCTAATACATTTTTTTTCGCCGGGAAATGCTCTGAGTCATCCCGCGGGGGAGTGGGTCTCCCCAGGTGAGTATGTGGGACTCGCTGCGCCTGAAAGGTGGTAAGGTGGACGCAGCTCTACCCACTAAAACCCGGTGAGTGCCGCCAATGCCGCCTTTGGTGAGGTGCCCGGATCTAATTATTAAACAGGGTACCTCGACGGCTAGTCAGACCCTCAAGGGACCGACGCCACCTCCACAATTAAGGGGTTGTCCCGCGCCACAGAATCCATCCCAACGTCGGGACAGTACAATGGGGTGCAAGATCGGTGCACCTTAAGTTAGTTACCCTAGGTTACTGAGCCCCACCGCCACGACATAACCTGAACCATGGTGGGGAGACATACTGTTTTACCTATAGCATTCAAACTTATAACAACAACTTCGCGGTTTAAAAGGGGCTAAAAACAATCACAACCAAGACCAAACCACAACAAACATTATCTGTCCATACCTTATCTATATTCCGTAGATTTGATACTTTATTCGAGGGTGTGATAAAATCCGTAGTCTCGAGCCGCGACCGTAATAGAATATGACTCGGGAGCATCATTGAATAAATATGGGGGAATCGTAGTGGATACCCACGTTACGTGTGTGTATCAATCACGTTCCTATCATGGAAGCGTTATACAAGCAGTGATAGAGTGATATATATACCCACGTTACGTGTTCGTATCATGGTAGCGCGATACGAGCAATGATAGGGTGACAGATACCCACGTTATATGTGCGTATCATGTACCTATCATGGAAGTGTGATGCGAGCAATGATAGGGTGACAGATACCCACGTTATGTGCGTATCACGTACCTATCATTGAATGTGTTTCAAGCAATGTCAGGGTGATGACTACGCATGTTACCATGTATGTATCATGGATACCCATGCAATTATGGTTTGTACGTATCATGGTAATGTGATACATGCAATGATTGTGTTTTGAGTCTTACAGCTTCAGCTAAATAAGTCTTTAGCCACGTTCTTTTGTTTGTATTAGTATCCCAGTTTTAATATGTACCGTGATAGGCACCGTGTAGAAAAATGTTTTGTTGTGTTGTTAATTGTGTAAAAAATAATTAACTTTATGTCATTAGTAAGAAGCGGATGAGCGATGCTGATACTATATCTGTCTCACGATTTTATTATACGTTAAGGTTGAACAAGTCGACGGCGTGAACTCCAATTAAATGAATGCTATCTCACCCGACATAGTGCGCGAACATGTTTGCTAGAATGAAATGCGCAATGATTCATTCCTGAAATGTCCTTTTAGCAAAACAGTTATTATAGAAAAACTATTAAGTGTATCTTATACCAATAGATTTATTTAAACTTTTGAATAACTAAACTATGTCCGTACGGGCTTTATTTTTGAGCTCTCGTGCTCCGTATACTGTTTATTTTCGCCCAAATTTGGGCTAAAATAAAAAAAAAAAACAAAATACGAAAGTTTAGAAGCTTGTATTTTTTTAACTTATAATTTTTCTTGTTTTTTAATGTTAGTTATTCTTAGGGTAAAAGTAGGAGTATTTCTATATTATAAACTAGACTGACTCTTGTTAAGTTACTTTCTTTGAGTTTCTATTTTGAATCTGGCTAAGAAATTAGTTAAATCTTCAATTATTATTACATAAGTAAATGTTGAAATAGGAATGCTAGGTTAAATATAACATGTTCAATGTTTTTTCATTTGAATTTATTAAAAATACTAAAATACAACTTTTTTACAACCAAGTTAGTATTTAGCCTTATTCATGTCACTTCCATTGCTCCGCGCTCTTAAAATATAGACATCGCGACAAAAGACACCGTGGGACTCAACCTTTAGATCCCTGTCAGTGGATGTGACAAAACAACACCCAAAATGAGAAAAATATTGAAAAAATATAGTATTGTCTTATCACAAGCGAAATAGGAATCTTCCTTTAATTATTGTTCTGATTACAGCCTATTTTTACCCAGATGTACGTCTATTGATTATATTTAGTAATTTTGTCTTTGAAGGGATCTGGGATGAAATAAAAAGATAAGTAGATATAAAATAATATAAATTTAGGTAGTGCCATGTCCATATTAATGACTGTATACTGTAGGAGAGTGCCATACTGCTTTGCAGCCCAATTGGGCCGGCACGACCATGGTGGTACCTCTCGCTCGGATGGTACAGGCGTCAAGTGGCAGCTGCGCTGTCGCGTTTCGTGCGGCATGTGGGAATCTGGTGGCTCATTGGTGGTATAAGGAAAAGAAGGGCAACGCATCGGCGTAACTTTTGGTTGTGCGGATGTTTATGGGTGTCGGTAGTCTCCATCTACGACTGCTCGTAGCATATTTAAAAATAAATAAATAAATATAAAGTTATAAATCTGTTTGTATGGTCTCTTGATGACTCGCTTCTACACGCTGCGGTTGGATCGAATCCTGCCAATATCTTACCCTAATAATATTAAAGGCGCGAAAGTTTGTATGTGTTGTGTATGCGCTTACGGCGCACCGGGAGTGCATCGGTGTGAATAAAACAGTGTGCAACTAACTAGCTTGTTTGATTGACGTGTACCGCTCTGCTTAAGTATCTAACACGTGGCAACGATTGAACTCACGTAGACGTTGAAAATGACCACTGGAGGAGTATTTGGTGTTCTTTCGACATTCGACCACCTGGCACAAGAGTGGAGAAGCTACAAATGCCGAATAAACCAACGGTTTATAGCGAATGAAATAAATAACGAAAATGACAAATTAACTATCAAGAGACGGGCCATTTTGTTGAGCGCGTTAAGTAAAGCAAGTTTTAACCTAGTTAGTGACCTGACGCTACCGCGTAAGGTGAAAGAATTGCGTTACGAGGAAATAATTACACTCCTCGACGAGCATTTTACACCGAAAAGGTTCGGGTTTGCGGAGAAATCCATTTTCTACTCCGCAACTCAGCGCACGGGTGAAAGCCACACTCAGTGGGCGGCCCGGTTAAGAGGATTAGCAGCACACTGTGCTTTCAAGAATTTGGAAGAGGCCTTGCTGGACAGGTTCATCATGGGCATGGCAGCGGGACACGAGCGGGACAAGTTGTTCGCCCAGGATCAGCGGGAGCTGACCTTGGCGAAAGCCATAGATTTGGCAGAGAGCGTGCGCTGTGCGCGCCGGGCGTCGTCGATGGCAGCGCCGGTGGCGGGCGGCAGCGCCGTGATGGTTCCTGATGGCGTGTTCAACATCTCCAAGAAGGAAAAGTGTAGTGTGTGCGGGTTTATAAATCATAAATCTAACCAGTGTCGCTATAAAAGTTAAAAGTGTAACAACAAAGGTCATCTGCATAAAATGTGTCCAAAAGACGCAAAGATGAAGTACGTCGGGGAAGGTACTGTGGATGACGGAGACGACGGTGAGTGCTTATACAATATTCTATGTGTGACGGGCAGGCCGATGACCGAGAGCGTTCGGATCGGTGGGCTGGTTTTGGAGTTCGAAGTTGATAGTGGATCAGCAGTATCGCTATAAAAGTTAAAAGTGTAACAACAAAGGTCATCTGCATAAAATGTGTCCAAAAGACGCAAAGATGAAGTACGTCGGGGAAGGTACTGTGGATGACGGAGACGACGGTGAGTGCTTATACAATATTCTATGTGTGACGGGCAGGCCGATGACCGAGAGCGTTCGGATCGGTGGGCTGGTTTTGGAGTTCGAAGTTGATAGTGGATCAGCAGTAAGCGTTATTTCCCACAATATATATTTGTTGTATTTCAAACGATTACCGTTGTCAGTCACCAATAAAAAAAAATATAATTATGCCGGCGGAAATATTGAAACCGTGGGCATAGTGTTATTGCCAGTATCGTATAAAGGGCGCACGCGAGTCTTATCTGTGTTTGTCGTGCGAAATAATGGTCCATCGCTGCTGGGGCGCGATTTCATACGGGAATTCGATGTCGAGCTAGTGATGACGCGCTCGAGCGCACCTGTGCACGCTGTTTACACGCATGCGCCCAAACAATGTAATATTAAGGTCGCGGGAGATTTATTTAAAATGTTTCCTAAGGTTTTCTCTAATAGTCTCGGGTCGTTTAATAAATATACAATTAAATTACACTTGAAGCCAGATTTTAAGCCAATATTTCTTAAAGCTAGACCAGTGCCTTATGCGCTAAAAGAAAAAATAGATAAGGAACTAGATCGACTATTAGGGTTAGGTATTTTAAAACCGGTGGAACACTCGGAGTACCTACGCATCGCCTGTGGTACCGGTATTGAAAAAAGACGGTAGTATCCGCTTATGCGCCGATTACTCGGTTACAATTAACAAACAGTTAATAATAGATCAGTACCCCTTGCCTACTGTAAATAACTTATTATCTAAGCTGTATGGGGGCATTAAGTTTAGTAAAATTGACTTGTCAATGGCATACAATCAGCTTAGGCTATGCGAGGAGTCTCAAAACCTCACATGCATAAATACACATCGCGGTCTTTTTAACTTCACTCGTTTGGTTTTTGGGCTGGCAAGCGCGCCAGCCATTTTTCAAAGAACTATGGAGTGCTTGCTCGCCGGAATAGACGGTATCATTTTTCTATTAGATGACATATTAGTAGCTGCTAATGATGACGACCAGCACAGACCGTGTTTGATCACCGTGCTTCAGCGTTTAGATGACGCGGGGCTGACGGTACAAAAAAGTAAATGGGATTTTTTTAAAGATGAAATTTCATATCTTGACCACATAGTAGACAAAAACGGGATTAGGACATCACCTGAAAAAGTGAATGCTATATTACAAGCTACTACTATACTACTATACTAAGCCGGAGAGCGTGTCACAATAACAGTCGTTTTTGGGACTTACAAATTATTATAGGAATTTTATACCCGACGCGTCGTCTGTACTGAGTCCATTATATAATTTATTAAATAAAAACGCGAAGTGGGAATGGACTACGGCTCACGATAACGCGTTTATGAAAGTCAAAAATATTTTATCGTCTGATAGGACTTTAGCGCACTTTAACCCGAACGCTAGGATTATGTTGACCGTTGATGCATCGCCGACGGGGCTAGGAGCTGTATTATCACAAATCGATAAGGATATGATAGAAAGGCCGATATCTTACGCTTCTCGAACGCTTTCACCAGCGGAGAAAAATTACGCGCAGATGCAAAAGGAAGCGACAGCTATTATTTTTGGGGTAAGACGATTCCACCAGTATTTATACGGTCGATCGCTACCCTTTGTATTAAGGACAGACCATAAACCCCAGTTGGCCATATTCGGACTTCACAAAGGAATTCCCGAAGTATCCACGAACCGTCTCCAACGATACGTGTTTTTGGCCGCTTATAATTACAGTATCGAGTACATAAGTAGCAAGCAGAACATAGCGGATTATTTATCTAGGGCTTGTGAGGTTACCGGTACATGTATACCACGGGGAGGTGTGTCAGACGAGCTCGTCAATTGTGAAGAGCGGGCGGCCTATGTCAATTTTGTTATCGACGGTCATCTACCGGTGACGCTGAGCGACCTGAGGCGCGAAACCGCTACAGACGATTGCTTGTCGCGGGTCAAGAGCTATGTATTAAACGGGTGGCCACGGAAAGTTGTTGATGTCAATTTAAAACCTTACTTTAATTGCCGAAATCAACTATTATACGAAAACGGATGTCTGATGCGGGGCCATAAAGTAGTTATTCCGAGTAGGTTACGAGATACAGTGTGTAAAGAAATGCACAGCTCACATTTCGGGGTTGTGAAAAAAGCGGAGGCTCGCAAGCGGCTATGGTTCCCGGGTGTGGACAGCGCGCTGGAGCAGCTTGCGGCGGCGCGTGCGGCGTGTGCGCACAGCTGCGCCCCGCACCGAAACACGCGCCGCTTGCATCCTGGCCGCTGCCGCCGCTTCCATTTTATAGAATTCATTTAGATTTTCTGGGACCGGTTAACAGTTATATGTTTTTAGTTATTGTAGACGCTCACAGTAAATGGGTCGAGTGTTACGATATGACTTCTACTTACAATTCAAAAGCTGTGATTACTAAATTATACGATTTTATGTCGCGGTTCGGAGTTCCACATACATTGGTGAGCGACAATGGTACGTCTTTTACCTCTCATGAATTTAATCACTTTTGTCTGGTTAATGGTATAAAACATGTTTTATCACCTGCATATCATCCCGCTAGCAATGGGCAAGCCGAGAGCTTTGCAAAAAATATTAAAAGGGGGCTCAAAAGTATAATTTTATTGGGTTGTAATAAAAAAAATATTGCAGAAAAGCTCGCTAAATTTCTATTCGACTATGAAACTCTAAAAACAGTACCACCGAGAAGTCGCCCGCGGAATTAGTGTTTGGACGTACGTTGCGTTCACGGCTGGACCTCTTAAATCCAACAGCATTTGCCTCGTCGTCGTCTCCCTCACCCACAGCACTCACTCGAACCGTCGAACACAACCAGTCCTTACAGGCTAAACATTATAAAGGTACAAAGAGACAGGACTTTAGGACAGGACAGGAATTTAGACACAGTCTAAATGTGGTATATATATTTTGTATAATACTTGTCCGACTTTTTCCTTAACTATTCCTTCAATCCAATATTTTTTATTATTATTTATATTTTTTGTGACCCAAACTGTTTCGTTCTCTTTAAAGTCCTGTCTCTTTGTACCTTTATAATGTTTGATAACAAGACACATCGACCAAATCAGATTACGATTATGCAACTCGCAGTTAGATAACAGACGTTGGGACCCAGACGTGGTGCCAGACGTGGTGCCAGACGTGGTGCCAGACGTGGTTCCAGACTTGATGCCAAGGGACGTTTCATACTCCGAAGCTATCGCTCATCCAGAGTGTGGAGGAGAGCCTCCGATGGAACCATGTCAGGAGTCGTCTGCGTCGGAGGAAGCGAATAACGAGCCGGTAACACCTCTCTTCAAGTCCGGTTGTCTCAACAGCGACATAATAGGTTTAGTTAGGCTTAAGTAAATAATATTTTGTTTATGTAATTCTTGCTATAAGAGGTTGTGTATGCGCTTACGGCGCACCGGGAGTGCATCGGTGTGAATAAAACAGTGTGCAACTAACTAGCTTGTTTGATTGACGTGTACCGCTCTGCTTAAGTATCTAGCAGTATGTATGGATGTTTGTTACTCTTTCTCAGAAAAACTATTGAATGGATTTCAATGAAACTTTACAATAACATAGAATAACATATAGACTATAATTTGTCCCCGTTATATATTTATTATTTTACATAACTTGAGAACCACTACACAAAATTAGTTAATTCTTTTTTTAAGTGTAACCTTCTTTTAGCGCTGTACGCCTATTTTTTGATGAGATAAAATCTCTGGACTCGCGACACCGTTAGGAGACGCTATTTGACGTTTATATGACGTTTTATTTATTTATATAGGACTATGCAATATTTGTTCACTTACATATACAATGATGGGTTTTTTTGTTGTGTTGGTTATCGTATGAACAAGGTGTGTATAACAACATCCCGCGGTAAGGGCATCCATTTTGGGTAAGGGCAGAACAAAGTTTGCTGGGATTAGCTTTTAATTTGATAGCTATATCCTCATTGAGCCGTGGATATATATATATATATATATATATATATATATATATATATATATATATATATATATATATATATTATTACAAGATATACATATATATATATATGTATATCTTGTATGTATGTATATCTTGCAGATAATTTGATGATGGATCAAAAGTCTGTGCCGGCTCTTGAATATGTATGCCTATGTGCTATTAGAAAAATATTTTCATTTGTAATAAACGTTACACAAGCTCTTACGCTAACCACGGCACTGAGTTAAAATGAGCTTACATAATGTTTGAATGCGTTAATCTAGTCACTGATTTAGGTTTTTTCAACTGCCCCACCATGATTCAGGCCTTGTCGTGGCGGTGGGGATCACTAGCCTAAAGTAAACCCAGCACCTTGGGTGAGGCGAATTGAGCCGAGGGGACTCTTCGTACCACTCTTATAAGAAGAGGGGACAAAAGAGCAGGAGGCAAGGGGAGAGGACGGAAACCCCAGTCCACCAGAAGTTGGAAGGAGTTGTTCTGTGGTGCGGGACAACGACTCTGTGGAGGTGGCGTCGGTCCCCCGAGGGACTGACTAACCGTCGAGGTGCTCTGTTTGCTCAACAGATCCGGGGCACCTCACCAAAGGCGGCATTGGTGGCACTCGGCGGGTTTTAGTGGGTAGAGCGTCCACTTACCAGCTTTCGGGCGCAGCGAGTCCCACATACCCGCCTGGGGAGACCCACTAGCCCGCGGGATGGGACGGGAAAAAAAGGCGTGTTTAACTGACCCTCCGTTCTTAAAGCTGCCTACGCATTGCACAAGCTGATTGCATGCTGTGTTTCAACATGAATAGTAAAACGCCAGAATTCTTCTTTTAATGAAAATTATCCTATTCAATTCTATTTCTCTTCCATCTTTAATTTCCATTTCTTTTCCTTATTTTCACAATAAAATGGTACGAATAGGGCCGAAACACATAACCGCGTTGCGGCGCCGCGTCGCTTAAATCAGCAGTGGCGTCCCTGCCGATTTCAGCCGCGACGCGAATTTTACCGGCACGGCGTCATACTTATTGACAATGATTCAGTTTATTTCAAAGACTGCTACTACTATTGTTTGTTTCTATCACTTTTGCAAACAACACGCGTAAAGTCAGAAGCAGTTTTAAAATTAAATTTTCATTTATATTTTTGGTTCAGGAACGCCCTTGTTTGTGGGATTACTGTGGGTATTTTCCATCGGGATTCATAGCCTTATTACATGAATGTATCCAGTATCTTCTTTGTCATTTAAAACAGAGTTATGTCTTCTTAATAACAAATAAGCAATAAGTTTATTACGATCCATGAGCAGAGACACGTCTATCCACAATCAAAAATCACGAGGAACTGGTTACCCCACCGTAGGACAATAAAACGCTCTTTTTCGCGACGCCGCAACGTAAACTACCGTTTTTAGCGTTGCGGCGTCGCAACACGGCTATGTGTTTCGGCCCTTAAAGTTCTATTGTCTACGTAATACGAATAACAGACAGAATGTCAAACACATAATCTTTCATTACAGGATGTGCCAAAATAATATGTTTGCCTTTATAGTTAACTTTAATAAAAAGGCTTCATAAAGGTATCTGATAAAGCAAAGTATTTTTTCCATTTTGGAATAAGTGATACCGCGGGAGCATCCAGTTTGAATTAAAAATCGACGTGTAGAGCATACTTCAAAGTACTTTCAAGCCTGTTCTCGTCACATATAATCTGTGACCCCTGACTGATGGGGGGTGGTTCGCTTGGGGTTTCAGGGAGTACCTCACGCCACAGGGGTTTTTGATTTTTCACAGCGACAATATGCCATATTTCAAATTGTTTGTTGCGAACATTTTTAAAATTACACGTTAAATTTCAGAAACAGCCATTTAAACATACATTGAACGATGTAAAGCTTATCTTTTAATTGACTAATATGCAATATTTTTTGTATATCGGAGGGTTTTATTTTATTTCTTAGGGCTCTGTTCCTCAAAATGACAAAAGGGAACCCTTATAGGATCACTTATAGGATTGTGACCGGTAGGTAATTACCTATAAAGCACAGATGCTAAGGGATTATGTATTTGAGTTACTACTGTTAGTAATTTGTAGTTCCTCCCTTTTTTCCTATTTCGGGAAGGATGTCGCAAACGTGCCTCATATTGACTTTTGTCTACAATACGCGCATCCTCAAAACTATAATACCTATGCATTCCAAGTAAAATTGCGCGCACTGTAAGGCCAGTCAGACAGATATCTGTATTCAAAAACCGACACTAGTCCGGATCGGCGATAAGCTCACGCAAGCGAAACCTAACACCCCGTTTACACTCTTGTATTTATGGACTTTTTTTTTTTGTCCGGGCGCTTAAATGGCCCGGCCCGCGTGTCGCCTCTGACGTAATCAGAGTTTTATATTTCTTATATTTATAAATTTCCAATAATTATAAAAACACATTTATTGTATATTTAATAATATCGTAATGTAAACATTATTACGACGTCTGATGCTGGACGTTTCATTTGCCAGCTAAAAATATCATACAATGTCAGGCTATTTACATGTTATACATTATGCAGGCTCTCTTATATAAAACAATTTAACAATGTTACTTTAAAACGATAATAATATTACAATCTTTCGGCTGCAAGCACACTCTTAAAATCAAACTTGCAGTGTTGATGGCGTATACTTGCAAAGTAGACACTCAACACTGCCTGTTCCTTGCAATCACTTGGCTTGCAGTCTTAATACAATAATTAATAAAAATATTTCTTAATTTCTTATTGCTATTAGTCTGTCTACATTTTCTTGAGTAATAACGCAGTCTAGAGCCTGCTCAGCGTCAAATCGCACTCCCGCTGTCACGGGACATTCAAACAGGATGTGAGCAACAGTTTCTTCCACCTCAGGATCGCAGATGCACGATGGGGTATCCTTACACTTAAAACGGTGCAGGTAACCTGAAAAACCACCGTGCCCTGTCAGAACCTGGGTGATTATACCAGCTGGTTTGATTTTTCGAACAATATTATGGGCTTGAATTACATCGGTGAAGAACATTCGTGTCACGGCCGCTGTCTCACCCGACTGATAGCGCCGGTTCCACTCGTCAAGGGACTCCATTCGGATGCACCTCTTGACGTATGAAACCGGGCACTGATCGTAGTCGGGTTTCCTCTTCAGTTTGAGAGCGGCCTCTTTCGCTAGATGGTCAGCGCGTTCATTCCCTGTCAGTCCAGCATGTGCTTTGATCCAGAACATGGATACTTCCTTATTCTGGAGTCTGCTCTCATAAATATTGTTCCTGCTTTCCACGGCTAAGGGGTGCATGGAGTGAGAATTCACAACTGTCTCGAGGGCAGAGCGTGAGTCGCTTATGATGGCGAAACTTATTTCATCCTGCCGTAAAATTAACCGTGTTGCTTGACATATAACTAGAAGTTCCGCCTGGTAGACCGTGCAGTACGACGGCAGTTTAAGTTTGATGGCTTTAGTTTCGGCCTCATTGCTTCTTACAGACAATGCGGCGTCCACTCCTGCTGCCGTCTGTGTAAAATTGTACTGCATGGTGTACGTGGGTGTCCACTTCTTGTTGGTCCACCAGACTTACGAAGTTCATATCCATATTATGTCCAGCAGGATGCGGGGCCAAGTTGTAGGCCATTTTTATATGTGTATTTTATGCGGAGCAAAGATTAACTTATTTTCGACGCCCCACGACCGAACCAGCGAGAGGACCGCGTTGGCACGACTTTCTACCTCCAGCGCCGTGCTCCCGACAAACACCATCACAACATTTTCTGCGAAAACCTGGCAGTCATAGCCCCTATTTTCTAAGTTCTTTAATAACGGGTCAAGGAGAAGGTTCCAGAGAATGGGGCCGCCGATCGACCCCTGCACACACCATTTTGGGTGTTTTTGATGTACTCATGTCCAGCGTACCTGACACGGACTTTCCGGTCCTGCAGGTAGCTGTCCATGATTCGCCTCAGATTTACAGGGCACCCTTCTTCAACCAGTCTGACTTTAATAGCCGGCCACCAAGCGTTGTCGAAGGCCCCCTCTATGTCCAGCGACACCACAGTGACGAGCTTTTTGTCTTCTAGACTACTTCGTATGCGGTGCACTATCATAGAGGGCGTCTTCGGTGCTTTCTTGGGACATAAAGCCGTACTGGCGGGTGCTCATTTTCGGCAGTAAGTGCCATTTTAGCCTTCCGACTATCATCTTCTCCAGAACCTTACCCATGACCGGTAGAAGGCCTATGGGCCTATAAGACTTTGGGCTAGTATAATCGTCCTTACCGGGCTTCCGCAAGACTACGACTGTAGCTTCTTTCCATATGGTTGGAAAGTGGCCCAATCCGAGACATTTGTTCATCAGTGCCAGGTGGAGTTCAGGGTCTTTAGCTACCACCCGGCTGCATATGTCGGCTGTAAGGCCGTCCCCACCGGGGGCCTTCTTCGGGTTGATACTCTCTATTGCGGCTTTGAGTTCCCACATCGTAAACGGTGGGTCATGAACTTCATCATGAATGCCATCGTTTGCGTGGTTTGCTAGCTCGCGAGTATGCCTGTGGCATAGATTATCATCCGTTTCAAGATCGTCCGGAGAAGGTCTCCGCTAGGGTTTTGACAGAGTCAGCGGGGTCTAAACACACCCCGTCTTTCACAAGTGGCATATCTTCTTGCCGTCTTGTCGTTTTGCTAATGACTCTATATATGCCTTCCCATACACCTTCCTTATCCTGTTTTCCACAGAATTCTTTCCAGCTGTCTATTTGTGCCTTTTTTGCCTCAAGCTCGTATTCATTCTTAGCTTGCAGATATTCATCGACGACTTTTGCCCTACGAACAGGCGCCGCACATCGGATTCTACGCTTCCTTGTGGCTACGCAGCGCTTCATCCCCTCGAGTTTCTCGTTCTACCATGGTAAGTTAGGCCTTTGGTTATTTTTCTTTATGGGTATGGTGCCATTACTAGTTTTTATGATCTGCTCTACTAAAATTTTTGTATATATATCGAGTTCTGTTTTATCTCTAATTTAGTATATTTCTATTTTGTTTATTTGGTTTTCCAGCATAAGCTGGGCCAGTTTCTCATGAAACTGGTCCCAGTTGGCCTTCTTGGTATTGTATTTTCTAGTAGTTCTATTGAGTATAATACCTTTTATTTTCTGCAGATTAATTTTGAAAACTATACCATTGTGGTCCGAACTCGTGAGATCAGGCGCTACCTTCTACTCCTCCACGAGGTTTAGCATATCTTCCGTGCACGCGGTGAGGTCTACGTGGCTGGTAATTCTCCGGCCACCCCTCACTGTGTCGAAGGTCGGAGTATCTCCGTCATTGAGTACCTGCAAGTTCATCTCTGCCAGAGTTCCGGCCATGTCCGTTTTATGGACCGATTTATGGACATTGGCAAGCCGTGGCAAGCGTGTAAACGTACCATAAAGATCAGGAAAGGGTTAAAACAACTTCGATAGTTTTGAAAAGGGCAGGACAGGCGATTACAGGCACTGAGACTCACCATCTTACGTAAGTCTCAAGATGGGCAACGCATAAATGAGTTGCCTGGGCTAGTTCACTCTAGTCTAGACTTGTGTGAACTTATTTGTGGTCATGGGCGACGCTGATCACTGGTAAGTACCATCAGTAAGCATGTCTACCAGTTTACCTTTATAATTTACTTTCTTTTTCTTTTACGCCGGGAAATGCTTTGAGGCATCCCGCGGGGGAGTGGTTATCCCCAGGCGGGTATGTGGGACTCACTGCGCCTGAAAGCTGGTAAGGTGGTCGCAGCTCTACCCACTAAAACCCGGCGAGGGCCCCCGAATCTGTTGAGCATACAGGGCACTTTGAGACTAGTCAGTCCCTCAAGGGACCGACGCCACCTCCACAGAGGCATTATCCTGCACCCCAGTACAACCCCTCCCAACTTCGGGACAGTGCAATGGGGTGAGGTTCTCATAATCCCCCCTGAGGTGGCCGGTCCGTTTTGGATGCTAGTGGCGAGGAATCGGACGTCTTAGCGTTCATTGAGGGAGGCCTATGTTCAGCAGTGGACGGATAGAGGCTGATGATTTTTTTTTTATAGAAGAGGGGGCAAACGGATAGTCGGTTCACCTGATGGTAAGTGAAGAGCGACATCCACAGACACCCGCTACACCAGTGGATTAGCAGGTGCGTTGCCGGCCTTTCAGATATGAGTATGCTCTTTTCTTGAAGGTCCCTAAGTCGTATCGGTTCGGAAACACCATAGGAGGCAGCTGATTCCATATATTAGTCGTGCGAGGCAGGAAATGCCGTAAAAATCGAGTTGTTGTGGATTTCCGGACATCGAGATGGTGAGGGTGAAATTTGGAGTTTTTCCGCGATGTTCGGTGGTGGAATTCTGCTGCAGGTATTAGTCCGAACAATTCCTCAGAGCACACCCCGTGGTAGATGCGGTAGAAGATGCAGAGCGATCCGACATCTCTACGCAGCGCCAAAGAATCGAGCCGATTGGAGATACCATTGTCGTCGACGATTCGAGCCGCCCGGCGTTGAATGCGGTCAAATGGAAGGAGCTGATATTGGGGCGCTCCAGCCCAGAGGTGAGAGCAGTATTCCATGTGAGGCCGGATCTGCGCCTTGTATAATTGAAGGCGGTGTGAAGGCATGAAATACTGCTTCGCCCTATTGAGCACGCCGAGTTTCTTCGAGGCTAGTTTAGTCTTTCCTTCCAAATGACCACGAAACTGCACATCTCAAAATAGCATCTGATGATGATGAATGTAGTACTCACAGTAAAAATATAAATTTCCGATCCAATTTTTTGGCCCCATATCTCGGAAACTGTACACTTTACAGTTAAAAGTTAAAATTATTATTGTAGATAATAAATACTGTGTTAACTGTAAACGTGTAAACTTTTTTTAAACTTACCGTTTACGATTTATGGCCCATTTAATGAACCGGTTTTTCTGTCTCGTTGAAAACTCCAAAAATATTGGAATAATCAATAAAATGCATCTACTATTGGATAGATTTTTATTATGATATTATCCTTAGTAAGTGACCCTAAAATTGGATCGGATTTTTTTTTCGGAGGTTGTTCAAGTAAAAGGTTTTTAAGGTTTTATAATATTTATCATAGACCAGAATGCTTGAGGGACTGACTAGCCGTCGAGGTGCCCTGTTTGCTCAACAGATCCGGAGCACCTTACTAAAGGCGGCATTGGGCGGCACTCGCAGGGTTTTAGTGGGTAGAGTTGCGACCACCTTACTTTAAAATTAGTATAAGAAACTATGTATATAAGTCAAGTTTTTTAACTTGTTGGCAATTCTTAATGAAGATGGCGCCAATGAATATGAACTTGATTGATTCATGGATATGGACAAATCAAAACTGTTTCAATATTTTGTTTCCTTCATCTCATTACATGTACAAAAGTAGACCAACGTCCCATTTTGGACCGTCTCCTTTACTTGTCAGTAATTTACGTTCGTTTTAATATCGAAAATTCATAAATTTCTATCGTTATGTTAGTTGACGTGAAAAGCCTAACTTTAGGTCTTCGTACAGAGTTCTAAATAAGTACATAATTATGTTGGACAGTTTCGACGAACATAATTTTAGTCTTTTTGAAAGTTCCCCAAAGAAAGTTTACGCGAGTTAGACGTGGAATTTTCTAGAATGTGTTGGAAATAAATAGAAATATTGTGTGCAAAATATAGATGGGATAAGATAGATTAGATTTTGAAGTTAAAAAGGTCCCCACCATGTTTCAAGCCTTGTCGTGGCAGTGGGGTTCAGTAGCCAAAAGTGAACCCAGCAGCTTGGGCGAAGCCAATTGAACCGAGGGAGCTGCTCTTTGTACCCCCGGTTACCGGTTCCCATCGGTCCGGAAGCACTGTGACGCGCTCCCGGCTGCATGGGTCCACCATCATGCTTGTTTCTCCCATGAAACAGCTTTGCTGCGTTTCGGAGAGAAGGGCAAGACAGACAGTGTAATTACTGGCACCGAGACTTAACATCTAATGTCTCAGGATAGGCGACACATAGATGAGTTGCCTGGACTCGTTCCATGTAAACTAGTTCATGGGCGACGTCGACCACTTATCATCAGGTGGCACGTTTGCCAGTTTGCCTATCCAACTAACATTTAAAAAAACCCTCTAGCAAGATGAGGGTACAAACGTCACGGAGATCGTCTTCCTTACCTTCGTATTCACCTTCGTAATGTGTCATTATAATTTCATAGGCAGATTAAAAATGTAAGTACGTCTGGAAACAACAATACGTTTAGAAAACATCTGTTAATCCTCTAAAGAAAATAGTCTTAACAGATACCCTAGGAATGCGCTCAGAACATTAGTCTGTGGTTGACAGCGCGCGGGAAACTGTCATGGCGTCTTTATTGTCTTCATTAGGTTTTATTATTTCTAAAATGTCACATATATAAAAATGGCATATAAAAACAGATTTCGTTCGACCAAATTAAAATGTACATGTTTAGTTTTATTGATTCCAATATTTTATATAATAATATCGCACATATTCACAAAACCGGAGACTAAACGCGCAATATCCAGGAATTTGGCGAATGTGGTTGTGCATATAGATTTCAAGGGGTCGCCAGTTAAGTTGACCTATCTTAGAGGTTTGTTACCTAAACTCAAGAGTTTAGGTGTTACTGGTTTGTTACTGGAGTACGAAGATATGTTTCCATACGAGGGGAGATTGGTGAATTTAAGCGCGAGGAACCGGTATGGTAGAAATGAGGTCAGTTATAAACATTTTTTTTATGTCATTAGGAGGCAACCGAGCAGTCGGAGCCTTATGGTGATTCTATCGACGCCGATACACATCCGCACAACCAAAAGTTATGCAGATGCGTTGCCCTCCTTTGCCCTAGCCCCCCCCAAAGGGCCACCGGAAACTCACAAATCGCACAAAACGGTCGTACCGGCCCAATTCGGTTGCAAAGTGCCATGGCACTACCTCTTACTAGCTCAACATTTTTCATTTCGGAAATAGCATCTTTCTTACTGCAATCCTAAAGTAAATGTTTCGCTTCATCTACTTTCAATAGCATTTTTAGATGATTTCCACATTCTTACTAAGAACGCGACTTTAATATGTTCATGAAAAAGTAAACCACTTTAACTTAATTAGGTGTCAATAATTTATCTTAGTAATTCCAAAACGAATGAAAATATAGGTTGATGACCTAACAGTTAATGATAAACAAACTTCTTTTGTTAGTTTTCATAACATGATTACATAAATTTTGTAACAGAGAAAAAAATATCAAACATAGGTACTTATCTTTTTTTCACATCTTATGCGCAAATGGGACCGGTTTAAGCTTAATTTTTTTCGTAGATTAGACTACACATGTTCTTTAAAATTATAGAAGGAATTTCTACAATTATCGTTTTAAACGCAACAAAATACCAAAATCCATTTTGTCGTTTACGTTCTTTTGTTATAAGCTCGTGCGCGTATGGAGAGTCTCATCTCGCTCAGGACGCTCAGTCCCCTCTGGCGCGTGTCCGGTATTAGACAATGCGTCGCCTTAATCCTGGTAAGGAGAGATCTTTCTGAGATTCCAGAGTCGGTAATCATTTTCGAGAGTATGTCCTCTAGTTTTACGTTAGAAAAGTGTTTGAATAGGAACGCTTTGCCATTCGCTCTTTGAATCCTGCTTTTTTCCTATTTCTTGCGTAATGGATAACAGATTTGCTGATATTGTGTGCGGTTATTGTTAGCTGTGTTAAGGGATATTGGGGAGCACTTGTTTTTTTACGGTTGTGATTGACCACACATCATCAAGCTGCTCGTCTAACAAGTTGCCTATCTCAAGCACAAAAAAATTACATAATAATCATCGTCATCATCAATCTTTATCCGTCCAGTGCTGAATCTAACCATAGGCCTTTTTTTAAGCCGGGAAATGCTCTGAGGCCTGGAGAGTGGGTCTCCCCAGGCGGCTACGTGGGACTCGCTGCGCCTGCTGAAAAGGTGGTAAGGTGGATGCAGCTCTACCCACTAAAACCCGGCGAGTGCCACCAATGCCGCCTCACTAAAGTCAGGTGCCCCAGATCTGTTGAGCTAACAGGGCACCTCCACAGAAGGGTTGTCCCGCACTACAGAATACCACTCACAACGTCGGAACAGTACAATGGGGTGAAGTTCATCCTCGCCCCTTGCTTCCGCTCTTTTGTCCCCTGTTATAAGAGGGGTACAAAGAGCCCCCTCGGCTCAATTAGCTTCGCCCAAGTTGCAGCGGCTCACCCTAGGCTACTGAGCCCCACCGCCACGTCAAGGCCTGAACCATGATGGGGTAAGACATAGGCCTTCTTCATAGGCCTCCTTCAATTAACGCCGACGCAAGATGACCGATCCCTTGCCACTCGCATCCAACACGGGCGGTTTACTGCACGGAGATCGTCTTCCCACCTGGTTAATTGTCGACCAACACTTCATGTACCTAAACGCGAATGTAGGTAAAACATTAAATTGTATCATTATTATATTATTATGTAATAATATGTATATCAATTTACACAAATTACTAAAACATTGCGCTTACAAGGAAATAAGACAAAGGGCTTAAGAATCCTACGCACCTATGGTTTGTTGTAATATTCCTGATTCCAGAAATGTTGAATGTCTATACTAGAACTATGTATATCATATAAATCTGAAGATAATTACCGTTTGGCCTCTACTATAAGCGGATTATATACGACAAAACATTCCTTACTAAATGCTACTTAGCAAAAATCAATATTATAATTTTCTTGTGAGCTACGGTGGTCTAGTGGGTTTGGGCTCGGTCTCTTGACTGAGAGGTCACAGTTCGATCCTGACACCCCCTGTGATGCCTTGAAATTGTTTTTTCTTAATTTCTTTGTGCACCTGAACATGATATCATCGCTTGTTCCCCGGTGAAGGAAACATCGTGAGGAAACCTGCATGCCTGATGAGGTTAAGTCTTTGAAGGTGTGTGAAGTTCACCAACCCGCATTGAGCCAGCGCATCGGTGAACTATGGCCCAACACCCCCCTCGCCTGATTTCGAGGAGGAGACCCGTGCCCAGCAGTGGGACATAATATATAAGGGTTGATATTATTATATTATTGTTATTATTGCATAATGTTCTTGTCGGAAGAGTAACGTTGGAGTTAGCAGCTCGTTTTAAATGTGGTTTCAAGGTAGAGTATTCCAGAACGTTTCTAAATTTTAAATTTCCCATGCTATTTGTGAATATAGTAAGTACCAACTGATGAGGCAATCTGCCATCATGTATATCTGAGACCTTTTCATTAAAAGCGGATGAAGAAATTCAGGATCCTCTTTCGTAAAACAGCCCAACTTACAAGAATATCTAGATAAAGTGCCTAGTAGCTAGTTTGTATTATAACAGGTAAGTAATGACCCCAAAAAAAAAAAACACAGTACAAAAGTGTACACTTTTTTTTTACATATGCTGTGAGGCAGCAAGAGCCTTTGTAATCCAACCAATTTGCAATGTTACATAATATAGGTGTTGGTTTGACAGACAGACGGACAAAGGAGTTCTCCTATAAGGGTTCTATTTTTTTATGTCAAGAAAAAAAATCGTAAAATAGAAAAAAAAACGGTAAGTACGAGTCGAACTTGTGCACTTCTGGTACTTACAAGTTTTCGCGAAAATCTAAATTTGATCATCTCTTTCTACCCTATTGACTCCGGACCTTGATTTTTAAACCTAATAGGGGCTATTATATAGACCTTAGTATCTGGTACCTATACATTTCAAATTGCTAGGTTCACCCGTTCCAGAGAAATCGCTGACAGACAAGAGGAATCTTATAACGGTTCTCTTTTTTACCTTTTGAAGTAAGGAACCCTAAAAATAGATTATATTATCAGGGCGCTCCCAGTATATATAGCCCAATTGTGAGTCCCACGTAGAGTCAGGAACCACCCAGGTACCTGGCTACATGCATAAAGCATTTCCCTGCGTCAAAAAAGACTATATTTAAAAAAAAAAAACATCTTAAAAGGTTGGCATTGTTTCTAGACTATTTTTTTCCAGCTGAAGAAGTTCCTCACCTACGCAGTGCATGAAGGCTTCGACATAATACCGCTGGTGCAGACCTTCGGCCACCTGGAACACGCGCTCAAACTACCAGAGTTCCAGCACCTGCGGGAGGTGCCCTTCTTCCCAGACTCCATCTGTCCCAGCCAACTTGAGAGTCGGACGCTAGTGCATGATATGCTGGAACAGGTGATGTTTGTATTTGTACTAAACTACTAGGCTCTAAGGGGCTGGTTCTAATTTTTACTGGAAAATGTAGACTACTTCTTGTTATTTTCGGATTCGATGGTAAGATAAGAGTTATTCAAATGGGTTCTTTAGCTTTACAGTTATCTATACAAGTATTATAAAGAGGACAGATTTGATTTTCTGTTTTTTTGTTTGTTATGATTTAACTCAAAAACTAGTAGACCAGTTTAAAAAAATCATATTGTATTACTTAGTGTTAACATGCTGTTCTAACACTGAGTATCACAGGTCATAAAATCAATCATCATCAATCCAAATTATACGGCTGTAAATCTAAGTAAATGCGGGCGAAGCTGCGGGCACCAGTTTGGCACCTAATACATATTATCTACCTTGGCGGAATGGAACCTACTCCCTCCCGTGTGTGTCACTTCATGTTACCCTACTCCAGCTCGCATCTATGAAAGTATTATTCGCCGGAACCAGCCTTCTACAGAGGTGATATCCTGTTGCCTGCATGGGGTCAGGTTCTACCCAAAGATCCTGGCTACATCCATTAAAGATTTCCCTGTGATATAAAAAAAACGGCAGTAAACTTACTTGCGTTTATATCAATCATTTTATATGTAGGCAGAATAACCGGAACCTAGATGGGGAACCTTTTTTTTTACGCTGGGAAACAAGAAAATTAGATTTGTAGATAATAGTGCTCCCGAATAAAATGATCGTGTTAAACCAGCCTTTGACAGTATAACGCCTGACAAAAGTTAATAGCAAAGTTACTATTTGGCGTGTCAGCATAGCGCTAGGAACTTTGCAATTTAATAGATGCAAAATTTTAAATGGAGAGTATGGATCGATATTTTTTGCTGGTTT
The DNA here is from genome assembly GCA_963853865.1 of Helleia helle. Classification (NCBI taxonomy): domain Eukaryota; kingdom Metazoa; phylum Arthropoda; class Insecta; order Lepidoptera; family Lycaenidae; genus Helleia; species Helleia helle. The sequence continues at coordinate 7,288,088 of OY971436.1, forward strand.
TGTACACTAAATGAATTGCAAAATGAGTAGAAGTTTTATTTTTTGCTAAAAAAATCTTGTGAACAAATTATAAAATAAATATAAAGATGGCTGATAATTTTATAAATTATCTATCACATATGCAATTTAATTTCGGAATGTTTCAAGATTCTCAAATTTATAGCTATAAAATACAAATACTACCTATGTGATTTGTAAGTTGTCTGTCTGCCAGCTATAATAGTTTTATTTTAAATTAAAATGGTTGGTTACATCAGCGGTTTAGGGGTCTAAACCGCTGATCGCCGATTTCATTAAACTTGGGCATCGTTTTTACCTGAATGCTTTCAAAATAGTCAGCCCGCGCCGTGACAAGGGAGAAATTCTCATATTTAGAAAACATCAAGACAAAATTATTAATGAATTTTTAAGTTTAAATCAGTGTAGCTCCTCTCAGAGGGAGCGGAACTTTTCCACCATCATAAATTCTTGATGAAGGTCGCTTACAAAGTCTCCAAGTTCAAGTATTTGAGATATTACGGCTATATTTTACAAGAAGCAGAGATGGACTGTCTCGCACGCCCCTCTGCATTGTATGGTTACTGGGTTTGCTGGGTTTCGGAGAGAAAGGCAGGACAGGCAGTGTAATTACTGGCACTTCACTTTTACACCTTATGTCTCAGGGTGGACAAAGCATGAATAAGTTGCCTAAAACTACTGCGAGCGCCTTCAGCCGTTTTTTGAGAGTCCCGGATCTATATTCAACGGGGTTACCTCAGCGACAGGCTAACCCCGGGCACACCTCGAGGAGTTTGGACGAGGACAAATATATACTTATCCTTCCAAAGCTCATCCAAGCACAAAAAACATGCTTAAAATGAAAATGTCTATGAAAGCTGAGTTTAAGCCCACTGTGTGCCGCGCCACGATCGTGACACATTGTCAACGGCTCCCTGTGGGATCGCAAGTTACGGCACAGGTACTCACCAAAGCAACCATGCCCGGTAAGCACCTGTGTCTGATGAATGAGTTGGCTTCATAGAAATATTAAGAACAGGTTGGCTTGGTTAGTCTCAAATGGATTTGTTTATGTTCATGTGCGACCCTGAACAATTTCATAGGTGGCGCTATTGTGTGTATTTAATTATTATTGTAAACATTTTAAATACCTTTTGAAAAAAAAGTATAGCTTATCTCCAAATGGTAATTTGGTGAAAATAGTGAGATTGGACCTTTGTTTTTGCACTATTTTTTAAGGTTTTTCTTTTTTTCAGGTGATAAAATTTCACATGGACATGTTCCCGCTGAAATATTTCCACATCGGCTGCGACGAGGTGTTCCACATCAACGAGTGTCAGCATTGTAGAGACAGGGCCCTGCTGCATTAGTGAGTAGGTTTTACTTATAGCTAGAATACGTGCAGAATCCATGTGGGTTTTGCAGTCAGTGTCGATGATTGATATAATATCACCATATAAAAAATATATATGTGAGGTCTCTCAGTTATTATCATTACTCAGTTGCATAGCCAACTTTCTAAGGTGTCACTAGTGGTCAAGGTTTCCCATGGACAGAAATGATCAGGAGTAGCCCAACTTATCATGTGTCGCCATCTTGGATCATAAGATGATAAGTCTCGGTAGTTTTTTGTACTGCTTGTACTTTCCGAAATACAGCAAAGCTGTTTTATGGAGAGACAAAATGATGGGACTGGGTAGTTGATAGTTATATTTTTAGATAAAGTAAAGAGGAAATACAACATTAAAGGAAAACACAGCTTTTAGAAAGAAAGAAAGAAAGATTTATTATTATTTATAATCAATTTTTTTACTCATATTGATGTAAAAAAGTACTAACAAAAATTTCAAATCAGTATTGAATTCAAACGAAACGAGAAAAAAAATCACGAGTTGTAAAATGTGTAATTTGCATCGAGTAATATTTGCATTTCGTTCATGTAAGATTCTTTTTTACTGCTCTGTCAATGAACTCACTAAACTATTGAAGATATTAGTCATAAATTTTGCATACAGAATAGGACCCTTATAATATAATATAATATAATATAAGTTTCAATTTTTCGTGTCTCGTAATTAATGAAAACAGCCATTTTCCAGTGAAATCTACTTGGATCACGTCAAATCGGTAACAGCCATTGTTAATACTCTAACGCCGAGCACAGCTGTTTTGATATGGGATGACATGTTCCGAGAAATACCGATGAACTTGTGGCACATCGATAACAAGGGAATCGAACCTGTGTACTGGGATTATGCCCCCTCCCTATCCGTGTCGCATATCAACATGATGAAATACCACAGGAAGTTTAGAAAAATCTGGATAGCCTCCGCCTTCAAGGGGGCGGATGGACGGATGACAAGTTTCCCGGATTTGCAGAAGCGCTTCTACAATAACTACGAATGGATGAAGTTTATTAACGATTACAAATTTGGTGGGGAGAATGATGTGTATCATTTCGAAGGTATAATCCTAACGGGATGGTCTAGGTATAGTCATATGGATCCTCCCTGCGACTTACTACAAGTGAGCATACCAAGTTTATTCCTTAATATTTTATTCATAAAATGGTCTACAATGAACAGTGATAAAATAAATGGAGATTTGAATGAAATTTTCAATAAATATATACACACGAAATTGATGGCCGAGTTGAATTGTACTGATTTCATTAGCTTAGAATATTTTGACGATCAAAACTGCGATTATGAAGGTAGTCGTTTGAACAGTATTTTAACTCGCTGTGATAATCTAGTTTCTGATATAGCTAGTACCCTTAACGACGTTGAAAAAGGATTAATGGCTTACAATTATTACTCGAAATTTTACTATGTTAATATGAATCAAGTGTCAAGCCATGTGAACTGGTGCAACAAGACCTTTCTAGAACTTTCGGCTGTGGAGAGAGATATGAGGGTGACCCTCAGTCGATACTACGATGACTTCTTCGTAGAAGAGTATGTTAATTTCAAATTGTATGAAACTAAGGTTATGTTGTTGAGTCTGTTTGATAATTTACAAAATATGTTGTATGTTGAAACATGGACGAGAAGACCTTTTATATAACTTTGTATTTTTAAGAATAAAGTATTTATTTTTATGGATTTTTTTCAATGTGACTAACTGAAAGTATAATTTTTTTCCCCACCATGGTTCAGGCCTTGACTTGGCGGTGGGGCTCAGTAGCCTAGGGTGAGCCGCTGCATTTTGGGCAAAGGTAATTATATATATAAATATTATAAGAAAAGTGGACAAAAGAGCAGACAGACAACCCCTCTGCGGAGGTGGCGTTGGTCCCTTGGGGGACTGACTCTCCATCGAGATGTCCTGTTTGTTTATTAGAATTTTATTTAATTAAAATAATTTTATTCTAATATTTCTCGGGAACAAGTCGATGAGTGTCGGAACAAACTTGTGTCTGAAATCGAGTCTCTGTTGACCAAAGTCTCGGAATGGGGACGACTTAACCTGGTCCAATTTAACCCCAACAAGACACAAGTTTGCGCGTTTACCGCCAATAAATCACCCTTCGTCGTTCCTCTACGATTTGAAGGCACTCCCCTAACTGCCGCAGCCAGCATTGGGATACTTGGCGTCGACATATCGAGAGATGTGCAGTTTCGTGGTCATTTGGAAGGAAAGGCTAAACTAGCCTCTAAGAAACTTGGCGTGCTCAATAGGGCGAAGCAGTATTTCATGCCTTCACACCGCCTTCAATTATACAAGGCGCAGATCCGGCCTCACATGGAATACTGCTCTCACCTCTGGGCTGGAGCGCCCCAATATCAGCTCCTTCCATTTGACCGCGTCCAACGCCGGGCGGCTCGAATCGTCGATGATAATGTGATCTCCAATCGGCTTGATACCTTGGCGCTGCGTAGAGATGTCGGATCGCTCTGCATCTTCTACCGCATCTACCACGGGGAGTGTTCTGAGGAATTGTTCGGATTAATACCTGCGGCAGAATTCCACCACCGGACATCGCGTAAGAATTCTAAATTTCACCCACACCATCTTGATGTCCGGAAATCCACAACATCTAGATTTTTACGGCATTTCCTGCCTCGCACTACAAATATATGGAATCAGCTGCCACCTATGGTGTTTCCGAACCGATACGACTTAGGGACCTTCAAGAAAAGAGCATACTCACATCTAAAAGGCCGGCAACGCACCTGCTGATCTCCTGGTATAGCGGGTGTCTGTGGATGTCGCTATTCACTTACCATCAGGTGAACCGACTGTCCGTTTGCCTCCTCTTCTATAAAAAAAAAAGATCTGGGGCACCTCACCAATGGCGGTATTGGTGGCACTCGCAGCGTTTTAGTGGGTAGAGCTGCATCCGCTTACCAGCTATAGGGTGCAGCGAGTCCCACATACCCGCGCGGGGAGACCCACGCCCACGCGGGATGCCTCAGAGCATTTTTACACACCTGATTCATAAAGGGTATTTTACATTGAACCAACTAGTACCTCGAAAGTATGATCATAAAAAGTCCCCTGTCTTTTATTTTAACATTTTGCAAAATTTAAATTAATTATTCAAATGTGATTTATCTTTTCATTTATTAAAGATGTCCAGCATTAAATGAAAAAAAGTTGATAAAATTAATCATTGCTATGAAATCTACAGAGTGTTTCTCTGAGAAGGACAGGGGAAACAAACTCATTACGCCTACTAGGAACACATAATCCCAAGGTAGTATTATCCAATCCTCCAAAAGACCTAGCAGTACATAAACACGAATTGATAAACATGATGATGATATATCAGCTATATATATATATCTATTTTTGGAAAAGCACTTATGTTATTAGAAGGTATCTCTAAGTCCCTTCAATTTATTACAGTAGCGTTTCAAGTTGTTTTTCCTCAAAATACTCTGTATAATATTTTTATTTTAACGAAAATTATAAAAGAAAATTACATTGGCTACCGAGTAACTCAAACCTGAAAACTTGTATTTCATTTGGCCTTTTATTGACCAATTGTTGTAATCTTGTCATAAATACCAGGAAGACCGATCCCAGCAACTCGCTTCAAACCAGAACTGGCTAAAATAAAGTCATCCTTCAAGAAAAGAGCATACTCATATCTGAAAGGCCGGCAACGCACCTGCTAATCCACTGGTGTAGCGGGTGTCTGTGGATGTAGCTCTTTACTTACCATCAGGTGAACCGACTATCCGTTTGCCCCCTCTTCTATAAAAAATCCTTCCTAGTTGAAGGTACACTGACCCTTGATAAGTTTCTAGTGAAGGCCAATTTAAATAAACGAACTTAAAATATGGTTTCCATACAAACTTATTAGGCTTCCAGCCTCAGTTCTTTGGCGTATGCTATCTACTGCGGACTGCCACTTCAACATGCTTCCTCATCATCTGCTATAAACATCTCATGCTATAATATGATGGTATCTTCCTCAATATGTCACATTTCCTATGGAATTAAGTCCCTCTCAACTGTACCTATTTAAAAATCTACTTAAAATAAAAATTATAATTTAGTACGACTTATTTTCTAGCGTCCAGGATTTTTGCATTCTTAAATTTTGTTTCGTAATTTAAAAAGGAATGCAAAAGAGTTGATAATAATGACAACAACTGTTTTTAGTTTAAACTGTATCTACAATGGAAATATCCATTACAAGCAGTTGTTACACTTTAAAGTAGTAAATTGAGTATTCAATAATACTGTCTACGAGTGAGAAAGCACGTACTATCTGCAAAAAATATAAAACCTCTTTACTACTAGAAATGTTCCATGTTTTGTAATCATCATCATTATCAACTTTTTTCTGCCCACTGCCAAACCTAGGCCTATTACAATGAACGCCAAGATGGCCTATCCCGATATATTTTACTATTTATTATTTTGTACCTTCTACATTTTTCAACTAACTTTCGTATTATTTAAATCAAATACTTTAATATATAAATTCATAAAACATTTTATTCATACTCAACAAACAGTAAACAGTATCAAAATATGTATCCTTACCAACATTAACAATTACATACCCTATTAAAATGACCTAAATGTTATCTGTTTTTGGCATCTACTTTTGTATCCTCTTCCTTGATTTTATCTTCTGAATTCATTTCAGCTTTTGGTTTATGTACTGGTGCTATCTCAACTGGTGGTGGTGTGATTGGTACTAGACTACCATCTTCCTCGGCTACTTTAAGACCGATTGTAGCACCAAGCTTTGCACTAGCCTGCCTGAATGTATCCGACAGTTTCACTTGGACAACGTTAATGCACATAGAAGTTAGAGCCAGTCCAAACACAAGGTAAAGGATCGAGGCCATCATAAACATAGGATGATCAGGCACCAAGTCCCCAAGGCCTATTGTGGACATAGATATGAAAACGAAATAGAAAGACTCGAAGAAGCTCCAATTTTCCCACATATTATAGCCTACAGCACCGATGATGATGTAAATGAGTAAAATCACAATAGCTACGGAGATAGGCAGATTGAATTCATCGTCTATCTCGAATACGGATGGGGCTGGTGTGCCAGGATCCGTTTCGATTTCGGTTTCCCTTATACCGATGGATTTTGGTGGTAAGGGTGGTGGGACGTCGCTAGACTTCCTCTCCACCACTGGAGGTCCCGTTGCTCCTTCGATGTCCTCTTCGGAGAATATTTGTGAAGGACGCCGGACCACGTCATACACAATGTTCAGTCCTTTCATCATCTCCTGGAAAAGAAAAATATAATATGTAAGTGATAACACAACAGTACATTTGTAAGAGGTAGTGCCATGCTGCATTGCAGCCGAACTGAGATGTCACGACTGGGGTGGTACCTCTCGCTCACATAACACCGGCGTCAATTGACAGCTATCCGGACGAACAATGGTAGATTTCTTTCATTTTTGCACTGGCTATCCTGCTTAGTAACAAAGCAAAGATAGCAAAGCAAGGAAATGAAAAACGATGGGACCAAAGTGAAAAAATTTACTGGTATAAAAATCCCGATGGGTTGCCATGTCTTATTTAAATACCCCAAAAAATAATTAATAAAAAAAACAACAAAAAAATCCCATACAAAACACATTCAATAATCACATACACGAATAAGTAAATCGATTTGCAAATAAACAAGTACAACGCAAAAATCGTTTCTCATTTCCGTACGTGTTTATGATTTCCTCAGATTTATCCAATACGTGCGTTTATTTCCTCTTCAAAGATTCGAGACATAATTATTTAAACGGAGGCGTTGAGTTTATTAGAAAAGACACTTAAAATGATTTAATTTTTACGCCGACGCTTTTTCTTTTTGTCTCTTCCTCGAAAATTAATCACTAAATTGATTATAAATGGACCCGAAATGTTTACAAGGTTGGCAACAATTATCTCGTTAACATAATTATTGCTAAGTTGCCTTTTTTACTTCATCAATATTTTTGATGCTGTTTTCTAATATAATAGTCACGAATTTCAATTATTATAATAATAATCTGGTACGGAATTTTTCGCCGCTTATTAGGATTTTTACATACAATTTATTTTATACAATTTATTAGATTTTACAGCAACCACGGTCACGGATGGGCCTCCGGATATTATTTTGCCAAGTTTTGGCTTAAGTTTTTTGGAAGACTTGGTAAGCCACAGCTTAGCCTGCACAAACTTATATTTACAGTCGTGTCCAGAATGAGTATGATCATTTTTACAGCTTGTTTCATTTGTATAATAAAAGATAAAAAAAAATCTGATAAATAGTTTCAAAATTTATTTCCTACATCCAAACACAATTTTTACCTCTTTAGTCTATAAGTATAGACTAAAGAAGTAAAAATAAAAGCGCGGCTTCACCGCGGCGTTCGCAGAGGCAGGGCACGTGTCGATTGCAAGAAAACGTCAATTAATGCATATCTTGCGTGGGTTGCAATGGAAAAAAAAATCTTGCAAAGCGACACTTGAGGCAAGTTCTATTAAAAAAAAGTTGACAAACGTGCGTAGTCTCCCCGTGCGCCGCGGTGGAGCCGCGCCATAATTCCAGTGTAACCGCATTTTCATAATAATAATTTTAGAATTATTTTAACATAATAATCGAATTTATTATAATATACTTATATTATTTATAAATGCAAATACTGTTTTTAAAGTGAAACTTTTATTACATCGTCTCAAACTTTTTTATCCTAAGTGACTAATCTGATATTTGGCTGACATCAGGCTGACGTCAAGCTGACATAGACCTAAGGATATAGGGCGTTGAAATATTTTATGAACTTGTAAACGACTAATAAAAATATCCACCTGGTATTTTACTAGGGAGCGATAACCGAGGTAGCACATTTGTAAGTCACAATTTTATTTGATAAAACCTCACAAACCCTAAGATATAGTGTTTGGCTAAGCTGTTGCGTAATCATTTTCTGATGAAATAATAAGAAAATCATTACGAAGTGATTTGACTATAATGAAACAATTTTTACGTATTTTATCGCGGTTTATTAAGATTTTTACAAGCCCGACGTTTCGGATATTTTACAGCAACCATGGTCACATATGCCCCCACAGAAACATACCCAAAAGATGATATAGACTTCTTCTATCAAAAAATACAAGCTATATTAGACTCTATTCACACAAAAAATGTTATCCTACTTGGCGATTTTAACGCAAAAATAGGCAAAGCTCGGAACGGCGAATGCAAGAACATAGGGAAATACGCACATGGAAAGAGAAGCATAAATGGTCAGAAATTGGTTGAATTTGTCCTAGAGAATGATTATTGTATCGTAAACAACACATTTCCTTGCAATCCACGTAAAAAATGGACATGGCGATCACCAAACGGTCAACAACTAAATGAGATCGACTACATAATCACAAACCAACCAGCATCTATTAAGCAGTTTGATATAATAAAAAACTTAAACTTCAACACAGACCACAGGATGATACGCTGCGCACTATGCTTAGATTCAAAACCGAGAAGAAGAAAAGTAAAACCTGCTAACTATAGCAAAGAACTGCTGACGATCTCAGAAGAGGATGCTAGTTACTGGGGAAATAAATTCATGGAGGCTGTTACCACAACAACAGTAGTTCAAGAGCAATATAATAAATTAGAAATAGAACTACTAGAACTTCTAAAACGATTTCCAAGGGAAAGGAAATATTCAAAAAACTATATTAATGAAGAAACAAACGATTTGCTAAAACTGAGAAAAGAGTTATATAAGAAAAAAAGAACACAAGAAACCAAATCAGAAATAACAAAAATAAGTAAAACAATTAATAGAAATATCTCACAAGAAAAAAGAAAAGTGCGACAGGAAATCTTCGAAAATTTTATAAGCAGATCGGGTGCTTTTCGCAAAGCCTATAAAGTACTTAATGATAAGATAGTATGGACAGAAAAACTGAAAGATAAGCAGGGAATTATGCAATCCAGACGTCCTGACATTATAAATGAAGCAACAAAATTCTACACACAGCTCTACAATGTCGAGAGTAACACCTGCCCCCCCTCATATTATATACTAAACACGAACGAGCACGATACAGTTAATTTAAACATAGAGACACCAAGTATTCTCAGATCAGAAATTGAATTTGCTATAAAATCTCAAAAAAATGATAAGACCCCTGGTGCGGACAACATTGCCAACGAAGTGCTTAAATCGCTATCTGTTCCACTTCTTAAACCTCTTCAGGTGTTATTTAACAACATCCTCACTACAGAAGCCACACCAGAACAATGGTCAAAGTCTACAATTATTTTACTTCACAAGAAAGGAGATAGAAGTGATCTGAGAAACTATAGACCCATTAGCCTCATGACTAATCTATATAAAATTTTCTCAAAAATCATATTGAACAGAATAACGAATATCTTAGAATTCAACCAACCCCTCGAACAAGCGGGCTTTCGTAAAGGGCACTCTACCACAGATCATATCCAAGTAATAACACAATTAATAGAAAAGGCTAAAGAATACAGGAAAACGATATATATGTGTTTTATTGATTATGAAAAAGCCTTTGATTCATTGTATTTCGAAGCAATATGGACATCACTGATACAACAAGGTATCAACTTGAAATATGTAAATATAATAAGGAATATTTACTCAAAATGTCAAGCCAAAGTGCGATTGGAACGCGAAGGTACAGAATTCCCCATAAGAAGAGGAGTAAGACAGGGAGATCCCCTCTCCCCAAAAATATTTTCAGCGGTGCTTGAGTCAATTTTCAGACGTCTGGATTGGGAAACGAAGGGAGTAAAGGTGGACGGTGAAATGCTGAACCACCTACGCTTCGCGGATGACATTGTGGTATTTGCAGAAAACCCAACAGAACTAGAGAATATGGTTGAAGGACTAGCAAAGGAGAGTAAAAAGGTAGGACTCTCAATGAACACGTCAAAAACCAAGATACTGACCAATGGAAAACCCCAAGAAATCATAGTAGCAAATAATAAAATAGAATATGTAACGGAGTACGTTTATCTAGGCCAGTTAGTATCCTTTGAAAATAGCACCAAAAAGGAATTACAACGAAGGACAACTTTGGCCTGGAGAAAGTATTGGGGCTTGAAAGAAATAATGAAAAACAACAACGTTAATCTTAGCATAAAGAAAAAGTTGTATGAAGTAGCAGTATTGCCTTGTCTAACATATGGCTGCCAGACATGGTCACTGAGGAAAGAGGATGAAGAAAAAATTGCTATTTGTCAACGAAAAATGGAGAGAAGTATGCTAGGAATAAAGTTATCAGATAGAATTAGCAATGACAACATCAGACGTAGAACGAGAATTAGTGATGTACGGAAAAGGATTAGACTACTACAGTGGCACTGGGCAGGTCATATTTGTAGGATGGATGACAAAAGATGGACAAAGCGCCTAACAGAGTGGGTACCAAGGGACAGGAAAAGAGGAAAAGGAAGACCAAGCAAAAGGTGGAGGGATATTTTTAGGCACAGGTGCGGTTCTCAATGGATGCAGAAAGCCAGAGAAAGAGAATTATGGAAAGGTTTAGGAGAGGCCTACGCCGCAGAGGCGACTACTACTGATTATTAGTTTTACTTTATATAATATTAGTATTTAGGTTTATGTAATATATAGATTTTAGTACGTTAAGTTTTTGTAATATCCACAGTAGTAGAAAAATAAAGGCTATTTTTATTTATTTTATTTATTTTATGGTCACGGGAGGACTGAGGTGACAGATGTCCTAACGTTACAAAGTTATTCGAACTACTCTATGATACATCATTATTTTGATAAGTCCTCTCTACGCAGAAAGTGCTAACTGTATCTTTAATCTGTGGCATATTATGCTTGGTTTTTGATTTAATTATTTTAATAATGCGATCCCAAGCAGGTGGTAAGAGCCAGCCATCAACTCTATTGAAATTTGGATGTTTTTTTAATTTCAATAGCCTCGCGGATCATCCTTGGTTGGAATCGGTGTTCTTTTGGGAGTATCTGTGGTCTATCAAATCTAATATAATGGCGAGCTATGTCTAGAGTCTAGACTATGTTCACAGATTGTGACCATGGTTGCTGTAAAGTATCCGAAACGTCAGGCTTGTAAAAATCTTAATGAACCGCGATAAAATCCGTAAAAATTGTTTCATTATAATGAGTGAAATTCGCGCAAACATTAGATAACAAGAGGTGATTTGAGTTTAATTAATTTGACAAAATATTAAATGATTTTATAATTTATTTATATATTATGTACCTTCATTTCATTAGTATTTTGTGGCTATTTATTAAAATTTTAGATGCCTTATACTAATTAAAATATTGTTAAACCTAGGGACGCTTAACACTTTGGTCCTCCCGTTACCCAATATTGCTACAAAGTATCCGAAACGTATTCATGTATGTGTGAAATAAAGTGATAATGTTTGTTAGTTTGGATGTATGTAATATCTTCGAAACTACTGATCCGATTTAAAAAAGTCTTTCATACGCAGCTCTAAATCTAAGTTGTCGCGGGCGATGCTGCGGGCAACAGCTAGTGTTTAAAATTACATTAAATTTTACTTTTCTAGCATTTTACAGATCTTACAAAGTATCCGGATATCATAAATGGAAGGCGTTATGATGGTTACAAAAGATAACGTTGTGAGCTGGTGGTTTTCGGATATTGTAAATGAAAAATTGTATTGTAAATGTAAGGATATAAAGCAAAAAACATTACACGCTAAGACTTATAAATAACGCTGTGGGTTACGAAGTTGATTCGAACATTGTTATTTTTAGATTTCATTGAGTGGTGCATGATTTTTATTAGGTGCAAAAAAATTTTGTTTTTGGGAGATTTATTTTAGCTTTTCTTTATTTTAGTAACAGCGAGAAAATGTAATGTGCGTAAGCAACTATGCCTATTATTATTGTTTAATATAAAAATCTATTTTTTTAATTATAAACACATCTTAAAAGATTTCGGATTCATATTCATCATCAACATCATCATCATCATCAGCCTCTATCTATCCACTGCTGAACGTAGGCCTCCCTCAATGAACGCCAAGACGTTATATTATTAGCGCTAGTTATTTGCTGAAAACTGAAATGTTGGATACTAAAAGAAAGGGACTTGCATTGTGCCATATGCATGTATTATTTATGACCATCCTACTATTATACTTTATTTTGATAAGAAGGGCACGACAAAAATAAATTGACATGTAAAAGAAACAAAATAAATAAAGATTACCTGAAACTAGCACATAATAAGCGCTAATCCAGTAATTTGTTCTTTATTCACTGTAAATTTTAAGAAAATTATCATACAAATATTAAAATAATACCTGCATAGGCGCAGTCCTTCTAACCCTCCGGCAGCTTCTGGTATAGTAGAAACGTCTGATGAAGGCCCAGAAGAACTTTATGATTCTCGTGAACAGCTTGCCGAAGTCAGCCAACACGATCAGGAAGAGAGGTATACCAATTATAGCGTAGACAATCGTTGCCACTCGACCGTAAGTGGTCTTTGGAGCAATGTGACCGTATCCTGAAAAACATAATATATTGTAAGCTAATGGAAATAAAAATTAAACAAACGTAATGAAATGAAAGGCAAATAATGTTCAAATGTTTTATTTGGTCATATGAAATACTATAATTGGCTTATATTTACTGTAACAAATCTAACCATAAGATAAAAGCAGAGTTCTGAAATATTTCTTGAAGCGCAAAAAGGATACGTCATGGTTCGTTTAGTGTTTCTGTATTTTCATATACATTTTTGGTGTCTTTTGTTAAAGCGGCTTAAGCTCTATTGACTATTTCAATTGCATAAATTATTTTAACAGAATTAATTTCAATTAAAAAACTTTTGAGGTAATATTTGTTAGTTAGATTGTGAGGGTTGGAGTCATCACAGATGCTGGCACATGCTATAGCTTACCAATAGTTGTCACTAACGTCAAACAATATACAAATGAGTTCATGAAATTCCATGATCTCTGACCGCTGTACGACGTCACACCAGCTTCATGAGCGGTATGCAACTGATCTTCAAATTCATACAACTTTTTCCTGGCCATTGATTTCCAATCATCTTCTCTCAAATAATGGCTGCCACGCCACAGATTTTCTATAAAATCCCTTTTAACATTCCGTGTACTACATTTGTATGCGTTCTCAAAGGAACCTTCTAAAGATTTGAACATAATACCACCCAAGCCACACATAATTATTAAAAGTAACATATTACATATACATCTATTTCTCAATGATTTCATTTTATCATAATCTACTTTGTTTTCCTCTTTAAAAGTTTGCCAATTAGCTAACAAAGTCCAACGTGGTTGCTTTTTAACATCTTTCTTTTCATTGCTTGTATCTTTAAGAGGTTCAGTCGGTTTCGGTTTAATCTCAGTGATATCTTCTTTTGCTTTTAATAAAGCACTCTTATTTGCCACTGGTCGTTTTCTTAGCACAGTCTTTGGTTCGGCTTCTTTCTTTTCGCTGTCTGATGATAATATTATGTTGCATTTCGTTTCGTGTTCATTTACTTCTTGACTCAAAATATGGAGTTTACGTTGCAACTCAGCAGTTTTGACTGATAAATCAAATTCGTACTCATTTTCACTACCAGATGAAGTGTAACAACTTGACGTGTATTCTGACTGGCTAGCTTCAACATAGCCAGAACTTTGCCTACTATTTTTCTTTAAATGACGGTGCTTCCGACTTGTTCGTTTACTGTTTAAACCTGATAAAATTTCCTTGTCACTAATAATTTGAATTGTTTTTGGACAAGATATACCTCTAGTGTGTCTCAACGATGAGGGTGTTTTATTTGGCGTTTGCAGGACTTTAGTATAGTCCTTATAGGCCGCAGGTAGTCGTGGATCATCCTTTGGGATGGAAAGACTTCTGGCTCTGGCTTTTTGCATTAGTTCTAAAATTTCTAGACTAGTTTGACTCATTCCTGTGCCTGTTTTATCTACAGCTTGTATATCTTCAATCCGGTTTACTGAATTTGCACGATTTGATCTAGGTGACCTGTTTTTTACAAACCGGCGTGGCGTTGGCACTACTTTACGCTTAGCCCCATTTAAGCGATTATTCTGTTGGTCCTCACTCATATCACTCTCACTAGTTTTATTCTGTAAATGTTTTTATGAATTGTATATTAGTACGTCTTTGTATGCAAAAAAATGTATCAAATAATGTTCATTATAAATTTGCCTGTTTTAGATTTTATAAAGTTATATAAAAATATAATCCAATTAAAATCACTACGACAACTATCAAAACTAATTTTACATGTAAACTGACCCCAAATCTTGATGTTGATTTGCTTCTTACTGGTTTTACAGGTGGCACTTTGCTTGACTGTTCATTTACAGTTTTACTAGGTATTTGTTTTATAACAGTAGGCTTCGCCTCAGATGTCAATTTTCTACTAGGTGTTCTCACTATCCTTTCTCTAACTTCTACAACCGGTTTCTGCTCTTGGGTTAGTTTCCTGCTAGGAGTTCTGTCTACTTGAATTACTTTTGTCACTAGTTCTCCTGGAGCGGCAGGTGTTTCAGATTTTTTTCTGATAGGTTTTGGTATTGGTTCTTTTTTTACTTCCTTCGGAGCACTCTCTTCTAGCGGTTTCTTTTTAATAACCTCATCAGGATAAACCATTTCTTCAAGTTTCTTAGGGGTACTTGGTAGAGGGAATGGTAATTCCTTATCTTTAGGTGGCATATTCGTCATTGTTGGCGATGAAGGATTATTGGATTCTAGTTTTGGAGCCATATCTAAAGTCAAAGAACCACGTCTTTTCGTATCTTCATCTTTTAAAGTTACACAGTAATTTGTAGATAATAACTTATTGGTAGGATCGACATAACTCATTTTTCGTTCTAATTGACATAATTCATCCTTGTCAGGAATAGCGAAAGGTGAAATGCTTCTTCTTCGCCTCTCATTTGCCTCTAGAGCTCTAGCTTCTAAAATTTCGTCAGTATTTATATCATACACAGGATCTTTCACATTAGCTTGCTCGAGTACTAGTCGTTTCATTTCTTCGTAAGTATTGTCTGCTTCTATTTCCCTAGAAGAGCGTATAGGCTGTGTGTCTTCATCATCTGTGGTAGTAGTGTCTTCATGAGGAATTGGCGTTCTACCGGGATCTGGAGTTTTCTCTCTTCGGGCATTAAGACCGCGGTTTTTTGACAAATTTCTTCTTTTTCTTATTGACATAGCCTGACTTTCCCCGTTATCGGACATGTCACCTACTTTTTCTCTAGCAGGCGACTTAGAAATTTCTCGACCCGAAGTTTGAACTTCACAATCTCTCGTAATCTGAGGAATTTTTAAGGTGAAAAGTCCTTGTGTATCTTTATCACTCATTACCACTACGCAACAGCTCCTGAAATGTAAAAATAAAACGATTACAAAGTGCGTTAGCTTCTATGCACCTAAATATTGTGTTAACTGATCGTGAGCTCGATACTTTTGGCAATAGCAAATAAATCTCCTGCCAATAATAGGCGACAAAAGATTAGGCAGTGATTAAAACACACTTACCATTTTCGCTCCGACTAACAACGTTTTCACATCAGACTTGCTCCTATTAAAAGAATCTATTTATAAACTTCCGCACAGTCAACGTACACAATATCCGAATACTTGCACCATACGTTATAACTTACTTTGGAAAACGAATAAGTTTTATAAAGCGTCTCAATTATGAATAGAAAGACACGAATTATCCAAAGACTTTCGTTGTCCGCGAAGACTGAACTCAAGTGCGCCTAACTCTATGGGCAATGTTCCAAAATAAAATCGTGTATAGAATATACGTGTGTTGAAAATAAAATAGTCCAGAGTAGTGTGACACTTTGAAAGAATTCTTCGCCAACATACACTTTTATATCGAGGGCTCTTTTTACGTTTGTTAATTTAATAAAGCATGTGGCTTTTAGTCGCAAACAAAATTTACTTTGCGTTCACATTTGCATATGATTTTCCCCCGTCCGCGCTTATATTATATGAGAATTGAAATGCAATGAAATAATAAAATTCCACTCCCGCTATTGGATTCAGCTTAAAATAGCCAGTTATTAGGCCATAGTCCAGATGCGCTGATTTAATGCTGCTTGGTGGATTTCACATGATGTTCATGGACTTTCAATATTTATCAATATACAGAATGCGATCTTCCTTGACCACAGTATTGAAGTATTTTTTTTTTTAGCAAAAGTCTAAGAACTTGAGCTAAAGATTCAATTTTTAATCAAATTTTAATAAATTACGCTTTCCAATCGGATTTCGACCGCCTGAGTAAGTGTGTTAATAATATGTAATCCAAAATTATATTTCGTCATCATCATCAGCCTCCGTCCACTGCTGAACATTGTGTCCTTTAGTGAACGCCAATAATTATATTCACAATTTAATATAGATTTGATGCCCTTACCAATATTGAACCGTTTTATACAGGAATATTGGAGTGAAAACTTTGTGAACGCTTCCAATTCAAAATTTTTGAATTGTCTAACGTTTTCTCTTTTATGGGCAATCCCTATGACTTCCTGTCTTTTTTATCGTGTTATAAATATTTAGGTAAACTGACAGAGGAGCCACAAAATATAGCCTCACTTTTTAAAATTAAAATTTTAATTTGTAATTCTTTTCGACATTAATTCTATTTGCATTTGATATTAGTACTAGGTATTTTTTTGTCATTTAAATTTTAATATTTATACTGTACTTATATGGGTGATTAACCTGAAATAAATGGATTTTATTTTATTTTATTTTTTTAATCCGCAGGGATGCCCTGCTGGTAAAGGCGGTCTAATAGTTTAGTTCACAAGTGTAATTTTTGTGGATTTCGGTTCGTTCATAAAATTTATATTTCATCATCATCATAATCATCATCGGCCGTCTTGGCGTTCAGCAGACGGATAGAGAAACTTCAACTGCTGAACACCAAAACGGCCGATCCCTTGCCACTCGCATCCAGCACAGACCAGCCATCGCACGGAGACGTGAATTTTGGATATGTCGTATTTGATATATTCACGAAAAACGAAAGCCCCTTTTTAATCAATTGTTTGTAAATTTAACAATTTTTTTGAGCAAGAAATAAACTACCAATTCCAAAAAAATTATAGATGTATTATCGATTCCATATATAGATGAAAACCTCGTTAATAATTTTAGAGGAAGGCGGACAAGAATTGACGAAAATGAGAATAATTACAAGACCAGACAACGGCATTCCCGATTACATAAATAAGCTATGAGCACAAGTGAAATGTATTTTCAAACTGTTTCCACAGACAAACAGACAGAATATTTCTATACGTACATCAGTACTCCAATTTCGTCTGCGATATTTATAAAGCGACCGTAATCTAGATGGAATTACTACTAATGGGTAATGGACATTACTCAGATAACAGTTGTAATTGTTTTCGTTTTATTGTGTAATATTAAAGTGTATAAAGTATTGAACGGCAAAGCATTTTTAGCCTGATGTAAGAAATAAGAGTTATGAGTTTCATTTAGGATCGTCCATGAAAACGAAAAAAACGGCTTAAATAGTAGTGGACTGGTGTCATAGTTAAACTTATTTTTTTAGCGTTGCCCTACCTTTCCCTATCCACCCAATGGGCCACCAGAAACTCACAAACCGCACGAAACGCGACAGCGTAGCTGTCACTTGATGCCGGTGTTATGTGAGCGAAAGGTCCCGGTCGTAGCGGCCCAAGTCGACTGCAAAGCATGGTAGGTACTACCTCTTACAAAATGCTGTTCAATCAACAGCGGTAATCAAAAGACCCTTTGATACGATCTCAGGGAGCCCGGGGGATACGTCAAGAATGCTTATACCGACGATAAAAATTGGTTAAGGATGATGATATTATATAATACAGAAGGGAAGGACTAACTGATTCT
Organism: Helleia helle; assembly: GCA_963853865.1. Lineage (NCBI taxonomy): Eukaryota > Metazoa > Arthropoda > Insecta > Lepidoptera > Lycaenidae > Helleia > Helleia helle. The sequence goes on from OY971436.1 coordinate 7,306,483, forward strand.
ACCATGAACCATGCCTCGTGAAAGCAAAAAAAATAGTCTCTAAGGCATTTATTCTATAGCTGACATGGCATCTATTCCCTATAATATTAAGTCATTGTATGAATGGTGTCCTATTACTAAAAAAATCCTAGTTAAGCCCATAGGTTACGCCACTAATTTAATAATATTATGATCTAAAATTTATCATGGATAAAACTACAGGTCACTAGTCGCATTATTATGTAAGAAAGTGTCTGATAGAACGGCATTCATTTCTAATCTATTGCTTTTTCCACTAAGGCTTTATTGTATTACTAGCTTTGCCCACCATGATTCAAGCCTTGTCGTGGCGGTGGGGCTCAGTAGCCTAAGGTGAGCCCAACACCTTGGGGGAAGCAAATTGAGCTGAGGGAGCTGCTCTTTGTACCCCTCTTATAGGAAGAGGGAACAAAATAGCAGGGGGACAAGGGGCAAGCTGCGCTAGCTAAGCTAGTCCCACATACCCACCTTGGGAGACCCACTCCCCCACGGGAAGCCTCATAGCATTTCCCGACGTAAAAGAAAAAAAAACTAGCTTTTCATCCGCAACTTTGCATGTAACTACTTAGCAGAGATGTGGCTCAGATTTTATTATTACTGAAATCAAATATGTTACTTCCAAATGAAATAGTCTACTAGTAGTGAAAGACCACGAAAGACAAGAAGAGAGAAGAAATTGATTTGGTAGTCTCAAGAGATAATCCATTATAAAAAATGGCAGTCATAGATATTGCTAAAAGTGAAAACTTAACTGACATCATGAAATTTTTGAGTAAAATTTCAGAATGACGTCAATATCTTCTCCTTCTTGTATATCTCGTGAGAATTTGCCAATGTCAGAGGACATCAAAATTTCACATTAGCATGTCACATTGGAAGCGATAAAAATAAGTACATTTTCAACAGTGGACGGGAAGAGACTATTAATGATTATAATGACGGTGATTGAACAAGCAAGTCAAGGGAGCTTAGTTTATTAGTTAATTAAATAAAATTATAACATTCAGGTTTAATTTTTCATGTCACTAAGCACTTGAAAAGTATCGAATACCTGTAAGCTGAAGAGTATTTTTTTTTTTTTTTATAGAAGAGGGGGCAAACGGACAGTCGGTTCACCTGATGGTAAGTGAATAGCGACATCCACAGACACCCGCTATACCAGGAGATCAGCAGGTGCGTTGCCGGCCTTTTAGATGTGAGTATACTCTTTTCTTGAAGGTCCCTAAGTCGTATCGGTTCGGAAACACCATAGGTGGCAGCTGATTCCATATATTTGTAGTGCGAGGCAGGAAATGCCGTAAAAATCTAGATGTTGTGGATTTCCGGACATCAAGATGGTGTGGGTGAAATTTGGAATTCTTACGCGATGTCCGGTGGTGGAATCCTGCCGCAGGTATTAATCCGAACAATTCCTCAGAACACTCCCCGTGGTAGATGCGGTAGAAGATGCAGAGCGATCCGCATCTACGCAGCGCCAAGGGATCAAGCCGATTGGAGATCACATTATCATCGACGATTCGAGCCGCCCGGCGTTTGACGCGACCAAATGGAAGGAGCTGATATTGGGGCGCTCCAGCCCAGAGGTGAGAGCAGTATTCCATGTGAGGCCGGATCTGCGCCTTGTATAATTGAAGGCGGTGTGAAGGCATGAAATACTGATTCGCCCTATTGAGCACGCCAAGTTTCTTAGAGGCTAGTTTAGCCTTTCCTTCCAAATGACCACGAAACTGCACATCTCTCGATATGTCGACGCCAAGTATCCCAATGCTGGCTGCGGCAGTTAGGGGAGTGCCTTCAAATCGTAGAGGAACGACGAAGGGTGATTTTTTGGCGGTAAACGCGCAAACTTGTGTCTTGTTGGGGTTAAATTGAACCAGGTTAAGTCGTCCCCATTCCGAGACTTTGGTCAACAGAGACTCGATTTCAGACACAAGTTTGTTCCGACACTCATCGACTTGTTCCCGAGAAATATTAGAGCGGCCAGTGTATAAGGCATCTCCAGAGCTATCATCCGCATAACAATGAATGCCGCTGGTTTGCAGCATATCATTGATATGCAGAAGAAACAGAGTTGGAGATAGTACACAGCCTTGCGGAACACCAGCATTAACAGACTTGAGGTCCGAGCATGTACCGTCGACAACGACCTTTATGCTCCTGTCTGCTAAAAAACTGGTGATCCACTTACATAATTTCTCGGGAAGCCCATATGATGGTAGCTTCGCTAGAAGTGCTTTATGCCACACCCGATCAAAGGCCTTCGCTATGTCCAAACTAACCGCCAGTGCTTCCCCCTTGCTCTCAACTGCCTCCGCCCATCGATGCGTTAGGAATATTAGAAGATCACCAGCTGAACGATTCCGTTGAAAGCCATATTGGCGATCGCTAATCAGCTGGTGCTCCTCCAAATACCGCCGGAGCTGGCAGTTAATTATGGATTTCATAATCTTAGTATTAAAGCTCTCTTGACAAAATTGCTTGAAATTTAATTAAGCATCCCTACTGTAATTAGGTTTACTTTGCTCTCTGTTAGCGAAAAGCTACAGAAAATTATTTATCGTTAAAACACAAAGACAATTCGATATACACGAGTTTTCTCATTTTGTTCTCCTCACATTACCAAAGGCCTGGAAAATCTATTGAGCATTAAAGGAATGCACTATCCAAGTTTACCTCGATTTATTTTACTTTACTTTGTTATCTATTGTATCTGTAAAGGAATTAAATAAACTCTAGTTCCATTCTATAATAGTTTTATTTCATGTTAGAAGCGTCTTGTATTAAATTATAGCAAAACATGAACAATGACATTGCTCTTTAATATTTCCAGGCGTTGAAAAATTAAATCATAATATTGTATTTGTAGGTATTTTGTAGTAAATTGAATTTTGTCATTCATTAAACGAGGTCTTTGTCAGTCAGGCAACGGACAAAATAAGTTTCATAATAACGATGATGATGAAATCATATTTTTTATCAACATTTATTTATTTATTTATTTAATTATTTATGTACACAGGAAACTTAAACACAAAACTATGAACGTTTAAGAAAACAGGTACAAAGGTACAGCTTATTCCACACTGAAATTTCTTCCAGCTGACCTAATAGGATGAGAAGAAGAACAATAAACATTTAGTTTTTTTTTTTGTTTAGATATTGATCTTATTAATTGTAATTACGGTGTTTCCATTAACTTTAGATTATTATAGTAATAATTAATCATCTTAACTGTCCTTGCTGTAAAATCTAAACTACATGTTCTTAGTGAGACATAGAGGGAACAATTAGTATCAATTTTTCTGTTTTATGCTACGCTGTTATTCTTGTAATTGTTTCTGTGCCTTTCTTTTCCAAATAAATAAATAAATTTAAGTAGCTGAAACCGTTTTTGTAGCATTGCTTACATTTAAATAAAACTAATAAAAATGCCCTAAATATTCTTCATCTCTATTTCCCAAGTAATATTTGGAAACATTTCGACGATTCTATGTAAGAAAGGTATTATTCCCTTTATAATCGGAATGTAACGTTCATTTTTGGTCTGATTGCCTTTTGACCTCGGTCAACCACAAAATGTTTCAACAGGAAATAAGAGCGGGTATTGTTCGATGGCGGCTTAAGAATAGTTGAGGTGAAAAGTAAAAACCAATTACTTTACAATGCTTTTTAACTTAATATATTATAGTATCCCCTAGGGGTCGAAACTCGATCTATTAAAATACATTGATTGAATCTATTCCAATATACAATCTGTTTCACAATTTTTATAAGAAAAACAATTTAATATGTTGTGGTTAGTAGACGTCACCCATGACCATAGCAAGTTTATTTAGAACAAGTCCAGGCAACTCATTCATGTGTTGCCTATTCTGAGACGTAATTGAATCTTCGTTCTTTCCTAAACATAGGGAAGTTATTTGATGGAAGGAATAACCACGATGGTGATACCTATGCAAATGAGAGTGCGACACAAGCGCATCCACTGGTAAAAACCGGTGCTGGATAATTTGGTATTTTGTTTCTTACAGTGGTATTTTTGGAAAAAAAATCAACCTTACCTATAGTAGTGTAAATGGTGCCTGCGTAGAACATAGCATTCCAAAAAGTCCATGTCTTCTTCTTGGTGTCCGTGTTGGTGACGTGCTTCACGTATTCCAGGAAACTATCCTCGTACTCCTGCAGATCCCTCTCTATGAAGACAAGGAAGTCGGGGCTATTCTGTACAAAAAAATAATGTTAAGTGGATTAATATTGAAAATAACCAGACCAGTAAGAGTCGACTAATAGGGCTAGAATCTTTTTGAAAAGAAGCTATATTATGTACCTAGACGCTGCAGATTGCCAATGTTGACTGTCAAAGGTCTTTTATAATTAACTTTCTCATGATGTCACACTAAAATTATCTACAGATTAGCTTCTTTATATCAATGCGTTTTAAAAAACAATACTTTAATTCAGACTAAAGATCCATAATTTACGTTAGTAATACACTATTTAGTGCATTACTAACGTAAATTATTAGAAGCAGGCGATTTAAAAAGGTCGGTCTCTTTTATACCTTCAGTAGTCTTCTGGCAGTTATTTTTTATCTCAAAATCCGTGTACATAAATGACTGTGACCTATAATATACTCTCCCAATGGTAGCCAAGATATTTCAATATTTACAAAAAACATCAACATCTTTACCTTAATTATTGTTTCGTTCTTGACCACAATATTCCGTATCCTCACGGCGATCTCTTTCCTCACATCTGTTAGGTTTTTGTCGTATTTTTCCTCGGTGGGACCTGAAAGTGAGGATGTTAATTAATATGCCATACTCAGCCCCCGGGGATATAATATTGGATCACAGAACAAATAAGGGAAACGCAACTTGGAATTTCGTATCCGTAAAAAAAGAATATTCGTTAAGAGCAAACTATTTCGCACAAGGATTTCGTAACACGGAATAATATTTAACATTGTTTTTGCAAACATATTTTTTATTCGTTTAACTCACTTTAATTTGTATAGATTTTTAATCTCTTCGGGCATGCAGGTTTCCTCACGATATTTCCTTTATCTGTGAGCATATGGTGGTCTCATATTAAGGTGCACAAAGAATTGAAGAAAAACCCACTTCAAGGCATCACAGGAGGTCAGAACCGAACCCGGACCTCTCACTCAAGAGACTGATCTCATACCCACTAGACCACCGTCGCTCACTTTAATTGGTAACTTTATATTATTTTGCTATCTGCGATACAATTTTAGACAGACAACGAAGTCGTAATAATAACATTAGCATTCTTTCGTTACGGGTCAATTAAAACGGCTAAATTTTTTATTTTGTTCACGCTTAAAAATCAACTAAAGAGAGTATCGTAGGTAGAGAGGTAACAATTTTGTGTATTCAGATATTTCCTGTGAAATCTTTACATCTAAACAGATAAATAAAATTGGAGTGTCTGTTTGTAATATTAACATAACCGCTTTTTATTAAATGGATAACATGTGGATATATGAATATGGACATTCATATATCCACATGGTACATATACCAAAATAGCATTTTTTACTATTTTTGTCCGTCTGTCTGTTTGTTCCGGCTAATTTCTGAAACGGCTGAGCTGTTTTAGATAGGACTTTAGGATAGCTGATGTCATAAGAAGCAACTTAGGTTATAAAAATAATCATCATCAATCCGGGTACGGCTGTAAATATAAGTTAACGCGGGTGAAGCTGCGGACAACAGCTAGTAACAAATAATTATAATGGCATGGTTTTATTATGGTTATATACATGGTTATTACACACAATAAAGATTTTAACATTTTATGAAATTTGAAGGAAACTCTAGATAAGCAAAAGAAAACAATTCTTGTGAACAATCGAGAAAGGTATTACAGTAGTAGTACACAATACCAAATTATCAAGTATGATAAATGTCATAATGTCATGATAAAATCAAAACATGCTTAATACCGGTATTCTGTTTATATTATATTAACTAATTTATTATATACGTTAATATTTACTAATTACTGGTTATCAGGTTCCCTTTAGCCCTTCGTTGTTCGTTTTCATTATTTCCTTCGTTATTTTTAATTGTTTTTCTTCATAATTACATTCTGATCATGTTAACTTTCTTTCGTAGAATTAAATTTTATGACTTTTATAATTTGATGACCATTACAATAATATATTACACAATATATTATATAATATATAGGTACACGAGGCAAGGACCACTTAGGTAAAACTGCACCAACCCTGTATGAATTCCTATTATTTTTAGAAGCTTTGAAGCTTCTACAGTTTTTATATAAAATAATATATTATTTTTTACAAATTCCTGCTGCTTTGGAACAGCAATAAATTAAACGTTGAAAAGAAATTTTTATTTTTTTATCAAAGGCATTATTTTTATGTTTTAACAAACTTTTACAGAGTTAGATATTTATCACAGAAACATTTTAAAATCACAGAAACATTTTAAAATCAGCGGTCTTGTTCTTAAGTTATCATTTATACAGTCACAAACATGCAATGGAAAATTAAAAGTTGATTTACGTTGTTTTTTGTTATCCAAATTATTTCGTGAAGCGAAGTTCTCAGTTTTTCACGTCACTGTAATATTTCTCGTGCTAAATCCCCTAAAGCCCCAAAACGTCTGTTGGTGGAAGGATAATGGATGGCAGACGAAATAAAACAAACCCCCTTTATTCCAGTTCTCATTACAATTTGCGCGTTAATTCTCATTTGAATGGAGTAGATGACTAATGATATCTTTACAAAAATTATGAACATAGGCTATGAAAAATTAGAGGTTTAAAATTTCTATAAATTGATAAGTCGACACGCGCCAATAGATGGCATTGAACGGGATTCTGAATCACGCTTACGATTGTATCACGGATTTTGCATCAGTGAAATGAGAATCACTTCGAAAATTATTTTTGGAAATATGTACACAATTCAATTTATTTAGGATTAACATAAATAATATTCACCTATGTTTAAGGATTGGCTAACGGCTACTAGTTAATTCTAAATTAATGTTGACCTTGAAAATAGTGCAGGAAACAGAGCCCCACAAATGGCAGTACCCTACATATAGATAGGCCAGGGCCCTTGGCCCGGTGCGGATGTTTACCGCTCCCTTGCTCAGACGACGGGGAGAACACCGCTAGGGCTTAGTGGGTAGAGTCTGCGTCCACCTTACCATCTTTTCGGGCGCAGAGAGTCACATATAGCCCCTGGGTCCCCCGGGGGTACGTCTGAACGCATTCCCCAGCGAAAGCAAAAAAGGCCCCCCTTAAAGAGCACAAATCCCCACAAATAGTCCAAGTACTTAAAACAGGGCCTCAATAAAGGTCCCACTGATTCCACGCCGCTGTCGATATATTTAGGCCCTCCCAAAAACACTAAATATCCTGGAATATTCCGAGCTCTGCATATATCAGGTATGCAAATTGCAACTGTCCAAATTAGATTACACGCCAAAGTTACGGGCATACATCATTTGATATTTATGCAGTGTCGTTAAACTAACATGTTACCATGAAACAACGGGTTAAATTGTAGTATATATGTAGTACTTATAATTCGATGGAGCCGGCTGCAAGAACGAAAAAAGATGACGTATGCGGCGTTACCTCGCTCTGAGGCGTTCAATTTTCTTATCACGTTGTCACGTTTAACTATCGTCAGTAAACCGACTTTACAGACAACCGATTTTTTTTATTTATTTGTGAATCTAAAACAGCCACGAATCTACTCGAACATTTCATCAAAATCAGTCCAGCCGCATAGGAGGTGTTCAGTGACCTGTGAGTGACACAGAAGAATTATATCAACTTATATTTACAGCCGCACCCGGATTGTTGATGATTATTTTTATAGCCTTAGTTACTCCTTATAACATCAGCCATCTGCCAAAGAAAGTCCCATTCAAATCGGCCCAGCCGTTTCAGAGATTAGCCGGAACAAACGGACAGACAGACAGACAAAAATTGTAAAAAATGTTGTTTTGGTATATTTACCGCGTACACATCAATATGCCTTTATTGAAAAGCGTTTATTTTAATATTACAAACAGACACTACAATTTTATTTATCTGTATAGAAGATAATAACAATGTAATGCTTGTGGGTTTGGATGTACGATGTAAACTTCGAATACACTCATCATCATCAGCCTCTATCCATCCACTCCTGACAAAGGCCTCCCTCACTGAACACCAAGACGGCCGATCCCTTGCCACTCGCATCCAACATGGACCGGCCACCGCACGGAGATCATCTTCCCACCTGGTTAATGGCCGACCAATACTCCGTCTACCTAAACGTGGCCTCCACTTTTGAACCTTATTGGCCCATCGGCCGTATGTTCTCCTGGGTGTGTGACCAGCCCCGAGTGTTCCCTACCATGGTTCAGGCCTTGTCGTGGCGATGGGGCTCAGTAACCTAGGGTGAGCCGCTGCACCTTGGGCGAAGCGAATTGGGCCGAGGGGGCTCTCTGTACCCCTCTTATAAGAAGAGGGGACAGAAAAGCAGGGGGGCAAGGGTGAGGATGGGAACCTCACCCCATTGTACAGTCCCGAAGTTGGGAGGGATTGTTCTGTGGTGCGGGACAACCCCTCTGTGGAGGTGGCGTCGGTCCCTTGCGGGACTGACTAGCCGTCGAGGTGCCCTGTTTGTTTACTAGATCCGGGGCACCTCACCAAAGGCGCCGTTGGTGGCACTCGCCGGGTTTTAGTCTGTCTTTAGTAGAGCTGCGTCTACTTACCAGCTGTCGGGCGCAGCGAGTCCCACATACCCGCGTGGGGAGACCCACTCCCCCGCGGGATGCCTCAGAGCATTTCCCGGTGTTAAAGAAAAATAAAAAAGTCCCGAGTGTGTTACCAGTGTATGCGACATTATCACTGAGTGATATGATACAGTTGTATATCGACGTTTACGCGGCCAAACCTGCGGGTTAAAGCTAGTTTAACACTAGGCTTCGCAGCTTTACATGACCACACCCGACAACTACATCGGTCCGGACCGAACGCGATAGCGTAGGTTCGAATCCGTTGCGAGTCGACTGCAATACTTCAGACCGCGATATAACCGATAGTCCGACGTTATCGACAGTAACGAGGACCGCGCGCGACCCGATAACTGCCGTTATCGCTAGGGCCGGCCCTAGTGATAACAGTAATTGTACCGTCAGCAAAATTCCTATAGTTTAAAAACTGCTCGTGACAGCAGCGCGCGCGGATGGCCTCGCCCACCGGGTGGCGTGGCTGGTGGGGTCCCCGCCCTCTTCGAGGTCAATGACTCCAGTCAAGATAACATGCGGTGGACGTCGCGGCTGCCGCGGACGGGGTGTATTGCTGGCGCCTTCTGCTGGGCATTCACTTGTGGTTCAACCTGGTGGGGGTAGTCCGCCTGGGGTGGCACCTCAACGTTCGAAGGCGCGGAGCTGTCCCGTCGCATGTGTCTTCCCGATGCCAGGAGGCTGCGATGTCATTGACACCACGGCCGGCGGAGGTAACCCTCCCGTTTAACTGTTTTAGGTAGAAGCCATCAGCTCTCCTACTCTTCCGATTCCGCATAAAGGTCTTTGGACCATAGCATAGGTCAATTCGAAAAAAAAAAAAAAAACTTTACATGTATCTAGATTTACAAACGTCCAGGGTAATAATGATCGTTTTGAAAGCCTGTCTGTAATTAATATGTCTACTGGCAAAACTTTATCGAAATCTGATTAGCGGTTGTCCAGTAGAATAATATATATGGACTATTTCACACCACGTCAATCTAGTCCCGTGGTAAGTTCTCGAAGAACTTGTGTTACGGGTACCAGACAACGGAAATATATTTAATACTTTTATACTATACATATATTTAAGATTTTTACTATATATAAGAATTATCCTACAGAGTGTTCTTACTTATAATACAACTAAACCGAGACGCTGTCATATCCTTTCCTAAACAATGTAGCGTCATCATCATCCTACAAATTAAATCAATATCATTTGCCATCTTTGATTACTAATTAGAGAATATAAAACTTGTTATAGGATGAAATTAATTTAGATATTTATTATTATTACTTATTATTATTTATTTTATTTTTTTAGATTTATTATATTATTTATATTTTTTTATTAATTTATTATATATTTTATCTCAAAATTCTTAAATTTTTAGATAAAATATCATCAACATCATCGTTTATCCTAATATGTGCAACTACTGGATATGGGTTTTTGGGCGAAGCAAATTGAGCCGAGGGAGCTGTTCTTTGTACTCCTCTTATAAGAAGAGTGGACAAAAGTGCAGGGTACAAGGGGCGAGGATGGGAAACTCACTGTACTGCCCCGAAGTTGGGAGGGGTTTTTCTGTGGTGCTAGACAACCCCCGATGGAGGTGGCATGGTTCCTTTGAGGGACTGACTAGCCTTCGAGGTGCCCAGGCAGTCGCCGGGTTTTAGTGGGTAAAACTGCGTCCACCTTACCACCTTTCGGGCGCAGCGAGACCCACATACCCGCGTGGGGAGACCCACTCCCCGCCGGGATGCCTCAGAGAATTTCCCGGCGTTAAAGAAAAATAATGGTACAAAAACTTGATGCGTGGAAAACCATAAAAATATTTTATTTGTAAGTATACCATGGATACTGGTGAGTTTTGCTGGTTTACCTGGTGGGAAGTGATTACCAACATCCATAGACAGAGGGTGGGTGCATCCCCTTTATATGAACATGCTCTTTTGAAGATGATAACAAGAACAAAAGCTTAACACAATGCATCCATTAAATGTAATCAGTTTATCCGTGCTTCTATTCATCCATTAAATTAAACGGGAGCAAACCCGCGGTTACGGATATAGCGTTATGGGTAACCTTACTAGTTGATCCAACGATTTCACTAACCCTAAGATTAATATAATGTATTCTCATGTTTACGCGAATTTCACTCATTATAATAAAACTAATTTTACGGATTTTATCGCTGTTTATAAAGTTCTTTGCCCGACATTTCGGATACTTTATAGCGACCTGTAAATTTTGTTTGATTTTAATTACTGTTAACATTTGTTTCATTATAATGAGTGCTGTATTTATTTCAATCAGAAATACTTACCGGTGGGAGGGAAGCGCTGTGCCGCGCTCCCGGCTGCATGGGTACCACCATCTTGCTTGTTTCTACCGTGAAACAGTTTTGCAGTGTTTCGGAGAGAAGGGCAAGACAGGCAGTGTAATTACTGGCACCGAGACTTAACATCTTATGTCTCAGGATAGACAACACATAGATGAGTTGCCTGGGCTCGTTCCAGGTAAACTAGTTTATGTTCATGGGTGACGTCGACCACTTACCATCAGGTGGTACGTTTGCCAGTTTGCCTATCCAACTAACATAAAAAAAAAGAAAAAAAAACTTAGTCTATTTATGAGTGGTAATTTTTCAGCATTTGGTTACAGCAAACGATTGCGTTGTTTTACGTGCTTCATGCACCATCTTCCACCGAACTCTCGGCCGCCGAATATTCGGTATTCGGCTAAATCACTATTCGTGGCATCTCTAGTTTAAATTGTCTCTGATGCTGTGAACGGTGAATACGGCAAGCTTGTAAATTGCACGTGACCGACCGACTACGTGAAAGAAACTAAGTTTATAATTTAATAGCCTGTATCCTTGGCTTCATAAGCCTTGTATTTACAACCCAAGGCACACCAGACAATGAAACCGAAAAAAGGAAGGACGAAGGATAAATAGTTAAATATAAAATATACATGGATAATATTGAAAAACCTCAAACGTCTCGGAATCCTAACAAAACATTTTAAATTAAATTTGCCGAAGACATTGGAAACAACAATAGGAACAAGTATTTCGAGTCCCCAAGCATCGGGAACCCGATCGCAAATCAAAAGTTTGACAACCCCTGACCGGATTAAAAGATGGAAAACACAAATGGGAATCAAACAATACCTTTTGTGCTCTGGATAAAGATTGATTTCAAAATTACTTTTTAGGGTCCCGCGTGTAAATAAATTAAGAAATATTAACTTCTTATTTTATTTCTTTAAGCTAGTCTGTTAGTTAATCGTAGTCGAATATATACACGGAATATTGTATGAAAACAAATTGCGCCAAATTTGTGCCGCGTCTTAATTCTGCGCTCCGATTGGCCGACTGATGACCATTGATGGATGATTGTACAATTCATGGGTGGCAGCCTTAGCCGGTGACCCCCCTCTTGGCGGATGTTCTTCCCGAAACGCACTCCTATGTCTTGGATAGGAGGTATCTCGGTGAGAGCCTTACGCTGGACGGGATCCTGCGGGTTCCCCGACTGGGGCAAGAGGCGTTAATGCGGAGGTAGGGAGAGGACCTGGAGCGACAGCCGTATGGCAAAAGCCTCCGCTGCTCTGCATCCGGTCCTCGAGCGGTGGATGCGCCGTAAGCGCAAACTCCTCACCTTCCATCTGACACAGATGCTCACTGGGCATGGTTGATTTGGTGCGTACCTGTGCCGGACGACCCGCAGGGAATCGTTGACAGTGTCTCTGCCAAGCGTCATCTCCGCGATGCTCGGTGACGACGAGTCCTGGATGGCGATGGTCTCCTTCTGCGAGGCAGTGTCCCAGAAGGAGGCTGACGAGCGGTTGAGAGAGGAGGCGGCCGACGAGTCCTCCTCCGGCGGGCAACAAACGGGGATGAGTAGGAGGCGCTACTTAATGCGCCTCCAGTAACGCCTATATGTTTGTGTCGAGCTCAGGATGGGAACCTGGGTCTGTATGGTACGACGTCGTGGGGACTGCTTGGTAGCGACGGGGTAGTCCGCCCTTACGAGGAGTAGTCAGCGACATGCTGGCCTTCGCCGGGGCCAGCATGTCGCTGAGGTGATCCTGTCTGTTGCCTGCATATCCGGGACCCTTAAAAAAGCAGCTGAAGACGCTCGCAGTTGGCTTAGTGGGGTAGTGCATTCTCAAGTGCAAGTCTCCTCCAGGTAGGTCCAGGAGCCTTACCCGAAATAAACCTGGATCATGCAAAAGCACTTGCATCATCAAAAAAAATAAGACAATTCCACATTTATCCTTATCATTATGGCTTAGAAACGAAAAAAGCTACAACTGATACATAATATCAAAGCTTGCTTAACTTTTGATGTTCAATCTTGACATTCATTAATACAGACAGATTAGTTAGTACCCATCAGAATACAAAGTAATTCGTTCCCATGTTCATTTCGATTATTAAATCCATTTTGGACCCCTAAAAGCTAAATGCGTGACGTCGTTTGATTAAGCCGTTTAATTTTTACATAGCCTGGGGTTGTACGAAGATTAGGCTATATTCAAGATTTATTTTATCAAAGGTTATTTTCATTTTATGCTATTGGAGTTAACGTAACGAGGTATATAATCAAAGAGTTTTTTGTTCTTAATCACAGTGATGTTTGACGCAACATTCTTTAAACATAAGAAACATTATTTTATACATATTACGTATATTAAATAGTTTTTTTTTTCTTTTACGCCGGGGAATGCTCTGAGGCATCCCGCCTGGGGAGTGGGTCTCCCCAGGTGGGTATGTGGGACTCGCTGCGCCCGAAAGATGATAAATGGACGCAGCTCTAGCCACTAAAACCCGGCGAGTGCCACCAGTGCCGCCTTGGTGAGGTGCCCCGGATCTGTTAAGCTAACAGGGCACATCGACGGCTAGTCAGTCTCACTAGGGACCGACGCCACCTCCACAGAAGGGTTATCCCGCACCACAGAACAACCCCTCCCAACGTCGGGACAGTACAATGGGGTGAAGTTCCCATCCTCACCCCTTGCCCCCTGATCTTTAGTCCCCTCTTCTTATAAGAGGGGTACAAAGAGCCCCCTCGGCTCAATTCATTTTGCCCAAGGTGCTGGGCTCACCCTAGGCTACTGAGCCCCACCGCCACGTCAAGGCCTGAACCATGGTGGGTATATTAAATAGATTGTATAAACTCGTATACTAAAACCGATCTTGATAAAAGTATTAATACTTTATTAATTTTTAAATGACTGTTCTTTGACATGATAAAACGAAACCCTAGGATCACACCGTTGTCCCGTGTCCGTGTCTCTGTCTGTTAAACCACATGTTTTTTTTTGTGTCAAATAAATCGAATTCTTTCTTTCTTTCTTTCTTTCTTTCTTTCTTTCGATAGAGTACTTTCCATTGACAAGTGCACCCCTTGCCCCCTGCTCTGTTGTCCCCTCTTCTTATAAGAGGGGTACAAAGAGCCCCCTCGGCTCAATTCATTTTGCCCAAGGTTCTGGGCTCACCCTAGGCTACTGAGCCCCACCGCCACGACAAGGCTTGAACCATGGTGGGGATAAAACGAAACCCTAAGATCACACCGTTGTCGCGTACTTATTGTAAGTAATTTTACAAAAAAAATGGCATTTATATGTAGGAACTGCCGATAGAAGACTGGTGACTGAAGATCCGAATTTACTCTAGGACGAAATTCAGCCTAGTTACTCGTAACTCTCTCTCTTTTTTATCTTCACCCAATTATTCATCAATTATTATATCTCCCTCTCAACTTCCGTTACGCTCTCGTCAGGCATTCCTTACTCCCCAAGTCATGCGTGCGTAAATAAGTATTTACTTCAAAAACTCACAATTGCCTATTATGATATGACTCTTATAATAATAAAATTGTATTATTACTATTATTATCTATTATATATTAATTATCGGTGAGAGGGATGCGCTGTGCCACGCTCTCAGCTGAATCGATACCAAGATCTTGCTTGTTTCTTCCATCGAACAGCTTTGCTGCGTTTCGGAGAGAAGGCCAAGACAGGCAGTGTAATTACTGGCACCGAGACTTAACATCTTATGGCTCAGGATAGGCAACACATAAATGTCTTGCCTGGGCTAGGGCTTTTTTTATTATATCGTAGGGAAATCCTTATGGATACAGCCAGGATCTTTGGGTAGATCCTGACCCAATGTGGGACTCGCACCTGGGAGTGCCCACCCTAACTAAAACCACTGTCTTCAGCCGCTTTTTGAGGGTCCCGGATATGCAGCCAACAGACAGGATCACCTCAGCGACAGGCTGGCCCCGGCGAAGCCAGACTAATCCTCGTAAGGGAAAACTGTCCGGCCGCTACTAAGCAGTACCCATGACGTCGTATCATATAGACCAAGGTTCCTATCCTAAGCCCGACACGAACACAGGGGCGTTACTGGAGGCGCATTAAGTAGCGCCTCCTACGCACCCCCATTCGTCGCCCGCGGACGGCCTTATCGGCGGCCTCCTCTCTCACCCGCTCGTCGGCCTTCTTCTGGGACATTACTACCTGGCAGAAGGAGACCATCGCCGTCCAGGAGTCTGCTAGTTTGCCTGTCCAACTAAAATAAAAATAAAAATATCCACAAATATATTATTGTTCTCTCATCGAATATCGCCATGTTAGCGATATAAAACCCGGGCCTAACTTTGATTAACTGACGGCTGATAACAAAACATGGCTCGTTTTAACAGACACAATAAACGAACGTAAAAACACACACAAACCAAATCCGAAAAAAAATCGCGAATTGTTTGTTTTCCGAATCTGGTTTTGATTGGGTCTGTCAATTATAGGAGAGGTATTTTATTCCACGTCATTATTATCAAGCTTCCTGTCCACTGGTAGGCCTCTATCAATGAGCGCAAAGACAGGTGATCCCTAGGCACCCGTATCCAACTAGGATCGACCACACGGAGATCGTTGTCCCATCTAGGTCAAACCTCCGTCTTCCTGAACGTATCCTCCACGTTATTTTAAGTAACAAGCAACAGCTAGTAAAATCCTACTAATATAAACGCGAAAGTTTGTAATAATGTATGTATGTTTGTTACTCCTTCACGCAAAAACTACTTAATTGATTTTAATGAAACTTTACAATAACAAAGCTTATACATCAGAACAACATACAGGCTATAATTTATACATGTACTCCCACGGGAATGGGAAGTACGCGGGTGAAACCACGGGGCGCTGCTAGTAGATAATACATAATATGTTTGAGTGTCTAAAGTCTAAACATACGATTACTTACCATTAGGTAAACCGACTGCCCCGTGTTTCCTTGTCCACGTTTCTATAATGTGGCAAACACCAAAAACCAAAGGCCTCATTGGTGGCACCTGCCAGGTTTTAGTGGGTAGAGCTGCGTCCACCTTTCCATTTTTCGGGCGTAGCGAGTCCCACATACCCGCCTGGGAAGTCACCCCTCTCCCGCAGGATCCCTAAGGGCATTTCCCGGCACAAAAGAAAAAAAAGGCAACTCATACATAGGTGGAGGGAAGACCTAGCGCGGCAGCCGTATGGCAAAGGCTTAACGGCTGCTCTGCGTCCGGTACTCGAGCGGTGTACGACTGACATACGAGCAAATCCCTCACCTTCCGTCTGACACAGGTGCTCACCGGGCACGGTTGCTTTGGTGAGTACCTGTGCCGGACGGCCGCAGGGAGCCGTTGACAGTGTGTCACGATTGTGGCGCGGCGGCGGACTCGATCCAGCACACCCCTGAGGTGTGCCCGAGATGGCCGGTGCAGCGTCGAGATCTGACGGCAGTTATCGGAGGGGACAATTGTCTCTGTCGAGTCCTGGACGGCGATGGTCTCCTTCTGCGAGGCAGTGATGTCCTATAATGAGGCCGACGAACGGTTTATAGAGGAGGCCGAGGGCGACGAACGGGGGTGCGCAGGAGGCGACTCCAGTAACGCTCCTGTGCTCGTATCGGGTTCAGAATGGGAAGCTGGGCTCAGTATGACACGACGTCGCGGCGACTGCTTAGTGGTGGCCGGGCAGTCCCCCCTTACGAGGAGTAGTCCGGCCTTTACCGGGGCCAGTCTGTCGCTGTGGTGATCCTGTTGTCAGTAAACCCTCAGAAAACAGCTGAAGGCGCTCGCAGGTGGTTTATTGGGGTAGTGCATTCCCAAGTGCGAGTACCCACATAGGTCCAGGAGCCTTACCCGAGGTAAGCCTGGATCATTCAAAAGCATTAACCTGGGTCATAAAAAAAAAAGTAGGAGTCACTTTTTTTTTGTTGAAAATATAATATAGCCAATGTCACTCCTGAATAGTGTAGCTTTCTGTTAGTGAAATAAGTTTCATGATCGGATAAGTAATTCCTAAGATCACCCCCTAGAAACATACAAACTTAAAAACTTTACCTCTTTATAA
The DNA here is from genome assembly GCA_963853865.1 of Helleia helle. Lineage (NCBI taxonomy): Eukaryota > Metazoa > Arthropoda > Insecta > Lepidoptera > Lycaenidae > Helleia > Helleia helle. Next base: position 7,323,706 of record OY971436.1, read on the forward strand.
TGAATAACTTTTTTATGAAATGTCAATCCTAAGAAGTTTTGATTTTTCCAACAAACAGTGACATAACAAATCACATTACACCAAAATAAATATAAAATGTAACCAAAAAATTCCACAGAACGAAAACAATCTAAAAATGCCAAGTAAGTAATTACTTTTGAAAGTTTGTTAAGATTTTAATTCGATACAGCCAAAACAACACCCCACGAAAATAAGATTAAGGAGAATATTATTTCATGATCTTGGTTTTTTATATTTCCTGCCATTTTTTTTAAACTGCTGCAAAGAAGTGTTCTCCGGAATCCATTGTTGTCTCTGTAGTCTTAAGATGTTTTCTTATGTCAGTTGGATAGGCGTACCACCTGATGGTAAGTGGTCGACGTCGCCCATGAACATAAACTAGTATACCTGGAACTAGCCCAGACAACTCATTTGTGTTTCCTATTTTCCTGATTATTCCTGAGACAACATGTTAAGTCTCTGTGCCAGTAATTACACTGCTTGTCTTACCCTTCTCTCCGAAACACAGGAAAGCGGTTGCACGGGAGAAATAAGCAAAATGGTGGTACGCATATTATGTTCATAACATGGTTATAATTAAAACTATTTTAAACACCATATGTACCAGTCTCGTTAACAAGGTGATGCCGAATTATGAAGCTCCGCGAAATAAAGTAAATCGTGGTAAATATGGCATTTTAAACAGTTTTAATATATGTGGTCTTAATCGGTATAGTTAGTATAACAGGCCTTAGTCGAGTCCATAGCAAATAATCGCCTGTGACATTACAACAACAAACACTTGTACTACAAGAACTCAGTTTAATATTGGTATAATAGAATTCGGAACTTGAAGAGTAAAAAGATTCATTCCGTAATTGATACTTAATATTTTCTTTACCAATTCGAATGCTTGACACTTGTAATAACCAATCGCTTGTGATCTCACAAGTTGAAATGTTTTACTAAATTTCTTATAACTAACCCAATACTTTTTCAGCTTACAAAGAACAAGATGTCTGTTCCGGACGAAGAGCCAAAAAGTCGTTTTCATGCTGGGAAATATTCACCTACATAGTCGGCTACGCTTGCATCACAGTCCTCAGAATAATACCAATCCTGTGTTACCTGTGTCTAGGTCTCTCTTACATCATGTGCCAGACCGCATGCTGCATTATGTTCTGTTCTTAAAGTTACCCTTATGTACTACATTATTAATATAATCTTCATTAAATTCGATGGTCTGGGCCTTATTCTCTCTCGTATCGTAGTCGTTCTATTGCATTTTCTGAGAAAATTTACCATTCACTATGGTAAATTTTGCATACTTCTGCATACTTTTTTCACACCATCTGAAAGTAGAGATTTCACCAAACAGAAATCATACCAATTTTTTGGAAAAAACTGATATTTTGATGGGAGAATTTTGAGATTGAAAATTAGGCTGATTTTTTGATTTTAAGTCAAAATATGGTGAAAAATGAAATCAAAAAATGTGTTTGGGGCATAAAAAGAAAAGTTTCCACCAATTTTTTTGAGTATTTTTTTTGTAAAACATAAAAATAAAAATAAAAAAGTATATTATGAATTTTTCACATAAATTTTGAGGTTATAATAATACAAATGATGGTAAGTAGTCAACGTCGCCCATGCACATATACAAGTTAACCTGAGTTTCAGGATGCCAGTAATTACTTTGCCTGTCCTGACCTTCTTTCCGAAACACAACAAAGTTGTTTCATGGAAGGGACAAGAAGATAGTGGTACCTACGCTGAGCGGGGCCCATCCCTCCCACTGGTAAATAAAGTTAAATGAACTTGTTACAATGACAGGTATTTTATTAAAATTTAAATAACTTTCATACGTCAGACTCAGGTATAGTAAGTTTGTTGTGTGGTTGTGACGTCAAAAAAAATTCAATATCAAAATATAATTAAAAGGACTCGCAACTTTTAGTTTTCGTTTAAAAAGTATATAATATAATGTTTTTCGTTTTTTTCCAATTAAAGTTTACCGGAATAGCCTTCGGTACAGAATAGAGTAGAAAATTATTTAAATAAAAAATACGATACTATATAGTATAGTATATATAGGAACTAATTTCTGTATGGACTATACTATGTGTTACCGTATAAAAGATACAGTGGCGACACCAATGCAGGGTTTATTATATTATATTTCTGGTCAGGCTATACCTATGTTATTAATAAAAGCGTTTTTAATATCGATATGAAAAAAATTACTGACATTGTTATTTTCACTGTTAAAACGTGTCACTGTAATAAATTCAAAAGTGATGTTTTTTTACACTATACTCGTGAGCAAGGCATTCGTAGACTAAGCCGAAAATACCGCGAAATCAACTCGTAAATATCAGGTCAGGCTATAGATAATTTTGAAACACGATATTATGAGCTATAAAATTTTTCAGGCCTTCTATTTTTCGAGCTATCTACATTTCTTATGGCAAAGTTGTGCAAAGACAAATCTTAGAATCTTTTTTAAATATTTTTTTTAAATCACGACATGTTAACACCGTGGTAAGTTCGTAATAAGTTGTGTTAAGGGTACTAAGAACGGAAATAAATTTAAGAAATTTATATAAATATTCGTCCCTGACCTGGTGCAGACATCGCCGCCTGATGATATACGATTATATTATAGATTTTTTATCTATAATATAGTCGTATATCATCAGTTGTCTCTTTCGCACTATCACTTTTTTTGGAACGTGAACTACGTTGCGCGCGTTGCGAAAGGGGGCTAGACGGAAAAAATTAAGACGAAAAGTTGGCACGACACTTTTTGCTATAGTGTGTCTGTGTTTATACAAACACACACACACGTGTTTATTATAAAAGGTTTCACCTTATCGAGTAACATCATGTCACCAATAGCGCGATGCAATTACTAAACAACGCCACCTATTGATAAATTCACGGAAACGTTTAATAATTACATATTAATGTACCACGCCATCTATTGGCAGTTTTATGTAAATGCTTTAAGAATTATACAATTTAAACTACGAATAAAGAAATAAATAATAAATAAAACCACCATCTTGCTTATAACTCCCGGGAAACAGCTTTGCTGTGTTTCGGAGAGAAGGGCAAGTCAGGCAGTGTAATTAGTGGCACCGAGACTTAACATCTTATGTCTCAGGATAGGCAACACATAAATGAGTTGCCTGGGCTCGTTCCAGTTATATTAGTTTATGTTCATGGGCAACGTCGACCACGTGGTACGTTTGCCAGTTTGCCTATCCAACTAACATAAAAAAAAATGTAACTGTAGTAATGTAGTGCGCTTGGCAGACTCCTCTCGGTTGTCCCGCACCACAGAACAACCGCCCCCAACGTCGGGACAGTCCAATGGGTGAGGTTCCCGTTCTCGCCGCTTGCCCTCTGCTCTTTTTAGTCCTTTCTTCTTATAAGAGGGGGTACAAAGAGCCCGCTCGGCTCAATTCGCTTCGCCCATGGTGCTGGTATCACCCTAGGTATCACCCTTACTAATCTAAAAAGATGATAGACCTCGACGCCAAAAATTACGGATTTTATCGTCGTGGTTTATTAAGATTTTTGCTTGCTTATTACGCATGCAGCCAGGATTTCGGGTAGATCCTAACCCTATATGGGATTCGCACCTGGGAGTGCCCTACCCGTAAACCAAAACCACTGCGAGCGCCTTCAGCCGTATTTTGAGGGTCCCGGATAGGCATTCAACAGTATCACCTCAGCGACAGGCTGTTTCGGATCCTGCCGCCTCCTCCCCGGGATGGGTGTCATCTGCTACTCGGGAGGACTGTTCCTCCATACTCGTATAAAAGTTGTTTCATTATAATTAATGATAGCTTGTTAAACAGATTGACTTGTATTCCAATACAGACTAAAAAGTTAAAATGAAAACTCAGTAATTATATCCCATTGAAAGCTAATGAAATAGAGTGGATCCTTTGAGATTCGTTATCTCATTTGCAAACAAATTTGTATTTTACATTTTAATTATACTTCAAATTTAGGTGAATTAAAAAATTAAAATTAAATTAAATTTAAACTTAAAATGACTGAAATAGCCATACAGGCTGATTTACACGTATTGCACGTTAAGGATATTAGACAAGTCTTAACTTAATTTTTAAGAGACTTAATTTTAATTAACCACGTTTTCAACGTTCTATTTGCATAAGACAGATAAGACAGTAGACAGTGGTAGTTACTTAAAAACACGTGATACAACTTATCTATACAGATAACTAAAATTGGAGTGTCTGTTTGTAATATTAAAATAAACGTTTCTTATCAAATGCATAATATGATGTATACACGGTATATAGATATACCAAAATAACATATTTTACAATGTTTATCTGTCTGTCCATCTGTCTGTCTGTTTATTCCGACTAATCTCTGAAACGGCTAGGCTGATTTTGATGGGACTTTCACTGGCAGATAGCCGATCTTATAAGGAGTGACTTAGCCTATAAAAATAATCATCATCAATCCGGGTACGGTTGTAAATCTAAGTTAACGCGGGCGAAGCTGCGGGCAACCGCTAATGTAATATAAAAAATAACCTAACCAGTCATAGGGACTGTCGATTTCTATCAGCAATCCCTATGTAATGTCATATGATGTGAAAACAATATTTTAAATCGGTTTCAACAGCATTAGCAAGATGTTTCAATTACTGTAAAGTTGCGCAGCGTCAGTATCCTTCTCGCTCGGGCACACTCGGCAGTCCCGAGTTCACTCGATCGAGCCTTTCACCTCCGAACGTGACGGCTCAGCCTCATTTATACCCTACAAAAATATGCGGTGCGCCAAAAGAAGTTTTCACTTCAAACACTCATACAACATGTTTTGTATGTAATATAACAACAAATCAGCGGTTTTCAGATTTTTCTCTTTACTTATATCATGATAGCTTACTAAATTTCATGATTCTATTTCAATGGAAAGTACGTTCGTTTTGATTTAACAAACAGACAGACGGACAACAGAGTGATCCCATAAAGGTACCGTTTTGTCATTTTGAGGAACTTAACCTAAAAAAGGTTGAAAAATGCAGTTTTTTATACGAATACAATAACGATATATTAATTAATTGAGAGTAGGTAGCTTCAAGAACAGAACGTAATGCAGCATGCGGTCTGACACATCATGTCGGAGAGACCTAGACACACGTAACACAGGATTGGTATTATTCTGAGGAATGCGATGCAAGCGTAGTCATCCGCATAGCAATGAATGCCGCTGGTTTTCAGCATATCATTGATATGCAGAAGAAACAGGATTGAAGATAGTACACAGCCCTGGGGACCACCAGCATTAACAGACTTGAGGTCCGAGCATGCACCGTCGACAACGACCTTAATGCTCCTGTCTGCCAAAAAACTGGTGATTCACATACATAATTTCTTGGGAAGCCCATAAGATGGTAGCTTTGCAAGAAGTACTTTATGCCACACCCGATCAAAGCCTTCGCTATGTCCAAACTAATCGCCAGCGCCTCCCCCTTGCTCTCAACTGCCTCCGCCCATCATTGCGTTAGGTATATTAGAAGATAACCAGCTGAGCGATTCCGTTGAAAGCCATATTGGCGATCGCTAATCAGCTGGTGCACCTCCAAATATCGCAGGAGCTGGCGGTTAATTATGGATTCCATAATCTTTGAGAACAAGGAAGTTATGGCTATTGGTCTGTAGTTGGACGGGTCTGAGCGGTCCCCTTTCTTAGGGATCGGGTGTACCAAAGCTGTCTTCCACGAGCATGGGACGACGCCTAATGAGTAAGAGTGCCGGAAAAGACGCGTAAGGACGGGTGCCAACACAAGAGCACTAACGGAGGGATACCGTCAGACCCACTCGACTTATGGATGTCCAGCGAAAAGAGTGCTTTGCGTACGGAGCTCTGTCGGTAAATTATTTCCGGCATTGAAGTATCACACCGAGGGATCGTCGGTGGTATTTTTCCCAGGTTATCCAGAGTCGAGTTGGAAGGAAAAAGAGTGCCTAGAAGATCGGCCTTCTCCTTCGCGGTGTGGGCCAACGAGTCATTCCTCATGTGCAGAGATGGTAGGGATAGCTTACAAAAATTCCCTTGAACAGCCTTGGCAAGAGACCAGAATGCACGAGTTCCCGAAGGAAGTCGAACCAATCTCTCGCCAATTCTGTTCACGTACTCCGCTATTGCTTTATCAATGCGCTGGTCTTTACATCCTGGGACATCGATGCTTTGGCCCAGGCTCGGTAGCTTAACCGTTTATGGCGTGCAGCCATCTTACAGGTTTCACCAAACCAGGGCTTGGATTTGCCGCCTATAGGCACTGCAGAGCTTGGAATGAAAAGTTCCATGGCTTGCAGCACCACATCGGCAACAGAATCGGCAACGATGTCTGGATCATCCAGCGAGAAGCAAATTCGCCCCCATGGGTAGGATGCAAAGGAGGATTTTATATTTATTTTGGTGTAATGTGATTTTTAATGTCACTTTTGTATAATGTGGTATAATCAAAACTTCTTATAATTGACATATCAGGAATTTCTTAAAAAAGTTATTCGTATACTACGAAATAAATTACCATCACTCATTTGAAATTGCTTTTATAAAAATAGAAAAGGCATTTTTCCCCTGGGATTTCGTGTCATCGGGTTCAAGCCACATGACAAGGTTTCCACAAAGTAATTTTTAACAGTGCACCTGTCAGACCTTGATGTAGACCTTCTCATTGACGAGTCTATGTCCATATCATCTACTATAAAATCTCTCTAACGGACAATCATTTCACTTAGTGGGAAGTGATCCACGATTTTGTATAAACTAGTGACATGTTGGGTCAACGTTTTCTCAAGCAAACTCTTTCATTCCTCTACTATCCTGAGACGTAAGTAACGTAACGTTCGGGAAGACGAATGAGACAGAAAGACCAACCCGGTCGCCAGAAGGAGGGTCGGTCGATAGAAAGAGGGCCGGTCGATAGAAATCGGGTCGGTCGGTAGAAGGAGGGTCGGTCGATAGAAAGAGGGTCGGTCGATCTCTAGTTAGATGATCTCTGTAGTATAATAGCCAAGCTATTTTGCATTGTTGAATGTAGGTGACTGTTCCGCCGTGGTGGCGTTCATTCAAAGAAGACAATTTTCAGTAGGGGGGGGAGAGTTAAGGTAGGTCTCTGTGCTAGTAATTCGCTGCCTGTCCAGTCCTTCTTTCCGAAATAAGCAAAGGTATGATTTGAACGCAGAACGTGCATCCCATGCGAACGGGTGCGCGATACAAACCACCGGTGAAAACCATCAACCTTCACTGAAAGGCTTGAAACATTAAAGGTCTGATTATACCAACAAGTTTGGTAAATATAGGAGCCCCCTAGAAGCCCCCAGGAGCCCCCTACCGGGTTATTGCGGTGTGGTGGGATATTAGCGCGTGTTTACGATCCGTTTGTACCGTTTATTGCACGTCAACTCTATATCGAGTACGGTCAGCATAATAATCTAAAAATATAAAGCCTCTGGTGTCTATTGATGACGCTGTTCACTTACCACTAGCTGAACCGACTGTCCGTTTGTCCCCTCTTCTATAAAAAAGGTATAAATTGAAATTTATTTATTTCTTACATATATATTAATTACTATAAATAAGTCTTATGTTCATTTGAATAACACATAATACACAACACTAATATTATTAGAGTTTCTTCTAATATAAAAATGTACGTTTTATCCAAATCGGTTCAGTGCGTTAATATTGAAGATCAGACTGAAACATTCTTTATAAGGTTTTTTCGCATTCCCCCAGCATGGCTCACGCCTTGTCGTGGCGGTGGGGCTCAGTAGCCTAGGGTGAGCCCAGCACTTTGGATGAAGGGAATTGAGCCGAGATGGCTCTTTTTACCCCTCTTATAAGAAGAGGAGACAAAAGAACAGGGGGCAAAGGCGAGGACAGGAACCTCACCCCATTGTACTGTCCCGACGTTGGGAGCGGTGGTTCCGTGGTGCGGGACAACCCCTCTGTGGAGGTGCCATTGGTCTCCTGAGGGACTGACTAGCCATCAAGGTGCCCTGTTTGCTCAATAGATCCGGGGCCTTTGGGCGCAGCGAGTCTCACATACCCGCCTGGGGAGACCCACTCCCCCGCGCGATGCCTCTGAGCGTTAAAAAAGGCTTTGTCGCATTCTTCAATACGTCTCATAATACAAGCCTTCAGCAGTTTTAAGTTTACTTTCGCGTAAACTTTAGGAAATATGCATATTTGTCTTGCCGACAGTACAGTATCTAAATGTAATAGCTATGATATCGGGTTCACACATTACATTTTACATTTCCATGTCACATTACTGTACACGATATTTTTTATTTTTGGTGCTCGTATTGTTTTGTATTTTTTTGTGTTCAGCAGTAGACGGATAAAGGCTTGTTAAGCATGTGTGACCTTTTATGTGTGCGATAGATTATTAAATAAAAGCCTTCATTAAAACTAGTGATTGCAATATCGGCTGTTTTACAATAATAAATTATCCTGTTGTGTTATGTTGTAACAACTGTTGTTCGAAACTGCTGTCTGTTATCCTGTTATTGTTGATTTATAGACGTTGAAAAATATGAATTGTGTCAATAAGATTTTCTAAAAATTAAATTTGGCAAAAAGAAGCAAATTCTGCCTATTGCGTGCCTGTTCTTACCATTGCGTCATCGTTTCAATAATGACAACTGACAACAGTATAGTTATTCTTTAATAATAGATTATTCTTTATTTTCAAATAACGCATTACTACAACTGTTGTTGTAATAATGACCACCACAAATTAAAACATTGGTTATAATTTATTGAAACGCGTGATCGAGGTGCTGGCGTGTTACACACTGAATGTCTTTTCGTAAAACATTACAATAATGCAGGAATCATATACACATAGATGTGACACTGTTACAGGTTGATGATGATGATGATTGTTATCGTGAATACTAATAACGATAGGTATATTAAACACTTATATATTTAAAATCATGAAAATCCGAGACCCTCAAAAAGCGGCTGAAGGCACTCGTAGTGGTTTTGGTTTGGGTATACACAGCCCAAGTGTGAGTCCCGCAAAGAGTCGGGAACCTACCCGAGGATTTTGGCTACATGCCTAGATTTCCTTGAGTTATAAAAAAAAGTTAGATGAAGGTAAATCTTTACCTTCATACCACCTTGCTTGCTTAGGCCGATCGTGCCTCTCTATCGCTTGTTCCGCGCTCTCGCTTGCACGCTCGGCTCAGGCAGTACATGAATGGAACATGACAATGAGTAATGCCTTTTCGTGCCTGCCGGCGTTCATCAATTTATAAGACGTTATCAAGTCAAGAGGCTTCGAAACTCCCAAAAACATTACATCAACTACGATGAGTTGATTTTGAACGTTGTTTGCACGGAATCCTAGAATTTTACGGAACCTTGTAACTATATCCATTTCGTGCTTCACAAAATATCAGAAAGTCAGTTTATTTCAAATAAAAGTAGAGCATCTAAACATAATTAATCTTCGCGTTTCGCGAAATGTACTTCCATCGACGCCTGCAGGAGTAAAAGCAAACAAACATTACGATTTTTGTGAACAGAGAGCACGTGTTAACAGATGCCTAATACTAGCTAGCGGCGCTGCTTCGTCTGTTACAACGTCATCAACTTCGTCGATCTCCTTTCAAAATTCATTTAAGAAGTCTAACCGGCCGTTTACCGGTGAAAGGGACGCGCTTGTGCCTCAGCCCCGTCTGTATCAGTACCAACATCTCGCATTTTATTCTTTTTTGCCGGGAAGGCATCCCGAGGGGGAGGAAGGACTCCCCAGACGGGTATGTGGGACTCACTGCGGTCAAAAGATGGTATGCTGGACGCAGCTCTACCCACTAAAACCTGGCGAGTGCTACCAATGCCACCTTGAGTGATGAGTGCCTTGGATCTGTTGAGCAAACATGTACTTACATCGACGGCTAATCAGTCCTTCAAGGGACCGACGCCACCTCCATAAAGGGTTTATCCCGCACTACAGAATTACCCCTCCCAACGTCGGTACAGTGCAATGGGGTATGGTTCCCATCCTCGCCCCTTGTCCTCTCCTACTCTTTCGTCTCCTCTTCTTAGGAGGGGTACAAAGAGCAGCTCCCTCAGTTCACTTAGCTTCGCCCAAGGTGACAAGGCTTGAACCATGTTGGAGACCACCATCTCACTTAGTTCTTCCAAGAAACAGCTTTACTGTTCACATATTGTTTCCTAATGTTTACATGAATTTCACGCATTATAATGAAATAACTTTTTGCAAATCTTATTCTCAGTTTATTATGATTTTTACATGCACGTCGTTTAGGATACTTTACACCAACCATGATGACGGGAAAATAAGGTTTCAAACGCCCAAACATTAAAAAAATGCGTACGTACAAAGTACACATGTCCGAAGTGAAACTTATTTGATAAACTATTTTTTTAATCTCGTTTAGCTTTAAATTTCCGAGACTTGTGTGTGCTTGTGATGCGACGTTCGCTCTATCTCACTCTTTCTTACTCGCTTGCTTCATACTACATTCGCCCTTTCTCACTCTCTCTCAATCGGTCTCAATCTGTCTCTCCCTCTTCTTAGACAAAAACGTTGCACATTTTCGTGACGTTTTAACAGTAAAAAATTTACTCTCATGCGCGCAAAGAAGTTTCACTACAAAAAGTATCATATTATTACGTCTCACCGATAAATTAATCAGTCCGATCTACGCAAAAACTGTCTATAATATCTTAATAGGCCGCCTTAAATTCCGTAAAAATAGTTTCATTTAAAAAAATCTATAAACGGCCGATAGATAAATTTTGCGACATCTTCCAGAACACTTAGTTTGAACACGTCACGAACAAAAATAACCAAGGTTGGAGATGCTCAGACGATTAGTCAAAGGAATGAGTTCAGGTTATATATTACTTTGACACCTTTAACATGCTCTATGACGACTCTATTACCATTCTATTAGTCTATTTTTTTAACAAATGAGAACCAAATATTTTGACTGCTTTGCTATTGGTCTATTAATTTGTTGGTTGCCATTGGTAATCTACATAAAGTCCGTTCCACAGAAACGCTGTACTTATGTGTACATGAACATTCAGTTGAATCCTAGACTATCTACTACCTAGACCAACAGTCTAATTCCTGCGCTAATAGGTACATACTATAATCACAGATTTACACTGTGCTATAATGCTCTGTGGAGGGAATGTAATATACATAGGCTGCACTAAAAGTATCGGGAATGGAATATTTCCACTGTTCCTGTCATATAAAATCTATTTAATTGAAAACTCCTTGGTTTTAAAAATCGAATACCATTTATTTATTTAAAAAAAGATTCTCGGTCTTGTCACAAGGTCTTGTCAAACTTGTTTAGTCGTTGAGAAAATGGAATTGACTCGATAAAATTCTAGAGCGATGATTTATTATGACTTTCAAAGTGGTTTAACACAAAAACAGTGTGTTGACCGGATGATTTCTGCATTTGGTGATGAAGCCCCATCCAAAACCACAATTTATCGCTTGTTTGCTGAATTTCAACGTGGACGTGTCAAGCTCAGTGATGATCCCCGTCAAGATCGTCCAAAAACTGCAGTCACCCAGTGCAGAAAACGTTGATGCTGTGCGTAAGCTGATTGAAGAAAATCGACATGTGACATACCGCGAAATTCAGGCAACTTTAGACATTGGCATGAGTCAAATACAAATAATCTTGCATGAACAATTAGGTGTAAAAAAGTTGTTTTCCCGATGAATACCGCATTTGCTCTGTGAAGAGCAAAAAGCGGCTCGCGTTACTTGGTGCAACAGAACTCTCGAAAGATTCCACGCAGGATCCTCAAATGTGTATACAACATTGTATCAGGTGACGAATCCTGAATATATGCGTACGAACCCGAAACAAAAAACCAGTCACGAGTTGAGAAAATGAGTTAAAGCCAACAAAAATGGTCCTTCAACACTCCGTGTGTTGCAAAAAAAATGGTGGCCACGTTTGTCTCCAAAACCGGCCATGTTGCGACTATTCCTCTTGAGGGACAAAGAACGGTTAATGAAAAATGGTATGCTAGCATTTGTTTGCCACAGGTCGTTTCTGAACTCCGTAAAGAGAACTGCAACCGCCGCATCATCCTCCATCACAACAATGCGAGTTCCCACACCGCGCACAGAACAAAAGAGTTTTTAGAGCAAGAAAACATAGAATACATAAAACATAGAGTACAGCCCCGTTAAGTTATAGGCGACATCCAAAGATACCCTTAGTAGGCTACATCATTAGCAGGAGCCTTGCTGTCCTTTCAAATATGAGTATGATATTTTCTAGAAGGTACAGAAGTCGTATCGGTTCGTAAATACCGTACTGGTTCCATAGAGGTAGTGCGAGGCAGGAAATGCCGTAAAAATCGAGTTGTGGATTTTCGGACATCAACATATTCTGTCCACTGCTGCCTATATGCCTCTTTTAATAAAAGCCATATAGCCGATACCTCACTATTCACATGCCATGGACTTTTATTACACTACACCGTTAGCTCGCTTTCTTGTACGTCCGGGGTGAAATTTTGTAATTGTTTGTAAAATAACTTCCCTATGAGATAGAGACTTGAAATTTGGATCATTGCTCAAAAGTAGATGGACAATGCATGAAATTTTAAAATAAAAACCTATCCAGTCATGCTGATAGAAGTGACAAATTATAATTTTAAATTTTAGTTTGTCCCTTTCACCTACCTATAGGTATTTCTTTTTTTTTATACCTATGTGTCTCTTTTTTCGTGTAAGCAAAGTGACGCAGCAATCAGCAGGAAATCAGGAGCAGCTGACTGTATCTTTCTCGCTCGGGCACACTCGGCGGTCCCGAGTTCACCCGATCGAGCCTTGCCTCCGCACGTGACGGATCAGTCTCACTCACAGCCTACAAAAATCTGTGTGCAGTGCCCCAGAAGAAGTTTTCACTTTAAAAATAGATAAAGGAATATAAAAACAAGGTCTTTTTATATTATTTGGTCTGTTATAAGAACATAATCTATTAATATTTATACTGATTTCATTTTAGAATAAAATATCGAAATGGAAGATGGACTAATGACTACTTTAATCCCTTAAATGTTATTAAAAGCCATTGGCCGATTCAGAGCCTATTTAAGACAAACTTTTACACGAATAAATTTCTATAAAGGTAATTTAAGATAAGGTATCGAAAGAGCAAAGTAGATTAGGCATAGTTCAAATATTTTGGAGATTATTTTGAAAACAAACACACCCATTTGATTGCTATGGATGAGTGTAAGACTGGAGTTTTCCCAGAAATAGTAACATAAATAAATATTCATGAACACGTTAACCTAGTCCTGAAGGTAAATTAGTAAACCAGTAGAGCCAATGCTACTGGGAATAGTTATTTTATCGACAGCAACAGTATTTTCGAAATCACAAAAATATTATGTGTTTAGCTAGAAAACAGAAAGTCTTAGAGATTTTTAAGCTTTAGTGCCTTAAATTGACAAAACGGATCTCTTATAAAATCATTTTATTCTCCATCTGTCTGTCTGTCAAACCAAAACATAGGGTATTTCTCATTGACAAAAAATTATGAAAATTGAAGAAGTAAGGTATCTTTCATAGAAATATTAAGAACACTACTAGGCCTCATTACATAATTAAATTAAATATTATTAAATTAAAAAAAAACACAGCATTCAGCAGTGAAGAGCAGCTGACTGTATCTTTCTCCCTCGGGCACACTCGGCTATCCCGAGTTCATCCGATCGAGCCTTTCACCTCCGAGCGTGACGGATCAGCCTCACTCACAGCCTACAAAAATCTGAGTGTGGTGCGCCAAAAGAAGTTTTCACTTCAAAAACCTTCAGCGCGCTGGTTGAAAGAAAAAGAAAGAAAAATATTTTATTGTTCACACCAAAGATCAAAACATAATCACAACGTAGTTTCACATACATTAATTATTATTGTGAACAATTAAATAGAGGTAGCCACTCAGCATTTTCCACACCATTACAGCAATGGTGAGACGCTGATTTTCAGTGACTCCTCATTGTCACTCACTTGGAGTGACATCGCTGACAGCACTTACATAACTAAATATTTTTAACAGTTCACATCATTCTCACGTTTGTCCGGGTTTTTGTATTTGAATTACAATTCATCCAACAAGATCACAATTTCACAAGATTTTCTCGGAAAATTTTATTTTTATGACAGAAGTATTTGACTTGAATAAGATATATGTTGGACGCGAGTGGCAAGGGATCGGCCGTCTTGGCGTTTATTGAGGGAGGCTTATGTTGAGCAGTAGACGGATAAGGGCTGATGATTATGATGATAACGAAGGTAGCTAAATACATTCCGAGAAAAAGCGTCACGACAGATATACTAATAAAAGTTACTTTTCGACGCTCTATAAACCCCAAAATACAGTATATAATTTCGCACTTAAATTGTTTCAACAGTTCACAAATGCCGTTTATATTAAGATCCTTCTCTACAGTCTGTGAGCGACCTTGTTTTAGTGGTGGGCTCGGCCTCTTGAGTCCGGGTTCGATCCTGACACTGTGATGCCTAGAAATGGTTTTTTCTATTTCTACGTGCACCTCTACGTGAACATGAGACGATCGCTTGCTCACCGATGAAGAAAACATTGTGAGGAAACCTGCATACGTGATGAGATTAAAACGTTTGAAGGTGTGTGAAGTTCATCAACCCACATTGGGCCAGCGCATCGGTGACCCCACCATGGTTCAGGCCTTGACGTGGCGGTGGGGCTTAGTAGCCTAGGGTGAGCCTAGCACCTTGGGCGAAGCTAATTGGGCCGAGGGGGCTCTTTGTACCCCTCTTATAAGAAGAGGGGACAGAAGGGCAGGGGGCAAGGGGTGAGGATGGGAACCTCACCCCATTGTACTGTCTCGACGTTGGGAGGGGTTGTTCTGTGGTGCGGGACAGCCCCTCTGTGGAGGTGGCGTCGGTTCCTTGCGGGACTGACTAGCCGTCGAGGTGCCCATTGCCGCGTCCATTTACCACTTTTCGGGCGCAGCGAGTCCCACATACCCACCTGGGGAGACCCACTACCCAGGCGGACTACTATACTCCAGAGCATTTCCCGGCGTTAAAGAAAAAAAAAAAAAAAAAGCGCATCGGTTAACTATGGCATAACACCCTCCTCGTAGTTGGAGAGTTGAAGGGTGGAGACGGGGGTGGAGACTCTCTCGGACCATCGGTGGAGTCTCCCGCCGCTGTTAGAACTAGGGGTGGATGAGGCGGCTGATTGGCTCTGCGACGCGTTCACCACGGTCTGCAGAGCGGCCATGCCGCCCGCGAGACGTCCACCGCCGCGGCGGGCACTCTACTGGTGGTCGGCTGAGATAGCCGGTCTCCGGGCCGCCTGCAATCGGGCCAGACGGCTTAATACCCGGAGCAGGCGGCGGCGCCCCCAGGACGTCGACAGGGACGACAGGCTGCGCAGGGTCTACGCAGAGAAGCGAAAGATCCTGCAGAAAGCCATTTGCCGAGCCAAGGAGGAGGCCTGGCTGGAGATGGTTGAGGGTCTCAACAGAGACCCCTGGGGTCGACCATACATATGGGCGCGAAACAAGCTCCGCGCCCAGTCGGCCCCAATCAACGAGACGCTCCAGCGGGGCCAACTGGGGAGGATCGTCGGGGAACTTTTCCCCGACACGCCCATGGGCTATGCGTCCCCCAGGATGGCTCGGCAGACGCCGGACGAGGAGGGTATTCCGCCACCCGTCACGGAGGCTGAAATAGAGGTGGTTCTGTCCCGCCTCCAGAGTAAGAAGAGGGCGCCGGGTCCAGACGGGGTGCATGGGAGGGTCCTTGCGATCTCTCTCGCGTACCTCGGCAATAGCCTTCGGGAGCTGTTCGACCGCTGCCTGCGGTCCGGACAGTTCCCGAGGGCCTGGAAGGAGCGTCGGCTCTGCCTGATACCAAAGGCAGGGCGGACCCCGGACTCGGCTTCGGCGGTGCGACCGGTGGTGTTGCTGAGCGAAGCTGGGAAGGCCTTGGAGAAAATTGTGGCCTCCCGGCTCGTTCAGCACCTGGAGGAGGGCCCGGGACCGGGACTCTCAGAGTCCCAATTTGGGTTCCGGGCACGCCGGTCGACTGTCGACGCCCTCAAACGCCTTCGGGAGGTAACGGTTGAGTCGGAACACAGAGGGGAGATGGTGGTCGCGGTGTCCTTGGACATCGCGAACGCCTTCAACAGCCTCCCTCACAGTGTGATACGGGAGGCACTGAATTTCTTCGGAGTGCCCCCGTATCTAAGGAGGCTGTTGGAGGCGTACCTCTCCGAGAGGAGGGTAGCCTGCGAGAACCGGTGTGGGTCCGTAGAGTGGTGGCGAGTCGGGTGCGGTGTTCCACAGGGGTCGGTTCTCGGTCCGATCCTGTGGGACATCAGCTACGACGGGGTCTTGTGAGGCCGCCTCCTCCCCGGGATGGGTGTCATATGCTACGCCGATGACACCCTCGTGTATGCCCGGGGACGAGGCTATAAGGAGGTGGCGCGGCTAGCCGAGGTCGGGATCGACCTCGTGATCAGCCGCATAGAGAGGTTAGGGCTTCGGGTCAGACCTGAGAAGACCGAAGCCCTTCTCTTCCGCGGGACCGGGCGGAAAGGACCCCCACCGGGGGCTGCCCTCCAGGTTGGATGGGTGAGGGTCAGGATGAGCCCCCATATCAAATATCTGGGGCTCATCCTTGACGGAGGGTGGACCTTCGGCCCACATTTCTCCATGTTGGGACCGAAGGTCACGAAGGCGGCAAGTGTACTGGGCAGACTCCTCCCGAACCTCGGAGGACCCAGCGCCGCCTGCAGGCAGCTATACTCCGGAGTCTGCCGTAGTATCGCGACGTACGGTGCACCCATCTGGGCGGATCACCTTACCGGGAGGAATAAGGCCCAGTGATCCGGGGGTACCGTACGGTTTCGTGGGCAGCAGCCACTGCCCTAGCCGGTGACCCGCCCCCCCGTGGGAGCTCGTGGCGGAGGTTCTTGCCGAGATGCACTCCTATGTCTCGGATAGGAGGTGTCTGGGTGAGAGCCTTACGCTGGACGGGACCCTGCGGGTTCGCCGACTAGGGCAATGCGGAGGTGGGGGGAGGACCTGGCGCAACAGCCGTATGGCAAAAACCTGACGGTTGCTCTGCGTCCGGTCCTTGAGCGGTGGATGCGCCGTAAGCGCAAACCCCTCACCTTCCGTCTGACACAGGTGCTCACCGGGCATGGTTGCTTTGGTGAGTACCTGTGCCGGACGGTCCGCAAGGAGCCGTTGACAGTGTGTCACGATTGTGGCGTGGCGGTGGACTCGGCCCAGCACACACTCGAGGTGTGCCCGAGAGCTGACATCAGTCATCGGAGGGGATTTGTCTCGTGACGACGTCTTGTGACGACGAGTTCTGGACGGCGATGGTCTCCTTCTGCGAGGCAGTAATGTCCCAGAAGGAGGCTGACGGGCGGGTGAGAGAGGAGGCCGCCGACGTGGCCTCCTCCCGCAGGCGACGAACGGGGGTGCGTAGGAGGCGCTATTTAATGCGCCTCCAGTAACGCTTAGTAGCGGCCGGGCAGTTCCCCCCTACGAGGAGTAGTCTGGCCTTCGCCGGGGCCAGCCTGTCGCTGAGGTGATCCTGTCCGTTGCCTGCATATCCGGGACCCTCAAAAAGCGGCTGAAGGCGCTCGCAGTGGTTTTAGTTAGGGTGGGCACTCCCAGGTGCGAGTCCCACATTGGGTCAGGATCTACCCGAAGGTCCTGGCTGCATCCATAAGGATTTCCCTGCAAAAAAAAAAAAAACACCATCATCTCTATAGTATAGTGAATCACATTACTCCTTGCTTACGTTTGTTACAGACACATCAATTTGATTAAACAAATAACATAAAAAGCTATAAAAATAGTTGAACACGAAGATGTTACAGCTGGTTTGAGATGAAAAACAAGTGTTGAAATGAAATATTAGGAACGATACAAACATCTAAGGGACGGAATTCTTTAAGTAATTAACTGAATAAAATAGTCGAAGCTTTTAAAAATAAACTATAAAGACCTACTGTGTTCTGGTTATAACTCATTAAATTAGTATTACCGTTAATGCGTTTGTGTGGTAAAGGATATTATAAAGTAAAAGATTTCATGGAAGATACCATACCCTGGGAATAAGGCGTTCCTCCCAGGCATTTCAGGGTAAGATATTAAAATTGTTATAGAATACATAATATTTGAAAAGATTAGTTCCACTGAGTTTGTTACGCCGGTTCTTGTCAGTGGGATTGCCTTGGAACCGGTGTTAGATTCAATTGACGCTCAAAAAGATACTGTACGTGGGTAACACTGAAAATGTTTAGAACTGGCCAGTTAGAAACATTGAAAATGAAAACTTTTTTTGAATTTCAATTTTAGAACTCTTTGGTAACCTAATGTAGTATATTGCATTCATTTGTCATTTGTTTTTGTGAATTGGCGGCAAATCTAAAACTCTTGTTACACGTGAAAATTAACATAACGCGAGAAAATTTTCGGTCAATGATTTATTATGACTTTCGTTGTGGGCTTACTCAACAACAAAGCTATGATAGGCTGCGATTAGCATTTTTTAATGAAGCCCCATCTCGTGCCACTATTTACAATTGGTTTAACGAGTTTAAGCGTGGACGTAGCAATCTCAGTGATGATCCGCGTGAGGAACGTCCTTTAACAGCGACTACTGAAGATAACATCAGTGCTGTGCGACGCATGATAGAGGAAGATAAGAGAGTGACCTATCAGCAGATACGGGCAAGCCTAGGCATTGGTATGAGTCAAGTTCAAAAAATATTACACGAACATTTAGGCGTCAGGAAGCTTTGTACCAGATGGATTCCCCATACTTTAACCGACGACCAGAAACGCCTCCGCATAGACTGGTGTCGCCAAATGTTAGATAAGTTCAACGGCGGTAACTCAAATGCTGTATTTGTCATCATTATTCATTATCATCACAGGTGATGAAAGCTAGATATATTGCTACGAACCCGAAACCAAAAGCACAATCAGCTCAGTGGGAGTTTCCTTTCGAGAATCGGCCAACTAAGGTAAAGAAAGGAAGAAGTCAAGGAAAAAAGATGATTGCCTCATTCTTTGGTCGGAAAGGTCATTTCGCGACAGTTGTGCTAGAAGATGGAAGGACAGTTACTGCAGACTGGTATGTCAATCGCTGTTTGTCTGTTGTCTTTGAAAAAATTCGACAGCAGAGCCCACGAAGCAGGATCCTCCTTCACCACGACAATGCTTCAGCGCACTCCGCAAAACGGACTGTTGAATATTTGACTATGGCAGGTATCGAGATAATGAGTCATCCGCCTTACAGTCCTGACCTGGCGCCCTGCGACTTTCAATTATTCCCAAGAACTAAAGATAAAATACGAGGTATTCGCTTTACGAGCCCTGAAGATGCGGTGAAAGCGTACGAAAATGCCATAGAAGAGACTCCTAAGGAAGAATGGGTCCACTGCTTTTCTCAGTGGTTCCATCGAATGCGACGATGTGTAGAAAGAAACGGAGATTACTTCGAAAAACAATAAAAGTATTGGCAACTTTCTACATTAGCCGTTTTTCATTTTCTAAACATTTTCAGTGTTACCTAGGTATTGATACTATTTTGAATAAAAAAAGATTGATTTGATTGGAGTAGGATTTTGGAGACTATTTTTAATTGTAATGGTAAGAGGGCGTCCTCTCCATACGACATCATACGAAACAACTTTGAAGTGTTTCGGAAAGAAGGACGGTTGGCACCGAGACTTACCATCTTATATCTCAGGATAGACAACGCATGAATGTGAAATAGTAAAAAAATCAAGATATCAAAGCCAATCTCTTTTTTATGTCATGAGGAGGCAAACGAGCAGTCGGTGACTGCCGACGCATATACATATTCGCACAACCTGAGGTTATGCAGATGCGTGGCCCTCCTTTTACCTATCACCAAATGGGCCACCGGAAACTCACAAACTGCACGAAACGCGACAGCATAGCTATCACTTGACGCCAGTGCTTTGTGAGCGAGAGTAGCCCCTGGCCAATACTCGGCCAAGTTACATCTTTTTTTTTTCCTTTAACGCCGGGAAACGCCTGGGTCTCCCCAGGCGGGTATGTGGGACTCACTGCATCCGTAAGGTAGTAAGTGGACGCAGCTCTACCCGCTAAAACCCAGCGAGTGCCACCAATGCCACCTTTGGTGAGGTGCCCCGGATTTAATGAGTAAACAGGGCACCTGGACGGCTAGTCAGCCCCAGGGGACCGACGCCACCTCCACAGAGGGACACAGAACAACCCCTCCCAACGTCGGGAAAGTGCAATGGGGTGAGGTTCCCGTCCTCACCCCTTGTCCCCTGCTCTTTTGTTCCCTCTTCTTATAAGAGGGGTACAAAGAGCCCCCTCATCTCAATTTGCTTCGCCCAAGGTGCTGGGCACACCTTAGGCTACTGAGCCCCAACGCCACGTCAAGGGCTGAATTCTCTGAGGCATCCCGCCTTAGAGCATTACCCGGCGTTAAAGAAAAAAAAAAGGCCTATTCTAAACTGTTAAATAGTCCCTTCCCTTTTATGAAAGATACGAGTTATTTTTTTTTTTTTCATCATCATTAGCAACCTTTTCCGTCCACTGCTTACACAGGCCTATTTTAATGAACGCCAAGACGGCCAACTGCATCGTATTTAACTAGGTCTGGCCACTCAGCTCATCTCATGGAGCTCATCCCACATATTTGAAGGTCGACCGAAATATTTTTAACTATTACTATTTATTGTTAATATATCTGAGCGTGCGGTGGCCGGTCCGTGTTGGATGCGAGTGGCAAGGTATGTTGTCTTGACGTTCATTGAGGGAGGCCTATGTTCAGCAATGGATGGATAGAGGTTATGATGATATGATATCTGGAATCCAAATGAACGTGTGTGTGTCAAAGGCAAGTTATTCCATCTCCAATTTCCGTCATTATCATTAGATAGTCACTAACTTTCAACAAACTAAAACCTAATTATTGTTTGCTTTCACGAATCTCAGTCAATAGAAATCCGTAAAAAATTGTTTCATTATAATACAACTCACTTATATATTAGATTGAAACAGATTCTGAGTTAATACTCAGAAATAACCGATAGATTGTATAATCTTCTCTTAGTTGAGACAAAGCTGATAGTAAGTGGTCAACGATAGCTTTATTCCAGGGGGAGGGGGGAGGAGATGGTAAGGTGGATGCAGACTCCACCCACTAAACCCCAGCGGTGTTCTCCTCGTCGCCTGTGGCGCGGGAGCTGTGGACTCCCTGAGTCCTAAGTATCCCAATCTAGCCCCGGCCCAAATCATCCATTGCATAACCAAGCGGTAGATCTGTGCCCTATCCTAAGAGCAAAGCAAAGCAGACGAGCCACATGATAGTAAGTGGTCAGCGTCACCCATGAATATAAAAAACCTGAGACAATCCGAGGGAACTCAGTTTTGCCTTGAGACGTAAGATGGTAGGACTCGGTGCTGATCACACTGCCTGCCAAATTTACAGAACAAACTTCAGAGAAACAGGTGACGGTCCTATCCCAATTCATCGAAATTGAAGAGTATGCTTATTGTTTCCCCACCATGGTTTAAATCTTGTCGTGGCGTTGGGGCACAGTAGCCTAAGGTGAACCCAGCTTGAACCTGGAGAACCCTTGGGTGAATCCAATTGAACTGGCGGAGCTGTTCTTTGTACCCTACTTATAAGAAAAGGGGACAAAAAAACAGGGGGTTAAGGGGCGAGGAGGGCAACCTCACCCCATTGCAATAGCCCGACGTTGGGAGGGGTTCTTCTGTGGACGGGACAAACCCTCTGTGTAGGTGGCGTCGGTCCCTTGGGGAACTGACTAGCCATCGAGGTGCCCTGTTGCTCAACAAATCCGGGGCATCACACAACACACACACAACAAATCTTATGACTCTTACCATCGTAAGACTTGATGCCAGTAATCACACAGCCTGCCTAATTAACAGAACAAACTTCACAAAGGGAAACAGGTGACGGTCCTATCCCAATTCATTGAAATTGTATAGTATGCTTATTGTTTACATAGATTTCAATAGAAAGGTATTTTGCTTGGGCGGATATCCGATAGAATTCCAAAACGTATTTCGAGTATGATAATAAAAATAAATTGAATTTGTGTGAGGCGGGTCGCGGGCTAAATTGACTGCTTTCATTGTATATTTTGAATAAATTGATAGCATATTAGCTATTGCCCCGGCTTTGTGTACTTTTTTGTCCCCTCTTCTTATAAGAGGGATACAAAGAGCGCCCTCGGCTCAATTAGCTTCGCCCAAGGTACTGGGCCCACCCTAGGCTACTGAGCCCCACCACCACGACAAGACCTGAATCATGGTGGGGGCTGGTCATAGGCCTCCCTCAATGAATGCCAAGACGGCCGATCCCTTGCCACTCGCATCCAACACAGACCGACCACCGCACGGAGATCGTCTTCCCATCTGGTTAATGGCCAAACAACACTTCGTCTACCTTTAGGTTATTATTATATTATCGACTTATACTGCGTTAACTTACTCAACTTAACTACTGTTACTCACAGCGTGATGTTATATATCATATAGCCTTCCTCAATAAATGGGCAATCTAACACTGAAATAATTTTTCAAATCGGACCAGTAGTTCCTGAGATTAGCGCGTTCAAACAAACAAACTCTTTAGCTTTATAATATTAGTATTATATATTAGATTATTGATAGGTATAAAAGAATTTAGACTCGAAAGAGTATACAACAATAATGGACATAAAGTTTTATGATATACTATAAATTGTAGTGTTGTTTTATTTATGGCAATTTATTCGATATCTTTACACATAAATAAATTCTAGTGTTTGTGTGTAGTGTGACCATAACTGCTTTTTCCTAAATTTATATCTATTGTAGGGATGTTACAAGTAAACAGTATTTAACAATACTCCTATTGTTCGTATCTAAATGGGCTTTTATGTTAGTTCGATAGGCAAACTGGCAGACGTACTTAATGGTAAGTGGTCAACGTCGCCCATGAACATAACGCCCAGGCAACTCAGTCATATACCCGCCTGGGGAGACCCTCCTCTGTGGGATGCCTCAGAGAATCTCCCAGCGTAAAAGAAAAAAAATAGGACCCCGACTTGTAAAACTTTACAACCATAACTCCTTAATAAGGTAAAGGTACAACCCGTACAACCATATTTTCGCTCCAAAAATGTACGAAAGAAATCTCCGAGTCTGAACAATGACAACAGATGAAAGATTACCATAATTAGCAAAACGGAATGGATATTAGTAAAAATATTGTCTGAAACATTTTCCTGTTACATAAAAAAATATGAAACGCTAACTTCACAAAAATTAAAACAAGCGCGCCAATTTCACAATAACTGTTAACTTTTTGACAGCTCTCGACATTACCGCCATCTTGTTTTCTCTGAGTCAATAAAGTTTTTCTAATATTCGAACAACAAATTCCTTGTCGCTATTAATAACAGAAGAACGCCCCAGTAGCGCATGTGTATAAATACGCGGTCACTTCTCGTTGACATTTCCAATGCCCACGAGGAATTTGTGGCGCCAAAATTTAACACCACAGATATCTTTTTTCTTTTTTTCTGAGTCGGGAATACACACTTATTGTGCCAAAGACAAAAAAATAAATATTTTTAGGTAATAATTGTTTTGTTTTATTATATTATTATCTAATACATAAAAAAAGCAAAAAGGAAATAGCAAAAAGGTTAGTCGACATCACAGGAGACCGAAGAGATGGCAGCTACCTCGGACAAACAACTAGTGAATTGCTAATTCAAAGGGGGAACGCTGCCAGTATCTTGGGAAACTTGCCTAAAGGGACTCCTTTTTAATAATATATTTTAGTTATTTATTTTTTATTTTTAGGTTCTTTGTACAATAATAAGTCTTTTTATTAGTATAATCTCATTTACTCTATATGTATTACGATATAACATATAGTTATTAAACACTTTATTATTAAAATACATCAAAATGTGGTGTATTTGCAGGTGTGTGTGTACCTAAATATATTTAATACATCAAAATGCATTGATTTTACTTCACACAGTCGCAAAGTTCGCAAAATAACATTTCCAGTAAGAAAACCAAGAAACCATAACTGTAGATGCAACATATTTTCTTGATTATATGCAATAAGAACATACATAGGGAGAAATCTTCAATACAATTATATACTTATTTATATAATTATATTATACATTTTCTATAATTTATAATGGAGAGACTTGTATAAATATTATGTACCTATATGCATATTTTTACAATTAAAATTGATCAGAAATAAAAATATTCACTTTAATACTTATTCAGCACATTGTGTATTTTTATTAAGATACTATTAAATTAATTGATTATGTCTTTACTTAATCAATTAATGGATTTCTTAAAGACTTCTCATATTCCCTAAAACAAACAGTTTACATAAACCCTCTTTTTACTATTACTGGAAACTTGTAACACAATTTATCAAGCAATTTGCCTAATTATACAATTTATGTAAAGCAAGTTTCACACACCCTTCGACGCCCAATCTAATTAGCTGAAAGTTACACCGCACTAGGCTGCTGTATTAAAAGGATTTACACCATCCAAAGTAATGTTAAATGTAGTTACTATGAGAGCCTAAAGTTTTAAAGGTTTTCAGGGCATCTTTGTAGCACGAACTTTTACATATCTTCATCTCTTGGCAAATTTACTTTCATCATTTCCTAAATATATATAAAAAACTTTATGTCATGTCAGCCATGAACTAAATTAATAAACCTTTTTTTTTTAATGCAGACAGTATGTAAGTTTTGGTTTTACACACGACGATTGATCATGCTATGTTTATGCGGATCTCTCTTATTCTATAAAAAATATTATACAAAGCGAGGCGACGTTGGCCACGGCCAGTACTGGAAACGTAAAGCTTGATGTGGCGTCGTGTGTGCTTGAGATATAGGATAGTTATAGGCACTATTGGTGGTGCTTTTCGTGGTAGGATAATACCTGAGACACTGTGTGTATTGTGTTGCTAAAGATACAAATACTTCAATCATTTTCAATTCAAAAACATAATATAATTCTAAATACATTTCAACCAATTTAACCAGCTGCTGCGGTTTTCCCGTACCGATACGACTCAGGGACCTTCAAGAAAAAAGGATACTCATATCTTTTCAGATATCTCCACCTCTCTCCATCTTTAGAGAAAAGATAGGAATGAAAAGGGGAGAGGAGAAAGGGCGGAAACGCACCTGCAATCCCTCACGAAAGCCGACAACATAGCTGTCACTTGACGCCGGTGTTATGTGAGCGAGAGGTACCCCGGTCGTGCTGTAAGTATTTTGAAAACGTTCCTCATAATTTCAAAGTTGTAATAAAATCTCTTTATACTTTAAAACATCCTATAAACTTAGGGTAGCTGCTAGTCAATATAAAACACTACTATCTCCCATTTTAAGAGAAATAATATAACATGGCGGTAAAATCCCTCGTAAGAATTTTATTATACCAATAAATTATCGATAACCGTTAACGTCTCCTATAGTCTATTTAATTTACACCTCTTAAATTTATGCGTGTTATAGTACAACTTCTGTTGGCTCCTTGAAAATGTTTTATATATTAGGGGAAAATAGAAACTCTATCAGAAGGATGGGCTATGCCGCGCGTTCGTCTGCGTGCATCCTGATTATTTTATTAGGCTTGGTGGACTCTAGTGGCATTGGCTCAGTATGACCTAGGAATAATTTAAAGTCCCCACCATGGTTCAGGCCTTGACGTGGCGGTGGGGCTTAGTAGCCTAGGGTGAGCCCAGCACCTTGGGCGAGGCTAATTGAGCCGAGGGGGCTCTTTGTAACCCTCTAATAGGAAGGGACAAAGGAGCAGGGGGCAAGGGGCGAGGATGGAAACCTCACCCCATTGTACTGTCCCGACGTTGGGAGGGGTTGTTCTGTGGTGCGGGCCAACCCCTCTGTGGAGGTAGCGACGGTCCCTTGCGGGACTGACTAGCCGTCGAGGTGCCCTGTTTGTTTATTAGATCCGAAGCACCTCACCAAAGGCGGCATTGGTGGCACTCGCCGGGTTTTAGTGGGTAGAGCTGCGTCCACTTACCGGCTTTCGGGCGCGGCGAGTCCCACATACTCGCGTGGGGAGACCCACTCCCCCGCGGGATGCCTCAGAGCATTTGCCGGCGTTTGATTCCCCCAACGTGCTGGGCACACCTTAGGCTACTGAGTCCCACTGTCACGACAAAGCTTGAACCATGGGGGGAAGATAAAACCTATGCCTGGTTGAGTAGCTCTTCCATAACATAAATTTTAAACAATAATAATAATTTCGTCATATCAAAATGTATCTAATGGATACAGAAAATGAAAACGTTAAATTATACACCGTAATTAAAATTCTTGGCTAACAGCTGGCAGTATATCAGAACGTTCGCGGAAAGACTTATAGACGTAAATCTGGATTACTACTTGAAATAAGGTTATTGAAGATACAGAGTATATCCAAAAGATTCAAGGTATAATAGGTACTAGGAAAAATGCATTTAGAAGAAATACGAATGGGGCGAGTGGACGAAAGAGCAGATGGACAAGAGAGGATGGGAACCTTGCCCCATTGTACTGTCCCGACATTGGGAGGGGCTTTTCTGTGGTGTGAGACAACCTCTCTGTGGAGGTGGCGTCGGTCCCTTGAGGGACTGACTAGCCGTTGAGGTACCCTGTTTGCTCAATAGATCTAGGGCACCTTACCGAAGGCGGCATTGGTTGCACTCGTCGTGTTTTAGTGAGTAGAGCTGCGTCCACTTACCATCTTTCGGTGCAGCGAGTCCCACCTACCCGCCTGGAGAGACCAACTCCCCTGCGGGATGCCTCAGAGCATTTTCCGGCGTAAAAGAAGAAAAAACGTATAGGTATTTCTAAAATCTTATTAGTCGCTAGACCAGTCGCTTTATCAGTCGCAAGACCAGTCCCTCGATCAGTTGTCAGACCAATCTCTCAGCCAGTTACTCGATTAGTCGCTCGACAAATTACTCAACAAGTCGCTCTACCAGTCCCTCGATGGTGTCAGACCAATCTCTCAGCCAGTTACTCGATTAGTCGCTCTATCAGTCCCTCGATCAGTTGTCAGACCAATCTCTCAGCCAGTTACTCGATTAGTCGCTCGACAAATTACTCAACTAGTCGCTCTACCAGTCCCTCGATCTGTTGTCAGACCAAACTCTTAGCCATTTACTCGATTAGTCGCTCGACTAGTCGCTGGATCAGTCGCTAAACCAGTCGCTAGATTAGTCACTCGACCCATCAATCAGATGCTAGAGCAGACACTCGATCAGTTGCTAAAAAATCGTAGATAATCTCGAATTAGGCAATATCCCGTTTTAAATACGAATAATTACAATTATAGTTATCAGTATAATATATTATATCATATCAATGTACTCGTTATATAGAAATTTATTTATAGCCAGCCCACACACCACAAGATTATCACTGAGGATTGTTTAAATATAGCCACAACAAAAATAAGTTTCGGTGAGTCAGTGTACGGAAAATTATATAAAACACATTATTTTCGTTCAAAGGTATTTTTTAAGGTCGAAGGGTCTTAAAATTGGACTGAGGCCGCAAATATGTTCCATCGTTATCGGCCCGTGTCTGAAGAAAATTCTAACTAGCTGTTGTCCGAAACTTAGTTTTGAAACTATCTCTACTAACAAAATGAGAGAATATTCAAACAAATGAATTCAAAATTATTGCAGATTTTTGTTACTAAACAATGCATTTTACCTTTTTATATCATGCTTCTTTACGTTATGATCCAGACATCTTCAATTAAAAGTTTCTTTCGTCTACAAACAATGGTTATATTATAATTTAATGTTTAAAAATCTCTTAGAATTGTGCGACTACAGGCAATGGTTTCTTAATATAATTTAATGCTTAAATATCTCTTTTAAGAATTAACTTACTTGAGACAAATGGGTTTTTAAATTAATGTACGTAATTTAAAAAAACCCATAACGTTTTTAGGGATTCAGGGATGTCTCTATGGGTTACTCGGCTCATTTCTTACGTGAAACAGTTTTACTGACTTTCGGAAAGAGGGACGGAATAGACAGGCAGCAATTATTCGGCGAAGGCCACGGGGCAGACCCCTCTCGTAGAACTGCCCGGCCGCAACTTATCAGTACCCGCGGTGTCGTGCCTGACTGGGCCATGTTCCCATCCTGAACCGGCACAATACTGGCCTCGCATTAAGTAGCGCCTGCTATGCATCCCCGTTAGTCACCCGCGGATGGAGGCCTAGACGGCGGCCTCCTCTCTCACCCGCACGTTGACCTTCTATGACATTATTAATGCATCGCAAAAGCAGACCACCACCGTCCAGGCGTCTTCGTCACAGAGCATCGCGGTGATGACGCTCGCCAGAGACAAGTCCCCTCCGATGAACGATGTCATATCGTGAAGCAGCACTGTACTATGATTTACATTCACTTTTTTATTTATAGAAGAGGGTGCAAACAATCGTTTCACCTGGTTGTAAGTGATAGGTGACATAGACACCCGCTACATCATTAGCAGATGCGTTGCCTGCCTTTAAAATATGTTACAATGCAATGTACAAATAAAATGTTTTTATCCCGCGACGTTTTCATACGTGTAGAAAACGCCACAAAATTGTAAAAAACCATTTCTTAAAATTGAGCTATAATAATATCAACCCCTTTATGTTCCACTGCTGGGCAAGGGTCTCGTCGTCGAAATCAGGCGAGGAGGGTGTTGGGCCATAGTTCACTGATGCGCTGGCCCAATGCGGGTTGGTGAACCTTCAAATACTTCTCATCAGGCATGCAGGTTTCCTCCATTGAACTATATTACTATACCGGTGGGAGGGAAGCGCTGTGCCGCGCTCCCGGCTGCATGGGTACCACCATCTTGCTTATTTCTCCCGTGAATCAGCTTTACTGTGTGTTTCGGAGAGAAGGGCAAGACAGGCAGTGTAATTACTGGCACCGAGACTTAACATCTTATGTCTCAGGACAGGCAACACATAAATGAGTTGCCTGGGCTTTTACCAGGTAAACTAGTTTATGTTCATGGGCGACGTCGACCACTTACCATCAGGTGGTACGTTTGCCAGTTTGCCTATCCAACTAACAAAAAAAACGTAGTAATTGCAACTCACTGGTTTCCTCACGATGTTTTTCCTTTTAAATTTTAGTACTAAGTTTTTTTTTTCCAAGTACGCGTAAGACAAGTTCTTTCCGCGGTTTGACGTGTTGTGATTGTTAGTAATATCTAATGTGCAAGAACCAGCAGCACATAACCAAACTTCACTTTACCAATTCAACGTAGTGAGTGAGAATTTCTCGTTGGTTTTTTTTATAGCACGGGAAGGCAAACAAGCAGTCGAAGGCTTTAGGCGAATATAGACGCCCATACACATCCGCATACCCAAAGGTTATGCAGATGCATTGCGCACCTTTTCCCTATCCCCCCAATGGGTCACCGGAAACTCACAACACGAAACGCGACAACATAGCTGTCACTTGACGCCAGTGTTATATAAGCGAAAAGTACCACCCCGTCGTGCCGGCCCAACACGGCTGCAAAGCAGCATGGCACTACCTATTACAAACGTAGCTCTTACGTAGGTATTTTGCCATTGCAAATACTCATCATAATTTGTTTTTGTACATTTTTTGTAGTTTTAATTTCGTTAAACAGTCATTTGTCCTAGAACCACATATATTTTTCTATCCAAGGCCCACGTCTGTCAGACGTCAATCTTCACGGGAGTTTTTGTCGTATTTAATCTCGTGTTACAGTTACATAAATACAAATTACTAAATTTTAACCGCAGCTTCGCTGAAATGCGTACCCAATCCAGACATTACATCGTGAGAGTAAGGAACGTACTCACACTCACAATCATGGTTTGAGCCTCGTGGCCCCGTCAATAGACAGAAAAAGCTTTAGCAGACCTCAGTGCACTGTCTTAGATCCTTTAAAAATACTTTTGTACTTTTGGCTTTGTTAATTTCGTAGATAATTTGATAATGATATTTTTTTTTTTATTGAATTAATCCATGATGATTGAATGGTTGGATGAATTTGGATATTTATTTTTATTTCAATCTGATTTTGTTCACAATATCACTAAAGAAAAGTAGCCATAGTTACACCGTGTAACTTTACCTATCTAACAGTGATTCTACCTATCTGTATTGTAATTTGTATCGTATCTTATCGTATCGTATCGTTCCGGCTGTTTCAGAACAGACAGACAAAAACAAATATCATATGCATCTTATGAATGTATGCGTGCATGCTTGACCATGCGTGTCTCTGTTATTTTTTTAAAGATATTATGGTTTTAGTATGTAGTATATAGTTGGTATTTGGTAGTACAAATACTAATAAATAAATAATCAATTGCGACTGTAATTCGTGCTCAGAGGATTCCGTAAAAAAAAACTTTTTTTTTTTGCGACAAAATAAGATTTCAGATTTTTTCCCTATCTGATGCACTGAGACTTTACAAAACGTGATTCGATGTCAATGGGAACAGCCCTATAGGATTTGGGTCAACAGAGAGACAGATAGACAGACAGATTAGCACAGAGTGATCCTTTTGTTCTTTTCAGCCGAGAAATGCTCTTAGGCATCCTACAGGGGAGGGGGTATGTGGGACTCGCTGCGCCCGAAAGATGGTAAGTGGACGCAGCTCCACCCGGCGAGTGTCACCAATGCCGACTTTGGTGAAGTACCCCGAATCTGTTGAGCAACCAACGTCGGGACAGTGCAGTGGGGTGAGGTTCCCATCCTCGCCCCTTGTCCCTCCCTACTATTTCATCCCCTCTTGTTATAAGAGGGGTACAAAGGGCAGCCCCCTCGGTTCACCTTAGGCTACTGAGCCCCACCTGCATGACTAGGCTTGAACCATGGTGAGAACAGAATGATCCTATTAGAATTAAGTTTTGTCATTTTTAGAAACGGAACCCTAAAAACAATAAACATTTTGTAACTTCTTTATTTTGCTCTACATGTTGTTTAAACGGCTTCTGATAACAAAATATATTTTTACTATTTCGAACGGTGGTATAACGATTATTTTAAGCAAATTCAAACCTTAAGTACTAACAGATACAGTTAGATATTTCTGTGGTTAAACAAAGACTTTTTATTGTTTAGTTTCGGTTTTATGTATTTGGAGTCAAATTTTATTAAGTAAAAAACCATATTATCAATATGTTTCTCTTCTTTTGGTGTTTCTCGTTTCATCGAATTTACAAATCACATCGGTGCACAAAGTTTTTTTTTATAGAAGAAGGGGCAAACGGACAGTCGGTTCACCTGATGGTAAGTGATAGCGACATCCACTGATACCCGCTACAATAGAGGGTTTCTTGAAGGTCCCTAAGTCGTAACGGTTCGGAAACACCGTAGATGGCAGCTGATATATTCGTCGTGCGAGGCAGGAAATGCCGTAGAAATCGAGTTGTTGTGGATTTACGAACATCGAGATGGTGAGAGTGAAATTAGGAGCTTTTACGCCATGTCCGGTAGTGGAATTCTGCTGCAGGTATTAGTCCGAACAATTCAGAACACTCCCCGTGGTAGATGCGGTAGAAGATGCAGAGCGATCAGTCATCTCTACGCAGCGCCAAAGAATCAAGAATAAATTACTGTAAACGATGTATCTTAAAAAAATCGGTTATCTATAAGTCGGTTTACTGACGATAGTTGAACGTGACAACGTCATACGAAAATTGAACGCCTCAGAGCGAGGTAACGCCGCATACGTCATCTTTTTTTCGTTCGTGCAGCCGGCTCCATCGAATTATAAGACACACAACATTCATATTATATAGAGTTAGCTATCGTCACAGCACCCGCACTAAATTTGAAAAAATCATATTTAGTACTTATTTACTCCCCTTGCTCAACGATCCGAAGTGGAACCTGGCCCTTAATACGAGATGTGTCTGTGTACTGTTTTGTGCGATTTCCTCCTAGTTTAAAGCGCCCAGGGCACGTAGGTCTTTCGTTACTTCGTCCTTCCAGCGGTATTTGGGTCGGCCAAGCGGTCGGCGGCCGCAGGGCTGTCCCTCATATACCCTTCTCACCGCCCTGTCAGCTGGCATTCTCTACAGATGTCCAAGCCACCGGAGTCTAGCGGATTTAAATTCTCCTATAATGTTGGGCTCGGACTCCACATCTTCAAGCTCTTGGTTCTTGCGTATTCTCCAGCTGCCGTCTTCCCTCTTCACTGGCCGCTGAAACTTTCGAAATATTCTTCGCTCGGTAACAAGAAGCTTGTTTTCTTCTCTCAGTGTCAGTGTCCACGACTCGCAGCCATACCTACATAATAATTGGTCTGATAATAGTCTCGTAGACACGTATTTTAGTTTTCCGAC
This sequence comes from Helleia helle, assembly GCA_963853865.1. NCBI lineage: Eukaryota > Metazoa > Arthropoda > Insecta > Lepidoptera > Lycaenidae > Helleia > Helleia helle. Next base: position 7,356,242 of record OY971436.1, read on the forward strand.
GCATAATTTTGGAAACTAAGAAAGCCATATTTAAGCAATTGGAGGATAATATGTTCTTTGGGGCTCAGTAGCCTAGGGTGAGCCGCTGCACCTTGGGTGAATAGAATTGAGCCGAGGGGGCTCTTTGTACCCCTATTATAAGAAGAGAAGACAAAAGAGGGGGCAAGGTGCGAGGACGGGAACCTCATCCCATTGTACTGTCCCTACGTTGGGAGGGGTTGATCTGTGGTGCGGGACAACCCTTCGGTGGAGGTAGCGTCGGTCCCTTGGGGGACTGACTAGCCGTCGAAGTGCCTTGTTTGTTTATTAGATCCGGGGCACCTCACCAAAGGCGGCATTGGTGTCACTCGCCGGGTTTTAGTGGGCAGAGCTGCGTCCACTTACCAGCTTTCGGGTGCTGCGAGTCCCACATGTGGGGAGAACCACTCTCCCCACATGCGAGATGCCTCAGAGCATTTCCGGAGTTAAAGAAAAAAAAGGATATGTTCTTTGAGAAACAAAATTAATGGATAGTGTGTGGTCCACCATTTCGGGGCCTGCGACCCACATGAAAAAAACTATTCTTACGAATACAATACGAAGAAATAACCGATCTCTTTTTCTATCACAAATTCATAATTTAACAAAAATCTATACTTAATATAAGCTGGATTAAAATAAATAAATTCCAGCTTCAAGCCGTTGGCCGTCACGGCATCCGAACTTATTTCACTTACATCAAGAATATCCCCCTTATTCAATCATTGAACTATGAAAAATCGGATCGGAGAGAGATTGGAGAGAAGTTCCGGAGATTAGCGCTTACAAACAAACTCTTCAGATTTGAGGTTTGAGATAAATTTATTTCTCATAAGAACAAATTAAGTTATTCAATTACATGATAAAACTTATAGATACGTCTTACAATATTATTTTAAACATGGCGAGCTAATCACTAATTTAAATACGTTTACACATAAATATAATGTAATTTTATTTCAGTTACGTACACTCGATTTAATCTATACTGATTTCATAAATCAGTATAGATTAAATCGACGAGAGTTATATTAGAGAGAGAGAAGTACCATGATGTATTTTGTTGATGATTTTAATTAAACTGTCTAAAATTCATTTTCAAAATTAATATCAAAGTGAAAATTAATACTCGGAAACGGATTTAATATATTTCAATGAAAATTTATGTAAGCAGTCATAATATTATCTGTAAAATCTGTCTATTTCTGTATCGGCATTAAATTGTATGTAAAATTCCTATGAGATATTCAATTAATTAGTTAGCAATAAATCCGCCAACCACGTAGTCTTTACGCATGCATATAGCACCTCCCTTTCCCACACTGCATATGCGTGCACTAGTGCTAAAAACAACAACCACACAATTGATGCGCATTTCGCCTCGACACAAAGGATATCTTAAATTCTCCTAAGTAAGCCTGATTCTTATAATAGCTATCGTAAAATTACTTTTGAATTTTGATTTTATAATATTTAGACACTACCTATCTCGTTTTAAACAGGAATATCTATAATTTAAAACTAATAATTTTTAGTGTTTTTTCATAAAGCTTCAAAGCTAGGCTTAAAGATGCTATGAAAGTGTTCACTTCTAATATATATCTAGATAACAATCTAAATGATATTTTGATATAAGTTTTATTATTGTAAGATAAAAAATGTGTTAAATTAACACATTTACAAGTAAGTTTTCGTTTGACGAGACAACGTCTAATTCGATGGAGCCGGCTGCAAGAACGAAAAAACATGACGTATGCGGCGTTACCTCGCTCTGAGGCGTTCCATTTTCTTATGACGTTGTCACGTTCAACTATCGTCAGTAAACCGACTTTACAGACAACCGATTTTTTTATGTAAATTTTGAGTGTCTTTATTTTGGGTTGCATATAGCTCTATATTTTATTTCTGTTTGCAAGTTGTCTGCACTTGGCGGGATTCGAACCCGCGACCGCTGCGTAAAGTGTCCACTATTCTGACCACTCGACCAGCCGACCGTCAAATTCCCATCATGATGAGATGTATTTTTGCCCCACAAATTCATTAACCCAGGACATAAATCTTGGTCCTACTTCGGTCCATCCAATTACCGCTACAGAATATTTATGGATTGTCCTGGCACCAATAAAATGGCCACTGTGTCTAGGTTTGGAAATCTATCGTTCTACCCGACTATGATAAAAGGGGTTCGATTCATAATCATTATCAACACTTTTCTGGTTCACCGGTGGTTTCTCTTGCTTGTTTCTCCCGTGCAACTGCTTTGCTGTGTTTGTAGAGAAGGGCAGGACAGGCAGTGTAATTACTGGCACCGAGACTTAACATCTTATGTCTCAGGATAGACAACACATAGATGAGTTGATGGGCTCGTTCCAGGTAAACTAGTTTATGTTCATGGGCGACGTCGACCACTTACTATCAGGTGGCTCGTCTGCCAGTTGGCCTATCCAAATATCACAAAAAAATATTTTTTATGGATGAAACCGCAGAATAGTAGTATTGTATAAGGCTCTCCTGAAAACCCACGCCCACGTTAACAAAGCTGGGAGCCAAGCTAGTGTAGCTCACCTAAACACCTCATTTCCCCCGGACGTTCGAGCAAGTAAAAGCAATTTAAGCTTAACTCCGGGCGGCCGTCGATTAGAAAAAAAACAGACAAATGGGAGTCTGATTTGCGCGCTGAAGGTTCCGTAAAAATATTATTTTGTAAAATAATAACCAATTGACGGGAATCAGGTTTTGCCTTCACTTTTCACATGCTAGCTGACTGCTGGATTCTTCTTTTTTCTATTCCGCCGGGAAATGCCCTTAGGCATCCCGCGGAGGAGGGGGGGGGGACTCCCTAAGCGGGTATGTGGGACTTGCCGCGCCGAATGCCCCGCGAGTGCCACCAATGCCGCCTTTGGTGAGGTGCCCCGGTTCTGTTGAGGAAACAGGGCGCCTCGGCGGCTAGTCAGTCCCTCAAGTGACCGAGTTGTCCCGCACCACAGAATAACCCCTCCCGACGTCGGGACAGTGCAATGGGGTTAGGTTCCCATCCTCACCACTTAGCCCTTCCTACTCCTCTGTCCCCTCCTGTTACAAGAGGGGTATAAAGAGTAGCCCCTTCGGTTCACTTGGCTTCGCCCAAGGTGCTGGGTTCACCTTTAAGGCTACTGAGCCCCATCGCCACGACAAGGCTTGAACCATGGTGGGGTGACTGCTGGATACTTGCCCTATTTTCATGATTTTTTTTTGTCAGTGAGAAATACCCTATAGGTTTTGTTTTGATGAAAGGGTCACTCTGTTTTGAGAACTTTTCATTTCGAGAAACGGAACCTTCAAAATTTAGCAAATACGAATTCGCGCGCTGTGGATTCCGTAAAAAGTAAGTTTTCGTAATATAACACGAAAGCGGGTTTCAGAATTTTTTTAATGTCACAAATTTGGAGGCAAACGCGCAGTGTAGTGTTATGGTGACTACCGACGCCCATAGATACCCGCACAACCAGAGGTTATCCTGATGCGTTGCCCTCCTAATGTTCAATTTATGTTTTCATGAAATCAAGTGTGAAAAACTGAATAACATAAAATTTGATAAACGATTTTATTTATTTTTCGGTGCGGAACCCTAAAATAACTTGAACACCTTTTCCATTTCCTCTGAATTTTAAGAACGTTCATAGATAACCTATATTTTTATTTAAGCTCTTTTATCACTGCTTTTTATGCCATATATAGACCATTATGTACCTACTTCATTTCAGAGTCTTCTCTAGGGATCTTCTAACATGCGAAGAGGTCCTTATGCCAATCACTATGCATGCGTGTAAGCGACTTTTACGCTCAAAAATTTTAAGCGTAGCAAACAAAAAAAATAAAAAATTTAAAGGATTTTATCGTGGTTCATAAAAAAATCATTGACTACGTAGAATTAACCGTGGTTGCTGTAAAACATCCGAAACATCGGGAATGTAAAAATCTTAATAAACCGTGAAAAATCCGTAAGAAATTGTTTCATTATAATAATAATTATTATTATTAGATCGCCTCGCAACGGCCGATCCGTTGCGAGGCACTGTCTTGACGTTCATTGAAGGAGGCCTATGTTTAGCAGTGGGTAGAGGCTGATGATGATGAAAAATTAGAAAACAAAATGTATGACTATTTAATATATTATAAAGTATAAGTTAGTAAATAAGCTTAGAAAAGAATTAATTTTCTTTTCTAAGCTTTTTCTGCCTGAAAATTTGTGTTTTTTTTTAATATTTATATCGGATTCCATGACATGAAACTAGCGAAAGTCATATAAATAGATAACAGAAATTAATTAATTTACAAGTAAAGGTTACTTTTCATTAACTAAGTATTGTGTAACATTCATTAGTGAAATGAAATAGATCAAGATGTTAGTATATACAAGGTTGATAAAAGCGAGAGGCATTAAATTAAACCACATATATACTACACATGCTTAGAGTTAATCCGAAACTATTACAAATAGTTTGAGAGCAATAAAAAAAAAGTTTTTCAAAGAACTTAAATACGTGAATAGTCAAAGTAAAACGTCAACATCCTATGTAAAATGTCCTTGGAATCTAAAAGGCAAAACTAAAATGTCGCACAGCACGTTGCGTCGGTGCGGCACAGGTTGCGTCTCACCGGGTCGAACAAAGCAGAGCGGCCTTAAAACTTTAAAAATATCCTGTGACTAAACTATTGATCCTATTGGTCTAAGTTTTGGTGTGTAGCCTGAAAATGGTACATAGAATACGTGGTTTAATTTAATGCCTCTCGCTTTTATCAACCTTGTATAATATATAGTTACTATTGTAACCTTCAACACAAAAAGACGAAGTTTGGCCGCTAAGTGTGTATCTTTGACACCGTAGCTCTAAAACCGACCCCACCATGGTTTAAATAATTTAATAATAGAAATTAGAAAATAGATGATTTATTATTATTATTAAGCCTTGTCATGGCGGTGAGGCTCAGTAGCCTAGGGTTGAGCCCTAGACCCAGCCAACCTTGAGCGAAGCAAATTGAGCCGAGGCGGCTCTTTGTACCCCTTTTTTTTTCTTTAACGCCGGGAAATGCTCTGAGGCATCCCACGGGGGAGCGGGTCTCCCCACGCGGGTATGTGTTTGTGGTGCGGGACAACCCCTCTGTGGAGGTTGCTTCGATCCCTTGAGGGACTGACTAGCCGTCGAGGTGCCCTGTTTGCTCAACAGATACGGGACACCTCACTAAAGGTGGCATTGATGGTACTCGCTAGGTTACAGGGTAGAGCTGCGTCCACCTTACCTTTCCCTTTCGAGCGCAGCGGGTCCCACATACTCGCCTGGGGATACCCACTTCCCGGCGGGATACCTCAGAGCATTTGCCAGCGTAAAAGGAGATTATAGTTTAAAAAAACTAAAAAATACGCTTTAATTATTAGCAAACCGAACTAAAAATTTGAAAATAATTTTTAATAGAAGAATGAAATGGGTTAACAAAATATATTATTCTAAAAAAGCATAAATTATTGGATTGTCATCGGTCCTCGATAAATCTACAAAGTTTGAACGAAATCTGGCCGTTAGAAGTGGGTCAAAATCATGTTCTAAGATTCCGTTACATACTAACATACATACGTCTGAAGCTAATAAAAGCATATTAAAAAAAAAGCTCTCAATCCGAGCTGATTTGGATGCGCTTTTTTTTAAATTATAATGGTGGTTCTTGTACATGTTTTATCACAATCGGTTTAGCCGTTTTAAAGTTATAAGCTCTTTTATTTTTGCGTTGGTGATCTTTCAATTATAGGATTTTATATGTATAGTGGGACTGTATATTATACAATAATTTGGTGAGGATCGTAACGATAAACGGCCGGGCAGTCACCCCTTACGAGGTGTAGTCTTCGCCGGGCCAGCCTGTCGCTAAGGTGATCCTATTGCCATTTTATATAGAATAAGAGGGTAAACGAGCAGCCTTTGGCGATTCGTTGATGGTCGATAGTCGGATGCATCCGCACAACCAAAGATTATGCAGGTGCGTTGCCACCTTTTCCCTATCCCTCCTCTCCCCCCAAAGGGTCACCGGAAACTCACAAATCGCACGTGAGCGGGAGGTACCACCCGGCCGGCCTAATTCGGATGCAAAGCAGCATGGCACTACCTCTTACAAGCGGCTGAGGGCACATGCAGTGGTTTAGTGGTGGAGGGCACAACAGATAGTTCTTCCCGATACAAAGCTGTTTCACATGAGAAATAAGCAGGATGGTGGTGCCCAAGCAGCCGGGAGCGCAGCACAGCACCTCCCTCCCACCAGTAAAACAGAAAAGTGATAATTATGATGACTCGAACCCCTTTATTGCCATAGTCGGGTAAGAACATATTAAAATAACCTTTTCAAGTCACACGGTATTGTGATTGCTAGGTTATGTATGTAGGTTAACTTATTAAAATGCAAACGTATTTAGCATTTAAAAGGTTCTGTAATAGAATCGTGAAGATGCTTTGTACTCCATATTATGTGTCGGTATGTCTAGTCGCTGTCGTTCTATGGTAGAGGTGAAAGAACCCCTTGAAGGGATGTTAGCGGGCTGCACGATGATGTTAACAATCAATCATCACATCAGGTGGTAACCACTTACCATCAGGTGGTACGTTTGCCAGTTTGCCTATCCAACTAACATAAAAAAAAAAAATCTATACTAATATTATGAAGCTAAAGAGTTTGATTGTTTAAACGCGCTAATCTCGAACTACTGGTCCAATTTGAACAATTCTTTCAGTGTTAGATATGCCATTTATCGAGGAAGGCTATATGCTAACATCGCGCTGTGACTAACAGTTATTTAGTTGAGTAAGTAAACGCGGGCAAAGCTGCGGGCAAGTAACAGCTAGTAATTACATATAAAGATTTGCACTCACCGTTATAATAGTTACTTTCTACTATAATTGTTTATTCTCATTATTTACATAGATATCCATAGCATACATTTACAATATCTAAAGAAGGTATATCTTATAATATATAAAATTCTCGTGTCACGGTGTACGTAATTGAACTCCTCCGAAACGGCTTGACCGATTCTCATGAAATTTTGTGTGCATACTGCATAGGTAGGTCTGAGAATCGGACAACATCTATTTTTCATCCCCCTAATATTTTTTTTGGACAAAAGGTAACGCGGGCGAAGCTGCGGGCAACAGCTAGTATAATATAAAGAAGAGCATACATATAGAATGATATTAAACCACTTTGGAAATATATCTTACTAATATTAGAAACGCAAAAGCTTTTAAGAATGTATGTATGTATGGATGTATGTTTGTTACTCTTTCACGCGAAAACTACCTAATGGATTTTAATGAAACATTACAATGCCATCGCTTATACACCAGAATAACATATAGGCTAAAATTTATCCCTGTACTCCCACGGGAATGGGAAGAACGCGGGTTAATCCGCAGGGTGTTGCCAGTTAATTAAATATTATTTACCTTATAGGTACTTACGTCTTAGCATGTTTCTAAGTATTTTTTCAATCCCAGCGTCTTTCAAAAGTTTGATAAATGCATGATAAATGCGTCAATCTACATGACACTAGAAGAATATGACTGTATTTATCGTATTTTTGACTATACACCACAGTTTTTTTTTTATCTATCTCGCTGAAAAATTGTAAAAGTAGAACAAAAGAAAGCCGTAGGTATACAAAATACATAAAGAATTAACGCTTTTTTGTTGCTTTCTCATAATTACGTTTCAATCAATTTGACAACCTCTGTGGCTCAATGGTCAGCGCGTTGGCGCTCAAGCCGGGAGGTAGCGGGTTCGAATCCCGACAGGGAACAAAAAGTTTTCTGTGTTCCTGGGGTCATGGATGTGTATTAAATATGTGTATTATGTAATAAAAATCGTAAATATATGTATAGTATTAAATTGTTAAATATATTTCCGTTGTCTGGTACCCGTAACACAAGTTCTTTGAGAACTTACCACGGAACCAGATTTACGTGGTGTAAAAGCGCCCATAAATATTATATATATAAAAAATCAGATTTTGTCAAGATACGTTGCCGACGTTTTGGTTACATTTTTTTTTTCGAATTTACTTATGCTTATGGCCAAATGGCCTTAAATCTTCATCGGAAACGTTGGTTACATTACAACATACCATGTATTTGATAAAATCCGATAAAACAAATTATTTTCTATAATTAAATCGGTCTGTTTTGTATTAACACGTTACTTTAATGCTCTATTTTAATAACACAAACAGATCATAAAATTGTATACACCACTTACCTTCTAACGCCATGAACATGGTAGCACCAGCAACACTGTACAGCACCAAACACAAAGTCAAGAATAAATGTGTAAACCACTTCTTCGACAGCAACCTCAACTTGTTATAAAACCAGAAGGCAGACTTTTCACCCGCACTTAAACCACTCTTCGCTGTGTTCATGGTAAAGTCTTTGAAACCCTCGAATTGTTTGAAAACAAAATCCGACGCCTTATTGTGGTACATATACAAAAAGGGGTTGAATTGGGGGTCAGATATGTGCGAGACCGCGGTTTGGGGCCCCTTAGGGTAATATTTAGGGGCGCCCCAATGGATGGTGGATGCGGTGCCAGGTCCTTTGGTCGGCACCGGGCTGGGGATTTGGAGTGTGATTTTTGGTTTTTCACTCCTCTTCGGCGGCGGGGGCGGCGCATAGCTTGGGGGTTCGAGGGTATCCATATTGTTTTTTTTTTACAAACACAACATAACTTTTTTTTACCGCGTACGCGAATTTATTTTTACGCGTAGACGTCCGCGGATGGACGGTGAGACTGAAAACTGATTTTAAAAATAAACGTAGTTCCACTGTTGTCATTAGTTATCTTACACCATGATTAAAACCCAATTCTACAAAGGACCGGCGCCAAATAACCACTCCATCTAATCATCATCTCTGGAAGTATGCCAGAAAACTCCAATACAGTTAACCATCTCGTGATTTTGATCTCTCATATATTAAATATGCTTTTGTAGCTAGTTAGTTTTAAATATAATACATAGTTACTACTGCGGTTTCACTCGTCCCAAAAAAAAGAACTTTTTTTTTTCAAACAAATAGTCTTTCTAAGGGCAAATTCTACTAGCAGTTACGGAGATTGATGTGTTTAAATCAACAATCAAACATCTCTCGTCTTCTCTTCAGATTTATTTTATTAGTATAGATATTTTAATATGTTTTCATAATCATCTTTAGAAACAGCGATCTCAGAATAGCTTAGGTACTTCTGAAAACAATGTATTAAATGGCGTTTTAGCGAAAGTTCAAAATAATAATATATATATGTAATGTTAAATCCGCCAGAGAACTAAAGTTACCGATATCACGCGAAGAATAAACTCGTTGCAGTGGCAGGGGGCTGGTCACATACTCGGGAGAACGGATGGCCGATGAGCCAATAAGGTTCAAGAGTGGAGGCCACCTTCGGGTAGACGAAGTAACTATTGGCCAGCCATTAACCAGGTGGGAAGACGATCACCGTACAGTGGCCGGTCCATGATGGATGCGAGTGGCGAGGGATCGGTCGTCTCGGCGTTCTTTGAGGGAGGCCTATGTTCAGCAGTTGACGGATATAGGCTGATGATGATGATGATGAATATAATGTTATTTATTTTTCAAAAATATTGTGCCAGATTATATCCACCCGAAATATCTTCAGAAACTGTAATTCCTCTCTACTCAGATGACGAACTCCATACGGGATTTTTTGTTCATAGTTTTCAACTGCAGGCATCTAGGTATTCAATAATTTAATAAAAAAATATTTCTTTTAGATAAAAGTAAAGACCATACAATTTTATATTTTTCTAAAAATGGCGCATTATATCATATTTTCATTATTTTATTTTATCCAGAAAATATTATCCATGCTTTCCAATCGATCAATCTATTTCACCCGCACCATCCACACCACCACAATTGGAACCAGCTGCCACTCAACGTGAGTGGTAGCTGATTCCAATTTCCAAGCCAATACGACTTAGGGACCTCCAAGAAAAGAGATCATATTTGAAATGCAACGCATCTGGTATCCCTCTGGGGCTCTGTATTGATGTGGCTGATCATTTACCACCAGAACTGGCTGTCCGTTTGTCCTCTCTATAAAAACTCTTAAGACTTATTAGGTTTCTCCGAAGAAACAGTCAATAGTCGTTACTTATGTATATTGCAATTCTATTTAATCAATTATAATAAGTAACGATGTTTACATTAAGTTAACATTAAGACTTCGTTCTGGACATTACCCATCAGCAAATTTGCATTCTTAATGCGGAAAGCAGACTCCCCTAATTGTGACATATGCGGGAAAATTGAAGATGTGCAACATATGTCGATGGATTGTGTTCGTAACAAACGTGAAAGAGAAGTTATTATAAAACAATTTAATTTAAATAGGTCAGACGTTGGTCTAATTATTTATATTATAATGAAACAATTTTTACGGATTTTATCGCGGTTTATTAAGTCTGCAATCTGTGAACATAGTCTAGACAAAGCTCGCCATTATATTAGATTTGATAGACCACAGATACTCGCAAAAGAACACCGATTCCAACCAAGGATATTCCGCGAGGCTATTGAAATTAAAAAACATCCAAATTTCAATAGAGAAGATGGCTGGCTCTTACCACCTGCTTGGGATCCCATTATTAAAATAATTAAATCAAAAACCAACCATAATATGCCACAGATTAAAGATGCAGTTAGCACTTTCTGCGTAGAGAGGACTTATTAAAATAATGATGTATCATAGGGTAGTTTCGAATAACTTTGTAACATTAGGACGTATGACACCTCAGTCCTCCCGTGACCATGGTTGCTGTAAAGTATCCGAAACGTCGGGCTTGTAAAAATCTTAATAAACCGCGATAAAATCCGTAAAAATTGTTTCATTATAAATTCTGTTCTTTTATATAAGTTTCAATAGTATTTTATGTATTGTATAATTAGTAGAAACAATGGAGTTGACGTGCCTTGTTGGACAAACCTCCTATTTAAATAAAGATAATAAAAAAAAAGTAACGATGTTAATATTCGTAAAGTGTTCGATAACAACCAAATAGAAAACCCCACATCATCATTATCAGCCTCTGTCCGTCCCACTGCTGGGCACGGGTCTCCTCGAATTCAGGCGAGGAGTGTGTTGGACCATAGTTCACCGATGCGCTGACCCATTGCGGGTTGGTAAACTTCACACACCTTCAAGGAGTTTTAATCTCATCAGGCATGCTGGTTTCCTCACGATGTTTCCTTCACCGGTGAGCAAGCGATGGTCTCATATTCAGGTGCACGTAGAAGTTTCGAAAAACCCATTTCAAGCCATCACAGGGGTCAGGATCGAACCCGGAACTCTCAATCTAGATTCCGAGCCCATATCCACTAGACCACCGCCGCTCACAAAAAATATATAAATCTACTAGCTGTTGCCTGCAGCTTCGCCCGTGTTAACTTAGATTTACAGCCGCATACGGATTGATGATGATTATTTTTATAGCCTAAGTTACTCCTTATGACATCAGCTATCTCTTAGTGAAAGTTCCGTCAAAATCGGCCCAGCCGTTTCAGAGATTAGCCGGAACAAACAGACAGACATACAGACAGACAGTCAGACGAAAATAATAAAAAATACTATTTTGGTATATGTACCGTGCATACATCCATATAAATTCAATAAAAAGCGGTTATTTTAACATTACAAACAGACACTCCCATTTTATTTATCTGTATAGAGATGTTATTTTGGTATATGTACCGTGTATACATCCATATAAATTCAATAAAAAGCGGTTATTTTAACATTACAAACAGACACTCCAATTTTATTTATCTGTATAGAGATGTTATTTTGGTATATGTACCGTGTATACATCCATATAAATTCAATAAAAAGCGGTTATTTTAACATTACAAACAGACACTCTAATTTTATTTATCTGTATAGATATGTTATTTTGGTATATGTACCGTGTATACATCCATATAAATACAATAAAAAGCGGTTATTTTAACATTACAAACAGACACTCCCATTTTATTTATCTGTATAGAGATGTTATTTTGGTATATGTACCGTGTATACATCCATATAAATTCAATAAAAAGCGGTTATTTTAACATTACAAACAGACACTCCCATTTTATTTATCTGTATAGAGATGTTATTTTGGTATATGTACCGTGTATACATCCATATAAATTCAATAAAAAGCGGTTATTTTAACATTACAAACAGACACTCCCATTTTATTTATCTGTATAGAGATGTTATTTTGGTATATGTACCGTGTATACATCCATATGAATTCAATAAAAAGCGGTTATTTTAACATTACAAACAGACACTCCCATTTTATTTATCTGTATAGAGATGTTATTTTGGTATATGTACCGTGTATACATCCATATGAATTCAATAAAAAGCGGTTATTTTAACATTACAAACAGACACTCCAATTTTATTTATCTGTATAGAGATGTTATTTTGGTATATGTACCGTGTATACATCCATATCAATTCAATAAAAAGCGGTTATTTTAACATTACAAACAGACACTCTAATTTTATTTATCTGTATAGATATGTTATTTTGGTAAATGTACCGTGTATACATCCATATAAATACAATAAAAAGCGGTTATTTTAACATTACAAACAGACACTCCCATTTTATTTATCTGTATAGAGATGTTATTTTGGTATATGTACCGTGTATACATCCATATAAATTCAATAAAAAGCGGTTATTTTAACATTACAAACAGACACTCCCATTTTATTTATCTGTATAGAGATGTTATTTTGGTATATGTACCGTGTATACATCCATATAAATTCAATAAAAGGCGCTTATTTTAACATTACAAACAGACACTCCCATTTTATTTATCTGTATAGAGATGTTATTTTGGTATATGTACCGTGTATACATCCATATGAATTCAATAAGAAGCGGTTATTTTAACATTACAAACAGACACTCCCATTTTATTTATCTGTATAGAGATATTGTTTTGGTATATGTACCGTGTATACATCCTGTTAGATATAAGGCCGGGGTCGCCCGCTTTACTCACCGCTGTCCTCGGCAACGTGGTCTGCTCCGGAGACTCTGTAGGTGACGCGAACTGTTCCAACCCTCGTATCCAACACCACCATAGGGACACACTGATTCGGATCTCCAGCGTAGGATGAATGATGTTAATCCTCGATCGAGTTAAACGGGTTACGGGAGGCCTCCCGGTTTGTATGCGCGCGCGGCAGTGGTTGAGTTTGTACTGGCTATAAGCGCACACTAGAGGGCGCATTCACGGTCGCATTCGGATGGCGGTATATCGCAAAGCGACCCCTCAGTTCAAAGGAAGAGAAATAATAATATGTACTTAAACGATATTGTCCAATTTATGCTACCTTGCAGATGTACGAAAATACGAAATAACTCATATATCCATTTTAGTTTAAGCAAATTATTTGTTCAGGTACGGAACATGCCGCCCACCTTAAAAGCACGTAGAGTCTTTTAAAAGAAGAATAAAACTTATAAAGAAAATCATATATTAATTAAAACTAAACTTAACTATTAATATTGGTTGTATACAATCTGACTATTGTAGTGGAAGGGGACAAATTTTGACAACAGGGCGTTTGAAAAACGTATTGCCCATTTTTAATGTTACGACTCGCACAACCTGGTCGGAGCCGGGATGAAGCGCGTGAATGCGTGCGAGCTTCCATTGAAGGGGTGGTAGGTTCTCATCACGCACCATAACAACAGTGCCCTCACGAAGAGTGGAGCCGCGGTCTTGAAACCATTTATTAGTTTGTTGGAGTTCGTGAAGATACTCCTTACTCCATCGTTTCCAAAAATGTTGAACCGACTGTTGAATCCAGTTCCAACGAGTAAGTCGACTAGGATTTTCGTCTACCAAGGCGACGTCAGGCACCGCAGTTAGGGGTTCCCCTATTAGGAAGTGAGCCGGAGTCAAGGGAAGAGGATCCGAAGCATCCGAACTCAATACGCAAAGAGGTCGCGAATTTAAAACGGCTTCTATCTGACACGTAAGAGTGTGCATCTCGTCGTACGTCTGAATTCGCGTACCTACCACGCGGTGAAGATGATGTTTAAAGCTCTTTACGGAGGCTTCAAACAATCCGCCGAAATGGCTCGCATAAGGAGGTTGGAAATGCCACGTAAGGCCCTGCCTTAAAGTTTCTTTGTTTAAAATAGTTAGAACTGGATCGCTACGTAAAAACGCGTATAAATCCTTTAAGTAATTATTACAACCAACAAAATTCCTTCCACAATCTGAATAGATATCCGTACAATAGCCACGCCGGGACGTGAAACGTCGCAAGGCGGCTAGAAAAGCTTCTGTAGATAACTCGGATACGAGTTCGAGATGTACGGCCTTAACTGACATACATACAAAAACTGCGACATAACACTTCACTACCTTAGCATTCCGAACCTTGTTAGCGCGAACATAAAAAGGACCCGCAAAATCCACCGATGTCCTTTTAAAGGCACGAGTTGGACGTAGCCTGGATTCAGGGAGCTGTCCCATGCGCGGTTGCATACACGCAGGGCGCGCCCGGAAGCAACGTACGCATCGATGTATTCGCTGACGCACGATATCACGACTCGATAAGATCCAATATCGCTGTAGAAGCGAGTAGCGTACTAACTGAGGTCCCGCGTGTATCTGGGTCAGGTGAGCGTCGTCGATTATAAGATCCGTCAAGGGATGTCGTTTAGGCAAAATCAATTGATGTTTAGAATTAAACGGTAAAAGAGACTTGTGAAGTCGTCCTCCCACGCGTAAATATCCGTCACTATCCAGAAATGGCGTAAGACGGCGCAAGCTTAACGAAACTAATTTATTGTTAGAAATATTTTTTATATCCTCATTAAAAACTGAATGTTGCGTCAAAAGTATAAGGCGATTAAGTGAAAAGTTATATTCAGGAACCGTGATGTAATTTGGAAGTGATTGTTTAATATGTTTATTTTTACATTTGTTGTAAAAACGAAAAATGAAAGCGGTCACACACACAAGTTTATTTAACGACGAATATCGTGTGATAAAACTATCCGTATCGCCAAGGGGATACGTCACAGCTGTGTGGGAATACTTAGCAAGCCGTTCCTTTGTGTTACGCTTTTCTTCGCTGGTATTTAAAATCGGTTTTTGTATAGGCCAAGAGTCGGGATCTTGTTGGAGCCATGCGGGACCATGGTACCACAAGCCACTCCTAACCAATGCGGCCGGCAATAGGCCACGAGACGCTGCGTCTGCGGGGTTATCAGCAGACGGGACGTGGCGCCAACAGCTTGCGGGCACACGGGTCAAGATCTCACTGACGCGGTTAGACACAAAGGTCTTCCATTCATGTGGAGAAGAACGAAGCCAAGCCAATACGACCGAAGAGTCAGACCAAGCCTGAATTTGACCGGGACGGATCCTGTCTCCGTATATGTGGTTCACCCTCTCAATTAATTTAGATAACAAGAGTGCTGCCATCAGTTCAAGGCGAGGAATAGTAAGACACACACGCAACGGTGCGACACGAGTTTTTGCCATTATTAAATGTGTCTCACAATTACCACTCCTGCCTATGTGTCGTATATAAACGCATGCGGCATAACCGATTTGAGACGCATCCGCAAAACCATGTATTTGAATAGATTCTATGTCGTCAGTATTAAAAATATAACGAGGAAAAGAAATCGATGATAAGAGCGGTAGCTCCTTACTAAAATGCATCCATGAATTTAATATATCAATAGGCGGCTGCTCGTCCCAACCAATGTTCTCCAACCACATCAACTGAATTAAATGCTTAGCGAATAATGTTACTGGCGACAATAACCCGAGAGGGTCGTATATTTTTGCTATATCGGATAATATAGCACGCTTGGTACAATCGCGCGAAGTAACGTGAACCCTGAAGTTGAATGAGTCCGCTCGGGGGTCCCACTGTAATCCGAGAACATTGACACCCCTATCGCCCTCCATCTCTGCGAAAAGGACATTCTCACACCGCCCACCATGAAACTCTGATGGCTGGACTGCAGCGAGAATCGCGGGCGAGTTGCTATGCCACTTGCGCAGCTCGAACCCAGCTGTCGCGCAAATAGCAATCAACTCCCGCTGAAGAAGAAGAGCCTGGGCTTCGTCGTCGGCGCCCGTAATGACGTCATCGACGAAGACATTATTTAATAAAACGGCCGCGGCCAGTTTGAAACGCTCGGCCTCATCGTTAGCCAGTTGTCGGATGGTACGAAGTGCGAGATAGGGAGAGCAGTTGACGCCGAATGTGACTGTACATAGCCTGTAGTCACGTAAAGGTTCCTCTGGTGATCGACGCCAGAGAATACGGTGAAAATCTCTATCACTTTCACGTAATAATATATTACGAAACATCTGTTTTATGTCTGAACAGAAAGCAACACGATGCACACGAAATTTTAAAAGAACATCAACGATATCTAGGTGAAGTTTAGGTCCTGAGAACAGCACGTCATTCAATGAGTACCCGCTGGTCGTACGACAGCCGGCATCAAAAACAACTCGGGTGCGTGTTGTCTGGCTTGAAGGCTTAATCACACAATGGTGTGGGATATAGTAGTTGGCACCAACTGAAGACTCATCATCAACAAGCTCCATGTGATTGAGGTCAATGTACTCCTGAAGGCAAGCGTGATAGTCGAACTTCAGCTGGGGTTTACGTTCCAACCTATATTCCAGCTTATGAAAACGAGCAACTGCAATTTGTCTTGAGTCGCCGAGGGGCGGGGCGTTGACCTTGAAAGGCAAAGCGACCACGTATCGCCCTGTGATATCTCGATTATGCGTTCTTCGAAAAAAGGATTCGCATAATTCGTCATCGGGAGTGTAACTCCGCTTCTCTGGTACTGACTCCAGCTCCCAAAATCTTTGAAGGTTGTCGTTGTCAAACGAGCTATAACAAACTTGGAGTGGAGTCGAAATGTTTCCATTAAATGTAAGCTTACCTAACAGTAAATAACCGAAGACACTACTCATCGCAATCGGTGTACCGGGTGGACCCATAATAGTGTTATTTAATAAAATGTGGGATAGTATATCCGCTCCTAATAACATCTCAACCGGTTGAGGTGTGTGAAAATGAGGATCGGCCAAGGTAAGGCCCTTTAAATGCGGCCACTCAGAGTAAGGCAAAGACACACTAGGCATTTTTGACATTAACTTAGGCAAGATTAATGCGTCAACCGGAATAACGGGATGATGTTTATCCTTTGGCGTAATCGAGCATGTGACCATACCCTTAGGTACCAATGGTTCCGTATCACCTATGCCAAGTACCGGTACTCGAACGCCAGTGCGCGGCAAACCCAGACGCTGTACGCACGTCTCGCTTATGAACGAGGCCTGACTCCCGCTATCAACCATACACCGAACGGATGAAATTTTATTATCTCCCATATATAAATCTATTACAGCGGTAGATAATAACACCGTAGAATGCGACGAATGCATTTTTGTCGCGTAATTATTATGTATGCGAGCGTCCTGTCTATCCTCCGTAGGAGGGAACGAGACAGCGCTAGCAGTAGTACTGTTTACAATCGTTAAAGACTGCGGTGAAATTAAATGAATAAGGCTATGATGTCTTTTTTGACATGTACGACATACAAAATTCGATTTACAATTTCTTACATCGTGTCCGACGTTTAAACAATTGTAACAAATATTTTTGTTTTGAATAAAGTTGTACCTATCCTGCGGAGAGAGATTTAAAAACTCGGTACATTTAGAAATTAAATGCTGACCGGCGCATTTCAAGCAAGAACGATTCCTATCACGTGTATTATAAGGTCCAGTTTGCTCTGTGACTGACGCGACGCGTGCGGTGAATGAATTACGATGTACATTTAATTTCTCGCTACTTTTCTTATGATGCTTATTATTAATATTTTCTGGATAGTTTTTTATGGACTGTGTATATGAAGCCATAGCGATTTCGTCGGCTGAGATTTCGCGTTCTAAAAATTCAATTAAAGTATTAACATCCGGTATATCGGACGGTCTTGACAATGAACGTTCATAATTCTTTCTCAAACCTGTGGGTATTTTACGCAGTAATAAGTTAAGTAATATAAAACTCCACTGATCAATAGGAAAATCCATAACCTCAAGCGCCCTAATGTTTTCCTGGTAGACATTTAATAAATTTCGTACACTTTGATAAGATCGCTCGGAACATGTTTCAAGGTCGAGTATACGATCTAAATGTTTAGATGCGACAATACGCCTATTTTCATATCTATATTTTAAAATATTTAACGCGATAGTATAATTATCACCTGTTATAGGGAGTGATTTGATCAAGTTATATGGTTCATTTTTAACCGAAAGTAGAAGGTATCTTAATTTTTCCGTCTCCGTGTAGGCTCTGTTGTGATGGACTAATGAACTAAATAAATCAAAAAACGATTGCCAATCGGTAGGATCACCGCTAAATCGGGTAACGGCAAGACGGGTAGATTTCTTTTATGACAAATGTCGTCCTGATAAAGTGACCGACGCCGATTCAGGTCGTCATTTTTATGACTATTTATGTACGAAACAATGGCATAATATACGTCGTTAAAATCATTGCGTATTTTAATATGCTTGTCTTTATCAAAAACCTTGTGCTTTATGAGCGTTTTTTCAATTTTAGATTGAATTTTATTGAATTTTCTTTGATGTGAACTTAAATCACTAGCTCGCGAACGAAATTGTTGATCATTTGTGGTTGCAAGCTGTAAAATACGTTTAAGCTCGTCGAGGATCAAATCCCTTTCGAAAATATCTTGTTCACACAATATTTCTAATTGTAATTCGTCCGGCATTTTGCGTAGCAAAGATGGCGGCGAGATAAAATGCGAAAAGAAATACGTTTATTGAAAAATGAGTACGTAGTACTGCTATTAAACAAGATAGCACAAGCTGGACAATGATCCTGGTTCGAAGGAACAAAAATTTATGTTAGATATAAGGCCGGGGTCGCCCGCTTTACTCACCGCTGTCCTCGGCAACGTGGTCTGCTCCGGAGACTCTGTAGGTGACGCGAACTGTTCCAACCCTCGTATCCAACACCACCATAGGGACACACTGATTCGGATCTCCAGCGTAGGATGAATGATGTTAATCCTCGATCGAGTTAAACGGGTTACGGGAGGCCTCCCGGTTTGTATGCGCGCGCGGCAGTGGTTGAGTTTGTACTGGCTATAAGCGCACACTAGAGGGCGCATTCACGGTCGCATTCGGATGGCGGTATATCGCAAAGCGACCCCTCAGTTCAAAGGAAAAGAAATAATAATATGTACTTAAACGATATTGTCCAATTTATGCTACCTTGCAGATGTACGAAAATACGAAATAACTCATATATCTATTTTAGTTTAAGCAAATTATTTGTTCAGGTACGGAACACATCCATATGAATTCAATAAAAAGCGGTTATTTTAACATTACAAACAGACACTCCCATTTTATTTATCTGTATAGAGATGTTATTTTGGTATATGTACCGTGTATACATCCATATGAATTCAATAAAAAGCGGTTATTTTAACATTACAAATAGACACTCCCATTTTATTTATCTGTATAGAGATGTTATTTTGGTATATGTACCGTGTATACATCCATATAAATTCAATAAAAAGCGGTTATTTTAACATTACAAACAGACACTCCCATTTTATTTATCTGTATAGAGATGTTATTTTGGTATATGTACCGTGTATACATCCATATGAATTCAATAAAAAGCGGTTATTTTAACATTACAAACAGACACTCCCATTTTATTTATCTGTATAGAGATGTTATTTTGGTATATGTACCGTGTATACATCCATATAAATTCAATAAAAAGCGGTTATTTTAACATTACAAACAGACACTCCCATTTTATTTATCTGTATAGAGATGTTATTTTGGTATATGTACCGTGTATACATCCATATGAATTCAATAAAAAGCGGTTATATTAATATTACAAACAGACACTCAAATTCGTGATTGAGTCACAAACAAACTTAGTTTATGTAGGATATTAAAAAATATGATTAGATGTTTTTAAATAAGTAAATACATTTTATACGTGTATTATATACATGTGTCAGTCTGAATCACATGAAGGTCATTGGCCTTGCCATTTTTAATTTTTTATATCATCGTGAGTCCGTTTTTTTTTTTTATTCATCATTATCATCAGCCTCTATCATTTTTTAAATTAATTGAACATAATCCTTTTAAGATTTTTTACGTCACAATCAGAGCCAAAGCCGATTATTTTTTTCTATTCCGCCGGGAAATACTCTTAGCCCTTAGAGGTCCTCCCGGGACCTCCCGGGGAAGGCGGAACTCCCCAGGCGAGTATGTGGGATTCGACAGATATGTGCCGCAAGTCTCACACACCATCGGCCGTTGACGGCGCGTAAAGGCATATCCCCGTGTTAATAAAAAGGTATAAAAATAACCTTGTCTTCGACGATACGAGGCGCCTGGTGTTGAACGATGTCAAATGGAAGGAAACCTTCGTGTTTATAACATTGGTAGGAGTAGTAATGAATAATATAAATATCTCCGGGTCAGGCACGTACAATAACTTACATACCCACCATGGTTCAAGCCTTGTCGTGGCGGTGGGGCTCAGTAGCCTAGGGTGAGCCCAGCACCTTGGGTGAAGCTAATTGAACCGAGGGGGCTCTTTGTACCCCTCTTTTAAGAAGAGGGGACAAAAGATCAGGAGGGAGGACGGTAACCTCACCCCATTGTACTGTCCCGACGTTGGGAACCCCTCTGTGGCGTCGGTCCCCTGAGGGGCTGACTAGCCGTCGAGGTGCCCTGTTTGCTCATTCGATCCGGGGCACCTCACCAAAGGCGGCATTGGTGGCACTCGCCGGGTTTTAGTGGCCTAAAGGTGCTAAAGGTGCTCAGTAGCCTAAGGTGAACCCAGCCACTTGGTTGAAGCCAAGTGAACCGAGGGGGCTGCTCTCCCCCTCTTATAAGAAGAGGGGACAAAAGAGCAGGGGGACAAGGGGCAAAGACCTCACCCCATTGCACTGTCCCAACGTTGGGAGGGGTTGTTCTGTGGTACGGGACAACCCCTCGGTGGAGGTGGTGTAGGTCCCTTGGGGGACTAACTGGCCATCGAGTTGCCCTGTTGGTCAACAGATCCGGGGCACCTCACCAAAGGCGACATTGGTGGCACTCGCAGGGTTTTAGTGGGTAGAGCTGCGTCCACCTTACCGTCAGTCAGGCGCAGCGAGCCCCACATATCCTGGGGAGTCCCATCTCGGGATGCCTAAGAGCATTTTCCATTTTTCTCGCAATAACTACTGAATGGATTTTAATAAAACTTTACAATAACATAGCTTATACATCAGAATAACATATAGGCTATAAATTGTCGTCCCTGTACCTACTCTTACGGGAATGGGAAATACGCGGGGGAAACCGCGAAACGCTGCTAATATAAAATAAAAATGATTTGTTCCACTCTAAATAATATAAGTAGTTTTCTCAAAATCTTTTATTGCGTAACAAGTCCCTACTCACCAAAATGTTTTTAATATTAGTAGGAAACTACTTGAGTCATCCCCCTTTTCGATATAACCAGAAATTCTTCTCATCATACGCCAAATGCGTGGTCTTCTAATGTCGTCATCCCCGCGTCATCTGTAGTGTCAACATCCATTTATTATAATGACTCATTTTATATTTAAACAACTTATAGAGAAATGGTCATAAAATTATTTTTTAATGGCTTCACAACTCATAATAGTGACTGTTATGAGGAAAGGACGAAAATGTCTTTGATGATTTTAGTAACCTAGTTTTTTAATCCGAAGGATATTATTTTTAAAATAATAATTACGTAAAATGTTAGTTATTTGCCGTTCTTACTTATTGAAACAACGCATCGGCATGGAATACCATATCCACAGAAATATATCAAGATGTCACCCTTGCGCAAAGGCCATGCTAATCTTGCGCAAGGATGATACGCAAAATCGTGAACCGTTCCACATTTTTGATTGTTTGGTGGTGGTCTTTGACTATAGTTGTGGTGCATGTGGGGTGGTGGTACATGCGAGTGTACGCATATGCAGTGTGGGAAAGGAGGGCGGTGCTATATGCATGCATATGCGTGCACTCACACATTTGCTGTAAAGAATCCGTGTTTCGCGGGATAATTGCTAATTAATATATTATTTAATATCAGTAATGGATTTCCGCAAAGTAACGCCTGATTCTATTAACTATCCTCCATATACTCCATTCTACCGTCGGAATGGGTACTGCTTCTTTCTTCTTTCTTCCTTCTTTTTTTGCTGTGTTTCGGAGAGAAGGCAAGACAGGCACGTTTGACGGTTTGCCTATCCAACTAACGAAAAAAAAAATAAAGTGTAGTATTTCGGAAGCAGTGCAGGACAGGTGGTGCAATTATAACTAGCATTAAGACATCATAATAGGTCTCAAGATAGGCAACACATGAATAATTTGCCTACGCTAGTTCCAAATGAACTTGTTTATGATGCGGGCGATCCTGATCACTTTTCATAAGATGGCACACCTGCCATTTGCCTATCCATGTTATATTAAAAATTATGTACCTACTTAATGTCTTCCAAGAAAACGTTATACCATGGGGACCAGGCTATGCCCCCTTTATCATTTGGCGGCCCTGGACAATAGAGGGGTCTAGTGCCTAGACGCTGCCGAGCGTCATCACCGCGATGTCACGTGTCCTGGACGGCGTGGTTTACTTCTGCGAGGCAGTAATGTCCCAGAAGGAGGCCGACGAGCGGGTGAGAAAGGAGGCCGCTGACGAGGCTTCCCCTCGCATGCAACGAATGGAGGTGCGTTGGAGACGCTACTTAATGCGCCTCCAGTAACGCCCCTGTGCTCGTGTCGGGCTTCAGGACGGGAGGTAAGTCTGGCCTTCGCTGGGGCCTGCCTATCGCTGAGGTGATCCTGTTGCCTGCAGATCTGAGACCCTCAAAAAGCTGCTGAAGGCGCTCGCAGTGGTTTTAATTTACGAGTAGGGTGCTCCCAGGTGCGAGTTCCACATAGGGTCAGCATCTACCCGAGGATCATTTCCGTGCTATTACAAAGAAAAAGAAATGATTGGCCGATGAGATATAAATATAGATCACTGATTGGTTGAATCTCTATTACATCAGTGACAAATCTGATCAGTTTTGGAATTTCAGTGCTCACATTACAACTCTACTATTCATACAAAGATATAATAAACATGGGGTCGTATGTACGTGAATCGGAACAGTGTCAGTGGAGCTTATACGAGATCACAGGACGGATTTACGACGGCCATCTGTGATTTAACGCCATCGATATTGTTTATTCTGCAGTAAACTCGCGTTACTACACTTCCTAGTAAAATGGCGAAATGACATTCGAAAATAACGATTTATCTCCAGACACTTTTTTATAATAGTTGGATAGGACAACGGTCAGACCAGCCACATGATGGTAAGGGGTCAGCGTCGCCCATGATCATAACAAGTTCACTTGAAACTAGCCCAGGCAAGTCATTCGGCACCCTCGAGGTGGGCCCGAGATGGGCGGCGCTGCGTCATCATCTGACATCGGTCATCGAAGGGGACTTGTCTCTGCCGAGTGTCATCACCGCGATGCTCGGTGACGACGAGTCCTGGACGGCGATGGTTTCCTTCTGCGAGGCAGTAATGTCCCAGAAGGAGGCCGACGAACGGGTGAGAGAGGAGGCCGCCAACGAGGCCTCCCCCCGTGGACGACGAACGGGAGTGCGCAGGAGGCGCTACTTAATGCGCCTCCAGTAACGCCCCTGTGTGTGTCGGGTTCAGGATGGGAACCTGGGCCCAGTATGACACGATGTCGCGGGGACTGCCTAAGCAGCCGGGTAGTCCTCCCTTAAGAGGAGTAGTCTGGCCTTCGCCGGGGCCAGCCTGTCGCTGAGGTGATCCTGTTGAATGCCTATCCGGGACTCTCATAATGCGGCTGAAGGCGCTCGCAGTGGTTTTAGTTTACTGGTAGGGCATTCCCAGGTGCGAGTCCCACATAGGGTCAGGATCTCCCCGAGATCCTGGCTACATGCGAAAAAAGCATTTCCCTGCGATAACAAAAAAAAAGGCAAGGCATTCGTATGTTGCCTATCTTGACATATTTGATTATATATAAAGTAATGCGACCACTATATTTAAATTTATATTTGTTCGAGTGCTAACCGCGTATATAATTTTATTGATCGCCGTGATCATGGCGATTGAAACATTGCCGAAATATCAGGCTCACAATAAAACTATAAGCACGGTAAACCCGAACTGAACCCGAGCAAATATATTTTAATAAGCGGTTAAGTATATGTATCAGTAATTACTTATACTGTCCTGACATCTGCCCTTCTCTCCGAAACACAGCAAAGCTGTTTGACGGGAGAAACAAGCAGGATGGTGGTACCCATGCAGCCGGGAGTATCCCGTACATCCCTCCCACCGGTAAGTAGTGGAAATGTTCACACGATTTTGCAACTTGATGTCATGATTCGCTAGTATACAGCAAATTTGGCTTATTAAAAATATGGCCAAAATGTAAAAATTCTCAAACTCACTACATCAGCAAATTCCGTTGTCGATTCAAAAACGGTACAGAATAGCATAACTGCTATTTCTCTCGCTTCGCTTCTAAAATTATAATGATTTAGCCCCGCTCCCCCCTTCAAGACGTTTCAGTGTTTGGGTATTTTGGGAATACTGGATAAGATTTTAGTACACATACCTACACACAAAATTTAATTTCTCTGTCACCATACATACCGGGCGACGTCGACCATTTACCATCAGGTGGCACGTTTGCCAGTTTGCTTATCCAACTAACATAAAAAAAATCCCAATACTTAGATCGCAAAATAAAGACGGTATAGAATGACAGGGAAAGGTGGAGGGTATCAGGCCACGAGCCAGGAAGATCGCGTATGGGGAGGACTGACCCGATAAAAGCGGCAGTAAATGGCTCAACATCACTACATGAAGGAAGGCGACCAAAAGAGAAGAGTGGCGGCGAGTTGTGAAGCTTGCCACAAACACCTGCTACAGTGATCCATATTCGTGATACAAATTGTTTGATGCTTTGATTTGATGACATTCGAACCTCCGATCTCTGCATGTATTTAGCCAGTGGTACTACTTAACTCAGCTGGAGTTACCAATGAGTAACCAGGGTTTCTCAAACTTTCGGCTCCACGAACCTTCGGTGAACCCTTAACTTATAAAATCCGGGGGGGATTGGATCACTCCCCCACCAAGAAAGTAATCAAATTCACTTTTGAAGAAAATAAGGTTTTATTTGAATAAGTAGGTACAAGGGAGCAAATAATGTTTCAAAAGAAATTTCTTTTTAATATTAATATTATGGATGTGCTTGTTTCTTGTCGAAAATTAATTCAATTTTAGGAGTAATATTCGGCAACTTATTATATTATATTATAAAATAAAATATATATTAACTTTAATTCTGACGCAGTATCTGTAGATTTTAGAGATTTTAGGGTAAATAAAATACTTGAATATTATTATAAAATAATATCAAGATTTTTTTAATTTAAACCAAATAATTCAACAGTATTAAGTCGATTTCTGTATTCAACTAACTAAACTTATTATATTTTTATAAAAACACGAGGTGTCACAATTACGTTTGTGAATTTAGGTAAGAAATTCTAAAACATTTTTTTGAATTATGCTTGATTTTTTTGAAATATTTTGAAAGATTTAAAGACAACTTGCTATATAAAATTTAAGTAAAAAAACCGGCCAAATGCTAGTCGGCCTCGCGCACGAAGGGTTCCTTACCATTAGATACATATTATACAACATTAGACACTTTAACAAAAAATATGGTTTATGTTTATGAAATTAAATGTTTTTTTTATATATTTGAGTTGATTGAATGAAAGGTAAATTGCGGTTTACAATTTATGAGGTATAAAAAAACTACTTGTTAGATCTAGTTCAAATCAATTTTCATGTACATCATTTTTTTTTTTTTAGTTTTATCATACTCTTATTTTAGAAGTTACAGGTTACCGTTTCTGTACCAGTTACACACATCTTTCCACTTTGTAAGTGTCTCTCGCGCAAAGTATGCAGTTTAGAAAAAAATGGTTCTAGAAACCTCAACATCATTTTTGAAGACCTATCCATAGACACGTATGGGTTTGATGAAAAAAAAATTTTTGAGTTTCAGTTCTAAGTATGGGGGGGACCCCCAATTTTTTTTCTACTTTTGTTGCAAAATCTTAATGCGGTTCACAGAATAAATCTATCTACTAAGTTTCAACAGTATAGTTCTTATAGTTTCGGAAAGAAGTGGCTGTGACATACGGACGAATAGACAGACAGACAGACATGATGTATCTATAAGGGTTCCGTTTTTTTGCCATTGTCTACGGAACCCTAAAAAAAAAATTGCTTTAAAATTACAAACATATTATATTACGAGGGCGGCACTGAAAATTTCGGGAATCAAGGAAGTGACACAACATTACTATTTAAAAATGTATTTATTGCTTTTCGAAGTATTCTCCGCGAAATTTGACACATTTTTCCATACGATGGAACCAATCATTGAAGCAACCATTCCATTCAGAAGTTGGGGTCTCCAAAATGGCCATTTTGTAGGCGTCCACAGCTTCTTCAGGCGATGAAAATCTCTGACCACGCAATTTATTCTTTATTTTAGGGAAAGTATAGAAATCATTAGGGCTTAGGTCGGGGCTGTACGGCGGATGGTCTAATAATTCTATGTTTCCTTGCTCTAAAAACTGTTTTGTTATGTGCGCGGTGTGAGAACTCGCTTTGTCGTGATGGAGGATGATGCGGTGGTTGCAGTTCTCTTTACGGAGTTCAGAAACGACCTGCGGCAAACAAATGCTAGCATACCATTCTGCATTAACCGTTCTTTGTCCCTCAAGAGGAATAGTTGCAACATGGCCGGTTTTGGAGACAAACGTGGCCACAATTTTTTTTTTTTTGCAACACTCCGTGAACGAACAATTTTTGTTGGCTTTAACTCATTTTCGAACACCCAAACTCGTGACTGGTTTTTTGTTTCGGGTGCGTACGCGTATATAGAGGATTCGTCACCTGATACGATGTTGTATACACATTTGAGGATCCTGCGTGGAATCTTTCGAGAGTTCTGACGCACCAAGTAATGCGAGCCGTTTTATACTCTTCACAGAGCAAATGCGGTATCCATCGGGAAAACAACTTTTTTACACTTAATTATTGTTCATGCAAGATTATTTGTATTTGACTCATGCCAATGTCTAAAGTTGCCTGAATTCCGCGGTATGTCACATGTTCTTCCTCAATCAGCATAGGCACAACATCAACGTTTTCTTGGGTGACTGCAGTTTTTGGACGACCTTGACGGGGATCATCACTGAGCTTGACACGTCCACGTTGAAATTCAGCAAACCAGCGATAAATTGTGGTTTTGGATGGGGCTTCATCACCAAATGCAGAAATCATCCGGTCAACACACTGTTTTTGTGTTAAACCACTTCGAAAGTCATAATAAATCATAGCTCTAGAATTTTCTCGAGTCAATTCCATTTTCTCAACGACTATACAAGTTTGACAAGTCTTGGCCTTTGTTACAAGACCTAGAATCTTTTTTCAATAAATAAATGGTATTCGATTTTTAAAACCAAGGAGTTTTCTATTAAAAAGATTTTAATATGACAGGAACAGTGGACATATTCCATTCCCGATACTTTTAGTGCAGCATATGTATATTACATTCCCTCCACAGAGCATTATAGCACAGTGTAAATCTGTGATTATAGTATGTACCTATTAGCGCAGGAATTAGACTATTGGTCTAGTGGTTAGTGACCCTGACTGCTAAACCAGAAGGTCGTGGGTTCAATCCCCACCCAGGGCAAATGTTTGTGTGATGAGCTGTGAGCATGATCATTTGTTCTGTGTCTGGGTGTAATTTATCTATAGGTACAGATAAATAAAATTGGAGTGTCTGTTTGTAATATTAAAATAACCACTTTTATTAAATGCATATGGATGTATACACGGTACATAATATACCAAAATAATATTTTTTACAATTTTGCTTGTCTGTCTGTCTGGCTGTCCGGCTAATCTTTGACACGGCAGGGCCGATTTTGATGGGACTTTCACTGGCAGATAGCTGGTATTATAAGGAGTAACTTAAACTATAAAAATAATCATCATCAATCCGAGTACGGTTGTAAATCTAAGTTAACGCGGGCGGAGTTGCGGGCAACAGCTAATCTATAATATGTATGTTTTAATAAATATATAAGTATTTATCAGTTGTCTGTTTACCATAAGAACAGGCTCTGCCTAATTTGGGATCAGATGGCCGTGTGTAAAAAAAATATAAAAAAAATTAAAACATATCACCTCTAGTTCACACAACAATATGACAGCCCTTGTCCTTTACGTGGAATCCTGACTAATCCTCAAGCCCTCTTCACTGAACAAGCAGTATCAAAATATGTTTAATGTCATTGGAAACATGACATCAAATGATCAAATGATCCTGGTAAGCCTTGCTGACATTTAACGTCTGCAGCAAATAATTAGACGGTATTCGTATAAAAATTGTTGTCCATTTTGGAATGAAAACAGTCGATTGACAAAAATATTTTACATAATCATAATTAACGTGACTAAAGTCTAATCTCATATTATTTTATTAAATGGCCATAGCGACGATGACCTAGTGGGTATGGCTTTGGCCTCTTGAGTGAGAGCCGAGAGGTTCGGGTTTCTATTCTAATCCCCTGTGATGCCTAGAAATAGGTTTCTATAAATTTCTACGTGCACCTAAACATGAGAGCATCGCTTGCTCATCGTGAGGAAACCTGCATGCCTGATGAGATTAAAAGTATTTGAAGGTGTGTGAAGTTCAACAACTCGCATTGGTCCAGCGCATCGGTGAACTATGACCCAAAACCCTCCCTGTCTGATTTCGAGGAAGGAGACCCGTACCCAGCAGTGAGACAAAATATAAGGGTTGATATTATAAATAGCCATTAAATCGAATATTCGTAATATGTATATCTTAGATCTAAGTATACGTGATGTAAGAGGTTAACAGTGCCGTGCCGTTTTGCGGCCGGGCCGCCACGCTCGGGGTGGTAACTCTCGCTCATATAACACCATGATTATAGGCCACGCGCCTTGGAATTTCCCGCTGTTTTTCCATACCGCAGACTTGGCTTCGGTCTTACTAAACAAATACAGATTATGCTAATATTGATTACGGCAGAATAGGCAGCATAGCCTCTGGTCTTAGCCTTTTCCAATAGGAACGTAAAAAAACTAACTAAACAAATGTCATATGTCAAGGGAATGGCGGGAAGCATCGAGACGCGCGGTTGTGTTTTTTTTGGTTTCCCGTTAATTAGTTGTTATTTTGTGTTTTGTCCATTCAGAGTGTTGGTTTTAAAAACTTGATCCTTATATATTGTGATTGGTTTGTGAATCTTGTGGAGTACCGTTCTGGAGTGGTTTTCTTAGTAGGGCTGTTCTGGCGGTTTACATAGTGTTCGTTTTAAAAACTTTATCTGTGTAATATATAAAGTGATTGTTTGGCGAATATTGTGGTGGACTGCCTTGGGTGGATGGAATGGGGAATGATAATTGATTGATGGGGGCTAGAGGGGCGAAGCCGTGCTCCTTGGGGTTTCCCGCCATTTCTCCGTATTACAGACCGAATATTGTATTTTGTATGGCTAATAGCCTAGTAGCTAATGCCTTTAAATGAAAATAATAAAAAAAACATATGTCAAGGAATGGCGCGAAGCTAGGAACAAGTATAATATGGAATTGATATTCGCGTATACCCGAAAGGGACAGGCATATTTTACAGGGATACCACATTCATAATAATAAGTCTACTTATTTTCATGAAACAAGTGAATTAAAAATAATAAAAAATCTGGTAAAGGTTGATAGATAACTATAAGCATTAGCCCTAACCAAACATTTATTGTAATTTTAGACAGCTGCATTTTTCCGGATTATCGAGAATATTTGTAATGACTAATAACAAACCGCTAAAAACATAAATAATAAAAAAGAAGGCTATATACGTCTTAATATGTATGATCTATAGTACATAGCCTTTAAGGATAGCAATAAACATATTTGTTTTTATTGTGTTTATTTCGAAAATTCCAGTCACCCTTTTTATATAATACCACATTATTGGGTAATCTGCCTATAACAAAACTGGTATCACCATACCTACATAAACCGATCAAATTAAAAAGTAGTACAAAATGGCGGCATATTTGACAAACTGTTCGCGAGTGAGAATGTTTGTACGGCATTCAAATTTAGTCGATAATTTTTTGTTGGGCACATCCTTGTTGTGCCCAACAAACAAAGAGTGATATTCTGAAAGAGACAAAAAAAGTGTCTATGTCTCTGTCACTCTTGGATTTTTTGTATTTTGTTATCTCGTTCCAATACGGTATTATTATTAGCTTGTCAAATCTATTGATACTTGATCTTAGGCGCGAAGCATCGGGACGCGCGGTTGTGGCATCTCCTCTTATTTCCTAACTTCATGGTGCTTACTGCATCAAACTTCAAAGTCAAAACATTAAACATTTTCGATTTTCATGACAACATACAAAATCATTAAATCAGTGATCTTTCCTCATTATTATATTGATGTCGACATTGTAATTTTAATTATAAAATAAGATTTACATTCCTTTAATTTAGTTTACAAAATAAGATATGAAACGGGTGTATATTTATAAGGACAGTTCAGAAAAAAATGGCAAACTTATGGTTGTGGAAGATACGATTGAAGAATTCAAGAAACAAATATCGAAATACTATGAGTTGTCTGAGGAAAATGTTAAAATATACTCGGGGAATGGCTGTGAGATAGACGATGTAAGAGTAATTAGAGATGATGAGAAGCTATATCTGTCGGTAATGAGTGACACAGCTTCGACAAGTTGTGATAAACTTAATAATTCAATGCTAGGTTTGAGTATTTCTCATGAGAAAGAACGCACAATATCTGACTGGATTATGCTCAATGTTGGTGGAAAATACTTCATGACGTCCCGGTCTACACTCATAGCTAAGGAACCTTTGTCGATGTTGGCTCGGATGTTTGCTGATGATAATAACATGTACTTAATGAATCCAAGTCCCACTGACTCGAAAGGAGCATATCTAATTGACCGTAGTCCTGAATACTTTGAACCCATATTGAATTATTTAAGGCATGGTGAAGTAATTTTGGACAAAAATATTAATCCAAAAGGTGTGCTAGAGGAAGCAATATTCTATGGTAAGCTTATTTCTTTTATCTGAGTCACTTGAAACAGTTTTTTCCTAAAGCAACAATAGTAACATAGGAGTAGGTAGTTATGATTTTATATATTGGATATGACATATATTTTACTCTTATTTATTATTTGTATGTAAACATGATGATAATAAAGGTTTGTATATCAACCTTATTATTTATAAGGGGTAGTGTCATGCTGCATTGCATCCGAATTGGGCCTGCACGACCTGGGTGGTACCTCTGGCTCATATAACATCGGCGTCTAGTGACAACTATCCTGCCGCGTTTCGTGGGGTTTGTGAGTTTCCTGTGGCCCATTGGGAGGGATGGGAAAAAGAAGGCATCTGCATAACTTTTGGTTGTGAATGTCTATAGGCGTTGGTAGTCGCCATAAGGCTCCGACTGCTCGGTTGCCTCTTTATGACATAAAAAAAACCCTCCATATTTGTGAAATGTGACACATTTTGCATGATTTTTAAACTTTATTGCTCTTCAAAAAAAAATTACAAGGCAAAATTTTTGTATTTGACCATTACAGGGCTTTCTTCAATTTCATCTTTACACTGCACAATGCATACACATAATAGCACTGCATAATGGGTATAAATAATACAAGTTTTGTGAAACACAAATTTGTTTATTGTTAATAAAGAAGCTTAAATTTCCCAGTATGTAATAAAAAAATAAACTTTACAGGATTGGACTCCATGATACCACAATTACAGCAAATTATAGAAGAGTCTGTGAAAGATTCTGAGGACAATCAGCCTTTGACAAGAAAAGATGTGATTCAATCAATTATTATGACACCCACCGATACTGAACTGAGATTTCAAGGTGTTAATCTTGCGGGTGCGAATTTGAACAGGTTGGATTTAAGGCATATTAATTTTAAGGTAAGTATTTTTAATAAGATCGCAATACTTACATGAACTAAACTCTGAAGTATTAAAAGGAAGGGATGCCGGCTCGCTCTCCGTATAAACGTAGTCAACTGTTTATCTCCCTTGATACTGACACTAGATTCAATATTTTTGTACTGTGAAACCTTTAACTGCCTTAAAAAACAAGACATATGGCCATGGTAGTTCATGCCCCTATGTCTTTGTTTTTTCAAATTCTTATCATCATACGATTAGTAGGAGTCTTCAAAAACTAAAAATATTGCCAATTTTTTGTGCATTTTCAGACGCTCATTAAAAAAAACGATGCATGTTTACAAAAAAACGAAAACATCGAGGTATAGCTGAAGCTATAAAAAAACCAACTGTGCATGTTTTGAGGGAAGAAATAGTAGATTCCAAAATGTTGTTTTCGTCAATAATTTCCACCTTACACTGCTATCCCTTTCTTGCTTTATGGCGCGGCGGCGGCGTACAGCAAGACAGGAACATTATATTTAAATACCTATATTTCAAGTCTCTCAGGTACCCTTTCCTCTTAAGTTGTGCAGTTATGTCCTCATAGCATATTAATTGGACAGCTTGGATATCATAGAAAGAGGCCTGCAATGGATTAAAAAAACTAAAGACGTTGATTGATTTTGAATTAAGTTTTGTATGAGTCATGAATCTCATTTTAACAAAAAAATCGGTTGTCTGTATAGTCGGTTTACTGACGATAGTTGAATGTGACAACGTCATAAGAAAATGGAACGCCTCAGAGCGAGGTAACGCCGCATACTTCATATTTTTTCGTTCGTGCAGCCGGCTCCATCGAATTATAAGACGTTGTCACGTCAATAATATCCTTTTATTACTAATAAAGTAAGTGTTTTTTGTTTATCCTTCAATCATCCGAAAATGTATAAAAATATTTTTATAAAATCCACAAGAATAAAAATTATATTAGAACGAAGAACAAACATCATCAAAATAAAAAACATAAGTCAAGATACAGACTTATTTCACTTCTTACTTAATATTATAAATGTGAAGGTTTGGATGTTTGTTCCTCAATCATGACAAAACCACTGAAGAGATTATGATGTAACTGATATGTAATATTCTTACACATGGCTATATTTTATCCCGAAAAAAATCAAAGTTCCTACGGGAATTACATTTGCCTTATTATTAGTAGTAATTCATCATTACGTCAATTCAAATCAAAAACTTTTAAATTGTCAAACTAAGGCAACAAAATAATATATATGTATATATATATATAATATAATACATACTTATTTAAACACTAATTATTTACGTACGGTACGCATATTTTAGATGAGATAAAATCTTTGGATTCGTGACTCCGTTACCAATGGTATGAGACGCTATTTGACGTTTATATGACGTTTGATTTATTTATTTATATAAGATATCAAACACACTGAAATGTCAATGTCATGCGATCATTTTGTGCTCCATTAAAATTGTATAGGTTGTCATAATCTTTACAGCCTGTATTATAGGTATTTGAATTTAATTGTTTTGTTTTCACTTCTATCTGCAGTCCCTGTGACTGGTTGGGTTAGTTTTTTTTTCTATTTCAGTTCGCATGTTTATCGAGATGTAACTTGAGTCATGCTAACTTATCATACTGTTGCCTGGAGCGGGCAGATCTCTCTATGGCCAATCTGGAAGGAGCTCAGTTGCTTGGTGTTAAAGCTCTATGTGCTAATATGGAAGGTAAAAAAATGTTGTGTATATATCATAACTTGCCTAAAACCCAGTAAAAATTCAATAAGATTTATGGGATCTTCGACTATTTCAGAAAATAGAGAATGTTTTAATAAATGAATCTCATTGTTACACACAGTTACTGAATTTCTTAAGATTAAAAAGTAACCCAACAAGGAACAATTGCTTAGAACCATTAAGATCTATATTTTTCTTCAAGTAGGCCATTCAAGTTCTGGCAAAATGTACACATATTGGATGCAATATCCACTTTAGAGATATAGCTTTTACGGATAGCAAGATTTTGTATATAGAAAAGATAAAACATTTAGCTTTTATTCCTATTCATATACATGCTGATTGGTTGGACACTTTATACACTTAAGGTCACAATATTTCATAATCACAAATAACATAACAATAAACAAGAGAGAAAACTTTAATTTAAATCTGAAGATTTGGACATTATGGACATACGAGCGTGACTACGAGCTCTTGCCCGACCTCCGGGGCGGGGGTTCGCGGGGAGGGATGAGAGCGAGACGCACCAATGTCACGCTCGAACTAATATAAATGTATCCATTAGTTTTGTTTTTCTAGGATATATTTTTACGACGATCGAGATTTAAGAGCAGCCTCTATTCATATATCAAATGTTCAGCCAGTCACCTGTATATAAATAACGTTACATTTATGAATTATAATAGGTTCTAATTTTGTTTTAATGTAATTCTAGGTGCCAATTTAAAAGGTTGTAACATGGAAGACCCTAAACGGTTAAAAACTGTCTTAGAAGGAGTTAACCTTAAAGGTAATTTTTGTTAGATTTGTTAAACATTAACTTAAAACTATACGTTGGCAGTTAACAAACATAATTTTATACATTTAAGTCTGATTGTCCCTCTCGAGTCTCGACTAAGAGGAAGGAAAAGGTTTTTACTTTTTATCATTTTCATGATTTTCCTTCCACTATTTGACTTAAAAACAGTCGTCACATGTAGGAATATAAATACACAATTATTTGACAACAATCACACCACGTTAACCTAGTCTCGCGGTATCTTCGTAAGAACTGGTTGCAAATACTAGGAACAGAAATAATAAAAAAATACATATAAACACATTAATAAGACTGGACCAAACATAGCTACACGCAACTGAAGGAAGCATGGGATCGCAGAAAATTTTGCCAACTGACCTCCGAACTTCATTATGAAGATGATGATAAACACATTCATCACCCGGTGCAGATCCTTGCAGGATGCGCTCTTACCGCACGTTGGGTGCTAAAAACGTGTCATCGGTGGGAAGAGTCGTTATATTATGATTTATTTATATATTTTTTGTGGAGGATTAAGAGTCTTGAGTCGATAGTATTAATATTATTATTGACCCAATAATCACAAAGTTTATATTTGATGGCACGTGGCTTCGTTAAACACTTTTTTTAGACATAAGGCACGTTGATGCATAAAGGTTCGCCACCCCTGTTCTGCGAGTAGTCCTGCGAGGTTATTGTTGTTTTACAAGTAAACCTTTATATTTAACATACAAATTGGGTCAAATGTAGGATGAAGTAATGACGATACTGAAAATGTCCTCTAAAACATGAATTATTATTTACAGGTGCTAATTTAGAGTGTAGTAATATGTCCGGTGTCAACTTACGTGTGGCAACACTGAAAAATGCCAACTTACAAAACTGTGATTTGAGGTCTGCCGTGCTGGCTGGTGCCGATTTGGAGGTAAAATACACATTGGAGTGTCTGTTTGTAATATTAAAATAACCGCTTTTTATTTAATGCATTATGCGTATGGATGTATACATGGTACTTATACCATAAGAACATTTTTTTACAATTTTTGTCCGTCTATCTGTCTGTTCCGGCTAATCTCTAAAACGGCTGGGCCGATTTTGACAGGACTTTCATTGGCAGATAGCTCATATTATAGGGAGTAACTTAGGCTATAAAAATAATCATCATCAATCCGGATACGGCTGTATTTCTAAGTTACGCCGGCGAAGCTGCGGGCAACAGCTAGTAATAAATAAAAAACAAAACTCAGGAAAATTTATCTGACATGAAGGTTTTAAACTGTTTAATTTTTGCCGATTTAATAATTTTCTGAATTATACTATAATTGTATAAGTAAATGAAGCTTGGATGTCTTGTTGGCCACTGGTCAAAACTTTACCATATAAAGTTCTAAATGAAATTGAGAAGCTTTAACATCACAACAAATGTTCGCTGGGAGTAATAAAAATTGCATGTAGTCAGGCATATTGTCATACGATCTTTACCACGATGTACAAAGGTAAAAAAACGACAGTTGTTAAATGAAAAAAAAAATGTTTTCAGTGCTGTGATCTATCTGGAAGTGATCTTCACGAAGCCAACTTGAGGGGGGCGAATTTGAAAGACGCGGCTTTCGAACTCATGTTGACGCCCCTACACATGTCGCAGACTGTACGATAGACTACTATTTTACTATACAAGTATTATTGCAATAAATATAATTTTCGTTGTCTATATTTTCTCCCACATTTTTCCTAACATTCCGCTGGTAGCTAAGTGCGATTCTACTCTCCCCGAAACATTCCGAGGCAGGGCGAGCGCGAAATCGCAAACTCGGGATCAGATCGACTCTAGACCTTTAAATTGTAGTATTTTAAAATACTTAATGAAAAAATTAAAAAACGTACTAGTCGCTCCTATGATTTTTGAAAGTTACTTATTTCTGATCAGATCCTGGTGTCCTTATCATGGGACCAGCCTTGGAATATCTCCTTTCCAACAGAAAAATGAGTTATCAAAATCGGACTACACTATTAAGTTATGCGTGGTCATAATATGACCACGCATAACTTAATACACATATATATTATATACAAAATATACGCATCGGTTAAAAATCATATAAAAGAGACGGTCCATTTCTGGTCTGGTCGTACAGTATACCATAGATAGAGAAAAAATACTTAGATATAATTAAAAATAAAATAAATTAGTATAAGAAACTAATTTATGTGCCCCACCATGGTTCAGGCCTTGTCGTGGCGGTGGGGCTCAGTAACCTAGGGTGAGCGGTGCACCTTGGGCGAAGCTAATTGGGCCGAGGGGGCTCTTTGTACCCCTCTTATAAGAAGAGGGGACAGAAGAGCAGGGGGCAAGGGGTGAGAATGGGATGACCTCACCCCATTGTACTGTCCCGACGTTGGGAGGGGTTGTTCTGTGGTGCGGGACAAACCCTCTGTGGAGGTGGCGTCGGTCCCTTGTGGGACTGACTAGCCGTCGAGGTGCCCCGTTTGTTTTCTAGATCCGGGGCACCTCACCAAAGGCGGCATTGGTGGCACTCGCCGGGTTTAACTAATTTACATGAAAAAAATAAAAATATATGTCAAGTTTTTTAACTTGTTGCCAATTCTTAATGAAGATGGCGCCCTTCAGACGGATGAATAATACTTACTAAATGTCATTTCTGACAAATGACAAACCAAATGATGACAGATGCCTATCGAACAAT
Organism: Helleia helle; assembly: GCA_963853865.1. Taxonomy (NCBI): domain Eukaryota; kingdom Metazoa; phylum Arthropoda; class Insecta; order Lepidoptera; family Lycaenidae; genus Helleia; species Helleia helle. The sequence continues at coordinate 7,393,845 of OY971436.1, forward strand.
GTGCCTTACATTTGACAGATAACGCCAAAGAATATACGCCATACGCCATTGTTTTATTGCAAATCTTGGAAACATTAAATTATTCTTCCGCTGAAATTGAGATGAATTCATGGGTATGAACAAATCAAAACTGTTTCAATATTTTCTTTCCTTCATCTCATTACCTGTACAAAAGTAGACCAACGTCCCATACAATTTCGGACCGTCTCCTTTGCCATCGTCGGTTCCATCCATCGAGCATACATATAACCGGATAGAGTGGTAATGTGAGCCATAAAATTCCGAAACTGGACAGTGATTTGTCACTGACGTAATATCAATTCAACCAACGTTTTTTATGTACGTCCCATCGGCCAATCAGAGCGTAAAACCGTCGCAGCACAGATTTGACGGAATTTGTTTTCATACAAAACACATAACCGCTCTATTCCGGTTATATGCTCGATAGTCCCAGCAGTCCAGTCTACGACTACGCGTCGCTTCTTCGCGACGTTGTCTTTGCATACGTCCATTGAACGCCTAAGCTAGACAAACCTAATCATCATCATCATGTGATCACAAGTGCGCTCGGAGCGTTTGTGTCAGTCATCAGTATTGTTTCGGACGCAGAGACTTAAATATGATGTTTTGCAGCATATCCAGCTGCGGAAATTCTTCCACAACTTGTAATTTTTCAAATAAAGGGATAACATTTCATAAGTAAGTACTTTATTTTTAAAATAATGTTGTATTTTGATGAAATATAAACAAATAAAATTATTCACCACCAGTACTAAAATTGTCGCAGTAATAGAAATGTTTTCAAATTTCAATAAACATTGATACTAATGCTTGTTCATGTCTACGATTACAACTAGTAAAAGCAGCAATGGAATTATAGACATGCGCAATAAACAGTACCGCCGCGTGCGTGCACTTCTAGGAATACGGCCGCATGTATTGAAGGCGAATGAGTGACGTGCCACTACTACTTTGTATAGATAATTATTATTTGTGGCTTACTTAGTTTTACCAAAATGGGAATGAAATGTGATTTTTCGTTAAATATATATTAACTTATCTTCTATACACAAATATTTTCTGTGTTCCTGGGTCATGGATGTGTATTAAATATGTGTAAATCTTAAATACATATATGTATAGTATAAAAGTGTTAAATATATTTCCGTTGTCTGGTACCCGTAAAACAAGTTCTTCGAGAACTTACCACGGGACCAGATTGACGTGGTGTGAAAGCGTCCATAGATATTATATTATTTTTATTATAATACATGCGTAATATAGTAGATAAACACTTAAAATGGTGTGCGTATGTGTGCGTGCGTGAATGTGTGCATGCGTGCGTGTGTACACGCATGCGTGCGTAAGCGTTTGCAACCATATCGTCAATTCATTTTTAAACTCATGATTTTTCATATATATTTAATTTATTGTTTATTTTATTATACAAGCTAGAAGCGCGTATAACATTGTAATCATATTATTATTTATGTTTCTGTTAACTTTTAACAATGCTATTATTTCAGGTTTCCAAAAAGATGCACATATGCTTTTTTATGTTAGTTGGATAGGCAAATTGGGAAACGTGCCACCTGGTGGTAAGTGGTCGACGTTGCTCATGAACATAAACCAGTTTACCTGGAACGAGCCCAGGCAACACATTTATGTGTTGCCTATCCTGAGACACAAGATGTTAAATACACTGCCTGTCTTGCCCTTCTCTCCGAAACACAGCAAAGCTGTTTCACGGAAGAAACAAGCAAGATGGTGGTACCCATGCAGCCGGGAGCGCGGCACAGCGCTTCCCTCTCACCGGCAACTGGAAAAAGAAATTGGTTTCCGCAAGCCTTGTAATAAGTAATAATTATAAAATAAAATAAATAATAAAATAAAATCATTTATTCTTGTTAGTATAAAATCTTAAAATTATGTTAGTAAACTTCCTATCGCTACGCCTTCGTGCGTTCCGGTGGTACTGTTCCGCGGAAGCGACGGAACACCACATCCTGAGGCCAGAAGTTTTCTCGTAAAACTTCCTGCAGGTAGCATGTCGGTATTCGCACCACAAACGCCTTGAAATTGACGTTGCGGCTCGACTCCAGCTCCTGCACCCTCGGACAGTACTTCAACCTCCGGCACGCGATGTGCGATTCCGCGATGTTCTCCGCCTTTGTGGTGTAATGAAGGCGGGAGATATACACCGGCGTATTCGGTTTGGCGGCACGCACGAGCAGATTGGGCTCCAGTGGGGCTTTGCCGCAGCGATTCTGGACGGTTCTGGGATGGCGCTTCTTCCTCTTCACCACCTTAAAACCATCTTCATCCCGACGTGGCGCCTGCGCAGGAGGCGCGTGCGGTGGAGCGTTTATAAGAGAGTATTCAATATTTGAATTATTAGGCATTTTTACTTATATTATATTTAATAAAATATAATATAATTATAATTAATTTATTAAAATATAATATAAAATTTAAATTAATAAATGAAAAAAAGAAATATACTTACTCTTAACGTTTTATTGTATTACCTTTTCTCTTTGATAAAACGTCAAAAAGTGCGTCGCTTAATGTAACAGTTACCTCACCAACAATTAGTAGTAACCGAACAAAATCAACGTCGCCCAAACGGAAAGTTATCGATATGAACGTTGCACTGCACTGTTCATAAGTGTTCATGGATATAATTGGTCAGAGTGGCCACACCTCCTGATATTTTGGTTGTTCATAAAATATTGCTTAATACCATAGGTTTAAAGTTTAATTTTTATTGCATCAATGCTAGTAACATGTGTAGGCGTAATTGTGTATTTATTGTTTGTCTATGTGTTGGTAGTTGTGATCCGGCGACACGCGTTCCGGTAATAAAAGACAGTAGATAGCACTTCTATTGTCTTATTATTTAGATTTCTGTGGCTCAGCCTATTGAGTGAGAGCCGAGAGGTTCGGGTTCGATCCTGATCCCCCTGTAATGTACAGAAATGGGTTATAATTTCTACGTGCATCTGAACACGAAACCATCGCTTGCTCACCGGTAAAGGAAACATCGTGAGGAAACCTGCATGCCGGAAGTCTTTGAAGGTGTGTGAAGTTCACAAACCCGCATTGGGCATGCGCATCGGTGAACTATGGCGCAACACCCGCCTCGCCTGATTTTCGAGGAGGAGACCGGTGCCCACCAGTGGGACATAAGGGTTTGATATTATATTATTATTTCGTTTATGGTAATGTTGGGCAAGAATTAATAAAAGTATGTTAGAATGTATAAAAATGTTTTATTATTTACTATATTTTTATTTATTTTATTTTATTAATTACCTTCCTTATGTTTTAGATGTATATGTATTATGTACAATGAAACTATAATTCTGAAGTGAGAAACCGCTATCAATTGTATGTCTGTCTGCAGATATTTTATTACAAAATATGTCTAATCTTACACTGATTATGCTAACCTCTCAATTAAAATATATCTGCGCGAATTAAATACTAAATTATGTGACATCCATAATGCTAAGTTATAGATGCCATCCATAGACACTTGCTGCATCATTAGCAGGTGTGTTGCTGTTCTTTGCTATACAAGGTTGATAAAAGCGAGAGGCATTAAATTAAACCACATATACTATGTACCATTTTCAGGCTACACACCAAAAATTGGACCAATAGAATCAATAGTTTAGTCACAGGATATTTTTAAAGTTTTAAAGCCACTCCGCTTTATTCGACCCAGTGAGACGCAACGTGCTGTGCGTCGCACTGCCTTTTACATTCGAAGGTCAGTGGACATTTTACAAAGGTTGTTTACGCTTTACTTTGGCTATTCTCGTATTTAAGTTCTTTGAAAAAGTTTTTTTTTTATTTCTCTCATAAACTGTTTCTAATAGTTTCGGATTAACCGTAAGCATGTGTAGTATATGAAGTTTAATTTAATGCCTCTCGCTTTTATCAACCTTGTATATACCGCATTAAGGAATGGAACATGATAGTTGAGACATATATAAGCGTCCACATCTCAATCATTCTCAAATACAACACTAACACAGAATTACCACACTATGTAGTTATACCTAAGAAACGTGCCAGAGCCCTGTCCGCTACACTGATAACGAATTGGCTTAAAATTTGTCAAGTAAAATAATTTAAATGGTAATTAGATTGCCTAGTAAGAGAGTGAATGAAAAGTCAGTCTTTAAAGCTCTATCGCTGTACAACATGCAGTTCTGTTTGTCTGCTATCAAGCATATAATCTCATAGAGAGTAATGTGAGCCGTAATATTTCGGATCTAGTCAGTGATTTTGTCACTGACGTAATAGCAATTCAACCAACCAGTGATCGGTATGTACGTCCATCGACCAATCATCCATCAATGGCCATTAGTCGGCCAATCAGAGCACAGAACAGACGCAGAGTCGCAGCACAAATTTGGCGGAATTTGTTTTACAAATAACATTACAAGTCTATTCCAGTTATATGCGCGATGGTGTCTGCACACGTTAATAACTTAGCATTCTGCTAGGGTGACGGTTTCTTTCCATTAGCATTGTTTGACATTTTCGTTTTCTTACCCTCGGTCTCACCTTCATCTTCGTCCTGAAAATTTATTTGTATATTTTAACATAATATGATTGCTTCACACATGTTTTTGTATTTTGGTCGACCAGTTTTTCAAGCAACACATTGTTTAAAACCAACATGTCATGTCCTAATCGTATATTTTTTTAATAGCAAACGAGCAGTCAAAGCCTTTTGGCGACTATCGACGCTCATACACATCCGCACAACCAAAGAATATGTAGAGATGCGTTGCTATCCTTTTACCTATCCACATTGATCCACCGCAAACTCACAAACCGCACGAATCGCGACAGCATAGCTTACACTTGACGCCGGTGTTATGTGAGCGAGAGGTACCACCCCGGTCGTGCCTGCGTACCTCTCGCTCACATAACACCGTCGCAAGTGACAGCTATGCTGTCGCGATTCGTGCGGTTTGTGAGTTTCCGGTGGCCCATCGGGGAGATAGGAAAAAGCCAGGAGGAGTGCAGATGTCTATGGGCGTCGGTAGTCACCATAAGGCTCCGACTGCTTGGGTGCCTTCTTATGAGAAAAAAAATGTTCGTGTAAAAATCATTACTAGGTAAATCACAATAACAAACCTTCGACCGAGAATCATCACTTTCCTCTTCTTCCGTCTCCTCATCCTCCTCCTCCAAATCCTGAAACTCTTCAAACCAATCTCCGAGCGAAAGTTGACCGATCAAATGGACTGGACCTGATCCCTGACGATGTAAATATGTATATATTGTAGGTTTTTAACTTACATTATTATTGGGATAAATTCAGACAAATGCCTCAAACAATCATTTAAAAAAAAAAACAAAGGGTTGTCCCGCATCTAAGAACAACCCCTCCCAACGTCGGGACAGTACACTGTACAATCCACCAGTAAGTTCTTAAATTCCCTCTGAAACACTCTAATCTGTCATGTGACCATGATTACGTTACAGACTGATAAACATACTTGCGGTCTGTCAAAGCACAGAACAGAATATAAACGTTATGGATACCAAAATGTATACAAGATGGTTATGACAGCTATGACAGTTTGTTTACCGGTCAGTTAGTTTACAATTAGCCCAGTCATATTAGGTAAAAAAAGGGGTCAACTTCGGAATGAAAGACAATAAGCTGTAAATTAGTATAAACCTTTCTTTTGTCGTTCTAAATGTTGTCTCAGAAGTCACAAGTGCTATCGTGTCCGCGTCTTAAGATATTGAAGGTCAAAGGTCGTAAAAATCGGTTTTTCGTGAATATCTCGCTTTCTATTGCTTAAATGTGATTTGCACCTATTATAAAAGTTGTAGAGTATAAAATTCTCTACAACTTTTGTTTGAACTTTTTTTTATACAATCAACCGTTTTTGTGGTAGACCGCGAAGCGTGCGCCGCATACAGTCATATTATAATATGGCCTAATGCAAGGTCAAGCGTGAGTTACGGTTATCAGTACGTTGTATAAAGTTAATTATTTAGTAAAAAAATATAATTATTAAACAATGCCCATTATTTATGTACTAATTATTAATTATTTATATTTAATTAAAATAAGTGACTTACCCCCAAATACTCAAACGAATCTCAAATTTAAGACGTACTTAAACTCATGCTATGACGCTTTTTTCTTTGAATCTGACAAGATTTTTCGCTGGTCTTGTGATTCTTCTTCTTTATCCAGAACATCTGAGTTTTCTACATTAGGCGGGAATATCTGTTCGAAATGTTGGGCAAATGTGTTTGCTTTTTGTTCATTACTAATGGCCCATCTTCCGCTGGTTTTAATAGGGGGAATATGCATAATTGGCCGTTTGAGATTTTTTGTAGTTTTTCCATAGAGAGTAACCAGTCGAGTGGTCACTTACTAGAGTAGTTAGATAGGTTTTCATAGTTTCGTGTCGAAACTTCTTAATTTTTCTTCTGATTTCTTTGGTTATGTTATTCAATAACGTTTTGTCTCTGCCATATCCGCCTTTGTTTTCTTTTAGCAGCTATGAGATTTATTATTTTTATAGGATAGAAGTGCCCTCTAGTCTTCCTTTTAATGACTGGTGTACTATTCCAAGCGCACCGATGAATGTCCGAAATGAACTTCTTTAGGTCTTCATCAACTTGTTCATGATTTTTTAGCGGGACTTTTAGATTTATGGTTGACTCTAAGTCTTGTTTATAGCTCTCCTAATCCGTTTTAGTGTTAACCAAGGTGGGGTTGCTTGCTTTCTCTAATATAGTTTCACTTACAGTTAACAGTATCGGTGAATGGTCTGAACTCATGTCGTAGCCCTCTTCAATATGAAGGAAACTTGATGAAATATTTTTGTAAATAAAAAAGTCTATTAGGTCTGGAATTTTCTGAGTATCAGTAGGCCAATATGTTGGTTTCCCTGTTGATATAGTATCACAGTGCATCTCTCTTACGGCATTAAGCAGTTCTTTTCCTTTGGTTGTGGTCAGTCGAGACCTCCAGTAAACATTTTTGGCGTTAAAATCACCACCTAGTATGAACCTGTTACCAAGTTCATTTAAGAAACTCTTGTAACGCTCTGCTTTCACATATTGTTTTCTATATTGTTTTCTAATGTTTACGCGAATTTTACTCATTATAATAAAACAATTTTTTTACGGATTTTATCGCGGTTACTTTTAGTTGATATCTTGGTGGGCAAAGATTGCTGAGATATTGACAGGATAACATTTAGTCCTGACAGACACAGTAATTCATGACAGTAAGTCCTGACAGACACAGTAATTCATGATGATGGATAGTTTCTTTTATGATAATAGTGCTGCCTCCTCTAGCAGTGTTATCTGGGTGCAATGCATGATAGAGACTGATCGTGTCATTATCGAAATAAATAACTAAAAGCATATGTAACGCATTTTTATTATTTTTTATACAGTACTGATGTAAGACAGGCCACAATATATATATAATTAACTATGCAAAACTGTCATTTCCAGTTTGACTTAGAATTAAAATATTCGATAAGCTGCATAGTTCTCTATTTAAACACTATTAAAATTAAAGTCATCTACTGTAACACAGAGGCCTGTACAATAGATAAAAATTACGCTTATCGCGTTAGCTTTACAATAGAGTAAGACTAAACTCTTATGCAGCAGACATCCTAGTATTACACTCTTATACAGAAATTTGCTTTCTAAGGGTTTCCTAGATAACCATTGAACAACTACTATCCAGCCTTTTATGATGACTGTTCTACAGAGTAATTATACACTAATATCCAGAAGGTAGCAATATTCAATGCTCTTGTACAGCATAAGCAATACAAAAGTAGATTTCTAGAGCACTATTTAGCCGATATACTGTTCTAGTCTTATAAACTTGTTGATAGTGGTTTTTTACACCAAACCTTTATAAAGCTTCTAGCTGTTATTGCACTGGTTAAAAGATCTTTTTTCAGCTTAAATGTTTATTGGGTATGTACATAAATTAAACCAAAAATGGTGAGTATTAGCAAATCTGTAATGAAATAAAATAGCCGGTGTCAAATTTTGAATAATGATTAAACATCGTATGTAGAACAAAGTACTTACACATTGAAACCAGTAATTAATACAAAATATATATTTCAGAAAAGGGATTCTTACTAACCGTAAAAAAATCGCCAGACATAGTAATAGGATTTCACTAATTAGTATTTAGTAATTTATAGAAATTTTGCGATACGTTCACTTGCGTTGCCGGCACACAAAATATCCTTGAGAATGAGAATTCTTGAATCCTGAATCTTGATCTTGATTCTTGAATGAGAGATCTTGATCTTGATTTAGGTTTCGTGTCAACATTGCATGTAATCCACAGAGCATCATAGCAAAATATAATATTATATTAAATTAGACAATCCCTATTCCATAATAATTATTAGACAATATTTTCCAAAGAGATTCCATGTCCTCAATCGTTTTAAGTTTTTGACGTGACAAGTGACCACAAACTATATAGAGAATACTACGTATTCAGACGCACCACTCACCAACAACGATCGCAGACATCCCGCTGACAAGCAAAATAGAGTTTGAAGTTTATTTATCGTTCCTTCTTCTTCTTTTGGAACAGGCTAAGACCAGAGACCATGCTGCCTGTTTTTTTTTCCGAAATTGCTCTTTAATATTTTTATTTTAAATTAATTTATGATAGAGAATTGAGGCAAAAAAAACATTATTTTTTTGGAACTTATTATTTATTTTTAATTAAATAAATTAATTTCACACTTGTGTGATGAGGTTGTTTCAACTCAAGCTTTCAGTCTTCTGAACTGTAGTTTCTTCTCAATTTTTCGTTTTTTTTTTTGTTCTTCTTTATATTTTCTTCGTCGTACATTGCCTGTTGATCTTTCTTTGTTACTACTAACCTTCTGAAATAGAAAAAAAAGGAATATTAAAAGAAAAATATATAATCAACATGTAGAAATTATTGAAAGTTTTTCATAAATACTAGATTCTATTTAAAAATATCATATTTATATTAATAATATTCTAATACTCCACTATTCAAGACAAAGAACCTCATTCATAAACAAGCTGCCTGAGACTAGTCCAGGCAACTCATTAATTTGTTGCCTATACTAAGACAAGATGTTAAGTCTCTATGCCAGTAATTACACTGCCTGTCCTGCCTTTCTCTCCGAAACACAGCAAAAATGTTTCACGGAAGAAACAAACAGAATGGCGATGCAGTCGGGAGCGCAGCAGAGCGCATCCAGGTAATACCTTCAGGTCAATTTCTCTGTTGCTTTTGCATTGAGGGCCATATATAACTATATTTTTTATAACTACATATTTATAATTTATAAAGTAGCATTCTGTACAGAGAAAGTAAATTATTATTAAGCTATTGCATAGCTTTTATCCAGAAATTCCGTAACGAAAATAAACCCAACACCCGACTAATATAAGTTGATAAAATATGTTATGCAATAGCTTTACCCGGGCAGTCCCCGAGTGCCATTTAGGTTTTTTATTATTCATTTAAAATCCATTAATAACTTACCAATTGACATGCTCAATGGTTTTTTCTCTGAGCATCTTTAATTCATCTGTTGTAGCATTAGAGATTCTGTATTTTAGGCAGGGCATCAGGAGGTCGTAATATTTAACAAAATCGTTCTCCATCGCGTCAGCAACTGAAGTAATCGCAGTCACAATTTGTTCCATCACAAGTTTCGTGCCTCGTTCCACCAACTAATAAATAAGAGATCAAATATATTTAAATAGTTAAATACAAATTTATCTAAAATCTTACCTAAACTATTTATCATGTATGTGAACTTAGATCCCTAAATACATAGGAGAAGCAAAAAGGGAGCAAATGCCACATGATTTTCCAATATTATGGAAGTAATAACACTACTTGTAAAGTGCGACTACTAACGAACATTGGATATTAATCTATACTAATAATATAAAGCTGAAGAGTTTGTTTGTTTGAACGCTCTAATCTCAGCAACTACTGGTCCGATTTTAACAATTCTTTCACTGTTAGATAGCCCATTTATCGAGGAAGGCTATGGGCTATATAACATCACGCTGCGAGTAATATAAATTAAGTTAAGTAAGTTAACGCGGGCGAAGCTGCGGACAACAGCTAGTAAGTAATAAGGAAGAATAAGAATAGATGTTTTAAAAAAAGAGTGAAAAATAATATAATATAATACCTCTTTAAATTTGGCAGTCAGAATAGCTTCCAGTTTCCCCATCAATGATCCCAAATAATGAGTTAGAATTGGTTTGGGACAGTCTTCACTGACGTTCACCAAGGCTGCAGCTGCCTAAGGCTCATCTAAACAAGTAGAAATGGATGATAAGACTTCAATGTATCATTGAAAAATAATTCTAAACGTTTTGGAAATAATAGGGTAATAACTTTACCTGTACTTGTGGATTGGCAAATATGTACAGGTGCAAAATCAGTTAACATCTTTGTCCAATAGCATCACATGCAGCATAGAGGACACGTGGATGTTTGAAAATAAATGAGGACATTAATTTAAAAAATGTTATTATTATTTGTAAGTACAAGCACAATAAGGCAGGCAGGCATTTAGTAAATAAGGAATTCTCATAATGAAATTATTTTTTTTGAAAAAGGTTATGATACATCATCATTTTTGAAGTAAAACTTCTTTAGGCGCGACTAGAGAGTAACTCAGATTTTTTTTCTGACGGAAGTAACGCTCAGTATTCTTCATTCAAAAATCACCTGTCACCTGATCATCAGGTTATGCATTCAGGAGAGTCATACCACGGGTCTACGGCGACATACCGAGCATGTTGACACTAGGTTGACACATTATTCTTTAGAGGGCTTTATTCTAGTTAGCTTGTGTCAAACTTACTAATATTTTTCTTTGAATACCTTTATTCATAATTTAGTATCGCTTCCTGCCAGAATGCGTGATGTGTGCTATTGGCTGTAACAGCTGAACGAAGTAGTTTACCACTCTTTTTCCGGTTGAATACAGCAGCTCCATTGACACTGTCAAATAAGTCGTCAAAGAACGACACTACTTCAGCGGTGTTTTGCAAGCTGCTGCTGACTGGTCTTCCATCTGAGTAGTGAGCTGGAAATGAAAGAAAATTATTTTGAATACTAATATTTGTTATAATGAAACAATTTTTACAATCCCGACATTTCGGATACTTTACAGCAATATTATGCATGGATTTTCATTTGATAATATTAACAATGGGATCCCAAGCAGGTGGTAAGAGCCGGGTCACCATGGTTCAGGCCTTGACGTGGCGGTGGGTCTCAGTATCCTAGGGTTAGCCGCTGCACTTTGGGCGAAGAGGGGCTCTTTGTACCCCTCTTATGAGAGTGGACAAAAGAGCAGGGGGCAAGGGGCGAGGACGGGAACTTCACCCCATTGTACTGTCCCAACATTGGGAGGGGTTGTACTGTGGTGTGGGACAATGCGGGAGGACAAATGTTCGTGTAAACATTAGAAAACAATGTACTAATATTTGATTTTTTTATAGTGTTGATACTCTTACAATTTATTACTTACAGAATTCTGAAGTATAATTTAAAACACTAGCCATGGTTTTGCTGAATACTCGCACACAATTCTTCACCTGAAATTCAACCAATATTTTGATTAAAATACACATTTTGTTTATAGCATAAGGGGACAAACAAACAGTCTAGACTCAAAAGCCTTACTATTGACTACCGACGCCACACCACAATCAGACGTTATGCATGAGCCTTGTCCTTCTCCTACTCTGTCCCACATACAATGGGCTAAACAAAAACACATGATAACACAGCCTTCACTTGACATCAATATTATACGAGCGAGAGGTACCGTAAGACATAGAGGTAGCTGCAATGCAACAATGGCACTCTTACTAAAACATAATAGTGAATTAGGTACCATATTCTTATTTTTTTTTTTCAATTCATGAGCATTTGACTTTTATGAAACTTGATTCAGAAAACATATTGCATAATGATATTGCAAGCATACCTTATTTTTTTTTTATCTTTTCAGGAATAACATGTTCATCATTTAATTTATGGAGTATCCTTGATTGAGTATGCTGGCAGTCAGTTTTATACACGTCGACTATGTCTGTCCATTTAGCAATTTTATTGTCAAAATATATATTTATGACAGCAAAATTATTTCGAAGTCCTTTTATCAAATGACATGGATCATAAATAACATTTAAATTAAATCGAGCTAATTGAATTGTATCATCTGTAAATAAATATAATAAATTAAAGAAAATTGACAGGAATTATACACTAAAACCCGGCGAGTGCCACCAGTGCCGCCTTGGTGAGGTGCCCCGGATTTGTTAAGCTAACAGGGCACCTCGACGGCTAGTCAGTCCCGCAAGTGACTGTCGCCACCTCCACAGAGGGGCTGTCCCGCACCACATAACAACCCCTCCCAACCTCAGGATAGTATAATGGGGTGAGGTTCCCATCCTCGCCCCTTGCTCTTATGTCCCCTCTTCTTATTAGAGGGGTATAAAGAGCCCCTCGGCTCAATTAGCTTCGCCCAATGTGCTGGGCTCACCCTAGGCTACTGAGCCCCACCGCCACGTCAAGGCCTGAACCATGGTGGGGGAAATGACTGGCCTGTTGGTCTAGTGGTTAGTGACACTGACTGCTTAACCAGAAGGTCGTGGGTTCTATTCCCACCCAGGACAAACAATCAAATGAAATGTGATGAGCATGATCATTTGTTCTGTGTCTAGGTGTAGTTTATCGATAATATGTATGTATTTAGAAATATATAACTATGTATCACTTGTCTGGTTACTATAAGAACAGGCTCTACCTAGTTTGGGATGAGATGACCCAACATATTAAAAAAAATATTTTTTTTTAATTATTGAAAGTTTTTCATAGATGCTGGACTCTATGTAAAAATATCATATTTGTATTAATAATATTATTCTAGTGCAGTGGACTACACTATGTTAGATAAAAAATCTCATTCACTTTCTAAATACAAATTCAGTAGAATCAGAAACCGTTGTATTGAAGCATTCACATATGAAAATGTGGTTTCAATTTCAGGTCAATTTCTCAGTTACATTTACGTTGGGGCCCATATACTAACTATAACTTAATTAAAATTTATAAAGTAGCATTCTATACAGAAAATAAATGATTATTAATATTCACTTAAATCCATTAATAACTTACCAATAAGACTGACACAATAATGGTTTTTCCTCTGAGCATCTTTAATTTGTCTGTCTCAACATTAGATATTCTATATTTTAAGCATCAGGCGGTCGTTATATTATTAACAAAATGTTCTCCACTGTAACAGCAACTGAAACAATTGTACTCACAATTTATTCCAACACTAGTTTCGTGCCTCGTTGCACCGACTAATAAATAAGAGATCAAATATAATTTAGATAAATATAAATACCAATTTAATTAAATTCTAGCAAAAACTAGGTAAATATTTTTCATATATTATGTGAACGGAGATCCCTAAACGCATAAGAGAAGCAAAAAGGCAAATGCTACAAATGATTTTCCAATGTTATGGAAGTAATAACACTACTCGTAGACGTCTGACTACTAACAAACATTGGATTAGTAATAAGGATTCCTTTTTAAATTTGCCAGTCAGTTAAATAGTTAAGAACTGTAGATACAACTTGGTCAAGCATTTGCTCCATCTGTTTGTGACAGCCTTCTCCAGCTGATAATTTATTATATTACATGTAGGATCCAACAATTTGCAATGATCATAGTACATAAGTATATAAATTCTCTTGCAATTTAAACATGATCAAAGAGTGGCACAGATTCTGTAACATGAAAATATATTTTTGGGTACATTAATATGTATGGAAAGTTTATGGATTATTAGTAGATTATATAGGGACTGTATGATAAGCGTAAAAAATTGGGGGTTATATTGACATCAAAAATTTTCGTAAATTTTCTAAGTCACCGCCCATAGCGCCCCTAAGGCTACACCTCAACCGATTATTGGTTCGTAATATAAAAATATAAGATTCATAACGAAAACAAGTTCATATTCACTCACCAGAAGTCACAAGAAGAGAATTTGTTGGAGACTGGAGTCCCGGTATTTCTGATTGCAGGAACAAAGTGGGACAACCAGAACTCATAATACGTGTCTTTCCTGTGTTTGTGGTATAAACTCGCCATTTCCATTTTCGAAGTCTTTCTCACAATTGGGCATATTGTGTAAGAAAATCCCCCCGCTTACTAAGACAAGGTTAACAACTCAAGTTTTAGTTTTTTGTGATATATGGACCGAAAATATATGGAAATCACTTTCACATGTAAGTTCAACACAAAAATAGTAAACACAAACAAGTTTACTAAATACAAATATAACATTATTGTAATTTTGTAATACGACGTAATACTAAGACTAAAATATGGCGGCTATTTTTGACATAATATACTAATTGAATTTAGTTCCATAAATATTTCATAGAGGCGCTTCAATATTGCTCTCAGCCGCCATTCCTGCGGGAAGTCTACTTGTCAATGTTAGGTAGTTTGGTGCAAGTGACAACGTCTTCATAAAAATTATAATCACGGGGTACAAACTACCTAACATTGACAAGTAGACTTCCCGCAGGAATGGCGGCTGAGAGCAATATTGAAGCGCCTCTATGAAATATTTATGGAACTAAATTCAATTAGTATATTATGTTATATTTGTATTTAGTAAACTTGTTTGTGTTTACTATTTTTGTGTTGAACTTACATGTGAATGTGATTTCCATATATTTTCGGTCCATATATCACAAAAAACTAAAACTTGAGTTGTTAACCTAATGTCTTAGTAAGCGGGGGGATTTTCTTACACAATATGCCCAATTGTGAGAAAGACTTCGAAAATGGAAATGGCGAGTTTATACCACAAACACAGGAAAGACACGTATTATGAGTTCTGGTTGTCCCACTTTGTTCCTGCAATCAGAAATACTGGGACTCCAGTCTCCAACAAATTCTCTTCTTGTGACTTCTGGTGAGTGAATATGAACTTGTTTTCGTTATGAATCTTATATTTTTATATTACGAACCAATAATCGGTTGAGGTGTAGCCTTAGGGGCGCTATGGGCGGTGACTAGAAAATTTACGAAAATTTTTGATGTCAATATAACCCCCAATTTTTTACGCTTATCATACAGTCCCTATATAATCTACTAATAATCCGTAAACTTTCCATACATATTAATGTACCCAAAAATATATTTTCATGTTACAGAATCTGTGCCACTCTTTGATCATGTTTAAATTGAACAGATGGAGCAAATGCTTGACCAAGTTGTATCTACAGTTCTTAACTATTTAACTGATCCTGTAAGTATGAATATAATAATATGTAAATATACAATACAATAAAATTAAAGGAAAAATGATGGTTTCATAACTTTTTCAAAAATTTTAATTTATTATGAGAATCATTATAGAATTTACTAACTTTAATAATATATTTATTTTCTGACTGGCAAATTTAAAAAGGAATCCTTATTATTTATTAATATCCAATGTTTGTTAGTAGACGTCTACTAGTAGTGTTATTACTTCCATATCATTGGAAAATCATTTGTAGCATTTGCCTTTTTGCTTCTCTTATGCGTTTAGGGATCTCCGTTCACATAAATATATGAAAAATATTTACCTAGTTTTTGTTAGAATTTAATTAAATTGGTATTTATATTTATCTAAATTATATTTGATCTCTTATTTATTAGTTGGTGCAACGAGGCACGAAACTAGTGTTGGAATAAATTGTGAGTACAATTGTTTCAGTTGCCGTTACAGTGAGAACATTTTGTTAATAATATAACGACCGCCTGATGCTTAAAATAAAGAATATCTAATGTTGAGTCAGACAAATTAAAGATGCTCAGAGGAAAAACCATTTAGTGTGTCAGTCTTATTGGTAAGTTATTAATGGATTTAAGTGAATATTAATAATAATTTATTTTCTCTGTATAGAATGCTTCTTTATAAATTTTAAATAAGTTATAGTTAAGTATATGGCCCCCAACGTAAATGTAACTGAGAAATTGATCTGAACTTGAAACCACATTTTCATATGTGAATGCTTCAATACAACGGTTTCTAATTCTACTGAATTTGTATTTAGAAAGTGAATGAGATTCTTTATCTAACATAGTGTAGTCCACTGCACTAGAATAATATTATGAATACAAATATGATATTTTTACATAGAGTCCAGTATCTATGAAAAATTCTCAATAATTAAAAAAAATATTTTTTTAATATGTTGGGCCATCTCATCCCAAACTAGGCAGAGCCTGTTCTTATGGTAACCAGACAACTGATACATACTTATATATTTCTAAATACATACATATTATAGATAAACTACACCTAGACACAGAACAAATGATCATGCTCATCACATTTCATTTGATCATTTGTCCTGGGTGGGAATTGAAACCACGACCTTCTGGTTAAGCAGTCAGGGTCACTAACCACTAGACCAACAGGCCAGTCATTTCCCCCACCATGATTCAGGCCTTGACGTGGCGGTGGGGCTCAATAGCCTAGGGTGAGCCCAGCACCTTGAGCGAAGCTAATTGAGCAGAGGGGGCTCTTTGTACCCCTCTTATAAGAAGAGGGGACATAAGAGCAAGGGGCGAGGATGGAAACCTCACCCCATTGTGCTGTCCTGAGATTGGGAGGGGTTGTTCTGTGGTGCGGGACAACCACTCTGTGGAGGTGGCGACGGTCACTTGTGGTGACTAGCCGTCGAAGTGCCCTGTTAGCTTAACAAATCCGGGGGAACCTCACCAAGGCGGCACTGGTGGCACTCTCGGGTTTTAGTGGGTAGAGCTGCGTCCGCGTACCATCTTTCGGGCGCAGCGAGTCCCACATACCCGCCTGGGGAGTGGGTCTCCATGCCATGGGATGCCTCGGAGCGTTTCCCGGCGTTAAAGAAAAAAAAGGGCCAGTTATTTCTATATGTAGATATGTTTTGAATATTCTTTTTTCTGTTTCAGATGGTTGGCAGTTACAAAAAAAAGATCAATAGGCTAGTAGGACGAGGAAAGTATAAAGAAGATAAAGAAACATGAAAAATTGGGAAGAAACTAGTTTGTGAAAATTAATTTATTTCATTAAAAATAAATAATAAGTTCCTAAAAAAATAAAGGTTTTTTTGCCCCGATTCTCTATCCTAAATTAATATAAAATAATCAATATTAAAGAGCAATTTCGGAAAAAAATAACAGGCAGCATGGCCTCTGGTCTTAGCCTGTTCCAAAAGAAGAAGAAGGAACGATAAATAAACTTCAAACTCTATTTTGCCTGTCAGCGGGATGTCTGCGATCGTTGTTGGTGAGTGGTGCGTCTGAATACGTAGTATTCTCTATATAGTTTGTGATTATAATTCGATGGAGCCGGCTTGAACGAAAAAACATGACGCATGCGGCGTTACCTCGCTCTGAGGCGTTCCATTCACGTTCCATAATTGCGTTCCATTTTCATAAGACGTTGTCATGTTCACGGTTCAACTATCGTCAGTTTGACTTTACAATACGTAGTATTCTCTAATTCCTAAGATCAAGTATCAATTTAATTCTCTATATTATAGTTTGTGGAGTGTGGACCCAATATTGTGGACTTTACAGACAAGTGACAACCGATTTTAACCATAGACTTAGAATATACCATAAACCATAGACGTTTTAACCAAAAAGGATGATGCATTGTGCAACGACTGCATAGTGCATTGAGCCACAAACTATAAAGAGAATTCCTAAGATCAAGTATCAATAGATTTGACAAGCTAATAATAATACCGTATTGGAACGAGATAACAACATACGAAAAATCCAAGAGTGACAGAGACATAGACACTTTCTTTTGTCTTTGTCAGAATATCACGCTTTGTTTGTTGGGCACAACAAGGATGTGCCCAACAAAAAATTATCGACTAAATTTGAATGCCATACAAACATTCTCACTCGCGAACAGTTTGTCAAATATGCCGCCATTTTGTACTACTTTTTAATTTGGTCGGTTTATGTAGGTATGGTGATACCAGTTTTGTTATAGGCAGATTACCCAAGAATGTGGTATTATATAAAAAGGGAGACTGGAATTTTCGAAATAAACACAATAAAAACAAATATGTTTATTGCTATCCTAAAAGGCTATGTACTATAGATCATACATATTAAGACTTATATAGCCTTCTTCTTTATTATTTATGTTTTTAGGGGTTTGTTATTAGTCCTTACATAATATTTTCGATAATCCGATAATGCTTATCTTATCTATCAACCTTTACTAGGTTTTTTTATTATTTTTAATTCACTTGTTTCAAGAAATAAGTAGACTTGTTATTATGAATGTGGTATCCCTGTAAAATATGCCTGTCCCTTTCGGGTATACGCGAATGTCAATTCCATATGATACTTGTTCCTAGGAGAATTCTCATTGAGCATTCTGGGCTCTGGCTTCTGCAATTTCTGAAACACTTTTAAGTTTTAAAGAAGCACAGAACGTTGAACAATATTACCTACCGCGTAGGTTTAATAATAATTAATAAATCATTGCCTCTCAGTTCTCACAATATCGAGTAGCGCAAAGAGTAGTAAATATTTTATATGAGTAGCGGGTTGGAACTTAGAAGTTGGAAAATAGAAGTGTTAACGTGGTGTCAACTGTCAGGTGTGAAGTGACTGATGAACATTGATGATTGAACTTTCATTATCATTGATGTAGATGGCATGAGCTTCTTCCTGTTTGCGCAAAAAGATCAGGTACCAAAGCGTAAAGTAAACATACAGGAATGGATCCTACCAAGGCTATCATCACGCACCCAAACAATTTAGATCCCGATTCATTCGCCCTATTACGGGCCGCTGCATGGCGCATGCAAGTGTTTTATCTTAGGAGCTAGGCTAGGAGCTAGGTTTTCCGCGACAAACACAGCCTCAAAATTCCGAGATGCTCAGAGTTAAGTTTATTGTCTCGGTTTTTCTTGTTTCCTTGTTGTTGTTCTTTAACAGAGGTTGTTGCACTCGTGTCTATCCTCCATGCATTAATACTCATCTATCTATCTATTTATTACTATAGGGTTTCTGCCGTGAATCGTGATGGCACTTTTTGTTTTACTCATTAAACTACTCGAAGCTTTAAAGGTGTTATATTTTATTTTGCTATTATATATTTTTTGAAGTGTAAACTTTACGCGCGGTACGCATATTTTTAGGAGATAAAATCTCTGAAACGCTGGAGACGCAGTTTGACGTTTATACGACGTGAACTCGCGACAGCACACACGAAACGCTGGAGACGCAGTTTGACGTTTATATGACGTGGACTCGTGACACCGCATGCGAGCCGCTGGAGACGCAGTTTGACGTTTGATTTATTTATATAAGATTATGCAATATTTTTTTTGCAAATTGTGTTGCTTCTCAATTATGTTATGCGGCCATTTTGGGCGCCGTTTAAATTGTATAGGTTGTCATAATCTGTTACAGCCTGTATTATAGGTATTTGAATTTAATTGTTCTGTTTGCAGGCGGCCCGGAGACCGGCTATCTCCACCGACCACCAGTAGAGCGCCCGCCACTGGGGTGGACGTCTCACAGGCGGCATGGCCGACCGCGGTGAACACGTTGCAGAGCCTGTCAGCCGCCTCATCCACCTCCAGATCCGACATAGTTAGATATTTATTTAGTATTAGTATTTAGTATTAGCAGATAATGATGCCGCATATCTACAATTAACATCATAATTATATTTTTATATGAGTACTGTCAACATCCCTATTTCGTTGTATATCACTAAAGATCTTCATCAGAACATCACCAAATAAAAATAGATATAACGACGATGTCGAAACAGTCGAAATACTATGATGCGCTTCCTAAGCATCCTATACCTTAGAGCAAGGGTGGCCAACCTTTACGGCAGCCGGGCCAAATTCTGAAATAGTTCCGTTTTTGTCGCAGTTGGTCACATTAGTTAGTGACCTCCCTAATGTGACGTTACATATTTGCCAATTTACACATATTGAAAAAAGTTATAAATTATTATTTTTTAATTTATTTTTCTTTACTAGTTTAAATTTCATGTCTTAATAACAGTCATTTCGATGTGGAATTATGACATCACAAAATAAAAGGACCACCCACTTTTGTCACACACAAACACACACACACAGACACAGTGTTACACTGGGTCAACCCCTCCCTCTCCCTTAACAATGTGACGATATTTATGAATGGTCCCTAACCAACGCACAAAAAAACATTATTTTTGAAAAAATGATTGAGAAAGTATTAGCAATTTGACAGTCGGCGGACCGCATGCGGGCTGCGGGTTAGAGTCTCACATAGTAAGTATCCTTACTTAATATTATAAATGCAAAAGTAACTTTGTCTGTCTGTCTGTCTGTCTGTCTCTTCTTCACGCCTAAACCACTGAAGAGATTTGAATGAAATTTGGCACAAAGATAGTTTGAAACCCGAGAAAGGATATAGGATAGTTTTTATCCCGGATATCCTACAGGAACGGGATTTATGCGAGTAAAACCCCTGTCTGGACTATCTATCTTCTGAACCACGGAACAGTATTAGGTGAAATTTGATATGAAGATACTTTGGAACTTAACGTAAGACTTAAAATAGTTCTTATCCTGAAAATCTCACGGGAACGGGAAATATGCGAGTAAAACCCCTGTCTGGACTATCTATCTTCTGAACCACGGAACAGTATTAGGTGAAATTTGATATGAAGATACTTTGGAACTTAACGTAAGACTTAAAATAGTTCTTATCCTGAAAATCTCACGGGAACGGGAAACTATGCGGATATAACCCCGAGACTGTCTATCTTCTAAAGTCTAAACCACGGAACAGATTTGGGTGAAATTGGATATGAAGATACTTTGGAACTTAACGTAGGACTTAAAATTATTGTTATCCTGAAAATACTACGGGAACGGGAGTTGTGCAGCTAAAACTCCGGGACTGTATTTGTTAAACCACTGAACCGATTGCAGTGAAAGATATGGATATAGTTTGAGACCCAAGGCAAGATATAAGATGTATAAGTGTAACAAAAAGTTTTTTAGATGTGTCAATAGATGGCGTTAACATAAAATGTAGATCACGCTAAAAAAAGATCAATTTTTGTCTGTCTGTTTGTTCCGGTTAATCTCCGAAACAATTAAGCCAATTTTGACGAGGCTTTCACTGGCAGATATCTGATGTTATAATGCGTAACTTTGGCTATAAAAATAATCATCATCAACTCGAACGGCTGTAAATCTAAGTAAACGCGGGCGAAGCTGCGGGCAACAACTAGTACATAATATATAGGTCCTACTGTCACGCCGCCGCTTCATTGTGCTGATCGTAAGCAGTGCGTTATATATGTAGATATTTATCTATAGTAAAGCGCTGTGAGAGTGACGTTCCATTCGTCATACTTACATTACAAAAATATCTATATCTATATCTTAAATCTATCTATATTTTAAATTAGGACATTCGTCACCATCATCATCATCATCAGCCTCTTAATAAAAGCCAAGACAGAAATGTTATTGCTTCCTTTTATTTTGCTTCCAGGAATCATTCTTACAAATTGGCCACAAATATGATGAAAAGCGCGTGCGTTTTGACACTGAATGAACGTTTCCAAGACAATGGTTTTTACATAATTTACGCAAATATCTGGCAATATGTAACATAATAATCAGTGGCGCGCAATTTAAATATTTCACCACAATTTTTCAAATTTTCAAAATGTTTGCCAGGTGCTAGTATTTAAGCTTAATTATTTAACATAATAAAATTTTCTACCGATGTACTTATTTAAAATGATTAAGTATCATTTACAATTATAAATAACTGTAAAAAGTATTAGATAATAATTATTTTAAAATAACCATCATATGATATGCGACTTAATTTACTTCACAGAACATTATATTGTTGTTGGTTCTTGAATGTTGGTGTCACTGTGCGAAGCGTAGTGAAGTTGGTACTTGGTTGAATTTGTTTTTTTATTCACGTTCTATTTTTGTGTGTGACGGTTCTGTCGTGCGAAAAAGGATATTTATACAATTAATTTTAATGATTGAAATTCGTTTATCAGTCATAAAATAATTAAGAATATCCTCGAAATTGTATTAGATTCAGAATGCAGAACGGAGACGAAAATGCGCCGCCAGCTGATACTGGTATGGTACAAAAATATTTTTTAAATCATTATTATGTTATTTAATATTGTTTTCAGTAGTATTAATCTGAAAAACTAGCTAAAAATTATATATCTGTGAATTTAGAATACGTTTCAAGCAGAAAATACGTTTATAATTTTTTTGTTGATACCCACAAATGGGCAAATGTGACTGAAATGTGTGAAAAAGTGTCTGTACAAACGCAATTTCACTGGAAACTGTTTCGTGTGTGGGTACACTATTTGGTAGGTTTCCTCGTTTGTAATTATTGGTACTGTTGTTAGCAGAAGTGGAGTGTGAAACATGACTCACATTCTCGTCTGTGTTCATAATGAAAAAATGTTGGTGATTTATTGAGCTATTAAATCATATTGGTCGCTACTTTCAATCCTATCTATTACCCGCCTAGATTTTCTATTTTTCTTTTTAATTTGGTCTCAATTAATACTGTTTAGGGTAAAAAAATCATGTCATGCCAGTGAGGGTAGATCTAAAATACTTATTATACCAATCTTTTGAAATAGTTTCCCAAATTATAATTAAAGGCCTGCACAGACAAGCTACTTGTCATGAACTCAATACATACAATGTGTTGAGCTCATTTGTTGCCCGGAAATTGAGAGAAGTGTAGGCCTAGTTACGTTAGTTCTATTTTTTCTGGGACTCGCCCATTCTTTAGTCCAGTCCAGTCTCTCAATTTCTATGGTAATTTGGGGGACTTTTGTATGATATACTTGGAGTCCTTTTTGTGCTTTATTTGATTCAATTTATAAGAGATCTATATTGATGGACAAAAATATACTGGGGAAAGTACTTTGTCTGCCCAAGCCTGAAATAAAAATAGATTAAAATGCACTAAATATTTAGCTTGAATCTGATATCAACAAGTTAAAACTTAAGTAAGGTACATATAGGTAACAATCCCTTTACTTATTACTTTCAAAATGTTAAGTAGATTATATTACATTGGACCATATAGATTTTAATAACATGACCCACTTTTAATTACTACAAAAATTACACACATGATTTTGAATGTTGTTGATGTTTATATTAAACATGACTTTGTCTGAACTATACCAATGCCTGATGTCTACCATTTGACTATTATTTGTATATTACGGGGCAAAGCTATCAAATTAAAAATGGTCAAAAATATTAACCAATGTTCTGCAGCAAATGTCAGCTGTTCATTGTTTGAGATTTGTAAAAAATACTGTGTAGAAGATTTTAAATTACATGGTTTACTATTAAAGTTGTTTATAATGGAATGCCTAGTTTAGGTAGACAATAGTAAAATATTGCCATCTATGGTGTTTCCGAACCGATACGACTTAGGAACCTTCAAGAAAAGGTCATACTCATATTTGAAAGGCCAACAACGCACAATGTGGTGTAGCGGGTGTCTCTGGATATCACTTATCACTAACCTTTAGGTGAATCGATTGTCTGTTATCCCTCTTTATAGCACCCATAGTAGTAGAGCCGTGTAATCGTAGCACAAGGGTGCGCCGTGTCCCCTCTCGTGTGCTCGACTAATACGAAGTGTTCACAACACTAGAGTGGCAGCATATCCCTAACCCCTGTCAATTTTCTTTTAATTTTATTTATTAAAATATAGTATACTTTTTGGATTCTATTTTTTTAAATATGAATTAAGACGTACGCGTCAAGTGCCTTTTGTTATTTTTTATTTTAGATAATTTTTGGTAGTCCTGCGCGACCCGAGTAACAGTTCTGATCTTTATTAATTGCTTTTCTTAAATACACCAATATTTTGTTTTAATAGTCTTTAAATTAGTTATCCTCGGACCAAGACTATATCTTCTATAAAAGAGGTAAAAGAGAGAGAGAAGAAGAATCAAAGTGGTACAGGTACCAAGAACAAGTGATAAGCGACATCCACAATATCGCTTATCATCAGTCATAAGGTGAACCAATTGTCCATAACTCCTATAACAAATTTAAAAAAATGGCTCTGTGAAATTAAAGAAAGGAAATAAAAATATTTGAACAGTATCCTATTCACTTTAATAAAATGATGATTCATAATTCTTTTTATATGGGTAGTTTTTTAATTAGAATGGGCGGGTAGGTATCGTACAGAATTCTTTGCATATATAATTATGTCATGAAGGTTGAGTATTTTTGAGGACGCCTTCATTACTGGATGACTCAATTGTTTTTATAACATTATATTTTACAAATTTTGAAGTTATTATGCATGCTAGGGTTTGACCATTGTTGTATTTATTTTAATTAATTCAAACACCGTGGGAATGATGTCATATATTATGTTATTTGAATAAATTTTGTTTAGAAGGTATTCATTGTTTCTAATTAAATATCACCACAACTTCATCACCATCCCCACCATGGTTAAAGCCTTGTCGTGTTGGGCTCAGAAGCCTAAGGTGAACCCATCACCTTGGGCGAAGCCAAGTGAACAGAGGGGGCTGGTCTTTGTAACCCTCTTGAAGAGGGGACAAAAGAGTAGGGGGGGACAAGAGGCGAGGATGAGAACCACACCCCAATGCACTCCCGACGTTGGGAGATTTTGTTGTGGTCTCTGGGGATTTACTAGCCATTGAGGTGCCCTGTTACTCAACAGGTCTAGGGCACCTTACCAAAGGCGGCATTGGTGGCACTCATCGGGTTTTAGTGGGTAGAGCTGCGTCCACCTCATCGTCTTTCGGGCGCAGCGAGTGCCACATAGCTGCCTGGGGAGTCCCCCCTCCCCCGTGGGATGCCTAAGAGCATTTCCCAGCGGGAAAGAAAAAAAAACATCATCATCATCATTGCACCACACTATAATCATTTTATACCAGCTTCATCACCATAATCTTCATTTTTTTTCACCAGAATTTTCTTAAGGCGGGCCTTTCCCGATAAACGGTATTTTGAATTCTGTTTTATTCAGAAACTAAACCGATTTAAGTTTTGAAAAAAATATATGTTATTTAACACTCCTGCATCATAATATTTCGGTCGTTCGATACACGATTACTTATATTTTGCTGCATAAAAAAAATTGCAAAGATAGGTCAAAATTGAGATGAAAAAACCATTTTATTTAAGTAATATCAGGTTCCGTACAATAAAACTTATACCATAATAAACCTTGTAGAAAATGTGATTTAAAACGGTCGTCATAAATTATTTTTTTATAAATCCCTCCCTTCAATTAAATAAATATGTGGTTTCACTCGCTGCCAAAGCGCTCGACGCGGTTTCGAGCTCCATACTAAATTCAGTTCTCGGACAGCCCCATGCTTATCAGTCTAAGCTCACTACATTAGACTAAGTCCGTATTGATGCTTGAACCCGCTAACATGTTATCATCATTACATCAATATCAACCTTACTTGTCATTTGCTTGACCTGTGGCCTCCTTCAACGCCACAGTCGAACAATAATAAGTCTGAAGAACTTACTATAAAGTAGGTACTTTAACATGGATGAGTGTTGAGACTGTCGAGGAATGCCGTGACGTCATATAATTAAGACTGTGTATCAGGTGTTATATTTTAAGTGGTGGGAGGTATGCATCGTGCCACCCGTTCGTCTGCAAGGTACCACCCAAGGTCCCTCACCACAGAACAACCCCTCCCAACGTCGGGACAGTACAATGGGGCAAGGTTCCCGTCTTCGCCCCTTGCCCCCTGCCCTTTTGTCCCCTCTTATAAGAGGGGTACAAAGAGCCCCCCTCGGCTCAATCAGCTGCGCCCTACTGACCCCCACCGCCACGTCAAGGCCCGAACCATGGTGGGGAAGGTACCACCCTGCTTCTTTCCCCTCTCAAACAGCTTTGCTGCGTTTCGGAAAGAAACAGCAGTGTAATTACTGGCACAGAGACTTACCATTGTCTTAGGATTGACAACACGTTAATGAGTTGCCTGGGCTAGTCTCAGGTTAACTTGTTCATGTACATGGGCGACGCTGACCACTTACCATCATGTGGCTCGTCTGCTCGTTTGCCTATCCAACTAACATATGGGAAGTATTGTACTGTCCGTTTGTCTATTACCACCATCATACTTATTTTGATCAGTGAGCAGCTTGGAACGAAAGGTGAAACAAACGAGGTCTTATCTTCCGTTTTAGGACTTACCTTACAAAGTCATGTGATCGGTACAATAGGAGCTAGTAAGATATTACCTGATGGTGATACATACAAAATATTAAAACCGACTTAATAGTAATATAATAATTAAAAAATATATAAAAAAACCGACTTTTGTTGTCGACGGTTGTCTGTAATGTATGTAAAGTTGAACGTGACAACGTCATAAGAAAATGGAACGCCTCAGAGCGAGGTAACGCCGCATGAGTCATGTTTTTTCGTTCGTGCAGCCGGCTCCATCGAATTATAAGACGTTGTCACGTCAACAAAAAGTAATAATAGAATTGTGTTGGTCCAATGTTTGTGCTTACAACTTACAATCAACCTATTCTTCTACTAGTGTTCAATCTAGGCGTTTACCACGTTATTATTGGTACATTTTGAAGACGGTGTCGTGTTTGTTGCTGTACAAAATGAATCTATTAAGTGATACCTACCCACAACAACTCGATTTTTACGGCATTTCCTGCCTCGCACGACTAATATATGGAATCAGCTGCCTCCTATGGTGTTTCCGAACCGATACGACTTAGGGACCTTCAAGAAAAGAGCATACTCATACCTGAAAGGCCGGCAACGCACCTGCTAATCCACTGGTGTAGCGGGTGTCTGTGGATGTCGCTCTTCACTTACCATCAGGTGAACCGACTATCCGTTTGCCCCCTCTTCTATAAAAAAAAAAACCTTCTAACAGACCTAACCTGGCATCGACTCCAAAAGTAACAATAATAGCATTGTAAACGTATATATAGTGTTATATTAGTAGAAGAATAATTTAATTGTAAGTTGTAGGCACAAACATGGGACCAACACAATACTTTTATTACTTTTTTTTTCTGAAGTCGGTTTTATTTTTTAACCGACTTCAACAAAAAGGAGGAGGTTCTCAATTCGGCTGGTATTTTTTTTAATGTATGTACACCGATCACTCCGTCAATTGTGGACCGATTTTCAAAATTATTTTTTTGTTTGAAAGGGTAAAAGTTTGCCAAATGGTCCCATGATAAGAAAACCAGGATCTGATGATGGCATCCCAGAGAAATCGAGGGGAACTTACAAAATTAGACACATCATCAGACCCCTATGACAATCAAAACCCATCTAGGTGTAAAGTTCTCATCAATATAAATGAATTAAGTCCAAACACAAGGTAGCTACTGTAAACTGTTGAGAAGTTACTTTAACTGTCCTTCGTCTTCAACATCAGATCCCTAATGACAGTCAAAACCCATCTAGGTGTAAAGTTCTCACCAATACAAATTAATCAAGCCCAAACACAAGGTTACTGAAGTAAATCGTCGAGGAGTTCCCTCGACTGTCTTTCAGCTCCAGCATCAGATCGACTCCAGGCCTTCATTAAGTGGTAGTGCTTCATTAAGTAAAGTACATAATGAAAAAAATAACAATGCACTAGTCGTTGCTACGATTTTCGTTAGATACATTTTAATGGTGAGTTTTTAACACGCTTTTATTAGTTTCACCTGTATGTATGTTTGTTTGTAAGTACGTAACCGACTCCACTACTTGATTTTGACTCACTTCTAACGACCAGATTTTGTTCAAACTTTGTAGATTTATCGAGGACCCGATGACAATACAATAATTTGATAAAATTATTCCAATATCCTGATCAGGATAATCAGGATAGCACATGCTAGGAAGGCGTAAGGCGCGCAAGTTACCTACATCACTTGTGTTGTTTTTAGTCTCTCACTCATTTCTAAAGTAATTGTTATTAGGTAGTTGAGTACTTTAAATTAATAAAATCTTTAAAAAAATCGACACTAAAGAGTAAAATATAATTTATTTTAAGTGAAACTTTTTTGCACGCATGAGGGTAATTTTTTTTACGGATGAAACGTCACGGAAATGTGCAACGTTTTTGTCCAAGAAGAGGGAGAGAGTGATTGAGACCGATTGAGAAAGAGTGAGAAAGGGCGAACGTAAAATCGTTGCGTCTCGGAAATTTAAAGCTTTAGATTAGTATAAATATAAACGAGATTTAAAAATTAATTTGCCAAATAAGTTTCACTTCTGACATGTGTACCTACTTTGTACGCACGCTCTTTTTTTAATTATTTTGAGGCGGGTGAAGCCGACAATTATAGCTAGTTCATTCTACACATATGCACGCGACCGTGACAACGGTATTCCAATTTCCAACTCAACGAAAGTATCATGTAAATTACAACTATCGGCTATGATACCTTCGGCTGATTGTGGGTTGTGCTAATTTAGACTTCAAATAACTTTTCACGAATTTGTTCGCGGTTCACGATCTAGTAAACAAACAGGGCACCTCGATGGCTAGTCAGTCCCGTAAGGGACCGACGCCACCTCCACAGAGGGGTTGTCCCGCACCACAGAACAACCCCTCCCAACATAGGGACAGTACAATGGGGTGAGGTTCCCATTCTCACCCCTTGCCCCTGCTCTTCTGTCCCCTCTTCTTATAAGAGCGGTACAAAGAGCCCCCTCGGCCCAATTCGCTTCGCCCAAGGTGCAGCGGCCCTAGGTTACTGAGCCCCACCGCCACGACAAGGCCTGAACCATGGTGGGGTGATATGATACTTTGCAGCAAACATGATCAACAAAGTAGGTATCCGAAAAGCCGTATTTTTTTTTTTAATAATTGCTATAAAACCTTACAAAAGTTGTTTCATTATACTGTCTTTTTTGACTTGATATTATTTCTTCTCACCATCTTCTCATCCTAATAAGGCTGAATACTATTCTTGTAGTGGGAGGACTTAGGCTAGGCTGTAGTTTACATCATCTAGTCGACATAGATTTTTCGAAACATCGGAAAATAAAGATTAATTTCTTCGTGTGCTGAAAATGCTAAAATAAAGCATGAAGTTGTTGGCCATATAACGGCACTTTAAAGTAGGTCAATAAGTCTCGCCCGGTTCCGTTCCGGGATGTGAGCATATAACCGGAATAGAGCGGTAATGTTATGAGTTTTGTATAAAAACAAATTCCGTCAAATTTGTGATGCTACGCTGCGCCAGTTCTGCGCTCTGATTGGCCGATCGGATGTACATAAAGGTCACTGGTTGGTTGAATTGCTATTACGACATTGACAAAATATCACTGACCAGTTTCGGAATTTTATGGCTCACATTACCACTCCATCCGGTTATATGCTCTGTGTTCCGGGACGTGAGCAGTCTTTATCCGAAAAAAAGGAACAATTTATAAGAAAATCTTAATTTTTTCCACCTTTTAATAAATATCGTTATTACTTTATATAATATCCATTTTCAGCAATAAAAACTACTGCGATGCTTATGAAATTCCGATGTTGAAGATTTTTAGTAAAGTATAATGTGTTTTGTGTGTATGTGATAAGGTATATGTTGGCGTGCGTTTCATTGTTACGCATCAGAACATATTTACTTTCAGAAGGTCGTGAGTAAAATTGACGGCCATGAAGTATTTAAATTGATTATCAAATCGCGCTAAGAATTATGTACTTTATGTGCATGTAAAGGATTGGTGACTAATAAGATCCACCGATAGTTATAAGCGAGGAATATTAATGTGTTTCAAATTTTAATCAATTTCGATCTTTTATGCAAAGTAGAGTTTTCTGTTAAGTTATTACACAAACGGGCAGACGAGTCACCTGATGTTAAGTGGTCAGCGTCACCCATGAACATAAAAAGTTAACCTGAGACTAGTCCAGGCGATTCATTCGTGTATTATAGGCAACATAAGACGCAATATGTTAAGTCTCGGCGCCAGTAATGCACTGTATCTCCCTCCCTTCTTTCTGTAACACAGCATAGCTGTTTCATGGAAGAACGAACGACCCGATCGATTCATTCGTGTATTATAGGCAACATAAGACGCAATATGTTAAGTCTCGGCTCCAGTAATGCACTGTATCTCCCCCCCTTCTTTCTGTAACACAGCATAGCTGTTTCATGGAAGAACGAACGACCCGATCGATTCATTCGTGTATTATAGGCAACATAAGACGCAATATGTTAAGTCTCGGCTCCAGTAATGCACTGTATCTCCCTCCCTTCTTTCTGTAACACAGCATAGCTGTTTCATGGAAGAACGAACGACCCGATCGATTCATTCGTGTATTATAGGCAACATAAGACGCAATATGTTAAGTCTCGGCTCCAGTAATGCACTGTATCTCCCTCCCTTCTTTCTGTAACACAGCATAGCTGTTTCATGGAAGAACGAACGACCCGATCGATTCATTCGTGTATTATAGGCAACATAAGACGCAATATGTTAAGTCTCGGCTCCAGTAATGCACTGTATCTCCCTCCCTTCTTTCTGTAACACAGCATAGCTGTTTCATGGAAGAACGAACGACCCGATCGATTCATTCGTGTATTATAGGCAACATAAGACGCAATATGTTAAGTCTCGGCTCCAGTAATGCACTGTATCTCCCTCCCTTCTTTCTGTAACACAGCATAGCTGTTTCATGGAAGAACGAACGACCCGATTCATTCGTGTATTATAGGCAACATAAGACGCAATATGTTAAGTCTCGGCGCCAGTAATGCACTGTATCTCCCTCCCTTCTTTCTGTAACACAGCATAGCTGTTTCATGGAAGAACGGACGACCGCGCAGCACAGTTCTTTTCTTGGTCTGGATTTAATTCTAAAGGATTAATCTCAGGCTCGTAGTTTTCGATGTCCAGAACTTAACCAATCTCTCTTTCTCATTCACAGCACAACCCATACCCCAGGAGGTCACGAAGCACTCGTACAGGCTGAAGGTATGGCGGCACCTGGAGTCAAACTCGCTCGCCATGTTCCCCCGTCCCGTGTACAACCGCATACCCAACTTTAAGGGGGCACACGAGGCTGCTGTCAAGTTGGCAGAACTGGACGTCTTCAAGAACGCCAAGACCGTCAAGGTGAACCCGGATAAGCCGCAGGAGTCGGTCAGGTACGTGTTTTTATGTCTAGTATCGAGTGAAGTACCGGTCTTTCTTGAACAAAGATTGAGAGTTGGCAACAGCATTCAGGTGGGTCTCTTTCAATCGTCGAGCATATAACCGGATAGAGTAGTAATGTGAGCCATAAAATTCCGAAACTGGTCAGTGATTTGTCAATGACGTAATAGCAATTCTACCAACCAGTGATCTGTATGTACGTCCCATCGGCCAATCATCTATCAATGGCTATCAGTAAGCCAATCAGAGCGCAGAACCAGTGCAGCGTAGGAGTACAAATTTGGCGGAATTTTTTTTTATACAAAACACATAACTCGATGCCTTAAATGAACCCATGATGGGCTAATTTATTTACGCAAGTAAAAAAATTAATGAGTTCAACAGGGAACGTAAGCTACCCTGTCTACGCTAGAATCAAGATGCTGAAATTCATCAGTATCAACGTTTTCCGTCCTCTGCTGGCTACGAAGGTTTTTTTATAGCATAGGAGGGCAAACGAGTAGGCGTCCATCGACGCCCATACGTTGCCCTCCTTTTTCCTATCCCCCCAATGGGCCACTACAGACGTCCGGTTTATCGATAACCTGTCCCGTTGTTTGTTTTTAATTGTTCACCTTCACCTAAAAAAGTCCATAACTTTTTGAAAACTAATCTATACATCTATACAGATAAATAAAATGGGAGTGTCTGTTTGTAATGTTAAAATAACCGCGTTTTATTGAATTCATATGGATGTATACACGGTACATATACCAAAATAACATCTCTATACAGATAAATAAAATGGGAGTGTCTGTTTGTAATATTAAAATAACCGCTTTTTATTGAATTCATATGGATGTATACACGGTACATATACCAAAATAACATCTCTATACAGATAAATAAAATGGGAGTGTCTGTTTGTAATATTAAAATAACCGCTTTTTATTGAATTCATATGGATGTATACACGGTACATATACCAAAATAACATCTCTATACAGATAAATAAAAT
Source organism: Helleia helle (assembly GCA_963853865.1). Taxonomy (NCBI): domain Eukaryota; kingdom Metazoa; phylum Arthropoda; class Insecta; order Lepidoptera; family Lycaenidae; genus Helleia; species Helleia helle. The sequence goes on from OY971436.1 coordinate 7,426,175, forward strand.
GGGAGTGTCTGTTTGTAATGTTAAAATAACCGCGTTTTATTGAATTCATATGGATGTATACACGGTACATATACCAAAATAACATCTCTATACAGATAAATAAAATGGGAGTGTCTGTTTGTAATATTAAAATAACCGCTTTTTATTGAATTCATATGGATGTATACACGGTACATATACCAAAATAACATCTCTATACAGATAAATAAAATGGGAGTGTCTGTTTGTAATATTAAAATAACCGCTTTTTATTGCCTTTTTTACAATTTTTGTCTGTATACACGGTACATATACCAAAATAACATCTCTATACAGATAAATAAAATGGGAGTGTCTGTTTGTAATGTTAAAATAACCGCGTTTTATTGAATTCATATGGATGTATACACGGTACATATACCAAAATAACATCTCTATACAGTATGATCAAATAGCAACCTACTCATAACTGACACTTTCACTACAAACCTAGTCATATGGATGTATACACGGTACATATACCAAAATAACATCTCTATACAGATAAATAAAATGGGAGTGTCTGTTTGTAATATTAAAATAACCGCTTTTTATTGAATTCATATGGATGTATACAAATATGGATTTTTAAAAATCCTATCAGCTTGCGTTTCTGTCTTGTAATGTTAAAATAACCGCGTTTTATTGAATTCATATGGATGTATACACGGTACATATACCAAAATAACATCTCTATACAGATAAATAAAATGGGAGTGTCTGTTTGTAATATTAAAATAACCGCTTTATGATGCTTATTAGTTATTAAAATTGGCGACTATTGTAAGGGAAAACCTATAGCCAAGACCTGCCTGACATTACCGCTGTCTGTAGCAATAGACGTGAGCTCGTTAATTATAATTTTAACTACTCATAACTGACACTTTCACTACAAACCTAGTCAACTAAGGACTTGATGATTCACAGATAGCTATGACGTAAGTGTTCTAGGTCAGAACATTTGTTTTTTAGGATATCTGACATTACAGTTTTTTAGGATATCTGACATTATAATGTAACAAATATGGATTTTTAAAAATCCTATCAGCCGTTTCCGAGATTAGCCGAAACAGACAGACAAAAATTGTAAAAAAAATGCATTTAATAAAAAGCGGTTATTTTAATATTACAAACAGACATTTCAATTTTATTTATCTGTATGGATTTAGGATTAAACATTTATAGACCACAATTCCAGAATTTTCTCTAAAATATGTATGACTTAAACATTTTTGTTTAAACACCTGTATTAAGGCAGCTGTTTCATTTCTACCCACGTTTTAATTGTGTCATACGATTTGCATTTATGGTGTTATTTAATATTTAATACAATATAATAAACTTATCTTACGTAATTTATAAGTCGTGGTTTATTAAGATTTGGACATTCCAGATGTTTCTAGCACTTTACGATCAACTCAATCTCTAATTACCTAAACGTACGAGTGTATCCCATGATTGGATGATTATTAAGATCAGTAATAGAGAAATAAGTGCGACAGAAATTTTGTTATTATGATAAATTATTATATAGGACGTTACGGACGGTATGGAAGTCCTCCCCACCATGGTTCAGGCCTTGACGTGGCGGGCTCAGTAGCCCAGGGTGAGCCTAGCACCTTGGGCGAAGCTAATTGAGCCGAGGGGGCTCTTTGTACCCCTCTTATAAGAAGAGGGGACAAAAGAGCAGGGGCAACGGGTGAGGATGGGAACCTCACCCCATTGTACTGTCCCGACGTTAGGAGCGGTTGTTCTGTGGTGCGGGACAAACCGTCGGTGGAGGTGGCGTCGGTCCTTTGCGGGACTGACTAGCTGCCCTGTTTGTTTACTCCATCCGGGGCACCTCACCAAAGGCAGCATTGGTGGCACTCGCCGGGTTTTAGTGGGTAGAGCTGCGTCCACTTACCAGCTGTCGGGCGCAGCGAGTCCCACATACCCGCGTGGGGAGACCCACTCCCCAGCGGGATGCCTCAGAGCATTTCTCGGCGTTAAAGAAGAAAAAAAAAAAACGGTATGGAAGTCCTGTGACTATAGTTGCTGTAAAATATCTAAAACGGCGAGAATGTAAGTCTTAGCCGCGAAAAATTCCATTATATTTTGTCCCATTTTGAGTGAAACTCGCTTAATTATTATTAGAAAACAAAATAGGACTTCTATACTGACATCACATAAATTATAAAAAGAAAAGATTTGAATTTTTGTTTGCTTGTTTGTTACGATTTGATATACAACTACTTGATCGATTTTAAGAATTCTTTCACCATTAGAATGCTACGTTAACCCTTTTCTTTCTTTTGCGCCGGGAAATGCTGTTAGTCATCCCGCGGGGAGAGGGGTCTCCCCAGGCGTGTATGTGGGACTCGCTGTGCCCAAAAGGTGGTAAGGTGGACGCAGCTCTACAAACGAAAGGCGCAGCTACTAAAATAAAGGCGCAGCTACTAAAATAAAGGCGCAGCTTCGGGAGCCAGCAATTTTTTATATTTTCATAAAAACATTTAACACGTTTTTAGTTATATCCTCTGTAACGTCACATAGGGACAATTTATTGGCACTGAACCCACGACCAGACCAGTTTTTCTATTTGTGAACCGCGGTTCAACGGCCGTGGTATATTTTTGTGTGGTTCGTTGGTACGGAAAAATGTTGGATTGGACACGAGGCTATTCCTTTATCATCATCATCATCATCTTCTGCTTCTTCTTGTGTTTTGTTTAATGTGAGTTTATTGAGTAGACCTGTTTTCGATTTGAATTTATAAAGGCCGATTCTTTTATGACCAAGACTGTGGCTGCTAAACTTTTTTTTAAACTGGTTATTTTTATCTAGAAAATCTAAATTACTCAAATAACAGAATCGGATAAATGGAAATCAGAAATACAGAAACATCATAGAATCTGAAATCCTGAAAGATCGCTAATGGAGTCGGCGAGAATAAACTATTTTTTAAGTCCTTACACTGTCGACTAACACGAACCTTTATTGCATATCTATGTAGTATATATTCAAATGTAAAGCCTGTAAGATATCACACAGAAACAAACACGAAGTTTAATTTTAAATGATTGGTCAAATCAAAATTTTCATTGAAAACCAATGTGCCGTTTCGGCGCCTAATCGAGACAAGTTTCCAGATATACGTCATTATTAAGGCGGCGCATTGTTAAACAATAATTCTAATACCAGACACGCGGCAGAGGGGACCGAGCGTCCTGAGCGGTGCGAGGCTAGACATGTTCTCTAAAATTATAGAAGGAATTTTACAATAATCGTTTGTAACTTTAGTTATAAGCTTGCGCGCGTATGGAGAGCCTCACCTCGCTCAGGACGCTCTGTCCTCTCTGGCGCATGACCAGTATTAGAATTATTATTTAACAATGCGTCGCCTTAACATGTTTCCGTTCATTGCTGATTATCTTTCAATGAACGCCAGTTGGAAAATCCCCCGCTACTGGCATCCAGGCCATTGCACGACCACCACGTAGACAGATATACATACCTACATACAAAAAGTCTAAAACTGGTAAAATATGTTTTGGTGTCGTATTAATCACAGACACTTGCAATTTTATTTACGGGTCCATAACTACCGGATAAACGTCCTGTACAAAATATTTTGTAGCGGATCCAATTGTGAATCTAAACCATCAAATACATTTGAACACAAAATTGGTCCAGCCGTTTAGGCGTCCAGTAACATACCTACATAGGCACAGAAGATTTAAGATTTTAAGTTAACATGATTATTTTCATTACTAAAATTATTATATATAAAACGGGATATTTTCCATGTTTTTCTCTTTTATTTCACGGAGCTCGATATTTCGACATTATCTACGAATGTCTTGTTCACGAGACTATAACGAGCTTGGCGAAAAAGTGAAAAACAGGTAAAAGAAGATTTATTTACGGTTTTAGTTGCATTCTGTGGATCGTTTGCGATATTTCATCGGAGTGAAAAAATACTGAATACGGTAGTCTGTGAATCCGCATATCCTAAAAAACTTTCCGTCGGTGTGCAACAGTTATTAACTTACTTAGGTAACAGTATATTCACGATATGGATCCTATTTATGTAATAAATGTGAAAGTCAGTTCAATAATTGATCTACTTATTGATAGTGAGCGGCAGAATGGATTTGAATGAAGTTTTGCACATCAATAGACCACGACAGACAAAAACACAGCCCCACCATGGTTAAGGCCTTGGTGGCGATGGGGCTCAGTAGCCTAGGATGGGAACAGCACTTTCTACCCCTCTCTCTTTTTACCCCTCTTATAAGAAGAGGAGACAAAAGAGCAGGGGGCAATGGGTGAGGATGGGAACCTCACCCCATTGTACTGTCCCCACGTTGGGAGGGGTTGTTCTGAGGTGCGGGACAACCCCTCGGTGGAGGTGGCGTCGGTCCCTTGGGGGACTGACTAGCCGTCGAGGTGCCCTGTATATTTTGCATTTCGGCAGTAATTTTTGTGGCATAATTTACAATTTTAAGTCTTGGGTGGGAATCAAACCCACGACCTTCTGGTTTAGGCGTCAGGGTTACTAACCACTAGACCAACAGGCTATACTGGTTAAATTCTTTGAATCCTAGTGCAATAGTCAAGTTTTTTTTTTTTTTCGGATGGATCTATGCTAACGGCCCGAAGGCCCTAATGCTACATCGGATTAGTGTGAGCCCATTCGGCTCACTTTTGATTTATAAAGTGGGGGGTTGCCCCCCGCCAACCGTGCAGTCTGCGACCACACGGCCTCCTGGCGTCGGTTGTGAATGGTCAAGTAACTGGCTGTAACTTGGAAAGGAAAGAAAATCTTTGTGCTTTTTATCTTCATAGCAGGCTCGTTTGGACTTGTCCTATCATTTCTCTTACGTCTCCAAAATGAGACAAAATTCAAAAGTCGATTTTTCAAATTCGACTCGAGTTCGGGAGATAAGCGCGTTCAATTAAACAAACAAAATCTTCAGCTTTATATATATAGCTTTATCTTTATATATATAATTCTGTATGTGTGTATGTCCTCCTGAACTCCTAAGCGGCTGGACCGATCTTGATGATTTTTTTTGTGTGTGTTCAAGTGGATACGAAAATGGTTAGGATTCACAAAAAAAAAAAACGTATAGCACAACGTCTGTCGGTGCCACTAGTATTGATATAGATTGCGTCGAACGTCTCAACCATGACTTTCATTTACATCAACCTGTCCACTTCTATATAATAAGTCGGACGACACCACGGGCGGCGACTAGTGTTACTATAATTACTAACAGAGCACGCACATGCACGTGTTAAAATATAACGCTAATTACGTTTAATTAATGGACAACGTCCATCATGATCTCGTGTGCGTTCAGTAGATGATGTTCGATTGAAAAGGACTCAATTAAGATAACGCCATGTATTTAAGTGACGACCTCTGTGGCTCAGTGGTAAGCGCGTTGGCACTCAAGCTGGAGGTTGCGGGTTCGAATGCAGGGAACAAAAATATTTTCTGTGTTCCTGGGCCATGGATGTGTATTAAATATGTGTATTATATAATAAAAATCTTAAATATATGTATAGTATAAAAGTGTTAAATATATTTCCGTTGTCTGGTACCGGTAACACAAGTTCTTCGTGAATTTACCACGGGACCAGATTGACGTGGTGTGAAAGCGTCTATAGATATTATTATCATTTACATTTTCAATGGTTGCCTGTCCAAATCGACTCACGTGCATCGTTGTTCACGTGGAACATTTGAAATGGCAGTAAAATCGACTCGGGTGCCGTGACGGCAAACCGCGTGACGCTGTCATTTCGAAATGTCAATGTCAATACATATTAAGAAGTTTTGGAATAGGTAAAAGAGAAAAGAAACAATTAAAACCATATATTCCTTTTTTTTTATTAATTTGATTGATGAAGGCTTTTTTTTCTTTTACGTCGGGAAATGCTCTAAGGCATCCCGCTGGGAAGTGGATCTCCCCGGGCGGGTATGTGGGACTCGTTGCGCCCGAACGATGGTAAGTGGACGTAGCTCTACCCAGTAAAACCCGGCGAGTGCCACCAATGCCGCCTTTGGTGAGGTGCCCCGGATCTAATGAGCAAACAGGGCACCTCAGGGGACCGACGCCACCTCCACAGAGGAGTTGTCCCGCACCACAGAACACCCCTCTCAACGTCCGGACAGTACACTGGGGTGAAGTTCCCGTCCTCGCTCCTTGCCGCCTTTTTTTATAAGAGGGGTACATTGAGCACCTCCCTCGGCTCAAGTGGCTTCGCCCAAGGTGCTGGGCACTCTAGGCTACTGAGCCCCACCGCCACAACAAGGCCGGAACCATGGTGGGGATGATTAGAAGTCTAGGCTAACGTTGTGTGATTGTTGAATATTAGAATAAATAACTATTATTCAACAGTCACACCACGTTAACCTAGTCCCGTGATGTTACGGGTCCTAGGAACGGAAAAAAAAGAATTTATATAAACACATATACCCGACCATGACCCGGTGCAGATATCTTTATTCATCATACAAATTATCTGCACTCGGTTGGATTCGAAGTTCGAACCCACGACCGTTGCGTTAAGTTTCCAGTAGCCTTACCACTCAACCAGGTGACGTCTTACGCATACGAGGGCGGCACTGAAAATTTCGGGAATCAAGGAAGTGACACAACATTACTATTTAAAAATGTATTTATTGCTTTTCAAAGTATTCTCCGCGAAATTTGACACATTTTTCCATACGATGGAACCAATCATTGAAGCAACTATTCCATACGGAAGTTGGGGTCTCCAAAATGGCCGTTTTGTAGGCGTCCACAGCTTCAGGCGATGAAAATCTCTGACCACGCAATTTATTCTTTATTTTAGGGAAAGTATAGAAATCATTAGGGCTTAGGTCGGGGCTGTACGGCGGATGGTCTAATAATTCTATGTTTTCTTGCTCTAAAAACTCTTTTGTTCTGTGCGCGGTGTGAGAACTCGCATTGTCGTGATGGAGGATGATGCGGCGATTGCAGTTCTCTTTACGTAGTTCAGAAACGACCTGTGGCAAACAAATGATTAGCATACCATTCTGCATTAACCGTTCTTTGTCCCTCAAGACGAATAGTCGCAACATGGTCGGTTTTGGAGACAAACTTGGCCACCATTTTTTTTGCAACACTCCGTGAACGAACAATTTTTGTTGGCTTTAACTCATTTTCGAACACCCAAACTCGTGGCTGGTTTTTTGTTTCGGGTTCGTACGCGTATATCCAGGATTCGTCACCTGATACGATGTTGTATACAGCATTTGAGGATCCTGCGTGGAATCTTTCGAGAGTTCTGACGCACCAAGTAACGCGAGCCGCTTTTTGCTCTTCACAGAGCAAATGCGGTATCCATCGGGAAAACAACTTTTTTACACCTAATTTTTCATGCAAGATTTTTTGTATTTGACTCATGCCAATGTCTAAAGTTGCCTGAATTTCGCGGTATGTCACATGTCGATCTTCCTCAATCAGCTTACGCACAGCATCAACGTTTTCTTGGGTGACTGCAGTTTTTGGACGACCTTGACGGGGATCATCACTGAGCTTGACACGTCCACGTTGAAATTCAGCAAACCAGCGATAAATTGTGGTATTGGATGGGGTCTTCATCACCAAATGCAGAAATCATCCGGTCAAAACACTGTTTTTGTGTTAAACCACTTCGAAAGTCATAATAAATCATCGCTCTAGAATTTTCTCGAGTCAATTTCATTTTCTCAACGACTAAAAAAGTTTGACAAGACCTTGTGACAAGACCGAGAATCTTTTTTTAAATAAATAAATGGTATTCGATTTTTAAAACCAAGGAGTTTTCAATTAAAAAGAATTTAATATGACAGGAACAATGGAAATATTCCATTCCCGATACTTTTAGTGCAGCCTATGTATGTACACAAACATTACCTATCATGAGTCATGAGATGACCTTTTAAGACTCATTAAAAAGTGCAAAGATACGATTGCCTGTTCAGCTCAACGCTGATCACAATGGTATCGCAATGGGATCACAAGCGCCCTACTAATCTAATGCTACTAATATTATAAACGCGAAAGTTTGTAAGAATGTATGAATGTGTGTTTGTCACTCTTTCACGCAAAAACTACTGAATGGATTTTAATGAAACTTTACAATAACATAGCTTATACATCAGAATAACATACAGGCTATAATTTATACATGTACTCCCACGGGAATGGGAAGTAGGCGGGTGAAAACGCGGAGCGCTGCTAGTACGAGATAAACAGAAGGCGACTGGACATGAGATGACCCGGTGCATCAGATAGCGTAGAACTTTGACCATATTCAATAAACATTTACTTTGATATCAACATGCGGAATAGGAAGACCGATACTGTTATTTGTAACAGGAATTTTATTTGTTAACTAGCTGTGGCCGACGGTTTTGTTTAAGCTGAATTACGAGCGAAAAGATGCAGATATGTAACATGGTCATCACTGTCAACCATCCCCTTTTTATAGCATAGGAGGGCAAACGAGTAGTCGAAGCCTTTTGGCGACTACCGGCGTCAATACACATCCACACAACCAGAAATTATGCATATGTGTTTCCCTCCTTTTCCCTGTGTGGTGGCCCATTGGGGTAATGTCAAATGTACAACCGAAAACTCAAAAACAGCACGAAACGCGACAGGATAGCTGTCACTCGACGCCGGTGTTATGTTAGCGAGAGGTACCAGCCCGGTCGTGCCGGCCAAATTTGCAGCATGACACTACCTCTTTCCCTTAAGGTTGAACAAGTCGACGGCGCGAACTCCAACTAAATGAATGCTATCTCACCTGACATAGTGCGCGAACATGTGTGGTAGAATGAAATGCACAATGATTTATTCCTAAAATGTCCTTTTGGCAAAACAGTTATTATAGAAAAAGTATTAAGTGTATCTTTTTAAAATAAAATTATTTCAACTTTTGAATAACTAAACTATGTCTGTACGGGCTTTATCTTTGAGCTTTCGTGCTCTGTATACCATTTATTTTCGACCAAAGTTGGGCTAAAATCTGTGTTGAAATACGAAAGTTTAGGAGCTTGTATTTTTGAAATGTATATTTTTTTTTTACGATTTTGGGTACATACAGACATAGATAATGACGTGATCAATGTATATTAAGTATCCTTAGTTTTTCAAGGTCAATGTCAAACATTGTATTAATAGTAGAACAGTGTTCTACCGTTGTATGGAAAGATCAGCGACTTGTGTAACCTTAAAGTCAGATACGCCGAAGAACTGAAAGAGAATGGAGAGACCGATTTTCATATGAATGAAATGATGATCTCCAGGCCATAATCGGTCCATCGGATGTGAGTAGCGGGGGATCGGTCGTCTTGGCGATCATTGCGATACCTTAATTATAAAAGGAGAACCACGGTCACCGTGGTTCTCGGTTGTCTCCTTATGACATAAAAAAAACTGTAAACTTCAACTCCTTTTGTAAACTAATCGTGCAAGGAACTAAGTGTCACGTTCCGCCTGAGCCGAGCGTGCAAGCGAAAGCGAGGAACAATCGACGGAGAGGCACGATCGGTTTAAGCGTTCGGCTTGTGACGCATTGTGACGTTATCACGTAAAATTATCGTCCGTGAACCGACAACAGGTAGGTTTTTGCCGACGTTTCGGATACTTTACAGCAACCACGGTGGTTACAAAGTTATTCGAATCTACCCTATGATACATCAATATTTTTCGCTTCTACTTGATCAACTTGATGTGATTGATCAATGTCAATTTCTTATTCCAGGGTGCTGTGCCTCGAGCAAAACAAGACGCTGTACGTGCCAGTGCCGCGACTGCAGAATGGCTTCCTGCACCGCATGGTGTTGCCCGAGGGGGAACTTGGTAACGCGGCCTTAAAAAAAGCCGTGTCCCGCAACGGCATGGAGACATATGGGACATCACTAGGTATATGCTAGTATTGAATTTTAGACGTACAACATATATGGGTGCGCCTTGGCCGTAGGTTTGAGCTATCTTTCACCGCATCCACTCTCATGTGCTGTGCCACGCTCTCGTCTGCATGTGTACCAACATCCAGTTTATGTATACCGTGAAACAGCGCTGTGTTTCGGCGATAAGGGACTTGACAACTTATGTCCCAGGATAGATGTAAGATTGAGAAGAAAGGAGCTCAGGACTTTTGGGATTGGTTCTAAATGATCTTGTTATTAGACGTTGAACATTTATGATCTGGTTGCTCGTCCGAAGGTCTGACCATCTTATCTAATATTTAGATTTCACATAACTTCATCAATACTGTTTCAATCAATATTCTAGGCATTGAAGACACCGTATCACTGGATTTGGTGGTCATGGGATCGGTCGCTGTGTCCAAAGAAGGATACCGTATTGGCAAAGGAAAAGGTAAATAGTTTTCAAATAAAATGTCTTTTGAGAACCTGGTTGATTTAAGACTGGGCTGTGGGCATGTTCCAATAGATTGTCAACCAAACCATATCACGTACATTATTATAATTTCAATGTACATTTTATGTTTTTTACAATCACCCTACCACTAAACAGACATAGTTAACATGAGAATTAAACATATGTATTTACTTAAGTAAAAATTTCAAGATCGAATGTGTATTCTGTTTTAAATTGAGTCATTTTACTAATATGATCCTGCACATATTTATAAAAAGTAAACTATTCTTAGCAATTTCACCACCATATTTAGAACTTTGATAAAAATATATATTTCATAAATCTTGAAATTAGGCCAAGATCAGGATCTGATAAAAAACTTTGCACTTTGTTTCATGAAACTTGAATAGGTCATATTCAGCTCAACAAGTTACAGTAGTTATTGCTACCACCATATTCTAACCTTGATAAGAACTACTTTTTATTTCATAAAACTTGAGTAGGTCAAGATCATTATCTGATGAAAACTTTATTCTTTATTTCATGAAACTTGAATAGGTCAAATTCAGCTCAACCAGTTACAGTACATATTGCAACATTTATACACATTATAATGAAGTATTATTCCAGGTTACGGAGACCTCGAGTTTGGACTCATCAGCCATATGAAGGCCATCAAACCGACTACCGTAGTAGTGACCACCGTTCACGATTGTCAGGTGAGAACTATACATATTAATAGAGATATACACACAGGGGTGGCCAACTGATTGAATATGCTCAATATACATTTGTAACTGCCTTGTGTGACCTCACCCTGCACGGTGGTCTACCATCATGTCTAAACCATTAAAACTGAAAACGGGATATTCACCATGTTTTTCACTTTTAGTGCCTTGTTCACGAGACAAGTTTTAATAGCCACGATATATAAAATAAATTTAAGAACACCAGTTAAGTCAAATCAATGTGGGCCAACCTGAGAATAACCAGTATACACGTTGTTTTAATAACCTTATTCTCGGATCGGACAGAAAATTCATATTATCTTTATAAATTATAGGCTATGTGCTATTCTGATGTATGAACTATATTATTGTGAAGTTTCATTAAAATAAATTCAGTAGTTTTTGTGTGAACGAGTAACAAACATCAATACATACAAACTTGCACGTTTATAATATTAGTAGGATAGTAGGATATAAAATATGATGAAGTAAACTTTGTTAATTTAGAATCTTTAGATTTTAAATTACTACTAATTTAATATTTTAAATTAACAAAGTTAATTTCACTATTAAAATTGTTTACATTTCTATGTTTTGTCACTTTAATTTTGCACAGCTCGATATTTAGGCATTATCTATGACTGTCTTGTTTACACAATTTGTATGTTGTCGAAAAAGTAAAGGAGACGGTCCAAAATGGGACGTTGGTCTACTTTTGTACATGTAATGAGATGAAGGAAAGAAAATATTGAAACAGTTTTGATTAGTTCATATCCATGAGTTTGTCTCAATGAATGTCCGCAGCTTCGCCCGCGTTTACTTACTCAACTTAATTACTGTTAGTCACAGCGTGATGTTATATAACCTATAGCCTTCCTCGATAAATAAGCTGTGTAACACTGAAATAATTTTTCAAATCGGACCAGTAGTTCCTGAGATTAGCGCGTTCAAACAAACAAACAAACTCTTCAGCTTTATAATATTAGTATAGATAATTGCTAACAGGTTAAAAAAAACCTGAAATAGATTTTTATTCTTTGCTAATAATTTAGTTTGATAAACTTATTTATTTTATTTTTAATGAAATGTATGTATTTTTTCTCTACTTATAGTATACTGTACGATACCTGAAATGGACCGTCTCCTTTGTGTCCATTTGTGCAATGTTATATTAAACTAATGTTGTTTCGCTCAGGTGTTCGACACACTCCCCGGCGAGCTGTTCGGGCCGCACGATGTGCCCATCGATATCATCGTGACACCCACACAGGTAAGGAAAAACTTACTATTGACGACCTCTGGGGCTCAAGTGGCGCGTTGGCGCTCAAGCCGCAGGTAGCGGGTTCGAATCCCTCCAGGGAACAAAAAAGTTTTTGTATTCCGCGGTCATAGATTTGTATCATATAATAAAAATCTTAGTAATATGTGCATAAAACTATTTCCGTTGTCTGGTACCCGTAACACAAGTTCTTCGAGAACTTGCCACGGGACCAGATTGACGTGGTGTAAAAGCGTCCATTGATTATTATTATTATCCATAGATATTTCTACATAAAGTGTCGAGACAGACTAAGTGAATGAGTTGCCCGTCTTTATATAATTATTAGTACTTCATGTTTATTTTTAAATACAAATTTTTCGACTCATTCAACAAAAAAAAAATGTAAATAAAATATCTTCAATTATAGAGTTGTTTTTATTCTATGGACTTTATTCATTATTATAATATGTCGTTATGCACCTGACCAGTGTTAAGAGTCATTAATTTCATAGTTGTTTTACGTAGATCAAAATTTTGTCTAATTTAAAACGAAGATTCATTCCATTTAATACAAAACTATAATATAAATATACAAAACTAACGTTTGTGGAGAATAATTTTCAATCGGAATTCGCTTATTTATAACCCTAGACCTACGAATAAATAATAAGTCAGGAAGTCTAACTCAGAACAAATGACACATAAAAAGTGGGCCTACTTCAAACCAAAACGACGTATGATTTAAAATACCAATCACTTTCGCGGTTACAAATAGACGTCATTGGTGATTTGTTTAATTTCAGAATAAATGCAAGGTATTGGTCGGCGCGCATGCTGCAATGTCACCTATGACAGTCGAGTGATAGCTGCGTGGACGATGTCATGCAATAAGTGAACCAAGTCAATAATAAAACAATATTATTTAATAAAAAAAATTACAATGATTTCTTTAGGCCGAGTCCACCGACGAGCCACAACGGTGACATACTGTTACTGGCTCCCTGTGGGCCGTCCGGCACAGGTACTCATTAAAGCAACCATGCCATGCCATGCATAGTGAGCACCTGTGTCAGACGGAAGGTGAGGGGGTTTGTGCTTACGCCGCATCCACCGCTTGAGGACTGGATGCAAAACAGCCGTTAGGCTTTTGTCACACGACTGCCGTGCCGGGTCCTCCCCCCACCTCAGTATTAATGCTCCTGTCCTAGTCAACGAACCCGTACAACGTAAGGTTCTCGCCGGGAGCCCTCCTAACCGAGACATATGAATGCGTCTTGGCAAGAACCTCCGCCACAAATTCCCACAGGGGGTCACCGGCTAAGTCAGTCTGTCCCCCACTGTGTGGCTGTCACCCACGATACTGTACGGTACCAGCTGGGCCTTATTCCTCGCGGTAAGGTGACCCGCCCAAATGGATGCACCATACATCGCCATACGCCGGAGTATAGCTGTCTGCAGGCGGCGCTGATTCCTTCGAGGTTCGGGAGAAGTCTGCCCAGCACACTTGCTGCCTTCACGACCTTCGATCCCAATATTGACAAATGTGGGTCGAAGGTCCACCCTCCGTCAAGGATGGACCACAGACACTTGATCTGGGGGCTCATCCTGACCCTCCCCCCTCGGATCTGGAGGGTAGCTACCGGAGAGTGTCCTTTACGGCCGGTCCCGCGGAATAGAAGGACTTTGGTCTTCTCAACTCAGACCGGAAGCCCTAACTTCTCTATGCGGCTGATCACGAGGTCGAGCCCGACTTTGGCCAGCCGCACCGCCTCCTTATAGGCTCTTCCCCGGAATACTCTTGTCTTTCAAGCTTAACTGCAGCTAACTACTTATTTTGCCGAATTGGATCGGCTGGGATACTAAAAGAAAACAAAGCAAGCAAAATGCAAAATAATTTTTAAAATACCTCAATTATATCGATATACATTTAAATAATGATAAAAATATAAACATATTAGGTATATTATACATTTCATGAAGAATAAATAAAATACCTTCTACATTGGTTCAAAAATTGACTGACTTCATTTTGCATAGTATTGACCATCTCGGTTTGCTTATTACATGAACGTATTTGAATAATATATAATTTTACTACTATTTACTAGTTAAAAGTAATCCCTGAAGGTTTAATTTTTTTATGGCTCCTGCACCACTTCGTTACACATGATTAACAGCTGCAATTCATAATGAAAAAACTAAAACGCATGTATAAGTTTGACGTGTGTTCGCTTGCAAGAAAAATGTCCGACTGATGACGCGCTGGACACGACTTTTAAGCCCCGCCTACTTGGACACGACTTTTGTTGGGTCATTTTTATAACACAGTTACATTTTCTGACTTATTATTTATTCGTAGCCCTAGACCCAAAAACGAAGATGGATTTTATACTGTAAGAATTTAATTTGGATATCTGGGACTGAATATTTCAGGTATCTTTTCTTTTTTCTTCTACTTATACCAGCAGATTTTCATGTGACTCACTCTCAGCACAGCTGTTTGACGGGAGAAACAAGCAAGATGGTGGTATTCATGCAGCCGGGAGCGCGGCACAGCGAATCCCTCCACTGGTGTTTGTTAGATTGCGTACAATGTAAAGGCATCTAGTCCTAATAAGTAATGTGTGTGTTGTAGGTGATAGAGACGCAGCGCATGAGTCAGCGGCCCGCCGGCATCCTGTGGCACCTTCTGTCCGAGCGCCGCCTGCAGCTCATGCCCGTGCTGGGGCAGCTGCGAGACATCGAGATGCTGTGAGTGATCATTGTCAACTTTCTTCTATATTTTATTCATTTATCTATATTTCAATTCAAAAAAGTAATTATTAAAGAGCGTTTTTGTGGTATATAAAGTAAAAGATTTAATGGAAGACACCATACATGGGAATAGGGCGTTCCTCCCAGGCATTTCAGGATAACAACATGTGAAATTTGTTATAAAATATTTGAAAAGATTAGTTACATTGAGTTTATTTCACCGGTTCTTCTCAGTGGGCTTTTCTTGGAACCGGTGGTAGATTCAATTGACGTCTAAAATATACTCTGTTTAATACCATTTTGAATTAAAAAAATTGATTTGATTTGAAATGAACGACAAGACGGTCGATTCGCCGCCACCTGCATTCAACCAGAAACGACCACACATCGTCATATTATCACTGCGAGTTGCCATTTCAGCCGTTTGAAGGGGAGTAGCTCTTGAAACTGAATAGGCGCCGCCGTTTTCAATCCGTTCCTCAAAACGACCGAAAAAAAATGAATAGCCATCACCAATGCACCATTCTTTAAACGATCGTGCTATATAATATTTTGTGTTGCAGGGCAGGTCGCGCGTGCACACTGAAGGAGGAGGACACGGACGTGGAGGAGCGCGGGCCGCGGACCAGACGCACGCGCCGCCGCACGCGCTCGCACAAGAGCCACAGCGAGGGGGAGGTGCGTACGTAGTGTAGTGGAGAGAGAGAGGTGAAGGTAGAGAAACGATTCTGCGTATTACATCCAAAACGGCGCTCAAAACAAGGGTCACAGCGAGGGGGAGGTGCGTAGGCAGTGGTGTGAGAGAGAGTGATGGGGGGAGGGAGGTGAGGTAAAGAGACTATCCTGCGTATTACATCCAAAACGGCGCTGCATACGCACACACAAGAGCTACAACGAGGGGGAGGGGCGTATGTGGTGTGTGTAGAGAGAGATAAAAGGGGGAGGGAGGTGAAGGTAGAGAGACGATCCTGCTTATTACATCTAAAACGGTGCCGCCTGCGCTCGCACAAGGGCCACAACGAGGGGAGGTGTGTAGGGAGAGGAGTGTGAGAGAGAGAGAGAGAGAGATATCAATCTAGGCTTATAGAGAGATGATATGTCTCCCATAAACAGCGTTATTAAAATAAAATTAAGTATAGAATTATGGACTTTGCGGATTTAAGTAACGGTTAAGTCTCGTTCATCTTTATTTTAAATTCTTCTTAATCACCTTTACAGGGTGGCAACACCACTGAGGGTGAGGAGGCCAAGGTGGGCAAGGGGCGTCGCACGCCGCGCCGCCGCAACAGCCACAAGTCGGCGGGCAAGGACGACGCAAGAGAAGAGAAGCGCCGCCCCAAGAAGTACAAGCCGGCGCCCATTGACTTCACCGTCAAGGTACTTCGTCTCCTTCCTTCTTCCTCCCTTTTTTCTCCTTCATTTCCCCCTTCGTTCTTACCAAATCAAATCAATTTTTTTATTCAAAATAGTACAAACAGAGTATCCTTTTGAACGTCAATTGAATCTGAACGGTTCCAAGGCAAGCCCACTGAGAAGAACCAGCGAAACAAACTCAGTGGAACAACTAATCTTTTCAAATATTTTATAACAAATTTCACAAGCTGTTATCCTGAAATGCCTGGTAGGAACGCCCTATTCCCAAGGTGTGGTATCTTCCATATACCTTCCTTACTCCAGTGGAAATGCTTGACTCATTCACCCGTGTGTGGGTCGTCTCCGGGGATATGTGGGACTCCCGGCGCTCCCAGCACGCCGGGGCCGGTATACCACACTAATATCACCGCGAGTTGCCTTCAGCCGTTTGAAGGGGAGTGCTCTTGATCTGACTAACTCACGGCAAGACTTCCTTACTCTCCATTATTCCCTCGTTACTCTTCTTCCTTTCCGTCTCCTTCTTTCGTCTTCATGTTCTGTCTCAGTCATAATGTTTTTAGCAATATACATTCACTGCCACATCACTTGTAGTTAACTTCTGTCCGGTAGTTTGTAAAATGAACACACTAGTATGATTGATGGTCGTTTTACGTGTAATTTGTACCACAAACTCATGGTGTTTTAAGATCTAGTATCAAAAGTATGCCATCAGAAAACTTGCTAAAACTTGGCTATCCGATCGTATGTCATTGGAATATATTTATTAAACCATATTAATATAATTAAGGATAACGGTTTTGATATAACATAATAAGACGATAATTAGATTAAAACGTTTTTCAGATCTCTAACATAAGTCCCAACACCCGCGTTCGGGAGCTGAAGAATGTGCTAAACGAGCGCGGTGTCAAGCCACAACTGATGGTCTGGAAGGTAAGGTGTTAAGGGCTAACGGGAACCTTGACGCAGTGGAAATGCTTTGCGCATTCACCCGGGGATATGGGTTGTCCCCCAAACCGCTCCCCTTCCAAACCCTTGGCGCCGGTAAACCGCACTAAAACCACTGCGAGTTGCCTTCAGCCACTTAAAGGGGAGTGTTCCGGATCTGACTAACACAGAACACAGGGTAACGGGACCCTCAATTTGTATGATGTATTGTTGAACCCTAAAACGATAGGTATATTGTTGAAACAATAGATTGTTCACTGTTTTTAGAGTTCCGTTCCTTAAAATGATAAAACGAACCCCTATAGGATCCCTCCGTTGTTGGTCTGTTGATCAAACTAAAAGCTATATTGTACTTCCCATTCACAGTGAATCATGTAAGTTGAGAAGTTAGGTCTAACAGTATGAGGTAAAGGAAAAACCCTAATTTTTGTTACATAAAAAATATTGACTGACTGACTTATTCAGGAAGGAAATTTATTTTGGAGGAAAAAGGAAAGGAGAAATTATTTATATTGTTTTGAATGCAGGGTCACCGTGGATTCTGCTATTTGCACTTCTTCAAACCAGCTCCTCGCAAGGTAAGCGATCATTTTAGAATCTTTGTATATTGTAATTTTCTTTAAGAGCTATAATAATTATATAATTAAAAACTGTCACCGAGACTTTCCATTAAGGTTGAACTAGTCGACGGCGCGAACTCTAACAAAATGATTGCTATCTCAACTGACATAGTGCGCGAACATGTGTGCTAGAAATGCACAATGATTTATTCCGAAAATGCTCTTTTAGCAAAACATTATTATAGAAAAACTATAAGTGTATCTTTTTAAAATAAATTTATTTCAACTTTTAAAGAACTGAACTATGTCTGTACGGGCTTAATTTTTGGACTTTCGTGCTCCGTATACTATTTATTTTCGCCCAAAGTTGGGCTAAAATCAGTGTTGAATTACGAAAGTTTAGAAGCTTGTATTTTTTTAATGTATAATTTTTTACGATTTTGGGTACATACAGACATAGATAACGACGAGATCTATTTATATTATACTTAGTTTTGATGGTCAACGTCAAACATTGTAATAATTACTGTTCTACCTTTGTATGGAATGATGAGCTACTTGTGTAACCTTAAATGTCCCAGGATAGGTAACTCAATAATTTGCCTGGGTGAGTCCCAAGTAAGCTTTGCTCATAGGCAACGCAACATTTACGATTGGATGGATCGTCTGCCCGTTTATCTTAGTGAAATAATAAAAAATAGACGAATATGACGACATCTGCGGCTCAATGGTTAGCTCATTGGCGCTCAAGCCGGAGGTAACGGGTTCGAATCCCGCCTGGGAATAAAAAGTATTCTGTGTTCCTGGATGTGTATTATATAATAAAAATCTTAAATATATGTATAGTATAAAAGTATTAAATATATTTCCGTTGTCTGATACCCGTAACACAAGTTCTTCGAGAACTTACCACAGGACCAGATTGACGTGGTGTAAAAAGCGTCCATAGATATAATTATTATTATAAAAATAAATGCAAATTATATCGAGCGAGCCCCGAAATTCACAAAAAATTACAATCAACGCGACAATGGCTCGATGTACGAACACAGTGACGCTTCTGTTAGGCGCTAAGATGGCGTGGGACCAAGTTGGTTTCCATGATAGATAAGCGTTGTGACTTGTGCTGTATCGGTGACTTGTATTCATCACTACAACTTACTTCATATCCACAATTGTTCTGATAATGGGAGTGGACATCAGCACTTTTAGCTGGTGCTAAAATACGTCTATACAGATAAATAAAATTGGAGTGTCTGTCTGTAATAGCAAAATTACCACTTTTTACTAAATGCATGTGGATGTATAAACGGTACATAATAGCATTTTTTACAATTTTTGTCTGTTTGTTTGTTTGTTCCGGCTAATTTCTAAAACGGCTGGGCCGATTTTGACGGGACTTTCACTGACAGATAGCTGATGTTATAAGGAGTAACTTAGGCTATAAAAATAATCATCATCAATCCGCACATGGTTGTAAATCTAAGTTAACGCGGGCGAAGCCGCGGGCAACAGCTAGTATGTAATATAATGTGTCTTTTCTAATTAATTGCATGTTTTTATACACTGTGGCGACTTATGACCAGTTTGAGTTTTCCTGTCTATACAGGGTGAAGGCGACGCGCCCGCAGTAGCTGGCATCAAGATGGAGGATGTGATCTCTGCGCTCGAGCACATGGCGCTCGGCGAGGGGGCAGACGGGGGCGAGGGGGGAGAGAGCAAGCCGCGCCTGCTGCAGGTGGAGCCGGCGCCGCCGCGCCGCCCGCCCGTGCAGCACCAGTCCGCCCACGAAGAGCCGCCCGCCCACGACCAGCCCGCGCCCGCCCAAGAGGTGCCTGCGTGTTAGTGTCGCGGTACAGGGTAAGGTCGCATGATATTTCATAATAATAGATAACACAAGTTTATTAAACAATATGTATAACTATGTATTTAATAATACAAGTTTAATAAGCCATATTAACAATAATGGTTACAATTAAAAAAACTACGTTACGTTACTAATACAGCCCACGTTACTGATACAGTAACGGGGCCTGCTACTGATACAGACCGCGTTACTGATCCAGACCGCGTTATTGATCCAGGCCGCGTTACTGATCCAGGCCGCGTTACTGATACAGGCCGCGTTACTGATCCAGGCCGCGTTACTGATCCAGGCCGCGTTACTGATCCAGGCCGCGTTACTGATACAGGCCGCGTTACTGATACAGGCCGCGTTACTGATCCAGGCCGCGTTACTGATCCAGGCCGCGTTACTGATCCAGGCCGCGTTACTGATCCAGGCCGCGTTACTGATCCAGACCGCGTTACTGATACAGACCGCGTTACTGATCCAGACCGCGTTATTGATCCAGGCCGCGTTACTGATCCAGGCCGCGTTACTGATCCAGGCCGCGTTACTGATCCAGGCCGCGTTACTGATCCAGGCCGCGTTACTGATCCAGGCCGCGTTACTGATACAGGCCGCGTTACTGATCCAGGCCGCGTTACTGATCCAGGCCGCGTTACTGATACAGGCCGCGTTACTGATACAGGCCGCGTTACTGATCCAGGCCGCGTTACTGATACAGGCCGCGTTACTGATACAGGCCGCGTTACTGATCCAGGCCGCGTTACTGATCCAGGCCGCGTTACTGATCCAGGCCGCGTTACTGATCCAGGCCGCGTTACTGATCCAGGCCGCGTTACTGATCCAGGCCGCGTTACTGATCCAGGCCGCGTTACTGATACAGACCGCGTTACTGATCCAGACCGCGTTACTGATCCAGGCCGCGTTACTGATCCAGGCCGCGTTACTGATCCAGGCCGCGTTACTGATCCAGACCGCGTAACTGATACAGGCCGCGCTATAATAGCTGCTTGTAGTAAAATTATTATGATATATTTCCAGGTACACTGTTTGGGGAGACGAAGCGACCGAGGCCAACTAACACGACTCTAAACACGCACACGAACGTCGCTTACTGCACGCGGACAGACGGGCAACTGTCGCATTCCGATACTTGTTATATAGGTGTAAGGTTCGTTTTCCTGCGCTGGCCAATAAGAAATTTGAGTTTTATGTTCCATACATTGATTTATCGACGGCTCGTCGTATGTTCATAGGTCGGCGCAATTGTAAGGAAAATTATTCTTTTTCTAGTCTCTAGATTATTATAGCGTTCAATTTTAAGCATTCTTCCATATTGTTAACTTCTAGACGTACTACGTACTAACTGGGGTGCTAGAAACGTGGATTCCAAAATTCGACGGATTTGAATAGTTAAGTATATTTATTTTTTATTGGAGAAAATATTTTGGAATCTCCTTTCTCATGTATTTGTGCCAACTTGTAGTACATATCCATTTTAGAGTTGGTATGAATATGTATCTATCCTTCAGTATTAGATATTAACGTGTAAGACTCGAGAGTAATATATACTATATATATGAAATAAATTATTTATTAGTGAACGCTACGTTCGAGTCCTATTTAGTGATGAATTATACTTTTTTATCGAGGAGAGGGGATGTATTTTTCGATTTTTTTTGGTTCCCGGCAGCTTAAATGGAGGCTTCAATTTGGATTATTAAATTATTTATAAAGCCGCGTACACACTCGCCGATTTAAGTCAATAGTTATATATTTTTTACGGTTTTTCTATGTTCAATATATAATAATTATTTATGTGTCTGAGTCAAAGTCTTGGTAAGACTTTAGATTATTAGACCGCAAATATGGAAATATTTTATACTCGCTTAGTGTATACGCGGCTTTTTTCACTGTTAGCACAAAAATGTATACAAATTTAACAAAACACTTGTTTTTTTTTATTGTTGGTTAGCTTACGCATGAATGATGTTTGTTTTTATTATTTTTTAATAAACTTTTTTAACACTGTTTTCTTTTTATTTTTTTGTCTAGTGATACATAAAGTTGTGATGTAACCGCTTGCGGGTAGCATGAATAAAGTTATATTTTTATAACGAGGTATTTTATTTTATAACCTAAGAAATCTTAAACAGGCACGTCGGATTTACTCTTGAGGGTACGACCGTACAATATTACTACGTATTTTTCATTTAATGATACTTTAGACTTGAGCAAAAAATTACAGTCTGTAAGTGTGAAGCGTTCTTGCTTAGAAACACGGTGGCCCTATATATATCAAAAATTTTACATTTATTTAGTATTGATATCTATTGATGGGATTGGATTCGCATTAGGTTTGCCATTACCATAGTAGTCTATTCGAAAAAAGTTTTAGTTCATTGAGACTTACATTCCCAAAGGTTTAGATAAACGGCAACCGTGGTCATGATGGGACATATCCGTATCACGGATAATAATAAAATACCTAATAACTTGACTCCTTATAATGAATGGGTCACCAGTGGAAAAAATGCGCTTTATGCAGCAGCAGTCCTATAGAAATAAAATACGCATGGTTGAGTTGCCTGGGCGTTTTGCATAAGGACTACTTCAGGATGTAACTCGTTTGTGTTTTGTGACAGTGACACTTTTTTTTTTTTCTTTAACGCCGGGAAATGCCCTGAAGCATCCCGCGGGGGAGTGGGTCTCCCCACGCGGGTATGTGGGACTCGCTGCGTCCGACAGCTGGTAAATGGACGCAGCTCTACCCACTAAAACCCGGCGAGTGCCACCAATGCCGCCTTTGGTGATGTGCCCCGGATCTAGAAAACAAATAGGGCACCTCGACGGCTAGTCAGTCCCGCAAGGGACCGACGCCACCTCCACAGAGGGGTTGTCCCGCACCACAGAACAACCCCTCCCAACTTCGGGACAGTACAATGGGGTGAGGTTCCCATCCTCACCCCTTGCCCCCGGCTCTTCTGTCCCCTTTTCTTCTAAGAGTGGTACAAAGAGCCCCCTCGCCCCAATTAGCTTCGCCCAAGGTGCACCGCTCACCCTAGGTTACTGAGCTCCACCGCCACTACAAGGCCTGAACCATGGTGGGGGACAGTGACACTACTGGCCGATTAGTCTAACCAATTAATAAACCAAAAAAAACTTATTACCAATTAAGATTAGTTCATTTCCTTTTTTTATGTAAGGTAGTTGGATAGGCAAAAAGGCAGACGAGCCACATTATGGTAAGTGCTTAGCGTCGCTCATGAACATAAATCTATTGCTTATCCTGAGACAAGATGGCAAGTCTTGGTGCCAGTAACTACATTGCCTGTCTTGCCCTTCTCTCAGAAACACAACAAAGCTGTTTCACGGGAGAAACAAGCAAGATGGTGGTACCCATGCAGCCGGGAGCGCGGCACAGCGCTACCCTGATGAAACATCACTTTCAACGTTCAAGCTTATATACAGCTCTTTCCCACCAAGGTGGGGCTTAGTAAATTAAGGTGAACCCATCACCTTAATTTAGCTGCTATTTGTTCGGTACAATAATCTTATAAGAAGAGGGGACAAAAGACCAGGGGGAGCTCACCCCAATGCGCTGTCCCGACGTTAGTAGGGGTTCTATGATGCGGGGCAACCCCTCTGTGGAGGTGGTGTCGTTCCCTTGAGGGACTGACTAGCCGCCGAAGTGACCTATTTGCTCAATAGATCCGGGGCACCTCACCAAAGGCGGCATTGGTGACACTGGCCGGGTTTTAGTGGGTGAGCTGCGTCCACCTTACCGTCTTTTGGGCGTAGCGAGTCCCACATACCCGCCTGGGGAGTTCCCTACTCCCCAGCGGGATGCCTCAGAGCATTTCCCGGCGTAAAAGAAGAAAAAAATCTATACAGCTCTTGAATAAATATAAATCCTTACATAATTTGGCTGTTGGCACCTCGATTTCTTTTCTCCCATATGTTTTTGAAAAAGCATAGAGGTGTTTTCAGTTTCAAGTGAATCCATGTGTGTGTTTATTTAAAATACTAGCTGCTTTAAACCGATTTTGATGGAATTTCTTTGAAAAGTCTAAGAAAAATGAAAGACGAATGAATAAGCAACATGTTTAATTATCTTCCTCCGGTTCATTAACGTTGTCGTCGCGGCTTGACTGGTAAAACACTTCATCATCTATGTTCCTTCTACTGGCTTCTCTCTTCACCTTCTTACTCTCACCTTCGGGTTTCTCATTCGCCTGCTTCTTCTCTTCGCTGGATTTAGCCCTCTTGTCGGTGTCGTCGTTATTGTCACTATTTGAAATGTTTATTGGCGTACTTATGAAAAAATTGTAAAAATAATGAAAAATGTTTTAGCGTATTTCAAATCTGATAGACCTATTTTTACCTCTTTTAATAAAAATAGTATAAAGTTTTATTTATTTTAGATCCTAGTAATATTATAAACGTGAAAGTTTGTACTGAATATATGGATGTATGTTTGTGATTCTTTCACACAAAAACTACTGAATGGATTTTAATGAAACTTTACAATAACATAGCTTATACATCAGAATAACATAATATTATATAATACTAGCTGTTGCCCGCACCTTCGCCCGCGTTAACTTTTGTCAAAAAAAACAAAACTTAGGGGGATGAAAAATAGATGTTGTCCGATTCTCAGACCTACCTATGCAGTATGCACACAAAATTTCATGAGAATCGGTCGAGCCGTTTCGGAGGAGTTCAATTACGGACACCGTGACACGAGAATTTTATATATTGGATAATTTAATCATGTACTCCCACGGGAATGGGAAGTACGCGGGTGAAACCGCGGGGCACTGCTCATATTTAATAATGCAGAAATAATGCCGACATGTAGGGCAACTCCATCAACCTTATTTTCCAACAAAGAGGATCTATACACGTTTTTGCATGTAACCTTCTCATTCAGTTGTATTCATCACTATCATGATCAAGCTTTTCTCGTCCAGCGGTGGACGTGGCCTCTTTTAATGAAAACCGCCGAGATCGCACTCGCAGCCAACTATCGGCCGCATGGAGAGAAATAAAAATTTTTCTTGTTTCACCAAACCAAGAAAAGCCTTAAGTGAAAAGGTTTGTTTTGGTTAAATCTTACCCTTTAGCGCCTTCCTCGTCATCCCTGAAACAACCGATTGATGTTAAAGATACTTTCTATTATTGTTATGTAATATTAGTAGTACAGTAGCCATAGGTTTATTATAGGTATGTACACACGGCGGCACATCAAGCTTTACATTTCCAGTATAACGTGGCTTCGCGTTGTATATATTTTCTGTACAATAAAAGATCCGCTGAAAACTGGTCTTGTAGGTATAGTTTGATCAGCCGTCGTGTGTACCTATACACGTACGTACTACGTATACTGTTGATTAGCTGTGCAAAAGAGCAAGATACACAAGACAATTTTAGCACTTAAATATTATTGACCCGCGGGCCAATAAAATATGTACTTTATTTTAATAATAGACGTTTGAATATGAATTAGCCGTTTTAACGTAATGGCCACGTTGAATTAAAATTTAACCTGCATGGTGTGGTATTCCAAAATGAAACTGTTTCTTAAGGCGAATACAACATTCTTTTAAAAGAAATATGACATGCGAGTTTTGACTTTCAATTGTTTTTACAATCAACTTTGAACCTAATTAAGGATACATCGTTTTTACACAAAATTAGAGAG
The DNA here is from genome assembly GCA_963853865.1 of Helleia helle. Taxonomy (NCBI): domain Eukaryota; kingdom Metazoa; phylum Arthropoda; class Insecta; order Lepidoptera; family Lycaenidae; genus Helleia; species Helleia helle. The sequence goes on from OY971436.1 coordinate 7,451,768, forward strand.
ATTTTTTAAAAGGAGTTCCGATATGGCACTAATGCAGCAGAAACAAATTGCAATATCAATGCTGTGTTCAGAGAAGGTACGGCTAATGAAATCTACAAATTGTTGTCCAAAATTCGGTTCTTAATTGTTAATAATGTTCAACTAAGGTTAAGAAATATGGATAATGGTTAGATAAGATTTGATATTATCATCTATCGGTAGTTGCACGAGCCCCTATCCGCTGCTATATCATCATCATCAACAACACCAACAAGATGTTATTGCCCACTGACGAGCATAAGCCTCCCTTTTTTCTGCCAATACCCTCTGTCCATTGTCTCATCTCGTCATAGGACGTCTGGACATCTCCGACCTAGGCCACTCCGTTACTGCCGTGGACAATATGCCATCACCACGTCCAGCCATGTGCCGCTGCTATATATTGCTGAACCAAAGCTAAAAGACTTATACTAGTTCTAAGATTATCAGTAAAGTTATATACTCCTTGACGTTGTCCCAGCTGACGTCCCATTCCTCATGGGTGATGCCTGATCGGAAGACACGTCTGCAGTCGTCTCTGTAAAAATTGGAAATATTGTTTTATGAACAAGCACACCACGTTTATCCTAGGTCTAAGTTTTCCGCCTCGCACGACATGAGTTTATCTTCATAAAGACTCATTTTTTCACCATTAGAAGTCAACCAGGAAGCCCTGCAGTGTTTAAGATGTCAGTAATCACATACCACCAAGTAAGAGCATTTCCTACCTATGTCCCCTTTTCTATAAAAAGCCTGACTAACGCAGAAAGAAGTCTTGTATAGAAACCTCCGTTAATTTTAAATTGTCACAAATCTTGCAGCCAATATAATGAATATTCTCAAAAAATATATCAGACGGACTGCAAATTTAACAGTTTATGTAGTGTAAACTGTTTTGGCGCACCGGAAACCCAAAATTTGTAGGCTGTGATTGAGGCAGATCCGTCACGCTCCCCACCATGGTTCAGGCCTTGTCGGCGGTGGGGCTCAGTAACCTAGGGTGAGCGGTGCACCTTGGGCGAAGCTAATTGGGCCGAGGGGGCTCTTTGTACCCCTCTTATAAGAAGAGGGGACTGAAGAGCAGGGGGCAAGGGGTGAGGATGGGAACCTCACCCCATTGTACTGTCCCGAGGTTGGGAGGGGTTGTTCTGTGGTGCGGGACAACCCCTCTGTGGAGGTGGCGTCGGTCCCTTGCGGGACTGACAGCCGTCGAGGTGCCCTGTTTGTTTTCTAGATCCGGGGCACCTCACCAAAGGTGGCATTCATGGCACTCGCCGGGTTTTAGTGGGTAGAGCTGCGTCCATTTACCAGCTGTCGGGCGCAGCGAGTCCCACGTACCCGCGTGGGGAGACCCACTCCCCCGCGGGATGCCTCAGAGCATTTCCCGGCGTTAAAGGAAAAAAAAAGATCCGTCAGGCTGTGAGGTGAAAGGCTAGATCGGGTGAAATCAGGACCGCCGAGTGTGCCAGAGCGGGAAAGATCCAGTCATCTGCTCTTCACTGCTGACTGAGACACGCTCTACACATGATAGTACCACAGCAAAACTCTAATGACCCATGGCTTCTTAGTACTCACTCTACATCCTTGTGTATCGCGCACTGGATGAACTGCCTGTTGATGAACACGCTGGTGTACAGGAAGGGTCCGTGGCAGCCGTGGCTCTTGGGGTCGATCTTGCAGGCGGAGATCACGCCGATGACCCGCTCCTTGTTCTGGTACTTCACGACCAGGGGCCCGCCGTGATCGTTCTAGAAGGGAAAATGAAAGGAAAAATCGTTTGTGTTTGCTAATTCGCTTTGGACCATCAAATAATGCATGCAAAAGCATAATGATATGTTACCCAGTGACATGGGCTGTATAACCATCATCAGCCCGGCCACGATTGTAAATTTTAACGCGAGTGTATAATATGTAGGCACAGCTATGATAAAAAATCTAAAAAGCATTGTACCTCGCAGAACCCTCCCTGTTTCAAGGACCTCCTCGCCGTGTAATCGTCAGGGTCCTTCAAGTGCCTGCCAAGGTCTACATGGAGCACCTGGTCATTATCGTTGACTTGCTCTAACTCTCTTCTGGATTCTACATCAGTGCAGTTCGCATATTGTTTCTGGAATAGAACATCATTCTTAATAATGCTTATGCAATACATATTTACAAAAGGGACACTTATTTTTCGATGGCCAAATATTAGTGTCATATCAAGTTACTATGCGTTTCAAATGAGAATAGGACGGACTTAGCGCCATATTGTGACGTCATAGCTGTCAATTCAAACCAGTTAGGTAGGGTGGGCAAAAAAAAATTCTTTTAATTAAATTTATTTACAGAGATTAAGTGACAAAAAATCAATCAGAATCTAGCTCTTCAATTCCGATCATCTGTGCATTTCTGTCCGAGTTTGCGTCAGATACGTGTTAACGTATTTTTATTTATCCCCGTAGCTAAATGAACTCGCTTGGTCACTTTACTTGCACATTTCAGTATTTGCAAAATGGTAGCGTACATTTCACGAGTCAAACTTATATTTCCTTCAGGCCGTCACGACGGAGCACACTTATAACGGCATGATGGCGACCGGCGTCCTTATTTTCTTTAATAATTTTGTCATGGCTCCAGGGCCTTTGCGGCAACAATGAAATAAAAAACAATGTTATTGTATGGTTTTAAAAACGAGTTATGACTTCAATTTTTTAAACAATTTACGATTATTTAACGTTTTTATTTAAATTCGATTTAAAACTATTAATTATTCAAATAAGTTTTTGTGCAAACCGTACTTTTCAAGTGATATTTGACAGATAGAGGTCATTCATTCACTTTCCTATTCTTATTTGAAACGCATAATATTTGGCTTAGCGGAAAGGTAGACAATCTACCTGATGATAACTAGTCAGCGTCTTCCAAGACCGTAAACTTAAGTTCTAAAGTCAAGTATCCTTTTTTTTGTTCTCGCTGGGAATACTCTTATGCTTACCACCGGGTCCGGGGGAACCCGGGGACTATGTGGGACTCTTTTCGCCCGAAAAGATGCGCGCGCAGACTCTACCCACTAAACCCAGGTGTTCCCCTCGTCGTCTGGGTGACCCGGGGGAGCTATGGACGATCCTGAGATGATCGTTATAGTAAGATTTTTACATGCCCGATGTGTTGTTGTTGCCAACTTACAGAAATTTATCCCCCTAACACACCATCAAAAACCCCTAATATCCCCACACTTTCTAGTAAATCCCCCTATTTTTTTATTTATGAAATAATTAATTAAATTTACTCGAGAATTTTAAAATTCGTGGCAGTGCAGCATAAAAAACCCTAAAGAAAGTATATTCCTAAAAATCCAATCCCACTTTTTTCCCCCTTAATTTGGGGGAAAACCCCTAAGTTGGCAACCCTCGTGTCGGATACTTTACACGTACACGTACTACTATAACGTATCCGAAACGAAGGACGTAATAAACTTAATAGACTGCAATCCTTAAGAGTTTGTTTCACTGGCCTTGCTATAAAACTCGGTGGCATACTGATGGACAGACAGGTCAGGAAGATTGCTCACATACAGCCAAAATACTACGATAAGAGATAAAGTGAGATAAAAATTAGCACACTCAAATGTATCTATATATACGATCTTTCTTTCAACAAACTCACGTTGCATTTTTCGCTGAGACGCTTCATGACATCCTTGGTGCAGATCATGTACTTCTTGATGATGTCTCGGAACTTCTGCGACCACTTCTTGGCGCACTGCTCGTTGTCCATCACACACACCTTCGCCTCTTGCAGGTACTTCGCGTTCTCTGGTATGTGCGGGGTTTGTCTTCTGTATACTCCCTAGAATATAATGGAAGTGTACTAGGTTAGTGCTTGGCAAACGTTAGCAAATTATCTGGATAGATTTTAATTGTTTCGATGACCTATCTCATAATAGAATCTATCTCCTTTCCAAATTTTATCGCAATTAAATAAGCCATTTAGCGGAGAATGCGACAAAGAAAAGGTCTTCCGTGTAAGCGAGCGGGAATCTGCCGTATAGTAGCAAGTACAATTTCTTACGGCACGTCAGAGCCGAGAAATAATAATAATTATTATTATAAATAATTATTATTTGGTCTCTGTAATCACTAGATGAACCAACGGTCCATTTTTTATAGCATAGATGGGCAAAGGAGCAGTCGAAGCCTTTTTGCGACTATCGACGCCCATAGACATCCGCGCAACCAGAGATTATGCAGATGCTTTGCCCTCCTTTTCCCTATCCCCCCAATGGGCCCCCGGCAATTCGGCTGCAAAGTAGCATGGCACTAACTCTTGCAACCATCTGCCTCCTATTCTGGCGACACTATCTCTAAGCAAATTATATCTGTACTAACTCCCGTACTCTCTTCGTTCATGACATTCATCGTCATCATCAACTTTTTCCCATCCAGCAGACATAGGTCCCTTTCAATTAACGCCATAACGCTTTCCCGCCAACATCCAACTAAAACCGGCTACACGGAGCTCTGTTGGAGGTCGACCCTTCCCGAACATTCTATTACCTCTCTGAAGTTACTGCCGCTGCCCCATCCCATGATGTATCCCTTGGTGCCAGCCTTCTCCAGGTCCCTACTGATGTTGTTGTAGCAGACCAGGTCTGTCGCGAACTGGCACCCCTTCTCGCAGACTCCGAACTTGAACGGCTTGTCCACCCGGACAATGGCTATGTCATTGGCGGACCATTTCACGCTGTCTTGGAAGTCGAATTTGTAGTCTGTGAAGAAGTAAGCAAGTTAGCGGACGAGGTGTCATTATGGTCTATACCGGGTGTATTTTGAACGCTTGCAAAGATTTAACCCTAATAATATACTATCTATATATTATCTCAGAAACGTTTTTTAAGAAAATTTTAGGACTGTATGTATACAACTCGAACAGCGAACTCTGTCAGCTGATGCAGTCCGCTGGCCGGCGTGAACCATAAACCAATTACATTGCCGTTTTTTTAAAAACGATTATTTGAAAGCATTATCATCAAATTTCTGTAACATTATGTTTACTAAACAGGATTATACAAAAAAATAAAAATAAAAAAGGCAACCAAAAAAAAAGAAACGCGTTTTTCTCACTTGTATCATGTCAGGCTATGCCAACACTATCATACCTCTTCGTTTTTGCAAGCGTTCCAAATACACCCTTATTACAAATAAATTAAAATTTTATACGAGAATTTAATTTAATACATTGATACAACGTATTACGGATATTATCGCGGCTTATTAATTTTTTACATTCCTAAAGTTTTAACTGTAAAAGTATCCGATATGTCGAGAATGTACAGCTTGGCAAAAAAGAATATGACGTGGTGACAGGTGGAACTAAATATTTTACTAAATGGAAACCTATGATGTTGACAATACTTGGCCGACAAATACTAGATTTTGAGTAAAGCTTAGTGTTTCCCATTTATTTATAACAATTTGATTAAGTTATCTTGCTGAATTTCCATATTATGATGAGACCTAAGTGAAAGTGGCGCCCTAATTTTTTCTGCTCAAGCTGTAATAACGTAATAATCTTAGGAAACCGCCATAAAATCCACGAAGACTTTCGAATATACTCGAATATGGCTCAATAAATTTCATTTAACAAATTTCTTTTCAATTTATACACAATTTTATTTAAATATGTTCATAGATAAAAAATTGGTCGTAGCGCAGCGGAGACCAATTTTTTATCTATGCGTCTATTATTAATTATTACCGTAAACTCCTAGATTACTCCTAGATTAGGACATTTGACATTAGATTTATTATTTCCCGCGTTTTTTTTCTCGCCTGCATTTCAAACGATTTTTTTACTACACCTACTTATATATAATACGTACGTGCGTATTTAAAGTGTACAAACCTACGAAATAAAGATATTTTTATTTTGACACTTACTCTTAGGGATACACTTCCACACAACCTTTCGTCGATGTTTACAAACACAGTCGTTCTTTTTGTAGTCGAAGCTGTCCACGAACTCAGTGGTACCGGAGACCACGTAGAATCGGTCGGCGTCCTCCACACAGGCTGCGGAGGTCAGCACGTAGTAGGCGTCCACAATGACCCCTCCACACAGCCAGCCGCGGTACTTATGTGCTTTAGCTGATTCTTTCGTTAATTGAAGGTACACCTAAACGAATGAGTGGATAGGAGATTCTTAGTAAGATTTCTTCGTAAGATTAAATTAACAGTATTATTTTTACATTAAAACTGATAATAGATAGAAAAGATAATGACGAAATGATAAATATCCTATACAAAATATATAAATATAATATATGTTAAATAGTTTTGAGAAACCAAAAAATATCGACTGTAAGGGCTTGTTCAGACACGGCGACAACCGCGCGATTTCAGAACCGCGTGGGAACCGCGCGGGTCTTATTTATATGTAGATATTTATTTAAGTCTTGTTCCGACACGCGGGAACCACACGATTACAATAATAATAATAATCAAATTTGATTTCAGAGTTCTGAATTACGCGGTTCACACCGTGTCTGAACCAGCCCTTATTGGAAATGTGACGTGGGTAACGTGTGCGTGAATATTTTTAGGTCTCTACTGAAAAAGCTTGATTGGTTAAGAATGATTTTAGGATTGGTATTGCGTCTAAAAAAAAATACCCAGGTAACCGTTAGGCTATACCAAAATTGTCCCCTCATTCTAGAAAATTCTATAGTACCTAATATGATATATTTATATTATTAATATAAAAAGTTATAGTTTAAAAAAACTAAAAAAACACGTTTTTATAGCAAACCCAACAAAAAATTTGAAAATAATGTTTAATAGATGAATTAAATGGGTTAACAAAATTACTTGTTTATTTTTTTATTTTTATTTTATTTATTTATTTTGGGAGGAACAACAGCTGAAAAAATACAATATATAAGTTGATATAAAACAGAAAGCTACCAATAGTTCCCCACTGGTAGTAACAAAATAAGGAGATATAAAAAAAATCAAACGCCTACATATTAGTCGTAGTAACTAAAACGCGTATATATAATTATAGAACTATACAATTACTTCTCAAAGAAGTTCCTGACTTTACTTTGAAGTTACTGATTAAGTTCCTTGCAGCCGCACAGCTAGTGTTAAAAAGATCCAAGTCATTTTTTTTAGAATATTCATTAAATTTACTACCCGCTCGCCAGATAAATGAGTTTTGCATATAGTTTGTGGTAACAAGTGGTGTGTGTATTAACGATTTATTACGAAAATATTTAGTAGGTACTCCTAAGGAGATTTTGGCTAAAAGACCAGGGCCTGTAGACAAAGTGACATCGCTTTGTAGCCGAAATTCGTTATCGTCTTTAAGATAACGATAATAATTTTCTAGCCAATGATCAATGAAACAACTGTCAAGTGTCAACAAAGTTCGACAAGACGTGTCAAATCGGACCAAAAAATTAAAATTAATATCTATGTAAATAGACCTCATACACACTATAACTCATAAAAAATGTGGAAATGTTGCCCTCCATGGCCCACGCCCGCGGATAACGAATCAATATCAATAATAAAATAACATAAGTTTGATATAAGTGTTCGATAATCAATTGACAGTTTATGATTTTGTTACGAATTTTAACATTGTCTACCAACTTGCGATAACGATAACGAGTGACATAATTGACGACGGCTTATGTCAATCTCATACATGTTATTCTTTTCGAACTTCGTTAACGTTTTTTTAATGTTACTTTGTCTAAGGCCCCAGGACAATCTATTGAGTTATTCGTAATTTTTAAAAGATATATTAAGTCACTAATTTCACGTCTAACTAAGTTTTTATATTAACTTCACTTTTAAGAAATAGATACCGTCCGTTTGTGACACGATATCTCCGCCGTTAGTGCATGGATTTCGATGGTTATTTTTTTGTTTGAAAGCTGGTGTTTCCAATTTGGTCCCATATCAATTTTATTAAGATCTGACAAGCCGTTTTTTAGTTATTCGCAATAATGCCTATTTGGTTGGTTTTGTTTATCTTGATGATATGATAATTTTATTACGTGTCGATGTAACAATTGTTTAGGGGCCATCCATAAAGTACGTCACACGAATTTTAGGACTTTTGAACCCCTCCCCCCGTCCTTGTCACAGGTTGTCACATTTTATAACCCCCCCCCACCCCTCCTGATGTGACGTCACACATTTTTTAAATTTATGTATATTAAAAATAATCGAGAGAAAACAGCTATTTTTTATTTTTACTTATTTTTATTAAATAATAATCTAATAAAATCAACATAAAGTCCAACATTTCGTAAAACCGAAAAAACAAACGACTAGTTAGAAAATAATAAACGATTAATTATATTAATTAAAGATAAAAAACTTAATTATCGAGTGTCCATGGACTTTGGACCACCCTTTTATATCAGCTATTACTGGTAAATCAGGCACTTCATTTTCGTTCTGAATTTGAACGTCAGGAACATCCTTAGTGTCGACATCATTCTCTTCCACCCATAAAGCATCGTCATCATTCATTAAACAGAGAATTGCTAAATTATTAATAAATATAGATCAAGTTCGTAAATTTTTAAAATTTTCAATTCACATCCAAACTTTGCGTTTTAGTATTTTAAATTTTAACATGTGACGTCACAAAACTATTGACCCCCCATGCCCCTTGTCACACGATGTCACACTTCGGTGATACCCTCCCTCCCCATTAACGTGTGACGTATTTTATGGATGGCCTCTTAGGATGCTTTGGTAGCACACCATAGTATGTCGCGGTCATCGTAATCATCATCATCATCATCATCATCACCATCATCATCATCATCATCACCATCATCATCATCATCATCATCATCATCCTTTATCCATCCACTGCTGAACATGCCTCCTTCAATGAACGCCAAGATGACGAATTTCGGAATCACTAAAAATTAAGAAATAAAAACATTTTACAAAAAATTAAAAAACCGACTTCAAAACTACTAAACTAAAAAGTAATAAAATAACAGTTTCTTAAATTTTTGTGCTTACAACATATAATCTACTTAATCTTCTACTAATGTACAAACTTTGCGTTTACCACGTCATTATAGTTACTTTTGGAGTCGGTGTCGTATTTGTTGCTGTACATTACCTACCTACCTACCTTGGCTGACACCGACTCCAAAAGTAACTATAATGACGTGGTAAACGCAAAGTTTGTACATTAGTAGAAGATTAAGTTGACACGAGCACGAGGGGCGTTACTGGAGGCGCATTAAGTAACGCTCCCTACGCACCGCAGTTCGTCGCTCGCGGGGGGAGGCCTCGTCTCTCACCCACTCGTCGGACTCCTTCTAGGACAATGACTGCTTCACAGAAGGAGACCATGAGCCTATACTCTTTCACCATCGTTGCTCACTCCTCACCTCACTCTTTCTTTCTCTTACCATGTACGGCCTAATCCCGGCCTGGACTCGTTTCCCGTACAGTATTCTCCTGGTGTCCTCCACAGTCCTGTTCTCGTATTCCCAGCCTTCATCACCGATGTCTTCTACGTCATTCGCCTTCTCCTCTGCTTTCTGATCCTTTTGTGGCTCACTCGGAAGGCCGACGACCAAACCTTTTCGATAGAAAGAATACGTATATATTGTAATATATTTACAAATAAAACAAAACTGAAGAGTTTGTTTGTACGCGCTAATCTAAAAAAGTAGGTACCTATCGGATTTGGAGAAATCTTTTTGCATTTGTTTTTCTAATTATTATTAATGATAAAGGTAATTTTAAAGGGAAGGTCTTTTTTTCTTTAACGCCGGGAAATGCTCTGAGGCATCCCACAGAGGAGTGGGTCTCCCTAGGCGGGTATGTGGGACTCGCTGTACCTGAAAGCTGGTAAGTGGACGCAGCTCTACCCATTAAAACCCGGCAAGTACCACCGATGCTGCCTTTTGTGGATCCTCCACCTCAGGGGATCGACGCCACCTCCACAGAGGGGTTGTCCTACACCACAGGACAACCCCTCCCAACGTCGGGACAGGACAATGGGGTGAAGTTCCCATCCTCGCCCCTTGCCTTGCTCTTTTATCCCCTCTTCTTATAAGAGCACATATGTACAAAGAGCCCCCTCGACTCAATTAGCTTCGCCTAAGGTGATGGGCTCACCCTAAGCTAGTGAGACCTACCGCCTGAACCATGGTCGGGGGTTTATGATACCGCGAGAATCAGCTAATAAACAGATATCAAAACATACTATACCTACGAGGTCTCGCAAAAACAATATTTCAATTGTAATTTTGGAAATAATGAGACATAATATTTAAGTAAAATACATATAATAATAAAAATACTTCAGCTGTGAAGCTTTTGCTAGATAGATTTGGACCAAAAAAAAATGATAAAAAGCGAATTTATTACAAAACCATTAGATGTTTCAATTTACTAAAAAGCAACAATATTCACAAAAATGTTTTTTAAATAATAAAGCAAGAATTTTCACTCACCTAAATATATAAAACACACGAACAAAGACCAAAGAGTCGCCATGTCTTCTGAACGAGTTCGAATAATTGTTCGACCAATAATTATATGCTCAATGTATTATGTTGTTCCACCTCATTGGGTATTATTAATTGACTTCCGTTGTATAATCTGTTTTTTAATTAAATTACAGTTTATTAGCGATAAGAAATTATGTATTGTATACTCATTTATAGGATCAATTGAATTATTTCTATGAATGAGAAAACGATTACACCATGAAGACGCCTGATAAGATCAGGTCTTGAAATTCGCTAAACCGTATTGGGCCAGCATTTAGTCCTGACATAACCCCTTTTCTCTGATTTTTCGGCATTTCCTGCCTCGCACGGGCGCTATATAGAACCAGCTACCTACGGTATTTCCGAACCGATACGACAGGGACCTTCAAGAAAAGACCATACTTATATTTGAAAGGCAACGCACCTGCTAATGATATTGTAGTGTCTATGGATGACGCTATCACTTACCACCGGGTGCAACGACTGTCCGATTGCCCCCTCTTCTATAAAAATAAACCCATCCCTAGACAGTCCTTATTTACGTAAAATGCTTTCCCAGTAGGTTACAATACTGTAGGTACTGTACGGTAACACCGGCGTCATGTGATAGCTATGCTGTCGCGTTTCGTGCGGTTTGTGAGTTTCCGGTGGCCCATTGGAGGGGGGGGGGGGGATTGTATAGGGAAAAGGAGGGCAATGCATCTGCATAAAATAATCTCTGATTGGCCAAAGAAACCAAAAGGCTTCGACTGCTCGTTTGCCCTCCTATGCTATGAAAAAGGTTTTCTAAAAAGCTTTTTGAATTTTGAAAAAAAGTTCCGAGTAAGCCGACCCCAAAGGACATTAATTACATTTTCAATTCATTTTATTTTATGGAATGAGTCCACCTAGTTTTTTTAAGGCAGTATGAGAGTCTTGTAAGCCTGACGACCTCTGTGGCTCAATGATTAGCGCGTTAGCGCTCAAGCCGGAGGTTGCGGGTTCGAATCCCGCCTGGGATAGGGATCCCTGGGGATATAAACATTCTGTTCTACAAGTTACAACATGTTGTTTCACTTCCAGAAAAGTGTAAACAAATAGGATTAATAAAAAAGAAATTGCTCTGTGGAAATGTCAATCAAGGTTTTCCTTGTTTTGCTTTGGCATTAATCAGGATATATATTAACCTTGTCTTGGCCTTGTCATGGCGGTGGGCTTACCTCAGGCTACTGACAGCCTGAGGTGAACCCAGCACCTTGGGCGAAGCAAATTGAGCCGAAGGAGCTACTCTTTGTACCCCTCTTATAAGAAGAGAGGACAAAATACCAGTGGGGGAGGATAACCTCACCTCATTATATTGTCCAGACGTTGGGAGGAGTTGTTCTGTGGTGCGGGACAAGCCCTCTGTGGAGGTGGCGTCGGTCCCCTGAGGTACCCTGTTTGCTCATTAGATCCGGGGCACCTCACCAAAGGCGACTTTGGTGGCACTCGCCAGACGTTAGTGGGTAAAACTGCATCCACCTTAGCATCTTTCAGGCGCAGCGAGGCCTGGTGAGTACCCCTCCCCCGCGGGATGCCTAAGAGCCTTTCTTGGTGCAAAAGAAAAAATGGTAATTGGTTACTACCAAACAGTTTTTTTCAGTGTGAACCTAAGGTAAGCTTGATTTGAGAAGGAATTATGAAAACGCGTTAGCTGCCTCGCTCAAAATCAAATAAAATAAAACGGGTATTTTAGTATTCGTGGATCCTCGCACCACAAATATGTAGAACCAGCTGCCGCCTATGGTGTTTCCGAACCGATACGACTTAGTGACCTTCAAGAAAAGAGCATACTCCCATTTAAAAGGCCGGCAACGCACCTGCTGATCTCCTGGTATAGCGGGTGTCTGTGGATGTCGCTACTTACCATCAGGTGAACCGACTGCCCCCTCTTCTATAAAAAAACCTAGAGTGATAATAAACGTGCCTCAGCCCTCAGAGAGTAGATATAGTTATATAACACCACTAGATGAATCAGCAACAAATTATTTTTGGACGTTTCAGTGTCCAAACTTGAAAACAGTTGCTGTAATTTGTAAGTATTCGAAGCGTGGGGAAATAAAAAATTTTAGCAAACTATACATAAAAAAACTGTAAATTTATTTCAATAATATAAACATATTTACATAATAAGAAAAAATCGCATAAAAGTTCGGTCTCTCAAGTTTTCAAGACGTTTTTAGCGGTTATTATTCACCATCTCGTGATCTTGTTCTTCATCTTATGAAAACCTAAAGGTTAAAATAATAAGTATAAAAAAGACATGCTTGGTTCTCCCGTGAAACAGCTTTGTTGTGTTTCGGAGAGAAGGGCAAGACAGGCAGTGTAATTACTGGCACCGAGACTTAACATCTTATGTCTCAGGATAGGCAACACATAAATGAGTTGCCTGGGGTCGTTCCAGGTATACTAGTTTATGTTCATGGGCGACGTCGACCACTTGACATCAGGTGGTACGTTTGCCAGTTTGCCTATCCAACTAACATAAAAAAAAAGATAAAGACAAAAAATAATCCACAAATTTATTCAAGTTAATGTCCTCTCGCTGTCCCTTAGCTATTCGTTGTGGCGTTTTCTTTCCGTACAATGACTCCACTATCAGGAACCACCTTTTCATCACCAGGGGGATCCCCCGACGCTCTCTGTACTACCTTTTCATCAGGAACAACTGGGATAGGATCCAGTTCTCTTTTCGCTGGGCTAAAAAAGGAATAGGTTTTGTGAATCATAGATTGGGATATATTATCATCATTATCATCATCTTTATCACCATTATTATTTCAACCAGTATCACCATCATCATTGACATCAACAACCTTGATCTGGTTGAGCTTTGTCTTAACATAAAACTCAATTTTTTTTCCTCTGGTGTTCAGGGATACGCTGGTGGGGTTGCAGGTGATCTGGATCCAAATGGAAGATCCATGCCCCCCTGCATTCTCATTTGTAGCATAATTGATCGTGTAGACTGTAGGCCGTTTGTATCCAGCTAATATGATATTATTAACTCATATATTTTAGTGGCGGGAAAGATGAGTTGTGCCACGTGTCCGAATGCTCGGCTATGATATAATATGATGATACCATACGCTTTCATTTCTTCCAAACAGCTTTTTCAGCACGAAGGGCTGGAGTGGCACTGAGACTGCTTATGTCTCACTGAGAGAGATTTCGCGTCTCAAAATAGGCAACGTAATAGTTGGGTCAGTACCGTGCTGTCTCATCCATGTTCATTGACCACTTACGTAGCTCGTCTGCCTGTAATCTATTCAAGTAACACAAAAAAAGTTTTGCGAATTGCTCCACAATCGAGAGAAATCGATAAACATTCGTAAAAAAGTGGGACATAAAACCTTCTTTTTAGAGGTCGTTTAAAAAGCAGAAAAGCCCCAGGGTTTCCAGTGCGCTAATGCTTGTTAATAATTGTTAATGATTTGGGGTAGAAAGAGTTTACCCGTCCGGATGACTCCTCCACGACATTACTGTTTCAGTGTGCGTCACGCCGTGACGGAACTGCCGCCTGCATTTGACCCTGTACACAAACATAGAGACTAACACATTTGGTATAAGCTATACTTATAAATATTATACTTAGGTAAACCAACCATTAACAAAAACATGTGTAAGGACCACCGCTCAAAAACCTGCTTAAAAAATTGTCGGTACAGCTGTGCTGCGCTCCCAGCTGCATAGGTAACACCATCTTGCTTGCTTCTCCTGTCAAACAGCTTTGCTGTATTTCGGTCAGGCAGAGTAAGACTGTGCCAGTAATTATATTAGTGACACTCGCCGGGTTTTAGTGGGTACAGCTGCGCCCACTTACCAGCTTTTGGGCGCAGCGAGTCCCACATACGCGCCAGGGAGGACCCACTCACCCGCGGGATGCCTCAGAGCATTTCCTGGCGTTAAAGAAATAAAAGGAGGGGAGGGGTAAGTATGATCTTTTGAACTTAATCTGGTAACTCTGTCAAAATAACTTCACTTGTCATTGGTACCTGTCATTGCCACTTACTCAGCATCCTTATAGATGGCGCAAGTGATGAATTCCCTATTCTTAAAGATGCTGGTGTACAGGAAGGGCCCGTAGCACTTGTTGGTTCTCTCCTTTACCAGGCACGCTGAGATGATGCCAATCACGATAGAGTTGACTCCGGAGCCGTAGATGAGGGGCCCGCCGTGGTCGTTCTGAAATTGTCCTAGCATAAGGAACCCTTCGTCCCAGTAGGCACGTGACTCTTCAAACTCGAAGGAATAACCTTCGGCCAGAGTACGCTGGTACAATTTGGGTAGGTGAACTTCATACAAAGACGAAGATTTTCTCAGGATGTTTACTTTTCACCAGGTCAGGTCAGGTGCATAGGGAAAAGATAAACAGGTTCCCAGGTGAGGTACAAATCTAGACCTGTCATTCTATATTGGTGAAATATTTTTTCAAATCAGATCAGTAAGAGATGCCATGCCGCTTTGCATCCGAACTGGTTCGGCACGACCGGGGTGGTACCTCTCGCTCACATAACACCGGTGTCAAGTGACAGCTATGTTGTCGCGTTTCGTGCGGCTTGTGAATTTCCGGTGGCCCATTGGGGGGATAGGGGAAAGGAGGGCAACACATCTGCATAATTTCTAGTGTGCGGATGTGTATGGGGGTCGATAGTCGCTAAAAGGCTTCGACTGCTCGTTTACCCTCCTATGCTATAAAAAATATATCAATAGTTTGATTATTACCTCCTATAGACATGAGCATCACCGATGCGCTGGCCAAATGCGGAACTGGAACTTCACACACCTTCAAAGACTTTTAATTTCATCAGGCATGCAAGTTTCCTCACGATGTTTCACCGGTTTACCGATACACAAAATTATTAAACCTTCGACGTCTATAACGCCCTACACTAATATTATACGTGGGTAACACTGAAAATGTTTAGAACTGGCCAGTTAGAAACATTGAAAATGAAAACTTTTTTTGAATTTCAATTTTAGAACTCTTTGGTAACCTAATGTAGTATATTGCATTCATTTGTCATTTGTTTTTGTGAATTGGCGGCAAATCTAAAACTCTTGTTACACGTGAAAATGAACATAACGCGAGAAAATTTTCGGTCAATGATTTATTATGACTTTCGTTGTGGGCTTACTCAACAACAAAGCTATGATAGGCTGCGATTAGCATTTTTTAATGAAGCCCCATCTCGTGCCACTATTTAAAATTGGTTTAACGAGTTTAAGCGTGGACGTAGCAATCTCAGTGATGATCCGCGTGAGGGACGTCCTTTAACAGCGACTACTGAAGATAACATCAGTGCTGTGTTACGCATGATACAGAAAGATAAGAGAGTGACCTATCAGCAGATACGGGCAAGCCTAGGCATTGGTATGAGTCAAGTTCAAAAAATATTACACGAACATTTAGGCGTCAGGAAGCTTTGTACCAGATGGATTCCCCATACTTTAACCGACGACCAGAAACGCCTCCGCATGGACTGGTGTCGCCAAATGCTAGATAAGTTCAACGGCGGTAACTCAAATGCTGTATTTGACATCATCACAGGTGATGAAAGCTGGATATATTGCTACGAACCCGAAACCAAAAGACAATCAGCTCAGTGGGTGTTTCCTTTCGAGGATCGGCCAACTAAGGTAAAGAAAGGAAGAAGTCAAGGAAAAAAGATGATTGCCTCATTCTTTGGTCGGAAAGGTCATTTCGCGACAGTTGTGCTAGAAGATGGAAGGACAGTTACTGCAGACTGGTATGTCAATCGCTGTTTGTCTGTTGTCTTGGAAAAAATTCGACAGCAGCGCCCTCGAAGCAGGATCCTCCTTCACCACGACAATGCTTCAGCGCACTCCGCAAAACGGACTGTTGAATATTTGACTATGGCCGGTGTCGAGATAATGAGTCATCCGCCTTACAGTCCTGTCCTGGCGCCCTGCGACTTTCATTTATTCCCAAGAACTAAAGATAAAATTCGAGGTATTCGCTTTACGAGCCCTGAAGATGCGGTGAAAGCGTACGAAAATGCCATAGAAGAGACTCCTAAGGAAGAATGGGCCCACTGCTTTTCTCAGTGGTTCCATCGAATGCGACGATGTGTAGAAAGAAACGGAGATTACTTCGAAAAACAATAAAAGTATTGGCAACTTTCTACATTAAGCCGTTTTTCATTTTCTAAACATTTTCAGTGTTACCTAGGTATAAGTATGGATGTGCACAATAAATAAATAAATGTCACCTCACAAAATCCTCCATCAGGTTGGACTGTATCTATGCGGCGTGAGGAGTTGTGGTGGGCAGAGTGCATTACCAGATTTGTAGGGACCTTGACGCTCCTCCTCCCCTCTTCCATAGAGTAGTCGATCTCCTGGCAGTCCACGTATTTATCCTGCACAAATTATTATATTATGGCTCTGTGTCGACTGTATTGCTTATGTCTATTTATTCTTATCCAAACATACAATTTGAATTGGTCCTGCTAATTTCTATTTAATTCTAGCCAAAAAACTAAATGTCCTCGAGCATGAATGTTCTCTCCATATCGCGCAAGAAACGCTCGTCTATTTGCCACGCATAGTAGACACGAAAATATATCGTAAACGATAATAATCGATACACGAATTATAAAACTTAGATACGACTTAGGGACCTAAAAAAATTTCACACTCATATTTGAAAGGCCGTTAACCTGCTAACCGTTGTGTAGATAGATCTTTGTTAATATTACAATTCACATGGACGTGCCATTTTCTGTCACATCACGGCGATTTTACTGACAAAAAATCGGTTGTCTGTAAAGTCGGTTTACTGTCGATAGTTGAACGTGACAACGTTATAAGAAAATGGAACGCCTCACAGCGAGGTAACGCCGCATACGTCATGTTTTTTCGTTCTTGCAGCCGGCTCCATCGAATTATAAGACGTTGTCACGTCAAAAGCGCTAACACATCTGTCAAATTACAACTCACATTGCATATCTCCGACATGGCCTCGCCAATATCTTTGGAGCAGATCATGTAGTTGTCGATGATGTTGTGGTAGCGGTAGCCCCAGCGGCGCTTGCACCTCTTCTTGTTAATGATCTCCACGTACGTTTCTAGAAGGTCGCGTTGGTTCATGTTTCTTCTGTTCACCCACTGGAAGAAATAAAGTAGTAGATTCAAATAATAAGAAATGAATATAAATTTCTAGTTTTGTTTATATATAATAAGCAATGTGGCGTATAGATGATGGCGCATAGATGGTGGCGGATAGTGGAACAACCCTCAGATATGGTAGTTACTAGTTAGATGTGAATATACGAATAAGCAGTCCCCGACCTAGTAGATACAATATTACCAGGATGTAGTGGGTAGTCCAGTGAGATGAGCTAACGGCTAACCTATAAAATGCTACATAAGTCCTTTGACGATCTTGTGACGTAGCGAGCAAGCGCCGCTATTATAAAACGATTCCCCCCTAATACCGGGCAGCAGAGGTATCAGTACTGGCTAGACGCCGAAAAAATGGATTCC
Source organism: Helleia helle (assembly GCA_963853865.1). Taxonomy (NCBI): domain Eukaryota; kingdom Metazoa; phylum Arthropoda; class Insecta; order Lepidoptera; family Lycaenidae; genus Helleia; species Helleia helle. Next base: position 7,469,835 of record OY971436.1, read on the forward strand.
AGTGGGGCTCTGGACTAAATATCAACGATCAAGAAATTGGTAATTGTACTGCGGAACGGAAGGCAAGTGGGGCAACCACCATTCTAGCACCCTAATTATGGAGTATAGAAGACTGCTCTACCAAGAAGAGCAAGTCCCTTAAATAGAGAGAGAGAGAATCACACTGAATTGGCAGTGACGACATGCGCCGAGGAATCGATGGCCGGTGGGCAAACTGAATTCTGTATTAGTGGCCAGCATGATGAGATGAAGACTCCATTGAAAACCAGATCCAGCAGTAGTTAAAGTTTGTTAATGAAGCTACATATACATAAATTCTTGAAGGGGTTCAAATTTTGTTAAATCTTCTTACATCATTATAAGCAGACGTGGTTCCCCATCCAGCTATACTGCCGATAGTTCCCGGGTTCTCATAGCTCTTGGTGAAGTTGTTGTACGCAATGGGCTTCGGTATGAACTCGCAACCTCTGATCCTCCTGGTGAAGTCGAAGCCATCTTCTACCTTCACCACGGCGATGTCGTTGTTCATCCAACGTATATTGTCGTTCTCGTGGCCGTCGAACACGTAATCTGCAAATAAAGATGTTACTGACATGCGTAATGTACTTTTTTTATTTTACGCCGGGAAATGCTCTGAGGCATTCCGCGGGTGAGTGGGGACTCCCCAGGCGGGTATGTGGCACTCCCTGCGCCCGAAAGATGGCAACGTGGACGCAGCTCTACCCACTAAAAGTGCCACTAGCACTCGCCGCGTTTTAGTGGGAAGAGCCGCGTTTGGTGAGGTGCTCCACATGCCCCGCACCACTGAATAACGTCGAGATAGTAGAATAGCGTGAGGTTCCCATCCTCACCCCTTGTCCCTCCTGCTCTTTTGTCCTCTCTTCCTATAAGAGAGGTGCATAAAGCAGCCCCCTCGGTTCAATTTGCTTCGCCCAAGGTGCTGGGTTCACCTTAGGATACTGAGCCCCACCCCCACGACAAGGCTTGAACCATGGTGGGGATGCATATGTACTGATTCTGCTATCACTATCCTATTTCTTTCTTGTAATGCTTTATTGTGATTCAGAAAGAGCATGCAGCAACCATATTTTTTAGTTGCCGCAGTGGAAATGCTTTGCGCAATCACCCGGGGATGGGTCGTTTTCAGGGTTATGTACGACTCCCGGCGCCCCCGAACTATTATGTCTATTCTCATTGTAAGTTGCCTTCAAAGTTTAGCCACTTGAAGGAAAGTGTCCCGGGCCTGACCTTAATCTCAGTATTGCAAAGCATGAGTTCTTTACCTGTTCCTGGCATAAAGGGGGCAATTTCTGTGAACTAGTTTATAGTTATGGACTATGTTACTATTCAAACCCCTTGGACCGGTTAGCCCTTTTGAGAGAACCGGCCGGTCGCAGGGTGTGTCCTGTGTTAGAAAGATCAGGGACACTTCTTCTTTAAGCGGCTGAAGGAAACTGGCAGTTGTTTTAGTGTTGTATACCGGCGCTGGGGGGGGGGGGGGGGAGAATCCGGGAGTCCCACATATCCCTGGGGACGACCCATCCAATCCAAAAAGTAAATACAGAATTGATTCACATTGGAGGTGAGAGGTTGGAATATTGCGTAGAATGCGTAGCACATTAGGGTAAAAAAATATTCGCCGATTTTACTAAAAAAAACTCGTATACTTGCTTTTCGGTACACATTTCCAGATTGCTTTTTTGGCGCCGTTTTTGATGCACGGATTGGAGAAGCGGTCATCGTCATCACCATATCTAGAGAAGACAAGTATATATAGTAATTACATCTCGTAAGAGGTAGTGCCATGCAGCCGACTTGGGCCAGTACGACCGGGGTGTTACCTCTCGCTCACATAACACCAGCATCAAGTGACTATGTTGTCGCGTTTCGTGCGGTATGTGAGTTTCTGGTGGCGTTAGGGAAAAGGAGGGCAACACATCTGCATAATCTATGGTCGTGCAGATGTGTATGGGCGTCGGTAGTCTAAAGCTTCGACTGCTCGTTTATCCTCCTATGTTATAAAAAGATATGTTTAGTTACAAGTCACTGTTAAAAATATATTGTCACTGTCGATGATCACCTTTTTATATTAGAGGGGGCAAACGGACAGTTGGTTCATATGGTAAAAGACAATCTTACTTGTAGGTCCCCGAGACCACGTAGAAGTGCTCAGCGTCTTCAATGCAGGCTGCAGACGTGAGGATATACTCCTCATGTACGATAACACCCCCGCACAGCCAACTGCGGTAGTTCGGCATCTTCGAGTTCGCGTCGGGCATTTTTAGGTATACCTGATGTATTACACAATTTTATAGTGTCACTGAAATATATAACGTGCTGAAGTAATAATTTACAGAAGGATTCTTCGATTGATCTCTTTCTTCCGTAAAACAGCTTGTAAAGATGGGCAAAATGGTTTTTTTTTATGTTAGTTAGTTAGGCAAATGGGCAGACGAGCCACGTGATGGTAAGTGGTCGACGTCGCCCATGAACATAAACTCGTTTACCTGGAACGAGCCCCGGCAGCTCATTTATTTGTGTTGCCTATCCTGAGACATAAGATGTTAAGTCTCGGTGCCAGTAATTACACTGCCTGTCTTGTATTCGTGCACACAGAAAACGATTGGAGGACGGCGATGTAGTGTGGGCATCACGACATAATGGTGTCATACCACTCGTCTCACAACAGATCAAGGTAGACCTAAAGACTCTGACCTTATCCTAAATACCCTGACCTTGACCTAAAGACACCTTGACCTAAAGAGCCTTACCATGAACTGGTACCCCTCCCTCACTTGGTCTCCATTGATTATCCTCCTAGACTGGTTCAGTATCTCCTTCACATCTGGTGGTAGGGTCGTCGCGACTTCGATAGCTTCTGTTAAACCTACAAATAGTAGTCATTTGAGAGAACTATTTTAAGAGCATTGAGTTTTAGTTAATGATCGCTTTGGAACTGTCTTGGACATTTGGTGTTGTCTAGGCGTGATCACTTCCCACCCGGTGAAAGTGTGTGCCCCCTTCTTCTGAATAGCTGATTTTTTATAGCATAGGAAGGCAAAGGAGCAGTCGAAATCCACGACTATTGACGCCCATGCATCCGCACAACCAGAGATTATGCAGATAAGTAGCTCTTCATACAAACATTAACAGTATTTCTGACTTTAATATCGAAGATAAATTATTAATGTTAGAAACCTAGCCTGGTAAAGGAAGACCATGGTTCGGACTATGCTTCATGCATCATCAGCATGTCATCATCTCGTAAGCTAATCTCTGATTATGCAAAATGTTCCTTGAAATGATCATAAAATATTACCTAAATATGAAATTACGGCGAGAATGCAAAAACACCTCATATTATAAATAACACAGAAAACGATAAGTAAACACAAGCTACTGGCGCAAGAAATGATTTATAATTTCACGCTTTGAAAAACAAACATTTTAATCAAAATCTTGTAAGAAATTTTAATTAGCAATGTCAAACTTACTTCTTAAGAACTATTAAAATACCTACAAACTGTTGAATCTGTTTTGTTGATGTAAATGTAATATCGATTCAATAATTTTATCTGAGAGAGTTATCTGAGAGATTTTGTTTCATTTGATAGCAATAATCAGTGGTTGTGGTACGCGGAATTATTGCTAAAAATATAATAAATATCTCATATCATGGATTTCCGCAAAGTAACGCCAGATTGTATTGATTAAGTAACTATAAGTTTTTGTAACAATTTTTTCAAATATCCCAAGTCTGTAATTCATAGTCAAAGAATATAATCCGTCGACAATCTTCATGCTATAAATCTTATATCTTTAAATGAGCAATTCTTGTATATATATATAATTGGAATCTCGGAATCGGCTCCAACGATTTTCATGAAATTTTGTATATAGGGGGTTTCGGGGGCGATAAATCGATCTAGCTAGGAATCATTTTTAGAAAATGTCATTTTATTTTAAAAAAAAATCATCCAGGTACTATATTTAAAAATATATAATTTATAAATTAAATTTTTATTCATCCTTATGATACTAATTTAATAATGATAGCGTTTGAGAGTTTGGGTGTATATTTAATACTCCAAAACAATATTTCACCAGTGCTACGTTATCACACACAGAATATATAAATGAATATTAAAACTGAAAACTTTAACTAGAGTAAAAGCAAGTTTTAATATTATAAATGAGGAAGTAACTGTTTGGTTAATCGCTAATCGGAGCCCTCAAATGTTTTAACGGTCACTTTAAAGGTTCCTTTAAATACTGTAGTGTAGTGTGTAGTACTGAGTAAGTAATCTCAATAAGAAAAAATATTAATGTTCTGTGTATTTCCCCACCATGGTTCAAGCCTTGTCGTGGCGGTGGGGCTCAGTAGCCTGAGGTGAACCCAGCACCTTACTTACTTACTTACTCCGCTGGCTCAACGATCCGAAGTGGATCTTGGCCTCCGATACGAGATGGCGCCACCGCGCCCTGTCTTGTGCTATCTCCTCCCAGTTTAAGGCGCCCAGGGCGCGTAGGTCTTTCGTTACTGCGTCCTTCCAGTGGTATTTGGGTCGGCCAAGCGGTCGGCGGCCGCAGGGCTGTCCCTCATATACCCTTCTCACCGCCCTGTCAGCTGGCATTCTCTACAGATGTCCAAGCCACCGGAGTCTAGCGGATTTAAATTCTCCTATAATGTTGGGCTCGGACTCCACATCTTCAAGCTCTTGGTTCTTCCGTATTCTCCAGCTGCCGTCTTCCCTCTTCACTGGCCGCTGAAACTTTCGAAATATTCTTCGCTCGGTAACAAGAAGCTTGTTTTCTTCTCTCAGTGTCAGTGTCCACGACTCGCAGCCATACCTACATAATAATTAATCTGATAATAGTCTTGTAGACACGTATTTTAGTTTTCCGACGCATAATTTTGGACACTAACACTTTTTGGAGATCCGCTGCACATCTTAGAGCACCCTGAACGCGAAATTCAATTTCCTCCTCTCTGCTATTAGTGTCTGTTACCATGCAGCCCAGGTATTTGAATTTTTCTACTCCTTAAAATAAGACTCCGTCGACGTTCAGGTTTTCCCTCGGCTCTAAGATGTTCATGTACCTTTGCATGTGTAGGTATTTTGTTTTCCCTCTGTTGATTTTGAGGCCAATCGTGCTACTTTCTTTTGCCAATACCTTTGCCTGCTCTATGATAGTAGCATTGTTTTCCCCTAGCAAGTCAAGGTCGTCTGCGTATCCAATAATCTTATGTTGGTCGTTTAACATCACTCCGCCGTCTATTACTTCTACTTTTCTAATGGGTGAAGAAGAAGAAAGAAGCACCATGGGTGAAGCAAATTGAGCCGCGAGGGAACTGCTCTTTGTACCCTTATAAGAAGAGGGGACAAAAGAGTAGCGGGGACAAGGGGCGAGGATGGGTACCTCATCCCATTGCACTGTCCCGACGTTCGGAGGGGTTGTTCTGTGGTGTGGATTAGCCGTCGAGGTGTCCTGTTGCTCAACAGATGCGGGGCATCTCACCAAAGGTGGCATTGGTGGCACTCGCCGGGTTTTAGTGGGTGGAGTTGCGTCCACTTACTGTCTTTCGGGCGCAGCGAGCCCCACATACCCGTGAATAGAGAATTTCCCGGCGTAAAAGAAAAAAAATGTTCTGTGTATTTTCTGTATCGGATGCACTGCATTATCCTGCCAGCTCTAGCTAAAATTCTTGGAAACTACATATTGGCTTATTGCAAACCTAGAAAAGAAATGGTTTGTCACACGACAGTCTTTAAGAAGTTACTTTCATATGCAGTGCTGTAAAATCGGCCTTAATAAGGGAGGGAACTATTTTTCAGTCGTGACGGAGCGACGCGCACTTAACTTGAGAAAATGCGCGTTGTTCAGTGTGGTGTGTGGTAGGAAGGAAATGATGTACATAATTAATTTAGAAAAATAATTATCGATAGAATAGGAGATACTCAGGCGTGATCACGTCAGTTTTAATCCAGAATTAGGAACTCTACTCTTCATCATTATTTAAATTTTAGGTATTAAAATGTTTAAAATAATAATTGGGTAGAGTTTTCACAAGGTATATTTATTATTTTGACAAAAAAAACCCCAGCTACGGCGTGGCTGGCGCTTATATAGGCACCTTCCCTCCGGCAGGCTGATTGTTGGCTTGGTGGAGCGAGGGGGGTTTGCAAAGTGTTGGCGGGGATGGCTTGGCTTTGGCGGATGGCTTGGCATTGACGGGTGGCTTGGCTTTGTCTGGTGGCTTGGCTTTGGCAGCAGGAAGTGTTTGCCGACGTCACATCCGTTACACTATGAAATGATTAATGAAACAATAAATAGTAATTTTATGAAAAGCTTTATTTAACATTGTGTTTTTAATTATTCCTTATTATTTCTAAACTTCTCTTTGTAGTGGTAGACACGTATTCAGCTTGCTTTACTCGTGGACTTGGAACACTGTAATATAGTTTTGAATAATTACATTTTTTTATGTTAGTTGGATAGGCAAACTGGCAAACGTGCCACCTGATGGTAAGTGGTCGACGTCGCCCATGAACATAAACTAGTTTACCTGGAACGAGCCCAGGCAACTCATTTATGTGTTGCCTATCCTGAGACAAGATGTTAAGTCTCGGTGCCAGTAATTACACTGCTTGTCCTGCCCTTCTCTCCGAAACACAGCAAAACTGTTTCACGGCAGAAACAAGCAAGATGGTGGTACCCATGCAGCCGGGAGCGCGGCATAGCACTTCCCTCCCACTGGTTATTCCGTCTCAAAATGAGATATGAGAGTCCGTTTAAAAAAAAAATGAGAGTCCGTCTCATGACATAGAATGAGATAGACCGACGTGTGGCTACTGGCTATCTCACTTTCACCCGGAGAGTTAGAAAGAATTGCCTTAACTAGTTTATTATTTTCAATGGCAAAATAATATCTATTCAGATAAATAAAATTGACCGCTTTTTATAAAATTTAAATAAATGCAAAAATAATCATCATCAATCCGGGTACGGCAGTAAATCTAAGTTAACGCGGGCGAAGCTGCGGGAAACAGCTAGTATTCAAATAAATCTGAAAACAAAGTTGGGATGTATGAGATACCTAATCTTCGAATCTACTCCTCCGATTGAAAAAAAAAAATACGGATATAAAGCTATGTTACCTAGGAGTAACAAGCAACGCGCATACAACCGGAATAGAGTGGTAATGTTATGTGTTGATGGATGATTGGCTGATGGGACGTACATACAGATTTATACATATACATGATACACTGGTTGGGAGAATTGTCATTGCGTCAGTGACAAATCACTGACCGGTTTCGGAATTTTATGGCTCACATATATACTCTATCCGATTATATGGTCGATGAACATAGACTATAAAGATAATCATCATCAGGCCGGAAACAGCTGTAAAATGGGTTGAGACGGGCAAAGCTGTGAGCTACAGATAGTTTCTAAGGAACTTTACCGTTCGTCCTTATTTTTCCATTCGAAGTAGGTTCTAGTTAAGTATGTCCCTTCAGAATCCATTGTCTTTCTGCAAGCTGTCCTGCAAGTGGATGGGATAAGAAGTAATTTACATATCTTTAATCTATGTTAATATATGCATAATACGTTCAATTATTAACGGGCCCTTTCATCGAAATCAGGCAAGATATTATTAACTACTAAACAACACGACTTCTAACTTGCATTGCAGCCGAATTGGGCCGGCATGACCGGGGTCTCTCGCTCACACAACACCAGCGTCAAGTGACAGCTATGCTATGCTGTCGCGTTTCGTGCGGTTTCTGCGTTTCCAGGGGCCCATTAGGGATAGGGAAAATGAGGGCAACGCATCTGCATAATCTCTGCTGGTGTGGATGTGTATGGTCGTTGATAGTCGCCGAAAGGCTTCCTATGCTATAAAAAAAAACAAATCCAACGTGTCTTTGCCCATATTTGCTAAACACAGCAATTGTTTAACGAAAGAAGAAAAAAAAGAAACAATCACGATGCTACCACCACTCTATCCCCCCACCAGTAATGTATACTTACTCCTTATCCATGTCAATGGCACAGCTGATGACGTGTCTGTTATTGTACACGCTGGTGTAGAGGAAGGGCCCGATGCAGCGATGGGTGACGTTGGTGGTCATGCAGGCTGATATGACGCCGATCACCACGGCGCTGTTACCGTAACCAACTACTAGGGGCCCGCCGTGGTCGTTCTAGAAAGATCATCGTTATTAGCTAAGCCCGGATATAATTCTTTTATCCAATGTTCCATGTTATGCACAAAATAGCTGGTGCCCGCGACTTTGTCTGCGCAGGATTAGGTTTTGGAGAATTCATACTTTGTCTTCTATTCATGCCTTTGTATTATTATGATGTACATATAAGCTTTATTATTGTAAAGCTTCAGTAAAATCCATTCAGTAGTTTTAGGGTGAAAGAGTAACAAACATCCATACTTACTTTCGCGTTTATAATATTAGTAGGATAAGTGGTCTCTGTTCCGGGTATCAGCTTCGAACTAAAGATAGCTTTAAGGGTTTTTTGTCCTAATACCTTAAGGCAAGTCCTATATAACCGCGTTATTCGCACATATAAGTGTGAAACCTTGGAAGTCGATTTTGACCTACTTCTATCTGGTTTATCGATTTGAAACTTTGAAAGTAGGTGTAATTTAGATGACAATTCAATAAACAAGAAGGTCAATTGTAGAAGCGATCTCCTTTAGCTCAATAAGACCTGGATAGGTTAATTCCAACTTTTAACGATATTTACCTTCTGAATATGTTAAGGTGGGTAGGGACCGTCTTTCCCATTGAGCTCTCAGAGCAAGTGTCGAGGGCCGCGTGATCCAAAGAGCCCTTTTATTTATATCAGAACATGATTTAGTGATAATTTTAATAAAATCAAACAATGATTGCTGATTAGAATACCAAGTAGTGCCCTAATTCCTGCGTTTAATCTTCTCTAGTAAAATTGTTATTTTCGTCTGGGCCCTATTATACTCGTGCCCGGGGCCCCCAATAGCCTTTCTGTCTTAAAACAACTTTTTGTGTTTCCTTGAGGTTTAAGACTTAAAAAAGAAGAAAGAGCTTAAGTGTGTTAGGTACCTCGCAGAATCCTCCCGAAGAAACCCTTGAACGTCTGCTATTAAAGTGGCTGGCCGAATGGACTTCCAGATCTTCTAGATCGGGCACAGATCTTCTCAACGTGTAGTCCTCTTCATCTGAATATATCAACTCCTTGCAGTCTACTTCTGTACCCTAAACGACATTTGGAATATATTAATATTAATTATTACCGGTGAAAGAGAGTTTTAACATAAGCAGCAGAACGTAATTTTTGGTGAGGATAGCAAGACAGTAACCGAAACCTGACATCATGTGATAGGTGAGGCAATGCATGAATTGCTTAAAACTAGTCACAAACTCATGTCTTTTCCTAGGCGCTTACCGCTTACCATCGCTTCATCTATCCAAAAAACTATTTTTATAGAAGAGGAGGCAAACGGACGGTCGGTCCCGAAAGTGACAAGCGACACATACACACATAGACACGACATAGACACCCACTACATCATTAGTACAATAAAAAATTATCCTGTTGTGTTGTTTTGTACTGCTGTCTGTTATCGTGTTATTGTTGATTTATATACGTTGAAAATATGAATTGTGACAATAAGATTTTCGAAAAATTAAATTAAGCAAAGAAAAGGAAAGTCTGCCTATTGCGTGCCTATTCTTACCATTGCGTCATCGTTTCAATAATGACAACTGACAACAGGATATAGTTATTCTTCAATAATGGATTATTCATTATTTTCCAATAACACATTACTACAACCTACTGTTGTTGTAATAAAGACCACCACTAATCATTAGCGGGTGCGTTGCCTTTCAAATATGAGTATGCTATTTCCTTGAAGGTCCCTAAATCGTGTCGGTTCGGAATACCGTAGCTAGCAGCCGATTCCATATAGTGGTTGTGTGAGGCAGGAAATGTCGCAAAAAACGAGTTGTTGTGGATTTTCGGACATGCGATTAAGTTGTCTGGTTTAGTTTGTGCGTTGACCGCTTATCTTCAGAATGATCATCACTGCCAACCCTTATCCAGCTTATATAACCATCATCATATCGTTCACAAATCTGGCAACGGCGACATCCTGGAAGTCTAGTCCAGGAGTTGGAGGAGCTTAGCTGGAGTCTCGATCTGGATGACAGAAGATTATTTTTCAGTTGTGGTGCTACAACTGCAGCCGGCCGCAGCGGAGCGAGGCCTGACGTATGCCGATGTATTGGGAAAGGCGAAGGCGAGTATTCGCCTCGATGAACTCGGCATAGAGCCTTTCCGCTGCCGAAAGGCAATAACTGGAGCCCGCCTCCTGGTACTTCCCGGTGCGGAGAGCGGTGGCAAGGCCGACTCGCTGGCCAATAAGATCAGGGCGGTAGTTGGGGAGGATGTCGTCCGGGTCTCCAGGCCCACAAGATGCGTGAGCGCACGCATCTCGGGTCTGGACGACTCGGTATCCCAAGACGACGTCGTGGCAGCGGTCGCAGAGGCAGGCTGTCCTCCGGATCAGGTGCGGTCGGGGATCATCGGCCACACCCCCTCTGGGCTTGGTTCGGCGATTGTCCGCTGCCCGGTGGAGGCGGCGAAGGCCATACTCGCTAAGGGCAGGCTGCTGGTGGGCTGGGTTTCCGCGCAGGTTAAACTGCTGGACGCCCGCCCCCTCCGTTGCTTCCGCTGCCAAGAGCTAGGGCACGTGGCGGCAGTTTGCTCTTCAGCGATCGACAGGAGCAGCCTGTGCTTCCGCTGTGGTACAGCGGGGCATATTGCTAGGACATGTACAGCGGCTGTACCAACATGCGCTGTCTGCTCCACGGAGGGAAGACCCTCTACCCACAAAATGGGCAGCGGGTCGTGCGTCGCCCCACGCCGTATCCGGACTGGGCGTAAAGGATCCGGAAAGGTTTCCGAGGGCTCTAGTCCCCCCTCGCAACCTGTATGCCCGACAGCGAACAGCTTCGCTGTCCTGGCCGAGGAGGTTTCCCCGGCCTTGGAGTGATGGCTCGCCCATTCACCCAAGTTCTCCAGGGAAACCTCAACCACTGCGCCAGAGCCCAGGACCTGTTTTCTCAGGCTCTGGCGGAGTGGTTGGTGCAGGTGGCCGTTGTCGCCGAGCCGTACCGCGACCCCGATTCGCCAAGTTGGGTCGGAGACGAGGATGGCGTGGTGGCCATCGCAAGCCTGAATGGCTCGCCACCGTTCGGCTCGGTGCAGAGAGGCAGGGGCTATGTAGCTGCTCAGATCGGCCGCGTTTTAGTGATCGGGGTGTACTTCTCCCCTAACCGGAGAGTTGCCGACTTCGAGCGATTCCTGGTCGAGGTGGGCTCTTTGGTTGGGCGGGTTAGCCTTGATCACGTCCTAGTTGCCGGGGACCTCAACGCCAAGAGTGTGGCGTGGGGTTCCCCCGCGACCGACGCGCGTGGCAAGGTGTTAGAGGATTGGTTGGTCGAGACCGGACTAGAGGTCCTTAACGTAGGGTCGAGACACACTTGCGTGCGACAGCAGGGCGGCAGTATTGTCGATGTGACTTTCGCCAATGCCGCTCTCGCTCGTCGCGTGCAAGGCTGGGAGGTGTGGGAGGGCGAGACGCTGTCAGACCACCGGTATATCCGGTTCCGGTACAGCGACGTCACCCCCTCCCCAAGTCGTGGCTCGGATGTCGTGTGTGGCCCACGTTGGGCCTTGACGAGGATGGATAGAGAGGCCCTCCTCGAGGCAGCCCTGATGCAAGCCTGGTGCATGGACGCTGGCCCGGTCCCGACCGAGGTCGACGGGGAGACCGACTGCATGATAGCTGCAATGTCGCAGATGTGCGACGCGGCCATGCCGAGAGTCGGCCGATGGCCCCCGCGACGCAAACGGGTGTACTGGTGGTCGGAGGAGCTCGCTGAACTGCGCAGGAACTGCGTTGCGGCGAGACGCCAGTACACCCGGAGCCGCAGGCGAAGACGTCGTGATGAGGCAGAGGAGGGGCGGCTCTATAACATCTACAGGGCCGCCGCCGGGGAACGGCTATAGGCAGAGTCAAGCAGGCTGCCCACGAGGAGATGCTGGAGTCTCTGGACCGAGACCCGTGGGGGAGGCCGTACAGGATGGTTCGCAACAAACTGCGCCCCTGTGCCCCTCCCCTGACGGAGAGTCTCCAGCCCGATCTCGTGGCCCGGATAGTTCTGGCACTATTCTCCGGTCGGGAAGAGCACGTGCCCCCGCCTATGACTCCACCGGGCGGAGAACCACCGAGTGATGAGGCCCCAGAGATCTCCGAGGCGGAGCTCGACGCAGCGCTGTCCCGCATGAGGGCACGAAATACAGCACCCGGTCCGGATGGTGTTCCCGGGCGAGCCTTGGTTCTGGCCCTTGGCCAGCTCCGTACACAGGCGAAGCGCCTTTTTAGTTCGTGTCTGGCGCAGGGCCAGTTTCCGACGGCGTGGAAGATGGGGAAGCTGACCCTGATCCGGAAGGAGGGTCAACCGGTCGACTCGCCGTCGGCGTATGGACCGATCGTGCTGCTCGACGAGGCGGGCAAACTGCTGGAGCGGATCGCAGCTGCCCGTATCGTCGACCATTTGGAGAACGTGGGACCTAACCTCAGCGCCTTTCAGTTTGGGTTCCGGCGGGGCAGGTCCACCCTGGATGCTCTGACCAGGGTGAGGGCTCTAGCTGATGAGGCGGTTGGGGGGGGGGGGGGGGTGCTCTTGGCGGTGTCTATTGACATCGCCAACGCGTTCAACACCCTGCCCTTCGACACCATTCGCGAGGCGCTGAGGTACCACGGCGTACCGGACTACCTAAGGAGGTTTGTAGAGTGTTACCTCTCAGGTAGGTCTGTTACCTACCCGACGGCAGATGGTTGGGTGAGGAGAGAGGTGGCCTGCGGTGTTCCACAGGGCTCGGTCCTGGGGCCGCTTCTGTGGAACATCGGGTACGATTGGGTGCTCCGCGGTGCAAACTTGACGGGCGTCGGCCTCGCTTGTTACGCCGACGACACCGTCGTCACCGCACGCGGTAGTACCTTCTCGGAGGCCCGCCTACTGGCGGTAGCAGGAGTGGCGCAGGTGGTGGCAAGGATCCGGCGTCTCGAGCTAGAGGTGGCCCTAGAGAAGTGCGAAGCCATATGCTTCCACGGGCCCCGTCGGGCCCCTCCAGCCGGATCCCACCTGATAAGGAGCACTTCCGGCGCCTCATCCCGAGGTTGCTCGGAACTGCTCGAGCATTGGGTCGTCTTCTCTCAAACGTGGGTGGGCCTAGTGCTGGCTGCCGTCGCCTGTACACAGGCGTCCTGCGGTCCATGGCGTTGTACGGCGCGCCGATCTGGGCGCGTGCCCTGAAGGCGGAGAACGTGGCCCTGTTGCGACGTCCGCAACGGGTCATGGCCGTCAGGGCCGTCCGTGCGTACCGTACGACCTCGTACGAGGCTGCGTGCGTACTGGCGGATACTGCGCCATGGGACCTGCACGCTGGGGCCCTAGCGCGTGAGTGGAGAAGACGACGGGGAGAGGAAGAGGAGGTCTCTGACGAGGAAGAGACTTGGCGGAGCCGCCTGAGGTGGCGAGTGCTCAGCCAGTGGGGTGAGCGGCTCAGAGAGCCGAGCGCGGGACACCGCACGGTGTTGGCCGTCGGTCCAATCCTGGAGCAGTGGGTTGACCGGCGGCACGGCACAATATCCTTCCACCTTGCGCAGATCCTGACGGGGCATGGATGCTTCGGAAGGTATCTGTGGAAGGTGGCAGGGGCGGAGGACTCACCAGGGTGTCATCACTGTGACAGTAGTGAGGACACTGCTGACCACACCCTGGCGGAGTGCCCAGCTTGGGCAGAGGCAAGGGCGCCCCTCATCGCTGAGGTTGGCGCGGACCTGTCGCTCCCTGCGGTCATCCGAGCGATGGCCGTCAGTGAGAGCACATGGCAGGTGGTCCTCTCCTTCTGCGAGGACGTGATGTCGCAGAAGGAGCAGGCGGAGCGGGAGAGAGAGCGCACTGGCGCCTCTTCCCGCAGGAGAGCACGGCGGCGACAGGCGGTCGCAACGCCGTGAGGGACCTGTGCGTGGCAGATCGGGGGATCCGCTGCGTGCGCGTAAGGTCCGAGCTATAAGGCACCCTTGTGTGTTCAGTGTGCCTTAAGCGGAGAAGGAGGAGGGGATGCTACCCCCCGCCTCCAGAGAAGAGTGCCGTATGGCACACCGTTGTGGCCCGATACGGACGTCCACAGCTCTCGCGCCGGGTCACCCAAACGAAGAGGAGAACACCGCTGGGGTTTAGTGGGTAGAGTCTGCGTCCACCTTACCATCTTCTCGGGCGCAGAGAGTCCCACATAACCATCGGCCCCCCCCCGGACCCGGTGGTATGCCTAAACGCATTCCCCAGCGAAACCAAAAAAAAAAAAAAAAGATTATTTTTGAGTTGATCAAGATGGTTTTTACTCTAACCTATTTGGCGACAAGTGGGGGAGATATGGTTTAAGCCTTGTCATGGCGGTGGAGCTCAGTAGCCTAAGGTGAACCCAGCACTTTTGCGAAGCTAATTGAACCGAGGAAGCTGGTCTTTGTACCCCTCTTATGAGAAGAGGGGACAACGAGCAGGAGGGAACTAGGGGCAGGGATTGTTCTGTGGTGCGGGACAACCCCTCTGTGGAGGTGGTGTCAGTCCCTTGGGGGACTGACTAGCCGTTGAGGTGCCCTGGTGCTCAACAGATCTGGGGCACCTCACCAAAGGGGGCATTGGTGGCCCCCTTTGGTGTTGAGTAGAGTAGGCCGGGTTGAGTAGAGCAGCGTCCACATTATCATCTTTCGGGCGCCGCGAGTCCCACATACCCGCCTGGGGAGTCCCCCCTACACCGCGAGATGCGTAAGAGTATTTCCCGTCGTAAAATAAAAAAAAGTGGAATCTTCTAGTACTAACTAAAAAACTAACTCACCTTACACGCAGAGCTCGTGTCCGCCCCAACGCCATCTTTCCCGCAGATCATCTCCTGATCGATGATGTAGTGGTAACGCTGCGGCCAGCGCCTCTTGCAGTTCCGCTTCGACAGCAATATCACCTCCGTCTCCAGAAGCTCTGGTGAATTGGTAGTGGACCTTTGTGGATACTGGAAATGGTACATTAATAGTACAGTAATATAAGGACTGACTTCATGTGTTTTGTCTAGAATGGCCAATACTTTGCTACTGACTGGCCTGTTGGTCTAGTGGTTAGTCACCCTGACTGCTAAACCAGTAGGTCGTGGGTTTGATCCCCACCCGGGACAAATGTTTGTGGGATGAGCATGAGATGGGATGATCATTTGTTCTGTATCTGGGTGTAACATATCTATAACAACAGCTAGATTGCCCGTGGCTTCGCCCACGTTAAGTTTTGTCCAAAAAAAAATGGGTTGAGCCACCCTTAACACAAAAAATATATAGATATAAACCTATTCTCATACCTACTGAATATACATATAAAATTTTATCAAAATTGGTCAAGTCGTTTCGGAGGAGTGACACAAGAATTTTATATATTAGATGTATGTATTTAGTAATATATAAGTATGTATGTATTAGTTTTCTGGTAGCTATAATACATGCTCTGCTTAGTTTGGGATCAGATGGCCGTGTGTGAGTTGTCCCAACATATTATTATTATTATTTGCCACTGGCGTCCAATTTCGATGGGCGCGAAGATGTCATCAAGCGACCCTTGTACTCCTGAATACGTGTATCCTCCTCGTAATCATAGAAGCTATACGTCGCTTATGCACTGGCTTACTGCGGAATGGTGACACACTTCAAAGACTATCCTAATAAAATAGAAACAAAAGACTATTTATTGATTCAACGCGTTATTCTCGGCAACTTTAAGACTGTTATTAATGTTGTAGCTGATTATTTAAAAAAAAACTATTTTTAAAGGCATTTTTTTCGCGAGCCACAGCTGTTATATCTATACAGATAAATAAAATTGGAGTGTCTGTTTGTAATATTAAAATAACCGATTTCTACTAAATTCATATATATATTGTATACACGGTACATATACCAAAATAGCATTTTTTTTTATTTTTGTCTGTCTGTGTGTTTGTCTGTTTGTTCCAGCTAATCTCTGAAACGGCTGGGCCGATTTTGACGGGACTTTCACTGGCAGATAGCTGATATTATAAGGAGTACCTTAGGCAATAAATATAATTATCATCAATCCGGATACGGCTGTAAATCTAAGTTAACGCGGGCGAAGCTGCGGGCAACAGCTAGTTAAGCTAATATACCTAATACATTTTGATCAGATTTCGTGATTGTATAACAACGTGATAACAACTAAACCACGCTTACATGTCCAAAATATTCCGTGGATCCCCATCCAGCGATCGAGGCCACCTTCCCTGGCGCCTCCAGGTCCCGGCTCTGGTTGTTAAAGGCTATCATTTTGGGGATGAAGTCACATCCTCGGACCTTCCTCTCAAAATTGAACTCGCTGTCCACTTTGACCACGGCGATGTCTTTTATCATCCAGCGCATGTTGTCGTAGCTTCGACCGTCGAAGACGTATCCTGGAATGAAAGGGCCATTAGATCGTCAAGACCGAAGAGGAAGAAGTTGGATCAGGTTTCTAGGAAAGTACCAGTGGAAGTACCATCTTGCGTGACATAGTTTTGAGATTATGGGAACCCGTGTATATACCATTAATTAGTAAAATCATTTCTTTGAATGATGGGGGCTATCTAGGAAAGATGGGTCCCTGGCAGTAGTAAATAGTATGTTTCTAAAGCCATATTTGAATGAGGTAGTTACAATTCATATACCATTTGGTGATATCGAATTTTCTTTTTTATTGTTAATCGCGGGGACAAGCAAGGGACAAGGGGTGGTATGCGTAACATACCACCAGGCTTTGAGTGGAATTCAGCTGTTACGTGGACCTCCGCCTTTATTTGGACTACAAAACTCCAGCGGGATCCCGAAAGACCACTTACCTTTCGGTACACACTTCCAAACAGCTTTCTTAGCTCCATTCTTGATACAGTCATCGTCCTCCCCCACTGGACTCCACCTGTGGCATTCATTTGGCATTAATTATTAACAATGCGTTTAAAAACTAGTATAGGTAATTATAATAGTCTAAACCAATAAAAAAATTAAATATACTCATAGATTAAAAATTGGTCTCCGCTGCGCTCGCAGAGTAAAAGTAGGTTATACTTCAGTTACTTTGAGAAAAGGACTTTGAATTTCTCTTTTTTCGATTTTTTTTCAGTACTTTATCGAAAGGCACACCTAGTATTCACACGGCGTGAAAATATGCGATTAATTCGCCGTGTGAAAAAGCGTAAGACGTGTGTGTACAACTCTGCCTAAGCATTTTTAGTAAATTGACATTAAACGCCACGCGGCTGCCACGTGAACCAATATCGACGATTTGTCGCGAGTAATACATACAAGCCCTAAGTCGGAAAATAAAATGTGCCTACCTATTTTCTGCGGTTTCATGCGCTAAAATTTAATGTAATCCAACATAAATAACCTTGCTACATCAAGAATTCGGCTATCTAATGTAAAAAGAATTCGTCAAACCCGTTTAGTAGTTCTTGAAATTGGCGCGTTAAAAAAAACAGACAAATGCCGTCTGACTCGCACGCTTAGGGTTTTGGTGTGTCAGCCAAGAAAAGACGGACGGAAGTGTTCCATTATGAGTTTCTCAAAATGACAAAATGGAATGTGGTTTAATAACCTGTGTGTTCCCGATATAACAAAGAACTGTTGTATGTCCTCAATACAAGCTGCAGACGTGATGATATGCTGCGGGTGTATGATGGCTCCTCCACACAGCCAGTTCAGCTCCTTCACCGTCTGGTCGGACCTTGAGGTCGGTCTGAGGAATACCTGTGAAATTATGGTGATTAGAGAATCATCGCCCACTATTACCGCCAAGTGCCGAAATAGCGGACGATGATGAAAACTCGTTTAACGTCCCTAGTATTTATTATTACCTATAATATACATAGTCTCAATAACGGAGTTTTGTTGGCGTCCTTAGAAATCAAAATTTATTTCGATATTTTTTGACGTCTTATATATCGATGAACGGTGCACGCACGATAAAGTTTCACGTCCTAAGTAGAGCGTGTAAGCGAGAGCGCGGGACAAGCGATAGAGACACGATCGGCCGAAGCGTTCGGCTTGTGGCGCATTATGAAGTTATCACGTAAAATTATCGCCCGTAAACCAACTTTACAGACAACTGGTAGGTATTTTAGGTAAATAGCTCGTTATAGAAAGGTAGTTACTACAAAACTTAATAAAACATGTAGACAATAGTAGAAGCCAACATTACCAATGATAAAAGAATAACTGCGTTTCAGGACTCACCATGTACGGTCTTGTATCGTGGGCTTCATTGCCTTTTAATATTCTTCTAGTTATGTTTAAATTTACCGTTTCTGCAGATAAAAGAACAACGTTAGTGACGCATATTTATAGCATAGAAGGGCAAACGAGCAGTCGAAGCTTTAGACTATCGACGCCCATACACATCCGCACAACCAGAGATAATGCAGATGCATTGCCTTCCGTTTCCTTATCCCCCTAATGGGTCACCGGAACCTCGCAAACGCACTGAACGCGAAAGCATGACGCCAGTGTTATGTGAGCGAGATTTACCTCCCCGTTCGTGCCGGCCCAATTCAGCTGCAAAGCAGGGCATCACCTCTTATAAAATAGTCATTCAAATGTGTATGCTCTTTTCTTGAAAGTTCCTAAGTTAGAAATACATTTTTTTTTAATGTTAGTGGGATAGGCAAACTGGCAAACGTACCACCTGATGGTAAGTGGTTGACGTCGCCCATGAACATAAACTAGTTTACCAGGAACTAGCCCAGGCAACTCATTTATGTGTTGCCTATCCTGAGACAAGATGTTAAGTCTCGGTGCCAGTAATTACACTGCCTGTCTTGCCCTTCTCTCCGAAACACAGCAAAGCTATTTCACGGGAGAAACAAGCAAGATTGTGGTACCCATGCAGCCGGGAGCGCGGCACAGCGCTTCCTTCCCACCGGTTTAACTGTAGTTTTATAACGCGTAATCCCTTTTACTTAAGAAGATCCTTCAAGCTAATATAATTAAGTTTGGCTATTTAGATGGATGTTTATTGCTTGTGACATAGGAACGGATAGATCGGGTTGAAATGGAAAGTCGCTGAGGTAATCCTGTTGCCTGCAGACCCGGGATCCCTCAAAAAGCGGCTGAAGGCGCTCGCAGTCGCTTTAGTTTAGAGTAGAGCACTCCCAGGGACTAGTCCCCAGGGTCAGGATCTACACGAAGATTCTGGCTACATCCATAAATATTTCGAGTTTTCTCATAAAAATCTATGAAACACATCTTGTTAGATTTGATTTTATTGTAGAAATATTTGTATTTTTGTAATATATTGTCATGTTGTTTTTATTTCTTTCAATTTTTGAACTTTTTTTACATAATACATGTCCATAAGTGACCTTAAATTATACACCGCCACTGCTTATGCGTTGGCTCAAATAGGCGTAAAATAACACTCAAAGACTTTTTATTATAATGTAATATAATATACTTACCACATTTAACATATAACAAACAAACAACTAAATGAAAAAACACATACATACTCAATTATTTTATAAATTGAAATATTTTAAGAGCATTCGTAAGAGTCACTTCGTTACACGCATGGCTGGCTTTTGATTACGAGGTATCGGTGGGTATATTAATTTTGTATTAATAACTTCTGTATAGAAATTGAAGTTTGATAGATATCCGCGTGGATCTTGTTTTGTTTGAAAATATCTATACTAATTACAGGAAGTAAAGTATGTTTGTATGTATCATGTATTCTTCGAAACTATTAATTCCAGTAAAAAACTTCGACTGAATGCCTTTCAAAATTATCATCATTCGTCCAGCTGTAGAAGTGTGATCGAAACTAAGGTCAAACCTTTTGTATAAAAATATTTTAAATCGTTGTAATAGGGGTTGGCGAATTGCACACACCTAAAAAGTGAAGAATTTTGAAAAACTACCACACTGGTGCAAAGAACTGAATACCTAAGAACTAAAAAAATTTAACATGAATGTTATCATATAATATGTGTAAAAGTTTGTAAGTATGGGTGTTCAGATACAGATGTACCAACTTAAAAAAAAACTCGAGCATAGACCAGACTAATTATTATTATTAAATAAAAACCAGCTGCAGACCAAAGCAGAAACCGGTGGGAGGGAAGCGCAGTGCCGCGCTCCCGGCTGCATGGGTACCACCATCTTGCTTGTTTCTCCCGTAAAACAGCTTTTCTGTGTTGGCAACACATAGATGAGTTGCCTGGGCTCGTTCCAGGTAAACTAGTTTATGTTCATGGGCGACGTCGACCACTTACCTTCAGGTGGCACGTTTGCCAGTTTTTCTATCCAACTAACATTAAAAAAAACACATCAAAGCTGTTTCACGGGAGAAACAAGCAAGATGATGCAGTACCCATGCAGCCGGGAGCGCGGCACAGCGCTTCCCTCCCACCAGTAAATACATATAATACATTTCGTCCAATACATTTCGTAGCCGGAGAAACAGACTGGGCCACCAAAATTCCATTTGTATTAAAGGCCGTAAAAATTTTAGAAAAAAAAAACTTTTTGATATTAATATATATATTTTCTTTTCAAACTTCGTAGTAGATTTATTCAAATTTAATTTTATTCACTGTTTCGGTATAAAAACTAAGAAAACATAAAAATAACATCTGTTTCGGGCGGTCCGATGTAATGGTCCCCACCTCACCAACCAGAGGGTTAAGGAGCGGTCTGCATCCTCGCCTTAAGCACCCTTATCTTATACCTTTAAATGAGCAATTCTTGTATATATATATATATATATATATATATATATATATATAATTGTAATCTCGGAATCGGCTCCATCGATTTTCATGAAATTTAGTATATAGGGGGTTTCGGGGGCGATAAATCGATCTAGCTAGGAATCATTTTTAGAAAATGTCATTTTATTAAAAAAAAAAAAACCGAGCAAAGCTCGGTCACCCAACTAGTTTGTTTTAAATTCTTCAAGCACCCTTAGCCTTGCCAATCTCCATTCAATACAATAACTTACCAGAGACAATAGAAATGTAGAAGAAGACAACTTTTGTAAATAATTTTAAAAAACCTTGTTAGAATATAAAGTAATATTTCAATGATAAACTATAATTATTCCTACATAGTAATATATTTTTAAATATTTATAAATATATTTTATGTGTTTATTATATTATAATCTATAATAATTAATATAATATCAAGACGAGCCTCCTAAGAAGTAACTAGTGTTTAGAGATAAGAGTAAGCAGCGTGCCCGACAGGGTCCGCAAATCCGTAATTGTTATTGAATTTATAAATATTGAATTTTATCAAAAATACCACCTTAGTACATTATGATTTAGCAACTAAAATAGAGTTGAGTATGTTTTACGTAATACCTTATTTTACTGGCTGTCTCAAATCGTTTGAATTATTAATCATAATCTACAAATAGAATTCAACTCAATCGTTATAATATTTTTAAAAATAATAAAAATGTACTAAGTAGGTTAATTCTTAAAATATATAAAAGCGCTTATTACATTTGTATACTAGATGTCGCTAATCACATACTTCTTATCTTTAGTTTGGCAACTCAACACTAGATGTCACAACGTAAAGATTAGTACAACTCTAACTATAACTACTACACAATAGATGTCGGTCGCTGCTTCATAATAATTTGACTTTAGCTTGGAATTTTTTTGAAGAGTTTGCAATATCTTTTCAAAGCGTACGTTATACGTACATTCCTTCTTCATCATAATTTCTTTATTCAACATTGTACTACCAAAGTAACACATTGAATGTCAACTGACTCTACCATCGGTTTCAAGAGAGCCTTCCGAGATGAACCGGCGAAACAAACTCAGTGCTACTAATATTTTCAATATTCTGTATCAAAATATTATGACGTTAAGTCTCGGCGCCAGTAATTACACTACCTGTCCTACCCTTCTCTCCGAAACACAGCAAAGCTGTCACGGGAGAAAAAAAGCAAGATGGTGGTGGTATCATGGAGCCGGGAGCGCGGAACAAAGCATCCCTCCCGCCGGCGATGTCCTCGGAGGAACGCGTTATTCCCAAGGTGTGGTATCTTCCATAAAATCTTTTACTTTATGCTTTACCATATAAATACTTTTTAATAACTTTTAAAATTAGTAATAGAGCGGTTTTTTATGTTTTCTAGGATCCTAGTGTGGGACCCCACCATCAGGCCTTATCATGGCGGTGGGGCTCAGTAGCCTAGGGTGAGCCCAGAACCTAGGGCGAAGCGATTTGAGCCGAGGGGGCTCTTTGTACCTCTCTTATAAGCAGAGGGGACAAAAGAGCAGGGGGCAAGGGGTGAGGAGGATGGCAACCTCATCCCATTGTACTGTCCCGACGTTGGCAGGGGTTGTTATATGGTGCAGGACAACCCCTCTGTGGAGGTGGCATCGGTCCCCTGAGAGCCTGATTAAAGCCGTCGAGGTGCCCTGTGAGCTCAACAGATCCGGGGCATCTCACAAAGGCGGCATTGGTGGCACTCGCCGGGTTTTAGAGCCGCGTCCACTTACCAGCTTTCGGGCGCAGCGAGTCCCACATACCCGCCTGGGCAGACCAATTCCCCCGCAGAATGCCACAGATCATTTCCCGGCGTTAAAAAAAAATGGATGGAATATTGCAGGAGCATATAAAGTTGCCTTTACGAGAATTGCTTACTTTTGTGAGTCTAGTTTAGTCTTATCACCGCTACATCTAGCCTGTGTTTATTATACTTAATCCTATGGAGGTCACTTTTTTTATACAATTCATTTATGTTTTTCCAAACATAGTTTTTCTAAGATGTATTGAGAATAGTCTGAATTGCATTTTATTCGAATGAGTCTCTCAAAGATGAATAAGGGATGGGGGGGGGGGGGGGGCAGCTTGTAAATTACACGGATAGCCCTCTTCTGCAGTGCAAAAATATTATTGATATCAGCAGCATTTCCCCTAATAATATGCCGACATAATGTAGGTAAAGATATATAGGTAGCTTAATATCAATAAATAGCTTAGATAATGTAGGTATTTTACAATATGTCCCAAGATTTCGAACATAAGTATTATAAATACTTCGAATTTACTAAAGTCACGAATAAATTCTGAAAGACATTTTCGGGCTTAAAAAGTGGAAGCTGCGAATCATCATCCTAATATAATTCTAATCCTCGTCAGATTCTGAGATAAAGATCCATATCTAAAAGTGTTATTCGTGCTATCCATGGCTTTAATGAAGTAGAATTTCAATAAAACATTTTTTTTTATTGAGGTTTATTAATATTTTTACAATCCCCACGTTTCGGATACTTACCAGCAGTCATTGTCGCGGAGGGATTGAAGTATGAATAGAAAAGCAAAGAAGGCTAGATAGAAAACAAAATCTGTCCAGAAGATTGAACAAAATTATCGGGGGCAATTTTAAGGAGATTATCTTTCTTCACATTCGTGAATGGTGTTCTTTATTCCCCACATAGATGATATCGATGATCATGACAAGTATCTACTCTCAGGTGGATTTTTTTATAGAAGAGATCCCTCTCTTCTATAAAAAAATCCACCTGTCCCCTCCCGGGGACGGACAGTGGTTACACCTGGTGGTAAGTTATAAGCGACATCCATAGGCACCCGCTAGGATACAACGCACCTGGCGTTGTATGCTCTTTTCTTGAAGGTCCCTAACGCCCGAATACTCAAACGAATTTCAAATTTAAGACGTACTTAAACTCGTGTTGTCCCTCTTTTTTTCTTTGAATCTGACACGTCGTAGCATGAGTTTAAGTACGTCTTACATTTGAGATTCATTTGAGTATTCGGGCGTAAGAGAATGGGTTCGGAAATAATAGGTGGCAGCTGGTTCCTTTTGTCATGCGAGGCAGGAAATGCCGTAAACATCGAGTTGGTGTGGATTTCCGAATTCTGCTGCAGGAACAATTCCTCATTAATAAACCCTCTTCATGGTAGATGCGGTAGAATTGCCCCACCATGGTTCAGGCCTTGACGTGGCGGTGGGGCTCAGTAGCCTAAGGTGTGCCCAGCACCTTGGGCGAAGCTAATTGAGCCGAGGGGGCTCTTTGTACCCCTCTTATAAGAAGTGGGAATAAAAGAGTAGGGGGCAAGGGGCGAAAACGGGAACCTCACCCCATTGTACTGTCCCAACGTTGGGAAGGGTTGTTCTGTGGTGCGGCACAACCCCTCTGTGGAGGTGGCGTCGGTCCCCTGTGGGGCTGACTAGCCGTCGAGGTGCACTGTTAGCTCATTAGATCCGGGGCACCTCACCAAAGGCGGCATTGGTGGCATTCGCCGGGTTTTAGTGGATAGAGCTGCATCCAATTACCAGCTTTCGGGCGCAGCGAGTCCCACATACCCGCCTGGGGAGACCCACTCCCCAGCGGGACGCCTCAGAGTCGCATTTCCCGGCGTTAAATAAAAAAAAAGATGCGATAGAAGATGCCGAGAGATCACACATCTCTACTCAGCGCTAAAGAATCAAGCCGAATGATAATGCTTCTTCCTCACATTCGTGATGTCATTCATGTAAAGTATTCTTTATTCCCTTAGACGATATCGGTCATCATAACAATTCGCCTTTCCAACGTAGTAATGATCTCTACTAGAGCGTTCGGTGATGATACAGGGGAGGTGGGAGGCGCCTCAATGCTTTGTACATATAAATATTTTATTCTTTCATTACCAGTATCTGTTCGTACATTAAACGGAACTAGCGTAGGTGGTATATATTAATGATACCTATATCATAGCAATGATAAATGAAATGTACAAAGGCACTATACACAATGTATGTTTGCTTGTCTATGTGAAACGTTGTAACAGTTGTTAACAATGGCAGTATAACTATTTACTGGTAGATACTTCTCTCAAGACCATGGTTGCGATAAAATAACGTAACCGCGACGAAATCCTTTTAAAGTTTTATTATAATCAACTTCAAAAAAAATATCTTTAGTAATTATAGTGATTTTCATATTCGTAAGAGGTAGTGCAATGCTGCTTTGCTGCCGAATTGGGCCGGCGCGACCGGGGTGGTACACTGACTCACATAGGTAATACAGGGGTGATAGCTATGCTGGCGTGTGGTTTGTGAGTTTCCGTTGGCCCAATGGATAGGGATAGGGAAATCGAGGGCAACGCATCTGGTTCTGCGGATGTGTATGGGCTTCGATAGTCGTCAAAAGGCTTGAACAGCTCGTTTGCTCTCCTATGCTATATAAGAAAACCGAGGAATTCGGAGTGATTGACAAGTCTTAAAATAATTAAGAGTGATTCCAAACATGTCCTTTGATCCCAGCCGTGTAAGAGTTCTGTCCCAAAATATGTCAGGATGAATCAGACCTGCATTAATATGAATCATTAGTACCTATATGTAAGAGATTGAGAACTCGGAAGAAGGAGAGAATAGAAGAAGATACTTAAAAGTGTACCTCTCAATCTATACTAATATTATAAAGCTGAAGAGTTTGTTTGTTTGAACGCGCTAATCTCAGGAACTACTGGTCCGATTTGAAAAATTCTTTCAGTGTTAGATAGCCCATTTATCGAGGAAGGCTATATAACATCACGCTGTGACTTATAAGAGTTGAGTAACGCGGGCGAAGCTGCAGGCAACAGCTAGTTTTCAATAAGTGTATGTAGGTATGATCTAAAATTATTTTATCATAAATCGTAGTATTTGTGAGCCATTATATTATATAGTTCAGTATAGGCTGAACATATATTACCGACTTTAAGGTACTTTTATACCCTTCAAAAACGCAACAAGACACACAAGTAAATGGCAAAGACTATCTAAAACCAAGAGAATCAGAAAGTAACCGGTAGTCTAGTTTTAAATACTATTGAATTGTAAATAATAATAAGGTATCTTCGATAAATACTAGGCGAATTCAATGTTCACGGTTACAAAGCATACATAGTGAATAGCAGAGGTCCGAGAATGGGCCCTTGAGACACCCCTGCTTGAAATTGACTTATAGAGACCAGATATCAAACTACATTATGTAATTAGGGATTAGAATTGTTGTCGTATGATAATTGAAAATTTCATCTGGCATGTATAAATCTAATATGCACAGCATATTATATGCCTCGACATAAAATATTTATGTCACACTTTATCGAATGCTTTTTACATATTTTTTATTAATAAATAAATAACCTTTAAAACACTACCTGAAATATCAGTGATTACCTACTGTGTATTACATAATCATTCGTACATACATACGTATCTAATATATTTGTATTATTGTATATAATAACATCATTTCCTGGTCGTTCGTGACAATAACTTGTCAATAGCCACCATCATTAATTCGCCCCGTATCAAATACGTTCACAATTATTGTAAGAACATTACCCATTCATGTCTTATCACTGGACGTATCTACAGGGTTTACCACTCCAACTGTCCAAACCAATACCATAAACCCGTTATCAACGACAATACATTATTTCTACTTATCTATGACCATAACACGAAACTACAGATCTATTTTATTATAAAGTGCATTGTCTATGGAAGCTCGGTAGACCGACGTAAATAATTTAAATGTCTTAAAAGATTCAAAAATAGTTTCCTAACATTGCCCCCCCTCTAATATGTACACCATTTGTCAGGCCATAACTGGATTTAAATGCGTTACAAAGACACGCCCATTGGAAATACGTGCGTCTCGCTCTAACACGCGTGCGGGCTTAACTGGAGCGTATAGAGATCTCACTTTCACGAATGATGCTTCGTGTTTACGTCTTTACCACTTAGATGTTAATGTGGTAAATGATAGCAAAGGATTTTCAAATTTGAATCTTGTTCGAATCGGGGAGAGTTGAATTTGAATTGGAGCAAAAGTTGTAGGGGGAAGCGTAGAAGCAGGACGATCCGAGAGAGGGACGGCACGAACAATTCTGTTAAACTTAGTGAGTCCAAACGAGTTTTTATGTTTGGAAATCGTATTAAGCTTTTGTCGGAAACTGTTCCACTCAACGGGCATAGTTGAGGCGTTTGTGCGGTCAAACTATCGCGTTTGGGGTGGGGCAGATTGGGTCGTTCTCCCTGATATTGTCTCCCGATACGGTCGCGGGCGGACGTTGGCGCGAATTCGAATGCATTCGTTCACAGATTAAATATCGTGTTTTAAAATGCAATCCTCTTGTGCACATTAAGTGATAGTGTTGGGACATTAAACAAAATGTCGTCCGTGCATTCTGACGATGACCAGGAGGAGATCAATGTGGATTCTGACAGTAGGCTATCTGGACATTGTGATAGAAGTGTGGCGTCAGATGACAGGGATTCTGACCACAGTTATAATGAGAGATATAGAGATTCACCGCACGTGCACATGACAGAGACACAGCAAAGGGTCAACCTCCCGTTTAGTATATCCCGGCTTTTAGGGAAGCATTTCGAGGATATAGACAAGAGACGGCATTCAGGGGAAAGTGATGAAAGAAGTGATCAAGACACTGAATCAGAAAGTGCTAAAGACGATGGAAAAGAGGCTATGCCGATTAATTTTACACACAACCCAGGACTTTATCCGAACTCTGGTCTTTTATTGAGGCCGGGGCTAGGTTTGGGTGGTGGTTATGGTTTCCCAAGTAATCCAGGAGTGGTGAGGGTGCCAGCTCACAGGGCTTTGGGGGCTTTGGGAGCATGGGGAGTAGCTCTAGATCCCATGAGGCAGGCAGCGGCTGCGGCCTTTGCTCATCAAGTTGTTAAGGATAGACTAAATGGTAAGTGATTTTGAGATCTTTTTAAACTTAGTGATAGTGTGGGTATTTTTATATTAAGTTAACTATAAAGTATGGACTAAAATATTTTCTTAGATATTTTCAATGCATAAACTTAGGAGTTAGGTATTTTTATCGTTATCATTATAGGCCTCCCTCAATGAACGCCAAGACGGCCGATCCCTTGCCACTCGCATCCAACACGGACCGGCCACTGTATGGAGATCGCCTTCCCACCTGGTTAATGGCCGACCAACCGTCTACTTAAACCTATTTTAGTAGTGATTATTCTTCTAGATGAATAACACTTTTTTCTAATGAGGACAATTTATTTTCTAAAAAGTGAATCAGGGTAGGTTAGATGGAATAATTTAATTTAAGAGGATTCTTTTCCTATCGCCTTTTAATATTCTTTTTAAAAAATCTGTTGAGATATTCGAGGTTTAATAATATCTTTAACTTAAACCGTTTCCATCGTAGGACAATATTAGAAATTCGTTTTTTGTAAAATCCGTTTCTTATTAGACACAAAAAATATTTATATAAATATAATATTTAAGCCGGGAGCGCGGCACAGAGCTTCCCTCCCATCGGTAGTCGTAGGCATTTAGTCAAGTTGTTGAATTAACTTATGCTTATCCCTCCTTATTATCATAAGTAATCCCACCATGCTCTTGTTGTTATAAATTGTATTTATTTTATTATTGATAATATCTAATACCTAATTACAAATCTTTAGTAATTCTCACTCATTTATTATTATGGAGTTGCTTAGCTAAAATATAGGTAATGCCTTATCCTACTAATATAAACACGAAAGTTTGTAAAAGTGTGTAAGTACTAATACATGTTTTTAGGTACTTCTTTTTAAGTCGTAAAGATATAAATAATTATAAGCATTAAACTTACAATGTACCTACTTAATAAATTAGAATTATTTTAAAATTACTCGCTACTGAATTAATTATATTAATCATTTCTCGTTGTATTGTTCTTTATAATGGCGTGATTAATATTTTTTACTCATAACTTTAAGTAATACTTGCGTAAAATTACAAGCAAGGCCATTTAAGCCAACCTCGATGGAGCTCACAATAATTTTGAAGCCGAAAAGGGATTGATCTAATAAATGTTATGATAAATCAAATACTGTGTTTTGGAGATGGGCATTTGAGGCCCTCATGAGTTAGGGGCCCTTGAGGCCCTCGTGAGTGAGGGGCCCTTGGGCACGGGGCCTGTGTGCCCTTGTGGTAAAGTTGGGACCGATCCCCCTGTCGAGTAAGTAATAACTTATATTTACGGTTGTAACAAATATATTCGATTTATTTCTACTGCTTGGATAATAGAGAGGAATAAAAGTCTTGATGTTTATTGATACAGACCTATTTATAGCGATAACTTACTATAATTACAATCTGCTAAGTCACTTGTAAGATTATGCTCAAAATCGGATGGTATGTAACTTATGTTTTTTATTCAGCGCTTATGGTATATTTATTACAACAAATATTGTCCACCTATCTATACATAAGAAATTTTATACGTGGAGTCTTCACGAGAGAAAAACCTTTGACCTATAACTAATATATTTACATAACATTTGCGAAAAGAATAAAAGAAAGAGAAGAGCCCTTTTATACACGAACGTATCAATTATATTTAGCCTACTATTACGCTAGGCCATTATAAAAAAATTAAAAAATTGGGTAAAGATTTTTTTTACCTAAAGAACCGCGTGACACATCACGGTTTTTTGACCATATCCTGGCGCCCTCAGTAATTTGTCTCGCCGACCTCATTTAGTTGGGGGCAAAATTTATTTGTTTTGTAAAAAAAAAAACAGATTACACCATCTCTTTAAGTATTTTGGCGTCGGCTTGTCCTATAACCGTGTCGTTTTTTTTGAATTCCTTGAAAAAAATATTAATTGACTATAAATGTTCGCTAATTAAAAGGTTCTTTCTCAACAGTAACATGAGGGTAATATTATGATAGTTTTTAATTAGTTCATTTAACGATTTTGCACGCGGCTTCGCTTTTTTTTTTATAGAAGAGGGGGCAAACGGATAGTCGGTTCACCTGATGGTAAGTGAAGAGCGACATCCACAGACACCCGCTACACCAGTGGATTAGCAGGTGCGTTGCCGGCCTTTCAGATATGAGTATGCTCTTTTCTTTGACAAAACGGAATAAAATGTCTGCATATGAAATATAATATTCGGCGTACGAAGAATGTCTAGTTTAAATTTCGAGGTTGTAGTATAGTTTTATTTTATTAATTTACTAGCTATTAGGCGCTTAGTACAGTAACTTGATTTACAAACGAATATGATGTTAGATATTGTAAGAGGTGCATGCTGCTCTACAGCCGAATTGGGCCGGAACGACCGGGGTGGTACATCTCGCTCACATAACATCGGGGTTAAGAGACAGCTATGATGTCGCGTTTCGAGTGGTTTGTGAGTTTCCGGTGGCCCTTTGTAGGGAAAAGGAGAGCAACGCATTTTTTTCTATCGGGCTAGGCCCACCACTCGTTCCCACCGCTGCCACTCCTGTATAGCCAGGATCTACAGCGGTAACCACTAAATGACCCTTTGATACGATCTCAGGGAGCCCGAGGGATACGTTAAAACTGCCTTGGGACCCGCAACGAATTTAATTTAAAGAATTGAGGAGGAGTAGGAAAATTTCCAGTTGAGCAGAGCAACGCATTATAACTTTTGGTTTTTTGGATTGTACCGACGTACACAAGGCTGCTCGGTTGTCTCCTTATGACATAAAAAAAGCTTTCCCCAAGGATTTGCCAATATCAGATTTTATATCTGACCGTCAGCATACATGTGATATGTAATCGTTCTGACATTTACATCAGGCAATGTCAAAAATGACAAGCTGCCTGACAAAATTGTTACGTAAGTATAATCCTGCGTCGCCAGACAGGTTTTTAATCACTCGTAAGTCGTATTGATTCCTGTATTTAGAAGGCAACATTAGCTTATCTGTCACTGGACGTTTAAAAAGGGATGAATATATCCTCGATTCATGTTGTCTCTTTCATTTAAAAGGCATGTGATAACATTTCTCTATTAGCACACCATAAAAATATTTGTCCGTGACAAATATTTTTATGGTGTGCTACGTGTACGTGACTTTCTTCTTTATCTGAGAGATATGACATTTAATAAAAAGTCAAGAAATTAAAAAGTATTTCTGGATTGCAGGAAGTATGTAAATAAAAATATTTTTAAAATGACTGTTAGTGTGTGTTAGTAGTAGGGGTAATTCTTAGAGGTTTTTTTTACAATTTTTGCGATTTTGCGAGAGCCTGCAACCAAAAGAAAATCAAAGATACCCAATCAGCCCTAAAGTATTAATATTTTAGGCCTGAATATGAACATATCTTTGGCTTAAAAAGCCATGACACTCCTATACAGCCACTAAAAGCAAAATAAGAAAGAAAAAAAGAATACGTCATCATAGAATCATTATTTGTCCTGTTGTCGCCAATCAGAGATGACCCATATTTTTTGCGACCACCGACATAGAGGAAGTGACTTGGGGTCTGTAATTGAGACAATAGGTAGCGGAAATGCCCGGATGACGCAAAAAACACCTCTGTCATTTAAGTGCCAATAATTTGACAGTTCTTTAATCTATGACTCAGGCCGTTTCTGAACGTGTTAACATGTTTTTTTTTATAATGGCGCCAATAGAATGCTTTATTATTTATATCGTTTTTATTGTAATAAAACTTTTGTGATTGTGGTTTATTGGGATTTTAGAGATATTTCTGTTACATTGTAAAATCTGGGCAGTGAGAAAAAAATCCGCAAAAAGTAATATTATGTATATTTGTGTTACTTTTTACGAATTTTATACTTTTTTAATTTATAAACTGTTTTTTTTAAATTTATAAACTTATTCCTGTCGATTTTGTCGTGAAATATGTTTATCACGGCACAAACCATATAAAACAATTCTATAATAATTTCTATACTCATATAAAATTGCTTATAGCTTAATGTACTCTATTATTTATTTATTAACAAGAAAACCTGATTGTTTTAGCTAGATGCTGCTTAATTAGTTTGATTTAGTGGTATTATTAATGTCTTTAAAGACTCTAAATAAATTATGCCTCCAAAATGCCAAAACATATTTATACAATTTAAATTCAGATTTTTTAATCTCCATGATATTTTTTTGTACTTCTCTTGTATTCTTGTATACTTTAGAGTTACGAAAAGATATTGAAATAAGATAACAGCGTGACACGTAAAAACTTACATGAGATTAAGACCCTTAAAGATATTTCTGTGAAATAACGGACTTTTTGGGTAGCGGGCACACTGCGGCTTCATCCGATATATTTGCACAAATTACTTTCTTCCTAAAAGCCTATATTACCATCTTCAATGATGTGGTTATCACATACGATTTTTTTTTACATTTACATTACAGAAGGACAAGGAAACACAAAAAAACTACTTCAGTACTCCTGTAGTAAGCGTGTACGCTCAGTTCAAAACGTTCGGAACTCAAAAAAGGCTTGTTGTTTCACGCTTCTACAAAAAGGTTATCCGACTCTTTTCTTAAAAAACAAACAGTCTGTATGCAGTCGGTTTCTAGTGCCGATTGATTAAAAAAAGGGATTTATACTGTTGATAATTTTGTTATTTGAATCTGTATGAGCCAATAATGCTCGTACAGCAGTTTCGTTATAGCTTAGGCAATAATAGTAATAAATAACTTCACATTACGTATTTTATAAGAGTCGTAACTAAACTTTTGGCACGAGCGGTAACTTGATACAATAACAAATAGTGCGGCTCCAATTACTAAACTGTAATTAATATTGTTATCTAATAAACCGTTCAACTTAGTAGTGGTTTGGTGTGTACTTATAGCCTATAACATTAACTGGAGTACCGTCAACGACGAGATAACCTCCAACATCTTTTTTGGTCCTTCGAGCCGGAAGAAGAAATGTTAGTTTAGCCGTGGTGGTTTGGTCTATACAGTCATAACTGTCAATAGACATGATTTTATATCCAATCCAACCCGACGCCAGGAGGCCGTGTGGTCGAAGACTTCACGGTT
Source organism: Helleia helle (assembly GCA_963853865.1). Taxonomy (NCBI): domain Eukaryota; kingdom Metazoa; phylum Arthropoda; class Insecta; order Lepidoptera; family Lycaenidae; genus Helleia; species Helleia helle. The sequence continues at coordinate 7,502,839 of OY971436.1, forward strand.
GGCGAGGGACAACCCCCCACTAATAATAAATCATAAGTAAGCCAAATCAGCTCACAATAATCCGACGAAGCATTAGGGCCTTTAGGCCGTTAGCGTAGAATATAGAATTATCCGAAAAAAAAAGATTTTATGTTTGTGTTTTTAACCCCCGACGGAAAAGACGGGTGTCATAAGTTTGATCGCTAAGTGTGTTCGTTTGTGGCACTGTAGGTCTGAAACGGGTGAAATGATTTAGATGCTCTTTTATTTGTTGAAAGCATGTTTTCTAGCGATGGTTCTTGGGCATGTTTTATCAAAATCGGTTCAGCCCTTTCAAGGTCATCAGGTCTTGTAATCTTAATAGTTATTGGGTTGTTTAAATAGTTTAACCTTTTATTTTTTTGATGATAAATGATGAGTTATGACGGAAAACGATCACCGTCACCTATGAACATAAAGATTACGATTAGCCTTCCGCTAGACTCTAGACGTAAAGATCCATTGCTTATGTAATTGTATATTAATAGGGTGTATTTTGAACGCTTGCAAAAACGAAGAGGTATGATAGTGCTGGCATAGCCTGACATGATACAAGTGAAAAAAACGCGTTTCTTTTTTTTGTATAATCCGGTATAGTAAACATAATGTTACAGAAATTTGATGATAATGCTTTAAAATAATAGTTTTTTTTATAAACGGCAATGTAATTGGTTTATGGTTCACGCCAACCAGCGGACTGCAACAGCTGACGGAGTTCGCTGTTCGAGTTGTATACATACATTGCGGGTTTGCAAAATACATAAGTCCTAAAATTTTCTTAATAAAACGTTTCTGAGATAAATGGTTATATGAATTATATAGTATATAAATAGTATATTATTAGGGTTAAATCTTTGCAAGCGTTCAAAATACACCCGGTATACTACACATATTGCTTTTGTAAACAAAATTAAGGGGGGAGAAATACATAATGTTTTTTTTGTCTATTACCACTTTCTATAAAAATCAATTCGCAACGATGACATCATTTTCAAGTCATAACCATTTGTTTATTTGCTATCATCAACTCCTCAAGCACAAAATAATCTGGCTGTACAACCTGATATGCATAATAGATAAGTATATGCAAATTATTCACGTCAATCGCTCAAATCTAGCACAAAATGTAAATTATCAAGATAAAGCGTCGTTGAACATAATTAATTTCTTGTAAAAATATCTAAAAAGCGAGTTTTAAGTTCAATCAACTACTCTTTTCCAGGGGTTTGGTCCTCAAAATGACGGACGAGAACATAAGGATCCAATATTGTGCGTTTGTCGGTGTTTTCGTAAGTTTTGGTGCGAGTTGAAGTCAATAACTCACAAATATAAGTATCATATTCTGTCCGAATAGGAGAATAGGAAAATTTAAAAAGTACGAAGTTGCTTAAAAAAAAAGCGCGTGCGTACAAAGTAGATATACATGTCAGAAGTGAAACTTATTTGGAAAACTAATTTTTAAATCTCGTATATATATTTTATACTAATATAAAGCTTTAATTTTCCGAGACTTGCGATGCGACGTTCGCTCTATCTCACCCTCTTTCTCGATCTTTCTCTCTCGCTTGCCCCCTACTCTCACTCCATGGCTATGTGCTTCATGCTACGTTCGCCCTTTCTCACTCTCTCTCAATCGGTCTCAATCACTCTCTCCCTCTTCTTGGACAACGTTGCACATTTTCGTGACGTTTCATCCGTCAAATACCCTCATGCGCGCAAAGAGGTTTCACTTTAATAACTTTGTTTTCTTCGACGCTAATAAAGCACGATTTTGCAAAAAAAAAAACATATTGTCTACGCCTTCATTATAAGTCATTTGTCTCATATCAGTAAACACCGTGCCGCCAGTCTAATAGCCTAGGAACAAGTATCTAATAGCCGCTCAATAAACATAATGATGTCCGTTTCCTTTGCCTCCAACCGCAGATCAACGAGATTCGTTGAGAAATCACACAATTATTGGACGATATCCGTCAGCAGTGAAAAGATCTGTCATTCGAGTGTTTTGGCGCGAACAAAAATGACATTATGAACATGGTAGAAAAATAGCGTTTTATAGTATTACATTATATTGGATGATAATTCTATTTTATTAAATAATTGTTCTTAAAAATACGTAAATATTTCAGTACAATAATATTCTGAGGGCTTCTAATATACTTTTTTTATGTCATAAGGGGCAAACTCGAATTCGACTGCAATGCAGCATCAGGCACTACCTCTTACTAAATATACTTTTATGTATAGTAGTAATGAAATAAATCAAAAGCTGACTTTTGAAATACCGCCATTATGATAATTATAATCAACATCATCAATATTTTTGCAACTACTTTTGAATATAGTTTTGAATACTGTCAAAGCAAAATATATTGACCATCTAACTTATTTCTTCGGTAAGCAGATTTGCCCAGATTCAGATATAAGTAGAGATAGATGAAAATAATTCGAAATTCTTCCTTTAGAGAGAATAGAAGACGATGTAGATTACGGACTAAATCTACATCCTCTTCTATTCTCTTCTATCTCATTTCAATTTATTGGGCATAATCTGGATTTGTTTTTACTACAAAAGAACCCTAAAGATTAAGCATTTATCTCGCCATTCTCGGATTTCGCCACAAGGTCCGTTTCGCTCCAATCCACCATAATGTGGACTAACGAGACCGATCGCCTATAATTTAGAGAGCGCCGGGACTAGTTGGTACACGCGGAAGTTCTTGGGTTGGGAATGATTAATAATAAAAACGACAGTGCATAAAAAGTATTTTTAATGTATGATAAAAAGGTTTAAAGTTTTTTTTCCTTTAATTTACACTTGCGGTCGACCTTCTTCTTTCTTTTACGCCAGGAAATGCTCGGAGGCATCCCGCTGGAGAGGAGGGACCCCAGGCGGGAATGTGGGACTCGCTGCGTCCGAAAGATGGTAAGGTGGACGCAGCTCTACTCACTAAAACCCGGCGAGTTAGTGAGAATTTTCATTTAGAGGGTCATATAGCATATTTTATTATTATCAATAGCACTAGTAGGCTATTTCCATCGAGCATATAACCGGAATAGAGCGCTAATGTCATGTGTTTTGTATTTAAACAAACTCCGCCAAATTTGTGCTGTGACGCTTTGCCAGTACTGCGCTTTGATTGGCCGACTGGTGGCCATTAATGGATGATTGGGCGATGGGACGTACAGATCACTGGTGGGTTGAATTGCTATTACAGTGACAAATCACTGACCAGTTTCGGAATTTTATAGCTCACGTTATATGCACAATGATCGTGATCTGACTTGGTAAGTTGGTAACTCTGAGATTTTTTGAGTAGGTATTCCTATCTTTCGAAGTATCCTATGACTATTCTATAAACGATATAGAAAAACATACTAACAACGTAAGCTTGGCAAAAAAGAGTATGGCAAAATGAGGGCGCCACTTTCACTTAGGTCTTATCATAATACGGAAAATCAGCAAGATAATTTAATCAAATCGTTAAAAATAAATGTGAAACACTAAGCTTTACTCAAAATCTAGTATTTGTCGGCCAAGTATTGTCAACATCATAGGTTTCCATTCAGTAAAATATTTAGTTCCACCTGTCATCACGTCATACTCTTTTTTGCCAAGCTGTACATAGTTTCTACTCTAATAAAATAATAATGAAGAGTTTGTTTCTATATTTGCTTGAAGGCGTTAATCTCCAGAACTACAGTCGGATAAAAAAAAATACACCGCAATTGATATTTTTGGATTTTTTAAAATTTTAGTGCGAATAAAATCGCGGGAAACACTAATATGTGTTTAATAAACATTATACCTACCTTCCGTTCTTCAAATATTAGTATGTATTAATATAAAACTCCACTAACAAACAGGATTACAAACCCTATTTCAATATATATAAAGATCGTTTTTTCATAACCTTCTGTGTGTTTGAAGATAGCCGACCATATAATTAGCAGCTGGTTGTTTGAGTTAATAAATGCTTTTACAACTACTGCATTTAATTAACTGTTGCAAAGTATTTGTATGTCTCGTAATTTTAGGGATGTTATAAAATGCAATACATATTAACTACAGACTAAAAATATATATCATCATCATCGTCATGACCATCACCACCACTACCACAACCATGACCATCACCATCACCACCAACACCACCACCACCACCACCATGATCATCATCATCATCATCATCATCAGGCTTTCAAATTGATATATACTTATTTGGAATATTCGTGGTAGACCAGGGTAGGCAAACGTGCAGACGTCTTTTTTTTATGTTAGTTGGATAGGCAAACTGGCAAACGTGTCACCTGGTGGTAACTGGTCGACGTCGCTCATGAACATAAACCAGTTTACCTGGAACGAGCCCAGGCAACCCATTTATGTGTTGCCTATCCTGAGACATAAGTTGTTAAGTCTCGGTGCCAGTAATTATACTGTCTGTCTTGCCCTTCTCTCCGAAACACAGGAAAGCTGTTTCACGGGAGAAACAAGCAAGATGGTGGTATCCATGCAGCTGGGAGAGCGGCACAGCGCTTCCCTCCCACCGGTGTATTATCTGTATTCTTTCTTGAACAATTTTAATAATTCATCAAAAGCATTGCCAATATCAATAAAACGTTGTCATCGTATATCTCGAACATAAAAGTTGCCGCAAAATCATCGATATACCAAAATATGATATTTCCCGAAAACCTTTCCCGCATTTCCCCGGGGAAGGTCGGGAAATACGCGATGATACCTTGTTATATGTGTGAAGTTCCCGCCCTAATACGTTATATTCAATATTAGGCTATACATTTTTTATTATGATAAGAGAACGGGTAGATGGCGGTTCAGAATGGAAATATTGGACACCACGAACCAATGGATGGATAGGAATTAAAGAAATACATATGTAGATCCATATATTTGGGAAAATCTACATTTATTTAAATTAGTCTAGATTGTAAGAAAAGAGCGGTCTTACAGAACATAAATCAATTTAGGAAATTATTTAAATATGGACACCAATTCCAAAATCTTGTATAGACAACACAGCTGTCCATAGACAACGAATGTGGCCTTTTTTCAGTTCTAAAACTATTTTGTTTTAGAGCTGAAAAAAGGCCACATTCGTTGGCCACAAAAGAGGTCGGATGAGTGTTGGTATAGTATATAATTGAAGAATATTTAATATTATAAAGGCGAAAGTTTGTACGTTTGGGTATTTGGATGTTTGTTGCTCTTTCATGGCAAAACGGCTGAACTGATTTGGATGAAAGTTGAAATGGTGATGACTTATACCTTGGATTATGACATAGGCTATAAAAATTATCATCATCAATCCGGATACGGTTGTAAATCTAAGTTAACACAGGCTATGCACTTACAATTGCAAATCGAAGTACACGCTCTTTGGCAAGCTTTTGCTCTATGTATATAATTGCAAATCTAAGTACACGCTATATGGAAAGCTTTTGTTCTATTTATTGTAACGACTCTCAGCAGGAATGATCGATTAAAACAATAGAATCTTCTCGATCACAGTATATTTCGGTAGAGTAACGCCCTTCACAAATTATACTAGTAGAATACATGACAAGACCGCCATTGGCATCCTTTTATACCAAATCTTATTATTATAAATCTCACCATAATATTATAAATAATTACTATAAATACATTTATAATTATTAGAATTATTAATCACGTATATTTAGATTTGTTCATGTGATACTTTAGTTATTATTAATTAATATTATCTTTATGAATGGCACATACTTTTGGCGCCACCGGAAGTCTCTATAACTTCAATTACTTTAATTGATGCATAGACAGGTAAACTTCGTTACATCCGGCTAGCGCTGCCACTAGTTTGTAAAGCTATATAATAATTTACGGATTTTATCGCGGTTTTAAGTAAGTTCTCGATATTTGTTTTATTTTTCACATTTTTCATGTCTTTTTCATTAGTTTTATTTAGAATTTTCATCTACTCAGTGCCCATTGTTATACGTTATATTTAACATGTATTTTATCACCAATCCATAACGTGAGAGGTCATAAAAACGGTCATATTTCAAACGTGTAAATATACGAGAGTGGCGGCGCGGACCGACGCACATAAAATGTTATATATATATATGTCCTGGAAGATTGTGGGAGCTGTAACATTTAAATGTATTAACGTTAAAAGAACGTATATGTTAGCTTAAGTTGTCAAGATAATCTTTTTTCTGTGAAAATTGTTTTAATGATGAAATTCTATTATTCAGCCAGTAAGAGGGTTGCGTTGTGTCGCGAGCCCTACTTATTGTAGGTACATGGTTAGTTATTTCGTGAATGGCTTTGCTACTTCAGAAATGGGCACCACAGGCAGTGTGACTATCTGCACCGAGACTTGCCATGTTATATGTCATGATGGGTAACGCTTATGGGCGACGTTGACCGCTCCATTATATGGCCAGTTTATCTATCCACGCTCCCGGCTACATGGACACCACCATATTGCTTGTTTCTCCCGTAAAACAGCTTTGCTGTGTTTCGGAGAATAGAGCAGGCCAGGTAGTGTAATTTCTGGAATTTTCTGGCACCGAGACTTAACATCTCATGTCTTAGGATAGGTAAAACGTGAATGAGTTACCTGGGCTAGTTCCAAATAAACTAGATTATGTTCATGGGCCACATTGACCACCTACCATCAGGTGGGACGTCTGCCAGTCTGCGTATACATCTGACATAAAACAATACAAATAGTTGACTCGTCCAAGCCTCGCCTATCTTGAGGTGCAAAATGGATAGTCTCGGTACCAGAAATGCAGTTATTTACTTTGCTAGAATTCTTATGAAACTTTACCATGTTTCATCATCATCATCAGCCCCTATCCGTCCACTCCTGAACATAGGCCTCCCTCAATAAACGCCAAGACGACCGATCCCTTGCCACTCGCATCAAACACGTATACATTTACAATGATTTCGTTTATATTTACATTAAATAATGATTTATATATTCTAGTTCGCAATACATGACCACACATGACCTAAATGACATATTCTGACCTAAAAATAACAAAACTAAAAAACAAAGTACATAATATTATTAACTAACAACGCTGGACAATTTAATGAAATTGTCCATACAAAGAGTGAACTGCGGGGAATTTAAGTTTAAAATTATAATTAGTCCATAAATAATTGGGCAGGCAAACCCGTGTGAAACAACAAGTAAAATTAAATTTTAATTTATCCTGACGATTATCCACAATTGGGCCTGTCATTTGGTGATGACAGGCGGACAAAATGGCGTGCGTGCGTCATGACATAAATGTTACTGCATGTCATAGAAAATCTTGTAATTTAGGTTAGTTCTGATCATAATTATTTCGCTTTCGTTTTAAAGAAGGTTCGAAATATAAGTTTTGGTCGAGGTGGTCTTTGAGCCCTTTGAGCCTGAGGTCACTGGGGAAGGGGGGGGGACTCTCCAGGCAAGTATGTGGGACTTACTGCACCCGAAAGGTGGTAAGGTGGACAGGGTACCTTGACGGCTAGTCACCGCCACAGAGGGGTTGTCCCGCACTACAGAACAAATCCTCCCATCGTCAGGACATTAAAATGGGGTGAGGTTACCAATCTCGCCCCTTGTGCTCTTTTGTCTCCTCTTCTTATAAGAGTGGTACAAATATCAGCTTTCTTGGCTCAATTTGCTTCACCCAAGGTGCTGGGCTCACCCTAGGCTACTGAACCCCACCGCCACGACAAGGATTGAGCTATTTTGGGGCTAAGTTATGTTTGTGTTTAACAATGATGTTTTTTGACATTTCAATTGACGTAATTATAAATTACTACTAAGGCAAACGTTATTCCCGTGGGAACTTTAAATTTTTCGAGATTAAATGTAGCCTATGTCATAATCCAAGGTTAGCCATCACCATTTTAAGATTCAGCCAAATTAATTTAGCCGTTTTGCCGTAAAAGAGCAAAAAACAACCAAACTTTCGGCTTTATAATATTACTTAGATACTTACTCTACATAAATTGCACGTATATTCATGAAAGTACCCCCCTTTTATGCACTGCACATTTACATGCAAGACCATGCACCCCCCACAATACCACTTACACAATAAACGTATTCGCCCGAGCCATTCTTAAGATCATTATTTATTTAACAGGAGGGATGCGCTATGCCCACCCTTCTGCGTTTATCGCCATCTTATTTCTTGATACATGAATAGTTATGTCCAGAAATATGGATGGGCAGTGTAATTACTAGAATCTAGACCTAACCTAGGCTTATTTCTTCAGGCAAGCAGAATAGTCCTGAAAAAAGAACAGGATAAATATTTAGTAGCACAGAGACGCACTATATTGCTTTGCTCATCGAGCATAAAACCGGAATAGAGCGATAATGTTGTTTTGTATGAAAACAATTCCGCCTTTGTGCTGCGACGCTGCGCCGGTTCCGCACTCTGATTGGCCGACTGATGGCCATTGATGAATGATTGGTCGACGTATATACAGATCACTAGTTTGTTGAATTGCTATTACGTCAGTGACAAATCACTGACAAGTTTTGGAATATTATGACTCTTAATACTACTCTATCTATTTATGTGTCACTTCCTTATTCCTGTATCATCCTCATTCCTTCATCTCCCATCTAAAACTTGAGCATATGCAGAAAAAAAAAGGATTGTGTGGTTTTATGAAACCACGGTAAAAGTGAAACTTTTTTTCACATAATAGTCATTTAACTAAAAAAATTTGGAATAATATTTCATTAAGGGTATAAAAATCGCTTTATCAATCTTAATTTTATACTTGGAAAACTTGGCGGCCGATCGTCACGCGACATGCAACACACAGACGAAAAAGTTTGAGACGATGTAATAAAAGTTTCACTTTAAAAGGAAGAAAAGTCGTCTCTAATCATTTGCCATCATCCTTTACCTTGGCAAACTCTTTTAAAGCATTATCACGATTATATTCACAGCTGGAGTCCGCGTTAACTTTAATTTACAGCCGTATCGGGATTGATAATGATTATTTTCATAGCCTTTATCACTCGGTGTTAACGTAGCATTCGAATGGTGATATAATTTTTTATATCGGTCGAATCGTTTTTGAGATAAATCGTAACAAACAAAAAATGAAATCTTTATAATATCAGATTTATTATAAAGATATTCAAAAAATGTCCCATTTAAAACTACCAATCGTTTTAAGCGTTGCAAAACGAGCTTGCGTTGTCCAATGTCCACTGTTCGTTGGACAACGCAAAAACATTGGACAACGGAAAAACAAAGTCCGTTGCAATTCCCGTGAATAAACCATGAGAGATTCCGGGGCGGATTGGTACCGCTTGTTCGGTGCAATATATATGAGATTTTTGTCTGTTAATTTTTACGCCCTACCAACGTTCAGTAATTGAAAAATGGCGACCGTATTTTACAAATCTGTGTTTGATTGGAATTTTTGTGTGGTGATATATTTGGGAGGCTTAGGATGCAATTGTACATGTGGAATCAATCACTAAATGACTTTCTTTGAATATTTTGAATTAATACATATTTTGTTACAAACTTTTGATATAACCTTATGATCATCCGTAGCAAATCGGGAGTAACTTATTACAGCGATCTCGTGGACGATGTGAGAA